>OY804578.1:10769946-13169946 GCA_963680875.1 Bathymodiolus brooksi | reverse complement strand
ACAATACAATGGCCAAAAGAAAAGGGTAATAATTAGAAGCAAATAATGTAATAATTGACAATACAATGGCCAAAAGAAAAGGGTAATAATTAGAAGCCAATAATGTAATAACTGACAATACAATGGCCAAAAGAAAAGGGTAATAATTAGAAGCCAATAATCTAATAATTGACAATACAATGGCCAAAAGAAAAGGGTAATAATTAGAAGCCAATAATGTAATAACTGACAATACAATGGCCAAAAGAAAAGGGTAATAATTAGAAGCCAATAATGTAATAACTGACAATACAACGGCCAAAAGAAAAGGGTAATTATTAGAAGCCAATAATGTAATAACTGACAATACAACGGCCAACAGAAAAGGGTAATAATTAGAAGCCAATAATGTAATAATTGACAATACAATGGCCAAAAGAAAAGGGTAATAATTAGAAGCCAATAATGTAATAATTGACAATACAATGGCCAAAAGAAAAGGGTAATAATTAGAAGCCAATAATGTAGTAATTGACAATACAATGGCCAAAAGAAAAGGGTAATAAGAAGCCAATAATGTAATAACTGACAATACAATGGCCAAAAGAAAATGGTAATAATAAGAAGCCAATAATCTAATAACTGACAATACAATGGCCAAAAGAAAAGGGTAATAATTAGAAGCCAATAATGTCATAACTGACAATACAATGGCCAAAAGAAAAGGGTAATAATTAGAAGCCAATAATGTAATAACTGACAATACAACGGCCAAAAGAAAAGGGTAATAATTAGAAGCCAATAATGTAATAACTGACAATACAACGGCCAAAAGAAAAGGGTAATAATTAGAAGCCAATAATGTAATAACTGACAATACAACGGCCAACATAAAAGGGTAATAATTAGAAGCCAATAATGTAATAATTGACAATGCAATGGCCAAAAGAAAAGGGTAATAATTAGAAGCCAATAATGTAATAACTGACAATACAATGGCCAAAAGAAAATGGTAATAATTAGAAGCCAATAATGTAATAACTGACAATACAATGGCCAAAAGAAAAGGGTAATAATTAGAAGCCAATAATGTAATAACTGACAATACAATGGCCAAAAGAAAATGGTAATAATTAGAAGCCAATAATGTAATAACTGACAATACAATGGCCAAAGGAAAATGGTAATAATTAGAAGCCAATAATGTAATAACTGACAATACAATAGCCAAAAGAAAAGGGTAATAATTAGAAGCCAATAATGTAATAACTGACAATACAATGGCCAAAAGAAAATGGTAATAATTAGAAGCCAATAATGTAATAATTGACAATACAATGGCCAAAAGAAAAGGGTAATAATTAGAAGCCAATAATGTAATAATTGACAATACAATGGCCAAAAGAAAAGGGTAATAATTAGAAGCCAATAATGTAATAACTGACAATACAATGGCCAAAAGAAAAGGGTAATAATTAGAAGCCAATAATGTAATAACTGACAATACAATGGCCAAAAGAAAATGGTAATAATTAGAAGCCAATAATGTAATAATTGACAATACAATGGCCAAAAGAAAAGGGTAATAATTAGAAGCCAATAATGTAATAATTGACAATACAATGGCCAAAAGAAAATGGTAATAATTAGAAGCCAATAATGTAATAACTGACAATACAATGGCCAAAAGAAAAGGGTAATAATTAGAAGCCAATAATGTAATAACTGACAATACAATGGCCAAATGAAAAGGGTAATAATTAGAAGCCAATAATGTAATAACTGACAATACAACGGCCAAAAGAAAAGGGTAATAAATAGAAGGCAATAATGTAATAATTGACAATACAATGGCCAAAAGAAAATGGTAATAATTAGAAGCCAATGATGTAATAACTGACAATACAACGGCCAAAAGAAAAGGGTAATAATTAGAAGCCAATAATGTAATAAATGACAATACAATGGCCAAAAGAAAAGGGTAATAATTAGAAGCCAATAATGTAATAACTGACAATACAATGGCCAAAAGAAAAGGGTAATAATTAGAAGCCAATAATGTAATAACTGACAATACAACGGCCAAAAGAAAAGGGTAATAATTAGAAGCCAATAATGTAATAACTGACAATGCAATGGCCAAAAGAAAATGGTAATAATTAGAAGCCAATAATGTAATAACTGACAAAACAATGGCCAAAGAAAATGGTAATAATTAGAAGCCAATAATGTTATAACTGACAATACAATGGCCAAAAGAAAAGGGTAATAATTAGAAGCCAATAATGTAATAACTGACAATACAATGGCAAAAAGAAAAGGGTAATAATTAGAAGCCAATAATGTAATAACTGACAATACAATGGCCAAAAGAAAAGGGTAATAATTAGAAGCCAATAATGTAATAACTGACAACACAACGGCCAAAAGAAAAGGGTAATAATTAGAAGCCAATAATGTAATAATTGACAATACAACGGCCAAAAGAAAATGGTAATAATTAGAAGCCAATAATGTAATAACTGACAATACAATGGCCAAAAGAAAAGGGTAATAATTAGAAGCCAATAATGTAATAACTGACAATACAACGGCCAAAAGAAAATGGTAATAATTAGAAGCCAATAATCCAATAACTGACAATACAACGGCCAAAAGAAAAGGGTAATAATTAGAAGCCAATAATGTAATAACTGACAATACAATAGCCAAAAGAAAAAGGTAATAAATAGAAGCCAATAATGTAATAATTGACAATAAAATGGCCAAAAGAAAAGGGTAATAAGAAGCCAATAATGTAATAACTGACAATACAACGGCCAAAAGAAAAGGGTAATAATAAGAAGCCAATAATCTAATAACTGACAATACAATGGCCAAAAGAAAATGGTAATAATAAGAAGCCAATTATCTAATAACTGACAATACAATGGCCAAAAGAAAAGGGTAATAAGAAGCCAATAATGTAATAACTGACAATACAATGGCCAAAAGAAAAGGGTAATAATTAGAAGCCAATAATGTAATAACTGACAATACAATGGCCAAAAGAAAAGGGTAATAATTAGAAGCCAATAATGTAATAACTGACAATACAACGACCAAAAGAAAATGGTAATAATTAGAAGCCAATAATGTTATAACTGACAATACAATGGCCAAAAGAAAAGGGTAATAATTAGAAGCCAATAATGTAATAACTGACAATACAATGGCAAAAAGAAAAGGGTAATAATTAGAAGCCAATAATGTAATAACTGACAATACAATGGCCAAAAGAAAAGGGTAATAATTAGAAGCCAATAATGTAATAACTGACAACACAACGGCCAAAAGAAAAGGGTAATAATTAGAAGCCAATAATGTAATAATTGACAATACAACGGCCAAAAGAAAATGGTAATAATTAGAAGCCAATAATGTAATAACTGACAATACAATGGCCAAAAGAAAAGGGTAATAATTAGAAGCCAATAATGTAATAACTGACAATACAACGGCCAAAAGAAAATGGTAATAATTAGAAGCCAATAATCCAATAACTGACAATACAACGGCCAAAAGAAAAGGGTAATAATTAGAAGCCAATAATGTAATAACTGACAATACAATAGCCAAAAGAAAAAGGTAATAAATAGAAGCCAATAATGTAATAATTGACAATAAAATGGCCAAAAGAAAAGGGTAATAAGAAGCCAATAATGTAATAACTGACAATACAACGGCCAAAAGAAAAGGGTAATAATAAGAAGCCAATAATCTAATAACTGACAATACAATGGCCAAAAGAAAATGGTAATAATAAGAAGCCAATTATCTAATAACTGACAATACAATGGCCAAAAGAAAAGGGTAATAAGAAGCCAATAATGTAATAACTGACAATACAATGGCCAAAAGAAAAGGGTAATAATTAGAAGCCAATAATGTAATAACTGACAATACAATGGCCAAAAGAAAAGGGTAATAATTAGAAGCCAATAATGTAATAACTGACAATACAACGACCAAAAGAAAAGGGTAATAATTAGAAGCCAATAATGTAATTACTGACAATACAATGGCCAAAAGAAAAGGGTAATAATTAGAAGCCAATAATGTAATAACTGACAATACAACGGCCAAAAGAAAAGGGTAATAATTAGAAGCCAATAATCCAATAACTGACAATACAACGGCCAAAAGAAAAGGGTAATAATTAGAAGCCAATAATGTAATAACTGACAATACAATAGCCAAAAGAAAAAGGTAATAAATAGAAGCCAATAATGTAATAATTGACAATACAATGGCCAAAAGAAAAGGGTAATAAGAAGCCAATAATGTAATAACTGACAATACAACGGCCAAAAGAAAATGGTAATAATAAGAAGCCAATAATCTAATAACTGACAATACAATGGCCAAAAGAAAATGGTAATAATAAGAAGCCAATTATCTAATAACTGACAATACAATGACCAAAAGAAAAGGGTAATAAGAAGCCAATAATGTAATAACTGACAATACAATGGCCAAAAGAAAAGGGTAATAATTAGAAGCCAATAATGTAATAACTGACAATACAATGGCCAAAAGAAAAGGGTAATAATTAGAAGCCAATAATGTAATAACTGACAATACAACGACCAAAAGAAAAGGGTAATAATTAGAAGCCAATAATGTAATTACTGACAATACAACGGCCAACAGAAAAGGGTAATAATTAGAAGCCAATAATGAAATAATTGACAATACAATGGCCAAAAGAAAATGGTAATAATTAGAAGCCAATAATGGAACAATTGACAATACAATGGCCAAAAGAAAAGGGTAATAATTAGAAGCCAATAATGTAATAATTGACAATACAACGGCCAAAAGAAAAGGGTAATAAGAAGCCAATAATGTAATAACTGACAATACAACGGCCAAAAGAAAAGGGTAATAATAAGAAGCCAATAATCTAATAACTGACAATACAATGGCCAAAAGAAAAGGGTAATAATTAGAAGCCAATAATGTAATAACTGACAATACAACGGCCAACAGAAAAGGGTAATAATTAGAAGCCAATAATGTAATAATTGACAATACATTGGCCAAAAGAAAAGGGTAATAATTAGAAGCCAATAATGTAATAACTGACAATACAATGGCCAAAAGAAAAGGGTAATAATTAGAAGCCAATAATGTAATAACTGACAATACAACGGCCAACAGAAAAGGGTAATAATTAGAAGCCAATAATGTAATAACTGACAATACAATGGCCAAAAGAAAAGGGTAATAATTAGAAGCCAATAATGTAATAACTGACAATACAATGGCCAAAAGAAAATGGTAATAATTAGAAGCCAATAATGTAATAACTGACAATACAATGGCCAAAAGAAAAGGGTAATAATTAGAAGCCAATAATCTAATAACTGACAATACAATGGCCAAAAGAAAAGGGTAATAATTAGAAGCCAATAATGTAATAACTGACAATACAATGGCCAAAAGAAAAGGGTAATAATTAGAAGCCAATAATGTAATAACTGACAATACAATGGCCAAATGAAAAGGGTAATAATTAGAAGCCAATAATGTAATAACTGACAATACAACGGCCAAAAGAAAAGGGTAATAAATAGAAGGCAATAATGTAATAATTGACAATACAATGGCCAAAAGAAAATGGTAATAATTAGAAGCCAATGATGTAATAACTGACAATACAATGGCCAAAAGAAAAGGGTAATAATTAGAAGCCAATAATGTAATAACTGACAATACAACGGCCAAAAGAAAAGGGTAATAATTAGAAGCCAATAATGTAATAACTGACAATACAATGGCCAAAGGAAAAGGGTAATAATTAGAAGCCAATAATGTAATAACTCACAATACAATGGCCAAAAGAAAAGGGTAATAATTAGAAGCCAATAATGTAATAACTGACAATACAATGGCCAAAAGAAAAGGGTAATAATTAGAAGCCAATAATGTAATAATTGACAATACAGTGGCCAAAAGAAAATGGTAGTAATTAGAAGCCAATAATGTAATAACTGACAATACAATGGCCAAAAGAAAAGGGTAATAATTAGAAGCCAATAATGTAATAACTGACAATACAACGGCCAAAAGAAAAGGGTAATAATTAGAAGCCAATAATGTAATAACTGACAATACAATGGCCAAAAGAAAAAGGTAATAATTAGAAGCCAATAATGTAATAATTGAAAAATACAATGGCCAAAAGAAAAGGGTAATAATTAGAAGCCAATAATGTAATAACTGACAATACAATGGCCAAAAGAAAAGGGTAATAATTAGAAGCCAATAATGTAATAACTGACAATACAATGGCCAAAAGAAAAGGGTAATAATTAGAAGCCAATAATGTAATAATTGACAATACAATGGCCAAAAGAAAATGGTAATAATTAGAAACCAATAATGTAATAACTGACAATACAATGGCCAAAAGAAAAGGGTAATAATTAGAAGCCAATAATGTAATAACTGACAATACAATGGCCAAAAGAAAAGGGTAATAATTAGAAGCCAATAATGTAATAACTGACAATACAACGGCCAAAAGAAAAGGGTAATAATTAGAAGCCAATAATGTAATAATTGACAATACAACGGCCAAAAGAAAAGGGTAATAAGAAGCCAATAATGTAATAACTGACAATACAATGGCCAAAAGAAAAGGGTAATAATTAGAAGCCAATAATGTAATAACTGACAATACAACGGCCAAAAGAAAAGGGTAATAATTAGAAGCCAATAATGTAATAATTGACAATACAACGGCCAAAAGAAAAGGGTAATAAGAAGCCAATAATGTAATAACTGACAATACAATGGCCAAAAGAAAAGGGTAATAAGAAGCCAATAATCTAATAACTGACAATACAACGGCCAAAAGAAAAGGGTAATAATTCGAATCCAATAATCTAATAATTGAAAATACAATGGCCAAAAGAAAAGGGTAATAATTAGAAGCCAATAATGTAATAACTGACAATACAATGGCCAAAAGAAAAGGGTAATAATTAGAAGCCAATAATGTAATAACTGACAATACAACGGCCAAAAGAAAAGGGTAATAATTAGAAGCCAATAATGTAATAATTGACAATACAATGGCCAAAAGGAAAGGGTAATAATTAGAAGCCAATAATGTAATAATTGACAATACAATGGCCAAAAGAAAATGGTAATAATTAGAAGCCAATAATGTAATAACTGACAATACAACGGCCAAAAGAAAAGGGTAATACTTAGAAGCCAATAATGTAATAATTGACAATACAATGGCCAAAAGAAAAGGGTAATAATTAGAAGCCAATAATGTAATAACTGACAATACAATGGCCAAAAGAAAATGGTAATAATTAGAAGCCAATAATGTAATAACTGACAATACAATGGCCAAAAGAAAAGGGTAATAATTAGAAGCCAATAATGTAATAACTGACAATACAACGGCCAAAAGAAAGGGGTAATAATTAGAAGCCAATAATGTAATAACTGACAATACAATGGCCAAAAGAAAAGGGTAATAATTAGAAGCCAATAATGTAATAATTGACAATACAACGGCCAAAAGAAAAGGGTAATAATTAGAAGCCAATAATGTAATAACTGACAATACAACGGCCAAAAGAAAAGGGTAATAATTAGAAGCCAATAATGTAATAATTGACAATACAATGGCCAAAAGAAAAGGGTAATAATTAGAAGCCAATAATGTAATAATTGACAATACAATGGCCAAAAGAAAAGGGTAATAATTAGAAGCCAATAATGTAATAACTGACAATACAATGGCCAAAAGAAAAGGGTAATAATTAGAAGCCAATAATGTAATAACTGACAATACAATGGCCAAAAGAAAAGGGTAATAATTAGAAGCCAATAATGTAATAACTCACAATACAATGGCCAAAAGAAAAGGGTAATAATTAGAAGCCAATAATCTAATAACTGACAATACAATGGCCAAAAGAAAAGGGTAATAATTAGAAGCCAATAATGTAATAACTGACAATACAATGGCCAAAAGACAAGGGTAATAATTAGAAGCCAATAATCTAATAACTGACAATACAATGGCCAAAAGAAAAGGGTAATAATTAGAAGCCAATAATGTAATAACTGACAATACAATGGCCAAATGAAAAGGGTAATAATTAGAAGCCAATAATCTAATAACTGACAATACAATGGCCAAAAGAAAAGGGTAATAATTAGAAGCCAATAATGTAATAACTGACAATACAATGGCCAAAAGAAAAGGGTAATAATTAGAAGCCAATAATCTAATAACTGACAATACAATGGCAAAAAGAAAAGGGTAATAATTAGAAGCCAATAATGTAATAACTGACAATACAGTGGCCAAAAGAAAAGGGTAATAATTAGAAGCCAATAATGTAATAACTGACAATACAATGGCCAAAAGAAAAGGGTAATAATTAGAAGCCAATAATGTAATAACTGACAATACAGTGGCCAAAAGAAAAGGGTAATAATTAGAAGCCAATAATGTAATAACTGACAATACAATGGCCAAAAGAAAAGGGTAATAATTAGAAGCCAATAATCTAATAACTGACAATACAATGGCCAAAAGAAAAGGGTAATAATTAGAAGCCAATAATGTAATAACTGACAATACAGTGGCCAAAAGAAAAGGGTAATAATTAGAAGCCAATAATGTAATAACTGACAATACATCGGCCAAAAGAAAAGGGTAATAATTAGAAGCCAATAATCTAATAACTGATATTACAATGGCCAAAAGAAAAGGGTAATAATTAGAAGCCAATAATGTAATAACTGACAATACAATGGCCAAAAGAAAAGGGTAATAATTAGAAGCCAATAATGTAATAACTGACAATACAATGGCCAAAGGAAAAGGGTAATAATTAGAAGCCAATAATGTAATAACTCACAATACAATGGCCAAAAGAAAAGGGTAATAATTAGAAGCCAATAATGTAATAACTGACAATACAATGGCCAAAAGAAAAGGGTAATAATTAGAAGCCAATAATGTAATAATTGACAATACAGTGGCCAAAAGAAAATGGTAGTAATTAGAAGCCAATAATGTAATAACTGACAATACAATGGCCAAAAGAAAAGGGTAATAATTAGAAGCCAATAATGTAATAACTGACAATACAACGGCCAAAAGAAAAGGGTAATAATTAGAAGCCAATAATGTAATAACTGACAATACAATGGCCAAAAGAAAAAGGTAATAATTAGAAGCCAATAATGTAATAATTGAAAAATACAATGGCCAAAAGAAAAGGGTAATAATTAGAAGCCAATAATGTAATAACTGACAATACAATGGCCAAAAGAAAAGGGTAATAATTAGAAGCCAATAATGTAATAACTGACAATACAATGGCCAAAAGAAAAGGGTAATAATTAGAAGCCAATAATGTAATAATTGACAATACAATGGCCAAAAGAAAATGGTAATAATTAGAAACCAATAATGTAATAACTGACAATACAATGGCCAAAAGAAAAGGGTAATAATTAGAAGCCAATAATGTAATAACTGACAATACAATGGCCAAAAGAAAAGGGTAATAATTAGAAGCCAATAATGTAATAACTGACAATACAACGGCCAAAAGAAAAGGGTAATAATTAGAAGCCAATAATGTAATAATTGACAATACAACGGCCAAAAGAAAAGGGTAATAAGAAGCCAATAATGTAATAACTGACAATACAATGGCCAAAAGAAAAGGGTAATAATTCGAATCCAATAATCTAATAATTGAAAATACAATGGCCAAAAGAAAAAGGTAATAATTAGAAGCCAATAATGTAATAACTGACAATACAATGGCCAAAAGAAAAGGGTAATAATTAGAAGCCAATAATGTAATAACTGACAATACAACGGCCAAAAGAAAAGGGTAATAATTAGAAGCCAATAATGTAATAATTGACAATACAATGGCCAAAAGGAAAGGGTAATAATTAGAAGCCAATAATGTAATAATTGACAATACAATGGCCAAAAGAAAATGGTAATAATTAGAAGCCAATAATGTAATAACTGACAATACAACGGCCAAAAGAAAAGGGTAATAATTAGAAGCCAATAATGTAATAATTGACAATACAATGGCCAAAAGAAAAGGGTAATAATTAGAAGCCAATAATGTAATAACTGACAATACAATGGCCAAAAGAAAATGGTAATAATTAGAAGCCAATAATGTAATAACTGACAATACAATGGCCAAAAGAAAAGGGTAATAATTAGAAGCCAATAATGTAATAACTGACAATACAACGGCCAAAAGAAAGGGGTAATAATTAGAAGCCAATAATGTAATAACTGACAATACAATGGCCAAAAGAAAAGGGTAATAATTAGAAGCCAATAATGTAATAATTGACAATACAACGGCCAAAAGAAAAGGGTAATAATTAGAAGCCAATAATGTAATAACTGACAATACAACGGCCAAAAGAAAAGGGTAATAATTAGAAGCCAATAATGTAATAATTGACAATACAATGGCCAAAAGAAAAGGGTAATAATTAGAAGCCAATAATGTAATAATTGACAATACAATGGCCAAAAGAAAAGGGTAATAATTAGAAGCCAATAATGTAATAACTGACAATACAATGGCCAAAAGAAAAGGGTAATAATTAGAAGCCAATAATGTAATAACTGACAATACAATGGCCAAAAGAAAAGGGTAATAATTAGAAGCCAATAATGTAATAACTCACAATACAATGGCCAAAAGAAAAGGGTAATAATTAGAAGCCAATAATCTAATAACTGACAATACAATGGCCAAAAGAAAAGGGTAATAATTAGAAGCCAATAATGTAATAACTGACAATACAGTGGCCAAAAGACAAGGGTAATAATTAGAAGCCAATAATCTAATAACTGACAATACAATGGCCAAAAGAAAAGGGTAATAATTAGAAGCCAATAATGTAATAACTGACAATACAATGGCCAAATGAAAAGGGTAATAATTAGAAGCCAATAATCTAATAACTGACAATACAATGGCCAAAAGAAAAGGGTAATAATTAGAAGCCAATAATGTAATAACTGACAATACAATGGCCAAAAGAAAAGGGTAATAATTAGAAGCCAATAATCTAATAACTGACAATACAATGGCAAAAAGAAAAGGGTAATAATTAGAAGCCAATAATGTAATAACTGACAATACAGTGGCCAAAAGAAAAGGGTAATAATTAGAAGCCAATAATGTAATAACTGACAATACAATGGCCAAAAGAAAAGGGTAATAATTAGAAGCCAATAATGTAATAACTGACAATACAGTGGCCAAAAGAAAAGGGTAATAATTAGAAGCCAATAATGTAATAACTGACAATACAATGGCCAAAAGAAAAGGGTAATAATTAGAAGCCAATAATCTAATAACTGACAATACAATGGCCAAAAGAAAAGGGTAATAAGAAGCCAATAATGTAATAACTGACAATACAATGGCCAAAAGAAAAGGGTAATAATTAGAAGCCAATAATGTAATAACTGACAATACAATGGCCAAAAGAAAAGGGTAATAATTAGAAGCCAATAATGTAATAACTGACAATACAACGACCAAAAGAAAAGGGTAATAATTAGAAGCCAATAATGTAATTACTGACAATACAACGGCCAACAGAAAAGGGTAATAATTAGAAGCCAATAATGAAATAATTGACAATACAATGGCCAAAAGAAAATGGTAATAATTAGAAGCCAATAATGGAACAATTGACAATACAATGGCCAAAAGAAAAGGGTAATAATTAGAAGCCAATAATGTAATAATTGACAATACAACGGCCAAAAGAAAAGGGTAATAAGAAGCCAATAATGTAATAACTGACAATACAACGGCCAAAAGAAAAGGGTAATAATAAGAAGCCAATAATCTAATAACTGACAATACAATGGCCAAAAGAAAAGGGTAATAATTAGAAGCCAATAATGTAATAACTGACAATACAACGGCCAACAGAAAAGGGTAATAATTAGAAGCCAATAATGTAATAATTGACAATACATTGGCCAAAAGAAAAGGGTAATAATTAGAAGCCAATAATGTAATAACTGACAATACAATGGCCAAAAGAAAAGGGTAATAATTAGAAGCCAATAATGTAATAACTGACAATACAACGGCCAACAGAAAAGGGTAATAATTAGAAGCCAATAATGTAATAACTGACAATACAATGGCCAAAAGAAAAGGGTAATAATTAGAAGCCAATAATGTAATAACTGACAATACAATGGCCAAAAGAAAATGGTAATAATTAGAAGCCAATAATGTAATAACTGACAATACAATGGCCAAAAGAAAAGGGTAATAATTAGAAGCCAATAATCTAATAACTGACAATACAATGGCCAAAAGAAAAGGGTAATAATTAGAAGCCAATAATGTAATAACTGACAATACAATGGCCAAAAGAAAAGGGTAATAATTAGAAGCCAATAATGTAATAACTGACAATACAATGGCCAAATGAAAAGGGTAATAATTAGAAGCCAATAATGTAATAACTGACAATACAACGGCCAAAAGAAAAGGGTAATAAATAGAAGGCAATAATGTAATAATTGACAATACAATGGCCAAAAGAAAATGGTAATAATTAGAAGCCAATGATGTAATAACTGACAATACAATGGCCAAAAGAAAAGGGTAATAATTAGAAGCCAATAATGTAATAACTGACAATACAATGGCCAAAAGAAAAGGGTAATAATTAGAAGCCAATAATGTAATAACTGACAATACAATGGCCAAAGGAAAAGGGTAATAATTAGAAGCCAATAATGTAATAACTCACAATACAATGGCCAAAAGAAAAGGGTAATAATTAGAAGCCAATAATGTAATAACTGACAATACAATGGCCAAAAGAAAAGGGTAATAATTAGAAGCCAATAATGTAATAATTGACAATACAGTGGCCAAAAGAAAATGGTAGTAATTAGAAGCCAATAATGTAATAACTGACAATACAATGGCCAAAAGAAAAGGGTAATAATTAGAAGCCAATAATGTAATAACTGACAATACAACGGCCAAAAGAAAAGGGTAATAATTAGAAGCCAATAATGTAATAACTGACAATACAATGGCCAAAAGAAAAAGGTAATAATTAGAAGCCAATAATGTAATAATTGAAAAATACAATGGCCAAAAGAAAAGGGTAATAATTAGAAGCCAATAATGTAATAACTGACAATACAATGGCCAAAAGAAAAGGGTAATAATTAGAAGCCAATAATGTAATAACTGACAATACAATGGCCAAAAGAAAAGGGTAATAATTAGAAGCCAATAATGTAATAATTGACAATACAATGGCCAAAAGAAAATGGTAATAATTAGAAACCAATAATGTAATAACTGACAATACAATGGCCAAAAGAAAAGGGTAATAATTAGAAGCCAATAATGTAATAACTGACAATACAATGGCCAAAAGAAAAGGGTAATAATTAGAAGCCAATAATGTAATAACTGACAATACAACGGCCAAAAGAAAAGGGTAATAATTAGAAGCCAATAATGTAATAATTGACAATACAACGGCCAAAAGAAAAGGGTAATAAGAAGCCAATAATGTAATAACTGACAATACAATGGCCAAAAGAAAAGGGTAATAAGAAGCCAATAATCTAATAACTGACAATACAACGGCCAAAAGAAAAGGGTAATAATTCGAATCCAATAATCTAATAATTGAAAATACAATGGCCAAAAGAAAAGGGTAATAATTAGAAGCCAATAATGTAATAACTGACAATACAATGGCCAAAAGAAAAGGGTAATAATTAGAAGCCAATAATGTAATAACTGACAATACAACGGCCAAAAGAAAAGGGTAATAATTAGAAGCCAATAATGTAATAATTGACAATACAATGGCCAAAAGGAAAGGGTAATAATTAGAAGCCAATAATGTAATAATTGACAATACAATGGCCAAAAGAAAATGGTAATAATTAGAAGCCAATAATGTAATAACTGACAATACAACGGCCAAAAGAAAAGGGTAATACTTAGAAGCCAATAATGTAATAATTGACAATACAATGGCCAAAAGAAAAGGGTAATAATTAGAAGCCAATAATGTAATAACTGACAATACAATGGCCAAAAGAAAATGGTAATAATTAGAAGCCAATAATGTAATAACTGACAATACAATGGCCAAAAGAAAAGGGTAATAATTAGAAGCCAATAATGTAATAACTGACAATACAACGGCCAAAAGAAAGGGGTAATAATTAGAAGCCAATAATGTAATAACTGACAATACAATGGCCAAAAGAAAAGGGTAATAATTAGAAGCCAATAATGTAATAATTGACAATACAACGGCCAAAAGAAAAGGGTAATAATTAGAAGCCAATAATGTAATAACTGACAATACAACGGCCAAAAGAAAAGGGTAATAATTAGAAGCCAATAATGTAATAATTGACAATACAATGGCCAAAAGAAAAGGGTAATAATTAGAAGCCAATAATGTAATAATTGACAATACAATGGCCAAAAGAAAAGGGTAATAATTAGAAGCCAATAATGTAATAACTGACAATACAATGGCCAAAAGAAAAGGGTAATAATTAGAAGCCAATAATGTAATAACTGACAATACAATGGCCAAAAGAAAAGGGTAATAATTAGAAGCCAATAATGTAATAACTCACAATACAATGGCCAAAAGAAAAGGGTAATAATTAGAAGCCAATAATCTAATAACTGACAATACAATGGCCAAAAGAAAAGGGTAATAATTAGAAGCCAATAATGTAATAACTGACAATACAATGGCCAAAAGACAAGGGTAATAATTAGAAGCCAATAATCTAATAACTGACAATACAATGGCCAAAAGAAAAGGGTAATAATTAGAAGCCAATAATGTAATAACTGACAATACAATGGCCAAATGAAAAGGGTAATAATTAGAAGCCAATAATCTAATAACTGACAATACAATGGCCAAAAGAAAAGGGTAATAATTAGAAGCCAATAATGTAATAACTGACAATACAATGGCCAAAAGAAAAGGGTAATAATTAGAAGCCAATAATGCTAATAACTGACAATACAATGGCAAAAAGAAAAGGGTAATAATTAGAAGCCAATAATGTAATAACTGACAATACAGTGGCCAAAAGAAAAGGGTAATAATTAGAAGCCAATAATGTAATAACTGACAATACAATGGCCAAAAGAAAAGGGTAATAATTAGAAGCCAATAATGTAATAACTGACAATACAGTGGCCAAAAGAAAAGGGTAATAATTAGAAGCCAATAATGTAATAACTGACAATACAATGGCCAAAAGAAAAGGGGTAATAATTAGAAGCCAATAATCTAATAACTGACAATACAATGGCCAAAAGAAAAGGGTAATAATTAGAAGCCAATAATGTAATAACTGACAATACAGTGGCCAAAAGAAAAGGGTAATAATTAGAAGCCAATAATGTAATAACTGACAATACATCGGCCAAAAGAAAAGGGTAATAATTAGAAGCCAATAATCTAATAACTGATATTACAATGGCCAAAAGAAAAGGGTAATAATTAGAAGCCAATAATGTAATAACTGACAATACAATGGCCAAAAGAAAAGGGTAATAATTAGAAGCCAATAATGTAATAACTGACAATACAATGGCCAAAGGAAAAGGGTAATAATTAGAAGCCAATAATGTAATAACTCACAATACAATGGCCAAAAGAAAAGGGTAATAATTAGAAGCCAATAATGTAATAACTGACAATACAATGGCCAAAAGAAAAGGGTAATAATTAGAAGCCAATAATGTAATAATTGACAATACAGTGGCCAAAAGAAAATGGTAGTAATTAGAAGCCAATAATGTAATAACTGACAATACAATGGCCAAAAGAAAAGGGTAATAATTAGAAGCCAATAATGTAATAACTGACAATACAACGGCCAAAAGAAAAGGGTAATAATTAGAAGCCAATAATGTAATAACTGACAATACAATGGCCAAAAGAAAAAGGTAATAATTAGAAGCCAATAATGTAATAATTGAAAAATACAATGGCCAAAAGAAAAGGGTAATAATTAGAAGCCAATAATGTAATAACTGACAATACAATGGCCAAAAGAAAAGGGTAATAATTAGAAGCCAATAATGTAATAACTGACAATACAATGGCCAAAAGAAAAGGGTAATAATTAGAAGCCAATAATGTAATAATTGACAATACAATGGCCAAAAGAAAATGGTAATAATTAGAAACCAATAATGTAATAACTGACAATACAATGGCCAAAAGAAAAGGGTAATAATTAGAAGCCAATAATGTAATAACTGACAATACAATGGCCAAAAGAAAAGGGTAATAATTAGAAGCCAATAATGTAATAACTGACAATACAACGGCCAAAAGAAAAGGGTAATAATTAGAAGCCAATAATGTAATAATTGACAATACAACGGCCAAAAGAAAAGGGTAATAAGAAGCCAATAATGTAATAACTGACAATACAATGGCCAAAAGAAAAGGGTAATAATTCGAATCCAATAATCTAATAATTGAAAATACAATGGCCAAAAGAAAAAGGTAATAATTAGAAGCCAATAATGTAATAACTGACAATACAATGGCCAAAAGAAAAGGGTAATAATTAGAAGCCAATAATGTAATAACTGACAATACAACGGCCAAAAGAAAAGGGTAATAATTAGAAGCCAATAATGTAATAATTGACAATACAATGGCCAAAAGGAAAGGGTAATAATTAGAAGCCAATAATGTAATAATTGACAATACAATGGCCAAAAGAAAATGGTAATAATTAGAAGCCAATAATGTAATAACTGACAATACAACGGCCAAAAGAAAAGGGTAATAATTAGAAGCCAATAATGTAATAATTGACAATACAATGGCCAAAAGAAAAGGGTAATAATTAGAAGCCAATAATGTAATAACTGACAATACAATGGCCAAAAGAAAATGGTAATAATTAGAAGCCAATAATGTAATAACTGACAATACAATGGCCAAAAGAAAAGGGTAATAATTAGAAGCCAATAATGTAATAACTGACAATACAACGGCCAAAAGAAAGGGGTAATAATTAGAAGCCAATAATGTAATAACTGACAATACAATGGCCAAAAGAAAAGGGTAATAATTAGAAGCCAATAATGTAATAATTGACAATACAACGGCCAAAAGAAAAGGGTAATAATTAGAAGCCAATAATGTAATAACTGACAATACAACGGCCAAAAGAAAAGGGTAATAATTAGAAGCCAATAATGTAATAATTGACAATACAATGGCCAAAAGAAAAGGGTAATAATTAGAAGCCAATAATGTAATAATTGACAATACAATGGCCAAAAGAAAAGGGTAATAATTAGAAGCCAATAATGTAATAACTGACAATACAATGGCCAAAAGAAAAGGGTAATAATTAGAAGCCAATAATGTAATAACTGACAATACAATGGCCAAAAGAAAAGGGTAATAATTAGAAGCCAATAATGTAATAACTCACAATACAATGGCCAAAAGAAAAGGGTAATAATTAGAAGCCAATAATCTAATAACTGACAATACAATGGCCAAAAGAAAAGGGTAATAATTAGAAGCCAATAATGTAATAACTGACAATACAGTGGCCAAAAGACAAGGGTAATAATTAGAAGCCAATAATCTAATAACTGACAATACAATGGCCAAAAGAAAAGGGTAATAATTAGAAGCCAATAATGTAATAACTGACAATACAATGGCCAAATGAAAAGGGTAATAATTAGAAGCCAATAATCTAATAACTGACAATACAATGGCCAAAAGAAAAGGGTAATAATTAGAAGCCAATAATGTAATAACTGACAATACAATGGCCAAAAGAAAAGGGTAATAATTAGAAGCCAATAATCTAATAACTGACAATACAATGGCAAAAAGAAAAGGGTAATAATTAGAAGCCAATAATGTAATAACTGACAATACAGTGGCCAAAAGAAAAGGGTAATAATTAGAAGCCAATAATGTAATAACTGACAATACAATGGCCAAAAGAAAAGGGTAATAATTAGAAGCCAATAATGTAATAACTGACAATACAGTGGCCAAAAGAAAAGGGTAATAATTAGAAGCCAATAATGTAATAACTGACAATACAATGGCCAAAAGAAAAGGGTAATAATTAGAAGCCAATAATCTAATAACTGACAATACAATGGCCAAAAGAAAAGGGTAATAATTAGAAGCCAATAATGTAATAACTGACAATACAGTGGCCAAAAGAAAAGGGTAATAATTAGAAGCCAATAATGTAATAACTGACAATACATCGGCCAAAAGAAAAGGGTAATAATTAGAAGCCAATAATCTAATAACTGATAATACAATGGCCAAAAGAAAAGGGTAATAATTAGAAGCCAATAATGTAATAACTGACAATACAATGGCCAAAAGAAAAGGGTAATAATTAGAAGCCAATAATGTAATAACTGACAATACAATGGCCAAAAGAAAAGGGTAATAATTAGAAGCCAATAATGTAATAACTGACAATACAATGGCCAAAAGAAAAGGGTAATAATTAGAAGCCAATAATGTAATAACTGACAATACAATGGCCAAATGAAAAGGGTAATAAGAAGCCAATAATGTAATAACTGACATTACAATGGCCAAAAGAAAAGGGTAATAAGAAGCCAATAATCTAATAACTGACAATACAACGGCCAAAAGAAAAGGGTAATAATTAGAAGCCAATAATCTAATAATTGACAATACAACGGCCAAAAGAAAAGGGTAATAATTCGAATCCAATAATCTAATAATTGAAAATACAATGGCCAAAAGAAAAGGGTAATAATTAGAAGCTAATAATGTAATAACTGACAATACAATGGCCAAAAGAAAAGGGTAATAATTAGAAGCCAATAATGTAATAACTGACAATACAACGGCCAAAAGAAAAGGGTAATAATTAGAAGCCAATAATGTAATAATTGACAATACAATGGCCAAAAGGAAAGGGTAATAATTAGAAGCCAATAATGTAATAATTGACAATACAATGGCCAAAAGAAAAGGGTAATAATTAGAAGCCAATAATGTAATAACTGACAATACAACGGCCAAAAGAAAAGGGTAATAATTAGAAGCCAATAATGTAATAATTGACAATACAATGGCCAAAAGAAAAGGGTAATAATTAGAAGCCAATAATGTAATAACTGACAATACAATGGCCAAAAGAAAATGGTAATAATTAGAAGCCAATAATGTAATAACTGACAATACAATGGCCAAAAGAAAAGGGTAATAATTAGAAGCCAATAATGTAATAACTGACAATACAACGGCCAAAAGAAAGGGATAATAATTAAAAGCCAATAATGTAATAACTGACAATACAATGGCCAAAAGAAAAGGGTAATAATTAGAAGCCAATAATGTAATAATTGACAATACAACGGCCAAAAGAAAAGGGTAATAATTAGAAGCCAATAATGTAATAACTGACAATACAACGGCCAAAAGAAAAGGGTAATAATTAGAAGCCAATAATGTAATAATTGACAATACAATGGCCAAAAGAAAAGGGTAATAATTAGAAGCCAATAATGTAATAATTGACAATACAATGGCCAAAAGAAAAGGGTAATAATTAGAAGCCAATAATGTAATAACTGACAATACAATGGCCAAAAGAAAAGGGTAATAATTAGAAGCCAATAATGTAATAACTGACAATACAATGGCCAAAAGAAAAGGGTAATAATTAGAAGCCAATAATGTAATAACTCACAATACAATGGCCAAAAGAAAAGGGTAATAATTAGAAGCCAATAATCTAATAACTGACAATACAATGGCCAAAAGAAAAGGGTAATAATTAGAAGCCAATAATGTAATAACTGACAATACAGTGGCCAAAAGACAAGGGTAATAATTAGAAGCCAATAATCTAATAACTGACAATACAATGGCCAAAAGAAAAGGGTAATAATTAGAAGCCAATAATGTAATAACTGACAATACAATGGCCAAATGAAAAGGGTAATAATTAGAAGCCAATAATCTAATAACTGACAATACAATGGCCAAAAGAAAAGGGTAATAATTAGAAGCCAATAATGTAATAACTGACAATACAATGGCCAAAAGAAAAGGGTAATAATTAGAAGCCAATAATCTAATAACTGACAATACAATGGCCAAAAGAAAAGGGTAATAATTAGAAGCCAATAATGTAATAACTGACAATACAGTGGCCAAAAGAAAAGGGTAATAATTAGAAGCCAATAATGTAATAACTGACAATACAATGGCCAAAAGAAAAGGGTAATAATTAGAAGCCAATAATGTAATAACTGACAATACAGTGGCCAAAAGAAAAGGGTAATAATTAGAAGCCAATAATGTAATAACTGACAATACAATGGCCAAAAGAAAAGGGTAATAATTAGAAGCCAATAATGTAATAACTGACAATACAGTGGCCAAAAGAAAAGGGTAATAATTAGAAGCCAATAATGTAATAACTGACAATACAACGGCCAAAAGAAAAGGGTAATAATTAGAAGCCAATAATCTAATAACTGATAATACAATGGCCAAAAGAAAAGGGTAATAATTAGAAGCCAATAATGTAATAACTGACAATACAATGGCCAAAAGAAAAGGGTAATAATTAGAAGCCAATAATGTAATAACTGACAATACAATGGCCAAAAGAAAAGGGTAATAATTAGAAGCCAATAATGTAATAACTGACAATACAATGGCCAAAAGAAAAGGGTAATAATTAGAAGCCAATAATGTAATAACTGACAATACAATGGCCAAAAGAAAAGGGTAATAATTAGAAGCCAATAATGTAATAATTGACAATACAGTGGCCAAAAGAAAATGGTAGTAATTAGAAGCCAATAATGTAATAACTGACAATACAACGGCCAAAAGAAAAGGGTAATAATTAGAAGCCAATAATGTAATAACTGACAATACAACGGCCAAAAGAAAAGGGTAATAATTCGAATCCAATAATCTAATAATTGAAAATACAATGGCCAAAAGAAAAGGGTAATAATTAGAAGCTAATAATGTAATAACTGACAATACAATGGCCAAAAGAAAAGGGTAATAATTAGAAGCCAATAATGTAATAACTGACAATACAACGGCCAAAAGAAAAGGGTAATAATTAGAAGCCAATAATGTAATAATTGACAATACAATGGCCAAAAGGAAAGGGTAATAATTAGAAGCCAATAATGTAATAATTGACAATACAATGGCCAAAAGAAAAGGGTAATAATTAGAAGCCAATAATGTAATAACTGACAATACAACGGCCAAAAGAAAAGGGTAATAATTAGAAGCCAATAATGTAATAATTGACAATACAATGGCCAAAAGAAAAGGGTAATAATTAGAAGCCAATAATGTAATAACTGACAATACAATGGCCAAAAGAAAATGGTAATAATTAGAAGCCAATAATGTAATAACTGACAATACAATGGCCAAAAGAAAAGGGTAATAATTAGAAGCCAATAATGTAATAACTGACAATACAACGGCCAAAAGAAAGGGGTAATAATTAGAAGCCAATAATGTAATAACTGACAATACAACGGCCAAAAGAAAAGGGTAATAATTAGAAGCCAATAATGTAATAATTGACAATACAACGGCCAAAAGAAAAGGGTAATAATTAGAAGCCAATAATGTAATAACTGACAATACAACGGCCAAAAGAAAAGGGTAATAATTAGAAGCCAATAATGTAATAATTGACAATACAATGGCCAAAAGAAAAGGGTAATAATTAGAAGCCAATAATGTAATAATTGACAATACAATGGCCAAAAGAAAAGGGTAATAATTAGAAGCCAATAATGTAATAACTGACAATACAATGGCCAAAAGAAAAGGGTAATAATTAGAAGCCAATAATGTAATAACTGACAATACAATGGCCAAAAGAAAAGGGTAATAATTAGAAGCCAATAATGTAATAACTCACAATACAATGGCCAAAAGAAAAGGGTAATAATTAGAAGCCAATAATCTAATAACTGACAATACAATGGCCAAAAGAAAAGGGTAATAATTAGAAGCCAATAATGTAATAACTGACAATACAGTGGCCAAAAGACAAGGGTAATAATTAGAAGCCAATAATGTAATAACTGACAATACAATGGCCAAAAGAAAAGGGTAATAATTAGAAGCCAATAATGTAATAACTGACAATACAATGGCCAAATGAAAAGGGTAATAATTAGAAGCCAATAATCTAATAACTGACAATACAATGGCCAAAAGAAAAGGGTAATAATTAGAAGCCAATAATGTAATAACTGACAATACAATGGCCAAAAGAAAAGGGTAATAATTAGAAGCCAATAATGTAATAACTGACAATACAATGGCCAAAAGAAAAGGGTAATAATTAGAAGCCAATAATGTAATAACTGACAATACAGTGGCCAAAAGAAAAGGGTAATAATTAGAAGCCAATAATGTAATAACTGACAATACAATGGCCAAAAGAAAAGGGTAATAATTAGAAGCCAATAATGTAATAACTGACAATACAGTGGCCAAAAGAAAAGGGTAATAATTAGAAGCCAATAATGTAATAACTGACAATACAATGGCCAAAAGAAAAGGGTAATAATTAGAAGCCAATAATCTAATAACTGACAATACAATGGCCAAAAGAAAAGGGTAATAATTAGAAGCCAATAATGTAATAACTGACAATACAGTGGCCAAAAGAAAAGGGTAATAATTAGAAGCCAATAATGTAATAACTGACAATACAACGGCCAAAAGAAAAGGGTAATAATTAGAAGCCAATAATCTAATAACTGACAATACAATGGCCAAAAGAAAAGGGTAATAATTAGAAGCCAATAATGTAATAACTGACAATACAATGGCCAAAAGAAAAGGGTAATAATTAGAAGCCAATAATGTAATAACTGACAATACAACAGCCAAAAGAAAAGGGTAATAATTAGAAGCCAATAATGTAATAACTGACAATACAATGGCCAAAAGAAAAGGGTAATAATTAGAAGCCAATAATGTAATAACTGACAATACAATGGCCAAAAGAAAAGGGTAATAATTAGAAGCCAATAATGTAATAACTGACAATACAATGGCCAAAAGAAAAGGGTAATAATTAGAAGCCAATAATGTAATAACTGACAATACAATGGCCAAATGAAAAGGGTAATAATTAGAAGCCAATAATGTAATAACTGACAATACAGTGGCCAAAAGAAAAGGGTAATAATTAGAAGCCAATAATGTAATAACTGACAATACAATGGCCAAAAGAAAAGGGTAATAATTAGAAGCCAATAATGTAATAACTGACAATACAATGGCCAAAAGAAAAGGGTAATAATTAGAAGCCAATAATGTAATAACTGACAATACAATGGCCAAAAGAAAAGGATAATAATTTGAAGCCAATAATGTAATAATTGACAATACAGTGGCCAAAAGAAAATGGTAGTAATTAGAAGCCAATAATGTAATAACTGACAATACAACGGCCAAAAGAAAAGGGTAATAATTAGAAGCCAATAATGTAATAACTGACAATACAATGGCCAAAAGAAAAGGGTAATAATTAGAAGCCAATAATGTAATAACTGACAATACAATGGCCAAAAGAAAAAGGTAATAATTAGAAGCCAATTATGTAATAATTGACAATACAATGGCCAAAAGAAAAGGGTAATAATTAGAAGCCAATAATGTAATAACTGACAATACAATGGCCAAAAGAAAAGGGTAATAATTAGAAGCCAATAATGTAATAACTGACAATACAACGGCCAAAAGAAAAGGGTAATAATTAGAAGCCAATAATGTAATAATTGACAATACAACGGCCAAAAGAAAATGGTAATAATTAGAAGCCAATAATGTAATAACTGACAATACAATGGCCAAAAGAAAAGGGTAATAATTAGAAGCCAATAATGTAATAACTGACAATACAATGGCCAAAAGAAAAGGGTAATAATTAGAAGCCAATAATGTAATAACTGACAATACAACGGCCAAAAGAAAAGGGTAATAATTAGAAGCCAATAATGTAATAATTGACAATACAATGGCCAAATGAAAAGGGTAATAAGAAGCCAATAATGTAATAACTGACAATACAATGGCCAAAAGAAAAGGGTAATAAGAAGCCAATAATCTAATAACTGACAATACAACGGCCAAAAGAAAAGGGTAATAATTAGAAGCCAATAATCTAATAATTGACAATACAACGGCCAAAAGAAAAGGGTAATAATTCGAATCCAATAATCTAATAATTGAAAATACAATGGCCAAAAGAAAAGGGTAATAATTAGAAGCCAATAATGTAATAACTGACAATACAATGGCCAAAAGAAAAGGGTAATAATTAGAAGCCAATAATGTAATAACTGACAATACAACGGCCAAAAGAAAAGGGTAATAATTAGAAGCCAATAATGTAATAACTGACAATACAATGGCCAAAAGAAAAGGGTAATAATTAGAAGCCAATAATGTAATAACTGACAATACAATGGCCAAAAGAAAAGGGTAATAATTAGAAGCCAATAATGTAATAATTGACAATACAGTGGCCAAAAGAAAATGGTAGTAATTAGAAGCCAATAATGTAATAACTGACAATACAACGGCCAAAAGAAAAGGGTAATAATTAGAAGCCAATAATGTAATAACTGACAATACAACGGCCAAAAGAAAAGGGTAATAATTAGAAGCCAATAATGTAATAACTGACAATACAATGGCCAAAAGAAAAAGGTAATAATTAGAAGCCAATAATGTAATAATTGACAATACAATGGCCAAAAGAAAAGGGTAATAATTAGAAGCCAATAATGTAATAACTGACAATACAACGGCCAAAAGAAAGGGGTAATAATTAGAAGCCAATAATGTAATAACTGACAATACAATGGCCAAAAGAAAAGGGTAATAATTAGAAGCCAATAATGTAATAATTGACAATACAACGGCCAAAAGAAAAGGGTAATAATTAGAAGCCAATAATGTAATAACTGACAATACAACGGCCAAAAGAAAAGGGTAATAATTAGAAGCCAATAATGTAATAATTGACAATACAATGGCCAAAAGAAAAGGGTAATAATTAGAAGCCAATAATGTAATAATTGACAATACAATGGCCAAAAGAAAAGGGTAATAATTAGAAGCCAATAATGTAATAACTGACAATACAACGGCCAAAAGAAAGGGGTAATAATTAGAAGCCAATAATGTAATAACTGACAATACAATGGCCAAAAGAAAAGGGTAATAATTAGAAGCCAATTATGTAATAATTGACAATACAATGGCCAAAAGAAAAGGGTAATAATTAGAAGCCAATAATGTAATAACTGACAATACAATGGCCAAAAGAAAAGGGTAATAATTAGAAGCCAATAATGTAATAACTGACAATACAACGGCCAAAAGAAAAGGGTAATAATTAGAAGCCAATAATGTAATAATTGACAATACAACGGCCAAAAGAAAATGGTAATAATTAGAAGCCAATAATGTAATAACTGACAATACAATGGCCAAAAGAAAAGGGTAATAATTAGAAGCCAATAATGTAATAACTGACAATACAATGGCCAAAAGAAAAGGGTAATAATTAGAAGCCAATAATGTAATAACTGACAATACAACGGCCAAAAGAAAAGGGTAATAATTAGAAGCCAATAATGTAATAATTGACAATACAATGGCCAAATGAAAAGGGTAATAAGAAGCCAATAATGTAATAACTGACAATACAATGGCCAAAAGAAAAGGGTAATAAGAAGCCAATAATCTAATAACTGACAATACAACGGCCAAAAGAAAAGGGTAATAATTAGAAGCCAATAATCTAATAATTGACAATACAACGGCCAAAAGAAAAGGGTAATAATTCGAATCCAATAATCTAATAATTGAAAATACAATGGCCAAAAGAAAAGGGTAATAATTAGAAGCCAATAATGTAATAACTGACAATACAATGGCCAAAAGAAAAGGGTAATAATTAGAAGCCAATAATGTAATAACTGACAATACAACGGCCAAAAGAAAAGGGTAATAATTAGAAGCCAATAATGTAATAACTGACAATACAATGGCCAAAAGAAAAGGGTAATAATTAGAAGCCAATAATGTAATAACTGACAATACAATGGCCAAAAGAAAAGGGTAATAATTAGAAGCCAATAATGTAATAATTGACAATACAGTGGCCAAAAGAAAATGGTAGTAATTAGAAGCCAATAATGTAATAACTGACAATACAACGGCCAAAAGAAAAGGGTAATAATTAGAAGCCAATAATGTAATAACTGACAATACAACGGCCAAAAGAAAAGGGTAATAATTAGAAGCCAATAATGTAATAACTGACAATACAATGGCCAAAAGAAAAAGGTAATAATTAGAAGCCAATAATGTAATAATTGACAATACAATGGCCAAAAGAAAAGGGTAATAATTAGAAGCCAATAATGTAATAATTGACAATACAACGGCCAAAAGAAAGGGGTAATAATTAGAAGCCAATAATGTAATAACTGACAATACAATGGCCAAAAGAAAAGGGTAATAATTAGAAGCCAATAATGTAATAATTGACAATACAACGGCCAAAAGAAAAGGGTAATAATTAGAAGCCAATAATGTAATAACTGACAATACAACGGCCAAAAGAAAAGGGTAATAATTAGAAGCCAATAATGTAATAATTGACAATACAATGGCCAAAAGAAAAGGGTAATAATTAGAAGCCAATAATGTAATAATTGACAATACAATGGCCAAAAGAAAAGGGTAATAATTAGAAGCCAATAATGTAATAACTGACAATACAATGGCCAAAAGAAAAAGGTAATAATTAGAAGCCAATAATGTAATAATTGACAATACAATGGCCAAAAGAAAAGGGTAATAATTAGAAGCCAATAATGTAATAACTGACAATACAACGGCCAAAAGAAAGGGGTAATAATTAGAAGCCAATAATGTAATAACTGACAATACAATGGCCAAAAGAAAAGGGTAATAATTAGAAGCCAATAATGTAATAATTGACAATACAACGGCCAAAAGAAAAGGGTAATAATTAGAAGCCAATAATGTAATAACTGACAATACAACGGCCAAAAGAAAAGGGTAATAATTAGAAGCCAATAATGTAATAATTGACAATACAATGGCCAAAAGAAAAGGGTAATAATTAGAAGCCAATAATGTAATAATTGACAATACAATGGCCAAAAGAAAAGGGTAATAATTAGAAGCCAATAATGTAATAACTGACAATACAATGGCCAAAAGAAAAGGGTAACAATTAGAAGCCAATAATGTAATAACTGACAATACAATGGCCAAAAGAAAAGGGTAATAATTAGAAGCCAATAATGTAATAACTCACAATACAATGGCCAAAAGAAAAGGGTAATAATTAGAAGCCAATAATCTAATAACTGACAATACAATGGCCAAAAGAAAAGGGTAATAATTAGAAGCCAATAATGTAATAACTGACAATACAGTGGCCAAAAGACAAGGGTAATAATTAGAAGCCAATAATCTAATAACTGACAATACAATGGCCAAAAGAAAAGGGTAATAATTAGAAGCCAATAATGTAATAACTGACAATACAATGGCCAAATGAAAAGGGTAATAATTAGAAGCCAATAATCTAATAACTGACAATACAATGGCCAAAAGAAAAGGGTAATAATTAGAAGCCAATAATGTAATAACTGACAATACAATGGCCAAAAGAAAAGGGTAATAATTAGAAGCCAATAATCTAATAACTGACAATACAATGGCCAAAAGAAAAGGGTAATAATTAGAAGCCAATAATGTAATAACTGACAATACAGTGGCCAAAAGAAAAAGGTAATAATTAGAAGCCAATAATGTAATAACTGACAATACAATGGCCAAAAGAAAAGGGTAATAATTAGAAGCCAATAATGTAATAACTGACAATACAGTGGCCAAAAGAAAAGGGTAATAATTAGAAGCCAATAATGTAATAACTGACAATACAATGGCCAAAAGAAAAGGGTAATAATTAGAAGCCAATAATCTAATAACTGACAATACAATGGCCAAAAGAAAAGGGTAATAATTAGAAGCCAATAATGTAATAACTGACAATACAGTGGCCAAAAGAAAAGGGTAATAATTAGAAGCCAATAATGTAATAACTGACAATACAATGGCCAAAAGAAAAGGGTAATAATTAGAAGCCAATAATCTAATAACTGATAATACAATGGCTAAAAGAAAAGGGTAATAATTAGAAGCCAATAATGTAATAACTGACAATACAATGGCCAAAAGAAAAGGGTAATAATTAGAAGCCAATAATGTAATAACTGACAATACAATGGCCAAAAGAAAAGGGTAATAATTAGAAGCCAATAATGTAATAACTGACAATACAATGGCCAAAAGAAAAGGGTAATAATTAGAAGCCAATAATGTAATAACTGACAATACAATGGCCAAATGAAAAGGGTAATAAGAAGCCAATAATGTAATAACTGACATTACAATGGCCAAAAGAAAAGGGTAATAAGAAGCCAATAATCTAATAACTGACAATACAACGGCCAAAAGAAAAGGGTAATAATTAGAAGCCAATAATCTAATAATTGACAATACAACGGCCAAAAGAAAAGGGTAATAATTCGAATCCAATAATCTAATAATTGAAAATACAATGGCCAAAAGAAAAGGGTAATAATTAGAAGCTAATAATGTAATAACTGACAATACAATGGCCAAAAGAAAAGGGTAATAATTAGAAGCCAATAATGTAATAACTGACAATACAACGGCCAAAAGAAAAGGGTAATAATTAGAAGCCAATAATGTAATAATTGACAATACAATGGCCAAAAGGAAAGGGTAATAATTAGAAGCCAATAATGTAATAACTGACAATACAATGGCCAAAAGAAAAGGGTAATAATTAGAAGCCAATAATGTAATAACTGACAATACAACGGCCAAAAGAAAAGGGTAATAATTAGAAGCCAATAATGTAATAATTGACAATACAATGGCCAAAAGAAAAGGGTAATAATTAGAAGCCAATAATGTAATAACTGACAATACAATGGCCAAAAGAAAATGGTAATAATTAGAAGCCAATAATGTAATAACTGACAATACAATGGCCAAAGGAAAAGGGTAATAATTAGAAGCCAATAATGTAATAACTGACAATACAACGGCCAAAAGAAAGGGGTAATAATTAGAAGCCAATAATGTAATAACTGACAATACAACGGCCAAAAGAAAAGGGTAATAATTAGAAGCCAATAATGTAATAACTGACAATACAACGGCCAAAAGAAAAGGGTAATAATTAGAAGCCAATAATGTAATAATTGACAATACAACGGCCAAAAGAAAAGGGTAATAATTAGAAGCCAATAATGTAATAACTGATAATACAACGGCCAAAAGAAAAGGGTAATAATTAGAAGCCAATAATGTAATAATTGACAATACAATGGCCAAAAGAAAAGGGTAATAATTAGAAGCCAATAATGTAATAATTGACAATACAATGGCCAAAAGAAAAGGGTAATAATAAGAAGCCAATAATGTAATAACTGACAATACAATGGCCAAAAGAAAAGGGTAATAATTAGAAGCCAATAATGTAATAACTGACAATACAATGGCCAAAAGAAAAGGGTAATAATTAGAAGCCAATAATGTAATAACTGACAATACAATGGCCAAAAGAAAAGGGTAATAATTAGAAGCCAATAATCTAATAACTGACAATACAATGGCCAAAAGAAAAGGGTAATAATTAGAAGCCAATAATGTAATAACTGACAATACAGTGGCCAAAAGACAAGGGTAATAATTAGAAGCCAATAATGTAATAACTGACAATACAATGGCCAAAAGAAAAGGGTAATAATTAGAAGCCAATAATGTAATAACTGACAATACAATGGCCAAATGAAAAGGGTAATAATTAGAAGCCAATAATCTAATAACTGACAATACAATGGCCAAAAGAAAAGGGTAATAATTAGAAGCCAATAATGTAATAACTGACAATACAATGGCCAAAAGAAAAGGGTAATAATTAGAAGCCAATAATGTAATAACTGACAATACAATGGCCAAAAGAAAAGGGTAATAATTAGAAGCCAATAATGTAATAACTGACAATACAGTGGCCAAAAGAAAAGGGTAATAATTAGAAGCCAATAATGTAATAACTGACAATACAATGGCCAAAAGAAAAGGGTAATAATTAGAAGCCAATAATGTAATAACTGACAATACAGTGGCCAAAAGAAAAGGGTAATAATTAGAAGCCAATAATGTAATAACTGACAATACAATGGCCAAAAGAAAAGGGTAATAATTAGAAGCCAATAATCTAATAACTGACAATACAATGGCCAAAAGAAAAGGGTAATAATTAGAAGCCAATAATGTAATAACTGACAATACAGTGGCCAAAAGAAAAGGGTAATAATTAGAAGCCAATAATGTAATAACTGACAATACAACGGCCAAAAGAAAAGGGTAATAATTAGAAGCCAATAATGTAATAACTGACAATACAATGGCCAAAAGAAAAGGGTAATAATTAGAAGCCAATAATGTAATAACTGACAATACAACGGCCAAAAGAAAAGGGTAATAATTAGAAGCCAATAATGTAATAACTGACAATACAACGGCCAAAAGAAAAGGGTAATAATTAAAAGCCAATAATGTAATAACTGACAATACAATGGCCAAAAGAAAAGGGTAATAATTAGAAGCCAATAATGTAATAACTGACAATACAATGGCCAAAAGAAAAGGGTAATAATTAGAAGCCAATAATGTAATAACTGACAATACAATGGCCAAAAGAAAAGGGTAATAATTAGAAGCCAATAATGTAATAACTGACAATACAATGGCCAAAAGAAAAGGGTAATAATTAGAAGCCAATAATGTAATAACTGACAATACAATGGCCAAAAGAAAAGGGTAATAATTAGAAGCCAATAATGTAATAACTGACAATACAATGGCCAAAAGAAAAGGGTAATAATTAGAAGCCAATAATGTAATAACTGACAATACAATGGCCAAAAGAAAAGGGTAATAATTAGAAGCCAATAATGTAATAATTGACAATACAGTGGCCAAAAGAAAATGGTAGTAATTAGAAGCCAATAATGTAATAACTGACAATACAACGGCCAAAAGAAAAGGGTAATAATTAGAAGCCAATAATGTAATAACTGACAATACAATGGCCAAAAGAAAAGGGTAATAATTAGAAGCCAATAATGTAATAACTGACAATACAATGGCCAAAAGAAAAAGGTAATAATTAGAAGCCAATAATGTAATAATTGACAATACAATGGCCAAAAGAAAAGGGTAATAATTAGAAGCCAATAATGTAATAACTGACAATACAATGGCCAAAAGAAAAGGGTAATAATTAGAAGCCAATAATGTAATAACTGACAATACAACGGCCAAAAGAAAAGGGTAATAATTAGAAGCCAATAATGTAATAATTGACAATACAACGGCCAAAAGAAAATGGTAATAATTAGAAGCCAATAATGTAATAACTGACAATACAATGGCCAAAAGAAAAGGGTAATAATTAGAAGCCAATAATGTAATAACTGACAATACAATGGCCAAAAGAAAAGGGTAATAATTAGAAGCCAATAATGTAATAACTGACAATACAACGGCCAAAAGAAAAGGGTAATAATTAGAAGCCAATAATGTAATAATTGACAATACAATGGCCAAATGAAAAGGGTAATAAGAAGCCAATAATGTAATAACTGACAATACAATGGCCAAAAGAAAAGGGTAATAAGAAGCCAATAATCTAATAACTGACAATACAACGGCCAAAAGAAAAGGGTAATAATTAGAAGCCAATAATCTAATAATTGACAATACAACGGCCAAAAGAAAAGGGTAATAATTCGAATCCAATAATCTAATAATTGAAAATACAATGGCCAAAAGAAAAGGGTAATAATTAGAAGCCAATAATGTAATAACTGACAATACAATGGCCAAAAGAAAAGGGTAATAATTAGAAGCCAATAATGTAATAACTGACAATACAACGGCCAAAAGAAAAGGGTAATAATTAGAAGCCAATAATGTAATAACTGACAATACAATGGCCAAAAGAAAAGGGTAATAATTAGAAGCCAATAATGTAATAACTGACAATACAATGGCCAAAAGAAAAGGGTAATAATTAGAAGCCAATAATGTAATAATTGACAATACAGTGGCCAAAAGAAAATGGTAGTAATTAGAAGCCAATAATGTAATAACTGACAATACAACGGCCAAAAGAAAAGGGTAATAATTAGAAGCCAATAATGTAATAACTGACAATACAACGGCCAAAAGAAAAGGGTAATAATTAGAAGCCAATAATGTAATAACTGACAATACAATGGCCAAAAGAAAAAGGTAATAATTAGAAGTCAATAATGTAATAATTGACAATACAATGGCCAAAAGAAAAGGGTAATAATTAGAAGCCAATAATGTAATAACTGACAATACAATGGCCAAAAGAAAAGGGTAATAATTAGAAGCCAATAATGTAATAACTGACAATACAACGGCCAAAAGAAAAGGGTAATAATTAGAAGCCAATAATGTAATAATTGACAATACAACGACCAAAAGAAAATGGTAATAATTAGAAGCCAATAATGTAATAACTGACAATACAATGGCCAAAAGAAAAGGGTAATAATTAGAAGCCAATAATGTAATAATTGACAATACAATGGCCAAAAGAAAAGGGTAATAATTAGAAGCCAATAATGTAATAACTGACAATACAACGGCCAAAAGAAAAGGGTAATAATTAGAAGCCAATAATGTAATAATTGACAATACAATGGCCAAATGAAAAGGGTAATAAGAAGCCAATAATGTAATAACTGACAATACAATGGCCAAAAGAAAAGGGTAATAAGAAGCCAATAATCTAATAACTGACAATACAACGGCCAAAAGAAAAGAGTAATAATTAGAAGCCAATAATCTAATAATTGACAATACAACGGCCAAAAGAAAAGTGTAATAATTCGAATCCAATAATCTAATAATTGAAAATACAATGGCCAAAAGAAAAGGGTAATAATTAGAAGCCAATAATGTAATAACTGACAATACAATGGCCAAAAGAAAAGGGTAATAATTAGAAGCCAATAATGTAATAACTGACAATACAACGGCCAAAAGAAAAGGGTAATAATTAGAAGCCAATAATGTAATAACTGACAATACAATGGCCAAAAGAAAATGGTAATAATTAGAACCCAATAATGTAATAACTGACAATACAATGGCCAAAAGAAAAGGGTAATAATTAGAAGCCAATAATGTAATAACTGACAATACAACGGCCAAAAGAAAAGGCTAATAATTAGAAGCCAATAATGTAATAACTGACAATACAATGGCCAAAAGAAAAGGGTAATAATTAGAAGCCAATAATGTAATAATTGACAATACAACGGCCAAAAGAAAAGGGTAATAATTAGAAGCCAATAATGTAATAACTGACAATACAACGGCCAAAAGAAAAGGGTAATAATTAGAAGCCAATAATGTAATAATTGACAATACAATGGCCAAAAGAAAAGGGTAATAATTAGAAGCCAATAATGTAATAATTGACAATACAATGGCCAAAAGAAAAGGGTAATAATTAGAAGCCAATAATGTAATAACTGACAATACAATGGCCAAAAGAAAAGGGTAATAATTAGAAGCCAATAATGTAATAACTGACAATACAATGGCCAAAAGAAAAGGGTAATAATTAGAAGCCAATAATGTAATAACTCACAATACAATGGCCAAAAGAAAAGGGTAATAATTAGAAGCCAATAATGTAATAACTGACAATACAATGGCCAAAAGAAAAGGGTAATAATTAGAAGCCAATAATGTAATAACTGACAATACAGTGGCCAAAAGAAAAGGGTAATAATTAGAAGCCAATAATGTAATAACTGACAATACAACGGCCAAAAGAAAAGGGTAATAATTAGAAGCCAATAATGTAATAATTGACAATACAATGGCCAAAAGAAAAGGGTAATAATTAGAAGCCAATAATGTAATAATTGACAATACAATGGCCAAAAGAAAAGGGTAATAATTAGAAGCCAATAATGTAATAACTGACAATACAACGGCCAAAAGAAAGGGGTAATAATTAGAAGCCAATAATGTAATAACTGACAATACAACGGCCAAAAGAAAAGGGTAATAATTAGAAGCCAATAATGTAATAATTGACAATACAACGGCCAAAAGAAAAGGGTAATAATTAGAAGCCAATAATGTAATAACTGATAATACAACGGCCAAAAGAAAAGGGTAATAATTAGAAGCCAATAATGTAATAATTGACAATACAATGGCCAAAAGAAAAGGGTAATAATTAGAAGCCAATAATGTAATAATTGACAATACAATGGCCAAAAGAAAAGGGTAATAATTAGAAGCCAATAATGTAATAACTGACAATACAATGGCCAAAAGAAAAGGGTAATAATTAGAAGCCAATAATGTAATAACTGACAATACAATGGCCAAAAGAAAAGGGTAATAATTAGAAGCCAATAATGTAATAACTCACAATACAATGGCCAAAAGAAAAGGGTAATAATTAGAAGCCAATAATCTAATAACTGACAATACAATGGCCAAAAGAAAAGGGTAATAATTAGAAGCCAATAATGTAATAACTGACAATACAGTGGCCAAAAGACAAGGGTAATAATTAGAAGCCAATAATGTAATAACTGACAATACAATGGCCAAAAGAAAAGGGTAATAATTAGAAGCCAATAATGTAATAACTGACAATACAATGGCCAAATGAAAAGGGTAATAATTAGAAGCCAATAATCTAATAACTGACAATACAATGGCCAAAAGAAAAGGGTAATAATTAGAAGCCAATAATGTAATAACTGACAATACAATGGCCAAAAGAAAAGGGTAATAATTAGAAGCCAATAATGTAATAACTGACAATACAATGGCCAAAAGAAAAGGGTAATAATTAGAAGCCAATAATGTAATAACTGACAATACAGTGGCCAAAAGAAAAGGGTAATAATTAGAAGCCAATAATGTAATAACTGACAATACAATGGCCAAAAGAAAAGGGTAATAATTAGAAGCCAATAATGTAATAACTGACAATACAGTGGCAAAAAGAAAAGGGTAATAATTAGAAGCCAATAATGTAATAACTGACAATACAATGGCCAAAAGAAAAGGGTAATAATTAGAAGCCAATAATCTAATAACTGACAATACAATGGCCAAAAGAAAAGGGTAATAATTAGAAGCCAATAATGTAATAACTGACAATACAGTGGCCAAAAGAAAAGGGTAATAATTAGAAGCCAATAATGTAATAACTGACAATACAACGGCCAAAAGAAAAGGGTAATAATTAGAAGCCAATAATGTAATAACTGACAATACAATGGCCAAAAGAAAAGGGTAATAATTAGAAGCCAATAATGTAATAACTGACAATACAATGGCCAAAAGAAAAGGGTAATAATTAGAAGCCAATAATGTAATAACTGACAATACAACGGCCAAAAGAAAAGTGTAATAATTAGAAGCCAATAATGTAATAACTGACAATACAATGGCCAAAAGAAAAGGGTAATAATTAGAAGCCAATAATGTAATAACTGACAATACAATGGCCAAAAGAAAAGGGTAATAATTAGAAGCCAATAATGTAATAACTGACAATACAATGGCCAAAAGAAAAGGGTAATAATTAGAAGCCAATAATGTAATAACTGACAATACAATGGCCAAAAGAAAAGGGTAATAATTAGAAGCCAATAATGTAATAACTGACAATACAATGGCCAAAAGAAAAGGGTAATAATTAGAAGCCAATAATGTAATAACTGACAATACAATGGCCAAAAGAAAAGGGTAATAATTGGAAGCCAATAATGTAATAACTGACAATACAATGGCCAAAAGAAAAGGGTAATAATTAGAAGCCAATAATGTAATAACTGACAATACAATGGCCAAAAGAAAAGGGTAATAATTAGAAGCCAATAATGTAATAACTGACAATACAATGGCCAAAAGAAAAGGGTAATAATTAGAAGCCAATAATGTAATAACTGACAATACAATGGCCAAAAGAAAAGGGTAATAATTAGAAGCCAATAATCTAATAACTGACAATACAATGGCCAAAAGAAAAGGGTAATAATTAGAAGCCAATAATGTAATAACTGACAATACAATGGCCAAAAGAAAAGGGTAATAATTAGAAGCCAATAATGTAATAACTGACAATACAGTGGCCAAAAGAAAAGGGTAATAATTAGAAGCCAATAATGTAATAACTGACAATACAACGGCCAAAAGAAAAGGGTAATAATTAGAAGCCAATAATGTAATAATTGACAATACAATGGCCAAAAGAAAAGGGTAATAATTAGAAGCCAATAATGTAATAATTGACAATACAATGGCCAAAAGAAAAGGGTAATAATTAGAAGCCAATAATGTAATAACTGACAATACAACGGCCAAAAGAAAGGGGTAATAATTAGAAGCCAATAATGTAATAACTGACAATACAACGGCCAAAAGAAAAGGGTAATAATTAGAAGCCAATAATGTAATAATTGACAATACAACGGCCAAAAGAAAAGGGTAATAATTAGAAGCCAATAATGTAATAACTGATAATACAACGGCCAAAAGAAAAGGGTAATAATTAGAAGCCAATAATGTAATAATTGACAATACAATGGCCAAAAGAAAAGGGTAATAATTAGAAGCCAATAATGTAATAATTGACAATACAATGGCCAAAAGAAAAGGGTAATAATTAGAAGCCAATAATGTAATAACTGACAATACAATGGCCAAAAGAAAAGGGTAATAATTAGAAGCCAATAATGTAATAACTGACAATACAATGGCCAAAGAAAAGGGTAATAATTAGAAGCTAACTGACAATACAACGGCCAAAAGAAAAGGGTAATAATTAGAAGCCAATAATGTAATAATTGACAATACAACGGTCAAAAGAAAAGGGTAATAATTAGAAGCCAATAATGTAATAACTGACAATACAACGGCCAAAGGAAAAGGGTAATAATTAGAAGCCAATAATGTAATAATTGACAATACAATGGCCAAAAGAAAAGGGTAATAATTAGAAGCCAATAATGTAATAATTGACAATACAATGGCCAAAAGAAAAGGGTAATAATTAGAAGCCAATAATGTAATAACTGACAATACAATGGCCAAAAGAAAAGGGTAATAATTAGAAGCCAATAATGTAATAACTGACAATACAATGGCCAAAAGAATAGGGTAATAATTAGAAGCCAATAATGTAATAACTGACAATACAATGGCCAAAAGAAAAGGGTAATAATTAGAAGCCAATAATCTAATAACTGACAATACAATGGCCAAAAGAAAAGGGTAATAATTAGAAGCCAATAATGTAATAACTGACAATACAGTGGCCAAAAGAAAAGGGTAATAATTAGAAGCCAATAATCTAATAACTGACAATACAATGGCCAAAAGAAAAGGGTAATAATTAGAAGCCAATAATGTAATAACTGACAATACAATGGCCAAAAGAAAAGGGTAATAATTAGAAGCCAATAATGTAATAACTGACAATACAATGGCCAAAAGAAAAGGGTAATAATTAGAAGCCAATAATGTAATAACTGACAATACAATGGCCAAAAGAAAAGGGTAATAATTAGAAGCCAATAATGTAATAACTGACAATACAATGGCCAAAAGAAAAGGGTAATAATTAGAAGCCAATAATGTAATAACTGACAATACAATGGCCAAAAGAAAAGGGTAATAATTAGAAGCCAATAATGTAATAACTGACAATACAATGGCCAAAAGAAAAGGGTAATAATTAGAAGCCAATAATGTAATAACTGACAATACAATGGCCAAAAGAAAAGGGTAATAATTAGAAGCCAATAATGTAATAATTGACAATACAGTGGCCAAAAGAAAATGGTAGTAATTAGAAGCCAATAATGTAATAACTGACAATACAACGGCCAAAAGAAAAGGGTAATAATTAGAAGCCAATAATGTAATAACTGACAATACAACGGCCAAAAGAAAAGGGTAATAATTAGAAGCCAATAATGTAATAACTGACAATACAATGGCCAAAAGAAAAAGGTAATAATTAGAAGCCAATAATGTAATAATTGACAATACAATGGCCAAAAGAAAAGGGTAATAATTAGAAGCCAATAATGTAATAACTGACAATACAATGGCCAAAAGAAAAGGGTAATAATTAGAAGCCAATAATGTAATAACTGACAATACAACGGCCAAAAGAAAAGGGTAATAATTAGAAGCCAATAATGTAATAATTGACAATACAACGGCCAAAAGAAAATGGTAATAATTAGAAGCCAATAATGTAATAACTGACAATACAATGGCCAAAAGAAAAGGGTAATAATTAGAAGCCAATAATGTAATAACTGACAATACAATGGCCAAAAGAAAAGGGTAATAATTAGAAGCCAATAATGTAATAACTGACAATACAACGGCCAAAAGAAAAGGGTAATAATTAGAAGCCAATAATGTAATAATTGACAATACAATGGCCAAATGAAAAGGGTAATAAGAAGCCAATAATGTAATAACTGACAATACAATGGCCAAAAGAAAAGGGTAATAAGAAGCCAATAATCTAATAACTGACAATACAACGGCCAAAAGAAAAGGGTAATAATTAGAAGCCAATAATCTAATAATTGACAATACAACGGCCAAAAGAAAAGGGTAATAATTCGAATCCAATAATCTAATAATTGAAAATACAATGGCCAAAAGAAAAGGGTAATAATTAGAAGCCAATAATGTAATAACTGACAATACAATGGCCAAAAGAAAAGGGTAATAATTAGAAGCCAATAATGTAATAACTGACAATACAACGGCCAAAAGAAAAGGGTAATAATTAGAAGCCAATAATGTAATAATTGACAATACAATGGCCAAAAGGAAAGGGTAATAATTAGAAGCCAATAATGTAATAATTGACAATACAATGGCCAAAAGAAAAGGGTAATAATTAGAAGCCAATAATGTAATAACTGACAATACAACGGCCAAAAGAAAAGGGTAATAATTAGAAGCCAATAATGTAATAACTGACAATACAATGGCCAAAAGAAAAGGGTAATAATTAGAAGCCAATAATCTAATAACTGACAATACAATGGCCAAAAGAAAAGGGTAATAATTAGAAGCCAATAATGTAATAACTGACAATACAGTGGCCAAAAGAAAAGGGTAATAATTAGAAGCCAATAATCTAATAACTGACAATACAATGGCCAAAAGAAAAGGGTAATAATTAGAAGCCAATAATGTAATAACTGACAATACAATGGCCAAAAGAAAAGGGTAATAATTAGAAGCCAATAATGTAATAACTGACAATACAATGGCCAAAAGAAAAGGGTAATAATTAGAAGCCAATAATGTAATAACTGACAATACAATGGCCAAAAGAAAAGGGTAATAATTAGAAGCCAATAATGTAATAACTGACAATACAATGGCCAAAAGAAAAGGGTAATAATTAGAAGCCAATAATGTAATAACTGACAATACAATGGCCAAAAGAAAAGGGTAATAATTAGAAGCCAATAATGTAATAACTGACAATACAATGGCCAAAAGAAAAGGGTAATAATTAGAAGCCAATAATGTAATAACTGACAATACAATGGCCAAAAGAAAAGGGTAATAATTAGAAGCCAATAATGTAATAATTGACAATACAGTGGCCAAAAGAAAATGGTAGTAATTAGAAGCCAATAATGTAATAACTGACAATACAACGGCCAAAAGAAAAGGGTAATAATTAGAAGCCAATAATGTAATAATTGACAATACAACGGCCAAAAGAAAATGGTAATAATTAGAAGCCAATAATGTAATAACTGACAATACAATGGCCAAAAGAAAAGGGTAATAATTAGAAGCCAATAATGTAATAACTGACAATACAATGGCCAAAAGAAAAGGGTAATAATTAGAAGCCAATAATGTAATAACTGACAATACAACGGTCAAAAGAAAAGGGTAATAATTAGAAGCCAATAATGTAATAATTGACAATACAATGGCCAAATGAAAAGGGTAATAAGAAGCCAATAATGTAATAACTGACAATACAATGGCCAAAAGAAAAGGGTAATAAGAAGCCAATAATATAATAACTGACAATACAACGGCCAAAAGAAAAGGGTAATAATTAGAAGCCAATAATCTAATAATTGACAATACAATGGCCAAAAGAAAAGGGTAATAATTCGAATCCAATAATCTAATAATTGAAAATACAATGGCCAAAAGAAAAGGGTAATAATTAGAAGCCAATAATGTAATAACTGACAATACAATGGCCAAAAGAAAAGGGTAATAATTAGAAGCCAATAATGTAATAACTGACAATACAACGGCCAAAAGAAAAGGGTAATAATTAGAAGCCAATAATGTAATAATTGACAATACAATGGCCAAAAGGAAAGGGTAATAATTAGAAGCCAATAATGTAATAATTGACAATACAATGGCCAAAAGAAAAGGGTAATAATTAGAAGCCAATAATGTAATAACTGACAATACAACGGCCAAAAGAAAATGGTAATAATTAGAAGCCAATAATGTAATAATTGACAATACAATGGCCAAAAGAAAAGGGTAATAATTAGAAGCCAATAATGTAATAACTGACAATACAATGGCCAAAAGAAAATGGTAATAATTAGAAGCCAATAATGTAATAACTGACAATACAATGGCCAAAAGAAAAGGGTAATAATTAGAAGCCAATAATGTAATAACTGACAATACAACGGCCAAAAGAAAAGGGTAATAATTAGAAGCCAATAATGTAATAACTGACAATACAACGGCCAAAAGAAAAGGGTAATAATTAGAAGCCAATAATGTAATAATTGACAATACAACGGCCAAAAGAAAAGGGTAATAATTAGAAGCCAATAATGTAATAACTGACAATACAACGGCCAAAGGAAAAGGGTAATAATTAGAAGCCAATAATGTAATAATTGACAATACAATGGCCAAAAGAAAAGGGTAATAATTAGAAGCCAATAATGTAATAATTGACAATACAATGGCCAAAAGAAAAGGGTAATAATTAGAAGCCAATAATGTAATAACTGACAATACAATGGCCAAAAGAAAAGGGTAATAATTAGAAGCCAATAATGTAATAACTGACAATACAATGGCCAAAAGAATAGGGTAATAATTAGAAGCCAATAATGTAATAACTGACAATACAATGGCCAAAAGAAAAGGGTAATAATTAGAAGCCAATAATCTAATAACTGACAATACAATGGCCAAAAGAAAAGGGTAATAATTAGAAGCCAATAATGTAATAACTGACAATACAGTGGCCAAAAGAAAAGGGTAATAATTAGAAGCCAATAATCTAATAACTGACAATACAATGGCCAAAAGAAAAGGGTAATAATTAGAAGCCAATAATGTAATAACTGACAATACAATGGCCAAAAGAAAAGGGTAATAATTAGAAGCCAATAATGTAATAACTGACAATACAATGGCCAAAAGAAAAGGGTAATAATTAGAAGCCAATAATGTAATAACTGACAATACAATGGCCAAAAGAAAAGGGTAATAATTAGAAGCCAATAATGTAATAACTGACAATACAATGGCCAAAAGAAAAGGGTAATAATTAGAAGCCAATAATGTAATAACTGACAATACAATGGCCAAAAGAAAAGGGTAATAATTAGAAGCCAATAATGTAATAACTGACAATACAATGGCCAAAAGAAAAGGGTAATAATTAGAAGCCAATAATGTAATAACTGACAATACAATGGCCAAAAGAAAAGGGTAATAATTAGAAGCCAATAATGTAATAATTGACAATACAGTGGCCAAAAGAAAATGGTAGTAATTAGAAGCCAATAATGTAATAACTGACAATACAACGGCCAAAAGAAAAGGGTAATAATTAGAAGCCAATAATGTAATAACTGACAATACAACGGCCAAAAGAAAAGGGTAATAATTAGAAGCCAATAATGTAATAACTGACAATACAATGGCCAAAAGAAAAAGGTAATAATTAGAAGCCAATAATGTAATAATTGACAATACAATGGCCAAAAGAAAAGGGTAATAATTAGAAGCCAATAATGTAATAACTGACAATACAATGGCCAAAAGAAAAGGGTAATAATTAGAAGCCAATAATGTAATAACTGACAATACAACGGCCAAAAGAAAAGGGTAATAATTAGAAGCCAATAATGTAATAATTGACAATACAACGGCCAAAAGAAAATGGTAATAATTAGAAGCCAATAATGTAATAACTGACAATACAATGGCCAAAAGAAAAGGGTAATAATTAGAAGCCAATAATGTAATAACTGACAATACAATGGCCAAAAGAAAAGGGTAATAATTAGAAGCCAATAATGTAATAACTGACAATACAACGGCCAAAAGAAAAGGGTAATAATTAGAAGCCAATAATGTAATAATTGACAATACAATGGCCAAATGAAAAGGGTAATAAGAAGCCAATAATGTAATAACTGACAATACAATGGCCAAAAGAAAAGGGTAATAAGAAGCCAATAATCTAATAACTGACAATACAACGGCCAAAAGAAAAGGGTAATAATTAGAAGCCAATAATCTAATAATTGACAATACAACGGCCAAAAGAAAAGGGTAATAATTCGAATCCAATAATCTAATAATTGAAAATACAATGGCCAAAAGAAAAGGGTAATAATTAGAAGCCAATAATGTAATAACTGACAATACAATGGCCAAAAGAAAAGGGTAATAATTAGAAGCCAATAATGTAATAACTGACAATACAACGGCCAAAAGAAAAGGGTAATAATTAGAAGCCAATAATGTAATAATTGACAATACAATGGCCAAAAGGAAAGGGTAATAATTAGAAGCCAATAATGTAATAATTGACAATACAATGGCCAAAAGAAAAGGGTAATAATTAGAAGCCAATAATGTAATAACTGACAATACAACGGCCAAAAGAAAATGGTAATAATTAGAAGCCAATAATGTAATAATTGACAATACAATGGCCAAAAGAAAAGGGTAATAATTAGAAGCCAATAATGTAATAACTGACAATACAATGGCCAAAAGAAAATGGTAATAATTAGAAGCCAATAATGTAATAACTGACAATACAATGGCCAAAAGAAAAGGGTAATAATTAGAAGCCAATAATGTAATAACTGACAATACAACGGCCAAAAGAAAAGGGTAATAATTAGAAGCCAATAATGTAATAACTGACAATACAACGGCCAAAAGAAAAGGGTAATAATTAGAAGCCAATAATGTAATAATTGACAATACAACGGCCAAAAGAAAAGGGTAATAATTAGAAGCCAATAATGTAATAACTGACAATACAACGGCCAAAGGAAAAGGGTAATAATTAGAAGCCAATAATGTAATAATTGACAATACAATGGCCAAAAGAAAAGGGTAATAATTAGAAGCCAATAATGTAATAATTGACAATACAATGGCCAAAAGAAAAGGGTAATAATTAGAAGCCAATAATGTAATAACTGACAATACAATGGCCAAAAGAAAAGGGTAATAATTAGAAGCCAATAATGTAATAACTGACAATACAATGGCCAAAAGAAAAGGGTAATAATTAGAAGCCAATAATGTAATAACTCACAATACAATGGCCAAAAGAAAAGGGTAATAATTAGAAGCCAATAATCTAATAACTGACAATACAATGGCCAAAAGAAAAGGGTAATAATTAGAAGCCAATAATGTAATAACTGACAATACAGTGGCCAAAAGAAAAGGGTAATAATTAGAAGCCAATAATCTAATAACTGACAATACAATGGCCAAAAGAAAAGGGTAATAATTAGAAGCCAATAATGTAATAACTTACAATACAATGGCCAAAAGAAAAGGGTAATAATTAGAAGCCAATAATCTGATAACTGACAATACAATGGCCAAAAGAAAAGGGTAATAATTAGAAGCCAATAATGTAATAACTGACAATACAATGGCCAAAAGAAAAGGGTAATAATTAGAAGCCAATAATCTAATAACTGACAATACAATGGCCAAAAGAAAAGGGTAATAATTAGAAGCCAATAATGTAATAACTGACAATACAGTGGCCAAAAGAAAAGGGTAATAATTAGAAGCCAATAATGTAATAACTGACAATACAATGGCCAAAAGAAAAGGGTAATAATTAGAAGCCAATAATGTAATAACTGACAATACAGTGGCCAAAAGAAAAGGGTAATAATTAGAAGCCAATAATGTAATAACTGACAATACAATGGCCAAAAGAAAAGGGTAATAATTAGAAGCCAATAATCTAATAACTGACAATACAATGGCCAAAAGAAAAGGGTAATAATTAGAAGCCAATAATGTAATAACTGACAATACAATGGCCAAAAGAAAAGGGTAATAATTAGAAGCCAATAATGTAATAACTGACAATACAACGGCCAAAAGAAAAGGGTAATAATTAGAAGCCAATAATGTAATAACTGACAATACAATGGCCAAAAGAAAAGGGTAATAATTAGAAGCCAATAATGTAATAACTCACAATACAATGGCCAAAAGAAAAGGGTAATAATTAGAAGCCAATAATCTAATAACTGACAATACAATGGCCAAAAGAAAAGGGTAATAATTAGAAGCCAATAATGTAATAACTGACAATACAGTGGCCAAAAGAAAAGGGTAATAATTAGAAGCCAATAATGTAATAACTGACAATACAATGGCCAAAAGAAAAGGGTAATAATTAGAAGCCAATAATGTAATAACTTACAATACAATGGCCAAAAGAAAAGGGTAATAATTAGAAGCCAATAATCTGATAACTGACAATACAATGGCCAAAAGAAAATGGTAATAATTAGAAGCCAATAATGTAATAACTGACAATACAATGGCCAAAAGAAAAGGGTAATAATTAGAAGCCAATAATCTAATAACTGACAATACAATGGCCAAAAGAAAAGGGTAATAATTAGAAGCCAATAATGTAATAACTGACAATACAGTGGCCAAAAGAAAAGGGTAATAATTAGAAGCCAATAATGTAATAACTGACAATACAATGGCCAAAAGAAAAGGGTAATAATTAGAAGCCAATAATGTAATAACTGACAATACAGTGGCCAAAAGAAAAGGGTAATAATTAGAAGCCAATAATGTAATAACTGACAATACAATGGCCAAAAGAAAAGGGTAATAATTAGAAGCCAATAATCTAATAACTGACAATACAATGGCCAAAAGAAAAGGGTAATAATTAGAAGCCAATAATGTAATAACTGACAATACAATGGCCAAAAGAAAAGGGTAATAATTAGAAGCCAATAATGTAATAACTGACAATACAATGGCCAAAAGAAAAGGGTAATAATTAGAAGCCAATAATCTAATAACTGACAATACAATGGCCAAAAGAAAATGGTAATAATTAGAAGCCAATAATGTAATAACTGACAATACAACGGCCAAAAGAAAAGGGTAATAAGTAGAAGCCAATAATGTAATAACTGACAATACAACGGCCAAAAGAAAAGGGTAATAATTAGAAGCCAATAATGTAATAACTGACAATACAACGGCCAAAAGAAAAGGGTAATAATTAGAAGCCAATAATGTAATAACTGACAATACAGTGGCCAAAAGAAAAGGGTAATAATTAGAAGCCAATAATGTAATAACTGACAATACAACGGCCAAAAGAAAAGGGTAATAATTAGAAGCCAATAATGTAATAACTGACAATACAACGGCCAAAAGAAAAGGGTAATAATTAGAAGCCAATAATGTAATAACTGACAATACAACGGCCAAAAGAAAAGGGTAATAATTAGAAGCCAATAATGTAATAACTGACAATACAATGGCCAAAAGAAAAGGGTAATAATTAGAAGCCAATAATGTAATAACTGACAATACAACGGCCAAAGGAAAAGGGTAATAATTAGAAGCCAATAATGTAATAACTGACAATACAACGGCCAAAAGAAAAGGGTAATAATTAGAAGCCAATAATGTAATAACTGACAATACAATGGCCAAAAGAAAAGGACAAAACGACGAACAATGATCTATATAAACAGCACTACACATCCACAAAATATTGGGAATGAACTCATTAAATTCATGTTAAACTTCTGAGTTCATATTAAAAATATATATAAAGAAAAAAGCAGTCGTGAAATTAGGGTGCTTCCCGAAGATGTAACACGCTGACACATTTATTCTATGCATTGCAATAGTTTTAATAACATGATGGAATCATTAATAGTTGGATTCCACTGTTGTTCTTAGATTTAAGACATGGCAATATTGTTAAATGTCATATACAATATTGTAATACTTGGTAGTCATACTCATTACTGGGCTTCGTCGTAGGAGCACTAAATCTACGTTTTGTAATTACAATTCTCTGAAAATATAATCCATCTTCAGTGAACTGAATGCAGTGTTCTTTCTGATTTGCCAATTCGAATACGGGTACATTTCATTCAGAATACGACACATATTCAGAAATCACCAAGCAGATGAAATTGTTAATTAAAATTGATAATTTCACATTTAACACTAAAACCTGTCATTATGATCAGATATGTTTTAATGAAACTGAAACATCTATTAAAATGAATACATAACCATGTAATAAACAGAGAGAGAGAGAGAGAGAGAGAGAGAGAGAGAGAGAGAGAGAGAGAGAGAGAGAGAGAGAGAGAGAGAGAGAGAGAGAGAATTAAAGTTATTGTGTTTAATGTCACTTTCAACAATATTTAAGTTATATCGTGGTGGTCAGTTTTATTGGTGGAAGAAACCGGAGTACCCGGAGAAAACTACCGACCTGCTGCAAGTCACTGACAAACTTTATCATATAATGTTGTATGATTAAATCTCGCCATGAGCAATAAACATAGAATAATAATAATGTTTAGTTTGTAAAATTGTTACCAAGGTATATCAATGAAATAATTTCTGATCTTATTTTCTTTTACAGCAAAATATAACCCAGGAACAGTTTGAAAGTACATGTATAGATGTAGATTTTTTTCATGTTGACCATGATTTTTGCCTGAATCCAAAAAGAGCATTTTGTAATAATATACCACCTGAATCTAAACTAGGAATATTGTCTTAGATTGAATTCATTGAGAGTACATACTAATAAGATGGTTCAACTGACATGTTGAAATATATTAAATAAATTAACTTACATGTATTTGCTTATTTTAGCATAGGGTTATCAGAGATTATTGCCACTGTCAACAATATATCAGTTACCGGTATATCACGGCAGTCAGTTTTATTGGTGAGCGATATTTTAGTATAAAAAATGTATATACATGATATACAGTACATTGAGATCTATATGGACACAAAAGAAATGAATCTGCAACTTTGTATAATTACAAGGAACAACACTCTAAGAGGATTATTGAATATTGGCACATCATTTGAATTGTTCTGCTAAAATGACAGTTTCACCAAAATGAAAATAAATATGACATATTTTGAAACTCTCATCGGCAGGAAATGTAGAATATTTTAGGACCATTCATCATCCAGCAAATTTGAGGTTCATATTGTTTATGACCTCCTTCCTTATTTCATGCTATAAATATCTGTAATGGTGGTCATCTTGATTGACCAATCAGAATCATTTTAGAAGAAAATACAGTAAATAGATAATTTTGTTGTTTCTGAAAAACTTTTTTACTCATATTCCCAGCACTCAGAAACTATTTATGACTTATGGCAGCCAATCAAATACTATGTATGCCTTATGGCAGCCAATCAGAAACTATACATACCTTGTGGTAGCCAGTCAGAACTATTGATGCCTTGTGGCAGTCATAATTGATGCAACATTATATTTTGTGAAGACCATCCATATATCATTCATTTAAAATTTCTGTTCACGTAACTCATTGATGTTTGAACAGATTTAAATGTTAAATGGATGAATAGACAACAGAAGATGGAGGCTAAGCTACTGCAAATACTTGTACATTGTATTACATTTAGACCAGGTAGGCCGATAGTTTCTGTACAGAATATATTATCCATGTATTGACAATCATGCATGGTAAATGAAACTAGGATCTTGCATGATTCTGTATTTCTCACTTGTGACAGAAGATTTTGCCAATGATAGAATATGTTACAGTTTAACCCTAGAATTTGGAACCACAATCATGCTTCATTCCAAATATAATGGTAATTCTATTAATCATTTGTTAAATTTAGCAGACTGTTTTACAACTTGAATAGATGACGACGGACAGAAAGTAATGAAAATAGATCACATAGCACTTCGGGTCAGGCAAGCTACAACATCAAAATTGGTTAAAAAATAAACACTACCTATGCAAAAGCAGAAAACACCTTTTTGCCATCTCAGGGAATGACCATTTAACTTGAAAGGGGGGGTTATGGTTTTTTTCTAAAACAAATATTCTGATTTTGGTGGAGGAAAAAAAAATAATCTGATTCAGAGTGTTTGTCACATAACCTAATGTTGGATTCTGAAAAAAATTTTTCGCGCTTTGCGTGACAAAAATAATAAATATTCTAACTCTTGTGTTGTCCGAAAAAAAAATTCTGAACGAAACAAAAAACCATAACCCTCCCCTCCATGTTAAATGGGCGGTCCCTTATGATTATATGATACCATAATATGACTGCAAAATTTTTGCAATAATATAAAAATCATTTAGTAATATAATTTAACTACTAGGAACCAAAGTTGAAGTCATAATGTCGAAAGTTTTACGGTCGCCACCATGACTTGGTTGACCGTAACGGAATATCTGTGTCACAAATTACCATGGATATGTTCTGTTTGTAGTAATCGCAATCCGGTCCTTTCCTCATTCATGACTTATTACCGGGCTTGTAAGAAGAGTAACATGACAGGTGCTACTAGTGGAGCAAGAACTGCTTACCCTTCTGGAGCACCTGAGTTCACCTCCAGCTTTTAGTGGGGTTCATGTTCATGCTCAATCTTTAGCTTTCTGTGTGTTGTATGTCTTCTATTGATGGCTTCTGATTACCCCTTTGATATCTTCAAACTTTTCTTAGACTTGCAGTTTGTAGAAAGATTTTTAAAACTTCAGCCAATCAGAAACTAGAGGCTCAGTGGGCTGAGCCTGTGTCGCTCACCTTTCATTCTGCTTTGAGGAAACTTAATACAGAACCTTCCATAGGTGCTTCCCACCAAGTTTCGGTTCATTTATCTAAGCAGTTACAGAAAAGAAGATTTTTAGAAATCGACCAATCAGAAACAAGACATGCCTGTGGCGGACATGTTTGTTAATGAATCGGGACGAAATGAGCAATCTTTATAAAGGACCTTCCAAGGATGCTTCCTACCAAGTTTTGATTCATTTGGCAAAGCGGTTTCAGAGGAGACGATAGTTTAGAAATCAACCAACCAGAAACAAGAATTGCCTGTGGTGACCATGTTTGCTAACGGATCGGAACTAAATGAGCAGTCTTTATAGAGGACCTTCCAAGGATGCTTCCTACCAAATTTCGATTCATTTGGCCAAGCGGTTTCAGAGGAGAAGATTCTTTAGAAATCAACCAATCAGAAACAAGAATTGCCTGTGGCGGCCATGTTTGTTAACGGATCAGGCACTCTTTATAGAGGACCTGCCATAGAGGCTTCCTGCCAAGTTTCGGTTCATTTGACAAAGCGGTTTCAGAGAAGAAGATTTTTTAGAAATCGACCAATCAGAAACAAGAATTGCCTGTGGTGGCCATGTTTGTTAACGGATCGGGACAAAATGTGCAATCTGTATAGAGGACCTTCCATAGATGCTTCCTACCAAATTTCGATTCATTTGGCCAAGCAGTTTCAGAGATTTAAAAAAAATTGGCCAATCAGAAACAAGAAATTCCTGTGGTGGCCATGTTTGTTAACAAATCGGAACAAAATGAGCAGTCTTTATAGAGGACCTTCCAAGGATGCTCCCTACCATGTTTCAATTCATTTGGTCAAGCGGTTTCAGAGGAGAAGATTTTTTAGATATCAACCAATCAGAAACAAGAATGGCCTGTGGCGGCCATGTTTGTTAACGGATCGGGATGAAATTAGCAATCTTTATAGAGGACCTGCCATAGATGCTTCCTACCAAGTTTCGGTTCATTTGGCCAAGCGGTTTCAGAGGAGAAGATTTGTTTAAATCGGCCAATCAGAAACAAGAATTGCCTATGGCGGCCATGTTTGTTGATGGATCGGGACAAAATGAGCAATCTTTAGAGAGAACCTTCCATAGATGCTTCCTACCAAGTTTCACTTCATTTGACTGAGGGGTTTCAGAGGAGATTACTAGAGGCTCAGTAGGCTAAGCCTGTGTCACTCGCCTTTCATTCTGCTTTGAGGAAACTTAATACAGAACCTTCCATACATGTAGATGCTTCCCACCAAGTTTCGGTTCATATGGCTAAGCAGTTTCAAAGAAGAAGATTTTTTTAGAAATCGACCAATCAGAAACAAGAATTGCATGTGGTGGCCATGTTTGCTAACTGATCGGGACGAAATGAGCAATGTTCATAGAGGACATTCCATAGATGCTTCCTACCAAGTTTTGGTGGTAGCCATGTTTGCTAAATGATCGGGACGAAATGAGCAATCTTCATAAAGGACATTCCATAGATGCTTCCTACCAAGTTTCAGTTCATTTGGCCAAGCGGTTTCAGAGGAGATAATTTTTAAAAATCGGCCAATCAGAAACAAGAATTGCCTAAGGCGGCCATGTTTGGTAATGGATCATAACAAAATGTGCACTCTTTAGAGAGGACCTTCCATAGATGCTTCCTACCAAGTTTCAGTTCATTTGGCTGAGGGTTTTCAGAGGAGAAGATTAAAATGTGAAAAGTAAACGGATGACAGACAACGGACACCAACTGATAGTAAAAGCACATATTGCCTTTGGCAAGGTTTGCTAAAAAGAATATTAAAATGTGAATACCTACTTGTAATGTATAGAATAAACATGTTACACTAAATCAGCATTAGTTAATTTCTAAGGGAGATAATGGCAAGAGTTATCTTTCTTTTAACAGCTTAGGCAATAGTTATCTTTCTTTTAACAGAGGAGAAGTTTTTTAAAAATCAACCAATCAGAAACAAGAATTGCCTGTGGCGACCATGTTTGCTAATGGATCGGGACAAAATGAGCAATATTTATAGAGGACCTTCCATAGATGCTTCCTACAAAGTTTCGGTTCATTTGGCCAAGCGGTTTCAGGGGAGACAATTTTTTTAAAATTGGCCAATCAAAAACAAGAATTGCCTGTGGCGACCATGTTTGTTAACGGATCGGGACAAAATAAGCATTCTTCATAGAGGACCTTCCATAGATGCTTCCTACCAAAATTCACTTCATTTGGCTGAGGGGTTTCAGAGAAGATTAAATTATGAAAAGTTAACGGACGACGGATGCCAAGTGATGACAAAAGCTCACATTGCCTTTGGCAAGGTGAGCTAAAAATGTGAAAAGTTAACTGACGACGGAGGACAGACGACGGATGCCAAGTGATGGCAAAGGCAAAAGCTCACACTGCCTTTGGCAAGGTGAGGTAAAAAGAACTGCCAATGGCAGCCATGTTTTAAGTCAGATCAAGATGAAATGGTGACTCTTTGTAGAGGACCTTACAAACTTCATTTGAACTCAATAACAAATCATTTGGACTTCAGATGAGAGAATTTTTAAATTTGTGATAATATAAAACAATTTCTCTTGGCAGTAATGTTTATTCGCAATATCCATATGAAATAAATAATTTCTGCAGAGGACTTCACATGCATTACACATACAAACTAACCAATCTTTTGGACTTGTAGTTTCAAAAGAGAAGATTTTTAAGGTTTCAGCCAATCATGAACAGAATTGTCTATGGCAGTCATGTTTTACCTAATCAAAACAAAATGAGTTATCTTTGTACAGGACCACATAAATAACATTTCTACTAAGTTCTATATATAAATTGTATTTGTAGTTTCAGATGAAGAGAATTTTCAGCCATTCAGAAACCAGAATTGTCCATGGCAGTCATGTTTTGTTACCAGATCAAAATGAAAAATAATAATAATTATTGTAGACAACCTCACAAACACCATCAATGTAAAGTTTGGTTCAAATTGGTCCTGTAGTTACTTAGGAAAAGATTGAAATGTGAAATGTTTAAAAGCGATGAACAGACAGACATCAAGTGATGGCAATAGCTCACTATTTGCTAAGTTGTGTATTCCAAGTTTTGAGTACTGGGCCATTGAGTTGTGAGCAGTCCTGCTTAAACTACTTCAAAGATAATAACAATATATCAGGATTTTTCCCCCAAAAAGTTTAATTATTTTTGATATCAGAAATACAGCAATATTTGGCAAAATGTTTGTTGTCAAGTTCTCTCCATTCTACCAAATTTTGAGTAATTTACTCACAACATCAGAAATGTAGGGCAAATCAAACAAGCTTCATCAATGACAATCTGACAACATGGGTATGTTGCACTACACATAAATGTCATGAATTTTTATCCCATTACTAAGAATCACATCAATACAAGAGCTATTATTACTGAAAATGGAATTGATTACCCTACATTCCAACAATATCACATGATATCATTGGCAAAAAATTGTCAACATTTGCTAGAATGGAGACAAGAGAATTATAATGGTATGAATAAAAACTTTGATATCAGTTTCTACTAAAATAAATCCTACATATTGAAATCACATATAAATTAAATAGTATTTTACAGAAAACAATTTTTAACAAAAACAAGTGGGCACCAAAATTTACATGATAAATCAATACAATAAATAATAAAGTAACATTATTTGTCTTGACTAATGCATACATGTTTACGTTGGATAACCTTTACCTGTACCTATCACCACTAGGCTTTGAGAGGTTGGACCTTACACGAATTGTAAGGCATAACCAAAAATATTAGTCATTTTATATAGAACTGACACCCAATATACCATAGAAGTAACAAGGGCAATGCAAAGCGTGGCGTATCCCCTCGCCTAAAAATTTGACCTTGACCTTTGACCTTGAAAATCAATAGGGTTCCAGATTCTCTAAGTATATACCAAGTTTGGTCAAAATCCATTGAAGGATGTTGATTCTAGAGTGTTCACAAGGATGTTATGGACGGACGGACGGATGGAAGGACGGACAGACGCACAGTAGCGTTACTATATCCCTTCGCAACTCTGTTGGCAAGGGGATAATAATGTATCATGATACACCAATATTGCTTAATCCAGCTTTATTTCCTATTAATATTTTGTAACATAAGTTTCTAATAGTCCAGTATTTAACAGAAATTTTGACCAAGGTTTTCAAATATAAATTTCTGAAGTTAATAAGTATTTTTACAGATCAAATGTAACAATAAAGAATCCTGTTATACATGTTGTGTACATTGATATTGTTTAGATATCCATTGCACTAGTACACTATCATCATTCAAACTTGTTATAAATTAAACTACTATCATGAAGCTTCTGATGACTTGTCTTTATGTGTCACTATTCCTTTCTGTATTAAATCTGGAATTTCTACTGCTAACCACGGTCCAAGCTGTCAATGAATCCAAAAATAAACATAAATAGCTATGAGGATTGATGGTTTCGTTTGGTTTAAGCTATGAGGATTGATGGCTTGGTTTGGTTTAAGCTATGAGGATTGATGGTTTGGTTTGGTTTAAGCTATGAGGATTGATGGTTTGGTTTAAGCTATGAGGATTGATGGTTTTGTTTAAGCTATGAGGATTGATGGATTGGTTTGATTTAAGCTATGAGGATTTGATGGTTTGGTTTTGTTTAAGCTATGAGGATTGATGGTTTGGTTTAAGCTATGAGGATTGATGGCATGGTTTAAGCTATGGGGATTGATGTGATGGTTTGATTTAAGCTAGGAGGATTGATGTGATGGTTTAGTTTAAGCTATGAGGATTGATGGTTTGGTTTGGATTAATCTATGAGGATTGATGGCTTGGTTTGGTTTAATCTATGAGGATTGATGGCTTGGTTTGGTTTAAGCTATGAGGATTGATGTTTTGGTTTGGTTTAAGCTATGAGGATCGATGGTTTGGTTTAAGCTATGAGGATCGATGGTTTGGTTTAAGCTATGAGGATTTGATGGTTTGGTTTTGTTTAAGCTATGAGGATTGATGGTTTGGTTTAAGCTATGAGGATTGATGGCATGGTTTAAGCTATGGGGATTGATGTGATGGTTTGATTTAAGCTAGGAGGATTGATGTGATGGTTTAGTTTAAGCTATGAGGATTGATGGTTTGGTTTGGATTAATCTATGAGGATTGATGGCTTGGTTTGGTTTAATCTATGAGGATTGATGGCTTGGTTTGGTTTAAGCTATGAGGATTGATGTTTTGGTTTGGTTTAAGCTATGAGGATCGATGGTTTGGTTTAAGCTATGAGGATTGATGGTTTGGTTTATGGTGTTTTATTCCACTTTCAAAAATATTTCAGCTATATCGTGGCAGTGATTATTAATGATTTGTATATTATCCCTAATGTTTATCTTCACTTTAAACACAGTAATAATAGGGAGAGTTGTGCATCCAAAACCTTTTAATGAAATATTTGAAGTCAAAATGGTTCGATCAAAAAACTAATGATAAACAAATCTTCAAATAGTAATTAGTAAACATGCAAACTTTTAAGGATTTCCAATATAAAATGTAGGAAGAGTTGCGAGTACAAACTTTTGTGATCGCCAGAATGACAGAAGAAAAATAATATATCTCCGCCAACAATGTTCATAGTCCTTTTTTCTTCAAGTCGAGGTGAATCAGGAGGGGGGAGGGCTGGGATCCCATGAAACAACTGCCAAATTTTTGTGCCTATCCCTAATCAGGACCTGTCTTTCTGTTGGAATATGGCGTGGTTTTTTATGTTCAATGATTTGAGGTGAGATGTAGATGTTGATAATGGTGAAATTGTTGACATCAATGTTTAAACGTTTGATCTGTTACAATATATAATATCATAATTGTTTACTTACGCCCAACGCCATGGCATGAGCTATCCCAAACTTAGGAACGTTTCTTGCCCATAAAGGTTTAAAGTGATCAGTTAAACAAATCTTTCCTCCTCTGAAATTATAAATACATAAACATTGTAAAAAAAGTCATGTTATCAGAGTAAAGGTCAAATTTTTGTTATTTCTTTTGCAGCTGTAAAATCAAACTCGTTGAAAACGTCATTCTATTAAGCTTAAGGGAATACGATACAGTAGCAAGGGCAGATAATTACCTTGCCGAATACTGCATGTTGTTTTCGCGACGTCACAGTAACGAGCACGACATTTTCTGCAGAAGTTGCATCGACGTCATAAAAGCCGATTGCGTAAAAATTTGAAAGCACCTGCTTCATGCCGAATAATGCCATTGGTGAGAATATTATATCATTGTTTTTGTCATGCAGACTATAGCAGTTCTCTTTCATTTATTTCATTCTCCGGTTGTGTTGCCCTTTCATCCAATCCAAGGAAAACGGCGGGAAAGACTCCACGACGTTTTATCTATTAAAATACATTGTAGGGTAATTTTGTCTAGGTTTGTCATGAAAAATGCACGGTTTTTGTTCTGAAGCTAAAAAACAAGCACATGTACCCCCTTACTATTTGCTAAGAGAATATCGTGACAAAATATTAAGAAAATATCAATTGTCATTTTATTTCTACATGCAAATTTATTCATGAAGAAACCACTAAATAATCCATATTCCACAAATAAGTAGAATTTTTGGACTACTTAATCTAATATTGGCAATATACATGTTCATCATCTTTGAACAAAGTTATCATAGGAAGCTAGTGCAAAAAACCGGATGCAATTATCTTTTACCGTTTTGAAATTGTGATATTTTCTTTACTGCTATAAAAATCCGTATTTTAAAAATTTGTCGAAATTTGGTCGAAATTCGATCGTAAATATCTCGAAAACTAAGTCACGAAGGTATATTTTTCTTTGCATATTTGGAAAGAGCATGTCGAAATTGACCAAATCACGAATTTTCATGAAAAAATCAATTGGCAATCCCTACTGTATCGTATTCCCTTAAGGTAGATCACGACTAAATATTTCATGGAAAAAAATATGTTCAAAGTTTGTCCAAATACAGTGTCTAAAATGATCTTTTATAAAATACAAATTAAATTTTGGTACAAGTTTAGGCTCTGCCATTTTATTTTGACTCCCAGTCTGCCAAGTTTTATGTTTTTTGGAATTTTTAACTGCAGAATTCCATAACTAAAAACTTAAACTTGATTCTATTTTTTTTAATCCATAATTTGACAAAATAACAAATTCAACCACAATATTGTAGTTAGGCTTGAAAAACCATCAACACACAATTGTTAACTAGGTTCAAATGTTTGCTTGTAAGTTACATAAATAAATAAATAATCAACATACAAATCCCAACGTAATTTTAATTTTGGCTGGTTCTTACTTTGGCTGGTAGAATAGATTTCAGCTCCCATCCACAAAACACCTGATAATCATACACACATCTGAACCTAATTCTACCTTGTAGCTACAATTCTACCATTCCTATGTACATGTCATTTTTTTTTATAGTTGACCTTATATTCGGACAAACGAAATGAGGGAGAATATAAGTGCAAATATAAGCTTCAAGATACATATATCAACATACCTAAACATTTTTGCTGTTTTACCATCTAATTCTGGAATGGCTAGTTCAGGAGCTGTTGTGGGATACATTACAGGTATCTGAAATACAATTGTCAATTCTGTGATTATAATCTACAGCTACAAGTCTATTAATCAAACCTTTTTTTCTTCTAAATTACCACTCTTTTTGCAAATGAACCAATACAATAATATGAGGTACAATTTTATAATGCCCATTATGTAAAATCACAGTCTCTTGAAGCTCACCATTCAAAACTCCAACCTACTGACTTTTTTAGAAATAAGAATAATCGTTATAGAGTAAATTTACAATTTGTTATTAACTTCTTCCAAATACAGGACTAGACTCAAAGGTTTGAGTGTGTAACGTCCCGCAACTGTAAATTTCCAAGTAAAATACATTTTGTACTGCATCAATCATTCATTGGATAGAAAGCAATGTAATATAAGGAGTACAATATTAATTTTATACTTACATCAAATTCTAATTCAAATTCATACTTGAGTAGTTCATGTATACACCAACATTTCCCAAACCATCTGGTTCCTTCCTTATTAGATTCAAGTCGGAACCAGTCATTGTCAGAATCTTTATTGTTCTGGACATACTAAAAGAATAAACAGAAAGAAGTAAAAGTGAATGGAAACAAAAACTACTATATGAAGACAGCCATAACAGCCCCCCTTTTTTTTTTAAAGATAATCTCTATGCCAGACTATATGGCAAATATTTCACTTTTATATTCCTTTCAGTGCCTAAACTGACATTGGATTGGCATGATGTTTAAATGAAAGGCTATGAGGACTAGCCTATTCTTGGTGAGAGGAGACTTCCGAAGACATTGTCTGCTCTGTATCTCCAGCCTAAATTAGACCCTAATCTCGTCACAAGCCCTAGGGCCTATCAAAGGTATTCTGGAAATTTAAAATTTGACCCCCGTTGCATTCCGATGCATGGACGGATTGTGTCAGATCAAGTGCAGGTAATATTTCATATATAGACATATTCTCTAGTCCAAATCTGCAAATAACAATGATTAGACTGGAGATACAGAGCAGAAAATGTTTTCGGAAGTCTAATCTCAACAAGATTATGTGACATTTTACCCGTGATTACAGGGTGCTCCGAAGTCAACGGAGGAATTTACTAACAACAACAACAATATGGCTAGCCGAATGCCAGACAACTCGGACCATAAGCTAGGACTAGTCGGCCCGTATGTTAATACAACTCGGACCGTATCAGTGCGTCTTTTTACCACAGAATACCACAGAACACTTAAAATTCTATTAAATCTTATTAAATATGTAAAAAAATGTTTATTTGTTTAAATAGTTTTAATATATGTTTGTGCATTGTAGTAGAAATGGGTTAGTTTAACTAGAGTTGTCTCTCTTTACAGACTATTTTCAGGGGAAATAGATTATTGTTTTATAATATTGTTCAATATTTATATGTGTATAATTATTTATTTATTTAAGACAATTATTATCTTTTAGTGAAAATGAATTATTTATTAAATGATAATATTACTTGTGACCTACTTGTGACATGAATGAATAAGACTTCTCTCGTTCATTGCATACAAATGGCATTGTTGACACATAGAACACCCATATGAACAAGAAATTCTACCACATGGGTTTAAATAGCTTTATTATATAGATAGCTGTGAATTACAGAATTTTCCAAGTTAAATAAAAACAATAAGGTCCATACATACATGTAAAATGTGTGCTTCGTAACTGACATTACCAGTGCTTAATGGTAAATGATATGAATAAGAATAAGAATTTGATACATGTTAATGAAAAGTTAGAAACAATGAATAGAAGACCGAAATAATTGACAGCGAAAAATCATATTATACATTATTAGTAATAATAATAATAGTATTCATGTTTTTTACCATTAATTTAGTCATTATAGAATTAAAATAAAACTTGATATATACATTTGTATATTATTACATATAAATTGTCCAATATATATGTCTTCATGTTTCTTAATTGTTGATTTTCTCCTATTTTCAGACAGTGTATAACAGCCGTGATGATGTCTACAAGTTTTTACGACAGGTGTTTGTACTTCCTTTTCTCCCCGCTGACCATATACCAGTCACCTTCAACACACAGAAAGAGAACTTTTCTCCCCGCCGACCATATACCAGTCACCTTCAACACACTTAAAGAGAAAGCCACCACTCAGCAGTTGCAGAGCGTTATGAATTACATCTAAGGCACTTGGTTTGACAGCACTGTTTGGCCCATTACTGCATGGAGTATGTTTGGGAAGAGTGTTCGTACCAACAACGATGTAGAAGGTTGGCACAACCGTGTCAACACCCACGCACAGAAGAGCAACTTACAGTTCTACCTCATGATCGAACTTATATACAAGGAAGCATCCAAGATACCGCTACAATTGAAGATGATATCTGAAGGCAAACTACGTCGCCGACAATGAAAACAGACCAAAATGGTACAGTGGAAAATCTTGTAGTTATGGGACGACTATGCCAACAACAAGATTACAACTAGTCATCTACTGAAGAAGTGTGGCAGCCTTTATACTCCCGGTGTGTAGAGTGTTCAGTGACATTGTATGAATTTGAATGAATAGATGTATATATATGTGCTGATGTTATGATAATGATATTACTGTGCTTGTCTATGTTCTATATTAACTATTTCTATGTGCGTTTTTCATATCATGTTGAATTTGAATGAATATATGTGTGCTGATGTCATAATATTAATATTATCATGTTGAATTTGAATGAATATATGTGTGCTGATGTCATAATATTAATATTATCATGTTGAATTTGAATGAATATATATGTGCTGATGTTATAATATTAATATTATCATGTTGAATTTGAATGAATATATAATATGTGCTGATGTTATAATATTAATATTACTAGTGCCTGTCTATGTTCTATATTAACTATTTCTATGTGCATTTTTATATTATATCATCTCTAATAAAATATTTAAGAAAATATCTTATTTCTCTTTAATAAATTAGCTCATTATATACTGACAATTTAAAAAAAAAAATCACTTATCGGTTATGATCATACATGATCAGGCTAGTTAGTTGATTGTTACATTTTTGTATGTACACAATAACTTAATCACATTCTAATTTTCACATGGCATCACCTTGATTGCAGTAATTAGATCAATTGACACAAGTTTTTATAGACACATTTTTATCAATCTTAGACATGGATTTTTAATGGCTAGACTATCTATCAAAATCCTTGAAATGAAGTTGCACATACATACAGTCATCTGTCAAAAGTATTGGGAAACGTAAAAAAAAAAACATATTTTTTTCAAAAATTTATTGTGAAGTCATTTCTGGATAGATTTTAACAAATTTTACACCAAAACATTCGAAATTATCTATATTTTGTTTGTTTATTTGCTCATTATGTTTATATGAGCATTTTTTATTTGTACATAATTTTTCCATGATTGTCAATTTTTAGGATTTATTTTTAGTTGAAATACATACATCTAGGAAAATCAAAGTCAAGTTTTATTTGTTGTTTTTAAATTATGTACAATAAAAATCACTCATAACACCATAATGAGTAAATAACCAATCAAAATATAGACAATTCCAAATGTTTTGGTGTAAAATTTGTAAAAATCTATCCAGAAATGACTTCACAATAATTTTTTGAAAAAAATATGGTTTTGGTTGATTATATAGGGATTTTTTTTTACATTTCCCAATACTTTTGACAGATGACTGTATCTTTATGATTTCCGTCAATTTTATTAAAAAAAAAAACTAAGACAACAATAATTATTGATGGTCCGAGTAGTCTTTTCATATGGTCCGACTTGTTTCGGTCCGAGTTGTCCGTGGGCAGAGTTGTCTGGTACCTGGCTAGCCTATCAATCGCTCGCTTTTGACAAAACACATGTCTTCTTCTTCTTCTTTTTTTTCAACTTGCTGGAGCCGTGGGACAGCTCTACAAGTCGGAAAAAAAGCCGTCGGACGGCAGAGGAATCTCGGACTACCAGTTCAGAAGCTTGATTCAATCCTGGAATGGCTCGGAATGGCACTGTTCTGCATGCATTTAGTTCTGCTTTCAGTTTCTTGTTATATATGATCTTTACTTTATTTTATTATTTTGTGTTCTGATATTTTTTAGCATATCATTTTGATTTATTTTAATGCTTTTCCATCATTGCTTATTCTTAACATATTTTACTTTTTTATTGCTAAGGAGTTGCTGTTGGTACGTCATTGTAAACAGCTGTCTAGAGTCTCAGGCACTTGCCACATGGATTGCTGTTTGTGATTGCCAATAGTACATCTATTTTGCATGCTTGTTTACCGTCACGGTATGCGTTTTTGTGCGTCATCTGTTTTCGTTTTATCCATTTTATTTTGATTTCCACAGTGCACGTATTATTTTTGACGTGTCTTCTGGTTTCTATTTATGGAACATAAACAAGACTACAGCGTGACATCTGTAAAAGATGTTAAAGTTTGCTTTTAAAGACGTAAGTACCAAAAACAGTGAACCTACCTACTGAACCATACTTTTTGTAATGCTAAAAATTTACTTCATTTATAAAGTAGCTGGAAAAAAATACAGAAGGGCTATATAAAATTTAACTATGTCGTCTGCCTCTCAGACACCTACTCTTCCTGTCATGTAACTGTCATGGGGTCACTGATCGTATTTGTAAACAAAAGAGCTGACTGAAATGTGCCTGTTTCTTATATAAAATACATGTCACTTTGCAGTGCATTGTGGTTTCAGCACTAAGATAAACATCTAAAGTTAACACAATTTTGAAAGTGGTCATTTTTAAACATTCTGTTATTTTATTTAGATGTAGTATGATTTGGTAGATGGCCAGAACCATGAAATTTTAAAAACGGCCATTTCCGGATTATATATTCGTTTCCATCCCGTATATCGGCCTTGTTTTTACTTCACACGAAAACAGATGACGCCATTTTACTGACAACAAAAGTTGCCAGATAATCGAGAATATATTAAAATACAAGAATGGCTTTAAAAACAATCTTATGTACAAAGAAATATTTAACTAGCCATTCTTTGAAAATTCCAATCGTCATATGAATGAAGGGTTAACACTGTTAATCGCTATAACGGAAAATCGATAATAGCACGAAAACCGATAACACGATGCTAAATGTAATTACTATGACTTTATCAGTTTATGTAGTGCATGGCACAAGTTGTTTTTAATGTTAATTTATATGTTTTTATATTCGGTAAAAAGCTCTCTAGAGCCTATGTTATTATGTTGTTGACATGCCGAATCAAAATAAAGTTTTCTATGTCTAAAACAGAATTGTATAATCAATTTTCTGGTCTAAGAATTTGCCGGCTTTAATTCGCCATATGGATGGTTCAGCATGTATTTAATGTGTTTCTTATACATTTTTCACTACCTTGATCAGAGACTGGTATTCTTCTTTTAATCTTTGAACCCAAAGTTCTCCATCTCTGGGTCCAGCTTTAGTTTTCAGAAGTGGAATCTGTGCAAGTGCTCGCTTCGTGGCTTCGTCGACCATGTTGTTGTTTACAAAATTAACCGTTTGTTGAACGCTTTCATGAAGGGTGTTACATACGATTACACAAAAGCGCCTGTGTAACAGAGAACAAAATTAGACTGGTTTTGAAAATACATTTAATGTAGGAGCTAGTAATAAAAGAAACTGCTGTAATCTATTCATTCCGTAACATATAACTTCGTAACAAGAAAATGTTTATCGTTAGAGTTATCTCCTGATCAACATCGTTTTAAATAAAGTGCATTTAAAAGGCGTGTAGCATTCATAATGCGTAGGAACGAAATGGGGGAGAAGATAAGTGCAAAGCATAATATATAAAAAAATATGTAGGATTTCAATAAGATACGAATCGTATCAGTTACGAATCGACCTGGACCCAAATTTTAATTTAACCAATCAGAGCACGGAAATTTTTTTGCTCCGCTACTCTAGTGCGTGTTTGACAACAAGAAAGTGAAAATCTGAAACAATTTAATAAAATGCCCCCTAAAAAGAAAAAGGGAAAGGGTAAAGGCAAAAAGAAGAAGAAGGATGGTAAGATGAAAAAATATTGACTGGAGACCATATGTCCAACTAACGAATCTCACCATTCATTGTTATTTTGAACTGAAGTCGTGAATAAATAAATAAATAAATAAATAAGTTTTATTTAAAGTCGGCACAATATAACATAAGCTCGCAATGAGCATTTGAACCGACATATATAAATATTACATAAAAACATACAATACATTTACATATAGCCACAAGTAGCACATACATGTTCATAAATATCAAGCATGCACAAATAAATTGCAAAGCAGGTAATACATAATGCAATGAAACATAAAAACACAGCAAAGCAAAGCACAAAATAAAGCACACAAATAAAATATTAATGCAAAGCAGAACAATGAAAGTTTTGGTATACCGCCCCTCACAAATAACTAAGAAATTTTGACATGCTATGCATGTATAGGATTTACCATTCCAAAAAGAAATATGATTTTTAAATTCATTGAAATTAGAACCATACAGACACAAGTAGCACATACATGTTCATAACTATCAAGCATGCACAATTAAATTGTAAAGCAGGTAATACATAATGCAATGAAACATAAAAACACAGCAAAGCAAAGCACAAAATAAAGCACACAAATAAAATGATAATGTAAAGCAAAAAAATAAAAAACAAAAAGCAGAACACTGAAAGTTTTGGTATACCGCCCGTCACAAATAACTAAGAATTTTGACATACTAGAAGAAGAATTTATCATGAATTTTAATCAAGGAACTAATTATACAAATCTTTGTTTTAATTCATGGCATTTATCTGCTTAATTTTAACTGGTGTTTTGGGGTGTTAGGTTGAACATTGGCTTAAATGTGCTGGCTATTATATATGATGAATATCAATATGGGACAACTCTGCCCCAAGAAAATTCAGACCATCTATAAAGATTACTTGGACTGTCAATATAGGAAATATTTATGACACTATTCGAACCGTGGTGTTTGGATCCATGATAAATAAGACTATAAATTAAAGCATATACATATATTCAGGGGTTAAAAATTCCGCTGGTCCGAGGTCCAGGACTGGCGATTTGTGGGTTCGGACCTAACATTTTCTATTCCCGTAAAGACCAACGGACCAGTTGAAACTGTCCAATTACGGATATGAATTAAATGGGAGGTTAAAAGTCCGAGTGACAGATGTTACTGCATAATTTTAATCTAACATTGATTGCCTCTTTTAATATTGTTAACATTGGATTACGTAATCTGAAATAATTCAAGATCGTTTTAATGCTTTACAAAGTGTGTTTTGTTCTGTATGAACCTCCAGTAATTAACTGAGCACACACACCCAGGATGGCTGTAACAGAATAGCTTAAGATCAGCTTTGCACTTTATGGAAGCAGTAATTCTTTCGATAATACTTAAGTATATTAGTGAAGCAGTTCAAACATAAAAATGGCCAGAGTCATTGATCAGTTTGTTTTTTTATGTTAACGGAGCAGCTCGTGATACTGACAACAATAAATTACATAATGAAAAAAACACAACAACCAACAAAATGTCAAAGATACAATAGGCTAACAGAAGAGAACATTTCAAACATCGTGGAAAGAAAAAAATCCTTGGGTTGAGGCAAGACTTTGTGGTAGGCTGCCGCTGATAACTCCGGCGATCTAATCTCATTGAAATTAAACTTCCGAAGACATTTTCTGCTCTGTATCTTTGGAAATCTAATCTCAACGAGATTATCGGTGATCATGCTACTGAGAAAAACAAAAAAACAGTGCTTTATTAAAAGGTACAACCAATATGCGAAAATTAACTGTTTGATAGCCCAAGATAAAATGAAAAGCAGCATCTGATCTGGTATTAAGTTGCCAACCTAAAATAGTCATTTTAAATAATATAATTATGTCACTCAGTTAACACTACCGGGAGGGGGGGAGTTAATTTTGTGTTAAAGAAATTTTTCAGATGCAGTAGATTCATGGTGCTCATTGGTCCTGGACCAGTGAACTTTTGGACAAAAAATTAACCCCTGATATTAAAAGTGCCATATTAATATTTAATATTATCACATCTCTACTTTCAAAGATCCCATGGCCATGGAGCTGGACGACAAATATAAGAAAACAGTACATGAGATTGAAGCTTTAAAGGATCAGTTAGGTGAGTTTATTAGAAAGCAGTTCATGAGATTGTAGCTTTAAAAGAACATTTAGGTGAGTTTATTATGTAACAGTACATGAGATTGAAGCTTTAAAGGATCAGTTAAGTGAGTTTATTAGAAAGCAGTTCATGAGATTGGAGCTTTAAAAAAGAACATTTAGGTGAGTTTATTATGTAATAGTACATGAGATTGAAGCTTTAAAAGATCAGTTAGGTGAGTTTATTATGTAATAGTACATGAGATTGAAGCTTTAAAAGATCAGTTAGGTGAGTTTATTATGTAATAGTACATGAGATTGAAGCTTTAAAAGATCAGTTAGGTGAGTTTATTATATAGTACATGAGATTGAAGCTTTAAAAGATCAGTTAGGTGAATTTATTATGTAATAGTACATGAGATTGAAGCTTTAAAAGATCAGTTAGGTGAGTTTATTATGTAACAGTACATGAGATTGAAGCTTTAAAAAATCAGTTAGGTGAGTTTATTATGTAACAGTACATGAGATTGAAGTGGATATTGATCCATGAACAGATTGTAAAATATATAAAGTTGGTGTAAATAACTTCAATTGATTTTTTCATTCTATGATATTAATAAAAATATACAGTGTATTACACTTTGTCACCTTCGACTGTTTCACATTTAACAAAATTAAGTTGTCTAAAAGCATTTGACAAACAATGTTTGATCATTGTATAACACTCTTTTGTTTCCCAGTGATCCACCAATCACTTGAATTCTCTGTAAATAATAACATTTGATTGGTTGTCCTATGTATGTTCCTGATAGTTACTGTTGTACTTTACCAATTATCAATAACAATTCTTTAATTGTAGTTTTGATGTTCAAATTTGGAAAAGGATTTAGTCATAGATAAATAAAATCTGGAAAATTCTAAAAGTAAAAAATGTGTATTGTCTGTTTTGTTTTTATCTCTCATTTTTTCACTGAAGAATTGTATTATTTTTTCAAATTTTTTCAGCTGTGAGAAAAGAGTTAGCTAGACGTGGACAAGGAGACAGTGACACAATGAAAGCTAAGATGGCAGGAGCTATGGCAGAATTAGATAAACATAAAAATGATCAGAAAGATATAACTGCAGGTAAAAGCATAAGAGTTTTATGTTGTGAAAGCTCTTTTATTTTGTCCGTTATGTTTTTAGTCATTATTAATACAAAGAAACAAGTAATACCTCTTAAAAAAGTCTAGTTAAAATGCAGTAAGAAGACAATTCATTTAGCATTGAAATGTGTTACAATAAATTGCATGTTATTTCTTTTCAGTAAATAACTTTTAGAAAATTATTTTTATGACAGTTCATTTTCCCAAAGCATTCCTGTAAAGTTGTTTTATATGTTATTTTCAACAAGAAATCTTTAAATGTTGAAGGAATTCTCATATCTTTATCACTAATTTCTAAGTTGACCCAAAACCCATAGAAACAATAGTTTTTGAATATCCAAGATTGAAAAAAACAAAATGATGTCACCCTGCTAAAGCAGTTAAACAGAAACCTAACAGTAAAATCAACAGTTTCATTTATAATTTATATTTCTTCCTTCATTACATTAAAGGAAAACTTCAGTCAGTTGAACAATTGTTATAATTCAATACATCGTAACTTTTTATTCGTAAATAACTAATTATTAAGCAAAAAAACACCTTTATTAACATTAATATACCAATTAGAAATATGAATATTTGGAATTTCTTGTCGTAGTGTAAGCGGCCATGACACCTCTTCGTGTGACGTCACGGAGACGGATCATGTTTGTTGAATAAATAATGTCTCTAACTCTTCCCAACATCGAGCCCTTTTGGTTATGTTTTAATATCAGATCAACTGCAATACAATGTGAACAATTTGTATATCGTCCTCATTTTTTTTCTTAATATTCCCATTCCATGTTACATTTTCATAATACAAATGAGGTTTTTGCATGTATTTGAGGGGTGGGGGGGGGGGGGGGTTTCTACGTATAATTCTGTTGTAAGATTGGCTGTAGGTTAAATAACTGTCACTTTTAACTCGTTTTATTGCGTACACATGCTTTTTTGTCGCCAATGCTGTCGTACTTTCCCGTGTTTTTCGTGGTCACTGGTCGATGTGTTGACAAGGGTAGTCCGGATCGGTAATAATAAAAAAAAAATCTTCTCACTTTTCCTTTTCGTTAGTGCAATAAAATGCTTGACATGAAGTCATAATGATTTTATATTTATCAAAAGATAAATATACGACGTTATTTTACGATGTACTTAATTTTTAATAATAAAATTGCAACTGATCAATGCTGATATAATATAAGATACTGCTATTGTGACGTCACAGCTCTTTCGGAAGAGCTTTAATTGCAGGTATAATCTGAGAATGGATTATGCCTTTTGTCTCCTCACATTGAAGAGTTCTGAAAAATGGCGATCCCCATTATTTGGTGCTACATGCAACTTCAATGACCAAATTCTACCTTACGGTATACTATTTTTAGCATTCATTAACACAAATGTCTTTTATTGAATGTCATTTAAATTTTCACGCTAACTTATTAAGACCATGGCATTTTCCTTTAAGATAAACTTATGCCTTTTTAATAATCAAAATTGACACTTAAATCTCATTTAAGTGCAATAATGAAAATTGAAGGCTTTGTGTAATTGTGGGATTGGTACATCCCATGGTGTTTCTCTAGCTTAGAAGGCTGTGTGTAATTGTGGGATTGGTACATCCCATGGTGTTTCTCTAGCTTAGAAGGCTGTGTGTAATTGTGGGATTGGTACATCCCGTAGTGTTTCTCTAGCTTAGAAGGCTGTGTGTAATTGTGGGATTGGTACATCCCATGGTGTTTCTCTAGCTTAGAAGGCTGTGTGTAATTGTGGGATTGGTGCATCCCATGGTGTTTCTCTAGCATAAAAAGCTGGGTGTAATTGTGGGATTGGTGCATCCCATGGTGTTTCTCTAGCATAAAAGGCTGGGTGTAATTGTGGGATTGGTGCATCCCATGGTGTTTCTCTAGCATAAAAGGCTGTGTGTGATTGTGGGATTGGTACATCCTGTGGTGTTTCTCTAGCTTAGAAGGCTGTGTGTGATTGTGGGTTTGGTACATCCTGTGGTGTTTCTCTAGCTTAGAAGGCTGTGTGTAATTGTGGGATTGGTACATCCCATGGTGTTTCTCTAGCTTAGAAGGCTGTGTGTAATTGTGGGATTGGTACATCCCATGGTGTTTCTCTAGCTTAGAAGGCTGTGTGTGATTGTGGGTTTGGTACATCCTGTGGTGTTTCTCTAGCTTAGAAGGCTGTGTGTAATTGTGGGATTGGTACATCCTGTGGTGTTTCTCTAGCTTAGAAGGTTGTGTGTAATTGTGGGATTGGTACATCCTGTGGTGTTTCTCTAGCTTAGAAGGCTGTGTGTAATTGTGGGATTGGTACATCCCATGGTGTTTCTCTAGCTTAGAAGGCTGTGTGTGATTGTGGGTTTGGTACATCCTGTGGTGTTTTTCTAGCTTAGAAGGCTGTGTGTGATTGTGGGTTTGGTACATCCTGTGGTGTTTCTCTAGCTTAGAAGGCTGTGTGTAATTGTGGGATTGGTACATCCTGTGGTGTTTCTCTAGCTTAGAAGGCTGTGTGTAATTGTGGGATTGGTACATCCTGTGGTGTTTCTCTAGCTTAGAAGGCTGTGTGTAATTGTGGGATTGGTACATCCTGTGGTGTTTCTCTAGCTTAGAAGGCTGTGTGTAATTGTGGGATTGGTACATCCCATGGTGTTTCTCTAGCTTAGAAGGCTGTGTGTAATTGTGGGATTGGTACATCCCATGGTGTTTCTCTAGCTTAGAAGCTGTGTGTAATTGTGGGATTGGTACATCCTGTGGTGTTTCTCTAGCTTAGAAGCTGTGTGTAATTGTGGGATTGGTACATCCCATGGTGTTTCTCTAGCTTAGAAGGCTGTGTGTAATTGTGGGTTTGGTGCATCCCGTGGTGTTTCTCTAGCTTAGAAGCTGTGTGTAATTGTGGGATTGGTACATCCCGTAGTGTTTCTCTAGCTTAGAAGGCTGTGTGTAATTGTGGGATTGGTACATCCTGTGGTGTTTCTCTAGCTTAGAAGGCTGTGTGTAATTGTGGGATTGGTGCATCCCATGGTGTTTCTCTAGCATAAAAGGCTGGGTGTAATTGTGGGATTGGTGCATCCCATGGTGTTTCTCTAGCATAAAAGGCTGGGTGTAATTGTGGGATTGGTGCATCCCATGGTGTTTCTCTAGCATAAAAGGCTGTGTGTGATTGTGGGATTGGTACATCCCGTGGTGTTTCTCTAGCATAAAAGGCTGTGTGTAATTGTGGGTTTGGTACATCCTGTGGTGTTTCTCTAGCTTAGAAGGTTGTGTGTAATTGTGGGATTGGTACATCCTGTGGTGTTTCTCTAGCTTAGAAGGCTGTGTGTAATTGTGGGATTGGTACATCCCATGGTGTTTCTCTAGCTTAGAAGGCTGTGTGTGATTGTGGGTTTGGTACATCCTGTGGTGTTTCTCTAGCTTAGATGGCTGTGTGTAATTGTGGGATTGGTACATCCCATGGTGTTTCTCTAGCTTAGAAGGCTGTGTGTAATTGTGGGATTGGTACATCCCATGGTGTTTCTCTAGCTTAGAAGGCTGTGTGTGATTGTGGGTTTGGTACATCCTGTGGTGTTTCTCTAGCTTAGAAGGTTGTGTGTAATTGTGGGATTGGTACATCCCATGGTGTTTCTCTAGCTTAGAAGGCTGTGTGTAATTGTGGGATTGGTACATCCCATGGTGTTTCTCTAGCTTAGAAGGCTGTGTGTAATTGTGGGATTGGTGCATCCCATGGTGTTTCTCTTGCTTAGAAGGCTGTGTGTAATTGTGGGATTGGTACATCCCATGGTGTTTCTCTAGCTTAGAAGGTTGTGTGTAATTGTGGGATTGGTACATCCCATGGTGTTTCTCTAGCTTAGAAGGTTGTGTGTAATTGTGGGATTGGTACATCCGATGGTGTTTCTCTAGCTTAGAAGGTTGTGTGTAATTGTGGGATTGGTACATCCCATGGTGTTTCTCTAGCTTAGAAGGCTGTGTGTAATTGTGGGATTGGTGCATCCCATGGTGTTTCTCTAGCTTAGAAGGCTGTGTGTAATTGTGGGATTGGTGCATCCCATGGTGTTTCTCTAGCTTAGAAGGCTGTGTGTAATTGTGGGATTGGTACATCCCATGGTGTTTCCCTAGCTTAGAAGGCTGTGTGTAATTGTGGGATTGGTGCATCCCATGGTGTTTCTCTAGCTTAGAAGGCTGTGTGTGATTGTGGGTTTGGTACATCCTGTGGTGTTTCTCTAGCTTAGAAGGTTGTGTGTAATTGTGGGATTGGTACATCCTGTGGTGTTTCTCTAGCTTAGAAGGCTGTGTGTAATTGTGGGATTGGTACATCCCATGGTGTTTCTCTAGCTTAGAAGGCTGTGTGTAATTGTGGGATTGGTACATCCTGTGGTGTTTCTCTAGCTTAGAAGGCTGTGTGTGATTGTGGGTTTGGTACATCCTGTGGTGTTTCTCTAGCTTAGAAGGCTGTGTGTAATTGTGGGATTGGTACATCCCATGGTGTTTCTCTAGCTTAGAAGGCTGTGTGTAATTGTGGGATTGGTACATCCCATGGTGTTTCTCTAGCTTAGAAGGCTGTGTGTAATTGTGGGATTGGTACATCCCATGGTGTTTCTCTAGCTTAGAAGGCTGTGTGTGATTGTGGGTTTGGTACATCCTGTGGTGTTTCTCTAGCTTAGAAGGTTGTGTGTAATTGTGGGATTGGTACATCCCATGGTGTTTCTCTAGCTTAGAAGGCTGTGTGTAATTGTGGGATTGGTACATCCCGTGGTGTTTCTCTAGCTTAGAAGGCTGTGTGTGATTGTGGGTTTGGTACATCCTGTGGTGTTTCTCTAGCTTAGAAGGCTGTGTGTAATTGTGGGTTTGGTACATCCTGTGGTGTTTCTCTAGCTTAGAAGGCTGGGTGTAATTGTGGGATTGGTACATCCCGTGGTGTTTCTCTAGCTTAGAAGGCTGGGTGTAATTGTGGGATTGATACATCCCGTGGTGTTTCTCTAGCTTAGAAGGCTGTGTGTGATTGTGGGTTTGGTACATCCTGTGGTGTTTCTCTAGCTTAGAAGGCTGTGTGTAATTGTGGGTTTGGTACATCCCGTGGTGTTTCTCTAGCTTAGAAGGCTGTGTGTAATTGTGGGTTTGGTACATCCTGTGGTGTTTCTCTAGCTTAGAAGGCTGTGTGTAATTGTGGGATTGGTGCATCCCATGGTGTTTCTCTAGCTTAGAAGGCTGTGTGTGATTGTGGGTTTGGTACATCCTGTGGTGTTTCTCTAGCTTAGAAGGCTGTGTGTAATTGTGGGTTTGGTACATCCCGTGGTGTTTCTCTAGCTTAGAAGGCTGGGTGTAATTGTGGGATTGGTACATCCCGTGGTGTTTCTCTAGCTTAGAAGGCTGTGTGTGATTGTGGGTTTGGTACATCCCGTGGTGTTTCTCTAGCATAAAAGGCTGTGTGTAATTGTGGGTTTGGTGCATCCCATGGTGTTTCTCTAGCTTAGAAGGCTGTGTGTGATTGTGGGTTTGGTACATCCCGTGGTGTTTCTCTAGCTTAGAAGGCTGTGTGTGATTGTGGGTTTGGTACATCCCGTGGTGTTTCTCTAGCATAAAAGGCTGTGTGTAATTGTGGGTTTGGTGCATCCCATGGTGTTTCTCTAGCATAAAAGGCTGTGTGTGATTGTGGGTTTGGTACATCCTGTGGTGTTTCTCTAGCTTAGAAGGCTGTGTGTGATTGTGGGTTTGGTACATCCCGTGGTGTTTCTCTAGCATAAAAGGCTGTGTGTAATTGTGGGTTTGGTGCATCCCATGGTGTTTCTCTAGCATAAAAGGCTGTGTGTGATTGTGGGTTTGGTACATCCCATGGTGTTTCTCTAGCTTAGAAGGCTGTGTGTGATTGTGGGTTTGGTACATCCTGTGGTGTTTCTCTAGCTTAGAAGGCTGTGTGTGATTGTGGGATTGGTACATCCTGTGGTGTTTCTCTAGCTTAGAAGGCTGTGTGTGATTGTAGGATTGGTACATCCCATGGTGTTTCTCTAGCTTAGAAGGCTGTGTGTGATTGTGGGTTTGGTACATCCTGTGGTGTTTCTCTAGCTTAGAAGGCTGTGTGTAATTGTGGGTTTGGTACATCCTGTGGTGTTTCTCTAGCTTAGAAGGCTGTGTGTAATTGTGGGATTGGTACATCCTGTGGTGTTTCTCTAGCTTAGAAGGTTGTGTGTAATTGTGGGTTTGGTACATCCTGTGGTGCTTCTCTAGCTTAGAAGGCTGTGTGTAATTGTGGGTTTGGTACATCCCGTGGTGTTTCTCTAGCTTAGAAGGCTGTGTGTGATTGTGGGTTTGGTACATCCTGTGGTGTTTCTCTAGCTTTAAAATATTGTCAGGTTTCATTCTTCTGTAAGCTAAAACACAGAATAATGTGATGTTTTAAAATCTAAAATCTGTATTTGTTTCCAGATATGACCAGACAGTACAAATATATGATGACCGGTCTCCAGTTAAAACTTCATCAAATGGAGAGGGACTACCAGATGACACAGATGGCTCTCAGTAAATATATTCTTAGTTAATTTATTCAGTATCAATTGGTAAAAAAGGATACAGATATAAATGTACCTGAGAGACTATCCCAAGTTTCTAATATATACAACTCATATACTATAATGAGTGTGAAACGACCCTAACCTGTAGTTGAATGGTACTCTTTACTTCTGCCAATAAATGCTATATCTGGGCATCTTTGTCATTTTGATGTTATTTGGTGTATAGAATTTTATTTCCTAAGTATATAAATGCCATTATTTTTTTTATATCAGGAATATATTGGCTACTTCTTTTTAGCTCACTTTACCAAAGGCAATGTGAGCTTTTGCCATCACTTAGCGTCCGTCGTCCGTTAACTTTTCACATTTTAATCTGCTCCTCTGAAACCACTTAGCCAAATGAACTGAAACTTGGTAGGAATCATCTATGGAAGGTTGTCTATAAAGATTGCTCATTTTGTCCCGATCCGTTAACAAACATGTCCGCCACAGGCAATTCTTGTTTTTGATTGGTCGATTTAAAAAAATCTTCTCCTCTGAAACCTCTTGGCTTAATTAATCGAAACTTGGTAGGAAGCATCTATGGAAGGTCTTCTACAAAGGTTGCTCATTTCATCCCGAACCATTAGCAAACATGGCCGCCAAAGGCAATTCTTATTTCTAATTGGTCGATTTCTAAAAAATCTTCTCCTCTGAAACCGCTTGTCCAAATGAACGGGAACTTGGTAGGAAGCTTCTATGGAAGGTTGTCTATAAAGATTGCTATTTCAACCCTATCAGTTAACAAAGATGACCGCCAGAGGCAATTCTTGTTTCTGATTGGTTGATTTCTAAAAAATCTTCTTCTCTGAAACCGCTTTGCAAAATGAAACCAAACTTGGTAGGAAGCCTCTATGGAAAGTCCTCTATAAAGATTGCTCATTTTGTCTCGATCGTTTTACAAACATGGCCACCACAGGCAATTCTTGTTTCTGATTGGTTGATTTCTAAAAAAAAATCCTCTTCTCTGAAACCATGCAGCCAAACGAACAGAAAAGTCAGAAATTAGGTAGGAAGCACCTATGATATGTTCTGTATAAAGTTTCCTCAAAACAGAATGAAAAATGAGCAACACAGGCTGAGCTCACTGAGCCTCTAGTTCTATTTGTTTATGTTGCCATACTTATTACATTGTACATTTTGTATTAGAATTATATTCTGACAGATGTTATTTACTGTAAACACATATTTTTGTGTTTATTTAGAAGTTTTTGTTGATTTAAAAAACTTTGTACAGATTGTATATTTATTTACAAGTTTTGTATTTTAATCACATCAAAGAAGTCTACATACACTAAATTGAAAATATTTTAACACATGACTCGAGATAGAAATCTTCTAAAAACTGATTTTTATGTTTTAATACAAACAATAAAGTCAATTATTACATAAATGTCAGTGATATCAGTCGTCATGCTAACCAACTTGCCCGAAACGTGGAACAGGTAAAACTGGATTCGGACAAGTGAAAATTATGAAAGAATTTGTTGAATAAATATAATTTTTTTCTAAATGTGATATACTGCGATTTCCAAGTGAGAGAAAAAACAGTATTTCAACTGAGTGAAATAAAATGCTCATTTCACTGTGTGACTTCATAGTACTAAAGACTTCATAATCCAAAATATGATTGAGCATCTAACAATGAAAAACAAATTCCTGTTTTGAATGTCGTAAAAGCAAAATTATATGTACTAAACAGTATAACTACTCTTGTATTCTTATTTCTGAATGTAAAACATTGCTCTGAACAACAATGATAATTCATCCATGCTGCAATGCACATTTGTCAATTACTGCATTGTTTTGTTATTCATGGTTATAGGTTTGGTTTGGTTTATGGTGTTTGACGCCACTTTCAACAATATTTCAGTTGTATCGTGGCGGTCAGATTTAATGGTGGAGGAAACCTGAAGAAAACCACCAACCTGTCACAAGTCACTGACAAACTTTATCACATTATGTTGTATTGAGTACACATCGCCTGAGTGGGATTTGAGTGGTAATAGGCACTGATTGCATAGGTAGTTGTAAATTCATCAAACATACGATCACGACCACGACGGCCCCTCATGGTTATAAGATGTGAATATTAATGACATAAAATTTTATATATATATATAGACAATAACAGTGCATTGACTTGACATAAAATCGATATACGGATGAGGCTTAGAATCGGGGGAAAATGCGAGGGTTCGTGCCGAATACGTATATCGAATTTTATGTCAAGTCAATGCACTGTTATTGTCTTTATACTGCAATCATTAGTGACATTAATGGATATTACTACCAATATTCAAATTATTTAAAAAGTTAGTTACCCCCAAGAGGCCCCAACTGATTTTGGTCAAGTAGGCGTGGCCTAAATATTATAAACGGTCAGTGACCATTTATCACTTGTAAATATACTGTCAACGCATTTTGACTGCTCAAATAGAACGATTGCAGTATAAATATATATATATACATGTATCCATATACTGAACCCTGTCACTGAAGTGTTTTATTTCATCACTAACAGGAGATACAGAAAAGAAATTAAAGGACACTGAAGATGAAAGAGACCAAATAATTAAAGAGAAAGATGAAAAGATTGATGAATTAAATAAAGAAATACGCAAAATGGAAAAAGACTATAAAAGAATTCTGGATGTAAGTACATACAACATTAAAAGTAAATAACAATAATGTACAACTGAGTTATAAGCCCCAAAGAAAAATGAAATAAAACATTGACTTTACATTTTATCTAATAGATAGTAAAATAGATGTTTACAACAGTAAAATATTAGATTGATGTGTTCAAATGTTCAGATTCAACAATTAAATGGTCCTTATATGATATTGCAGGAAATATTTGAGTTAAAACATGTACTGTGTATTTTACACGGAATTGTCATTCAATGAAAATTGCTGTCATATTAGGATTTGGACCTTGGATAATCAATATTTGGTTAAAGTATCTTTTGGTACAGGCTGTTGATAGTGGAGATATTAACCCAGTCATAATAGTAAGAATGTTTCATGAACCTTTCTTGTATAACCTTCATGAGGTATGCTCAAAGTTTAATTTTCCTGTTTAATAATATTATGTGTATAGGAAAAAGATTGTAAAACATTGATAAGTGTTTTATCTAGTAAATTACTATATGTATTACAGGATGCTTTGAACAAGTTAATTGAAAGGTTAGAAGAAGAAAAAGAAAACTGGGAGAAGAAGGCTACCATGTTACAGACAGAGAATGTCAACAGTTTACGAGAGTTTGGTCTGACAGATCAGTGGACTTTTCATAGTGTAAAACCAATGAGAGGCTACAGTGGACCTACTAAAGGATTCTGAGGGGGGGGGGGGGGGGGGGGGGGGAATGTGACACTTCTGCAAACCAAACTAGGGATTTTAGGGGGTAAAATACAAATTTGTAACACTTGTTAAGGCATGTCACTATATTTCAAAGCTATTCATATTTATTTCCAAAAAGGATAAAATTAAACTTAAGCAATTTCCGTCCAAATTTATAGATTTTATTTGAGTTTTACAAGATTTTAATTCTACACTTGATATTATTTTTATTTGTTGTTTGAGGTGTAATTTATTTATAAACTTAGTTTGGACATATTTTGTTATTTTATTATACAGATGACTTATACATGCTTACCGGTATCTTAATATAAAATACAACAATATTACTTTTGTTGTTATAGCAACCCTAAAATACCTCAAATACTGTAATCTGTTTTATATGTTACCTATTATCTCCCTTTTTGTCTAAGCTGCTACAAAAGTTGCTAAAGTCACTAAAAGACCAGACATATGTACTGCTTTTCCAGCTGTGGCAACAACAGTTTTAACAATGTCAAGTTTTTGTGCTTCGATCAGTTTCTCCATTTATACCATACAACCTTGGTCCACACATTGATAATGAATCATATATGTCAGCCAGGCATATGTCACCTGCCCTTGACCTCTTTTTCATGGTCTACTGACTGTTAAATTTACATGTTTTCTTGGACAAAGCAGTTTCTCCATTGACTACATTTCTTTTAGTGTTTAACTTCCATTTTGATATGAAACAAAAAGTTACTAGTACTTAACAATCACTCACTTGTGTATTGCAAAAGAAAGCATGTCAAAGATGTAGTATCTATAGAGTTACTTCCCTTGCTCTGTTAAACTGAATTAGTTTGAACATTTACTTTATAAAGAATGTGAGTGATTGTTATTAAACCCCATGTGAGCTCTTTGTTGAACAAGTTGATAAGTTAATCTTGATAAGATGATGATGTTTATATCTGTCTCTTAGCAACCATGCATTACCTGATACAGACGAACAACACCTTTTTAGCTCTAAAAATACAGATATTTCATTTAGTGTGCATGACACATTTCTGGAATACCCTTCATCAGGTATGCTCAAAGTCAGTAGATTAGAAAGCCAAGTAAATTGGGAATACTCTCAGACCTGTAGTAACTTGGAAAAGTAACTAGCCACCATAATTCATGGAATTAGAAGAACAATTGATATAACGTAGAATAATTGGATTTAAAAATATTTGAATTCCAACTTTGGTAAATATTGTTGAAGAGTCTCAGACCTTACTTTAAAAAAAAACTACCTAGCAACTATAATTTTCTGTAACCAAAAGAACAATAGAAGGTACATGGAACAATTTTATTTAAGAGCAGGACTTTTACAGGACTTAACTGATTAACATGGCATCGTAAAAGGAACAGAATCTGCTTACCCTTCACTAGCACATAGGTTCACACCCCCACAGTTTTTGTTACTCATCTTTTTAGTTTTCTGTGTTGTGTTTTTTTGTTTTGTTTGTTTTCTTGTACCCAATGTTGCCTGTGTCTATGCATTGTTCCTTTGTTTCTTTAGATAAAACAAACAAATGTGTTTTAAACCTACATTCCAGTAGCACCTGCATATGGAGTAGATATATCTCAGTTGATTTGATATTCCAGAGCTTGCGGTTCCTACCATGATTTCCTTATAGAGGGTTGTTGCTAGCAAGGAAGCTACTGAACCAAGGGTTCCTATTGGTTAAGTTGAAGTCATCACTTCGAATGTTATACTGTCGTCACCATGACTTCGTTTACCGTTGTGGAATAACTGTATCACAAATGACCATGGGTATGTTCCAGTTATCGTAAACACTTCCAGGTTTTTTTCCTCATTCTTGTTTTATCACAGGGTTTGTAACTAGAGTAACATGACAGGTGCCACTAGTGGAGCAAGAACTGTTTACCCTTCCGGAGCACCTGAGTTCACCCCTGGTTTTTAGTGTGGTTCGTGCTACTCGATCTTTAATTTTTTTGTAATGTTTTGTAGATCGTTTTTTTTTTTCTTTTGGCCATTGATTTACGGATTCTGAATACTCCTGTTTAGACCATTTGGTTTTCTTGCTCCCATAGACTTTGAAATTATTTGGCTCTCCATTCTTTTGACATTGTGTGCTTACCTGATGAAAGTTATTCCAGAAATACGTCACAATATCTACGTTTTTATTAGCTCACCTGACCCAAAAGGTCAGGTGAGCTATTGCCATCACTTGGCGTCCGTCGTACGTCTTAAACTTTTTCAAAAATCTTCTCCTCTGAAAGTACTAGACCAATGGAAACCAAACTTGGTCTGAATCGTCACTAGGGTGTCTAGTCTCAAAATTGTGTCCAGTGATGCCATGCACCAACCAACATGGCCGCTGTTACTAAAAATAGAACATATGGTAAAATTGCAGGTTTTGGGTAACAACTCAAAAACCGTTAATAATATCAAAAAACTGACTGGGTAAAAATGATCAGCACAGCAGGATCTACCTACCCTGCAATTTTGAAGTCAATCTGATTACCCATCTTGGAGTTATTGCCCTTTTTTCATCAAATTTGTAAAAAAAAATAATACTTTTCATCTTATATTTCAAAAACTATTAGAGATAAAGGTTATGTTTAAATTGCAAAAATGTGCAGCATGTCAAGATCTACCCACCCTGCAATTTTGAAGTAAATCCCATTACCCATTTTGGAGTTATTTCCCTTTTTTCATCAATTTTTCTAAATCTTAATACTTTTCATCCTTTATTTCAAAAACTATAAGAGATAGATGGTAAGTTGAAACTACAAACATGTTCAACATGTCAAGATCTACATACCCCGCAATTTTGAAGTAAATCTGATTACCCATCTTGGAGTTGTTGGCCTTTTTTCATCAATTTTTTTTTTATTTTAATACTTTTCATCTTATATTTCAAAAACTATAAAAGATAGATGTTAAGTTTAAATTGCAAAAATGTGCACCATGTCGAGATCTACCCACCCCGCAATTTTGAAGTAAATCCCATTACCCATTTTGGAGTTATTGCCCTTTTTTCATCAAAATATTCTAAATTTTAATACTTTCATCTTATATCTCAAAAACTATTAGAGATAGAGGGAAAGTTTAAACTGCAAAAATGTTCAGCATGTCAAGATCTACCAAAATATCCCACAGTGGAAAATGTGTGACAACTGTGTGAATAGTTATTCCTCTTGAAATGCATTTTTTTTGTTGACTCACTGCTTTTGGTTACTCAAATAATCAAAGGGAAGCAACTCTATTACAAAATGTGAAGTAGCAAAAGCTAAATTTTGAGAATCATTGACATATATGTTTTTTTTACAGCAATTTTGATAACTTACATTAAAGGGGGAATTCCTGCCCAAATTTTTTTGGAAAAGGGGTCTGCAATGACGAGGGCTACATTTGTTATTTTTTTACGGAAGTTATCAAGTGTTATTGACTGATGTTGTTATTATACCCAGGTGAGCTATACAGGCTCCTGGGAGCCTCTAGTTAGCATTTTGTTCGTTATGCTTGATGTGATTTGGAGGGCCAATATTTCATTTACTTAAACAAAAGAAATGAATGTTAGTTGTAGAACGCAATTTTCAGTCTTGAAAATATAAAACAAACCAAACAACTCTCTATTTTCATGTTTTATTATGATGGCATATGTTCGACACAATTATGTTTATATTCCCCTACACATGAGGTAAAAGCTAACACATGTGGTATATAATTCTGCTCATGTGTAGAGTGAAACAGATGTGACATTGGTCCTTTGGCATAGATGGCCACATCTTCTCCAGCATGTGTACTTGGGGAGACTGGAACAGCAGCTTGGTTTACGTAATTTTTGTCAGCTGAAATACAAACAATACAAAGATATAAAGCCTTCACATTTATGTCGCTTGACAAAGATATACTATTGAAACTGTTACATCTTGTCCCCTGACTCTTGTTTTACGCCACGCCCATGTGTCCACTGCAGACATAGGCTTTCCCAACCACCCTCGCCTAAATCCCCCCCCCCGATGACAAAAGCAGGTAGTTATGAAACTTGGAGTGAATTATCTAACATCATAATTGACTGGTTCAAATGTATCGTTTAATATGCAACAGTAATAACATGCATGTATTAATATGACAAGGTCGCACCCGAGTCATGTTTCAAGGATTGACAACTTAATCATGGTGTATTAGGTGCTATTTGATGCATAACCTTTATGAAATACATTACACAATATCAATTATATAATTTTCTGAAGCAGTCATTACATAAAAACATAAAACTTAAAACAAGGATTACATAATTATTATATTGATTGATTTAAGTTTTATGTCAGTAGCAGCATCTTATGTACTAGTATATTTCATGATGGTTTAATTGTTATACACAGAGACAGCAACTTAACACAGCAATTCATTGCAGTTTGTCATACGATAGACTCAAAATTGATGAAAACAGACTGTGTGATTTATCAATCAATCACATTGGATATACACGAATAAAATAAAAATCAGAATTGTCATTGAATCTGGTAGCTGAATAGAAAATGTGTCATCAGCTTCATTTCATGTGTTGAGCGTTAGCAATGAATGGCTGATAAAGTTATGGTACAAGAAAGAATTATCATGTAGATCATTTATTGTTTGGTAAAGTTTTGGTACAAGGTAGTAGATATACAATATACGTACATTGTCGGTAAATATAAAATTTATTTGTACGAGCTTTAGAAGCAGGCAGAATAGCGAGCCTTCGGCGAGCTTTTCAGGCCTGTTTCGCAGCGAGTACAAATTAATTTTATATTTAACGACAATGTACGTACATTGTGTTTATCCTGCAATGTCAAAAAAGTCGGAAAACTTGTCAGATTTAAACAAAAAGGACAGAAACAAGCGTCATTCCTCGCCTTTCATAAATGTTGTCAAGGGTGTCTTCTTCGTGGTCCGCGTTACATTAGTACCAGTTTCATACTTGTCTGCGCCCTCCGCTGTACATAGCTTCAGGGTACCAGGAAAGTTTATTCGCAGGCTGAAAAGTTTATTCGTCTAGTACGAATAAAGCAAAAATTTATTCGTATAGCATATTTGTACAGCAAATGTACTGATTGCAGGATAAATAATGGTATCCTGTTCCTTGTATAGCACACGTCGTTAAGTCTTTGTACTAAGAGGATGTAGTAGATAATGGTATCCTGTTCCTTGTATAGCACACGTCGTTAAGTCTTTGTACTAAGAGGATGTATTAGATAATGGTATCCTGTTCCTTGTATAGCACACGTCGTTAAGTCTTTGTACTAAGAGGATGTAGTAGATAATGGTATCCTGTTCCTTGTATAGCACACGTCGTTAAGTCTTTGTACTAAGAGGATGTATTAGATAATGGTATCCTGTTCCTTGTATAACACACGTCGTTAAGTCTTTGTACTAAGAGGATGTATTAGATAATGGTATCCTGTTCCTTGTATAGCACACGTCGTTAAGTCTTTGTACTAAGATGTATTATGTAATGCTATCCTGTTTCATGTATGATCCATAGTGGAATATTGTTCCAAAGAAGACATTTATTCTATCAGCTGAGGAAACCGGAATTCAGAGAACAACTTTACTGTGACCCTAACTACTTCAGGGGTAGTGTGGATCACATATGGGGTCAGAGTACATACAATCAAGATCTCCCTTCTCAAGCAATGACAGTAAAACATTTGACTTTTTTACACAAATATTCCTCCACACTAAAAGACTGATGAAAGAGTCCGCCCAGGGTTTTATTGGGGTTGGTGTTGCTCAATCTTTTGTTTTCTTTTATAAGCATATAATATATTTTCTATCATGTGTCTTTATATTAGAAAAGTCATGTAACTTGATATCGATATGCTGTATTTTTTCTGTCATGGGCCTATACATGAGGACCAGATATATTTTCTGTCACATGACTGCGTGGATACCGGACATGTTGTCTGTCATGGGCCTATACATGAGGACCAGATATATTTTCTGTCACATGACTGCGTGGATACCGGACATGTTGTCTGTCATGGGCCTATACATGAGTATCAGATATATTTTCTATCATATGACTGCATAGATACCGGACATGTTTTTTGTCATGTGCCTATACATGAGGACCAGATATTTTTCTCTGTCATGTGGCATTACATGTGTATCGGATTTCCCCCTGTCATATGACATTATATGAGTACCTGATATATTTCCTGCCATTTGACTCTGCATGGATACCAGATATAATTGCTGTCATGTGACACTATATGCTATATGTGTATCGGACATATTTTTTCAGTCATGTGATTTACCTAAACCTGTCACCAGAATCGTATTTCTATAGTATTCATTTAGTTCCAAATATTATCATATTAAATTTGACTCAGTATTATATGTATGTTGTATTAGTTACTGTCTAATATTTTTATAACTTATAACATCGTTCTAACTTATATCTGTATGTGTTAAATCGGGTCTGGTTCCTTTCCATCCTCCGGGACCAGTACCATACAACAACGTAGTGAATGGTTTGTGATCGCTTCCCAAATAAAGCGATCCACTACTAGATTTCACCAGACCTAAAATTGAAAATAAAGTAAATATGAGCTACATGTAGATCATTCACTGAAAATGTAGAGTTTGGTCGAAAATATAGAGATTATAGAATACAATATTAGTGTCTGTAAATGATGTTCTGATATAAGGTAATCTATTCTGCAAAAATGATGATTTTACAGAGCATGTTAGTGTACCAAGGTGTATTTTTCATTGACAAACAAATCTTACCATAAACATACCCCCCCCCCCCCCCCTCCACCAAATCTAGCCGCCTTATTTTCATGATACCTACCGATAACTCTGGTAACTGCGCGGGCTGGTGTCATCATAGCCAGTTCATGGTACCATTGATCTCTCTCATCAATTAATTTAAGTTAAATATGACCAAACATACCTAATATATCTTTGCCTCTGCCAGGATAGCCAGCAATGATCATGGGTTGGGAATGATCTGCTGTAACCACAGACAGTGTATCCTTATCGTTAGTCATACTATCCATCTTTAACACTGCATCATTAAATGCTAACGCCTCGTGTAAAGCTTTCTTAGCATGACCACCATGATGAGCACTGTCTATTTTACCACCTATATAATAATATATTAATGTTAGGCTAAATGATTTGGGCAATATAGATAAAAAAAAGAAAGTTGATTTCTTATTTGACATCTGTTTGATGTTATTTTGAGTATTTTTCAGATTTCTGCAGACATTTTCCTGACATTTTTAATTCTTGTATAACATACCGTAAAAAGACCATAACTTGGTATTACGAATTGTAGCCACATGTTAGAGGTGACAATTGTAGCCAAAAGTAACAAAATGCAGCAGTTGCAACCACACGTTACCAAACGGTACTATATTAGCCACTGATAACAACCCGGAACAGTTGCAACAACGTGCAGCATAACGAAACAATTGAAACTACATGCAAGCAGATGGAACAATTATAACTACATATTAACATCTTGTACAACTTATCTTTTTGTGTGCCGTCTTCACGTTTGTTTTTGAAAATAAAGCATTGTGCCTATATTGTTCAGCAATACATTAAGATGGAATGACATTTGTTTTTCTCCATTTCCTGCCCAGACCATACATGATGTTATTTACACTTCAGAACAGCGTACAAGTTACGACGTAGAAAGGTACTCCCAAGTTTACATTTTCATGTATGTTGTTGTTTTTAGTTCTCTGGAATGTTTGGAATATGAGAATGTCTGGTAAAGGCTATTCCAGAAACGGGTCATGAACTATATATATGTTATAAATATTATTTCCTCCTTTACTTTTCAGAACGATTTGTCTACCGCAGTTCTATCTTGTTTGTATTCATCCATCCACATCATCTTATTTTGCACGACTAACTAACATGTGCACGTCAGAACCGTATCATTCGCCTGATTTTCTCACGTTTGATCAAAGCGATTATGCTATCATCCCCCTGTGATCCTGCTAATATCGAATATACCTTTGAATTTGTTGTGCTTGGTCATATTTGAAACGTATATATTGCTTGTTTTTCTTAAACCGTGCTCCTGAAAACGAATGGTTTTGTTTTACTTTTCTTGTTTCCATTAAACGACCGCATCGAAATAATTTGTTCTGTTTCCTTTGCATTTGCTCTTAAGATCTTCGAATTTGGTCCATCACTATTGCATTTCCTTCTGTACTCATGCAATATTATCCATTTCTATTGCTTTTGCCTCTTACACCGTAGGATTTCGTCCATTTTTTGGTATTTACCTCTCGAACTATCATATAATTTTGTCCAACTTGCTTGCATTTACTAGTAATCCCCAGTCAATAGAATTGTGTGTCTTTATCGAGCTTAGTTCCCAGGTTGCCGATTTATGTAGTTTTCTCATGTTTTATTCTTGACTGACGGTTTTGTCTGTTTTCAACCTTTCTTGGTTCTGAGATTGACAATTATATCTGTTTGTCTATATTTCGGAGCTTACTATTATGTCTGTCCTAGTGTTTGGTTCTACGATTGACGATTTTGTCTGTTTTTCTCATGTTTGGTTCTCAGATCGACGAGTTTTCCTGCCATCTCTATGTTTGGTTAGAGAGTGAAGACTGCTTATCTTCTTCCTGTATGGTTCTGAGATGAACGAATTTGTCTGTTTTTCCCATGTTTGGTTTTCGAATAATTCTATCTGTCTCTCTCATGTTTGGTTCTCAGATCGACGATTTCGTCTGTCTTCTTCATGTTTGTTTAGAGAATGAAGACTTCGTCTATTTTCTTCCTACATTGTTCTGAGTTTTAAGATTTTGTTTGTCTTCCTCATGTTTGGTTCTTATATTGGTAGTTTTTCTGTCTTTACCATGTTTAGTTCTCAGAATGACGACTTTGACTGCCTTGCTTATGTTTGGTTCTGAATTTGACGATTTTGTCGGCTTTGCTCAGGTTTGGTTCTGAAATAAAATGAGAAATAGTTCCAAAATCCAAAGTGATGATGTTGTCTGGTTTTCTGTATGCATTGTTCTGAGACAGGATGCTGTTTGTATTCCACGTGTTTAGTTATAAGATTTACGATTTTTCTGTCCTTTGATCGTTCCTGGTAGTAACTTCTATTCTTATCATTTTCATATTGAAATATTGTGTTTACATTTGTCCGAGTTTCATCTTCAGTATATAAAGTAAATATGTCTAAAATGCTCACAATGTATGATTTGAATCGTCTTCAGAATTCCTGTCTAGTAATCATATGGGCATAGCTTTGTATATGCCGTATGGATCTTCGGTCTTGAGAGGGTCAATATTTACTTGTCGATCACACTTTATAACATTACGTTACACCTGCCAATTTGATCTCAGAAAACGCATATTTTGTACATTTTGTTTTTGTTCCATAGAAGGCGGTGTATAATATTTGTAGACATTCCTGTTGACTTTTGTTCCAAATAAGACATATTCACCAAATATAATTTAACCTACATTGGTCTTGATGTCTTCAGTAATTGTGTCCCATTCATAGATCTTAAATATTTGATATCGCTGTCAACTCGAAACTTTGTTATTTTGATTTCAGGTTCAGTTACAAAGATTTCAATTAATAATATTGTCTAAAAAAAAGTAACAAACACAATATGTACCTTCAACCAATAAGAAGAAACCTTTAGGATTTTTCTGTAAAATTGTAATGGCAGCCTCTGTCATTTCCGCTAGAGATGGTTCTCCCGCCTTTTCATAATGTGGGTCAAAACGATCCAGTTCGTAAGCCATGCTGCTAGAGTCGAACAGACCTAAGCAATAGTAAAAAATAAAAGTTGATAACATAAGACATGCTATTATAGTCGAACAGACCTATAACATAATAAAATCAAAGGGAATATGTTTAAAATAATTCATAACTGATTATTTTACAAGACTAATTGTGTGAACCAATTACCCATGTGATTAATATAACATGTCTATGCTGAAAGTCATATAAAGTCATCTATAAAATACATCCACTGGCATACCATAGAATATTTACTGTTTTAACTGAAACTCTTCTACTGTTCCATTTAATGGAAATATATGTTTTACTTTTTGTCCACATCACTGCTAAATTGAAAGTTTGTAACTGTCCTTTATTATAGTTACTTTACATGTAAAACAACAAACGACAATGCATTTTGTATATATTTACCTAGAAGGTAGTCTAGTTTACTAAAATCTAATTGATGAAACTGCTTTGAATTCCATACATACTGATGAGACATGTTTCTGGCGGCCTTGTCATTTCCCCATTCCTACAAAAAACATTTTAAGAAAATAACATGGGAGCAACAACTCATGTTTGTGTTGTTGTTCGTCCGTCAGTCTTATTATTTTATTCTACTCCCCTCAATCATGACCAGAACACTCTACTGTTGGATTTGCGATTTGTTGGTCATTATATGAATTTAAAGATACGCTTAAATCTGTTTAACTTGATATAACTAGCTACAGATACTGGTAACTGGGAAAAAAGGTAACAACAACATCATATGATATGCTTGCGTCATGAGGGATTAATATATTATGCAAAAGTGCAGGATAAGAACAAGGCAATCATTACAGCAATGCTGCTTACCTTGTTACATGTGAGGGTTGGCATTTTACTCACATGCAGAAAACGCTTGCTTATACGCATCATTTCACAAAGAACGGTTCATAACACAAGTTTAACCCGGTCATTTGTTATCGCGGTACATGCACTAAGAGTGTATATAACTAGTTATAATACTGGTGAATGGACAAAGGTTAACAACCACATAATCTGAAGAATGATATTGGTTTTGCCTCTGCTCCTATACGATTCTTCGATTATATTTTGGAACTGTTCTGACCATGAACTGTTCTGACCATGAACTATATTATGTTTTTCATTTTATGTCTGGTTTGTTTTTCCTATTGAAAATCTAATATAGTAGCTTACATTGAAGATCGCTCCGACATTTGATAACTGTCTTTGCGATATGTTATATTATTAGATATATCTATTTTTGAAATTCAGTTCCAAATAATGTAATAACATGAAAAAACGAAAAATACAAGACTGTCAGAACAATTCTAAAATCAAATATCAAAACCGTAGTAAGAGGAAAAATCGATATCTCGAAGACACAAATACATGACTGCTCAATTTCCTGGCTTGGTACAGGTACTTCAATCAAAACAACTCTCAGAAATAGGATTCCTTGGTCGATTTTGGATCTCCGTTTAGGCTCTTTGGTTTTATTCCTCAAAAATATATTTTAGATCATTTGGCTTTTCAATGTTTTTGATTTTGAGCGTACCTGATGCATGTTATTTCAGAAACCAGTCGTGCAGATTAAATTAGATATCTAAATTTTGATTGTTAACCGTCTTGTCCAATTTTGGTGACTTGTCTTTTCGAATACCGGCAATTCTCTGATATAATTTTATCTACCTTTAAGCACACCATCAACATAACATTAGAACGAATGCATCTTACATTATATAAATGTAAGTTTACTTGAGGTACTATGTAGTCTGTATTAATACAGTGTATTTAGTCATAGTTTATTTTTCTAAGAAAACAACAAAACAAAAATGTTCTTGATACACTCTTGCAAGTCGACTGTGAAAAGAGAACTTTGACCCAAGCCAATAGCAATCAGATTACTGTTTTGAAAGACCTTTTTTTAATTCCAATGGTATAAGAAGAGTTTAAAGATACCAAATTGGTAATCAGAATCCGTATATCGAAGAAGGACAGACAACACAATGGCCAAAAGATACCAGAGGGGTAATCAGAATCCGTATATCGAAGAAGGACAGATAACACAATGGCCAAAAGATACCAAAGAGGTAATCAGAATCCGTATATCGAAGAAGGACAGACAACACAATGGTTAAAAGATACCAGAGGGGTAATCAGAATCCGTATATCGAAGAAGGACAGATAACACAATGGCCAAAAGATACCAAATTGGTAATCAGAATCCGTATATCGAAGAAGGACAGACAACACAATGGCCAAAAGATACCAGAGGGGTAATCAGAATCCGTATATCGAAGAAGGACAGACAATACAATGGCCAAAAGATACCAAAGGAGTAATCAGAATCCGTATATCGAAGAAGGACAGACAATACAATGGCCAAAAGATACCAAAGGAGTAATCAGAATCAGTATATCGAAGAAGGACAGACAATACAATGGCCAAAAGATACCAAAGGGGTAATCAGAAGCCTTAGATCAAAGAAGGACAGACAATACAATGGCCAAAAGATACCAAAGGGGTAATCAGAAGCCTTAGATCAAAGAAGGACAGACAACACAATGGCCAAAAGAAAAAGTACAAACAACGATCTACAACATACACATAAAACTAAAGATCCAGTAACACTAAAATACTTTATATAAAAGACATTAAGAGATGTACTTGTTTGTGATCTAATACGTGACGTTCTAAGAAATTATATTCTAATACTTTTATTCTTTTAATTCTTCGAGATGTTTTCTTCAATCATAAAAACACCACTCTCTCCATCTTTAATGATATTTTCTTGTCACACAGAAGTTGAATGTGTTATTATAAATGGCGAACTATTTAATTAAACCATGACACTTCCAAAGATAATGTTTTAGTGAATTTAAAAATGGATTTCTGTCAAAGTGCTTAGAATTGTTGTAATGTATTGATAAGCCAACGGTATCTATCTCTTAAGCAGATCCATCTTATTTGTAAGGAGGACACTATTATGTATAACAAATATTACTGCAACAAGAACAGCATATAGCTTACAGTAGAAATTTTGTCGTTCGGGTTTACGTATCATATTTCTCCCATAAGATTATACACCTACGACTTAATTAGATCTCAGCCGTGATATGGTATTCGTATTATATCCCTACACCTTAACTAGATTCCTCCCATAAGATTATACCCATACACCTTACTTATATCTCTGCCATGATATCATATCATTATTCCTTAATTATAGTCCTCTGTAATATAATATGGATGTACCTATACCTTTATTAGATCTCTTCCATCTAGTCGTCCATGCTTTGAATTAGAACCGTACTCCGGATCTTGTGCTGTTGACGGCAGAAAATAACGACGTCCACCGCCCATCAAAACCTACATCATAAATAAGATGGACTAATTTGTATGTATATTTGTATGTTAGTTGTCCTCAATGTATTAACATAATTTGTATTCAATGTATGAACGCTAGTTGTCTTTCATGTATGAACTCAAGTTGTCTTCAGGTTTTGAACGTTAGGGATCTTCAATGTACGAACGTTTGTTGTCTTCAATGTATCTGAATAGTGTCTTCAATGTATGAACTCTGGTTGTCGTCAATGTACAAACATTAGTTGTCGTCAATGTGTGAAAACTAGTTGTCTTCAATGTGTGAACGCTGGTTGTCGTCAATGTATGAACGCTAGTTGTCGTCACTGTATGAACGCTGGTTGTTATCAATGTATGAACGCTAGTTGTCGTCACTGTATGAACGCTGATAGTTATCAATGTATGAACATCTCTTCTTGTCAATGTATGATCGCTAGTTGTCGCGTCGTGCGCACTAAATTTGATATCTACGTTTTTATTATTGTCAATGTATGAACGCTGGTTGTTGTCAATGTATGAACGTTGGTTCTTGTCAATGTATGAACGCTGGTTGTTGTCAATGTATGAACGTTGGTTCTTGTCGATGTATGGACGCTGGTTCTTGTCAATGTATGAACGCTATCTGTCTTCATTATATGGTTAACAAAGGGACAAATATGGCGACACGAGTAACAAGCAAAAGTAAATTGTTTCCCAAGTCATTAATCTGTTGTGTTCATTGATTAATAATTATTGTTAAGATTAATATTTTGAGTTGTTTTTGTTATTGCTTCCAGAAAAGAGTTTGTTCCCTTGTTCGCTGTTCCGTCGTCCATGGCTATAGCTAGTGTCAACCTTAGGAGGTGTAGGGCATACTACTGTTCTCTGTAAATCATACAGTGTGTTGTTGTGTGTACTTGAACAACAGTGAGTATATAATTCCAGCGCGGGGATCCTTAAGCGCCTGGTACAATTGGTAGCAATTGGTCCAATTCCAGCGCGGGGATCCTTGAGCACCTGGCACAATTTGTAGCAATTGGTCCAATTGGCTTAAGGCGGGTACTATCAATGCATGTTAGATTGTAAATCCATGTTGTCGTATACGTTCCAAATTTGAGAAGAAGAAGAAGAAGAAGAAGAAAGAAAACAACAATAACGAAATGTAAATTATGCAAAAGTCTTAATCAGAAATGATAAACCAAAGAATAAAATATAATGTTATACCTATAGACATTGCCTCCTTTATCGCAATAATAACCAAAATGACAAGATGATGCCATATAAATTAGTTATTGTAATATTTCGCAGTACTGAACCTCCACATTAACGCTGGGATAGACAGTGAAACGTACCTGGATATTAGGGTTGTCTTCTATGAGTTGAAGTGCAATATCTTTACAGCCACCAGGGACGTGTTTCATTTCAGCGTCTCCTTCCCACCCTCTGTCACCCACATGTGCGTAGGCAGAAGCTGGTGTAGCGTGTGTTATCCTAGACGTAGTAACTATACCCACTGACTTTCCTTTATAGTACAAAAACAAAAGAAACAAAACTAATCAAGAAAAAAACGAATACAATTTATTTATTTGAACCAAAACTTATATGATAAAGTTTTCTGTATATCGAAGTGATCATGTCTTTAAGACAAATGGTACTACTATATTCTAATAACGAAATGTCAATTAAGTATCTTGGTAATCCTTTGTAAAGATCTGTCATTCCATAGACAATAGTATTCGTTTTGTTTATTTAAAGGACAAAATATTCCCATAGAAAATATGACACCCAAAAGTTACTTTAAAGAAGAGTTTGAAGACACCAAAGGGATAATCAGAATCCGTATATCGAAGAACAACAGACAACACAATGGCCAAAAGAAAAAGTACAAAAGGACAAACAACGATCTACAAAACATACACATAAAACTAAAGATCGAGTAACGCGAACCCCACTAAAAACCGGGGTTGAACTCAGGTGCTACGGAAGGGTTATCAGTTCCTGCTTCACTAGTGGCATCCGTCGTGTTAATCTAGTTACAAACCCGGTGATAATCATGAATGAGAAAAGAACCGGGAAGTGGATACGACAAGAGGAAAATAACCAATCAACATATATGGCTAAACACATTACTCCATACCTTCTGCAAGTGACCAATCCAATAAGGTGTTCACATTGTGCAGTGGAGAGGGATCACAATGTCCTCCTTGAATACTGGCATCCACGCCTATCACACCTTTGTTCGTTTTCACCCCAGACATGAACGCTGTCCCCGTCCCGGCAGAGTCGGGCGTGGTGTAATCTTGATTATATGTCTGTAAATAAAGTAATCTGGTTTATAGTTTAACTTTTACGGACAATTCCACGTGATTACTGAAAATTTGACTCGGTTAATAGTTTGTTTGAAATATATTAAGGACGTAAGGTTTAATGTTCAAAGGAATCAAAATACTTGGATAAAGCACCGCGAACCGTTATGTTCTTTGTACAAGTCAAACACCATTCATTTTACATGTAGTCTAATTACTAAAACAGTGCATTGGTAATATCTGTCTATCCTTCAGAACATTAGGTCAATCCATAGCTCCCTTATGTAATGTATAAAATGACGTCTAATTACTAAAACAGTACATTGGTAATATCTGTCTATCCTTCAGAACATTAGGTCAATCCATAGCTCCCTTATGTAATGTATAAAATGATAACATGTAGATATAGCAACTTGTCAAAAATATCACAGTTTATCAAAGTATTTCTCAAGATGGCTTCTCAGTATAAAGTGACATCGTCAGTATCTTACCTTTGACAAAGCAACATGGGGAAATGCTTCCCAGCTCAATACAGTTTCCTCTCCAGTTTTACCATCCAGTTGACCCCTCAATATCCTTGCTGCAGTCACTGTAGACATTCCCATCCCGTCACCCAACATGATGATAGTGTTATTAGCTCGTCCAATGATTGGTTTGTTATTTAAAGCAGCGTGTAAAGCGTTTTTTGCGTTCGTCCTCCAATATAATGGAGCTAAAAAGTAAACAAATTTAGCTTACTATAGCAGTGATTTTTTTGATTTTTTTTTAAATGTAAATTTACAATTTCTACATAAACACTTGTTACAACTGGTCTCTCACAAAGATTATTAATTTCTTTGGATATTTATGAATAATTTATATACAATTCAATGTACAAAACAAGACCAATTGTATAAATACAACCTGTTCTACCTTCTTAGTAAGCAGCCAGTTTACTACCAGCATCCATTGAGACTTGATGGTTTTGTTATCCTTAATCGGTTTAAAACTTCAGGATAGTTTCATCGCTTCTTTCATCGCAGTATTTGTTTGCATGTGTTTGGGTTTTTTAAGTTTATGATTGGTAGAGGATCGGATCGTCTTGATTCTTGTTTTTTTTTCAATTCTTCTGGGGTTTTTTTTATACCTTTTCAATCGGAATTGGCACAACAATTGATGCCATATATAAGAACATTTTTTAATAGATATAGACAATTACTACTGAAAAAGTTTACTGTGGAACAGATGGAGGTAATAGCAAACCGTCGACTACATGACTATAGTGAATGATGGTCATCAAATGACGACCCTCTGAGTAACAAGAGTTCTTAGTTCTAACTGTATGTTACTTACTTTCTCCGTTTCCTGTGTATTGGCTGTTAAACATTTTATTTTGTTCATTGTGTGGTGAATTATCCAATAAAAATCCATATAGAACAGGAAAGAGAAAAGTCAAGACGATACACCTGGACACCATTGCTCTCTGGCAGACTATCAAACGTACACTTAAGGTCACGTCTGATAACACAATCATGTGGTCGAGCATACTGTTTGGCCTTCGTTAAATACATATCATGACGTATCAACTGTGAGAGAGAATGTGAACTTGGTTGAGTGAATGAACGCTAACAGCAAACTTCCTATTTCGTCTATCGGTTGACATTTTACAATATTTGATTCATTAGCACCGCACAATTTTTTATTACCTTTCAAGTTAATCTTCCGATATTTTAATAAAAACGTAGATATCTAATTTAGTGCGCAAGATGCGATTCTGGAATAAGAAGAGCTTGAAGATACCAAAGGGAGATAATCAGAAACCGTAAATCGAAGAAGAACAGACAACACAATGGCCAAAAGAAAAAAGTACAAACGGACAAACAACGATCTACAAAACATACATATAAAACTAAAGATCGAGTAACACAAACACGACTAAAAATCGGGGGTGAACTCATGTGCTTTCATCATGTGCTCTCATAGTCAAAATATTAGAAAGCCAACTAATTTAAAAGTCTTTTGGAGCAAGTAAATTAAAAGTCCTAAACAGAATAGACACAATCAGCTAAGGTTATCTATGTCTGAGAGAAATTGACCTTAGGTGTAACATATTACACTGTTTAGGAATTTCAAATATAAAAATAGAAATGTAGGTAATAAACTGTGTCAGTGCTTAAGCACCTTAAAGGACCCCAATGGAAATAAGCTTTATTTTAAGCTTTTGTGGGTTATCCTTGGGTGCTAGGCATTTCTGGTTCGTTTGTCTTAATATTTTCCACATTTTATTATTTTTTATTATTTCTTTTATTATTTATTTATTTTCATTTTTTTTACCAATGTAATACTCTATTACAGTCATGTCATTGTCTGTCTGAAATACTTGAATTTAATCAAATACTGTATGTAATGTATTGTGTATGCCTTTTATGTACCTGAATAAATATTATTATTATTTTATTATTATTATTGGGCGGATGTATCATCCGCCCAATAATAATAATATAATATCTCTCGCGGACTAATAAACCACTAGCAGATGTCTTCACCCAGTGATAGCGGACTAATAAACCACCATCAGATGTCTTCACACAGTGATAGCGGACTAATAAACCGCGAGCAGATGTCTTCACCCAGTGATAGCGGACTAATAAACCGCTAGCAGATGTCTTCACCCAGTGATAGCGGACTAATAAACCACTAGCAGATGTCTTCACCCAGTGATAGCGGACTAATAAACCACTAGCAGATGTCTTCATCCAGTGATAGCGGACTAATAAACCACCAGCAGATGTCTTCATCCAGTGATAGCGGACTAATAAACCACTAGCAGATGTCTTCACCCAGTGATATCGGACTAATAAACCACTAGCAGATGTCTTCACCCAGTGATAACGGACTAATAAACCACCATCAGATGTCTTCACCCAGTGATGGCGGACTAATAAACCACTAGCAGATGTCTTCACCCAGTGATAGCGGACTAATAAACCACCATCAGATGTCTTCAACCAGTGATAGCGGACGAATAAACCACTAGCAGATGTCTTCACCCAGTGATAGCGACCAATAAACCACCATCAGATGTCTTCACCCAGTGATAGCGGACTAATAAACCACCATCAGATGTCTTCACCCAGTAATAGCGGACTAATAAACCACTAGCAGATGTCTTCACCCAGTGATAGCGGACTAATAAACCACTAGCAGATGTCTTCATCCAGTGATAGCGGACTAATAAACCACTAGCAGATGTCTTCACCCAGTGATAGCGGACTAATAAACCACTAGCAGATGTCTTCGCCCAGTGATAGCGGACTAATAAACCACCAGCAGATGTCTTCACCCAGTGATAGCGGACTAATAAACCACTAGCAGATGTCTTCACCCAGTGATGGCGGACTAATAAACCACCAGCAGATGTCTTCACCCAGTGATAGCGGACTAATAAACCACCAGCAGATGTCTTCACCCAGTGATAGCGGACTAATAAACCACCAGCAGATGTCTTCACCCAGTGATAGCGGAATAATAAACCCCTAGCAGATGTCTTCACCCAGTGATAGCGGACTAATAAACCACTAGCAGATGTCTTCACCCAGTGATAGCGGACTAATAAACCACTAGCAGATGTCTTCACCCAGTGATAGCGGACTAATAAACGACCATCAGATGTCTTCACCCAGTGATAGCGGACTAATAAACCACCAGCAGATGTCTTCACCCAGTAATAGCGGACTAATAAACCACCAGCAGATGTCTTCACCCAGTTATAGCGAACTAATAAACCACTAGCAGATGTCTTCCCCCAGTGATAGCGGACTAATAAACCACCATCAGATGTCTTCACCCAGTGATAGCGGACTAATAAACCGCTAGCAGATGTCTTCACCCAGTGATAGCGGACTAATAAACCCCTAGCAGATGTCTTCACCCAGTGATAGCGGACTAATAAACCACTAGCAGATGTCTTCACCCAGTGATAGCGGACTAATAAACCACTAGCAGATGTCTTCATCCAGTGATAGCGGACTAATAAACCACCAGCAGATATCTTCATCCAGTAATAGCGGACTAATAAACCACCAGCAGATGTCTTCACCCAGTGATAGCGGACTAATAAACCACCATCAGATGTCTTCAACCAGTGATAGAGGACTAATAAACCACCATCAGATGTCTTCACCCAGTGAAAGAGGACTAATAAACCACTAGCAGATGTCTTCACCCATTAATAGCGAACTAATAAACCACTGGCAGATGTCTTCACCCAGTGATAGCGGACTAATAAACCACTACCAGATGTCTTCATCCAGTGATAGCTGACTAATAAACCACTGGCAGATGTCTTCACCCGGTGATAGCGGACTAATAAACCACTAGCAGATGTCTTCACCCAGTGATAGCGGACTAATAAACCACAAGCAGATGTCTTCACCCAGTGATAGCGAACTAATAAACCACCAGCAGATGTCTTCACCCAGTGATAGCGGACTAATAAACCACCAGCAGATGTCTTCACCCAGTGATAGCGGACTAATAAACCACCAGCAGATGTCTTCACCCAGTGATAGCGAACTAATAAACCACCAGCAGATGTCTTCACCCACTGATAGCGGACTAATAAACCACCAGCAGATGTCTTCACCCAGTGATAGCGGACTAATAAACCACCATCAGATGTCTTCACCCAGTGATAGCGGACTAATAAACCACTAGCAGATGTCTTCACCCAGTGATAGCGGACTATTAAACCACTAGCAGATGTCTTCACCCAGTGATAGCGGACTAATAAACCACCAGCAGATGTCTTCACCCAGTGATAGCGGACTAATAAACCCCCAGCAGATGTCTTCACCCAGTGATAGCGGACTAATAAACCACCATCAGATGTCTTCACCCAGTGATAGCGGACTAATAAACCACCATCAGATATCTTCACCCAGCGATAGCGGACTAATAAACCACCATCAGATGTCTTCACCCAGTGATAGCGGACTAATAAACCACCATCATATGTCTTCACCCAGTGATAGCGGACTAATAAACCACCAACAGATGTCTTCACCCAGTGATAGCGGACTAATAAACCACCAGCAGATGTCTTCACCCAGTGATAGCGGACTAATAAACCACTAGCAGATGTCTTCACCCAGTGATAGCGGACTAATAAACCACTAGCAGTTGTCTTCACCCAGTGATAGCGGACTAATAAACCACTAGCAGATGTCTTCACCCAGTGATAGCGGACTAATAAGCCACTAGCAGATGTCTTCACCCAGTGATAGCGGACTAATAAACCACTAGCAGATGTCTTCACCCAGTGATAGCGGACTAATAAACCACCATCAGATGTCTTCACCCAATGATAGCGGACTAATAAACCACTAGCAGATGTCTTCACCCAGTGATAGTGGACTAATAAACCATTAGCAGATGTCTTCACCCAGTGATAGCGGACTAATAAACCACCATCAGATGTCTTCATTCAATGATAGCTGACTAATACACCACTAGCAGATGTCTTCATCCAGTGATAGCGGACTAATAAACCACTGGCAGATGTCTTCACCCAGTGATAGCGGACTAATAAACCACCAGCAGATGTCTTCACACAGTGATAGCGGACTAATAAACCACCAGCAGATGTCTTCACCCAGTGATAGCGGACTAATAAACCATTAGCAGATGTCTTCACCCAGTGATAGCGGACTAATAAACCACCAGCAGATGTCTTCACCCAGTGATAGCGGACTAATAAACCACCAGCAGATGTCTTCACCAAGTGATAGCGGACAAATAAACCACCAGCAGATGTCTTCACCCAGTGATAGCGGAATAATAAACCACTAGCAGATGTCTTCACCCAGTGATAGCGGACTAATAAACCACCAGCAGATGTCTTCACCCAGTGATAGCGGACTAATAAACCACTAGAAGATGTCTTCACCCAGTGATAGCGGATAAATAAACCACTAGCAGATGTCTTCATCCAGTGATAGCGGACTAATAAACCACTGGCAGATGTCTTCACCCAGTGATAGCGGACTAATAAACCACCAGCAGATGTCTTCACCCAGTGATAGTGGACTAATAAACCACTAGCAGATGTCTTCACCCAGTGATAGCGAACTAATAAACCACTAGCAGATGTCTTCACCCAGTGATGGCGGACTAATAAACCACCATCAGATGTCTTCACCCAGTGATAGCGGACTAATAAACCACTAGCAGATGTCTTCACCCAGTGATAGCGGACTAATAAACCACCATCAGATGTCTTCACCCAGTGATAGCGGACTAATAAACCACCATCAGATGTCTTCACCCAGTGATGGCGGACTAATAAACCACTAGCAGATGTCTTCACCCAGTGATAGCGACTAATAAACCACCAGCAGATGTCTTCACCCAGTGATAGCGGACTAATAAACCACCAGCAGATGTCTTCACCCAGTGATAGCGGACTGATAAACCACCATCAGATGTCTTCACCCGGTGATAGCGGACTAATAAATCACCATCAGATGTCTTCATCCAGTGATAGCGGACTAATAAACCACCATCAGATGTCTTCACCCAGTGATAGCGGACTAATAAACCACCAGCAGATGTCTTCACCAAGTGATAGCGGACTAATAAACCACTAGCAGATGTCTTCACCCAGTGATAGCGGACTAATAAACCACCATCAGATGTCTTCGCCCAGTGATAGCGAACTAATAAACCAGTAGCATATGCCTTCACCCAGTGATGGCGGACTAATAAACCACTAGCAGATGTCTTCACCCAGTAATAGCGGACTAATAAACCACTAGCAGATGTCTTCACCCAGTGATAGCGAACTAATAAACCACTAGCAGATGTCTTCATCCAGTGATAGCGGACTAATAAACCCCCAGCAGATGTCTTCACCCAGTGATAGCGGACTAATAAACCACTAGAAGATGTCTTCACCCAGTGATAGCGGACTAATAAACCACCAGCAGATGTCTTCACCCAGTGATAGCGGACTAATAAACCACTAGCAGATGTCTTCACCCAGTTTTAGTGGACTAATAAACCACCATCAGATGTCTTCACCCAGTGATAGCGGACTAATAAACCACTAGCAGATGTCTTCACCCAGTGATAGCGGACTAATAAATGACCATCAGATGTCTTCACCCAGTGATAGCGGACTAATAAACCACCAGCAGATGTCTTCACCCAGTGATAGCGGACTAATAAACCAGTAGCAGATGTCTTCACCCAGTGATAGCGGACTAATAAACCACCATCAGATGTCTTCACCCAGTGATAGCGGACTAATAAACCACCATCAGATGTCTTCACCCAGTGATAGCGGACTAATAAACCACCATCAGATGTCTTCACCCAGTGATAGCGGACTAATAAACCACCAGCAGATGTCTTCACCCAGTGATAGCGGACTAATAAACCACTAGCAGATGTCTTCACCCAGTGATAGCGGACTAATAAACCACCATCAGATGTCTTCACCCAGTGATAGCGAACTAATAAACCAGTAGCATATGCCTTCACCCAGTGATGGCGGACTAATAAACCACTAGCAGATGTCTTCACCCAGTGATAGCGGACTAATAAACCACCATCAGATGTCTTCACCCAGTGATAGCGGACTAATAAACCACTAGCAGATGTCTTCACCCAGTGATAGCGAAATAATAAACCACTAGCAGATGTCTTCATCCAGTGATAGCGGACTAATAAACCACCAGCAGATGTCTTCACCCAGTGATAGCGGACTAATAAACCACTAGAAGATGTCTTCACCCAGTGATAGCGGACTAATAAACCACTAGCAGATGTCTTCACCCAGTGATAGCGGACTAATAAACCACCATCAGATGTCTTCACCCAGTTTTAGTGGACTAATAAACCACCATCAGATGTCTTCACCCAGTGATAGCGGACTAATAACCCACCATCAGATGTCTTCACCCGGTGATAGCGGACTAATAAACCACCATCAGATGTCTTCACCCAGTGATAGCGGACTAATAAACCACCATCAGATGTCTTCACCCAGTGATAGCGGACTAATAAACCACCAGCAGATGTCTTCACCCAGTGATAGCGGACTAATAAACCACCATCAGATGTCTTCACCCAGTGATAGCGGACTAATAAACCACCAGCAGATGTCTTCACCCAGTGATAGCGGACTAATAAACCACTAGCAGATGTCTTCACCCAGTGATAGCGGACTAATAAACCACCATCAGATGTCTTCACCCAGTGATAGCGAACTAATAAACCAGTAGCATATGCCTTCACCCAGTGATGGCGGACTAATAAACCACTAGCAGATGTCTTCACCCAGTGATAGCGGACTAATAAACCACCATCAGATGTCTTCACCCAGTGATAGCGGACTAATAAACCACTAGCAGATGTCTTCACCCAGTGATAGCGAACTAATAAACCACTAGCAGATGTCTTCATCCAGTGATAGCGGACTAATAAACCCCCAGCAGATGTCTTCACCCAGTGATAGCGGACTAATAAACCACTAGAAGATGTCTTCACCCAGTGATAGCGGACTAATAAACCACCAGCAGATGTCTTCACCCAGTGATAGCGGACTAATAAACCACTAGCAGATGTCTTCACCCAGTTTTAGTGGACTAATAAACCACCATCAGATGTCTTCACCCAGTGATAGCGGACTAATAAACCACTAGCAGATGTCTTCACCCAGTGATAGCGGACTAATAAATAACCATCAGATGTCTTCACCCAGTGATAGCGGACTAATAAACCACCAGCAGATGTCTTCACCCAGTGATAGCGGACTAATAAACCAGTAGCAGATGTCTTCACCCAGTGATAGCGGACTAATAAACCACTATCAGATGTCTTCACCCAGTGATAGCGGACTAATAAACCACCATCATATGTCTTCACCCAGTGATAGCGGACTAATAAACCACCATCAGATGTCTTCACCCAGTGATAGCGGACTAATAAACCACCAGCAGATGTCTTCACCCAGTGATAGCGGACTAATAAACCACTAGCAGATGTCTTCACCCAGTGATAGCGGACTAATAAACCACCATCAGATGTCTTCACCCAGTGATAGCGAACTAATAAACCAGTAGCATATGCCTTCACCCAGTGATGGCGGAGTAATAAACCACTAGCAGATGTCTTCACCCAGTGATAGCGGACTAATAAACCACCATCAGATGTCTTCACCCAGTGATAGCGGACTAATAAATCACCATCAGATGTCTTCATCCAGTGATAGCGGACTAATAAACCACCATCAGATGTCTTCACCCAGTGATAGCGGACTAATAAACCACCAGCAGATGTCTTCACCCAGTGATAGCGGACTAATAAACCACCATCAGATGTCTTCACCCAGTGATAGCGGACTAATAAACCACCATCAGATGTCTTCACCCAGTGATAGCGAACTAATAAACCAGTAGCATATGCCTTCACCCAGTGATGGCGGACTAATAAACCACTAGCAGATGTCTTCACCCAGTGATAGCGGACTAATAAACCACCATCAGATGTCTTCACCCAGTGATAGCGGACTAATAAACCACTAGCAGATGTCTTCACCCAGTGATGGCGAACTAATAAACCACCATCAGATGTCTTCACCCAGTGATAGCGGACTAATAAACCACTAGCAGATGTCTTCACCCAGTGATAGCGGACTAATAAACCACCATCAGATGTCTTCACCCAGTGATAGCGGACTAATAAACCACCATCAGATGTCTTCACCCAGTGATGGCGGACTAATAAACCACTAGCAGATGTCTTCACCCAGTGATAGCGACTAATAAACCACCAGCAGATGTCTTCACCCAGTGATAGCGGACTAATAAACCACTAGCAGATGTCTTCACCCAGTGATAGCGGACTAATAAACCACCATCAGATGTCTTCACCCAGTTTTAGTGGACTAATAAACCACCATCAGATGTCTTCACCCAGTGATAGCGGACTAATAAACCACTAGCAGATGTCTTCACCCAGTGATAGCGGACTAATAAATGACCATCAGATGTCTTCACCCAGTGATAGCGGACTAATAAACCAGTAGCAGATGTCTTCACCCAGTGATAGCGGATTAATAAACCACCATCAGATGTCTTCACCCAGTGATAGCGGACTAATAACCCACCATCAGATGTCTTCACCCGGTGATAGCGGACTAATAAACCACCATCAGATGTCTTCACCCAGTGATAGCGGACTAATAAACCACCATCAGATGTCTTCACCCAGTGATAGCGGACTAATAAACCACCAGCAGATGTCTTCACCCAGTGATAGCGGACTAATAAACCACTAGCAGATGTCTTCACCCAGTGATAGCGGACTAATAAACCACCATCAGATGTCTTCACCCAGTGATAGCGGACTAATAAACCACTGGCAGATGTCTTCACCCAGTGATAGCGGACTAATAAACCACCAGCAGATGTCTTCACCCAGTGATAGTGGACTAATAAACCACTAGCAGATGTCTTCACCCAGTGATAGCGAACTAATAAACCACTAGCAGATGTCTTCACCCAGTGATGGCGGACTAATAAACCACCATCAGATGTCTTCACCCAGTGATAGCGGACTAATAAACCACTAGCAGATGTCTTCACCCAGTGATAGCGGACTAATAAACCACCATCAGATGTCTTCACCCAGTGATAGTGGACTAATAAACCACCATCAGATGTCTTCACCCAGTGATGGCGGACTAATAAACCACTAGCAGATGTCTTCACCCAGTGATAGCGACTAATAAACCACCAGCAGATGTCTTCACCCAGTGATAGCGGACTAATAAACCACCAGCAGATGTCTTCACCCAGTGATAGCGGACTGATAAACCACCATCAGATGTCTTCACCCGGTGATAGCGGACTAATAAATCACCATCAGATGTCTTCATCCAGTGATAGCGGACTAATAAACCACCATCAGATGTCTTCACCCAGTGATAGCGGACTAATAAACCACCAGCAGATGTCTTCACCCAGTGATAGCGGACTAATAAACCACCATCAGATGTCTTCACCCAGTGATAGCGGACTAATAAACCACCATCAGAAGTCTTCACCCAGTGATAGCGGACTAATAAACCACCAGCAGATGTCTTCACCCAGTGATAGCGGACTAATAAACCACCATCAGATGTCTTCACCCAGTGATAGCGGACTAATAAACCACTAGCAGATGTCTTCACCCAGTGATAGCGAACTAATAAACCACTAGCAGATGTCTTCATCCAGTGATAGCGGACTAATAAACCCCCAGCAGATGTCTTCACCCAGTGATAGCGGACTAATAAACCACTAGAAGATGTCTTCACCCAGTGATAGCGGACTAATAAACCACCAGCAGATGTCTTCACCCAGTGATAGCGGACTAATAAACCACCATCAGATGTCTTCACCCAGTTTTAGTGGACTAATAAACCACCATCAGATGTCTTCACCCAGTGATAGCGGACTAATAAACCACTAGCAGATGTCTTCACCCAGTGATAGCGGACTAATAAATGACCATCAGATGTCTTCACCCAGTGATAGCGGACTAATAAACCACCAGCAGATGTCTTCACCCAGTGATAGCGGACTAATAAACCAGTAGCAGATGTCTTCACCCAGTGATAGCGGACTAATAAACCACTAGCAGATGTCTTCACCCAGTGATAGCGGACTAATAAACCACCATCAGATGTCTTCACCCAGTGATAGCGGACTAATAAACCACCAGCAGATGTCTTCACCCAGTGATAGCGGACTAATAAACCACTAGCAGATGTCTTCACCCAGTGATAGCGGACTAATAAACCACCATCAGATGTCTTCACCCAGTGATAGCGAACTAATAAACCAGTAGCATATGCCTTCACCCAGTGATGGCGGACTAATAAACCACTAGCAGATGTCTTCACCCAGTGATAGCGGACTAATAAACCACCATCAGATGTCTTCACCCAGTGATAGCGGACTAATAAACCACTAGCAGATGTCTTCACCAAGTGATAGCGAACTAATAAACCACTAGCAGATGTCTTCATCCAGTGATAGCGGACTAATAAACCACCAGCAGATGTCTTCACCTAGTGATAGCGGACTAATAAACCACTAGAAGATGTCTTCACCCAGTGATAGCGGACTAATAAACCACTAGCAGATGTCTTCACCCAGTGATAGCGGACTAATAAACCACCATCAGATGTCTTCACCCAGTTTTAGTGGACTAATAAACCACCATCAGATGTCTTCACCCAGTGATAGCGGACTAATAAACCACTAGCAGATGTCTTCACCCAGTGATAGCGGACTAATAAATGGCCATCAGATGTCTTCACCCAGTGATAGCGGACTAATAAACCACTAGCAGATGTCTTCACCCAGTGATAGCGGACTAATAAACGACCATCAGATGTCTTCACCCAGTGATAGCGGACTAATAAACCACCAGCAGATGTCTTCACCCAGTAATAGCGGACTAATAAACCACTAGCAGATGTCTTCACCCAGTTATAGCGAACTAATAAACCACTAGCAGATGTCTTCCCCCAGTGATAGCGGACTAATAAACCACCATCAGATGTCTTCACCCAGTGATAGCGGACTAATAAACCGCTAGCAGATGTCTTCACCCAGTGATAGCGGACTAATAAACCCCTAGCAGATGTCTTCACCCAGTGATAGCGGACTAATAAACCACTAGCAGATGTCTTCACCCAGTGATAGCGGACTAATAAACCACTAGCAGATGTCTTCATCCAGTGATAGCGGACTAATAAACCACCAGCAGATATCTTCATCCAGTAATAGCGGACTAATAAACCACCAGCAGATGTCTTCACCCAGTGATAGCGGACTAATAAACCACCATCAGATGTCTTCAACCAGTGATAGAGGACTAATAAACCACCATCAGATGTCTTCACCCAGTGAAAGAGGACTAATAAACCACTAGCAGATGTCTTCACCCATTAATAGCGAACTAATAAACCACTGGCAGATGTCTTCACCCAGTGATAGCGGACTAATAAACCACTACCAGATGTCTTCATCCAGTGATAGCTGACTAATAAACCACTGGCAGATGTCTTCACCCGGTGATAGCGGACTAATAAACCACTAGCAGATGTCTTCACCCAGTGATAGCGGACTAATAAACCACAAGCAGATGTCTTCACCCAGTGATAGCGAACTAATAAACCACCAGCAGATGTCTTCACCCAGTGATAGCGGACTAATAAACCACCAGCAGATGTCTTCACCCAGTGATAGCGGACTAATAAACCACCAGCAGATGTCTTCACCCAGTGATAGCGAACTAATAAACCACCAGCAGATGTCTTCACCCACTGATAGCGGACTAATAAACCACCAGCAGATGTCTTCACCCAGTGATAGCGGACTAATAAACCACCATCAGATGTCTTCACCCAGTGATAGCGGACTAATAAACCACTAGCAGATGTCTTCACCCAGTGATAGCGGACTATTAAACCACTAGCAGATGTCTTCACCCAGTGATAGCGGACTAATAAACCACCAGCAGATGTCTTCACCCAGTGATAGCGGACTAATAAACCCCCAGCAGATGTCTTCACCCAGTGATAGCGGACTAATAAACCACCATCAGATGTCTTCACCCAGTGATAGCGGACTAATAAACCACCATCAGATATCTTCACCCAGCGATAGCGGACTAATAAACCACCATCAGATGTCTTCACCCAGTGATAGCGGACTAATAAACCACCATCATATGTCTTCACCCAGTGATAGCGGACTAATAAACCACCAACAGATGTCTTCACCCAGTGATAGCGGACTAATAAACCACCAGCAGATGTCTTCACCCAGTGATAGCGGACTAATAAACCACTAGCAGATGTCTTCACCCAGTGATAGCGGACTAATAAACCACTAGCAGTTGTCTTCACCCAGTGATAGCGGACTAATAAACCACTAGCAGATGTCTTCACCCAGTGATAGCGGACTAATAAGCCACTAGCAGATGTCTTCACCCAGTGATAGCGGACTAATAAACCACTAGCAGATGTCTTCACCCAGTGATAGCGGACTAATAAACCACCATCAGATGTCTTCACCCAATGATAGCGGACTAATAAACCACTAGCAGATGTCTTCACCCAGTGATAGTGGACTAATAAACCATTAGCAGATGTCTTCACCCAGTGATAGCGGACTAATAAACCACCATCAGATGTCTTCATTCAATGATAGCTGACTAATACACCACTAGCAGATGTCTTCATCAAGTGATAGCGGACTAATAAACCACTGGCAGATGTCTTCACCCAGTGATAGCGGACTAATAAACCACCAGCAGATGTCTTCACACAGTGATAGCGGACTAATAAACCACCAGCAGATGTCTTCACCCAGTGATAGCGGACTAATAAACCATTAGCAGATGTCTTCACCCAGTGATAGCGGACTAATAAACCACCAGCAGATGTCTTCACCCAGTGATAGCGGACTAATAAACCACCAGCAGATGTCTTCACCAAGTGATAGCGGACAAATAAACCACCAGCAGATGTCTTCACCCAGTGATAGCGGAATAATAAACCACTAGCAGATGTCTTCACCCAGTGATAGCGGACTAATAAACCACCAGCAGATGTCTTCACCCAGTGATAGCGGACTAATAAACCACTAGAAGATGTCTTCACCCAGTGATAGCGGATAAATAAACCACTAGCAGATGTCTTCATCCAGTGATAGCGGACTAATAAACCACTGGCAGATGTCTTCACCCAGTGATAGCGGACTAATAAACCACCAGCAGATGTCTTCACCCAGTGATAGTGGACTAATAAACCACTAGCAGATGTCTTCACCCAGTGATAGCGAACTAATAAACCACTAGCAGATGTCTTCACCCAGTGATGGCGGACTAATAAACCACCATCAGATGTCTTCACCCAGTGATAGCGGACTAATAAACCACTAGCAGATGTCTTCACCCAGTGATAGCGGACTAATAAACCACCATCAGATGTCTTCACCCAGTGATAGCGGACTAATAAACCACCATCAGATGTCTTCACCCAGTGATGGCGGACTAATAAACCACTAGCAGATGTCTTCACCCAGTGATAGCGACTAATAAACCACCAGCAGATGTCTTCACCCAGTGATAGCGGACTAATAAACCACCAGCAGATGTCTTCACCCAGTGATAGCGGACTGATAAACCACCATCAGATGTCTTCACCCGGTGATAGCGGACTAATAAATCACCATCAGATGTCTTCATCCAGTGATAGCGGACTAATAAACCACCATCAGATGTCTTCACCCAGTGATAGCGGACTAATAAACCACCAGCAGATGTCTTCACCAAGTGATAGCGGACTAATAAACCACTAGCAGATGTCTTCACCCAGTGATAGCGGACTAATAAACCACCATCAGATGTCTTCGCCCAGTGATAGCGAACTAATAAACCAGTAGCATATGCCTTCACCCAGTGATGGCGGACTAATAAACCACTAGCAGATGTCTTCACCCAGTAATAGCGGACTAATAAACCACTAGCAGATGTCTTCACCCAGTGATAGCGAACTAATAAACCACTAGCAGATGTCTTCATCCAGTGATAGCGGACTAATAAACCCCCAGCAGATGTCTTCACCCAGTGATAGCGGACTAATAAACCACTAGAAGATGTCTTCACCCAGTGATAGCGGACTAATAAACCACCAGCAGATGTCTTCACCCAGTGATAGCGGACTAATAAACCACTAGCAGATGTCTTCACCCAGTTTTAGTGGACTAATAAACCACCATCAGATGTCTTCACCCAGTGATAGCGGACTAATAAACCACTAGCAGATGTCTTCACCCAGTGATAGCGGACTAATAAATGACCATCAGATGTCTTCACCCAGTGATAGCGGACTAATAAACCACCAGCAGATGTCTTCACCCAGTGATAGCGGACTAATAAACCAGTAGCAGATGTCTTCACCCAGTGATAGCGGACTAATAAACCACCATCAGATGTCTTCACCCAGTGATAGCGGACTAATAAACCACCATCAGATGTCTTCACCCAGTGATAGCGGACTAATAAACCACCATCAGATGTCTTCACCCAGTGATAGCGGACTAATAAACCACCAGCAGATGTCTTCACCCAGTGATAGCGGACTAATAAACCACTAGCAGATGTCTTCACCCAGTGATAGCGGACTAATAAACCACCATCAGATGTCTTCACCCAGTGATAGCGGACTAATAAACCAGTAGCATATGCCTTCACCCAGTGATGGCGGACTAATAAACCACTAGCAGATGTCTTCACCCAGTGATAGCGGACTAATAAACCACCATCAGATGTCTTCACCCAGTGATAGCGGACTAATAAACCACTAGCAGATGTCTTCACCCAGTGATAGCGAAATAATAAACCACTAGCAGATGTCTTCATCCAGTGATAGCGGACTAATAAACCACCAGCAGATGTCTTCACCCAGTGATAGCGGACTAATAAACCACTAGAAGATGTCTTCACCCAGTGATAGCGGACTAATAAACCACTAGCAGATGTCTTCACCCAGTGATAGCGGACTAATAAACCACCATCAGATGTCTTCACCCAGTTTTAGTGGACTAATAAACCACCATCAGATGTCTTCACCCAGTGATAGCGGACTAATAACCCACCATCAGATGTCTTCACCCGGTGATAGCGGACTAATAAACCACCATCAGATGTCTTCACCCAGTGATAGCGGACTAATAAACCACCATCAGATGTCTTCACCCAGTGATAGCGGACTAATAAACCACCAGCAGATGTCTTCACCCAGTGATAGCGGACTAATAAACCACCATCAGATGTCTTCACCCAGTGATAGCGGACTAATAAACCACCAGCAGATGTCTTCACCCAGTGATAGCGGACTAATAAACCACTAGCAGATGTCTTCACCCAGTGATAGCGGACTAATAAACCACCATCAGATGTCTTCACCCAGTGATAGCGAACTAATAAACCAGTAGCATATGCCTTCACCCAGTGATGGCGGACTAATAAACCACTAGCAGATGTCTTCACCCAGTGATAGCGGACTAATAAACCACCATCAGATGTCTTCACCCAGTGATAGCGGACTAATAAACCACTAGCAGATGTCTTCACCCAGTGATAGCGAACTAATAAACCACTAGCAGATGTCTTCATCCAGTGATAGCGGACTAATAAACCCCCAGCAGATGTCTTCACCCAGTGATAGCGGACTAATAAACCACTAGAAGATGTCTTCACCCAGTGATAGCGGACTAATAAACCACCAGCAGATGTCTTCACCCAGTAATAGCGGACTAATAAACCACTAGCAGATGTCTTCACCCAGTTTTAGTGGACTAATAAACCACCATCAGATGTCTTCACCCAGTGATAGCGGACTAATAAACCACTAGCAGATGTCTTCACCCAGTGATAGCGGACTAATAAATAACCATCAGATGTCTTCACCCAGTGATAGCGGACTAATAAACCACCAGCAGATGTCTTCACCCAGTGATAGCGGACTAATAAACCAGTAGCAGATGTCTTCACCCAGTGATAGCGGACTAATAAACCACTATCAGATGTCTTCACCCAGTGATAGCGGACTAATAAACCACCATCATATGTCTTCACCCAGTGATAGCGGACTAATAAACCACCATCAGATGTCTTCACCCAGTGATAGCGGACTAATAAACCACCAGCAGATGTCTTCACCCAGTGATAGCGGACTAATAAACCACTAGCAGATGTCTTCACCCAGTGATAGCGGACTAATAAACCACCATCAGATGTCTTCACCCAGTGATAGCGAACTAATAAACCAGTAGCATATGCCTTCACCCAGTGATGGCGGAGTAATAAACCACTAGCAGATGTCTTCACCCAGTGATAGCGGACTAATAAACCACCATCAGATGTCTTCACCCAGTGATAGCGGACTAATAAATCACCATCAGATGTCTTCATCCAGTGATAGCGGACTAATAAACCACCATCAGATGTCTTCACCCAGTGATAGCGGACTAATAAACCACCAGCAGATGTCTTCACCCAGTGATAGCGGACTAATAAACCACCATCAGATGTCTTCACCCAGTGATAGCGGACTAATAAACCACCATCAGATGTCTTCACCCAGTGATAGCGAACTAATAAACCAGTAGCATATGCCTTCACCCAGTGATGGCGGACTAATAAACCACTAGCAGATGTCTTCACCCAGTGATAGCGGACTAATAAACCACCATCAGATGTCTTCACCCAGTGATAGCGGACTAATAAACCACTAGCAGATGTCTTCACCCAGTGATGGCGAACTAATAAACCACCATCAGATGTCTTCACCCAGTGATAGCGGACTAATAAACCACTAGCAGATGTCTTCACCCAGTGATAGCGGACTAATAAACCACCATCAGATGTCTTCACCCAGTGATAGCGGACTAATAAACCACCATCAGATGTCTTCACCCAGTGATGGCGGACTAATAAACCACTAGCAGATGTCTTCACCCAGTGATAGCGACTAATAAACCACCAGCAGATGTCTTCACCCAGTGATAGCGGACTAATAAACCACTAGCAGATGTCTTCACCCAGTGATAGCGGACTAATAAACCACCATCAGATGTCTTCACCCAGTTTTAGTGGACTAATAAACCACCATCAGATGTCTTCACCCAGTGATAGCGGACTAATAAACCACTAGCAGATGTCTTCACCCAGTGATAGCGGACTAATAAATGACCATCAGATGTCTTCACCCAGTGATAGCGGACTAATAAACCAGTAGCAGATGTCTTCACCCAGTGATAGCGGATTAATAAACCACCATCAGATGTCTTCACCCAGTGATAGCGGACTAATAACCCACCATCAGATGTCTTCACCCGGTGATAGCGGACTAATAAACCACCATCAGATGTCTTCACCCAGTGATAGCGGACTAATAAACCACCATCAGATGTCTTCACCCAGTGATAGCGGACTAATAAACCACCAGCAGATGTCTTCACCCAGTGATAGCGGACTAATAAACCACTAGCAGATGTCTTCACCCAGTGATAGCGGACTAATAAACCACCATCAGATGTCTTCACCCAGTGATAGCGGACTAATAAACCACTGGCAGATGTCTTCACCCAGTGATAGCGGACTAATAAACCACCAGCAGATGTCTTCACCCAGTGATAGTGGACTAATAAACCACTAGCAGATGTCTTCACCCAGTGATAGCGAACTAATAAACCACTAGCAGATGTCTTCACCCAGTGATGGCGGACTAATAAACCACCATCAGATGTCTTCACCCAGTGATAGCGGACTAATAAACCACTAGCAGATGTCTTCACCCAGTGATAGCGGACTAATAAACCACCATCAGATGTCTTCACCCAGTGATAGTGGACTAATAAACCACCATCAGATGTCTTCACCCAGTGATGGCGGACTAATAAACCACTAGCAGATGTCTTCACCCAGTGATAGCGACTAATAAACCACCAGCAGATGTCTTCACCCAGTGATAGCGGACTAATAAACCACCAGCAGATGTCTTCACCCAGTGATAGCGGACTGATAAACCACCATCAGATGTCTTCACCCGGTGATAGCGGACTAATAAATCACCATCAGATGTCTTCATCCAGTGATAGCGGACTAATAAACCACCATCAGATGTCTTCACCCAGTGATAGCGGACTAATAAACCACCAGCAGATGTCTTCACCCAGTGATAGCGGACTAATAAACCACCATCAGATGTCTTCACCCAGTGATAGCGGACTAATAAACCACCATCAGAAGTCTTCACCCAGTGATAGCGGACTAATAAACCACCAGCAGATGTCTTCACCCAGTGATAGCGGACTAATAAACCACCATCAGATGTCTTCACCCAGTGATAGCGGACTAATAAACCACTAGCAGATGTCTTCACCCAGTGATAGCGAACTAATAAACCACTAGCAGATGTCTTCATCCAGTGATAGCGGACTAATAAACCCCCAGCAGATGTCTTCACCCAGTGATAGCGGACTAATAAACCACTAGAAGATGTCTTCACCCAGTGATAGCGGACTAATAAACCACCAGCAGATGTCTTCACCCAGTGATAGCGGACTAATAAACCACCATCAGATGTCTTCACCCAGTTTTAGTGGACTAATAAACCACCATCAGATGTCTTCACCCAGTGATAGCGGACTAATAAACCACTAGCAGATGTCTTCACCCAGTGATAGCGGACTAATAAATGACCATCAGATGTCTTCACCCAGTGATAGCGGACTAATAAACCACCAGCAGATGTCTTCACCCAGTGATAGCGGACTAATAAACCAGTAGCAGATGTCTTCACCCAGTGATAGCGGACTAATAAACCACTAGCAGATGTCTTCACCCAGTGATAGCGGACTAATAAACCACCATCAGATGTCTTCACCCAGTGATAGCGGACTAATAAACCACCAGCAGATGTCTTCACCCAGTGATAGCGGACTAATAAACCACTAGCAGATGTCTTCACCCAGTGATAGCGGACTAATAAACCACCATCAGATGTCTTCACCCAGTGATAGCGAACTAATAAACCAGTAGCATATGCCTTCACCCAGTGATGGCGGACTAATAAACCACTAGCAGATGTCTTCACCCAGTGATAGCGGACTAATAAACCACCATCAGATGTCTTCACCCAGTGATAGCGGACTAATAAACCACTAGCAGATGTCTTCACCAAGTGATAGCGAACTAATAAACCACTAGCAGATGTCTTCATCCAGTGATAGCGGACTAATAAACCACCAGCAGATGTCTTCACCTAGTGATAGCGGACTAATAAACCACTAGAAGATGTCTTCACCCAGTGATAGCGGACTAATAAACCACTAGCAGATGTCTTCACCCAGTGATAGCGGACTAATAAACCACCATCAGATGTCTTCACCCAGTTTTAGTGGACTAATAAACCACCATCAGATGTCTTCACCCAGTGATAGCGGACTAATAAACCACTAGCAGATGTCTTCACCCAGTGATAGCGGACTAATAAATGGCCATCAGATGTCTTCACCCAGTGATAGCGGACTAATAAACCACCAGCAGATGTCTTCACCCAGTGATAGCGGACTAATAAACCAGTAGCAGATGTCTTCACCCAGTGATAGCGGACTAATAAACCAGTAGCAGATGTCTTCACCCAGTGATAGCGGACTAATAACCCACCATCAGATGTCTTCACCCGGTGATAGCGGACTAATAAACCACCATCAGATGTCTTCACCCAGTGATAGCGGACTAATAAACCACCATCAGATGTCTTCACCCAGTGATGGCGGACTAATAAACCACCAGCAGATGTCTTCACCCAGTGATAGCGGACTAATAAACCACTAGCAGATGTCTTCACCCAGTGATAGCGGACTAATAAACCACCATCAGATGTCTTCACCCAGTGATAGCGAACTAATAAACCAGTAGCATATGCCTTCACCCAGTGATGGCGGACTAATAAACCACTAGCAGATGTCTTCACCCAGTGATAGCGGACTAATAAACCACCATCAGATGTCTTCACCCAGTGATAGCGAACTAATAAACCACTAGCAGATGTCTTCACCAAGTGATAGCGAACTAATAAACCACTAGCAGATGTCTTCATCCAGTGATAGCGGACTAATAAACCACCAGCAGATGTCTTCATTCAGTGATAGCGGACTAATAAACCACTAGCAGATGTCTTCACCCAGTGATAGCGGACTAATAAACCACTAGCAGATGTCTTCACCCAGTGATAGCGGACTAATAAACCACCATCAGATGTCTTCACCCAATTTTAGTGGACTAATAAACCACCATCAGATGTCTTCACCCAGTGATAGCGAACTAATAAACCACTAGCAGATGTCTTCACCCAGTGATAGCGGACTAATAAATGACCATCAGATGTCTTCACCCAGTGATAGCGGACTAATAAACCACCAGCAGATGTCTTCACCCAGTGATAGCGGACTAATAAACCAGTAGCAGATGTCTTCACCCAGTGATAGCGGACTAATAAACCACCATCAGATGTCTTCACCCAGTGATAGCGAACTAATAAACCAGTAGCATATGCCTTCACCCAGTGATGGCGGACTAATAAACCACTAGCAGATGTCTTCACCCAGTGATAGCGGACTAATAAACCACTGTCAGATGTCTTCACCCAGTGATAGCGGACTAATAAACCACCAGCAGATGTCTTCACCCAGTGATAGCGGACTAATAAACCACTAGCAGATGTCTTCACCCAGTGATAGCGGACTAATAAACCACCATCAGATGTCTTCACCCAGTGATAGCGAACTAATAAACCAGTAGCATATGTCTTCACCCAGTAATGGCGGACTAATAAACCACTAGCAGATGTCTTCACCCAGTGATAGTGGACTAATAAACCACCATCAGATGTCTTCACCCAGTGATAGCGGACTAATAAACCACCATCAGATGTCTTCACCCAGTGATAGCGGACTAATAAACCACCAGCAGATGTCTTCACCCAGTGATAGAGGACTAATAAACCACCATCAGATGTCTTCACCCAGTTATAGCGGACTAATAAACCACTAGCAGTTGTCTTCGCCCAGTGATAGCGGACTAATAAACCACTATCAGATGTCTTCACTCAGTGATAGCGGACTAATAAGCCACTAGCAGATGTCTTCACCCAGTGATAGCGGGCTAATAAACCACTAGCAGATGTCTTCACCCAGTGATAGCGGACTAATAAACCACTAGCAGATGTCTTCACCCAATGATAGCGGACTAATAAACCACTAGCAGATGTCTTCACCCAGTGATAGCGGACTAATAAACCATTAGCAGATGTCTTCACCCAGTGATAGCGGACTAATAAACCACCATCAGATGTCTTCATTCAATGATAGCGGACTAATACACCACTAGCAGATGTCTTCATCCAGTGATAGCGGACTAATAAACCACTGGCAGATGTCTTCACCCAGTGATAGCGGACTAATAAACCACTAGCAGATGTCTTCACCCAGTGATAGTGGACTAATAAACCACCAGCAGATGTCTTCACCCAGTGATAGCGGAATAATAAACCACTAGCAGATGTCTTCACCCAGTGATAGCGGACTAATAAACCACCAGCAGATGTCTTCACCCAGTGATAGCGGATTAGCAAACCACCAGCAGATGTCTTCACCCAGTGATAGCGGACTAATAAACCACCATCGGATGTCTTCACCCAGTGATAGCGGACTAATAAACCACTAGCAGATGTCTTCACCCAGTGATGGCGGAATAATAAACCACCATCAGATGTCTTCACCCAGTGATAGCGGACTAATAAACCACTAGCAGATGTCTTCACCCAGTGATAGCGGACTAATAAACCACCATCAGATGTCTTCACCCAGTGATAGCGGACTAATAAACCAGTAGCATATGTCTTCACCCAGTGATGGCGGACTAATAAACCACCATCAGATGTCTTCACCCAGTGATAGCGAACTAATAAACCACCCTCAGATGTCTTCACCCAGTGATAGCGGACTAATAAACCACTAGCAGATGTCTTCACCCAGTGATAGCGAACTAATAAACCACTGGCAGATGTCTTCATCCAGTGATAGCGGACTAATAAACCACCAGCAGATGTCTTCACCCAGTAATAGCGGACTAATAAACCACTAGCAGATGTCTTCACCCAGTGATAGCGGACTAATAAACCACCAGCAGATGTCTTCACCCAGTGATAGCGGACTAATAAACCACCATCAGATATCTTCACCCAGTGATGGCGGACTAATAAACCACTAGCAGATGTCTTCACCCAGTGATAGCGGACTAATAAACCACTAGCAGATGTCTTCACCCAGTGATAGCGGACTAATAAACCACTAGCAGATGTCTTCCCTCAGTGATAGCGGACTAATAAACCACCATCAGATGTCTTCACCCAGTGATAGCGGACTAATAAACCACCATCAGATGTCTTCACCCAGTGATAGCGGATTAATAAACCACTAGCAGATGTCTTCACCCAGTGATAGCGGACTAATAAACCACCAGCAGATATCTTCACCTAGTGATAGCGGACTAATAAACCACCAGCAGATGTCTTCACCTAGTGATAGCGGACTAATAAACCACCATCAGATGTCTTCACCCAGTGATAGCGGACTAATAAACCAGTAGCATATGTCTTCACCCAGTGATGGCGGACTAATAAACCACCATCAGATGTCTTCACCCAGTGATAGCGGACTAATAAACCACTAGCAGATGTCTTCACCCAGTGATAGCGGACTAATAAACCACTAGCAGATGTCTTCACCCAGTGATAGCGAACTAATAAACCACTAGCAGATGTCTTCATCCAGTGATAGCGGACTAATAAACCACTAGCAGATGTCTTCACCCAGTGATAGCGGACTAATAAACCACTAGCAGATGTCTTCACCCAGTGATAGCGGACTAATAAACCACTAGCAGATGTCTTCACCCAGTGATAGCGGACTAATAAACCACCATCAGATATCTTCACCCAGTGATGGCGGACAAATAAACCACTAGCAGATGTCTTCACCCAGTGATAGCGGACTAATAAACCACTAGCAGATGTCTTCACCCAGTGATAGCGGACTAATACACCACTAGCAGATGTCTTCACCCAGTGATAGCGGACTAATAAACCACTAGCAGATGTCTTCCCCCAGTGATAGCGGACTAATAAACCACCATCAGATGTCTTCACCCAGTGATAGCGGACTAATAAACCGCTAGCAGATGTCTTCACCCAGTGATAGCGGACTAATAAACCACTAGCAGATGTCTTCACCCAGTGATAGCGGACTAATAAACCACTAGCAGATATCTTCACCCAGTGATGGCGGACTAATAAACCACTAGCAGATGTCTTCACCCAGTGATAGCGGACTAATAAACCACTAGCAGATGTCTTCACCCAGTGATAGCGGACTAATAAACCACTAGCAGATGTCTTCACCCAGTGATAGCGGACTAATAAACCACCAACAGATGTCTTCCCCCAGTGATAGCGGACTAATAAACCACCATCAGATGTCTTCACCCAGTGATAGCGGACTAATAAACCGCTAGCAGATATCTTCACCCAGTGATAGCGGACTAATAAACCACTAGCAGATGTCTTCACCCAGTGATAGCGGACTAATAAACCACTAGCAGATGTCTTCACCCAGTGATAGCGGACTAATAAAGCAATAGCAGATGTCTTCATCCAGTGATAGTGGACTAATAAACCACCAGCAGATGTCTTCACCCAGTGATAGCGGACTAATAAACCACTAGCAGATGTCTTCACCCAGTGATAGCGGACTAATAAACCACTAGCAGATGTCTTCACCCAGTGAAAGAGGACTAATAAACCACTAGCAGATGTCTTCACCTAGTGATAGCGGACTAATAAACCACCAGCAGATGTCTTCACCTAGTGATAGCGGACTAATAAACCACCAGCAGATGTCTTCACCTAGTGATAGCGGACTAATAAACCACTAGCAGATGTCTTCACCCAGTGATAGCGGACTAATAAACCACCATCAGATGTCTTCACCCAGTGATAGCGGACTAATAAACCAGTAGCATATGTCTTCACCCAGTGATGGCGGACTAATAAACCACCATCAGATGTCTTCACCCAGTGATAGCGGACTAATAAACCACCATCAGATGTCTTCACCCAGTGATAGCGGACTAATAAACCACTAGCAGATGTCTTCACCCAGTGATAGCGAACTAATAAACCACTGGCAGATGTCTTCATCCAGTGATAGCGGACTAATAAACCACTAGCAGATGTCTTCACCCAGTAATAACGGACTAATAAACCACTAGCAGATGTCTTCACCAAGTGATAGCGGACTAATAAACCACTAGCAGATGTCTTCACCCAGTGATAGCGGACTAATAAACCACCATCAGATATCTTCACCCAGTGATGGCGGACTAATAAACCACTAGCAGATGTCTTCACCCAGTGATAGCGGACTAATAAACCACTAGCAGATGTCTTCACCCAGTGATAGCGGACTAATAAACCACTAGCAGATGTCTTCCCCCAGTGATAGCGGACTAATAAACCACCATCAGATGTCTTCACCCAGTGATAGCGGACTAATAAACCGCTAGCAGATGTCTTCACCCAGTGATAGCGGACTAATAAACCACCATCAGATGTCTTCACCCAGTGATAGCGGACTAATAAACCACCATCAGATGTCTTCACCCAGTGATAGCGGATTAATAAACCACTAGCAGATGTCTTCACCCAGTGATAGCGGACTAATAAACCACCAGCAGATGTCTTCACCTAGTGATAGCGGACTAATAAACCACCAGCAGATGTCTTCACCCAGTGATAGCGGACTAATAAACCACTAGCAGATGTCTTCACCCAGTGATAGCGGACTAATAAACCACCATCAGATGTCTTCACCCAGTGATAGCGGACTAATAAACCAGTAGCATATGTCTTCACCCAGTGATGGCGGACTAATAAACCACCATCATATGTCTTCACCCAGTGATAGCGGACTAATAAACCACTAGCAGATGTCTTCACCCAGTGATAGCGGACTAATAAACCACTAGCAGATGTCTTCACCCAGTGATAGCGAACTAATAAACCACTAGCAGATGTCTTCACCCAGTGATAGCGGACTAATAAACCACTAGCAGATGTCTTCACCCAGTGATAGCGGACTAATAAACCACCATCAGATATCTTCACCCAGTGATGGCGGACAAATAAACCACTAGCAGATGTCTTCACCCAGTGATAGCGGACTAATAAACCACTAGCAGATGTCTTCACCCAGTGATAGCGGACTAATACACCACTAGCAGATGTCTTCACCCAGTGATAGCGGACTAATAAACCACCAGCAGATGTCTTCCCCCAGTGGTAGCGGACTAATAAACCACCCATCAGATGTCTTCACCCAGTGATAGCGGACTAATAAACCGCTAGCAGATGTCTTCACCCAGTGATAGCGGACTAATAAACCACTAGCAGATGTCTTCACCCAGTGATACCGGACTAATAAACCACTAGCAGATTTCTTCATCCAGTGATAGCGGACTAATAAACCACTAGCAGATGTCTTCATCCAGTGATAGCGGACTAATAAACCACTAGCAGATGTCTTCACCCAGTGATAGCGGACTAATAAACCACTAGCAGATGTCTTCATCCAGTGATAGCGGACTAATAAACTACTAGCAGATGTCTTCTCCCAGTGATAGCGGACTAATAAACGACCATCAGATGTCTTCACCCAGTGATAGCGGACTAATAAACCACCATCAGATGTCTTCACCCATTGATAGCGGACTAATAAACCTCTAGCAGATGTCTTCACCCAGTGATAGCGGACTAATAAACCACTAGCAGATGTCTTCATCCAGTGAGAGCGGACTAATAAACCACTGGCAGATGTCTTCACCCAGTGATAGCGGACTAATAAACCACTAGCAGATGTCTTCACCCAGTGATAGCGGAATAATAAACCACCAGCAGATGTCTTCACCCAGTGATAGCGGACTAATAAACCACCAGTAGATGTCTTCACCCAGTGATAGCGGAATAATAAACCACTAGCAGATGTCTTCACCCAGTGATAGCGGACTAATAAACCACTAGCAGATGTCTTTACCCAGTGATAGCGGACTAATAAACCACCATCCGATGTCTTCACCCAGTGATAGCGAACTAATAAACCACCATCAGATGTCTTCACCCAGTGATAGCGGACTAATAAACCACTAGCAGATGTCTTCACCCAGTGATAGCGGACTAATAAACCACTAGCAGATGTCTTCACCCAGTGATAGCGGACTAATAAACCACTAGCAGATGTCTTCACCCAGTGATAGCGGATTAATAAACCACTAGCAGATGTCTTCACCCAGTGATAGCGGACTAATAAACCACTAGCAGATGTCTTCACCCAGTGATAGCGGACTAATAAACCAATAGCAGATGTCTTCACCCAGTGATAGCGGACTAATAAACCACTAGCAGATGTCTTCACCCAGTGATAGCGGACTAATAAACCACTGGCAGATGTCTTCACCCAGTGATAGCGAACTAATAAACCACCATCAGATTTCTTCACCCAGTGATAGCGGATTAATAAACCACTAGCAGATGTCTTCACCCAGTGATAGCGGACTAATAAACCACCAGCAGACGTCTTCATCCAGTGATAGCGGACTAATAAACCACTAGCAGATGTCTTCACCTAGTGATAGCCGACTAATAAACCACTAGCAGATGTCTTCACCCAGTGATAGCGGACTAATAAACCACTAGCAGATGTCTTCACCCAGTGATAGCGGACTAATAAACCACTAGCAGACGTCTTCATCCAGTGATAGCGGACTAATAAACCACCAGCAGACGTCTTCACCCAGTGATAGCGGACTAATAAACCACTAGCAGATGTCTTCACCCAGTGATAGCGGACTAATAAACCACTAGCAGATGTCTTCACCCAGTGATAGCGGACTAATAAACCACTAGCAGATGTCTGTACCCAGTGATAGCGGACTAATAAACCACTAGCAGATGTCTTCACCCAGTGATAGCGGACTAATAAACCACTAGCAGAAGTCTTCACCCAGTGATAGCGGACTAATAAACCACTAGCAGATGTCTTCATCCAGTGATAACGGACTAATAAACCACTAGCAGATGTCTTCACCCAGTGATAGCGGACTAATAAACCACTTTCAGATGTCTTCATCCAGTGATAGCGGACTAATAAACCACTAGCAGATGTCTTCACCCAGTGATAGCGGACTAATAAACCACTTTCAGATGTCTTCACCCAGTGATAGCGGACTAATAAACCACTAGCAGACGTCTTCACCCAGTGATAGCGGACTAATAAACCACTAGCAGATGTCTTCACCCAGTGATAGCGGACTAATAAACCACTAGCAGATGTCTTCACCCAGTGATAGCGGACTAATAAACCACCATCAGATATCTTCACCCAGTGATGGCGGACAAATAAACCACTAGCAGATGTCTTCACCCAGTGATAGCGGACTAATAAACCACTAGCAGATGTCTTCACCCAGTGATAGCGGACTAATACACCACTAGCAGATGTCTTCACCCAGTGATAGCGGACTAATAAACCACTAGCAGATGTCTTCCCCCAGTGATAGCGGACTAATAAACCACCATCAGATGTCTTCACCCAGTGATAGCGGACTAATAAACCGCTAGCAGATGTCTTCACCCAGTGATAGCGGACTAATAAACCACTAGCAGATGTCTTCACCCAGTGATAGCGGACTAATAAACCACTAGCAGATATCTTCACCCAGTGATGGCGGACTAATAAACCACTAGCAGATGTCTTCACCCAGTGATAGCGGACTAATAAACCACTAGCAGATGTCTTCACCCAGTGATAGCGGACTAATAAACCACTAGCAGATGTCTTCACCCAGTGATAGCGGACTAATAAACCACCAACAGATGTCTTCCCCCAGTGATAGCGGACTAATAAACCACCATCAGATGTCTTCACCCAGTGATAGCGGACTAATAAACCGCTAGCAGATATCTTCACCCAGTGATAGCGGACTAATAAACCACTAGCAGATGTCTTCACCCAGTGATAGCGGACTAATAAACCACTAGCAGATGTCTTCACCCAGTGATAGCGGACTAATAAAGCAATAGCAGATGTCTTCATCCAGTGATAGTGGACTAATAAACCACCAGCAGATGTCTTCACCCAGTGATAGCGGACTAATAAACCACTAGCAGATGTCTTCACCCAGTGATAGCGGAATAATAAACCACCAGCAGATGTCTTCACCCAGTGATAGCGGACTAATAAACCACCAGTAGATGTCTTCACCCAGTGATAGCGGAATAATAAACCACTAGCAGATGTCTTCACCCAGTGATAGCGGACTAATAAACCACTAGCAGATGTCTTTACCCAGTGATAGCGGACTAATAAACCACCATCCGATGTCTTCACCCAGTGATAGCGAACTAATAAACCACCATCAGATGTCTTCACCCAGTGATAGCGGACTAATAAACCACTAGCAGATGTCTTCACCCAGTGATAGCGGACTAATAAACCACTAGCAGATGTCTTCACCCAGTGATAGCGGACTAATAAACCACTAGCAGATGTCTTCACCCAGTGATAGCGGATTAATAAACCACTAGCAGATGTCTTCACCCAGTGATAGCGGACTAATAAACCACTAGCAGATGTCTTCACCCAGTGATAGCGGACTAATAAACCAATAGCAGATGTCTTCACCCAGTGATAGCGGACTAATAAACCACTAGCAGATGTCTTCACCCAGTGATAGCGGACTAATAAACCACTGGCAGATGTCTTCACCCAGTGATAGCGAACTAATAAACCACCATCAGATTTCTTCACCCAGTGATAGCGGATTAATAAACCACTAGCAGATGTCTTCACCCAGTGATAGCGGACTAATAAACCACCAGCAGACGTCTTCATCCAGTGATAGCGGACTAATAAACCACTAGCAGATGTCTTCACCTAGTGATAGCCGACTAATAAACCACTAGCAGATGTCTTCACCCAGTGATAGCGGACTAATAAACCACTAGCAGATGTCTTCACCCAGTGATAGCGGACTAATAAACCACTAGCAGACGTCTTCATCCAGTGATAGCGGACTAATAAACCACCAGCAGACGTCTTCACCCAGTGATAGCGGACTAATAAACCACTAGCAGATGTCTTCACCCAGTGATAGCGGACTAATAAACCACTAGCAGATGTCTTCACCCAGTGATAGCGGACTAATAAACCACTAGCAGATGTCTGTACCCAGTGATAGCGGACTAATAAACCACTAGCAGATGTCTTCACCCAGTGATAGCGGACTAATAAACCACTAGCAGAAGTCTTCACCCAGTGATAGCGGACTAATAAACCACTAGCAGATGTCTTCATCCAGTGATAACGGACTAATAAACCACTAGCAGATGTCTTCACCCAGTGATAGCGGACTAATAAACCACTTTCAGATGTCTTCATCCAGTGATAGCGGACTAATAAACCACTAGCAGATGTCTTCACCCAGTGATAGCGGACTAATAAACCACTTTCAGATGTCTTCACCCAGTGATAGCGGACTAATAAACCACTAGCAGACGTCTTCACCCAGTGATAGCGGACTAATAAACCACTAGCAGATGTCTTCACCCAGTGATAGCGGACTAATAAACCACTAGCAGATGTCTTCACCCAGTGATAGCGGACTAATAAACCACCATCAGATATCTTCACCCAGTGATGGCGGACAAATAAACCACTAGCAGATGTCTTCACCCAGTGATAGCGGACTAATAAACCACTAGCAGATGTCTTCACCCAGTGATAGCGGACTAATACACCACTAGCAGATGTCTTCACCCAGTGATAGCGGACTAATAAACCACTAGCAGATGTCTTCCCCCAGTGATAGCGGACTAATAAACCACCATCAGATGTCTTCACCCAGTGATAGCGGACTAATAAACCGCTAGCAGATGTCTTCACCCAGTGATAGCGGACTAATAAACCACTAGCAGATGTCTTCACCCAGTGATAGCGGACTAATAAACCACTAGCAGATATCTTCACCCAGTGATGGCGGACTAATAAACCACTAGCAGATGTCTTCACCCAGTGATAGCGGACTAATAAACCACTAGCAGATGTCTTCACCCAGTGATAGCGGACTAATAAACCACTAGCAGATGTCTTCACCCAGTGATAGCGGACTAATAAACCACCAACAGATGTCTTCCCCCAGTGATAGCGGACTAATAAACCACCATCAGATGTCTTCACCCAGTGATAGCGGACTAATAAACCGCTAGCAGATATCTTCACCCAGTGATAGCGGACTAATAAACCACTAGCAGATGTCTTCACCCAGTGATAGCGGACTAATAAACCACTAGCAGATGTCTTCACCCAGTGATAGCGGACTAATAAAGCAATAGCAGATGTCTTCATCCAGTGATAGTGGACTAATAAACCACCAGCAGATGTCTTCACCCAGTGATAGCGGACTAATAAACCACTAGCAGATGTCTTCACCCAGTGATAGCGGACTAATAAACCACTAGCAGATGTCTTCACCCAGTGAAAGAGGACTAATAAACCACTAGCAGATGTCTTCACCTAGTGATAGCGGACTAATAAACCACCAGCAGATGTCTTCACCTAGTGATAGCGGACTAATAAACCACCAGCAGATGTCTTCACCTAGTGATAGCGGACTAATAAACCACTAGCAGATGTCTTCACCCAGTGATAGCGGACTAATAAACCACCATCAGATGTCTTCACCCAGTGATAGCGGACTAATAAACCAGTAGCATATGTCTTCACCCAGTGATGGCGGACTAATAAACCACCATCAGATGTCTTCACCCAGTGATAGCGGACTAATAAACCACCATCAGATGTCTTCACCCAGTGATAGCGGACTAATAAACCACTAGCAGATGTCTTCACCCAGTGATAGCGAACTAATAAACCACTGGCAGATGTCTTCATCCAGTGATAGCGGACTAATAAACCACTAGCAGATGTCTTCACCCAGTAATAACGGACTAATAAACCACTAGCAGATGTCTTCACCAAGTGATAGCGGACTAATAAACCACTAGCAGATGTCTTCACCCAGTGATAGCGGACTAATAAACCACCATCAGATATCTTCACCCAGTGATGGCGGACTAATAAACCACTAGCAGATGTCTTCACCCAGTGATAGCGGACTAATAAACCACTAGCAGATGTCTTCACCCAGTGATAGCGGACTAATAAACCACTAGCAGATGTCTTCCCCCAGTGATAGCGGACTAATAAACCACCATCAGATGTCTTCACCCAGTGATAGCGGACTAATAAACCGCTAGCAGATGTCTTCACCCAGTGATAGCGGACTAATAAACCACCATCAGATGTCTTCACCCAGTGATAGCGGACTAATAAACCACCATCAGATGTCTTCACCCAGTGATAGCGGATTAATAAACCACTAGCAGATGTCTTCACCCAGTGATAGCGGACTAATAAACCACCAGCAGATGTCTTCACCTAGTGATAGCGGACTAATAAACCACCAGCAGATGTCTTCACCCAGTGATAGCGGACTAATAAACCACTAGCAGATGTCTTCACCCAGTGATAGCGGACTAATAAACCACCATCAGATGTCTTCACCCAGTGATAGCGGACTAATAAACCAGTAGCATATGTCTTCACCCAGTGATGGCGGACTAATAAACCACCATCATATGTCTTCACCCAGTGATAGCGGACTAATAAACCACTAGCAGATGTCTTCACCCAGTGATAGCGGACTAATAAACCACTAGCAGATGTCTTCACCCAGTGATAGCGAACTAATAAACCACTAGCAGATGTCTTCACCCAGTGATAGCGGACTAATAAACCACTAGCAGATGTCTTCACCCAGTGATAGCGGACTAATAAACCACCATCAGATATCTTCACCCAGTGATGGCGGACAAATAAACCACTAGCAGATGTCTTCACCCAGTGATAGCGGACTAATAAACCACTAGCAGATGTCTTCACCCAGTGATAGCGGACTAATACACCACTAGCAGATGTCTTCACCCAGTGATAGCGGACTAATAAACCACCAGCAGATGTCTTCCCCCAGTGGTAGCGGACTAATAAACCACCATCAGATGTCTTCACCCAGTGATAGCGGACTAATAAACCGCTAGCAGATGTCTTCACCCAGTGATAGCGGACTAATAAACCACTAGCAGATGTCTTCACCCAGTGATACCGGACTAATAAACCACTAGCAGATTTCTTCATCCAGTGATAGCGGACTAATAAACCACTAGCAGATGTCTTCATCCAGTGATAGCGGACTAATAAACCACTAGCAGATGTCTTCACCCAGTGATAGCGGACTAATAAACCACTAGCAGATGTCTTCATCCAGTGATAGCGGACTAATAAACTACTAGCAGATGTCTTCTCCCAGTGATAGCGGACTAATAAACGACCATCAGATGTCTTCACCCAGTGATAGCGGACTAATAAACCACCATCAGATGTCTTCACCCATTGATAGCGGACTAATAAACCTCTAGCAGATGTCTTCACCCAGTGATAGCGGACTAATAAACCACTAGCAGATGTCTTCATCCAGTGAGAGCGGACTAATAAACCACTGGCAGATGTCTTCACCCAGTGATAGCGGACTAATAAACCACTAGCAGATGTCTTCACCCAGTGATAGCGGAATAATAAACCACCAGCAGATGTCTTCACCCAGTGATAGCGGACTAATAAACCACCAGTAGATGTCTTCACCCAGTGATAGCGGAATAATAAACCACTAGCAGATGTCTTCACCCAGTGATAGCGGACTAATAAACCACTAGCAGATGTCTTTACCCAGTGATAGCGGACTAATAAACCACCATCCGATGTCTTCACCCAGTGATAGCGAACTAATAAACCACCATCAGATGTCTTCACCCAGTGATAGCGGACTAATAAACCACTAGCAGATGTCTTCACCCAGTGATAGCGGACTAATAAACCACTAGCAGATGTCTTCACCCAGTGATAGCGGACTAATAAACCACTAGCAGATGTCTTCACCCAGTGATAGCGGATTAATAAACCACTAGCAGATGTCTTCACCCAGTGATAGCGGACTAATAAACCACTAGCAGATGTCTTCACCCAGTGATAGCGGACTAATAAACCAATAGCAGATGTCTTCACCCAGTGATAGCGGACTAATAAACCACTAGCAGATGTCTTCACCCAGTGATAGCGGACTAATAAACCACTGGCAGATGTCTTCACCCAGTGATAGCGAACTAATAAACCACCATCAGATTTCTTCACCCAGTGATAGCGGATTAATAAACCACTAGCAGATGTCTTCACCCAGTGATAGCGGACTAATAAACCACCAGCAGACGTCTTCATCCAGTGATAGCGAACTAATAAACCACTAGCAGATGTCTTCACCTAGTGATAGCCGACTAATAAACCACTAGCAGATGTCTTCACCCAGTGATAGCGGACTAATAAACCACTAGCAGATGTCTTCACCCAGTGATAGCGGACTAATAAACCACTAGCAGACGTCTTCATCCAGTGATAGCGGACTAATAAACCACCAGCAGACGTCTTCACCCAGTGATAGCGGACTAATAAACCACTAGCAGATGTCTTCACCCAGTGATAGCGGACTAATAAACCACTAGCAGATGTCTTCACCCAGTGATAGCGGACTAATAAACCACTAGCAGATGTCTGTACCCAGTGATAGCGGACTAATAAACCACTAGCAGATGTCTTCACCCAGTGATAGCGGACTAATAAACCACTAGCAGAAGTCTTCACCCAGTGATAGCGGACTAATAAACCACTAGCAGATGTCTTCATCCAGTGATAACGGACTAATAAACCACTAGCAGATGTCTTCACCCAGTGATAGCGGACTAATAAACCACTTTCAGATGTCTTCATCCAGTGATAGCGGACTAATAAACCACTAGCAGATGTCTTCACCCAGTGATAGCGGACTAATAAACCACTTTCAGATGTCTTCACCCAGTGATAGCGGACTAATAAACCACTAGCAGACGTCTTCATCCAGTGATAGCGGACTAATAAACCACCAGCAGATGTCTTCACCCAGTGATAGCGGACTAATAAACCACTAGCAGATGTCTGTACCCAGTGATAGCGGACTAATAAACCACTAGCAGATGTCTTCACCCAGTGATAGCGGACTAATAAACCACTAGCAGAAGTCTTCACCCAGTGATAGCCGACTAATAAACCACTAGCAGATGTCTTCATCCAGTGATAGCGGACTAATAAACCACCAGCAGATGTCTTCACCCAGTGATAGCGGACTAATAAACCACTTTCAGATGTTTTCATCCAGTGATAGCGGACTAATAAACCACTAGCGGAAGTCTTCACATAGTGATAGCGGACTAATAAACCACTAGCAGATGTCTTCACCCAGTGATTGCGGACTAATAAACCACTAGCAGATGTCTTCACCCAGTGATAACGGACTAATAAACCACTAGCAGATGTCTTCACCCAGTGATAGCGCACTAATAAACGACCAGCAGATGTCTTCACCCAGTGATAGCGGATTAATAAACCACTAGCAGATGTCTTCACCCAGTGATAGCTATAAAATGTAAATACCTAGTTTAATCCACATCAACAGCCCAGTTAGAGGGGCAAGGGTGTGGTCCTAGTTTAATCCACATCAATAGCCCAGTTAGAGGGGCAGGGGTGTGGTCCTAGTTTAATCCACATCAATAGCCCAGTTAGAGGGGCATGGGTGTGGTCCTAGTTTAATCCACATCAATAGCCCAGTTAGAGGGGAAGGGTGTGGTCCTAGTTTAATCCACATCAATAGCCCAGTTAGAGGGGCAAGGGTGTGGCCCTAGTTTAATCCACATCAATAGCCCAGTTAGAGGAGCAAGGGTGTGGTCCTAGTTTAATCCACATCAATAGCCCAGTTAGAGGGGCAAGGGTGTGGTCCTACTTTAATCCACATCAATAGCCCAGTTATAGAGGCAAGGGTGTGGTCCTAGTTTAATCCACATCAATAGCCCAGTTAGAGAAGCAAGGGTGTGATCCTAGTTTAATCCACATCAATAGCCCATTTAGATGGGCAAGGGTATGGTCCTAGTTTAATCCACATCAATAGCCCAGTTAGAGGGGCAAGGGTGTGGTCTTAGTTTAATCCACATCAGTAGCCCAGTTAGATGGGCAAGGGTGTGGTCCTAGTTTAATCCACATCAATAGCCCGGTTAGAGGGGCAAGGGTGTGGTCCTAGTTTAATCCACATCAATAGCCCAGTTAGAGGGGCAAGGGTGTGGTCCTGGTTTAATCCACATCAATAGCCCATTTAGAGGGGCAAGGGTGTGGTCCTAGTTTAATCCACATCAATAGCCCAGTTAGATGGGCAAGGGTGTGGTCTTAGTTTAATCCACATCAGTAGCCCAGTTAGAGGGGCAAGGGTGTGGTCCTAGTTTAATCCACATCAATAGCCCGGTTAGAGGGGCAAGGGTGTGGTCCTAGTTTAATCCACATCAATAGCCCAGTTAGAGGGGCAAGGGTGTGGTCCTAGTTTAATCCACATCAACAGCCCAGTTAGAGGGGCAAGGATGTGGTCCTAGTTTAATCCACATCAATAGCCCAGTTAGAGGGGCAAGGGTGTGGTCCTAGTTTAATCCACATCAATAGCCCAGTTAGAGTGGCAAGGGTGTGGTCCTAGTTTAATCCACATCAATAGCCCAGTTAGAGGGGCAAGGGTGTGGTCCTTTCCGGGTCTTCTGTATAAGCCTACATAGGCAGTATTGAAATAAACGTGGCTTTAATGTCGGGACACTACTCACAGTTGAATGACCTTTTCAATTTCGAGTAACTTAAACAATGGTATATGTATTTAAGCGATTTGTATCTTGGACGAATAATAAAAATTATCTAACGATGTATTCATGGCTGTTTTATCATGGTTAACTATGCGAAACATGTGAACGGCCCAGGGTGCGTTATTTTAATGCCACAGCACCACTGTGTGTGAAAGACGCCATCTTGGCTGTTATCATATAAAGTTCGGCTACTTTCCTCGACAGAAGTTCGCTTGAGGTTTTGTGTTGTTCCTTTTTTTCGTCTTTTGGACCTGCCCTTCTGTCCAGACGAATTTGTGCGTAGCTAGGTTGCTTTTTGGTGATTTTGTCGATTGTTTGGGTCGCGCCCTGGCCAGTTCTTATCGACCAACCGTATTTTTACTTTGATTGTGAGCTGAGCTTGTTTTTCCAAATATCTTTATTGTATTTCTACTTATTCACTTACCTTGCAAATAAATAATCATCTGTATATTATTTGCTTCTTGATCAAGTCACATACCATTCTCCGATATTTGACGGTATTGTAAAGTAGGTTTTAGTCAATAGTTATTTACGATGGGTAAGAAAATATTGAAGATACCAAAACGAGCGACAAGAAGCCGTAAATCTAAGAAGGTCAGACAATACAATGGTCGAAAGGAAAAGAACAAAATAAATATAGTGTTTCATATTTAAGTATGTGAAAGCATTATTATTATAATTATAACTAGTTAATATATATAATTATATAACTTTAAGATGGAGTCAGTGTGCAGTATGTTGTTTTATGTGTGTGAGCTTAAAATTCAAGAGCTGTCCTGGCCGGCACACACTCTAGCTACGCCACTGGTCAGCACATGTATTCCATTTGTGGAGAATGCTGATGTATTATACGAAAGTGACGTAATTGAGATAAATTTCGGGTCAAATTAGTGATAAGAGTATCTACAGTGACGTACTGGATGTACCGGTGTCCGTAATAAACACAGTTCAGCAAGGCGATATAAGGGGAGAGCAATGTCATCAACTTATGTATACTTTATCCTTATCGTCATGGATCTAATAACACTCGGTTCATATTTCTATACGAGAAACTGTCAACCAATTCATTAAGGATGTAATCTTAAAGTTAACAATAGAAATATGTTTTCCTCCATTGCAGCTCGGTGAATCTGATTTTATTTGTATTCAATCTTCAAGACGCAGGAGAAGTCATATGATCACTGCCATACTACCTCCATTGGATTACACATGTATCAATTTATTGGTCCTATATTGTCGATATCACATTCACAAAATATTATTACTATTTTAGTATATGCTTACTTAGCACTTTCAAAAAATATATGATAGTTGGAAAGTTCATGACCCGTGTTCGTGTATGTACAAGCTTACATGTATTATAGATATTACATTTTTATTTATACTTTGAGCTTTTAGACTGGTTCGCACTTCCAAGGCAGATGCTCTTAAACGTACATTTTGAGCACAAAGATTCTGATGCCATTTACATTTACATTTAGAATATTCTCCATAATGAAAATATTTAATCCGCATTTTCACTTTACTTCAAAATCAATTCAGCTCCTGTGATATTTTTCCTGATACATTAAACCCGATGTTGCTTCAGATTTAGTATTTATAAAGTTTCATGACTAAATGTTGTTGTTCATGCCGACACAGCTATCAATGTAAATATGTATTCAAGACACATTTATGACAATACATAACCAAGGAAACGTGTACTAATGATACAGCTGGTAGACTAACTTATATATACATATATACAACTCTGTGAAGTGAAGGAATCCTGGAACAACACAAGAGATGAACACTTAAGTCTCCCCTCTCTCTGTATTGGATGCGAAATATACGTTAGAGACCGATAATGCAATCACAATTTGTCAATTCAGAGACAAAGGCAACACCAGACACAAAACACAAAGCGAAGACAAACAAAGCCAAAAACACAGAAAACTAAAAAGATGAGCAACACGAACTCTATGAAAAAAACCTTGGTGAACCCATGTGTTCGCGAAGGGTGAGCAGTTCCCATTTCTTATCAGTCACATGCTGTGCTACCCATCTTGTCAAGTCATGTAAAAGTCTTGTCGGTTATAATAAACAAATGTACATTACAGTGCTATATCATCAAAAAGCTTGAGTTTTCGATTGGCAACATATTTGTTATGTTTGCTGGATGTGTCGGGATTCCTATGGGTACTCTTCTCGTCGACTTGTTCCTTTATTCGCATGAAGCAGACTTCATACAGGGGCTTATAAAAAAACGAAAGAAAGCTATCCCGATCGTTTGGATGAATCAAGGTGCTCCGAAAGGGTAAACAGTTCCTGCTCCACATGTTGCATCCGTCGTTTTACTTTTGTTGCAAACTCTGTGATAAATCATGAATGATGAAAAGACCGCATTGTAATTACGACAAACGGAACATATCCGTGGACATTTGTGACAGGTGTTCTATAAAGTCATGGTGGCGACCATAAAACATCAGCACTGAGAAGCCTTTGTGCAATAATTTCCTAGTTAGCTGCAACCCTCTATCAAGAAAATCATGATAGGAACCACAAGCTCTGGAATATCGAATAAACTGAGAGTTATATATTCCATATTCAGGTTCAAACTTTCATTGTTTGATTAATTGTTACGGGTGTTACTTTCATCATAATGTTGGTATAATTTGTGCCCAATTCCATAGCTGCTATTAGAGCAAACAAAAATATGGCTAATTCAAATTCCGTATTCATGTGCTGCTGGAATGTTGCCACATATAAGTGGAAAATTCCCAATGGGAAAATTGAAATCATATATCTTTTGTCGTAAAGTTTCGTTTTTAACCGATCCTCACTGTGCATTTCGAGGTGTAGGTCAAGGTATAAAGCGGGTCTAGCTGTATCTGTGGTATCGTGTATTTCAAGATCAATGAGATAGATGCTGGGCAGACATTTTAGGACACAATTAAGATCATTGATCAGATAAAGCACATGCATGCTACCTCTGTGTAAAACAGACATTATGCCCAGTTCTTGTCAATAGTAATTCATTGTATAAGTAGACATTATACCGAAGTTATATACCACGCTGGTAATCTGATATTATACCAGGATCAAGAATGATAAACGAACTAAAACACATATAAATAACCACTTTGTTATGGACAAATTATGACGAGGCCAATTCAAAGAAGCGAATTAGAACACCTACATACTACGTCGTTGGTAGGCAGCCATACCCAATTCAATTCAAATAAACGAATCAAAACACATTCCCACTATCATGTTGGATTTTATAAGTGTCTAGATCCAGTTTTAAAGAGGGGGGGGGGTCTCATTATCCGTTTTAACCCTGCCACATGTTTGTACATGTCACACACTAGGACTTGGATTTCCAACGTCATATGTCGTGGTGTTTTTTGTGTTCAGTGAGTTAAGGTGAGAGGTGATTGTTAGTTTTGTTGATATGGGGGAATTGTTGATCATCACTGTTTAAACTTTTCATCATTCTGTGTACCAGTATGACTCCCAATCTAAAAAAAACATTACCCCACTTTAGGGCGAAGTAGTGTTTGATATGCGTGGCCTTTTTTTATATTGAGTTTGACACCCCTTTAAGGCTAACTGAATAAAAGACAGTGGCTTGTTGTCTTTGTTGAAGTTTGTTTAATGTTTGTTCGATTTTTTAGCTTAGATTGTAATTACGTAATACTAAGGTATTTGACAGAGTCGATAGATTCCACAATGTGAGAGTGAATGTTGTAGTAGAATTGTTGGATAATATGAAGCAGCCGGCCGCGATACTGGTATTACCAGTATTGTAATATTTACAATACTGGTATTACCAGTATTGTAATATTTACAATACTGGATTTACAATACTGGTATTACCAGTATTATAATATTCACAATACTGGAAATACCAGTATTGTAAATATTACAATACTGGTAATACCAGTATTGTAAATATTACAATACTGGTAATACCAGTATTGTAACACTGTACAATACTAGAAATACCAGTATCGTACATATACAATACTGGATGTACCAGTATCGTGCATTCACAATACTGGAATACCAGAATCGTTGATCTTTACACAATACCGGAAGCTCCAGTATTCTTCATCCAACAATACTGGTAATACTAGTATTGTAAAACACACGATACTGGAAGCTCCAGTATTCTTCATCCAACAATACTGGTAATACTAGTATTGTAAAGCACACAATACTGGAAACTTTAGTATTCTTCATCCAGCAATACTGGTAATACTAGTATTGTAAAGCACACAATACTGGAAACTCTAGTATCTGGCAATTTGACACGAGTGAGCAGAGCCTAATTCTAACTGTAAATCACAGCTCATTGTATTTACCGTTAGTATTAGGCTCCGCCCAGTCATGTCAAATTACCTTACCAATATATATCAAACTCTAAGGGACCATACAAAATATTTTGACATTACAGGGCTTTTGCCTCTTATGTTATGTACAGCAGAAATGACGTATGAGTATGAATTATATTCAATTCTTTTAGTATAATGTAGACATAAAAACTCGGGTTAACCGGAATTTTACCTAATCTTCCAATATCTGCAATACTGGTATAACCAGTATTTTCCAGAATCTTCCAGTATCTGCAATACTGGTATTACCAGTATTTTCCAGAATCTTCCAGTATCTGCAATACTGGTATTACCAGTATTTTCCAGTATCTGCAATACTGGTATTACCAGTATTTCCCAGAATCTTCCGGTATCTACAATACTCATATTTTGGCAATGACCAGTATCTTCTAGTATTGCAGATACTGGAAGATACTGGGATACTAGTATTTACCAGTATCTGTACCAGTATTGCAGATACTGGAAGATACTGGTAAAATACTGGTATTACCAGTAATGTGTACCAGTATTGTAGTACCAGTATCGCGGCCGGCTGCTTCATATTATCCGAATTGGGATAATTATCTGTACCAGTATTGCAGATACTGGAAGATACTGGTAAAATACTGGTATTACCAATATTGTGTACCAGTATTGTAGTACCAGTATCGCGGCCGGCTGCTTCATATTATCCGAATTGTTCTGGCTTATATGTGGTTGTGACGATAAGAAGTTTTACATTTATCAGGGTGAAAGGCCAAGAGCCAGTCACGTTCCAACTGATCTCGCTGCAGCTTGCAGGTCGTCTTATAAACAGTTTTCTTGTGAGTGTATTATTATTTTTTTATAAATGAAGCTATCGTCTGTGAATAATCTGATATTGATGTACTTAAAAGAAGAATTTGATGATACCATACCATAGGGGTAATAAGAACCCGTAAATCGAAAGACAGACAACACAATGGCTAAAAGGAATAGGACAACAACCATCTACAAAACACTTTAAAAACCGGAGTTGAACTCGAGTGCGCCGGACGGGTAAGCGGTTCCTGCTCCAGTAGTTGCACCCGTCGTGTTACTCTAGTTACAAACCCGATGATAAGTCATGAATGAGGAAAGGATCGAAAAGTATTTAATTTCGAAGTGATGACTTCAACTGAGCAATAGGAACCATTGGTTATGTAGCTACCTTGTTAGCAGACAACTCTCTATCAAGGAAATCCTAATAAGAACCACAAGCTCTGGAATATCAGATCAACTGAGAGATCTGTACCCCATATGCAGGCGCATATTGAATTTTGCTACATATAAATGGTAAGTTCACAATGGGAAAATTGAAATCATCTTTTTTGTCGTAAAATTTCGTTCTTCGCCCCTCACTGTCAATTTCGAGGTATATGTTAATGTATGAAGCAAACCTATCTGTATGTATTTAGGAATGCCGTTAATGTAAAGCAAAGAATTGGCAACAGAATTGTATTTGTTCTGATAGAGCATTGCCTAGTACCACTGTTTGTATCCTTATTTACAAGGAAATGTTTGGCTCAATTTGATACTGGATATTAAGCCTAAAATATTACTTATGTCTGCGACACGTATAGTAACTACTATAAGAAGAATTTGAAAATGACAAAGGGGTAATCAGAAGAAGGACTGAGAACAGAATGACCAAAGGAAAAAGGACAAAATGACAAACAACGATCTACAAAACATACAAATAACCCAACTAAAAACCGGGGGTAAACTTAGGTGCTCCGGAAGGGTAGGCAGTTCCAGCTCCACTAGTGCCACCCGTCGTGATAATGTAGATTCAAACCCGGTGATAAGTCATGAATGAGGACAGGACCAGGAAGTGCTTACGATAAGTGGAACATATTCGTGGTCATTTGTGACACAAATATTCCATAGCAGTCAACCAAGTCAGGTGGCGACCGTAAGAATTTAGAAGTGATGACTTCAGTGGTTTCCTTGTTAGCAGCAACCCTCTATCAAGGCAATCTTGATAGGAACTACAGGCTCTAGAATATCGTATCAACTGAGAGATATATACTGCATATGCAGGTGCTGCTGGGATGTTGCTACATATAAATGAAAAGTTCACAATGGGAAAATTGAAATCATCTCTTTTGTCGTAAAGTTTCGTTATTACCCGCCCCTCACTGTCAATTTCGAGGTGTAGGTCAAGATATAAAGCAGACCTATCTGCATCTGTGGTATCCTTTATTTCAAACTCAATAGGATAGATGCGATCAACGAAGTCACCAAACCTAGAATTATTTAGTGAAAGGATATCTTCTATTTAACGGAACGTGAAATTAAAGAATCGGGCTAGATTCTTTTCGTTGTTTGCTGAATATTCATACAAAAATGTAGAAATAAAATTATTATTTTTCAGGACCTTTATCTGTTTTGCAAATAAGACGAGAATTCAACAATCTAATTAAACTGTTAATTAAAATAAGAAATAAGTCTTATGACAAAATAAAATACTTATCTTCTTTACTATGCATTTTATCGGTTTTTTGGGTGTTTTTTTTTTTTTATAAATGGTACAATATTGTATAATATTACACTTTACGTTTTTATTTCCCCTATTTGTCTTTGTTAGCGCAGCCGGTCACTATTTTCGTATATGGACCGGTCACTATTTTAGTATATAGACCGGCCAGGTACCTGCATTATTATTTTAGATAAAAAGTATAATATAGCAAATAGTTCATGGCACTGAGGGTCATATGGCAGTATATGGACCGGTCCGTCACCAAAAAAATATTATATGGACCTCAGAAGCTTCGGTTCACATAATATGTTTTTGGTCCATATACTGCCATATGACCCTCAGTGCCATGAACTATTTGCTATTTAATATAATGTTATAGAACAAAATAATTAATGAAGATACATCATATTTATCCCCGATTTAGTGGGGTTCGTGGTGGTCGATCTTTCGTTTTCTGTGTATTATGTTACATATCATTGCTTGTGTTGTCTGTCCTTCCAGTTGCGGCTTGTGGTTGTCCCTTATTTATGTCTTCAAATTTGTCTTATTTCCATTTGAAACATTCTTCAGAAACACGTCATGCAGATTAAAGTAGATAAGAACAGTTTGAAGATACATACCAAAGGGAGGTAATCAGAATCCGTATATCGAAGAAGAATAGACAAAACAATGGCCAAAAGAAAAACGACAAAAGGACAAACAACGATCTACAAAACATACATATAAAACTAAAGATCGAGTAACACGAATGCCTCTAAAAACCGAGGGGTGAACTCAGGTGATCCGAAAGGGTAGGCAGTTCCTGCTCCACTAGTGACGCCCGTCGTCTTTATTACATCAACTATGTCATCAAAAGAAGCTGTAGATGTACATGTATAGGGTGATTGCTGCTTAATTCCAGGCGAGCAACCTGGCAGCTATATCATGGCAATGGCAAATTACTTTAATGACGATCATGATAATGTTTGTTTTGAACAAGACCAGAACCCCGAGTATAGTGCAAGCTCACTGGAACAACATTTCATGTTGGTCCACCAAGAACACATTACTTTGATCCCGTGTTAACCATTTTCAACTCTTACTCGTCAAGGTTCGGCGGAGAAGCAACAAATACCATTTTTTTAGTATTTGGATTGATCAGAACGGAGATCGAATATGCGATTTATCGTATTCGAGGAGAACTGGCTAACCATTACGCCATCGTGGTGATTAGCTCGTACAAGTATCAGACAGATTTTCACCTAGTTGTGGTACTTGAAGTTCAGCAAACACCTCTTAGTAACTTGTTAGTAAGAATACATATAACAACTAAGAACTAAAATATATTCATGTTTCATAGTTAAAAATATCTAAACAATATGTAAAATTGAAAAGTTTAAAATGACAAAATGATACCATAACTAAGATTTTAAAAGATGCTTTATTTTCGTGGAATTTTTAAGTCATTACGAGGGGACAACTGAACGTTTCTAAGGGCGCATTTTAAGTAAGAGTTTTTTTTATCTCTTTCCATAGATCAGAGGAAGTGTGTATTATATAACTAAACAACTAATATTACCGTGTTTTATCCATATTTTGATAGAATTGAATATTACACTAATCTTTAACAGTCATTATAAATTAAAGACAAAAACATGTTCGTATTGTGGTAATAACGACGGACTGTAAAGTGAATATTCTGTTTCTATTCCTTCATTCTCCTGTTTTATCTTCTATTAACTATCCCTCTACCTCTTCAGTTCCCTCTACCTCTTCAGATTCCTCACTTTCTGCAAAGGTTTCCTCTTTTAGTTCACCATCATCGTCGTGTTTCTCAATTTCTTCACTTTCATCAATGTTTTCTTCGTTGTTTTCCTCTGTGTTTTCCTCTTCATTGTTTTCCTCTTCAACGTTTTCCTTCTCGACATTAGATTGCATAGGCATTGGTTCCTGACCATTCACTTCCAGATTTTCCTCGTTTTCGCCAATCATCATTTGATTTTCATCAAATCGTCTACGTCCAAATGAGACCAAGTCTTCAAGTCTTCCTATCATTTCTGATTGATCCTCTAATACATCACTTATTTCTTCAATCTGGTATTGAAGAGTTTTAATTTTTCTCTCATTTCGTTCAGATCTTGTTATCCATTTGTCGATTGTTTCTTCAAATTCAGACCAGTTTTCCTCTGATGTTTCAGAAGAGCTACCAAACCATGGCTTAGCCAAACACAACTGTATGATCACACCCAGAATAAAACAAAATCTCAACATGATATAAAGTTTCCTATTTTCAACTTTTTCCTCTAAAAATGAATGTAGTGAACTTAAATTCGAAAGACGGAAATGTGAAATTTCACAAGAAAGTAAAGTATTTAAGTATTTCTAATTGAGGTAAGTGGACTGGGAACGGAAGGGGATTAGATACAACATGTAATTAGAAGACCATTTAGTGAAAATTAAAAATAATAAGAGAGAAACGTGAGAAAAGTATGCTCTGAATTTTTCCTTCCGTACATGGAATAATGAATCCAGAAGAAATATTCATTCTTCAAAAAACACGTGGGGTGGGACAATATGGACAACACCTGTCCTTTTTACAATAAACATGAGATTTACCAGTATGCCTGCAAGGTGCCTCTTTAACTTCATGGGCAGATCTTCCATCTAGTACCACATGACATATTTACTGTCACATGACCCCACTTGACGTTTACAAGTATCTGAACACGTTGTGCTGTCATTACTAACATCCCCATCTCAAACAGCAGGAAGTTTTTATAAGCTAACTACTAAATGAGAAAATGATAAGACCAAACCAAATAAAACGAAAGCGAGATAAAGTGGTCGGGTATACTAAAACCTAAAACCCTCCCTTTTCTCCCCCCTTTTTTGATAATATAATAGTTCTAGGTGAATCCTTTAATGCAGACTTATATTTTCCTATCGACATGACAGAGGTGATTTCCTATAGAACATGACTATTGGATTAAGATCATTGTTATAGTGGGTGGTATAGGATGAGAATGACAATTTCATTTTTTATAATAAACCACACACTCAGTGTTAATGGCATGTTAAGTGATAAACGAGGAGTGAACAAAACCAATATTTAAACAGATATAATTTTTCTTTTTTCATCTACTAGTAAATATTGGGCATTCAATAAAAATTTGGCTTAACGAGAGAGGTGATTGTTTGTTTTGTGACATTTGTGGAATTGTTGAGCATCACTGTTTAAACTGTCTTTCCATAACAGTAAGGAACAACGCTCTATCGTGTGTATTTCGAGTAGATTAAAATTACAGTCACGATTGACATCAAGACCAAATATAATTGACAAATATACCTTGTCTCATAGAACACAACGATAAAGACAGCAAATCTAGTCCATGGCTTTGAAAAGAAACACAAATGTGGCGGGGTTGAACCTGTTAAAGAGAGTCAGGAAATACTAAAACAATGGAAAAATCCCTCAGTCATATCAAGTGGCAGTGAACATCGGAAATATATGTAAAACATGTTGATTGTAGAAAGTATTGCCAATTATGTTGGGGGAAGAAAACATGATGATAAGAGACTTAACGTTAACAGGATATATAGTTCAAACAATTGTCTGTGTGAAGAACATGTACTTTGTCATTAGACTTGTCTTATACAGAGGTGGATATTGTCACTTATCATATGAATTACATCGTAATACCATTGTTATATGTCAAACTGTCCAATCCTAAACAAATATCTTATAACCAAGTCAATATCATTGACTGAGATCTTAACAATATATTGTCACATCAGCAGTATTAGCCCGGTGACCAACTACGCAAAAGTCGCATATTAACGGAGTTTAATTTCACTTCATACTATACGGCTAAAAATTGGCATAATTGTAGGAAAATGATTTTACTTTGATTTTAGACTGGTCGTCAAAAAGTCGTATGGTGCAGTTTTCTAAAATTCTATGTATATGCAAAACTTACTTAAATTTAGACCTCGAGTGACTAACAGTTTTGCTCCGGTATTTAAAAACTGTATAGAAATATATTTCTTTCGCATTGGATTTCAAGTTTACATATAATGTTTTATTCATTAAGCGAAAAAACTAACACAATAAACCTATTATTGAAAAATAACAACAATAACAAATATTGTAAATGGGGTCATTTTGTAGTTTCACCAGATTTTAATTCTGTACAATAATGCGTCAGTTGATAAATAGTTAAGTATCTAGTAGAAATTAAAAATATAATCATTACTCTATTTAGTGACACACCTTTTTTTTTATCTAAGTTTCTTTAATGGGATTTTATATACCACCCAAAATATAGACTAACAAATCTTTACCTTACTTAATTTTTCGGAAAGTTGTGTCCGGTCCCGGTAGATCTGAATACTTTGTTCATCATATTGATTTTGAACTTCGAGTGCACCTTATGTTCGATTAATTTACGTTAACTATGGGTTGATTTCTTTTGTATTTGTTGATGTGTCTTTGTTCTTTTGACTTCTAAATGTTGTTTGTTCGAATTTGAGGTTGTGGTGATAGTAATTTTTCATTTTTGTTCATTCTAAGAGGCAAATTTAGTTATTGAGTTGTAAGTTATTTCAATCGCCATATTCTTAGACTTGGTGGTTTTCACAGTTTGTCTTGTTTCTTATCTTCGACAGGGAAACTTTGGGCCGATGGCGGTCTTCGTGATCTTTTGGTTGATTCTGGCGTGTATGCTGGAAATACAGCTGAGCTTATGTTGGTTGGCAAAGAATTTAACAAGGATGTCAGGGGGTTCACACTTGTATTTGAAGCCCTACAAGTTCTGGTTATCGCGGCATTCATACACTGGTTTAGGACTAGCTGCAATAATGTAGCTCCTGTGGCAAACTTGTGTCTCCTTGCGAGTAAGCGAGCATTTAGGGCTTTATTATTATAACTAGTGTAGGACCTTTGACTACATCGATCAAATACCATCAGTATTCTGGAATGCGCTGTTTGAATTTCATAGAAGTATCTGTGATCAGACGATTGAAACATCAGTACTACTAACTAAAGTTGAAGAATTGTTTGAAGACCTCTAATCGGTAGGTTCAGAAAATGGGGATGCGATGCATCACCTACATTCAAATACTGGGATATGTTTCTGGTGGCAGTTCAAATTATGTTGTTAAATGTACGAGCAGAACGGGAGGGTGATTGGTCGGCACATCTGATGTCTTCATCAAACATGTTGCCCTATTTCTTCATTACTAACGTACAAATTACTCTAGATGGATGCCTGTATATATACTTGATATGCTCGAACTTCCAGCCGAGATAAAATCAGCTTTTGAAAAAGGCGAGTTTTCCATTAGATAAACATCCGGCAGCTTCAATGGTATTTGGAGCGATATGGGCACTGAAAAAACCATCATAAAAGATTCGAAGGGCTCAGGTGGTATCGTAGGAATAACGAATCAGAAATCTACCCTTGTTAGATGGACACTCACTAGACATTTCATAGCATCATTTAGTAGTGCAATGAACGACAGGGCAGGTATTACAAGCACCAGCAATACCTCACATGAAGAAATGAAGCAAACAGCTTTGAAGTGAGATGAGGAACAAGTCCAAGCAATAGTAAACCATTTGAACGAAAACATGACTGACCCCTTTGATATAGAGGCCCACACTCCTTGTCTCATGAATATTTCTACAGGCACACATGCTACCAGAGAGGTACAGGATTATTTGCTGTTTGCTGTCAACGAAGGTGAACAAATGTGCAGAAACTTTGTTAACAGTGCTCTCTCTGTAGGACAGTCTGTGAATTTTTATAGCCCTATCTCAAAGTCAAAATTGAAAACATTTGAACACATGAATGCCAAAACATCCATGAAATGCAAATCTGGTGAAATCATAACCGGTCATATCAATCCAGAAATTGTTTTCAGACGTGCTCTGGTTTTGGCTAATAGCAGAGATGATGTCACGATTGACAACATTCTTTCACATCCTGTAGGGCCTATCCCGGTGTCCATGTTCCATGAAGATGGTACAACGAGGAAAACTTGTAAATCAAATCTAGTGAAGCAGTTCGAAAATGAAGTTTCCCCAGTTCTTTCGTTGCCGGATGTTGACCCTTCGTTGACAACTTACATCAGAGATAGCATGGCACTAGTTCAGTGCATGGATGCAAAGAAGCATATAACCTTTGGAGACCTTCCTACCGACTACTGCAGACAGTTGACATCATGCTTTGCAAAAGCACATACCGTAGCAGATGCATTTGACCGGTATGACGTAAAAAAAACTCCATCAAGTCGGCTGAAAGAGAACGTCGTACCAAAGTGACTGCCCATACAAAGGTGTTCCAAGTCATAGAAGGCAGAAATATTCCTGACTGGAAGAAATTTCTATCTGTCAAAGAAAACAAGCAGGCACTCATAAACGTTTTTGGTGACTTCATTGTCAAATTCAATCAAAATAACCCATTAGTGCCCCCTGGAAATCTGTATTACATTGCCGGTTCATTTGGAAATCCGGAAATTGTGAAAGTTGTTTCAGACCAGGAATTCATTGGTTGTCCTGACTTGTACAGCACTCAAGAAGAGGTGGACACCGTATGATACTCCAGGCTTTACATGCTGACAAAAAGCTAAAAGAATTGGGAAAGCAAGGCAGGATCATTATCAAAACCTCTGATACAGATGGGATTGTTCTCTATATTTATTTTGATAAGCAGATGGCAAACACCAGTGAACTGTGGGTCCAAATGGGAAACGTTAGTAGTGTTAAGGACGGGCGTAGGTTTTTACCTATTCATGAACTATGTTCTTCACTCTCACAAATCACATGTAGAGTTCTTCCTGGCGCACATGCTCTCTCTGGGTGTAACACTACCTCTTCCTTCTTTAGAAATGGCAAAAGGTTAGTGTACAAAATACTGAAAGATGCAGCATCAGATTTCCATCATTTAGACAATTTGGGAGATCCCGACAAAGATGTTGCTATTTCATGCCCTTCACGGTTTGTAGCTAGGCTTTATGATCAGAAGTCTTGTGCATCCTCCCACCATACTTCGAGTAAAACTTGCTACAGGTCGGGATGCAAGTCTGGTTAGATTACCACCTTCAGAAGCGGCGCTTTGTCAGCATATTCTTTGTGCCTCATTCCAGACCAAAGTTTGGCATACTTCCTGTCTGGCAACCCACCTCTGCCTTCCCCAATGGAATACGGATGGCGAACTGTCAAGGATTCTTTGCATCCAGTCTACTTTGAAGGAAACATGTCAGCAGAATTTCTCCGTGATCTAATGTGTTCATGCAAGGGAAAATCGCAATGTAAAAAGTCCTGTCTTTGTGCAGAGCAGAACCTTGCATGTGCTGACTTATATTCTTACAAAGGATCAGAATCATGTAAAAACGTCCATTCATATACCCTTGCAGAAGACGTTTAATGTGTTAACAACATAATCATGTACACCTTTTTGACGAGCTGTTTCATTGTTCTGCAAAGATCTTGTTTCGCTTAAGTCTTGTGTAGAACAGCTCCAATGTCCACATGGAAAAGGCAATTCCAGTCACGCAGAATGCCTTGTACAGTTGTTTTGCCAGATTTATATTATGTTGATGCATTTTGTTGCATACAAGAAGTTGTGTTTTTGCTTTTAACCCACATATAAGTATGTTTTGTATGAGTTAATGTTGCCAATTGGACATGTACCAACACAAATCTATGTGAACAAAAGTTATATTCCTCATTATAATTTGGCTATTATTTATACTTATTTTGTAGAATACATATTTTTCTATATTTTCTTTACGTTTGGATAAGTTTTAATGGCTTTACTATCGACAGTTTGGAAAATTACCAGGTTTATAAGCGAAAACCCTCCCCCTTTTGTGAAAACATAAATTTGCACAGAACAATTATTTTTTGATGACATCCGACGTTTTAGATAGAAAATTGAATAAGAAAAACCAAATGTGCAATTTTTTGTCTTTCTTTAATGAAAAAGGGATTCTAATTGAAATTTGGTATTCAATGAATTTTTGTGTGAAAAATGTTTTTTGACCTTTGACCTTGATTTCTGAAATACTGCACCATATTTTCTTTTGACGACCAAATTATTTTGAAAGCACGAACATTGCCGAGTCGAATGATATATGACACAGCCGTATAGTATTCATGACGATTAAATTTTGGAAATGATGTCTCTATTCACCGGGCTATATATGTTGATATTCAAAAACTAGTAATATATAGAATAAGATATATGGTTTATAGAAGGAAACAACTGGGGGATGGGTGTTGATGCTATGAAGAATAGTATAAAATCATTTTATTCACAAATCATGTGCCCACAAAAAGGGAGGAGGGGGGGTTAATATTTGAATGTACATGGAGCATACCAGTTTAATATACCACATACAGTATAGGCGGATGGCATATTTAACAATAGATTTGAAATACAAAATATAGCTGTTCATCAGCAAAAGGTACCAGGAGACGGTGCTTTAATAAGTAAGTTAAAATAAAATAATTTCTACCTGTGTCTAATGCAGAATAAAAAACAAGCTTAGTAATAATAATAAATGAATGGCATATACATTGTAATAGATTTAAGGTAACTATACTATACAGAGGTCACGGAAGAATGATTCAAGACAGACGTTAGATCATCAAAATCAATCAGTATTAAAATGGTTAACAACATATACGGGAATGTTTTGTTTCAAAAGAACGAGTGTGATTGTGACCTGGACTATTTTCTGAACCATGACTGAGTGTCCAAATTGTAACATAGACAGTTGAAAAAAAAAATATTCTCAACAACCAAGACATGGAACTGACTTGAAGATTCAATTTGAAATATAGGTTAAATCTGGTACAATGAAAGCACCAATCTCTAGGGTTCCTAAATAGGAGGGTCCATATTAATTTATGCAAAAAGTCAGGGTGTGTGTGTGTTTACTGCTACAGTAGATCCTGTATTATAGCAGACGTTATATAGTGCAACCCTTGTTTTCAGCAAGAAGTAGCTATGTCTATCGGGTAATCATGTTCTACCATACTGTTCATACTGAGTGTGGGAGTGGCATTATTCTTTGTTTCATAATTATTAAATAAACTAATAAATTTGCATATTAAAAAGAAGATTTTAACCTATTTTTTATATGCCCAAATGCATAATGCACAAGAACCATGTCAGGTACAAAACATGTGTAAGACAAGCTGGAAGATACCAAAGGGAGATAATCAAAATGTGTAAATCAAAGGACAGACAACTCAATGGCAAAAAGATACCAAAGAGATAATCAAAATGTGTAAATCAAAGGACAGACAACTCAATGACCAAAAGATAACAAAGGGATAATCAAAATGTGTAAATCGAATAAGGACAGACAACTCAATGGCAAAAAGATACCAAAGGGATAATCAAAATGTGTAAATCAAATAATGACAGACAACACAATGGCCAAAAGATACCAAAGTGATAATCAAAATGTGTAAATCAAAGGACAGACAACTCAATGGCCAAAAGATAACAAAGGGATAATCAAAATGTGTAAATCGAATAAGGACAGACAACACAATGGCTAAAAGATACCAAAGGGATAATCAAAATGTGTAAATCGAATATGGACAGACAATACAATGACTAACATATACCAAAGGGATAATCAAAATGTGTAAATCGAATAAGGACAGACAAAACAATGGCTAAAAGATACCAAAGGGATAGTCAAAATGTGTAAATCGAATATGGACAGACAACACAATGCCTAAAAGATACCAAAGGGATAATCAAAATGTGTAAATCAAAGGACAGACAACTCAATGGCCAAAAGATACCAAAGGGATAATCAAAATATGTAAATCAAAGGACAGACAACTCAATGGCCAAAAGATACCAAAGGGATAATCAAAATGTGTAAATCAAAGGACAGACAACTCAGTGGCCAAAAGATACCAAAGGGATAATCAAAATGTGTAAATCAAAGGACAGACAACTCAATGGCCAAAAGATACCAAAGGGATAATCAAAATGTGTAAATCAAAGGACAGACAACTCAATGGCCAAAAGATACCAAAGGGATAATCAAAATGTGTAAATCGAATAAGGACAGACAACACAATGGCTAAAAGATACCAAAGGGATAATCAAAATATGTAAATCGAATATGGACAGACAACGCAATGGCTAAAAGATACCAAAGGGATAATCAAAATGTGTAAGTCGAATAAGGACAGACAACACAATGGCTAAAAGATACCAAAGGGATAATCAAAATGTGTAAATCGAATATGGACAGACAACACAATGGCTAAAATATACCAAAGGGATAATCAAAATGTGTAAGTCGAATAAGGACAGACAACACAATGGCTAAAAGATACCAAAGGGATAATCAAAATGTGTAAGTCGAATAAGGACAGACAACACAATGGCTAAAAGATACCAAAGGGATAATCAAAATGTGTAAGTCGAATAAGGACAGACAACACAATGGCTAAAAGATACCAAAGGGATAATCAAAATGTGCGAATCAAATAAGGACAGACAACACAATGGCTAAAAGATACCAAAGGGATAATCAAAATGTGCGAATCAAATAAGGACAGACAACACAATGGCTAAAAGATACCAAAGGGATAGTCAAAATGTGTAAGTCGAATAAGGACAGACAACACAATGGCTAAAAGATACGAAAGGGATAATCAAAATGTGCGAATCAATTAAGGACAGACAACACAATGGCTAAAAGAAAACGGACAAAAGGACAAAGAATGATCTACAATACACTACAATACATGACCCACCAGTGACATCCGTCATGTAACTGTTAGACGACACGAACATCATCTGACATGGAAATCGTGTTGGTCACCAGTATACGTAAATAAATACAAATGACATTAATATAACACGAACTCCCGATAAAACAAATGGGAGTAATGTATTATAAGAGGTTGGATGCAAAGAACAAATCTGAAATTAAGACAAATGGAGATTCCTCAAATCAGAAGAAAATTTTCAACGGGCATGAACCCTTACTAGAAATGGAACGATGACACCAGGTGCTCAAATGTGCAAAACACTTGCATGACTGCTTCATTTCACTAAGAAAGAGTTTGGGCCCATCAAACTATTTTAACTCCACCACATTTTATTGAAGTGACAGTACCAAGTCAGAAAAGTAAACGGTCATGTATATATTATGTGTGTTGTCAGTATCGACTTTGCCTCTTTCTATATATATATAATGTTTTATTATATAGATAGCTGTGAATTACAGAATTTTCCGAGTTAAACAAAAACGATAATTTCACAGTGAAATTATCGTTTTTAATTTCACTCTCGCTATATTTCGCGCCATTTCGTTGTCGACGTCATATGAAGACTTCCAGTTTGAAACGTAATAATTAGACGTTATTTGGCTTCGTGTATGCTTCAATTTTTGTCAAATTTAACTAAAATAATATTTGAAGGTAAGCATTTTAATTATTTTATTGTCGTGGTTGGGTGGAGCCATGTTTTTTGAAGCGATACACATTATAGTATTTCCCTACGCTACAGACGTAATATAGTGCAATTAAGCTCATTTTATATTAATTTCGATTCGAAACATTTTTGTAATCTATATAATAAATACTATAACTAATTGAAGAGTTTCATTATAAAAAATATGTCACTCATGACCAAATGACCTTGTAACTCAATCATGCGTTGCGTGCATTCGTGAGTTACTGCGTTATTTGGTCATTCGTGACATATTTTTCATAATGAAACTCATCAATTAGTTATAGTATAATTATTAGATTTTAGAAATGTGTATACAGCGTGGTATTCTTTGTTTTTCATTTGATGTCATGATAGAACATCCTATCTAACATTTGATGTCATGATAGAACATCCAATCTAACATTTGATGTCATGATAGAACATCCTATCTAACATTTGATGTCATGATAGAACATCCTATCTAACATTTGATATCATGATAGAACATCCTATCTAATATTTGATGTCATGATAGAACATCCAATCTAACATTTGATGTCATGATAGTCAGTGAGAGTGAGTGAGTGAGTGAGTGATTGCTGCTTAACGCCAACTCAGCAATTCTTCAGCTATATCATGGCGAGCACAAGACAATTTTCAATGAGAAGATGATGAGGTCCGCTTTGTTCTAAACCAACACGCTGAGTTGGATTTCTATAGTGCTAGCTCACTGAAACAAGTCCGCTAGTAGAAATGTCGCTCCATTCGGAAACATTATTCTGATTCCGAGCCAACCAGTCTTTGCTCTTTCTCCTTAATGCTGCCTGCTTAGCAGAGAAGCAACACATACAAATTATTTAGTCATTGGTTTGACCCGACCGGGGCTCGAACCCACGATCAACCGCACTCGAGGCGAGCACGCTAACCATTACGCCACCGATGCGGTTACTATGAAGAGAACGACTATGATTTGTCACTGTACTATGAAGAGGACTATGGTTTGTTTCTGTACTATGAGAAAGACTATGGTTTTTTCTGTACTATGATGAGTAATATGGTTTGTTTCTGTACTATGAAGACGACTATGGTTTGTTTCTGTACTATGAAGAGAACCATGGTTTGTTTCTGTACTATAAAGAGGACTATGGTTTGTTTCTGTACTATAAAGAGGACTATGGTTTGTTTCTGTACTATGAAGATGACTATGGTTTGTTTCTGTACTATGAAGATGACCATGGTTTGTTTCTGTACTATGAAGATGACTATGGCTTGTTTCTGTACTATGAAGATGACCATGGTTTGTTTCTGTACTATGAAGATGACTATGGTTTGTTTCTGTACCTATAAAGAAGATTATGGTTTGTTTCTGTACTATGAAGATGACTATGTTTTGTTTCTGTACTATGGAGATGACTATGGTTTGTTTCTGTACTATGAAGATGACTATGGTTTGTTTCTGTACTATGAAGAGGACTATGGTTTGTTTCTGTACTATGAAGAAGACTATGGTTTGTTTCTGTACTATGAAGATGACAATGGCTTGTTTCTGTACTATAAAGATGACTAGGGTTTGTTTCTGTACCATAAAGAGGACTATGGTTTGTTTCTGTACTATGAAGATGACTATGGTTTGTTTCTGTACTATGAAGATGACTATGGCTTGTTTCTTTACTATGAAGAGGACTATGGTTTGTTTCTGTACTATGAAGAGGACAATGGTGTGTTTCTGTACTATAAAGAGGAGTATGGTGTGTTTCTGTACTATGAGGATGACTATGGTTTGTTTCTTTACTATGAAGAGGACTATGGTTTGTTTCTGTACTATGAAGAGGACTATGGTTTGTTTCTGTACTATGAAGATGACTATGGTGTGTTTCTGTACTATGAAGAAGACTATGGTTTGTTTCTGTACTATAAAGATGACTATGGTTTGTTTCTGTACTATGAAGAAGACTATGGTTTGTTTCTGTACAATGAAGATGACTATGATTTGTATCTGTACTATAAAGAAGACTATGGTTTGTTTCTGTACTATGAAGAAGACTATGGCTTGTTTCTCTACTATAAAGATAACTAGGGTTTGTTTCTGTACTATACAGATGACTATGGCTTGTTTCTGTACTATAAAGATATCTATGGTTTGTTTCTGTACTATGAAGAGGACTATGGTTTGTTTCTGTACTATGAGAAAGACTGGTTTTTTTCTGTACTATGATGAGTAATATGGTTTGTTTCTGTACTATGAAGATGACTATGGCTTGTTTCTGTACTATAAAGATGACTAGGGTTTGTTTCTGTACCATAAAGAGGACTATGGTTTGTTTCTGTACTATGAAGATGACTATGGTTTGTTTCTGTACTATGCAGATGACTATGGCTTGTTTTTTTACTATAAAGATGACCATGGTTTGTTTCTGTACTATGAAGAAGACTATGGTTTGTTTCTGTACTATGAAGATGACTATGGTTTGTTTCTGTACTATAAAGAAGACTATGGTTTGTTTCTGTACTATGAAGAAGACTATGGTTTGTTTCTGTACTATAAAGAGGACTATGGGTTGTTTCTGTACTATAAAGATGACTATGGTTTGTTTCTGTACTATAAAGAGAACTATGGTTCGTTTCTGTACTATAAAGAGAACTATGGTTTCTTTCTGTACTATAAAGATGACTATGGTTTGTTTCTGTACTATGAAGAAGACTATGGTTTGTATCTGTACTATAAAGAGAACTATGGTTTGTATTTGTACTATAAAGATGACTATGGTTTGTATATGTAATATAAAGATGACTATGGGTTGTTTCTGTACTATAAAGATGTCTATGGTTTGTTTCTGTACTATGAAGAAGACTATGGTTTGTTTCTGTACTATAAAGATGACTATGGTTTGTTTCTGTACTATAAAGAGGACTATGGGTTGTTTCTGTACTATAAAGATGACTATGGTTTGTTTTTGTACTATGAAGAGTAATATGGTTTATATCTGTACTATAAAGAGGACTATGGGTTGTTTTTGTACTATAAAGATGACTATGGTTTGTTTCTGTACTATAAAGAGGACTATGGGTTGTTTCTGTACTATAAAGATGACTATGGTTTGTTTTTGTACTATGAAGAATAATATGGTTTGTATCTGTACTATAAAGAGGACTATGGGTTGTTTCTGTACTATAAAGATGACTATGGTTTGTATCTGTACTATAAAGAGGACTATGGGTTGTTTCTGTACTATGAAGATGACCATGGTTTGTTTCTGTACTATGAAGATGACTATGGCTTGTTTCTGTACTATGAAGATGACCATGGTTTGTTTCTGTACTATGAAGATGACTATGGTTTGTTTCTGTACCTATAAAGAAGATTATGGTTTGTTTCTGTACTATGAAGATGACTATGTTTTGTTTCTGTACTATGGAGATGACTATGGTTTGTTTCTGTACTATGAAGATGACTATGGTTTGTTTCTGTACTATGAAGAGGACTATGGTTTGTTTCTGTACTATGAAGAAGACTATGGTTTGTTTCTGTACTATGAAGATGACAATGGCTTGTTTCTGTACTATAAAGATGACTAGGGTTTGTTTCTGTACCATAAAGAGGACTATGGTTTGTTTCTGTACTATGAAGATGACTATGGTTTGTTTCTGTACTATGAAGATGACTATGGCTTGTTTCTTTACTATGAAGAGGACTATGGTTTGTTTCTGTACTATGAAGAGGACAATGGTGTGTTTCTGTACTATAAAGAGGAGTATGGTGTGTTTCTGTACTATGAGGATGACTATGGTTTGTTTCTTTACTATGAAGAGGACTATGGTTTGTTTCTGTACTATGAAGAGGACTATGGTTTGTTTCTGTACTATGAAGATGACTATGGTGTGTTTCTGTACTATGAAGAAGACTATGGTTTGTTTCTGTACTATAAAGATGACTATGGTTTGTTTCTGTACTATGAAGAAGACTATGGTTTGTTTCTGTACAATGAAGATGACTATGATTTGTATCTGTACTATAAAGAAGACTATGGTTTGTTTCTGTACTATGAAGAAGACTATGGCTTGTTTCTGTACTATAAAGATGACTAGGGTTTGTTTCTGTACTATAAAGATGACTATGGCTTGTTTCTGTACTATAAAGATATCTATGGTTTGTTTCTGTACTATGAAGAGGACTATGGTTTGTTTCTGTACTATGAGAAAGACTGGTTTTTTTCTGTACTATGATGAGTAATATGGTTTGTTTCTGTACTATGAAGATGACTATGGCTTGTTTCTGTACTATAAAGATGACTATGGCTTGTTTCTGTACCATAAAGAGGACTATGGTTTGTTTCTGTACTATGAAGATGACTATGGTTTGTTTCTGTACTATGAAGATGACTATGGCTTGTTTTTTTACTATAAAGATGACCATGGTTTGTTTCTGTACTATGAAGAAGACTATGGTTTGTTTCTGTACTATGAAGATGACTATGGTTTGTATCTGTACTATAAAGAAGACTATGGTTTGTTTCTGTACTATGAAGAAGACTATGGTTTGTTTCTGTACTATAAAGAGGACTATGGGTTGTTTCTGTACTATAAAGATGACTATGGTTTGTTTCTGTACTATAAAGAGAACTATGGCTTGTTTCTGTACTATAAAGAGAACTATGGTTTGTTTCTGTACTATAAAGATGACTATGGTTTGTTTCTGTACTATGAAGAAGACTATGGTTTGTATCTGTACTATAAAGAGAACTATGGTTTGTATTTGTACTATAAAGATGACTATGGTTTGTATATGTAATATAAAGATGACTATGGTTTGTTTCTGTACTATGAAGAAGACTATGGTTTGTTTCTGTACTATAAAGATGACTATGGTTTGTTTCTGTACTATAAAGAGGACTATGGGTTGTTTCTGTACTATAAAGATGACTATGGTTTGTTTTTGTACTATGAAGAGTAATATGGTTTATATCTGTACTATAAAGAGGACTATGGGTTGTTTCTGTACTATAAAGATGACTATGGTTTGTTTCTGTACTATAAAGAGGACTATGGGTTGTTTCTGTACTATAAAGATGACAATAGTTTGTTTTTGTACTATGAAGAATAATATGGTTTGTATCTGTACTATAAAGAGGACTATGGGTTGTTTCTGTACTATAAAGATGACTATGGTTTGTATCTGTACTATAAAGAGGACTATGGGTTGTTTCTGTACTATGAAGATGACTATGGCTTGTTTCTTTACTATGAAGATGACTATGGTTTGCTTCTGTACTATAAAGAGGACTGTGGGTTGTTTCTGTATTATAAAGAGGACTATGGGTTGTTTCTGTACTATAAAGAGGACTATGGTTTGCTTCTGTACTATAAAGAGGACTATGGTTTGTTTCTGTACTATGAAAAGTAATATGGTTTGTTTCTGTACTATGGAGATGACTATGGTTTGTTTCTGTACTATAAAGATGACTATGGTTTGTTTCTGTACCATGAAGAGTAATATGGGTTGTTTCTGTACTATGAAGAGGAATATGGTTTGTTTCTGTACTATGGAGATGACTATGGTTTGTTTCTGCACTACAAAGAGGACTGTGGGTTGTTTCTGTACTATAAAGATGACTATGGTTTGTTTCTGTACTATGAAGAAGACTGGTTTGTTTCTGTACTATAAAGATAACTATGGTTTGTTTCTTTACTATAAAGATGACTATGGTTTGTTTCTGTACTATGAGAAAGACTATGGTTTGTTTCTGTACTATAAAGATGTCTATGGTTTGTTTCTGTACTATGAAGAAGACTATAGTTTGTTTCTGTACCATGAAGAGGACTATGGTTTGTTTCTGTTCTATGAAGAGGACTATGGCTTGTTTCTGTACTATTAAGATGACTATGGTTTGTTTCTGTACTATGAAGAAGACTATGGTTTGTTTCAGTACTATGAAGATGACTATGGTTTGTTTCTGTACTATGGAGATGACTATGGTTTGTTTCAGTACTATAAAGAGAACTATGGTTTGTTTCTGAACTATAAAGAAGATTATGGTTTGTTTCTGTACTATGAAAATGTCTATGGTTTGTTTCTGTACTATAAAGATGACTATGGTGTGTTTCTGTACTATGAAGAAGACTATGGTTTGTTTCTGTACTATAAAGAGGACTGTGGGTTGTTTCTGTACTATAAAGAAGACTATGGTTTGTTTCTGTACTATGAAGAAGACTATGGTTTGTTTCTGTACTATGGAGATGACTATGGTTTGTTTCTGTTCTATGAATATGACTATGGTTTGTTTCTGTACTATAAAGAGTAATATGAAGATGACCATGGTTTGTTTCTGTACTATGAAGATGACTATGGCTTGTTTCTGTACTATGAAGAGAACTATGGTTTGTTTCTGTACTATGAAGATGGCTATGGTTTGTTTCTGTACTATAAAGAGTAATATGGTTTGTTTTTGTACTATAAAGATGACCATGGTTTGTTTCTGTACTATGAAGAGGACTATGGTTTGTTTCTGTACTATGAAGATGACTATGGCTTGTACTGTAAAGAAGACTATGGTTTGTTTCTGTACTATAAAGAGTAATATGGTTTGTTTTTGTACTATAAAGAGGACTATGGTTTGTTTCTGTAATATAAAGATGACTATGGTTTGTTTCTGTGCTATGAAGAGGACTATGGTTTGCTTCTGTACTATAAAGAGTAATATGAAGATGACCATGGTTTGTTTCTGTACTATGAAGATGACTATGGCTTGTTTCTGTACTATGAAGAGGACTATGGTTTGTTTCTGTACTATGAAGATGGCTATGGTTTGTTTCTGTACTATAAAGAGTAATATGGTTTGTTTTTGTACTATAAAGATGACTATGGTTTGTTTCTGTACTAAGAAGATGACTATGGCTTGTTTCTGTACTATAAAGAAGACAATGGTTTGTTTCTGTACTATGAAGAGGACTGTGGTTTGTATCTGTACTATGAAGATGTCTATGGTTTGTTTCTATACTATAAAGAATAATATGGTTTGTTTTTGTACTATAAAGAGGACTATGGTTTGTTTCTGTACTATGAAGATGACTATGGCTTGTTTCTGTACTATGAAGATGACTATGGTTTGTTTCTGTACTATGAAGAGGACTGTGGTTTGTTTCTGTACTATGAAGATGAATATGGTTTGTTTCTGTACTATGAAGAGGACTGTGGTTTGTTTCTGTACTATGAAGATGAATATGGTTTGTTTCTGTACTATGAAGATGACTATGGTGTGTTTCTGTACTATAAAGAAGACTATGGTTTGTTTCTGTACTATAAAGAAGATTATGGTTTGTTTCTGTACTATGAAGATGACTATGGTTTGTTTCTGTACTATGAAGATGTCTATGGTTTGTTTCTGTACTATGAAGATGACTATGGTTTGTTTCTGTACTATGAAGATGACCATGGTTTCTTTCTGTACTATGAAGATGACTATGGTTTGTGTCTGTACTATGAAGATGTCTATGGTTTGTTTCTGTACTATGGAGATGACTATGGTTTGTTTCTGTACTATAAAGAAGACTATGGTTTGTTTCTGTACTATGAAGACGACTATGGTTTGTTTCTGTACTATAAAGATGACTATGGTTTGTTTCTGTACTATACAGATGACTATGGTTTGTTTCTGTACTATGAAGAGGACTATGGTTTGTTTCTGTACTATGAAGATGTCTATGGTTTTTTTCTGTACTATGAAGAAGACTATGGTTTGTTTCAGTACTATAAAGAGAACTATGGTTTGTTTCTGAACTATAAAGAAGACTATGGTTTGTTTCTGTACTATGAAGAGGACTATGGTTTGTTTCTGTACTATGAAGAGGACTATGGTTTGTTTCTGTACTATGAAGATGTCTATGGCTTGTTTCTGTACTATGAAGATGTCTATGGTTTGTTTCTGTACTATAAAGAGTAATATGGTTTGGTTTTGTACTATAAAGAGGACTATGGTTTGTTTCTGTACTATGAAGATGACTATAGCTTGTTTCTGTACTATGAAGAGGACTATGGTTTGTTTCTGTACTATGAAGATGTCTATGGTTTGTTTCTGTACTATAAAGAGTAATATGGTTTGTTTTTGTACTATAAAGAGGACTATGGTTTGTTTCTGTAATATAAAGATGACTATGGTTTGTTTCTGTACTATGAAGAGGACTATGGTTTGTTTATGTACTATGAAGAAGACTATGGTTTGTTTCTGTACTATGAAGAGGACTATGGTTTTTTTCTGTACTATGAAGATGTCTATGGTTTGTTTCTGTACTATAAAGAGTAATATGGTTTGTTTTTGTACTATAAAGAGGACTATGGTTTGTTTCTGAACTATAAAGAAGATTATGGTTTGTTTCTGTAATATAAAGATGACTATGGTTTGTTTCTGTAATATAAAGATGACTATGGTTTGTGTCTGTACTATGAAGATGTCTATGGTTTGTTTCTGTACTATAAAGATGACTATGGTGTGTTTCTGTACTATGAAGAAGACTATGGTTTGTTTCTGTACTATAAAGAGGACTGTGGGTTGTTTCTGTACTATAAAGAAGACTATGGTTTGTTTCTGTACTATAAAGAAGACTATGGTTTGTTTCTGTACTATGGAGATGACTATGGTTTGTTTCTGTTCTATGAAGATGACTATGGTTTGTTTCTGTACTATAAAGAGTAATATGAAGATGACTATGGTTTGTTTCTGTACTATGAAGATGACTATGGCTTGTTTCTGTACTATGAAGAGGACTATGGTTTGTTTCTGAACTATGAAGATGGCTATGGTTTGTTTCTGTACTATAAAGAGTAATATGGTTTGTTTCTGTACTATGAAGATGACTATGGCTTGTTTCTGTACTATAAAGAAGACTATGGTTTGTTTCTGTACTATGAAGAGAATTATGGTTTGTATCTGTACTATGAAGATGTCTATGTTTTGTTTCTGTACTATAAAGAGTAATATGGTTTGTTTCTGTACTATAAAGATGACTATGGTGTGTTTCTGTACTATGAAGAAGACTATGGTTTGTTTCTGTACTATAAAGAGGACTGTGGGTTGTTTCTGTACTATAAAGAAGACTATGGTTTGTTTCTGTACTATAAAGAAGACTATGGTTTGTTTCTGTACTATGGAGATGACTATGGTTTGTTTCTGTTCTATGAAGATGACTATGGTTTGTTTCTGTACTATAAAGAGTAATATGAAGATGACTATGGTATGCTTCTGTACTATGAAGATGACTATGGCTTGTTTCTGTACTATGAAGAGGACTATGGTTTGTTTCTGAACTATGAAGATGGCTATGGTTTGTTTCTGTACTATAAAGAGTAATATGGTTTGTTTCTGTACTATGAAGATGACTATGGCTTGTTTCTGTACTATAAAGAAGACTATGGTTTGTTTCTGTACTATGAAGAGAATTATGGTTTGTATCTGTACTATGAAGATGTCTATGTTTTGTTTCTGTACTATAAAGAGTAATATGGTTTGTTTTTGTACTATAAAGAGGACTATGGTTTGTTTCTGTAATATAAAGATGACTATGGTTTGTTTCTGTACTATGAAGAGGACTATGGTTTGTTTCTGTACTATGAAGAAGACTATGGTTTGTTTCTGTACTATAAAGAAGATTATGGTTTGTTTCTGTACTATGAAGATGACTATGGTTTGTTTCTGTACTATGAAGATGTCTATGGTTTGTTTCTGTACTATGAAGATGACTATGATTTGTTTCTGTACTATGAAGATGACCATGGTTTGTTTCTGTACTATGAAGATGACTATGGTTTTTTTCTGTACTATGAAGATGACTATGGTTTGTGTCTGTACCATGAAGATGTCTATGGTTTGTTTCTGTACTATGGAGATGACTATGGTTTGTTTCTGTACTATAAAGAAGACTATGGTTTGTTTCTGTACTATGAAGACGACTATGGTTTGTTTCTGTACTATAAAGAGAACTATGGTTTGTATTTGTACTATAAAGATGACTATGGTTTGTATATGTAATATAAAGATGACTATGGTTTGTTTTTGTACTATGAAGAAGACTATGGTTTGTTTCTGTACTATAAAGATGACTATGGTTTGTTTCTGTACTATAAAGAGGACTATGGGTTGTTTCTGTACTATAAAGATGACTATGGTTTGTTTTTGTACTATGAAGAGTAATATGGTTTATATCTGTACTATAAAGAGGACTATGGGTTGTTTCTGTACTATAAAGATGACTATGGTTTGTATCTGTACTATAAAGAGGACTATGGGTTGTTTCTGTACTATAAAGATGACTATGGTTTGTTTCTGTATTATGAAGAGTAATATGGTTTGTTTCTGTACTATAAAGATGTCTATGGTTTGTTTCTGTACTATAAAGATGACTATGGGTTGTTTCTGTACTATGAAGATGACTATGGCTTGTTTCTTTACTATGCAGATGACTATGGTTTGCTTCTGTACTATAAAGAGGACTGTGGGTTGTTTCTGTATTATAAAGAGGACTATGGGTTGTTTCTGTACTATAAAGAGGACTATGGTTTGCTTCTGTACTATAAAGAGGACTATGGTTTGTTTCTGTACTATGAAGAGTAATATGGTTTGTTTCTGTACTATGGAGATGACTATGGTTTGTTTCTGTACTATAAAGATGACTATGGTTTGTTTCTGTACCATGAAGAGTAATATGGGTTGTTTCTGTACTATGAAGAGGAATATGGTTTGTTTCTGTACTATGGAGATGACTATGGTTTGTTTCTGCACTACAAAGAGGACTGTGGGTTGTTTCTGTACTATAAAGATGACTATGGTTTGTTTCTGTACTATGAAGAAGACTGGTTTGTTTCTGTACTATAAAGATAACTATGGTTTGTTTCTTTACTATAAAGATGACTATGGTTTGTTTCTGTACTATGAGAAAGACTATGGTTTGTTTCTGTACTATAAAGATGTCTATGGTTTGTTTCTGTACTATGAAGAAGACTATAGTTTGTTTCTGTACCATGAAGAGGACTATGGTTTGTTTCTGTTCTATGAAGATGACTATGGCTTGTTTCTGTACTATTAAGATGACTATGGTTTGTTTCTGTACTATGAAGAAGACTATGGTTTGTTTCAGTACTATGAAGATGACTATGGTTTGTTTCTGTACTATGGAGATGACTATGGTTTGTTTCAGTACTATAAAGAGAACTATGGTTTGTTTCTGAACTATAAAGAAGATTATGGTTTGTTTCTGTAATAAAAAAATGACAATGGTTTGTTTCAGTAATATAAATATGACTATGGTTTGTTTCTCTACTATAAAGAGGACTGTGGGTTGTTTCTGTACTATAAAGAAGACTATGGTTTGTTTCTGTACTATGAAGAAGACTATGGTTTGTTTCTGTACTATGGAGATGACTATGGTTTGTTTCTGTTCTATGAAGATGACTATGGTTTGTTTCTGTACTATAAAGAGTAATATGAAGATGACCATGGTTTGTTTCTGTACTATGAAGATGACTATGGCTTGTTTCTGTACTATGAAGAGAACTATGGTTTGTTTCTGTACTATGAAGATGGCTATGGTTTGTTTCTGTACTATAAAGAGTAATATGGTTTGTTTTTGTACTATAAAGATGACTATGGTTTGCTTCTGTACTATGAAGAGGACTATGGTTTGTTTCTGTACTATGAAGATGACTATGGCTTGTACTGTAAAGAAGACTATGGTTTGTTTCTGTACTATGAAGAGGACTATGGTTTGTTTCTGTACTATGAAGATGACTATGGCTTGTTTCTGTACTATGAAGATGTCTATGGTTTGTTTCTGCACTATAAAGAGTAACATGGTTTGGTTTTGTACTATAAAGAGGACTATGGTTTGTTTCTGTACTATGAAGATGACTATGGCTTGTTTCTGTACTATGAAGAGGACTATGGTTTGTTTCTGTACTATGAAGATGTCTATGGTTTGTTTCTGTACTATAAAGAGTAATATGGTTTGTTTTTGTACTATAAAGAGGACTATGGTTTGTTTCTGTAATATAAAGATGACTATGGTTTGTTTCTGTACTATGAAGAGGACTATGGTTTGTTTATGTACTATGAAGATGACTATGGCTTGTTTCTGTACTATAAAGAAGACTATGGTTTGTTTCTGTACTATGAAGAGGACTATGGTTTGTTTCTGTACTATGAAGATGTCTATGGTTTGTTTCTGTACTATAAAGATGTCTATGGTTTATTTCTGTACTATAAAGAGTAATATGGTTTGTTTTTGTACTATAAAGAGGACTATGGTTTGTTTCTGAACTATAAAGAAGATTATGGTTTGTTTCTGTAATATAAAGATGACTATGGTTTGTTTCTGTAAAATAAAGATGACTATGGTTTGTGTCTGTACTATGAAGATGTCTATGGTTTGTTTCTGTACTATAAAGATGACTATGGTGTGTTTCTGTACTATGAAGATGACTATGGTTTGTATCTGTACTATAAAGAAGACTATGGTTTGTTTCTGTACTATGAAGAGGACTATGGGTTGTTTCTGTACTATAAAGATGACTATGGTTTGTTTCTGTACTATAAAGAGAACTATGGTTTGTTTCTGTACTATAAAGAGAACTATGGTTTGTTTCTGTACTATAAAGATGACTATGGTTTGTTTCTGTACTATGAAGAGTAATATGGTTTATATCTGTACTATAAAGATGACTATGGTTTGTATCTGTACTATAAAGAGAATTATGGTTTGTATTTGTACTATAAAGATGACTATGGTTTGTATATGTAATATAAAGATGACTATGGTTTGTTTCTGTACTATGAAGAAGACTATGGTTTGTTTCTGCACTATAAAGATGACTATGGTTTGTTTCTGTACTATAAAGAGGACTATGGGTTGTTTCTGTACTATAAAGATGACTATGGTTTGTTTTTGTACTATGAAGAGTAATATGGTTTATATCTGTACTATAAAGAGGACTATGGGTTGTTTCTGTACTATAAAGATGACTATGGTTTGTTTCTGTACTATAAAGAGGACTATGGGTTGTTTTTGTACTATAAAGATGACTATGGTTTGTTTTTGTACTATGAAGAGTAATATGGTTTGTATCTGTACTATAAAGAGGACTATGGGTTGTTTCTGTACTATAAAGATGACTATGGTTTGTATCTGTACTATAAAGAGGACTATGGGTTGTTTCTGTACTATAAAGATGACTATGGTTTGTTTCTGTATTATGAAGAGTAATATGGTTTGTTTCTGTACTATAAAGATGTCTATGGTTTGTTTCTGTACTACAAAGATGACTATGGGTTGTTTCTGTACTATGAAGATGACTATGGCTTGTTTCTTTACTATGCAGATGACTATGGTTTGCTTCTGTACTATAAAGAGGACTGTGGGTTGTTTCTGTATTATAAAGAGGACTATGGGTTGTTTCTGTACTATAAAGAGGACTATGGTTTGCTTCTGTACTATAAAGAGGACTATGGTTTGTTTCTGTACTATGAAGAGTAATATGGTTTGTTTCTGTACTCTGGAGATGACTATGGTTTGTTTCTGTACTATACAGATGACTATGGTTTGTTTCTGTACCATGAAGAGTAATATGGGTTGTTTCTGTACTATGAAGAGGAATATGGTTTGTTTCTGTACTATGGAGATGACTATGGTTTGTTTCTGCACTACAAAGAGGACTGTGGGTTGTTTCTGTACTATAAAGATGACTATGGTTTGTTTCTGTACTATGAAGAAGACTGGTTTGTTTCTGTACTATAAAGATAACTATGGTTTGTTTCTTTACTATAAAGATGACTATGGTTTGTTTCTGTACTATGAGAAAGACTATGGTTTGTTTCTGTACTATAAAGATGTCTATGGTTTGTTTCTGTACTATGAAGAAGACTATAGTTTGTTTCTGTACCATGAAGAGGACTATGGTTTGTTTCTGTTCTATGAAGAGGACTATGGCTTGTTTCTGCACTATTAAGATGACTATGGTTTGTTTCTGTACTATGAAGAAGACTATGGTTTGTTTCAGTACTATGAAGATGACTATGGTTTGTTTCTGTACTATGGAGATGACTATGGTTTGTTTCAGTACTATAAAGAGAACTATGGTTTGTTTCTGAACTATAAAGAAGATTATGGTTTGTTTCTGTAATATAAAAATGACTATGGTTTGTTTCAGTAATATAAATATGACTATGGTTTGTTTCTGTACTATGAAGATGTCTATGGTTTGTTTCTGTACTATAAAGATGACTATGGTGTGTTTCTGTACTATGAAGAAGACTATGGTTTGTTTCTGTACTATAAAGAGGACTGTGGGTTGTTTCTGTACTATAAAGAAGACTATGGTTTGTTTCTGTACTATGAAGAAGACTATGGTTTGTTTCTGTACTATGGAGATGACTATGGTTTGTTTCTGTTCTATGAAGATGACTATGGTTTGTTTCTGTACTATAAAGAGTAATATGAAGATGACCATGGTTTGCTTCTGTACTATGAAGATGACTATGGCTTGTTTCTGTACTATGAAGAGAACTATGGTTTGTTTCTGTACTATGAATATGGCTATGGTTTGTTTCTGTACTATAAAGAGTAATATGGTTTGTTTTTGTACTATAAAGATGACTATGGTTTGCTTCTGTACTATGAAGAGGACTATGGTTTGTTTCTGTACTATGAAGATGACTATGGCTTGTACTGTAAAGAAGACTATGGTTTGTTTCTGTACTATAAAGAGTAATATGGTTTTTTTTTGTACTATAAAGAGGACTATGGTTTGTTTCTGTACTATAAAGATGACTATGGTTTGTTTCTGTACTATGAAGATGACTATGGCTTGTTTCTGTACTATAAAGAAGACTATGGTTTGTTTCTGTACTATGAAGAGGACTGTGGTTTGTATCTGTACTATGAAGATGTCTATGGTTTGTTTCTGTACTATAAAGAGTAATATGGTTTGTTTTTGTACTATAAAGAGGACTATGGTTTGTTTCTGTACTATGAAGATGACTATGGCTTGTTTCTGTACTATGAAGATGACTATGGTTTGTTTCTGTACTATGAAGAGGACTGTGGTTTGTTTCTGTACTATGAAGATGAATATGGTTTGTTTCCGTACTATGAAGAGGACTGTGGTTTTTTTCTGTACTATGAAGATGACTATGGTGTGTTTCTGTACTATGAAGAGGACTGTGGTTTGTTTCTGTACTATGAAGATGAATATGGTTTGTTTCTGTACTATGAAGATGACTATGGTGTGTTTCTGTACTATAAAGAAGACTATGGTTTGTTTCTGTACTATAAAGAGTAATATGGTTTGTTTTTGTACTATAAAGAGGACTATGGTTTGTTTCTGAACTATAAAGAAGATTATGGTTTGTTTCTGTAATATAAAGATGACTATGGTTTGTTTCTGTAATATAAAGATGACTATGGTTTGTGTCTGTACTATGAAGATGTCTATGGTTTGTTTCTGTACTATAAAGATGACTATGGTGTGTTTCTGTACTATGAAGAAGACTATGGTTTGTTTCTGTACTATAAAGAGGACTGTGGGTTGTTTCTGTACTATAAAGAAGACTATGGTTTGTTTCTGTACTATAAAGAAGACTATGGTTTGTTTCTGTACTATGGAGATGACTATGGTTTGTTTCTGTTCTATGAAGATGACTATGGTTTGTTTCTGTACTATAAAGAGTAATATGAAGATGACTATGGTTTGTTTCTGTACTATGAAGATGACTATGGCTTGTTTCTGTACTATGAAGAGGACTATGGTTTGTTTCTGTACTATGAAGATGGCTATGGTTTGTTTCTGTACTATAAAGAGTAATATGGTTTGTTTCTGTACTATGAAGATGACTATGGCTTGTTTCTGTACTATAAAGAAGACTATGGTTTGTTTCTGTTCTATGAAGAGGACTATGGTTTGTATCTGTACTATGAAGATGTCTATGTTTTGTTTCTGTACTATAAAGAGTAATATGGTTTGTTTTTGTACTATAAAGAGGACTATGGTTTGTTTCTGTAATATAAAGATGACTATGGTTTGTTTCTGTACTATGAAGAGGACTATGGTTTGTTTCTGTACTATGAAGATGACTATGGCTTGTTTCTGTACTATGAAGATGACTATGGTGTGTTTCTGTACTATGAAGAGGACTGTGGTTTGTTTCTGTACTATGAAGATGAATATGGTTTGTTTCTGTACTATGAAGATGACTATGGTGTGTTTCTGTACTATAAAGAAGACTATGGTTTGTTTCTGTACTATAAAGAAGATTATGGTTTGTTTCTGTACTATGAAGATGACTATGGTTTGTTTCTGTACTATGAAGATGTCTATGGTTTGTTTCTGTACTATGAAGATGACTATGATTTGTTTCTGTACTATGAAGATGACCATGGTTTGTTTCTGTACTATGAAGATGACTATGGTTTTTTTCTGTACTATGAAGATGACTATGGTTTGTGTCTGTACCATGAAGATGTCTATGGTTTGTTTCTGTACTATGGAGATGACTATGGTTTGTTTCTGTACTATAAAGAAGACTATGGTTTGTTTCTGTACTATGAAGACGACTATGGTTTGTTTCTGTACTATAAAGAGAACTATGGTTTGTTTCTGTACTAAAAAGATGACTATGGTTTGTTTCTGTACTATACAGATGACTATGGTTTGTTTCTGTACTATGAAGATGTCTATGGTTTGTTTCTGTACTATGAAGAAGACTATGGTTTGTTTCAGTACTATAAAGAGAACTATGGTTTGTTTCTGAACTATAAAGAAGACTATGGTTTGTTTCTGTACTATGAAGAGGACTATGGTTTGTTTCTGTACTATGAAGAGGACTATGGTTTGTTTCTGTACTATGAAGATGACTATGGCTTGTTTCTGTACTATGAAGATGTCTATGGTTTGTTTCTGCACTATAAAGAGTAACATGGTTTGGTTTTGTACTATAAAGAGGACTATGGTTTGTTTCTGTACTATGAAGATGACTATGGCTTGTTTCTGTACTATGAAGAGGACTATGGTTTGTTTCTGTACTATGAAGAGGACTATGGTTTGTTTCTGTACTATGAAGATGTCTATGGTTTGTTTCTGTACTATAAAGAGTAATATGGTTTGTTTTTGTACTATAAAGAGGATTATGGTTTGTTTCTGTAATATAAAGATGACTATGGTTTGTTTCTGTACTATGAAGAGGACTATGGTTTGTTTATGTACTATGAAGATGACTATGGCTTGTTTCTGTACTATAAAGAAGACTATGGTTTGTTTCTGTACTATGAAGAGGACTATGGTTTGTTTCTGTACTATGAAAATGTCTATGGTTTGTTTCTGTACTATAAAGATGTCTATGGTTTGTTTCTGTACTATAAAGAGTAATATGGTTTGTTTTTGTACTATAAAGAGGACTATGGTTTGTTTCTGAACTATAAAGAAGATTATGGTTTGTTTCTGTAATATAAAGATGACTATGGTTTGTTTCTGTAATATAAAGATGACTATGGTTTGTGTCTGTACTATGAAGATGTCTATGGTTTGTTTCTGTACTATAAAGATGACTATGGTGTGTTTCTGTACTATGAAGAAGACTATGGTTTGTTTCTGTACTATAAAGAGGACTGTGGGTTGTTTCTGTACTATAAAGAAGACTATGGTTTGTTTCTGTACTATAAAGAAGACTATGGTTTGTTTCTGTACTATGGAGATGACTATGGTTTGTTTCTGTTCTATGAAGATGACTATGGTTTGTTTCTGTACTATAAAGAGTAATATGAAGATGATTATGGTTTGTTTCTGTTCTATGAAGATGACTATGGCTTGTTTCTGTACTATGAAGAGGACTATGGTTTGTTTCTGTACTATGAAGATGGCTATGGTTTGTTTCTGTACTATAAAGAGTAATATGGTTTGTTTCTGTACTATGAAGATGACTATGGCTTGTTTCTGTACTATAAAGAAGACTATGGTTTGTTTCTGTACTATGAAGAGGACTATGGTTTGTATCTCTACTATGAAGATGTCTATGGTTTGTTTCTGTACTATAAAGAGTAATATGGTTTGTTTTTGTACTATAAAGAGGACTATGGTTTGTTTCTGTACTATGAAGAGGACTATGGTTTGTTTCTGTACTATGAAGAGGACAATGGTGTGTTTCTGTACTATAAAGAGGAGTATGGTGTGTTTCTGTACTATGAGGATGATTATGGTTTGTTTCTTTACTATGAAGAGGACTATGGTTTGTTTCTTTACTATGAAGAGGACTATGGTTTGTTTCTGTACTATGAAGAGGACAATGGTGTGTTTCTGTACTATAAAGAGGAGTATGGTGTGTTTCTGTACTATGAGGATGACTATGGTTTGTTTCTTTACTATGAAGAGGACTATGGTTTGTTTCTGTACTATGAAGAGGACTATGGTTTGTTTCTGTACTATGAAGATGACTATGGTGTGTTTCTGTACTATGAAGAAGACTATGGTTTGTTTCTGTACTATAAAGATGACTATGGTTTGTTTCTGTACTATGAAGAAGACTATGGTTTGTTTCTGTACAATGAAGATGACTATGATTTGTATCTGTACTATAAAGAAGACTATGGTTTGTTTCTGTACTATGAAGAAGACTATGGCTTGTTTCTGTACTATAAAGATGACTAGGGTTTGTTTCTGTACTATAAAGATGACTATGGCTTGTTTCTGTACTATAAAGATATCTATGGTTTGTTTCTGTACTATGAAGAGGACTATGGTTTGTTTCTGTACTATGAGAAAGACTGGTTTTTTTCTGTACTATGATGAGTAATATGGTTTGTTTCTGTACTATGAAGATGACTATGGCTTGTTTCTGTACTATAAAGATGACTATGGCTTGTTTCTGTACCATAAAGAGGACTATGGTTTGTTTCTGTACTATGAAGATGACTATGGTTTGTTTCTGTACTATGAAGATGACTATGGCTTGTTTTTTTACTATAAAGATGACCATGGTTTGTTTCTGTACTATGAAGAAGACTATGGTTTGTTTCTGTACTATGAAGATGACTATGGTTTGTATCTGTACTATAAAGAAGACTATGGTTTGTTTCTGTACTATGAAGAAGACTATGGTTTGTTTCTGTACTATAAAGAGGACTATGGGTTGTTTCTGTACTATAAAGATGACTATGGTTTGTTTCTGTACTATAAAGAGAACTATGGTTTGTTTCTGTACTATAAAGAGAACTATGGTTTGTTTCTGTACTATAAAGATGACTATGGTTTGTTTCTGTACTATGAAGAAGACTATGGTTTGTATCTGTACTATAAAGAGAACTATGGTTTGTATTTGTACTATAAAGATGACTATGGTTTGTATATGTAATATAAAGATGACTATGGTTTGTTTCTGTACTATGAAGAAGACTATGGTTTGTTTCTGTACTATAAAGATGACTATGGTTTGTTTCTGTACTATAAAGAGGACTATGGGTTGTTTCTGTACTATAAAGATGACTATGGTTTGTTTTTGTACTATGAAGAGTAATATGGTTTATATCTGTACTATAAAGAGGACTATGGGTTGTTTCTGTACTATAAAGATGACTATGGTTTGTTTCTGTACTATAAAGAGGACTATGGGTTGTTTCTGTACTATAAAGATGACTATAGTTTGTTTTTGTACTATGAAGAATAATATGGTTTGTATCTGTACTATAAAGAGGACTATGGGTTGTTTCTGTACTATAAAGATGACTATGGTTTGTATCTGTACTATAAAGAGGACTATGGGTTGTTTCTGTACTATAAAGATGACTATGGTTTGTTTCTGTATTATGAAGAGTAATATGGTTTGTTTCTGTACTATAAAGATGTCTATGGTTTGTTTCTGTACTATAAAGATGACTATGGGTTGTTTCTGTACTATGAAGATGACTATGGCTTGTTTCTTTACTATGAAGATGACTATGGTTTGCTTCTGTACTATAAAGAGGACTGTGGGTTGTTTCTGTATTATAAAGAGGACTATGGGTTGTTTCTGTACTATAAAGAGGACTATGGTTTGCTTCTGTACTATAAAGAGGACTATGGTTTGTTTCTGTACTATGAAAAGTAATATGGTTTGTTTCTGTACTATGGAGATGACTATGGTTTGTTTCTGTACTATAAAGATGACTATGGTTTGTTTCTGTACCATGAAGAGTAATATGGGTTGTTTCTGTACTATGAAGAGGAATATGGTTTGTTTCTGTACTATGGAGATGACTATGGTTTGTTTCTGCACTACAAAGAGGACTGTGGGTTGTTTCTGTACTATAAAGATGACTATGGTTTGTTTCTGTACTATGAAGAAGACTGGTTTGTTTCTGTACTATAAAGATAACTATGGTTTGTTTCTTTACTATAAAGATGACTATGGTTTGTTTCTGTACTATGAGAAAGACTATGGTTTGTTTCTGTACTATAAAGATGTCTATGGTTTGTTTCTGTACTATGAAGAAGACTATAGTTTGTTTCTGTACCATGAAGAGGACTATGGTTTGTTTCTGTTCTATGAAGAGGACTATGGCTTGTTTCTGTACTATTAAGATGACTATGGTTTGTTTCTGTACTATGAAGAAGACTATGGTTTGTTTCAGTACTATGAAGATGACTATGGTTTGTTTCTGTACTATGGAGATGACTATGGTTTGTTTCAGTACTATAAAGAGAACTATGGTTTGTTTCTGAACTATAAAGAAGATTATGGTTTGTTTCTGTAATATAAAAATGACTATGGTTTGTTTCAGTAATATAAATATGACTATGGTTTGTTTCTGTACTATGAAAATGTCTATGGTTTGTTTCTGTACTATAAAGATGACTATGGTGTGTTTCTGTACTATGAAGAAGACTATGGTTTGTTTCTGTACTATAAAGAGGACTGTGGGTTGTTTCTGTACTATAAAGAAGACTATGGTTTGTTTCTGTACTATGAAGAAGACTATGGTTTGTTTCTGTACTATGGAGATGACTATGGTTTGTTTCTGTTCTATGAAGATGACTATGGTTTGTTTCTGTACTATAAAGAGTAATATGAAGATGACCATGGTTTGTTTCTGTACTATGAAGAGAACTATGGTTTGTTTCTGTACTATGAAGAGAACTATGGTTTGTTTCTGTACTATGAAGATGGCTATGGTTTGTTTCTGTACTATAAAGAGTAATATGGTTTGTTTTTGTACTATAAAGATGACCATGGTTTGTTTCTGTACTATGAAGAGGACTATGGTTTGTTTCTGTACTATGAAGATGACTATGGCTTGTACTGTAAAGAAGACTATGGTTTGTTTCTGTACTATAAAGAGTAATATGGTTTGTTTTTGTACTATAAAGAGGACTATGGTTTGTTTCTGTAATATACAGATGACTATGGTTTGTTTCTGTGCTATGAAGAGGACTATGGTTTGCTTCTGTACTATAAAGAGTAATATGAAGATGACCATGGTTTGTTTCTGTACTAGGAAGATGACTATGGCTTGTTTCTGTACTATGAAGAGGACTATGGTTTGTTTCTGTACTATGAAGATGGCTATGGTTTGTTTCTGTACTATAAAGAGAAATATGGTTTGTTTTTGTACTATAAAGATGACTATGGTTTGTTTCTGTACTAAGAAGATGACTATGGCTTGTTTCTGTACTATAAAGAAGACTATGGTTTGTTTCTGTACTATGAAGAGGACTGTGGTTTGTATCTGTATTATGAAGATGTCTATGGTTTGTTTCTGTACTATAAAGAGTAATATGGTTTGTTTTTGTACTATAAAGAGGACTATGGTTTGTTTCTGTACTATGAAGATGACTATGGCTTGTTTCTGTACTATGAAGATGACTATGGTTTGTTTCTGTACTATGAAGAGGACTGTGGTTTGTTTCTGTACTATGAAGATGAATATGGTTTGTTTCTGTACTATGAAGAGGACTGTGGTTTGTTTCTGTACTATGAAGATGAATATGGTTTGTTTCTGTACTATGAAGATGACTATGGTGTGTTTCTGTACTATAAAGAAGACTATGGTTTGTTTCTGTACTATAAAGAAGATTATGGTTTGTTTCTGTACTATGAAGATGACTATGGTTTGTTTCTGTACTATGAAGATGTCTATGGTTTGTTTCTGTACTATGAAGATGACTATGGTTTCTTTCTGTACTATGAAGATGACCATGGTTTCTTTCTGTACTATGAAGATGACTATGGTTTGTGTCTGTACTATGAAGATGTCTATGGTTTGTTTCTGTACTATGGAGATGACTATGGTTTGTTTCTGTACTATAAAGAAGACTATGGTTTGTTTCTGTACTATGAAGACGACTATGGTTTGTTTCTGTACTATAAAGATGACTATGGTTTGTTTCTGTACTATACAGATGACTATGGTTTGTTTCTGTACTATGAAGAGGACTATGGTTTGTTTCTGTACTATGAAGATGTCTATGGTTTTTTTCTGTACTATGAAGAAGACTATGGTTTGTTTCAGTACTATAAAGAGAACTATGGTTTGTTTCTGAACTATAAAGAAGACTATGGTTTGTTTCTGTACTATGAAGAGGACTATGGTTTGTTTCTGTACTATGAAGAGGACTATGGTTTGTTTCTGTACTATGAAGATGTCTATGGCTTGTTTCTGTACTATGAAGATGTCTATGGTTTGTTTCTGTACTATAAAGAGTAATATGGTTTGGTTTTGTACTATAAAGAGGACTATGGTTTGTTTCTGTACTATGAAGATGACTATAGCTTGTTTCTGTACTATGAAGAGGACTATGGTTTGTTTCTGTACTATGAAGATGTCTATGGTTTGTTTCTGTACTATAAAGAGTAATATGGTTTGTTTTTGTACTATAAAGAGGACTATGGTTTGTTTCTGTAATATAAAGATGACTATGGTTTGTTTCTGTACTATGAAGAGGACTATGGTTTGTTTATGTACTATGAAGAAGACTATGGTTTGTTTCTGTACTATGAAGAGGACTATGGTTTGTTTCTGTACTATGAAGATGTCTATGGTTTGTTTCTGTACTATAAAGAGTAATATGGTTTGTTTTTGTACTATAAAGAGGACTATGGTTTGTTTCTGAACTATAAAGAAGATTATGGTTTGTTTCTGTAATATAAAGATGACTATGGTTTGTTTTTGTAATATAAAGATGACTATGGTTTGTGTCTGTACTATGAAGATGTCTATGGTTTGTTTCTGTACTATAAAGATGACTATGGTGTGTTTCTGTACTATGAAGAAGACTATGGTTTGTTTCTGTACTATAAAGAGGACTGTGGGTTGTTTCTGTACTATAAAGAAGACTATGGTTTGTTTCTGTACTATAAAGAAGACTATGGTTTGTTTCTGTACTATGGAGATGACTATGGTTTGTTTCTGTTCTATGAAGATGACTATGGTTTGTTTCTGTACTATAAAGAGTAATATGAAGATGACTAGGGTTTGTTTCTGTACTATGAAGATGACTATGGCTTGTTTCTGTACTATGAAGAGGACTATGGTTTGTTTCTGAACTATGAAGATGGCTATGGTTTGTTTCTGTACTATAAAGAGTAATATGGTTTGTTTCTGTACTATGAAGATGACTATGGCTTGTTTCTGTACTATAAAGAAGACTATGGTTTGTTTCTGTACTATGAAGAGAATTATGGTTTGTATCTGTACTATGAAGATGTCTATGTTTTGTTTCTGTACTATAAAGAGTAATATGGTTTGTTTTTGTACTATAAAGAGGACTATGGTTTGTTTCTGTAATATAAAGATGACTATGGTTTGTTTCTGTACTATGAAGAGGACTATGGTTTGTTTCTGTACTATGAAGATGACTATGGCTTGTTTCTGTACTATGAAGATGACTATGGTGTGTTTCTGTACTATGAAGAGGACTGTGGTTTGTTTCTGTACTATGAAGATGAATATGGTTTGTTTCTGTACTATGAAGATGACTATGGTGTGTTTCTGTACTATAAAGAAGACTATGGTTTGTTTCTGTACTATAAAGAAGATTATGGTTTGTTTCTGTACTATGAAGATGACTATGGTTTGTTTCTGTACTATGAAGATGTCTATGGTTTGTTTCTGTACTATGAAGATGACTATGATTTGTTTCTGTACTATGAAGATGACCATGGTTTGTTTCTGTACTATGAAGATGACTATGGTTTTTTTCTGTACTATGAAGATGACTATGGTTTGTGTCTGTACCATGAAGATGTCTATGGTTTGTTTCTGTACTATGAAGATGACTATGGTGTGTTTCTGTACTATAAAGAAGACTATGGTTTGTTTCTGTACTATAAAGAAGATTATGGTTTGTTTCTGTACTATGAAGATGACTATGGTTTGTTTCTGTACTATGAAGATGTCTATGGTTTGTTTCTGTACTATGAAGATGACTATGATTTGTTTCTGTACTATGAAGATGACCATGGTTTGTTTCTGTACTATGAAGATGACTATGGTTTTTTTCTGTACTATGAAGATGACTATGGTTTGTGTCTGTACCATGAAGATGTCTATGGTTTGTTTCTGTACTATGGAGATGACTATGGTTTGTTTCTGTACTATAAAGAAGACTATGGTTTGTTTCTGTACTATGAAGACGACTATGGTTTGTTTCTGTACTATAAAGAGAACCATGGTTTGTTTCTGTACTATAAAGATGACTATGGTTTGTTTCTGTACTATACAGATGACTATGGTTTGTTTCTGTACTATGAAGATGTCTATGGTTTGTTTCTGTACTATGAAGAGGACTATGGTTTGTTTCTGTACTATGAAGATGTCTATGGTTTGTTTCTGTACTATAAAGATGTCTGTGGTTTATTTCTGTACTATAAAGAGTAATATGGTTTGTTTTTGTACCATAAAGAGGACTATGGTTTGTTTCTGAACTATAAAGAAGATTATGGTTTGTTTCTGTAATATAAAGATGACTATGGTTTGTTTCTGTAAAATAAAGATGACTATGGTTTGTGTCTGTACTATGAAGATGTCTATGGTTTGTTTCTGTACTATAAAGATGACTATGGTGTGTTTCTGTACTATGAAGATGACTATGGTTTGTATCTGTACTATAAAGAAGACTATGGTTTGTTTCTGTACTATGAAGAAGACTATGGTTTGTTTCTGTACTATAAAGAGGACTATGGGTTGTTTCTGTACTATAAAGATGACTATGGTTTGTTTCTGTACTATAAAGAGAACTATGGTTTGTTTCTGTACTATAAAGAGAACTATGGTTTGTTTCTGTACTATAAAGATGACTATGGTTTGTTTCTGTACTATGAAGAAGACTATGGTTTGTATCTGTACTATAAAGAGAACTATGGTTTGTATTTGTACTATAAAGATGACTATGGTTTGTATATGTAATATAAAGATGACTATGGTTTGTTTCTGTACTATGAAGAAGACTATGGTTTGTTTCTGTACTATAAAGATGACTATGGTTTGTTTCTGTACTATAAAGAGGACTATGGGTTGTTTCTGTACTATAAAGATGACTATGGTTTGTTTTTGTACTATGAAGAGTAATATGGTTTATATCTGTACTATAAAGAGGACTATGGGTTGTTTCTGTACTATAAAGATGACTATGGTTTGTATCTGTACTATAAAGAGGACTATGGGTTGTTTCTGTACTATAAAGATGACTATGGTTTGTTTCTGTATTATGAAGAGTAATATGGTTTGTTTCTGTACTATAAAGATGTCTATGGTTTGTTTCTGTACTATAAAGATGACTATGGGTTGTTTCTGTACTATGAAGATGACTATGGCTTGTTTCTTTACTATGCAGATGACTATGGTTTGCTTCTGTACTATAAAGAGGACTGTGTGTTGTTTCTGTATTATAAAGAGGACTATGGGTTGTTTCTGTACTATAAAGAGGACTATGGTTTGCTTCTGTACTATAAAGAGGACTATGGTTTGTTTCTGTACTATGAAGAGTAATATGGTTTGTTTCTGTACTATGGAGATGACTATGGTTTGTTTCTGTACTATAAAGATGACTATGGTTTGTTTCTGTACCATGAAGAGTAATATGGGTTGTTTCTGTACTATGAAGAGGAATATGGTTTGTTTCTGTACTATGGAGATGACTATGGTTTGTTTCTGCACTACAAAGAGGACTGTGGGTTGTTTCTGTACTATAAAGATGACTATGGTTTGTTTCTGTACTATGAAGAAGACTGGTTTGTTTCTGTACTATAAAGATAACTATGGTTTGTTTCTTTACTATAAAGATGACTATGGTTTGTTTCTGTACTATGAGAAAGACTATGGTTTGTTTCTGTACTATAAAGATGTCTATGGTTTGTTTCTGTACTATGAAGAAGACTATAGTTTGTTTCTGTACCATGAATAGGACTATGGTTTGTTTCTGTTCTATGAAGAGGACTATGGCTTGTTTCTGTACTATTAAGATGACTATGGTTTGTTTCTGTACTATGAAGAAGACTATGGTTTGTTTCAGTACTATGAAGATGACTATGGTTTGTTTCTGTACTATGGAGATGACTATGGTTTGTTTCAGTACTATAAAGAGAACTATGGTTTGTTTCTGAACTATAAAGAAGATTATGGTTTGTTTCTGTAATATAAAAATGACAATGGTTTGTTTCAGTAATATAAATATGACTATGGTTTGTTTCTGTACTATGAAGATGTCTATGGTTTGTTTCTGTACTATAAAGATGACTATGGTGTGTTTCTGTACTATGAAGAAGACTATGGTTTGTTTCTGTACTATAAAGAGGACTGTGGGTTGTTTCTGTACTATAAAGAAGACTATGGTTTGTTTCTGTACTATGAAGAAGACTATGGTTTGTTTCTGTACTATGGAGATGACTATGGTTTGTTTCTGTTCTATGAAGATGACTATGGTTTGTTTCTGTACTATAAAGAGTAATATGAAGATGACCATGGTTTGTTTCTGTACTATGAAGATGACTATGGTTTGTTTCTGTACTATGAAGATGGCTATGGTTTGTTTCTGTACTATAAAGAGTAATATGGTTTGTTTTTGTACTATAAAGATGACTATGGTTTGCTTCTGTACTATGAAGAGGACTATGGTTTGTTTCTGTACTATGAAGATGACTATGGCTTGTACTGTAAAGAAGACTATGGTTTGTTTCTGTACTATGAAGAGGACTATGGTTTGTTTCTGTACTATGAAGATGACTATGGCTTGTTTCTGTACTATGAAGATGTCTATGGTTTTTTTCTGCACTATAAAGAGTAACATGGTTTGGTTTTGTACTATAAAGAGGACTATGGTTTGTTTCTGTACTATGAAGATGACTATGGCTTGTTTCTGTACTATGAAGAGGACTATGGTTTGTTTCTGTACTATGAAGATGTCTATGGTTTGTTTCTGTACTATAAAGAGTAATATGGTTTGTTTTTGTACTATAAAGAGGACTATGGTTTGTTTCTGTAATATAAAGATGACTATGGTTTGTTTCTGTACTATGAAGAGGACTATGGTTTGTTTATGTACTATGAAGATGACTATGGCTTGTTTCTGTACTATAAAGAAGACTATGGTTTGTTTCTGTACTATGAAGAGGACTATGGTTTGTTTCTGTACTATGAAGATGTCTATGGTTTGTTTCTGTACTATAAAGATGTCTATGGTTTATTTCTGTACTATAAAGAGTAATATGGTTTGTTTTTGTACTATAAAGAGGACTATGGTTTGTTTCTGAACTATAAAGAAGATTATGGTTTGTTTCTGTAATATAAAGATGACTATGGTTTGTTTCTGTAAAATAAAGATGACTATGGTTTGTGTCTGTACTATGAAGATGTCTATGGTTTGTTTCTGTACTATAAAGATGACTATGGTGTGTTTCTGTACTATGAAGATGACTATGGTTTGTATCTGTACTATAAAGAAGACTATGGTTTGTTTCTGTACTATGAAAAGGACTATGGGTTGTTTCTGTACTATAAAGATGACTATGGTTTGTTTCTGTACTATAAAGAGAACTATGGTTTGTTTCTGTACTATGAAGAGAACTATGGTTTGTTTCTGTACTATAAAGATGACTATGGTTTGTTTCTGTACTATGAAGAAGACTATGGTTTGTATCTGTACTATAAAGAGAATTATGGTTTGTATTTGTACTATAAAGATGACTATGGTTTGTATATGTAATATAAAGATGACTATGGTTTGTTTCTGTACTATGAAGAAGACTATGGTTTGTTTCTGTACTATAAAGATGACTATGGTTTGTTTCTGTACTATAAAGAGGACTATGGGTTGTTTCTGTACTATAAAGATGACTATGGTTTGTTTTTGTACTATGAAGAGTAATATGGTTTATATCTGTACTATAAAGAGGACTATGGGTTGTTTCTGTACTATAAAGATGACTATGGTTTGTTTCTGTACTATAAAGAGGACTATGGGTTGTTTTTGTACTATAAAGATGACTATGGTTTGTTTTTGTACTATGAAGAGTAATATGGTTTGTATCTGTACTATAAAGAGGACTATGGGTTGTTTCTGTACTATAAAGATGACTATGGTTTGTATCTGTACTATAAAGAGGACTATGGGTTGTTTCTGTACTATAAAGAGGACTATGGTTTGTTTCTGTATTATGAAGAGTAATATGGTTTGTTTCTGTACTATAAAGATGTCTATGGTTTGTTTCTGTACTACAAAGATGACTATGGGTTGTTTCTGTACTATGAAGATGACTATGGCTTGTTTCTTTACTATGCAGATAACTATGGATTGCTTCTGTACTATAAAGAGGACTGTGGGTTGTTTCTGTATTATAAAGAGGACTATGGGTTGTTTCTGTACTATAAAGAGGACTATGGTTTGCTTCTGTACTATAAAGAGAACTATGGTTTGTTTCTGTACTATGAAGAGTAATATGGTTTGTTTCTGTACTATGGAGATGACTATGGTTTGTTTCTGTACTATACAGATGACTATGGTTTGTTTCTGTACCATGAAGAGTAATATGGGTTGTTTCTGTACTATGAAGATGACTATGATTTGTTTCTGTACTATGAAGATGACCATGGTTTGTTTCTGTACTATGAAGATGACTATGGTTTTTTTCTGTACTATGAAGATGACTATGGTTTGTGTCTGTACCATGAAGATGTCTATGGTTTGTTTCTGTACTATGGAGATGACTATGGTTTGTTTCTGTACTATAAAGAAGACTATGGTTTGTTTCTGTACTATGAAGACGACTATGGTTTGTTTCTGTACTATAAAGAGAACTATGGTTTGTTTCTGTACTATAAAGATGACTATGGTTTGTTTCTGTACTATACAGATGACTATGGTTTGTTTCTGTACTATGAAGATGTCTATGGTTTGTTTCTGTACTATGAAGAAGACTATGTTTGTTTCAGTACTATAAAGAGAACTATGGTTTGTTTCTGAACTATAAAGAAGACTATGGTTTGTTTCTGTACTATGAAGAGGACTATGGTTTGTTTCTGTACTATGAAGAGGACTATGGTTTGTTTCTGTACTATGAAGATGACTATGGCTTGTTTCTGTACTATGAAGATGTCTATGGTTTGTTTCTGCACTATAAAGAGTAACATGGTTTGGTTTTGTACTATAAAGAGGACTATGGTTTGTTTCTGTACTATGAAGATGACTATGGCTTGTTTCTGTACTATGAAGAGGACTATGGTTTGTTTCTGTACTATGAAGAGGACTATGGTTTGTTTCTGTACTATGAAGATGTCTATGGTTTGTTTCTGTACTATAAAGAGTAATATGGTTTGTTTTTGTACTATAAAGAGGATTATGGTTTGTTTCTGTAATATAAAGATGACTATGGTTTGTTTCTGTACTATGAAGAGGACTATGGTTTGTTTATGTACTATGAAGATGACTATGGCTTGTTTCTGTACTATAAAGAAGACTATGGTTTGTTTCTGTACTATGAAGAGGACTATGGTTTGTTTCTGTACTATGAAGATGTCTATGGTTTGTTTCTGTACTATAAAGATGTCTATGGTTTGTTTCTGTACTATAAAGAGTAATATGGTTTGTTTTTGTACTATAAAGAGGACTATGGTTTGTTTCTGAACTATAAAGAAGATTATGGTTTGTTTCTGTAATATAAAGATGACTATGGTTTGTTTCTGTAATATAAAGATGACTATGGTTTGTGTCTGTACTATGAAGATGTCTATGGTTTGTTTCTGTACTATAAAGATGACTATGGTGTGTTTCTGTACTATGAAGAAGACTATGGTTTGTTTCTGTACTATAAAGAGGACTGTGGGTTGTTTCTGTACTATAAAGAAGACTATGGTTTGTTTCTGTACTATAAAGAAGACTATGGTTTGTTTCTGTACTATGGAGATGACTATGGTTTGTTTCTGTTCTATGAAGATGACTATGGTTTGTTTCTGTACTATAAAGAGTAATATGAAGATGACTAGGGTTTGTTTCTGTTCTATGAAGATGACTATGGCTTGTTTCTGTACTATGAAGAGGACTATGGTTTGTTTCTGTACTATGAAGATGGCTATGGTTTGTTTCTGTACTATAAAGAGTAATATGGTTTGTTTCTGTACTATGAAGATGACTATGGCTTGTTTCTGTACTATAAAGAAGACTATGGTTTGTTTCTGTACTATGAAGAGGACTATGGTTTGTATCTCTACTATGAAGATGTCTATGGTTTGTTTCTGTACTATAAAGAGTAATATGGTTTGTTTTTGTACTATAAAGAGGACTATGGTTTGTTTCTGTAATATAAAGATGACTATGGTTTGTTTCTGTACTATGAAGAGGACTATGGTTTGTTTCTGTACTATGAAGATGACTATGGCTTGTTTCTGTACTATGAAAATGACTATGGTGTGTTTCTGTACTATGAAGAGGACTGTGGTTTGTTTCTGTACTATGAAGATGAATATGGTTTGTTTCTGTACTATGAAGATGACTATGGTGTGTTTCTGTACTATAAAGAAGACTATGGTTTGTTTCTGTACTATAAAGAAGATTATGGTTTGTTTCTGTACTATGAAGATGACTATGGTTTGTTTCTGTACTATGAAGATGTCTATGTTTTGTTTCTGTACTATAAAGAGTAATATGGTTTGTTTTTGTACTATAAAGAGGACTATGGTTTGTTTCTGTAATATAAAGATGACTATGGTTTGTTTCTGTACTATGAAGAGGACTATGGTTTGTTTCTGTACTATGAAGATGACTATGGCTTGTTTCTGTACTATGAAGATGACTATGGTGTGTTTCTGTACTATGAAGAGTTCTGTGGTTTGTTTCTGTACTATGAAGATGAATATGGTTTGTTTCTGTACTATGAAGATGACTATGGTGTGTTTCTGTACTATAAAGAAGACTATGGTTTGTTTCTGTACTATAAAGAAGATTATGGTTTGTTTCTGTACTATGAAGATGACTATGGTTTGTTTCTGTACTATGAAGATGTCTATGGTTTGTTTCTGTACTATGAAGATGACTATGATTTGTTTCTGTACTATGAAGATGACCATGGTTTGTTTCTGTACTATGAAGATGACTATGGTTTTTTTCTGTACTATGAAGATGACTATGGTTTGTGTCTGTACCATGAAGATGTCTATGGTTTGTTTCTGTACTATGGAGATGACTATGGTTTGTTTCTGTACTATAAAGAAGACTATGGTTTGTTTCTGTACTATGAAGACGACTATGGTTTGTTTCTGTACTATAAAGAGAACTATGGTTTGTTTCTGTACTATAAAGATGACTATGGTTTGTTTCTGTACTATACAGATGACTATGGTTTGTTTCTGTACTATGAAGATGTCTATGGTTTGTTTCTGTACTATGAAGAAGACTATGGTTTGTTTCAGTACTATAAAGAGAACTATGGTTTGTTTCTGAATTATAAAGAAGACTATGGTTTGTTTCTGTACTATGAAGAGGACTATGGTTTGTTTCTGTACTATGAAGAGGACTATGGTTTGTTTCTGTACTATGAAGATGACTATGGCTTGTTTCTTTACTATGCAGATGACTATGGTTTGCTTTTGTACTATAAAGAGGACTGTGGGTTGTTTCTGTATTATAAAGAGGACTATGGGTTGTTTCTGTACTATAAAGAGGACTATGGTTTGCTTCTGTACTATAAAGAGGACTATGGTTTGTTTCTGTACTATGAAGAGTAATATGGTTTGTTTCTGTACTATGGAGATGACTATGGTTTGTTTCTGTACTATAAAGATGACTATGGTTTGTTTCTGTACCATGAAGAGTAATATGGGTTGTTTCTGTACTATGAAGAGGAATATGGTTTGTTTCTGTACTATGGAGATGACTATGGTTTGTTTCTGCACTACAAAGAGGACTGTGGGTTGTTTCTGTACTATAAAGATGACTATGGTTTGTTTCTGTACTATGAAGAAGACTGGTTTGTTTCTGTACTATAAAGATAACTATGGTTTGTTTCTTTACTATAAAGATGACTATGGTTTGTTTCTGTACTATGAGAAAGACTATGGTTTGTTTCTGTACTATAAAGATGTCTATGGTTTGTTTCTGTACTATGAAGAAGACTATAGTTTGTTTCTGTACCATGAAGAGGACTATGGTTTGTTTCTGTTCTATGAAGAGGACTATGGCTTGTTTCTGTACTATTAAGATGACTATGGTTTGTTTCTGTACTATGAAGAAGACTATGGTTTGTTTCAGTACTATGAAGATGACTATGGTTTGTTTCTGTACTATGGAGATGACTATGGTTTGTTTCAGTACTATAAAGAGAACTATGGTTTGTTTCTGAACTATAAAGAAGATTATGGTTTGTTTCTGTAATATAAAAATGACAATGGTTTGTTTCAGTAATATAAATATGACTATGGTTTGTTTCTGTACTATGAAGATGTCTATGGTTTGTTTCTGTACTATAAAGATGACTATGGTGTGTTTCTGTACTATGAAGAAGACTATGGTTTGTTTCTGTACTATAAAGAGGACTGTGGGTTGTTTCTGTACTATAAAGAAGACTATGGTTTGTTTCTGTACTATGAAGAAGACTATGGTTTGTTTCTGTACTATGGAGATGACTATGGTTTGTTTCTGTTCTATGAAGATGACTATGGTTTGTTTCTGTACTATAAAGAGTAATATGAAGATGACTATGGTTTGTTTCTGTACTATGAAGATGACTATGGCTTGTTTCTGTACTATGAAGAGAACTATGGTTTGTTTCTGTACTATGAAGATGGCTATGGTTTGTTTCTGTACTATAAAGAGTAATATGGTTTGTTTTTGTACTATAAAGATGACTATGGTTTGCTTCTGTACTATGAAGAGGACTATGGTTTGTTTCTGTACTATGAAGATGACTATGGCTTGTACTGTAAAGAAGACTATGGTTTGTTTCTGTACTATGAAGAGGACTATGGTTTGTTTCTGTACTATGAAGATGACTATGGCTTGTTTCTGTACTATGAAGATGTCTATGGTTTTTTTCTGCACTATAAAGAGTAACATGGTTTGGTTTTGTACTATAAAGAGGACTATGGTTTGTTTCTGTACTATGAAGATGACTATGGCTTGTTTCTGTACTATGAAGAGGACTATGGTTTGTTTCTGTACTATGAAGATGTCTATGGTTTGTTTCTGTACTATAAAGAGTAATATGGTTTGTTTTTGTACTATAAAGAGGACTATGGTTTGTTTCTGTAATATAAAGATGACTATGGTTTGTTTCTGTACTATGAAGAGGACTATGGTTTGTTTATGTACTATGAAGATGACTATGGCTTGTTTCTGTACTATAAAGAAGACTATGGTTTGTTTCTGTACTATGAAGAGGACTATGGTTTGTTTCTGTACTATGAAGATGTCTATGGTTTGTTTCTGTACTATAAAGATGTCTATGGTTTATTTCTGTACTATAAAGAGTAATATGGTTTGTTTTTGTACTATAAAGAGGACTATGGTTTGTTTCTGAACTATAAAGAAGATTATGGTTTGTTTCTGTAATATAAAGATGACTATGGTTTGTTTCTGTAAAATAAAGATGACTATGGTTTGTGTCTGTACTATGAAGATGTCTATGGTTTGTTTCTGTACTATAAAGATGACTATGGTGTGTTTCTGTACTATGAAGATGACTATGGTTTGTATCTGTACTATAAAGAAGACTATGGTTTGTTTCTGTACTATGAAGAGGACTATGGGTAATTTCTGTACTATAAAGATGACTATGGTTTGTTTCTGTACTATAAAGAGAACTATGGTTTGTTTCTGTACTATAAAGAGAACTATGGTTTGTTTCTGTACTATAAAGATGACTATGGTTTGTTTCTGTACTATGAAGAAGACTATGGTTTGTATCTGTACTATAAAGAGAATTATGGTTTGTATTTGTACTATAAAGATGACTATGGTTTGTATATGTAATATAAAGATGACTATGGTTTGTTTCTGTACTATGAAGAAGACTATGGTTTGTTTCTGTACTATAAAGATGACTATGGTTTGTTTCTGTACTATAAAGAGGACTATGGGTTGTTTCTGTACTATAAAGATGACTATGGTTTGTTTTTGTACTATGAAGAGTAATATGGTTTATATCTGTACTATAAAGAGGACTATGGGTTGTTTCTGTACTATAAAGATGACTATGGTTTGTTTCTGTACTATAAAGAGGACTATGGGTTGTTTTTGTACTATAAAGATGACTATGGTTTGTTTTTGTACTATGAAGAGTAATATGGTTTGTATCTGTACTATAAAGAGGACTATGGGTTGTTTCTGTACTATAAAGATGACTATGGTTTGTATCTGTACTATAAAGAGGACTATGGGTTGTTTCTGTACTATAAAGAGGACTATGGTTTGTTTCTGTATTATGAAGAGTAATATGGTTTGTTTCTGTACTATAAAGATGTCTATGGTTTGTTTCTGTACTACAAAGATGACTATGGGTTGTTTCTGTACTATGAAGATGACTATGGCTTGTTTCTTTACTATGCAGATAACTATGGATTGCTTCTGTACTATAAAGAGGACTGTGGGTTGTTTCTGTATTATAAAGAGGACTATGGGTTGTTTCTGTACTATAAAGAGGACTATGGTTTGCTTCTGTACTATAAAGAGGACTATGGTTTGTTTCTGTACTATGAAGAGTAATATGGTTTGTTTCTGTACTATGGAGATGACTATGGTTTGTTTCTGTACTATACAGATGACTATGGTTTGTTTCTGTACCATGAAGAGTAATATGGGTTGTTTCTGTACTATGAAGATGACTATGATTTGTTTCTGTACTATGAAGATGACCATGGTTTGTTTCTGTACTATGAAGATGACTATGGTTTTTTTCTGTACTATGAAGATGACTATGGTTTGTGTCTGTACCATGAAGATGTCTATGGTTTGTTTCTGTACTATGGAGATGACTATGGTTTGTTTCTGTACTATAAAGAAGACTATGGTTTGTTTCTGTACTATGAAGACGACTATGGTTTGTTTCTGTACTATAAAGAGAACTATGGTTTGTTTCTGTAATATAAAGATGACTATGGTTTGTTTCTGTACTATGAAGAGGACTATGGTTTGTTTATGTACTATGAAGAAGACTATGGTTTGTTTCTGTACTATGAAGAGGACTATGGTTTGTTTCTGTACTATGAAGATGTCTATGGTTTGTTTCTGTACTATAAAGAGTAATATGGTTTGTTTTTGTACTATAAAGAGGACTATGGTTTGTTTCTGAACTATAAAGAAGATTATGGTTTGTTTCTGTAATATAAAGATGACTATGGTTTGTTTTTGTAATATAAAGATGACTATGGTTTGTGTCTGTACTATGAAGATGTCTATGGTTTGTTTCTGTACTATAAAGATGACTATGGTGTGTTTCTGTACTATGAAGAAGACTATGGTTTGTTTCTGTAATATAAAGATGACTATGGTTTGTTTCTGTACTATGAAGAGGACTATGGTTTGTTTCTGTACTATGAAGATGACTATGGCTTGTTTCTGTACTATGAAGATGACTATGGTGTGTTTCTGTACTATGAAGAGTTCTGTGGTTTGTTTCTGTACTATGAAGATGAATATGGTTTGTTTCTGTACTATGAAGATGACTATGGTGTGTTTCTGTACTATAAAGAAGACTATGGTTTGTTTCTGTACTATAAAGAAGATTATGGTTTGTTTCTGTACTATGAAGATGACTATGGTTTGTTTCTGTACTATGAAGATGTCTATGGTTTGTTTCTGTACTATGAAGATGACTATGATTTGTTTCTGTACTATGAAGATGACCATGGTTTGTTTCTGTACTATGAAGATGACTATGGTTTTTTTCTGTACTATGAAGATGACTATGGTTTGTGTCTGTACCATGAAGATGTCTATGGTTTGTTTCTGTACTATGGAGATGACTATGGTTTGTTTCTGTACTATAAAGAAGACTATGGTTTGTTTCTGTACTATGAAGACGACTATGGTTTGTTTCTGTACTATAAAGAGAACTATGGTTTGTTTCTGTACTATAAAGATGACTATGGTTTGTTTCTGTACTATACAGATGACTATGGTTTGTTTCTGTACTATGAAGATGTCTATGGTTTGTTTCTGTACTATGAAGAAGACTATGGTTTGTTTCAGTACTATAAAGAGAACTATGGTTTGTTTCTGAATTATAAAGAAGACTATGGTTTGTTTCTGTACTATGAAGAGGACTATGGTTTGTTTCTGTACTATGAAGAGGACTATGGTTTGTTTCTGTACTACGAAGATGACTATGGCTTGTTTCTTTACTATGCAGATGACTATGGTTTGCTTTTGTACTATAAAGAGGACTGTGGGTTGTTTCTGTATTATAAAGAGGACTATGGGTTGTTTCTGTACTATAAAGAGGACTATGGTTTGCTTCTGTACTATAAAGAGGACTATGGTTTGTTTCTGTACTATGAAGAGTAATATGGTTTGTTTCTGTACTATGGAGATGACTATGGTTTGTTTCTGTACTATAAAGATGACTATGGTTTGTTTCTGTACCATGAAGAGTAATATGGGTTGTTTCTGTACTATGAAGAGGAATATGGTTTGTTTCTGTACTATGGAGATGACTATGGTTTGTTTCTGCACTACAAAGAGGACTGTGGGTTGTTTCTGTACTATAAAGATGACTATGGTTTGTTTCTGTACTATGAAGAAGACTGGTTTGTTTCTGTACTATAAAGATAACTATGGTTTGTTTCTTTACTATAAAGATGACTATGGTTTGTTTCTGTACTATGAGAAAGACTATGGTTTGTTTCTGTACTATAAAGATGTCTATGGTTTGTTTCTGTACTATGAAGAAGACTATAGTTTGTTTCTGTACCATGAAGAGGACTATGGTTTGTTTCTGTTCTATGAAGAGGACTATGGCTTGTTTCTGTACTATTAAGATGACTATGGTTTGTTTCTGTACTATGAAGAAGACTATGGTTTGTTTCAGTACTATGAAGATGACTATGGTTTGTTTCTGTACTATGGAGATGACTATGGTTTGTTTCAGTACTATAAAGAGAACTATGGTTTGTTTCTGAACTATAAAGAAGATTATGGTTTGTTTCTGTAATATAAAAATGACAATGGTTTGTTTCAGTAATATAAATATGACTATGGTTTGTTTCTGTACTATGAAGATGTCTATGGTTTGTTTCTGTACTATAAAGATGACTATGGTGTGTTTCTGTACTATGAAGAAGACTATGGTTTGTTTCTGTACTATAAAGAGGACTGTGGGTTGTTTCTGTACTATAAAGAAGACTATGGTTTGTTTCTGTACTATGAAGAAGACTATGGTTTGTTTCTGTACTATGGAGATGACTATGGTTTGTTTCTGTTCTATGAAGATGACTATGGTTTGTTTCTGTACTATAAAGAGTAATATGAAGATGACTATGGTTTGTTTCTGTACTATGAAGATGACTATGGCTTGTTTCTGTACTATGAAGAGAACTATGGTTTGTTTCTGTACTATGAAGATGGCTATGGTTTGTTTCTGTACTATAAAGAGTAATATGGTTTGTTTTTGTACTATAAAGATGACTATGGTTTGCTTCTGTACTATGAAGAGGACTATGGTTTGTTTCTGTACTATGAAGATGACTATGGCTTGTACTGTAAAGAAGACTATGGTTTGTTTCTGTACTATGAAGAGGACTATGGTTTGTTTCTGTACTATGAAGATGACTATGGCTTGTTTCTGTACTATGAAGATGTCTATGGTTTTTTTCTGCACTATAAAGAGTAACATGGTTTGGTTTTGTACTATAAAGAGGACTATGGTTTGTTTCTGTACTATGAAGATGACTATGGCTTGTTTCTGTACTATGAAGAGGACTATGGTTTGTTTCTGTACTATGAAGATGTCTATGGTTTGTTTCTGTACTATAAAGAGTAATATGGTTTGTTTTTGTACTATAAAGAGGACTATGGTTTGTTTCTGTAATATAAAGATGACTATGGTTTGTTTCTGTACTATGAAGAGGACTATGGTTTGTTTATGTACTATGAAGATGACTATGGCTTGTTTCTGTACTATAAAGAAGACTATGGTTTGTTTCTGTACTATGAAGAGGACTATGGTTTGTTTCTGTACTATGAAGATGTCTATGGTTTGTTTCTGTACTATAAAGATGTCTATGGTTTATTTCTGTACTATAAAGAGTAATATGGTTTGTTTTTGTACTATAAAGAGGACTATGGTTTGTTTCTGAACTATAAAGAAGATTATGGTTTGTTTCTGTAATATAAAGATGACTATGGTTTGTTTCTGTAAAATAAAGATGACTATGGTTTGTGTCTGTACTATGAAGATGTCTATGGTTTGTTTCTGTACTATAAAGATGACTATGGTGTGTTTCTGTACTATGAAGATGACTATGGTTTGTATCTGTACTATAAAGAAGACTATGGTTTGTTTCTGTACTATGAAGAGGACTATGGGTAATTTCTGTACTATAAAGATGACTATGGTTTGTTTCTGTACTATAAAGAGAACTATGGTTTGTTTCTGTACTATAAAGAGAACTATGGTTTGTTTCTGTACTATAAAGATGACTATGGTTTGTTTCTGTACTATGAAGAAGACTATGGTTTGTATCTGTACTATAAAGAGAATTATGGTTTGTATTTGTACTATAAAGATGACTATGGTTTGTATATGTAATATAAAGATGACTATGGTTTGTTTCTGTACTATGAAGAAGACTATGGTTTGTTTCTGTACTATAAAGATGACTATGGTTTGTTTCTGTACTATAAAGAGGACTATGGGTTGTTTCTGTACTATAAAGATGACTATGGTTTGTTTTTGTACTATGAAGAGTAATATGGTTTATATCTGTACTATAAAGAGGACTATGGGTTGTTTCTGTACTATAAAGATGACTATGGTTTGTTTCTGTACTATAAAGAGGACTATGGGTTGTTTTTGTACTATAAAGATGACTATGGTTTGTTTTTGTACTATGAAGAGTAATATGGTTTGTATCTGTACTATAAAGAGGACTATGGGTTGTTTCTGTACTATAAAGATGACTATGGTTTGTATCTGTACTATAAAGAGGACTATGGGTTGTTTCTGTACTATAAAGAGGACTATGGTTTGTTTCTGTATTATGAAGAGTAATATGGTTTGTTTCTGTACTATAAAGATGTCTATGGTTTGTTTCTGTACTACAAAGATGACTATGGGTTGTTTCTGTACTATGAAGATGACTATGGCTTGTTTCTTTACTATGCAGATAACTATGGATTGCTTCTGTACTATAAAGAGGACTGTGGGTTGTTTCTGTATTATAAAGAGGACTATGGGTTGTTTCTGTACTATAAAGAGGACTATGGTTTGCTTCTGTACTATAAAGAGGACTATGGTTTGTTTCTGTACTATGAAGAGTAATATGGTTTGTTTCTGTACTATGGAGATGACTATGGTTTGTTTCTGTACTATACAGATGACTATGGTTTGTTTCTGTACCATGAAGAGTAATATGGGTTGTTTCTGTACTATGAAGATGACTATGATTTGTTTCTGTACTATGAAGATGACCATGGTTTGTTTCTGTACTATGAAGATGACTATGGTTTTTTTCTGTACTATGAAGATGACTATGGTTTGTGTCTGTACCATGAAGATGTCTATGGTTTGTTTCTGTACTATGGAGATGACTATGGTTTGTTTCTGTACTATAAAGAAGACTATGGTTTGTTTCTGTACTATGAAGACGACTATGGTTTGTTTCTGTACTATAAAGAGAACTATGGTTTGTTTCTGTAATATAAAGATGACTATGGTTTGTTTCTGTACTATGAAGAGGACTATGGTTTGTTTATGTACTATGAAGAAGACTATGGTTTGTTTCTGTACTATGAAGAGGACTATGGTTTGTTTCTGTACTATGAAGATGTCTATGGTTTGTTTCTGTACTATAAAGAGTAATATGGTTTGTTTTTGTACTATAAAGAGGACTATGGTTTGTTTCTGAACTATAAAGAAGATTATGGTTTGTTTCTGTAATATAAAGATGACTATGGTTTGTTTTTGTAATATAAAGATGACTATGGTTTGTGTCTGTACTATGAAGATGTCTATGGTTTGTTTCTGTACTATAAAGATGACTATGGTGTGTTTCTGTACTATGAAGAAGACTATGGTTTGTTTCTGTACTATAAAGAGGACTGTGGGTTGTTTCTGTACTATAAAGAAGACTATGGTTTGTTTCTGTACTATAAAGAAGACTATGGTTTGTTTCTGTACTATGGAGATGACTATGGTTTGTTTCTGTTCTATGAAGATGACTATGGTTTGTTTCTGTACTATAAAGAGTAATATGAAGATGACTAGGGTTTGTTTCTGTACTATGAAGATGACTATGGCTTGTTTCTGTACTATGAAGAGGACTATGGTTTGTTTCTGAACTATGAAGATGGCTATGGTTTGTTTCTGTACTATAAAGAGTAATATGGTTTGTTTCTGTACTATGAAGATGACTATGGCTTGTTTCTGTACTATAAAGAAGACTATGGTTTGTTTCTGTACTATGAAGAGAATTATGGTTTGTATCTGTACTATGAAGATGTCTATGTTTTGTTTCTGTACTATAAAGAGTAATATGGTTTGTTTTTGTACTATAAAGAGGACTATGGTTTGTTTCTGTAATATAAAGATGACTATGGTTTGTTTCTGTACTATGAAGAGGACTATGGTTTGTTTCTGTACTATGAAGATGACTATGGCTTGTTTCTGTACTATGAAGATGACTATGGTGTGTTTCTGTACTATGAAGAGGACTGTGGTTTGTTTCTGTACTATGAAGATGAATATGGTTTGTTTCTGTACTATGAAGATGACTATGGTGTGTTTCTGTACTATAAAGAAGACTATGGTTTGTTTCTGTACTATAAAGAAGATTATGGTTTGTTTCTGTACTATGAAGATGACTATGGTTTGTTTCTGTACTATGAAGATGTCTATGGTTTGTTTCTGTACTATGAAGATGACTATGATTTGTTTCTGTACTATGAAGATGACCATGGTTTGTTTCTGTACTATGAAGATGACTATGGTTTTTTTCTGTACTATGAAGATGACTATGGTTTGTGTCTGTACCATGAAGATGTCTATGGTTTGTTTCTGTACTATGAAGATGACTATGGTGTGTTTCTGTACTATAAAGAAGACTATGGTTTGTTTCTGTACTATAAAGAAGATTATGGTTTGTTTCTGTACTATGAAGATGACTATGGTTTGTTTCTGTACTATGAAGATGTCTATGGTTTGTTTCTGTACTATGAAGATGACTATGATTTGTTTCTGTACTATGAAGATGACCATGGTTTGTTTCTGTACTATGAAGATGACTATGGTTTTTTTCTGTACTATGAAGATGACTATGGTTTGTGTCTGTACCATGAAGATGTCTATGGTTTGTTTCTGTACTATGGAGATGACTATGGTTTGTTTCTGTACTATAAAGAAGACTATGGTTTGTTTCTGTACTATGAAGACGACTATGGTTTGTTTCTGTACTATAAAGAGAACCATGGTTTGTTTCTGTACTATAAAGATGACTATGGTTTGTTTCTGTACTATACAGATGACTATGGTTTGTTTCTGTACTATGAAGATGTCTATGGTTTGTTTCTGTACTATGAAGAGGACTATGGTTTGTTTCTGTACTATGAAGATGTCTATGGTTTGTTTCTGTACTATAAAGATGTCTGTGGTTTATTTCTGTACTATAAAGAGTAATATGGTTTGTTTTTGTACCATAAAGAGGACTATGGTTTGTTTCTGAACTATAAAGAAGATTATGGTTTGTTTCTGTAATATAAAGATGACTATGGTTTGTTTCTGTAAAATAAAGATGACTATGGTTTGTGTCTGTACTATGAAGATGTCTATGGTTTGTTTCTGTACTATAAAGATGACTATGGTGTGTTTCTGTACTATGAAGATGACTATGGTTTGTATCTGTACTATAAAGAAGACTATGGTTTGTTTCTGTACTATGAAGAAGACTATGGTTTGTTTCTGTACTATAAAGAGGACTATGGGTTGTTTCTGTACTATAAAGATGACTATGGTTTGTTTCTGTACTATAAAGAGAACTATGGTTTGTTTCTGTACTATAAAGAGAACTATGGTTTGTTTCTGTACTATAAAGATGACTATGGTTTGTTTCTGTACTATGAAGAAGACTATGGTTTGTATCTGTACTATAAAGAGAACTATGGTTTGTATTTGTACTATAAAGATGACTATGGTTTGTATATGTAATATAAAGATGACTATGGTTTGTTTCTGTACTATGAAGAAGACTATGGTTTGTTTCTGTACTATAAAGATGACTATGGTTTGTTTCTGTACTATAAAGAGGACTATGGGTTGTTTCTGTACTATAAAGATGACTATGGTTTGTTTTTGTACTATGAAGAGTAATATGGTTTATATCTGTACTATAAAGAGGACTATGGGTTGTTTCTGTACTATAAAGATGACTATGGTTTGTATCTGTACTATAAAGAGGACTATGGGTTGTTTCTGTACTATAAAGATGACTATGGTTTGTTTCTGTATTATGAAGAGTAATATGGTTTGTTTCTGTACTATAAAGATGTCTATGGTTTGTTTCTGTACTATAAAGATGACTATGGGTTGTTTCTGTACTATGAAGATGACTATGGCTTGTTTCTTTACTATGCAGATGACTATGGTTTGCTTCTGTACTATAAAGAGGACTGTGTGTTGTTTCTGTATTATAAAGAGGACTATGGGTTGTTTCTGTACTATAAAGAGGACTATGGTTTGCTTCTGTACTATAAAGAGGACTATGGTTTGTTTCTGTACTATGAAGAGTAATATGGTTAGTTTCTGTACTATGGAGATGACTATGGTTTGTTTCTGTACTATAAAGATGACTATGGTTTGTTTCTGTACCATGAAGAGTAATATGGGTTGTTTCTGTACTATGAAGAGGAATATGGTTTGTTTCTGTACTATGGAGATGACTATGGTTTGTTTCTGCACTACAAAGAGGACTGTGGGTTGTTTCTGTACTATAAAGATGACTATGGTTTGTTTCTGTACTATGAAGAAGACTGGTTTGTTTCTGTACTATAAAGATAACTATGGTTTGTTTCTTTACTATAAAGATGACTATGGTTTGTTTCTGTACTATGAGAAAGACTATGGTTTGTTTCTGTACTATAAAGATGTCTATGGTTTGTTTCTGTACTATGAAGAAGACTATAGTTTGTTTCTGTACCATGAATAGGACTATGGTTTGTTTCTGTTCTATGAAGAGGACTATGGCTTGTTTCTGTACTATTAAGATGACTATGGTTTGTTTCTGTACTATGAAGAAGACTATGGTTTGTTTCAGTACTATGAAGATGACTATGGTTTGTTTCTGTACTATGGAGATGACTATGGTTTGTTTCAGTACTATAAAGAGAACTATGGTTTGTTTCTGAACTATAAAGAAGATTATGGTTTGTTTCTGTAATATAAAAATGACAATGGTTTGTTTCAGTAATATAAATATGACTATGGTTTGTTTCTGTACTATGAAGATGTCTATGGTTTGTTTCTGTACTATAAAGATGACTATGGTGTGTTTCTGTACTATGAAGAAGACTATGGTTTGTTTCTGTACTATAAAGAGGACTGTGGGTTGTTTCTGTACTATAAAGAAGACTATGGTTTGTTTCTGTACTATGAAGAAGACTATGGTTTGTTTCTGTACTATGGAGATGACTATGGTTTGTTTCTGTTCTATGAAGATGACTATGGTTTGTTTCTGTACTATAAAGAGTAATATGAAGATGACCATGGTTTGTTTCTGTACTATGAAGATGACTATGGTTTGTTTCTGTACTATGAAGATGGCTATGGTTTGTTTCTGTACTATAAAGAGTAATATGGTTTGTTTTTGTACTATAAAGATGACTATGGTTTGCTTCTGTACTATGAAGAGGACTATGGTTTGTTTCTGTACTATGAAGATGACTATGGCTTGTACTGTAAAGAAGACTATGGTTTGTTTCTGTACTATGAAGAGGACTATGGTTTGTTTCTGTACTATGAAGATGACTATGGCTTGTTTCTGTACTATGAAGATGTCTATGGTTTTTTTCTGCACTATAAAGAGTAACATGGTTTGGTTTTGTACTATAAAGAGGACTATGGTTTGTTTCTGTACTATGAAGATGACTATGGCTTGTTTCTGTACTATGAAGAGGACTATGGTTTGTTTCTGTACTATGAAGATGTCTATGGTTTGTTTCTGTACTATAAAGAGTAATATGGTTTGTTTTTGTACTATAAAGAGGACTATGGTTTGTTTCTGTAATATAAAGATGACTATGGTTTGTTTCTGTACTATGAAGAGGACTATGGTTTGTTTATGTACTATGAAGATGACTATGGCTTGTTTCTGTACTATAAAGAAGACTATGGTTTGTTTCTGTACTATGAAGAGGACTATGGTTTGTTTCTGTACTATGAAGATGTCTATGGTTTGTTTCTGTACTATAAAGATGTCTATGGTTTATTTCTGTACTATAAAGAGTAATATGGTTTGTTTTTGTACTATAAAGAGGACTATGGTTTGTTTCTGAACTATAAAGAAGATTATGGTTTGTTTCTGTAATATAAAGATGACTATGGTTTGTTTCTGTAAAATAAAGATGACTATGGTTTGTGTCTGTACTATGAAGATGTCTATGGTTTGTTTCTGTACTATAAAGATGACTATGGTGTGTTTCTGTACTATGAAGATGACTATGGTTTGTATCTGTACTATAAAGAAGACTATGGTTTGTTTCTGTACTATGAAAAGGACTATGGGTTGTTTCTGTACTATAAAGATGACTATGGTTTGTTTCTGTACTATAAAGAGAACTATGGTTTGTTTCTGTACTATAAAGAGAACTATGGTTTGTTTCTGTACTATAAAGATGACTATGGTTTGTTTCTGTACTATGAAGAAGACTATGGTTTGTATCTGTACTATAAAGAGAATTATGGTTTGTATTTGTACTATAAAGATGACTATGGTTTGTATATGTAATATAAAGATGACTATGGTTTGTTTCTGTACTATGAAGAAGACTATGGTTTGTTTCTGTACTATAAAGATGACTATGGTTTGTTTCTGTACTATAAAGAGGACTATGGGTTGTTTCTGTACTATAAAGATGACTATGGTTTGTTTTTGTACTATGAAGAGTAATATGGTTTATATCTGTACTATAAAGAGGACTATGGGTTGTTTCTGTACTATAAAGATGACTATGGTTTGTTTCTGTACTATAAAGAGGACTATGGGTTGTTTTTGTACTATAAAGATGACTATGGTTTGTTTTTGTACTATGAAGAGTAATATGGTTTGTATCTGTACTATAAAGAGGACTATGGGTTGTTTCTGTACTATAAAGATGACTATGGTTTGTATCTGTACTATAAAGAGGACTATGGGTTGTTTCTGTACTATAAAGAGGACTATGGTTTGTTTCTGTATTATGAAGAGTAATATGGTTTGTTTCTGTACTATAAAGATGTCTATGGTTTGTTTCTGTACTACAAAGATGACTATGGGTTGTTTCTGTACTATGAAGATGACTATGGCTTGTTTCTTTACTATGCAGATAACTATGGATTGCTTCTGTACTATAAAGAGGACTGTGGGTTGTTTCTGTATTATAAAGAGGACTATGGGTTGTTTCTGTACTATAAAGAGGACTATGGTTTGCTTCTGTACTATAAAGAGAACTATGGTTTGTTTCTGTACTATGAAGAGTAATATGGTTTGTTTCTGTACTATGGAGATGACTATGGTTTGTTTCTGTACTATACAGATGACTATGGTTTGTTTCTGTACCATGAAGAGTAATATGGGTTGTTTCTGTACTATGAAGATGACTATGATTTGTTTCTGTACTATGAAGATGACCATGGTTTGTTTCTGTACTATGAAGATGACTATGGTTTTTTTCTGTACTATGAAGATGACTATGGTTTGTGTCTGTACCATGAAGATGTCTATGGTTTGTTTCTGTACTATGGAGATGACTATGGTTTGTTTCTGTACTATAAAGAAGACTATGGTTTGTTTCTGTACTATGAAGACGACTATGGTTTGTTTCTGTACTATAAAGAGAACTATGGTTTGTTTCTGTACTATAAAGATGACTATGGTTTGTTTCTGTACTATACAGATGACTATGGTTTGTTTCTGTACTATGAAGATGTCTATGGTTTGTTTCTGTACTATGAAGAAGACTATGTTTGTTTCAGTACTATAAAGAGAACTATGGTTTGTTTCTGAACTATAAAGAAGACTATGGTTTGTTTCTGTACTATGAAGAGGACTATGGTTTGTTTCTGTACTATGAAGAGGACTATGGTTTGTTTCTGTACTATGAAGATGACTATGGCTTGTTTCTGTACTATGAAGATGTCTATGGTTTGTTTCTGCACTATAAAGAGTAACATGGTTTGGTTTTGTACTATAAAGAGGACTATGGTTTGTTTCTGTACTATGAAGATGACTATGGCTTGTTTCTGTACTATGAAGAGGACTATGGTTTGTTTCTGTACTATGAAGAGGACTATGGTTTGTTTCTGTACTATGAAGATGTCTATGGTTTGTTTCTGTACTATAAAGAGTAATATGGTTTGTTTTTGTACTATAAAGAGGATTATGGTTTGTTTCTGTAATATAAAGATGACTATGGTTTGTTTCTGTACTATGAAGAGGACTATGGTTTGTTTATGTACTATGAAGATGACTATGGCTTGTTTCTGTACTATAAAGAAGACTATGGTTTGTTTCTGTACTATGAAGAGGACTATGGTTTGTTTCTGTACTATGAAGATGTCTATGGTTTGTTTCTGTACTATAAAGATGTCTATGGTTTGTTTCTGTACTATAAAGAGTAATATGGTTTGTTTTTGTACTATAAAGAGGACTATGGTTTGTTTCTGAACTATAAAGAAGATTATGGTTTGTTTCTGTAATATAAAGATGACTATGGTTTGTTTCTGTAATATAAAGATGACTATGGTTTGTGTCTGTACTATGAAGATGTCTATGGTTTGTTTCTGTACTATAAAGATGACTATGGTGTGTTTCTGTACTATGAAGAAGACTATGGTTTGTTTCTGTACTATAAAGAGGACTGTGGGTTGTTTCTGTACTATAAAGAAGACTATGGTTTGTTTCTGTACTATAAAGAAGACTATGGTTTGTTTCTGTACTATGGAGATGACTATGGTTTGTTTCTGTTCTATGAAGATGACTATGGTTTGTTTCTGTACTATAAAGAGTAATATGAAGATGACTAGGGTTTGTTTCTGTTCTATGAAGATGACTATGGCTTGTTTCTGTACTATGAAGAGGACTATGGTTTGTTTCTGTACTATGAAGATGGCTATGGTTTGTTTCTGTACTATAAAGAGTAATATGGTTTGTTTCTGTACTATGAAGATGACTATGGCTTGTTTCTGTACTATAAAGAAGACTATGGTTTGTTTCTGTACTATGAAGAGGACTATGGTTTGTATCTCTACTATGAAGATGTCTATGGTTTGTTTCTGTACTATAAAGAGTAATATGGTTTGTTTTTGTACTATAAAGAGGACTATGGTTTGTTTCTGTAATATAAAGATGACTATGGTTTGTTTCTGTACTATGAAGAGGACTATGGTTTGTTTCTGTACTATGAAGATGACTATGGCTTGTTTCTGTACTATGAAGATGACTATGGTGTGTTTCTGTACTATGAAGAGGACTGTGGTTTGTTTCTGTACTATGAAGATGAATATGGTTTGTTTCTGTACTATGAAGATGACTATGGTGTGTTTCTGTACTATAAAGAAGACTATGGTTTGTTTCTGTACTATAAAGAAGATTATGGTTTGTTTCTGTACTATGAAGATGACTATGGTTTGTTTCTGTACTATGAAGATGTCTATGTTTTGTTTCTGTACTATAAAGAGTAATATGGTTTGTTTTTGTACTATAAAGAGGACTATGGTTTGTTTCTGTAATATAAAGATGACTATGGTTTGTTTCTGTACTATGAAGAGGACTATGGTTTGTTTCTGTACTATGAAGATGACTATGGCTTGTTTCTGTACTATGAAGATGACTATGGTGTGTTTCTGTACTATGAAGAGTTCTGTGGTTTGTTTCTGTACTATGAAGATGAATATGGTTTGTTTCTGTACTATGAAGATGACTATGGTGTGTTTCTGTACTATAAAGAAGACTATGGTTTGTTTCTGTACTATAAAGAAGATTATGGTTTGTTTCTGTACTATGAAGATGACTATGGTTTGTTTCTGTACTATGAAGATGTCTATGGTTTGTTTCTGTACTATGAAGATGACTATGATTTGTTTCTGTACTATGAAGATGACCATGGTTTGTTTCTGTACTATGAAGATGACTATGGTTTTTTTCTGTACTATGAAGATGACTATGGTTTGTGTCTGTACCATGAAGATGTCTATGGTTTGTTTCTGTACTATGGAGATGACTATGGTTTGTTTCTGTACTATAAAGAAGACTATGGTTTGTTTCTGTACTATGAAGACGACTATGGTTTGTTTCTGTACTATAAAGAGAACTATGGTTTGTTTCTGTACTATAAAGATGACTATGGTTTGTTTCTGTACTATACAGATGACTATGGTTTGTTTCTGTACTATGAAGATGTCTATGGTTTGTTTCTGTACTATGAAGAAGACTATGGTTTGTTTCAGTACTATAAAGAGAACTATGGTTTGTTTCTGAATTATAAAGAAGACTATGGTTTGTTTCTGTACTATGAAGAGGACTATGGTTTGTTTCTGTACTATGAAGAGGACTATGGTTTGTTTCTGTACTATGAAGATGACTATGGCTTGTTTCTTTACTATGCAGATGACTATGGTTTGCTTTTGTACTATAAAGAGGACTGTGGGTTGTTTCTGTATTATAAAGAGGACTATGGGTTGTTTCTGTACTATAAAGAGGACTATGGTTTGCTTCTGTACTATAAAGAGGACTATGGTTTGTTTCTGTACTATGAAGAGTAATATGGTTTGTTTCTGTACTATGGAGATGACTATGGTTTGTTTCTGTACTATAAAGATGACTATGGTTTGTTTCTGTACCATGAAGAGTAATATGGGTTGTTTCTGTACTATGAAGAGGAATATGGTTTGTTTCTGTACTATGGAGATGACTATGGTTTGTTTCTGCACTACAAAGAGGACTGTGGGTTGTTTCTGTACTATAAAGATGACTATGGTTTGTTTCTGTACTATGAAGAAGACTGGTTTGTTTCTGTACTATAAAGATAACTATGGTTTGTTTCTTTACTATAAAGATGACTATGGTTTGTTTCTGTACTATGAGAAAGACTATGGTTTGTTTCTGTACTATAAAGATGTCTATGGTTTGTTTCTGTACTATGAAGAAGACTATAGTTTGTTTCTGTACCATGAAGAGGACTATGGTTTGTTTCTGTTCTATGAAGAGGACTATGGCTTGTTTCTGTACTATTAAGATGACTATGGTTTGTTTCTGTACTATGAAGAAGACTATGGTTTGTTTCAGTACTATGAAGATGACTATGGTTTGTTTCTGTACTATGGAGATGACTATGGTTTGTTTCAGTACTATAAAGAGAACTATGGTTTGTTTCTGAACTATAAAGAAGATTATGGTTTGTTTCTGTAATATAAAAATGACAATGGTTTGTTTCAGTAATATAAATATGACTATGGTTTGTTTCTGTACTATGAAGATGTCTATGGTTTGTTTCTGTACTATAAAGATGACTATGGTGTGTTTCTGTACTATGAAGAAGACTATGGTTTGTTTCTGTACTATAAAGAGGACTGTGGGTTGTTTCTGTACTATAAAGAAGACTATGGTTTGTTTCTGTACTATGAAGAAGACTATGGTTTGTTTCTGTACTATGGAGATGACTATGGTTTGTTTCTGTTCTATGAAGATGACTATGGTTTGTTTCTGTACTATAAAGAGTAATATGAAGATGACTATGGTTTGTTTCTGTACTATGAAGATGACTATGGCTTGTTTCTGTACTATGAAGAGAACTATGGTTTGTTTCTGTACTATGAAGATGGCTATGGTTTGTTTCTGTACTATAAAGAGTAATATGGTTTGTTTTTGTACTATAAAGATGACTATGGTTTGCTTCTGTACTATGAAGAGGACTATGGTTTGTTTCTGTACTATGAAGATGACTATGGCTTGTACTGTAAAGAAGACTATGGTTTGTTTCTGTACTATGAAGAGGACTATGGTTTGTTTCTGTACTATGAAGATGACTATGGCTTGTTTCTGTACTATGAAGATGTCTATGGTTTTTTTCTGCACTATAAAGAGTAACATGGTTTGGTTTTGTACTATAAAGAGGACTATGGTTTGTTTCTGTACTATGAAGATGACTATGGCTTGTTTCTGTACTATGAAGAGGACTATGGTTTGTTTCTGTACTATGAAGATGTCTATGGTTTGTTTCTGTACTATAAAGAGTAATATGGTTTGTTTTTGTACTATAAAGAGGACTATGGTTTGTTTCTGTAATATAAAGATGACTATGGTTTGTTTCTGTACTATGAAGAGGACTATGGTTTGTTTATGTACTATGAAGATGACTATGGCTTGTTTCTGTACTATAAAGAAGACTATGGTTTGTTTCTGTACTATGAAGAGGACTATGGTTTGTTTCTGTACTATGAAGATGTCTATGGTTTGTTTCTGTACTATAAAGATGTCTATGGTTTATTTCTGTACTATAAAGAGTAATATGGTTTGTTTTTGTACTATAAAGAGGACTATGGTTTGTTTCTGAACTATAAAGAAGATTATGGTTTGTTTCTGTAATATAAAGATGACTATGGTTTGTTTCTGTAAAATAAAGATGACTATGGTTTGTGTCTGTACTATGAAGATGTCTATGGTTTGTTTCTGTACTATAAAGATGACTATGGTGTGTTTCTGTACTATGAAGATGACTATGGTTTGTATCTGTACTATAAAGAAGACTATGGTTTGTTTCTGTACTATGAAGAGGACTATGGGTAATTTCTGTACTATAAAGATGACTATGGTTTGTTTCTGTACTATAAAGAGAACTATGGTTTGTTTCTGTACTATAAAGAGAACTATGGTTTGTTTCTGTACTATAAAGATGACTATGGTTTGTTTCTGTACTATGAAGAAGACTATGGTTTGTATCTGTACTATAAAGAGAATTATGGTTTGTATTTGTACTATAAAGATGACTATGGTTTGTATATGTAATATAAAGATGACTATGGTTTGTTTCTGTACTATGAAGAAGACTATGGTTTGTTTCTGTACTATAAAGATGACTATGGTTTGTTTCTGTACTATAAAGAGGACTATGGGTTGTTTCTGTACTATAAAGATGACTATGGTTTGTTTTTGTACTATGAAGAGTAATATGGTTTATATCTGTACTATAAAGAGGACTATGGGTTGTTTCTGTACTATAAAGATGACTATGGTTTGTTTCTGTACTATAAAGAGGACTATGGGTTGTTTTTGTACTATAAAGATGACTATGGTTTGTTTTTGTACTATGAAGAGTAATATGGTTTGTATCTGTACTATAAAGAGGACTATGGGTTGTTTCTGTACTATAAAGATGACTATGGTTTGTATCTGTACTATAAAGAGGACTATGGGTTGTTTCTGTACTATAAAGAGGACTATGGTTTGTTTCTGTATTATGAAGAGTAATATGGTTTGTTTCTGTACTATAAAGATGTCTATGGTTTGTTTCTGTACTACAAAGATGACTATGGGTTGTTTCTGTACTATGAAGATGACTATGGCTTGTTTCTTTACTATGCAGATAACTATGGATTGCTTCTGTACTATAAAGAGGACTGTGGGTTGTTTCTGTATTATAAAGAGGACTATGGGTTGTTTCTGTACTATAAAGAGGACTATGGTTTGCTTCTGTACTATAAAGAGGACTATGGTTTGTTTCTGTACTATGAAGAGTAATATGGTTTGTTTCTGTACTATGGAGATGACTATGGTTTGTTTCTGTACTATACAGATGACTATGGTTTGTTTCTGTACCATGAAGAGTAATATGGGTTGTTTCTGTACTATGAAGATGACTATGATTTGTTTCTGTACTATGAAGATGACCATGGTTTGTTTCTGTACTATGAAGATGACTATGGTTTTTTTCTGTACTATGAAGATGACTATGGTTTGTGTCTGTACCATGAAGATGTCTATGGTTTGTTTCTGTACTATGGAGATGACTATGGTTTGTTTCTGTACTATAAAGAAGACTATGGTTTGTTTCTGTACTATGAAGACGACTATGGTTTGTTTCTGTACTATAAAGAGAACTATGGTTTGTTTCTGTACTATAAAGATGACTATGGTTTGTTTCTGTACTATACAGATGACTATGGTTTGTTTCTATACTATGAAGATGTCTATGGTTTGTTTCTGTACTATGAAGAAGACTATGGTTTGTTTCAGTACTATAAAGAGAACTATGGTTTGTTTCTGAACTATAAAGAAGACTATGGTTTGTTTCTGTACTATGAAGAGGACTATGGTTTGTTTCTGTACTATGAAGAGGACTATGGTTTGTTTCTGTACTATGAAGATGACTATGGCTTGTTTCTGTACTATGAAGATGTCTATGGTTTGTTTCTGCACTATAAAGAGTAACATGGTTTGGTTTTGTACTATAAAGAGGACTATGGTTTGTTTCTGTACTATGAAGATGACTATGGCTTGTTTCTGTACTATGAAGAGGACTATGGTTTGTTTCTGTACTATGAAGAGGACTATGGTTTGTTTCTGTACTATGAAGATGTCTATGGTTTGTTTCTGTACTATAAAGAGTAATATGGTTTGTTTTTGTACTATAAAGAGGATTATGGTTTGTTTCTGTAATATAAAGATGACTATGGTTTGTTTCTGTACTATGAAGAGGACTATGGTTTGTTTATGTACTATGAAGATGACTATGGCTTGTTTCTGTACTATAAAGAAGACTATGGTTTGTTTCTGTACTATGAAGAGGACTATGGTTTGTTTCTGTACTATGAAGATGTCTATGGTTTGTTTCTGTACTATAAAGATGTCTATGGTTTGTTTCTGTACTATAAAGAGTAATATGGTTTGTTTTTGTACTATAAAGAGGACTATGGTTTGTTTCTGAACTATAAAGAAGATTATGGTTTGTTTCTGTAATATAAAGATGACTATGGTTTGTTTCTGTAATATAAAGATGACTATGGTTTGTGTCTGTACTATGAAGATGTCTATGGTTTGTTTCTGTACTATAAAGATGACTATGGTGTGTTTCTGTACTATGAAGAAGACTATGGTTTGTTTCTGTACTATAAAGAGGACTGTGGGTTGTTTCTGTACTATAAAGAAGACTATGGTTTGTTTCTGTACTATAAAGAAGACTATGGTTTGTTTCTGTACTATGGAGATGACTATGGTTTGTTTCTGTTCTATGAAGATGACTATGGTTTGTTTCTGTACTATAAAGAGTAATATGAAGATGACTAGGGTTTGTTTCTGTTCTATGAAGATGACTATGGCTTGTTTCTGTACTATGAAGAGGACTATGGTTTGTTTCTGTACTATGAAGATGGCTATGGTTTGTTTCTGTACTATAAAGAGTAATATGGTTTGTTTCTGTACTATGAAGATGACTATGGCTTGTTTCTGTACTATAAAGAAGACTATGGTTTGTTTCTGTACTATGAAGAGGACTATGGTTTGTATCTCTACTATGAAGATGTCTATGGTTTGTTTCTGTACTATAAAGAGTAATATGGTTTGTTTTTGTACTATAAAGAGGACTATGGTTTGTTTCTGTAATATAAAGATGACTATGGTTTGTTTCTGTACTATGAAGAGGACTATGGTTTGTTTCTGTACTATGAAGATGACTATGGCTTGTTTCTGTACTATGAAGATGACTATGGTGTGTTTCTGTACTATGAAGAGGACTGTGGTTTGTTTCTGTACTATGAAGATGAATATGGTTTGTTTCTGTACTATGAAGATGACTATGGTGTGTTTCTGTACTATAAAGAAGACTATGGTTTGTTTCTGTACTATAAAGAAGATTATGGTTTGTTTCTGTACTATGAAGATGACTATGGTTTGTTTCTGTACTATGAAGATGTCTATGTTTTGTTTCTGTACTATAAAGAGTAATATGGTTTGTTTTTGTACTATAAAGAGGACTATGGTTTGTTTCTGTAATATAAAGATGACTATGGTTTGTTTCTGTACTATGAAGAGGACTATGGTTTGTTTCTGTACTATGAAGATGACTATGGCTTGTTTCTGTACTATGAAGATGACTATGGTGTGTTTCTGTACTATGAAGAGGACTGTGGTTTGTTTCTGTACTATGAAGATGAATATGGTTTGTTTCTGTACTATGAAGATGACTATGGTGTGTTTCTGTACTATAAAGAAGACTATGGTTTGTTTCTGTACTATAAAGAAGATTATGGTTTGTTTCTGTACTATGAAGATGACTATGGTTTGTTTCTGTACTATGAAGATGTCTATGGTTTGTTTCTGTACTATGAAGATGACTATGATTTGTTTCTGTACTATGAAGATGACCATGGTTTGTTTCTGTACTATGAAGATGACTATGGTTTTTTTCTGTACTATGAAGATGACTATGGTTTGTGTCTGTACCATGAAGATGTCTATGGTTTGTTTCTGTACTATGGAGATGACTATGGTTTGTTTCTGTACTATAAAGAAGACTATGGTTTGTTTCTGTACTATGAAGACGACTATGGTTTGTTTCTGTACTATAAAGAGAACTATGGTTTGTTTCTGTACTATAAAGATGACTATGGTTTGTTTCTGTACTATACAGATGACTATGGTTTGTTTCTGTACTATGAAGATGTCTATGGTTTGTTTCTGTACTATGAAGAAGACTATGGTTTGTTTCAGTACTATAAAGAGAACTATGGTTTGTTTCTGAATTATAAAGAAGACTATGGTATGTTTCTGTACTATGAAGAGGACTATGGTTTGTTTCTGTACTATGAAGAGGACTATGGTTTGTTTCTGTACTATGAAGATGACTATGGCTTGTTTCTGTACTATGAAGATGTCTATGGTTTGTTTCTGCACTATAAAGAGTAACATGGTTTGGTTTTGTACTATAAAGAGGACTATGGTTTGTTTCTGTACTATGAAGATGACTATGGCTTGTTTCTGTACTATGAAGAGGACTATGGTTTGTTTCTGTACTATGAAGAGGACTATGGTTTGTTTCTGTACTATGAAGATGTCTATGGTTTGTTTCTGTACTATAAAGAGTAATATGGTTTGTTTTTGTACTATAAAGAGGACTATGGTTTGTTTCTGTAATATAAAGATGACTATGGTTTGTTTCTGTACTATGAAGAGGACTATGGTTTGTTTATGTACTATGAAGATGACTATGGCTTGTTTCTGTACTATAAAGAAGACTATGGTTTGTTTCTGTACTATGAAGAGGACTATGGTTTGTTTCTGTACTATGAAGATGTCTATGGTTTGTTTCTGTACTATAAAGATGTCTATGGTTTGTTTCTGTACTATAAAGAGTAATATGGTTTGTTTTTGTACTATAAAGAGGACTATGGTTTGTTTCTGAACTATAAAGAAGATTATGGTTTGTTTCTGTAATATAAAGATGACTATGGTTTGTTTCTGTAATATAAAGATGACTATGGTTTGTGTCTGTACTATGAAGATGTCTATGGTTTGTTTCTGTACTATAAAGATGACTATGGTGTGTTTCTGTACTATGAAGAAGACTATGGTTTGTTTCTGTACTATAAAGAGGACTGTGGGTTGTTTCTGTACTATAAAGAAGACTATGGTTTGTTTCTGTACTATGGAGATGACTATGGTTTGTTTCTGTTCTATGAAGATGACTATGGTTTGTTTCTGTACTATAAAGAGTAATATGAAGATGACTATGGTTTGTTTCTGTTATATGAAGATGACTATGGCTTGTTTCTGTACTATGAAGAGGACTATGGTTTGTTTCTGTACTATGAAGATGGCTATGGTTTGTTTCTGTACTATGAAGATGACTATGGCTTGTTTCTGTACTATGAAGAGGACTATGGTTTGTTTCTGTACTATGAAGATGGCTATGGTTTGTTTCTGTACTATAAAGAGTAATATGGTTTGTTTCTGTACTATGAAGATGACTATGGCTTGTTTCTGTACTATAAAGAAGACTATGGTTTGTTTCTGTACTATGAAGAGGACTATGGTTTGTATCTGTACTATGAAGATGTCTATGGTTTGTTTCTGTACTATAAAGAGTAATATGGTTTGTTTTTGTACTATGAAGATGACTATGGTTTGTTTCTGTAATATAAAGATGACTATGGTTTGTTTCTGTACTATGAAGAGGACTATGGTTTGTTTCTGTACTATGAAGATGACTATGGCTTGTTTCTGTACTATGAAGATGACTATGGTGTGTTTCTGTACTATGAAGAGGACTGTGGTTTGTTTCTGTACTATGAAGATGAATATGGTTTGTTTCTGTACTATGAAGATGACTATGGTGTGTTTCTGTACTATAAAGAAGACTATGGTTTGTTTTTGTACTATAAAGAAGATTATGGTTTGTTTCTGTACTATGAAGATGACTATGGTTTGTTTCTGTACTATGAAGATGTCTATGGTTTGTTTCTGTACTATGAAGATGACTATGGTTTGTTTCTGTACTATGAAGATGACCATGGTTTGTTTCTGTACTATGAAGATGACTATGGTTTTTTTCTGTACTATGAAGATGACTATGGTTTGTGTCTGTACCATGAAGATGTCTATGGTTTGTTTCTGTACTATGGAAATGACTATGGTTTGTTTCTGTACTATAAAGAAGACTATGGTTTGTTTCTGTACTATGAAGACGACTATGGTTTGTTTCTGTACTATAAAGAGAACTATGGTTTGTTTCTGTACTATAAAGATGACTATGGTTTGTTTCTGTACTATACAGATGACTATGGTTTGTTTCTGTACTATGAAGATGTCTATGGTTTGTTTCTGTACTATGAAGAAGACTATGGTTTGTTTCAGTACTATAAAGAGAACTATGGTTTGTTTCTGAACTATAAAGAAGACTATGGTTTGTTTCTGTAGTATGAAGAGGACTATGGTTTGTTTCTGTACTATGAAGAGGACTATGGTTTGTTTCTGTACTATGAAGATGACTATGGCTTGTTTCTGTACTATGAAGATGTCTATGGTTTGTTTCTGCACTATAAAGAGTAACATGGTTTGGTTTTGTACTATAAAGAGGACTATGGTTTGTTTCTGTACTATGAAGATGACTATGGCTTGTTTCTGTACTATGAAGAGGACTATGGTTTGTTTCTGTACTATGAAGATGACTGTGGTTTGTTTCTGTACTATGAAGATGACTATGGCTTGTTTCTGTACTATGAAGATGACTATGGTTTGTTTCTGTACTATGAAGATGTCTATGGTTTGTTTCTGTACTATAAAGAGTAATATGGTTTGTTTTTGTACTATAAAGAGGACTATGGTTTGTTTCTGTAATATAAAGATGACTATGGTTTGTTTCTGTACTATGAAGAGGACTATGGTTTGTTTATGTACTATGAAGATGACTATGGCTTGTTTCTGTACTATAAAGAAGACTATGGTTTGTTTCTGTACTATGAAGAGGACTATGGTTTGTTTCTGTACTATGAAGATGACTATGGTTTGTTTCTGTACTATGAAGAGGACTATGGTTTGTTTCTGTACTATGAAGAGGACTATGGTTTGTTTCTGTACTATGAAGATGACTATGGCTTGTTTCTGTACTATGAAGAGGACTATGGTTTGTTTCTGTACTATGAAGAGGACTATGGTTTGTTTCTGTACTATGAAGATGACTATGGCTTGTTTCTGTACTATGAAGATGACTATGGTTTGTTTCTGTACTATGAAGATGACTATGGTTTGTTTCTGTACTATGAAGAGGACTATGGTTTGTTTCTGTACTATGAAGATGACTATGGTTTGTGTCTGTACCATGAAGATGTCTATGGTTTGTTTCTGTACTATGGAAATGACTATGGTTTGTTTCTGTACTATAAAGAAGACTATGGTTTGTTTCTGTACTATGAAGACGACTATGGTTTGTTTCTGTACTATAAAGAGAACTATGGTTTTTTTCTGTACTATAAAGATGACTATGGTTTGTTTCTGTACTATACAGATGACTATGGTTTGTTTCTGTACTATGAAGATGTCTATGGTTTGTTTCTGTACTATGAAGAAGACTATGGTTTGTTTCAGTACTATAAAGAGAACTATGGTTTGTTTCTGAACTATAAAGAAGACTATGGTTTGTTTCTGTAGTATGAAGAGGACTATGGTTTGTTTCTGTACTATGAAGAGGACTATGGTTTGTTTCTGTACTATGAAGATGACTATGGCTTGTTTCTGTACTATGAAGATGTCTATGGTTTGTTTCTGCACTATAAAGAGTAACATGGTTTGGTTTTGTACTATAAAGAGGACTATGGTTTGTTTCTGTACTATGAAGATGACTATGGCTTGTTTCTGTACTATGAAGAGGACTATGGTTTGTTTCTGTACTATGAAGATGACTGTGGTTTGTTTCTGTACTATGAAGATGACTATGGCTTGTTTCTGTACTATGAAGATGACTATGGTTTGTTTCTGTACTATGAAGATGTCTATGGTTTGTTTCTGTACTATAAAGAGTAATATGGTTTGTTTTTGTACTATAAAGAGGACTATGGTTTGTTTCTGTAATATAAAGATGACTATGGTTTGTTTCTGTACTATGAAGAGGACTATGGTTTGTTTATGTACTATGAAGATGACTATGGCTTGTTTCTGTACTATAAAGAAGACTATGGTTTGTTTCTGTACTATGAAGAGGACTATGGTTTGTTTCTGTACTATGAAGATGACTATGGTTTGTTTCTGTACTATGAAGAGGACTATGGTTTGTTTCTGTACTATGAAGAGGACTATGGTTTGTTTCTGTACTATGAAGATGACTATGGCTTGTTTCTGTACTATGAAGAGGACTATGGTTTGTTTCTGTACTATGAAGAGGACTATGGTTTGTTTCTGTACTATGAAGATGACTATGGCTTGTTTCTGTACTATGAAGATGACTATGGTTTGTTTCTGTACTATGAAGATGACTATGGTTTGTTTCTGTACTATGAAGAGGACTATGGTTTGTTTCTGTACTATGAAGATGACTATGGTTTGTGTCTGTACCATGAAGATGTCTATGGTTTGTTTCTGTACTATGGAAATGACTATGGTTTGTTTCTGTACTATAAAGAAGACTATGGTTTGTTTCTGTACTATGAAGACGACTATGGTTTGTTTCTGTACTATAAAGAGAACTATGGTTTGTTTCTGTACTATAAAGATGACTATGGTTTGTTTCTGTACTATACAGATGACTATGGTTTGTTTCTGTACTATGAAGATGTCTATGGTTTGTTTCTGTACTATGAAGAAGACTATGGTTTGTTTCAGTACTATAAAGAGAACTATGGTTTGTTTCTGAACTATAAAGAAGACTATGGTTTGTTTCTGTAGTATGAAGAGGACTATGGTTTGTTTCTGTACTATGAAGAGGACTATGGTTTGTTTCTGTACTATGAAGATGACTATGGCTTGTTTCTGTACTATGAAGATGTCTATGGTTTGTTTCTGCACTATAAAGAGTAACATGGTTTGGTTTTGTACTATAAAGAGGACTATGGTTTGTTTCTGTACTATGAAGATGACTATGGCTTGTTTCTGTACTATGAAGAGGACTATGGTTTGTTTCTGTACTATGAAGATGACTGTGGTTTGTTTCTGTACTATGAAGATGACTATGGCTTGTTTCTGTACTATGAAGATGACTATGGTTTGTTTCTGTACTATGAAGATGTCTATGGTTTGTTTCTGTACTATAAAGAGTAATATGGTTTGTTTTTGTACTATAAAGAGGACTATGGTTTGTTTCTGTAATATAAAGATGACTATGGTTTGTTTCTGTACTATGAAGAGGACTATGGTTTGTTTATGTACTATGAAGATGACTATGGCTTGTTTCTGTACTATAAAGAAGACTATGGTTTGTTTCTGTACTATGAAGAGGACTATGGTTTGTTTCTGTACTATGAAGATGACTATGGTTTGTTTCTGTACTATGAAGAGGACTATGGTTTGTTTCTGTACTATGAAGAGGACTATGGTTTGTTTCTGTACTATGAAGATGACTATGGCTTGTTTCTGTACTATGAAGAGGACTATGGTTTGTTTCTGTACTATGAAGAGGACTATGGTTTGTTTCTGTACTATGAAGATGACTATGGCTTGTTTCTGTACTATGAAGATGACTATGGTTTGTTTCTGTACTATGAAGATGACTATGGTTTGTTTCTGTACTATGAAGAGGACTATGGTTTGTTTCTGTACTATGAAGATGACTATGGCTTGTTTCTGTACTATGAAGAGGACTATGGTTTGTTTCTGTACTATAAAGATGACTATGGTGTGTTTCTGTACTATGAAGAAGACTATGGTTTGTTTCTGTACTATGAAGAAGACTATGGTTTGTTTCTGCACTATAAAGAGGACTGTGGGTTGTTTCTGTACTTTAAAGAAGACTATGGTTTGTTTCTGTACTATGAAGATGACTATGGTTTGTTTCTGTTCTATGAAGATGACTATGGTTTGTTTCTGTACTATAAAGAGTAATATGGTTTGTTTTTGTACTATGAAGATGACCATGGTTTGTTTCTGTACTATGAAGATGACTATGGCTTGTTTCTGTACTATGAAGAGGACTATGGTTTGTTTCTGTACTATGAAGATGTCTATGGTTTGTTTCTGTACTATAAAGAGTAATATGGTTTGTTTTTGTACTATAAAGAGGACTATGGTTTGTTTCTGTAATCTAAAGATGACTATGGTTTGTTTCTGTACTATGAAGAGGACTATGGTTTGTTTCTGTACTATGAAGATGACTATGGCTTGTTTCTGTACTATAAAGAAGACTATGGTTTGTTTCTGTACTATGAAGAGGACTATGGTTTGTTTCTGTACTATGAAGATGTCTATGGTTTGTTTCTGTACTATAAAGAGGACTATGGTTTGTTTCTGTAATATAAAGATGACTATGGTTTGTTTCTGTACTATGAAGAGGACTATGGTTTGTTTCTGTACTATAAAGATGACTATGGTTTGTTTCTGTACTATGAAGATGACTATGGTTTGTTTCTGTACTATGAAGAGGACTATGGTTTGTTTCTGTACTATGAAGATGACTATGGTTTGTTTCTGTACTATGAAGAGGACTGTGGTTTGTTTCTGTACTATGAAGAGGACTATGGCTTGTTTCTGTACTATGAAGATGACTATGGTTTGTTTCTGTACTATGAAGAGGACTGTGGTTTGTTTCTGTACTATGAAGATGTCTATGGTTTGTTTCTGTACTATAAAGAGTAATATGGTATGTTTTTGTACTATAAAGAGGACTATGGTTTGTTTCTGTAATCTAAAGATGACTATGGTTTGTTTCTGTACTATGAAGAGGACTATGGTTTGTTTCTGTACTATGAAGATGACTATGGCTTGTTTCTGTACTATAAAGAAGACTATGGTTTGTTTCTGTACTATGAAGAGGACTATGGTTTGTTTCTGTACTATGAAGATGTCTATGGTTTGTTTCTGTACTATAAAGAGGACTATGGTTTGTTTCTGTAATATAAAGATGACTATGGTTTGTTTCTGTACTATGAAGAGGACTATGGTTTGTTTCTGTACTATAAAGATGACTATGGTTTGTTTCTGTACTATGAAGATGACTATGGTTTGTTTCTGTACTATGAAGAGGACTATGGTTTGTTTCTGTACTATGAAGATGACTATGGTTTGTTTCTGTACTATGAAGAGGACTGTGGTTTGTTTCTGTACTATGAAGAGGACTATGGCTTGTTTCTGTACTATGAAGATGACTATGGTTTGTTTCTGTACTATGAAGAGGACTGTGGTTTGTTTCTGTACTATGAAGATGTCTATGGTTTGTTTCTGTACTATAAAGAGTAATATGGTATGTTTTTGTACTATAAAGAGGACTATGGTTTGTTTCTGTAATCTAAAGATGACTATGGTTTGTTTCTGTACTATGAAGAGGACTATGGTTTGTTTCTGTACTATGAAGATGACTATGGCTTGTTTCTGTACTATAAAGAAGACTATGGTTTGTTTCTGTACTATGAAGAGGACTATGGTTTGTTTCTGTACTATGAAGATGTCTATGGTTTGTTTCTGTACTATAAAGAGGACTATGGTTTGTTTCTGTAATATAAAGATGACTATGGTTTGTTTCTGTACTATGAAGAGGACTATGGTTTGTTTCTGTACTATAAAGATGACTATGGTTTGTTTCTGTACTATGAAGATGACTATGGTTTGTTTCTGTACTATGAAGAGGACTATGGTTTGTTTCTGTACTATGAAGATGACTATGGTTTGTTTCTGTACTATGAAGAGGACTGTGGTTTGTTTCTGTACTATGAAGAGGACTATGGCTTGTTTCTGTACTATGAAGATGACTATGGTTTGTTTCTGTACTATGAAGAGGACTGTGGTTTGTTTCTGTACTATGAAGATGTCTATGGTTTGTTTCTGTACTATAAAGAGTAATATGGTTTGTTTCTGTTCTATGAAGAGTAATATGGTTTTTTACTGTTCTATGAAGAGTAATATTGTTTGTTTCTGTACTATAAAGATGACTATGGTTTGTTTCTGTACAATGAAGAAGACTATGGTTTGTTTCTGTTCAATGAAGATGACTATGGTTTGTTCTGTACTATGAAGAAGACTGGTTTGTTTCTGTACTACAGGATGAGTTGAGCCTGTATTTCTGTAAGTAGTATAGGGAAGTAACTAAATAACAATTGAGCTAGTCATTATATATTTTATTGTGGTTCTTGACATGGCTCTCTTTGAGGGCCACAGCAATTTTACAAGAATAGATTATATATTTATATATAATAATCAACAACAATAATTAAGTTTGTGTCAACAAATCTTCTCTAACAAAACTCATTTTGGCTTAAAACAAATTAAATCAATTTGATTTAATTACTGTTTTCTTTGGGATAAAAATATAGAACATAAAACAGCTAAAAACAACATAAGGTAAATAGTAAATATAACAATAAATGCCTGTAGCCACTAATATAACAGTGTACAAGATGATAAATATATGTAATAGATCAAGTTAGGGTGCACTTGAATGATAGGTAATTCCCCTAAAGCATAGACAGGTGAAAACCCTCCACTTGCCAAATCTGAAGTAGTAACAAGTGTTTTTAAGGGGTATCACTGTTCCCTCTTTCTATGATTTCTCTATTGGATGTTGGAACTGTTATGACAGTCTGATATATTTTGTGTTTTAATTTATTTCTTTTTTAAAACTGTTATTATACATTTTCTATCACAGGTAATTTTACCTTGGTATGCATTAAAAATACAATACAATTTACCACTAAACAATTTTAAGATAACAAAAAAAAAAAAAAAACAACAGAAAAGTTTACATGATTAAATTATATATATTTTGTCACAGAATTTGTCAGATTCTTGACACTAAAGGTATGTCTAACAATTGATTATCTGGGGACTTTTTCTACTAATCAATCTTACATCAGTCAGAGTTTAGAATTTACATTTAATTCATTATCAATAATAATATTTCATATCCCATTTAATTATGATATGGAGAGAGTTAATATAAGCTCCAAGGACTTCCTGGAGATCAACACTATTTCAAGTAGATTTATTTTAACATATATATCTAATATCATGTAACTGGTTTTATATCTCAATTTCTCAATATATTATATATTTATATTAAACTGTAAAATATTTTTCACAAACTTAAAGAAAACCTCAAGTACGAAATTACACAGCTCATAAAATGAGATTTCTTCAGTAGGTGGATAACAATGAAATATTTTCTTAAGCAATAAGAAAACCTGAACTATATGTATATTTTTTTCAAATTTAGAACAAAATTTGGTTCTGGATAAATAATTTTGATCTCCAGTTCCTCTCTCTCACTAAAACTGCAGTTGTTATGAAAATCTTTGAAATACAAGTGAACCTGTTAAAGGACACAATATAATAATAAATTACATAAAAATACTGTGAAATTATTAATCGTAGTGTTTTAATTTTCGTGGATTCCGTGGTTCACTTAATACACGAAAACTAAAATCCAACGAAATAAAATTTCCCCACCGATTGGTGCCAACGAATAATGCTTTGACAGTAGGAAATTATACTTCAGGACCTGGTAGTTCAAAACAGTGAATAAAGTTATCCACTGAACAGATCATCCATCCAGTGGTCACTGTGAATAACTTTATTCATTGTTTTGAACAGTTTTTTTCTATTAATTATGGAAAGAATAAATAATCTGGTTCTCTCAGATATAAAGAAAAAACTCAATTTTTTTTTAATCATTCATTGATGTGTCCATTCGAAAAGCTGTCAATACAACAGGTTCACTAATTTACGAAAAAATAAAATAAGATTTTCATGTCTGCAATTATGTAACCAACCAGACGAAATGTAGCAAATCTGACAAATAGATTAAATTTGACCAATCAGACAAAAGATTACAAATCAATAAAATTGAACAAGATTTTTATTTTTGATTTAATGTAACTAATCAGACGAATCGTAACAGATTTTTAATTCTGCCATTTAATTCTGTATGTCAAGCTGACAGGAACATGAAAAATCCATCGTAGTTTATTCAGAGTTTTATGTCGTAATGGAGTACACAATGTCTGGTTAGAGAAAGAGTTCAATCCCTCAGCATTTATTAATCTGGTTCTGGGAAATGAATTCTTTCTTGTGACAGTCGTTCTTCATTTATTCTTTGTTCTCCGTGTTCTGTCAAGGAACATGATTTGGGTACATTTCATAAAAAACTTTAATTCAAAAGAATTGGTAAAAATAAAGGAAAGATATTGATACTGAATCATAACAGATGGTCACAGTTGTATCAACTTTCTGAATCATAACAGATGGTCGCAGTTGTATCAACTTTCTGAATCATAACAGATGGTCGCAGTTGTATCAACTTTCTGAATCATAACAGATGGTCGCAGTTGTATCAACTTTACTAATTTTGTTTCAATTAGTACCAATTTTAAATAAAGGCTATTTCGTTACAATGGTCTTGTTCAACAAGACACCTTTATAAATCTGCTGAAGTATTTAAAACAGAAACAAAGAAAGCTAAGATTAACTTTTAATGGTAATTGTGACATTTTTCCTTAGATTTCACAGAGTGGCATTGTTAGTATCAACAAACTGACTCTTGATACTGAAAATTATCAATGTGACATCAAACACTTTACGACGTTATCGATAAAAACAATAATGTCATTCTGAAGGTCTCTACATACATTATCACAGCTCGTCCTATCCATCTCGCCAAAATACTAGCAATAATGTCTGTCTTGACAACATAGCTGACTTTATTCCGTATGTAACTGACATAAAAAAAAAGTACATGTTTGTTCTTTCTCCAAGTCTCTTCATAAAAACATCTTTGATTAATCAACACACTGGTATATAATTATGTCAATTCTAACATACTTATTTATTGTATAAAACTTTTAGTAATCAAAATCAATTTAATAATTTCCGAGGAACAACAATACCCAAGACTTGATTTAGAGATATACAATTAGGGGGAAAATTACTAACTTCTTCATGTCTCAGAAAAATAAGATCAAATATCACGTAATTATTACAATTATTTGTATCTATCATAATTAATGTAAAACTTGACAGGAAAGGGACAATTTTCTCCACATTATTAAATGCTTGATAATCAAACCACTTTCTACAGACATGTGCAATAGGAAACAAGAATCTATTACAGTCACTTGTATCAGAAAGAACAAACATGGTTAATCTATGAGTGTAATCTCTGGTCCATGTAATGTTAGATTTAATTGTTGAAAACAACTTACAATAAGGCACTAAGACACAATATTAAAAAGTACAAGTTTTATAAATCAACCTTTCCATATACATGTATGTTAAACAGAAAACAGTGTAGTACACAGTATATAGGTACACCTGTATTATATACTCAAATTTAACAAAAATATTCAAATTTAGCACTGACAAAGATATATATTAAATTTCCAGGTTAAATGAACTGGATTTTATTTTATTTTCCTTAATGAGAACATTCTAAAAATTCTTAGTCTTTAAATATCACTATAAGTCAGAAATGAAAATCAGATGTAAAAAAAAATTGCCAAAGAATAATGAACATGGAAAAACTTTGGGGAATATTTTAACAAATACTGCCGACAACGATTTACTGAGTTGACACAAATTTATCCTGATGAATCTATAAATATCTTGTTATTTCACAGAATATCAAAAGTTTCCATGGTAACATCTTCAACTTAGAAACTGTTGATAACCCTCAGCACCTGTAAATATAACATCAATCCATATCCTCATAGCCTCTGGTGAGGGCGCCACCATGTAATAAGTCCGATCGTAGGTTTTGACACAAAACGTCAGTTTATGGTTGGGACTTTTAACTGTCCTTAAATGATCCACATATACTTCCTCAATGGCCTGGAAATAAATACCTCCCTTAGTTTTACTCTCTGTCTTGTCAGTATAATACACTAGTGATCGCTTCACACGATCAAACACAAACCATCGTTTATGCCACGTTTTGAACTTGTTCCCCATTTTATGCAAGAAACCCCTACAACTGGAGGGGGTAACAGTCACGTGAGGACACATGTCTAAGTGGTGTCCAGCAGTCTCTATATGTTGTTTTAGATTAAATTCTTGGTTACGTACAGGTAAATATCTCGTTAATGGCCGTGCCTGTAAAAGAAACATTAACTCAGCATTAAAAGACCAATTAATTTGTTTACACATTTATTCTCTTTTACACAAATTTTCGATTAATTAGCAACTGAAATTTCCCAGTTTTTAATTTTATACTGAATCAATAATGCAACAATATTTGTCTTTGATGTGAGCAGTTTAGAAAATCTTCTACTGAAGTCTGAGAATGTAGATCTAGTTACAGCTACTAGAAGTCTGAGAATGTAGATCTAGTTACAGCTACTAGCAGAAATAAAAAAATAATCCACATTCAACTTTTGTCCTTCCAGAGTATAGAAAACCAATTGATTTTTATATTTATTTATATTTACAGCTGAGTAAAGACACAAGCTCAGATAAACATCTTATATTTGATAAGACATCATGATGAGAACGAGAACTTTGGAAATTTCTAATTTCTGACACACCATAGATTTCTATTAAGTCATAAATACAACATGAAATGTTTATGGCACCAAAGAATTATTTTATGAGAAAATGAATAATTACTGTTTGATCAGACTTATCTACAAAAATCAGTAATTTTTTTATCATGCTTGAACATCCCCTAGGATTTTGTAACACGATAATGGATTCAATCTCGCACTTTCAATTACATTGACTACAGAAGATTATCGTACAGAGACTGTATACTCCCATATATAGCACTTAATTACAAGTAATTAACAGACAAATCTTTTATTGTGGTACATTCACTTGTAAATCTAATACTTGTTACCAGTGAGTGACACCTATCACAGACAGAGACAGTGAATATGACAGTAACCACAGACAGTCAAACAATATGACAGAAACCACAGACAGTCAAACAATAAGACAGAAACCACAGACAGTCAAACAATATGACAGAAACCACAGACAGTCTAACACTATGACAGAAACAACAGACAGTCTAACAATATGACAGAAACCACAGTCAAACACTATGACAGAAACAACAGACAGTCTAACACTATGACAGAAACCACAGACAGTCAAACAATATGACAGAAACCACACAGTCAAACAATATGACAGAAACCACAGACAGTCAAACAATATGACAGAAACCACAGACAGTCTAACACTATGACAGAAACCACAGACAGTCTAACACTATGACAGAAACCACACAGTCAAACAATATGACAGAAACAACAGACAGTCTAACAATATGACAGAAACCACAGACAGTCAAACAATATGACAGAAACCACAGACAGTATAACACTATGACAGAAACCACAGACAGTCTAACAATATGACAGAAACCACAGACAGTCAAACAATATGACAGAAACAACAGACAGTCTAACAATATGACAGAAACCACAGACAGTCTAACACTATGACAGAAACCACAGACAGTCTAACAATATGACAGAAACCACAGACATTCTAACAATATGACAGAAACCACACAGTCAAACAATATGACAGAAACAACAGACAGTCTAACAATATGACAGAAACCACAGACAGCCAAACAATATGACAGAAACCACAGACAGTATAACTCTATGACAGAAACCACAGACAGTCAAACAATATGACAGAAACCACACAGTCAAACAATATGACAGAAACAACAGACAGTCTAACAATATGACAGAAACCACAGACAGTCTAACACTATGACAGAAACCACAGACAGTCTAACAATATGACAGAAACCACAGACATTCTAACAATATGACAGAAACAACAGACAGTCTAACAATATGACAGAAACCACAGACAGTCTAACACTATGACAGAAACCACAGACAGTCTAACAATATGACAGAAACCACAGACATTCTAACAATATGACAGAAACAACAGACAGTCTAACAATATGACAGAAACCACAGACAGTCTAACACTATGACAGAAACCACAGACAGTCTAACAATATGACAGAAACCACAGACAGTCTAACACTATGACAGAAACCACAGACAGTCTAACAATATGACAGAAACCACAGACAGTCTAACACTATGACAGAAACCACACAGTCAAACAATATGACAGAAACAACAGACAGTCTAACAATATGACAGAAACCACAGACAGTTTAACACTATGACAGAAACCACAGACAGTCTAACAATATGACAGAAACCACACAGTCAAACAATATGACAGAAACCAGACAGTCAAACAATAAGACAGAAACCACAGACAGTCAAACAATATGACAGAAACCACAGACAGTCTAACACTATGACAGAAACCACAGACAGTCTAACAATATGACAGAAACCACAGACAGTCAAACAATATGACAGAAACAACAGACAGTCTAACAATATGACAGAAACCACAGACAGTCTAACACTATGACAGAAACCACAGACAGTCTAACAATATGACAGAAACCACAGACATTCTAACAATATGACAGAAACAACAGACAGTCTAACAATATGACAGAAACAACAGACAGTCTAACACTATGACAGAAACCACAGACAGTCAAACAATATGACAGAAACAACAGACAGTCTAACAATATGACAGTCTAACACTATGACAGAAACCACAGACAGTCAAACAATATGACAGAAACCACAGACAGTTTAACACTATGACAGAAACAACAGACAGTCTAACACTATGACAGAAACCACAGACAGTCAAACAATATGACAGAAACCACAGACAGTCTAACAATATGACAGAAACCACAGACAGTCTAACAATATGACAGAAACCACAGACAGTCTAACAATATGACAGAAACCACAGACAGTCAAACACTATGGCAGAAACCACAGACAGTCTAACAATATGACAGAAACCACAGACAGTCTAACAATATGACAGAAACCACAGACATTCTAACAATATGACAGAAACAACAGACAGTCTAACAATATGACAGAAACAACAGACAGTCTAACAATATGACAGTCTAACACTATGACAGAAACCACAGACATTCTAACAATATGACAGAAACAACAGACAGTCTAACAATATGACAGTCTAACACTATGACAGAAACCACAGACAGTCAAACAATATGACAGAAACCACAGACAGTTTAACACTATGACAGAAACAACAGACAGTCTAACACTATGACAGAAACCACAGACAGTCAAACAATATGACAGAAACCACAGACAGTCTAACAATATGACAGAAACCACAGACAGTCTAACAATATGACAGAAACCACAGACAGTCTAACAATATGACAGAAACCACAGACAGTCAAACACTATGGCAGAAACCACAGACAGTCTAACAATATGACAGAAACCACAGACAGTCTAACAATGACAGAAACCACAGACAGTCAAACAATATGACAGAAACCACAGACAGTCTAACAATAGTCCAGCAACTAGACAACCACCAGACATCCAAACCATTTGACAGCAACCACAGACAGTAAAACAATCTGACAGCAACTAGAGTCGACCAGTCAAACAAGATGACACCTACATGTACCACAGCAATCACAGACAGTCATAGAATCTTACAACAACCACAGACAGTCATACAATCTGAGAACAAACACAGTCAGTCAAACAACATGACAACAAAACAGTCAAACAATCTTAGAACAAACACAGATAGTCAAACAATATGACAACAACCACAGACAGTCAAGCAATCTGACAGCAACCAGACAGTCATACAATCTGACAGCAACCAGACAGTCATACAATCTGACAGAAACCAGACAGTCATACAATCTGACAGCAACCAGACAGTCATACAATCTGACAGCAACCAGACAGTCATACAATCTGACAGCAACCAGACAGTCATGCAATCTGACAGCAACTAGACAGTAAGCAATCTGAGAACAAACACTGAAAGTTAAACAATATGACAGCAACTAGAGGGTCAAACAATCTGACAACTTTAAATAATCTACATAACTCCTATCCTACAGTGAGTATCCTATAGTTCTTTATACCTGTTTCACTTGGTGATCTCTCATTTTAATTTGTTGTTGAACTAATTCTTCTCTCAGCATGGTTTCCTCCTGTAGTTTTCTCTCTAATGCCTCCCTCTTTGAACGTTCCTCATGGAGAGCTTGCATTTCAGATTCTCTTAGCCGCACCTGAAAAAAAAATTTTTGTTGTTGTAATTCTATAAAAACAGCTCTCTTTGTCTTAAATGTAATTAAATAAATAACAAAATGATCACCTTATTTTCATGTATAATGTTTTGATAACCTATTGTACTACCAAATTTGGTAGTAAGGGTTAGGATTATGACATCAAACACCATAACCCTAACCCTACCAAATATTCTTGTATATAATATAAATCTTTTATTCTGATATTTCTCTACTCACTGTACTGGTAGACTATACCAAATGATTGTATACAATGTCTATGTTTCCTCCCTTAAGAGAAGACATATTGTTTTCATCCTGTCCTGTCTGTCTATAAATCCTACAATTTAATTGGGAATTGCAAGGTATATTTCTCAAAAGAATGTGAGGAAGATGTTTATTTTTGTGTCATAAATAAATTAATGTGAGGGAGATGTTTGTTTTTGTGTCATAAATAACATTTAATAATCTCTTGTATTGTATCAGAACAAGATTATACGAGGAATCTTTGTACAGCACTTCACATACATCATTTGAATTATGGAACAAATTATATAAAACTGTAGTCTGGCAAACAATATTAAAATGTTCAGACAATCAAAAACAAGAATTTCCCATAGCAGCCTTGTTTTGTTTTTGCAGAATCATAACAAAATGATGTATTTTTGTAGGGGACCTTATATACAAATTCATGCAAATTTTGGTTCATATTGGCCAAGCAATATCAGAGGAAAAGATCACACTATGAAATGCTAATGATGAACAACTGAAACCATGTGGTGGCAAAAGCTCATATTAACCTTTCTGTCAGGTGAGCTAAAAAACAGGAAGAACAGTGAAAATGTTCTGTTAAGCTTTAATAGATGTGGAACCTCCCTCCATTTATACATCTATGGGGTAAATCATTGACCTTACATCGATAGCGACATCGAAACACCCCCCTCCCCTCCCCCTTTATATATGTACTTTCTTTGGGATAGACCAGTGACCCTCTAACAATCATTTCAAGGAAGCAAATTGTATTTTTGTATGTAACATGCCTAATGACTGCAAATTATAAAGTTTCTAAGATGCCACTTTTAAAATCATGAGAAGTTGCAAAAATCAAAAATTGTGAGAATTTGTAAAAAATTTCAATTGCAAGATTTGTATAAATTTTAAATTGTGAGAAGTTGTAAAAATTTAATAATGATTGTCTGATTATTTTTCTAGATTTTTAAGATTTGAAAAAAAAAATCAATATGTTTTTACGATAAGGAAACTGTTATCATCAGTGTAGTCTACTTCAAAAGTTGAGTTTTATAAACATGTAATGAACTTAGGAAGAAAAAGATCAATTATACTGTACAGATGTTTAAATATTTAAGTCAATGAATAATACAATAAGTTACAGTGTTTCCCTAGAATCTGTTTTCTATGGCAGTCGTTTCCATGACTATATAAAATGGTGAACAGTATGCTTTTTTTTATCTAAAGAATAAGAGTACATTGTATATATTGTTCAGTCCATTTTATTTTGTTTTCACCTTTTGGTGGCATAAATGTAAAATTATAGATATTTTTTTTTGTCAACAAGTAAAACAGAACACTGCATTTTATTGTTTGTCTACAAATTCTGAGATTTGATTTTCTTTCAACGGAAATCTTTCAAGATCTTGTCTCCAAACACTGTCTCAAGTATGTAGGTCATATGATATTGTCAATAAATAAAACGGGAAAACGCTGACTATTTGATATTGATATAGTTATAATGGAACCAAATGTTGCAGATTTTCGTCAGTCCTTCTGAATCTTGAGCCTTTGTTGGTAGGAAAAGATGAAATTTTCTATATTAAAGAATGCTGTCTCTATCAAATACTAATTTATGAAACCTGTAAATAGTTTTAATCTTTTTCAATTGTCATGTGCAGCCTCTGACATTATCGTCAACTTGTTGAACGTGGTCAGTATTAGAAGATTTCCCTGACATTTTATAATCTTCAGATAGTTTTAATTTTTTTCAATTGTCATGTGCAGCCTCTGACATAATCGTCAACTTGTTGAAGGCCGTCAGTATTAGAAGATACCCATGACATTTTATAATCTTCAGATAGTTTTAAAATCTTTTTCAATTGTCATGTGCAGCCTCTAACATAATCGTCAACTTGTTGAAGGCGGTCAAGCATTAGAAGATATCCATGACATTTTATAATCTTCAGATAGTTTTAATCTTTTACAATTGTCATGTGCAGCCTCTGACATAATCGTCAACTTGTTGAAGGCGGTCAAGCATTAGAAGATATCCATGACATTTTATAATCTTCAGATAGTTTTAATTTTTTTCAATTGTCATGTGCAGCCTCTGACATAATCGTCAACTTGTTGAAGACGATCAGTATTAGAAGCTATCCCTGACATTTTATAATCTTCAGATAGTTTTAATCTTTTACAATTGTCATGTGCAGCCTCTGACATAATCGTCAACTTGTTGAAGACGATCAGTATTAGAAGCTATCCCTGACATTTTATTATCAACTTTTCCCTTTCTTGTGATGTAAGCTATGTAGAGACATGTTGTCAATAAAATTGTTAAATATCACAATTAATTACATCTCAGATGATAGAATTACCCACTATAAAGGTCATTATTTTCCCATAATAATAATAAATATGTATTTTTTGGACAGTAAAAACAATAGTCTTTTATCAATTTTTTTTTTTAAAAGTTCAATTCTTTTTACAAATAGAGACAATAATATAACAAATATTCAATATTCTTGTTCTTTATCCTACATTGGATAATGAGCGACAGTATTGAACATTTATTAATATTTTTCATATATATATATTCCCAATAAAATGGAAAATTTAGCATTTGCAAATTTTCTCACATAATAAAACTCTATGATCTAACTAAACACTGACATATCTATGTTTTACATCAAACATTTGATTCCCAGTGAGGGGTCATCGTGGTCATGATTGTATGGTAGTTGGATTTATAACTACCTATGCAATCAGTGCCTATAATCACTAATGTTGTGAGTTCGAATCCCGCCCAGGCGAGGTGTGCTCGATACAACATTATGTGACTTGCAACAGGTCTGTGGTTTTCTCCGAGTACTCCTCTCCCAATAAAATTGACCGCCATGATATAACTGAATACTGTTGAAAGTGCTGTTAAAGACCATAAACACACAGCTTCGCTAGCGACATTTTCGAAAGATTGCCGCAGAAGCATCCAGACTACAACTCTAACCTCTATATAATTAGATCATCAGTTATAAACAGCCACATGTTTCATGTTTAAAGATATTACCCCATCCCAAACCCTTTACAGGAAATTGTGCATATAATTGTCACATACAAAAACAATTTTACAAATCTGTGCATGATACAATTTTCACAGTAAATGTAAAACAGAATTGTCAATATCCTGTTATCATGTCATTAAAGCATCAAATTATCAGCTGATTGTTAAGTTAGGATGTTGTATAATTAGCTGACATTGTTGATGAGTTTAACCAATCAATGATCACATTGTTTATTAATTTACCCAATCATTGATTTATAGCTGGAGGAATTTTCTATCAAATTTTGGCTTAGATAATTAAATGTCAATAAAGTCAGGAAGAACATCTGTCATTTTCCAACAAGTTATTATGTGTATGGGAAATAACATGAAGACATTAGCTCAAACAGGAGGTTCATGATCCCCCAAGCCATTACATTAGCTCAAACAGGGGGTTCATGTTCCCCCAACAAGTCATTTTATGTATGGGAAATAACATGAAGACATTAGCTCAAACAGGGGGTTCATGTTCCCCCAACAAGTCATTTTATGTATGGGAAATAACATGAAGACATTAGCTCAAACAGGGGGTTCATGATCCCCCAAGCCATTACATTAGCTCAAACAGGGGGTTCATGTTCCCCCAACAAGTCATTTTATGTATGGGAAATAACATGAAGACATTAGCTCAAACAGGGGTCTCATGATCCCCCAAGCAATTACATTAGCTCAAACAGGGGGTTCATGTTCCCCCAACACGTCATTTTATGTATGGGAAATAACATGAAGACATTAGCTCAAACAGGGGGTTCATGATCCCCCAAGCCATTACATTAGCTCAAACAGGGGGTTCATGTTCCCCCAACAAGTCATTTTATGTATGGGAAATAACATAAAGACATTAGCTCAAACAGGAGGTTCATGATCCCCCAAGCCATTACATTAGCTCAAACAGGGGGTTCATGTTCCCCCAACAAGTCATTTTATGTATGGGAAATAACATAAAGACATTAGCTCAAACAGGGGGTTCATGATCCCCCAAGCCATTACATTAGCTCAAACAGGGGGTTCATGTTCCCCCAACACGTCATTTTATGTATGGGAAATAACATAAAGACATTAGCTCAAACAGGGGGTTCATGTTCCCCCAACACGTCATTTTATGTATGGGAAATAATCTATGTCAAAATTTGTATTTTTGAGAACTTTTGTGACATCAGTGACAAGCAAGCTGTTGACGAGTTTAAGAAATCTAAAACCTACAAATTGCTAACAAAATTTCTTTACCTCAGAACAAAATGAATACATAAGGACTGATTATAAATATTATTTTTTGGGTTATAGTTAAGAGTTTTGGTGTTCAAGGTGTCAAGACACTTTTGACCAAAATTTTATTGGAAAATAGGATTTTTTTGGATGAAAATGTAGGATATAAATATAGGGTAAATTTAAGGTACATTTAGCAAAAAATATATGGCCTTCACCTCCCCTGTAGCCATGCCTCACCTCCTTTTTACTGACAAATGAAAACCTTTGGCAAGGTGAGCTTAAAAATAGTATCATTAAACTCTAGTCTCCAATTGCTCTTTTTACAATATAAATAAAAATCTGAGTGAAAAAAAAAATCAACATTTGTCTTTTTCAAAGGATTGAACATACAAGAACAATTCTTTTAACACTTTAAAGGACAAATATTGATGGTTTAGGTTGTATTGGTGGAGGAAACTGGAGTACCCGAAGAAAGCCACCGACAAATTTTATCACATAATGTTGTATTGAGTACACTTCACCATGAATGGAGTTCGAACTCACAACTTCAGTGGTGATAGGCACTAATTGCACAGATAGTTGTAAATCCAACTACCATACGATCATGACCACGATGGCTCCTACAAATTTTGATATAATGTCTTCGAAATTATATATAACATTTGTTTTAATAAAAAGGTACCTATTCAACCTTACAAAGTTTGTTTTTTCAATAACTCTTTCAAAAGATGCATGTAGTAATAAACTGGGCTTGTCCAAATGCTCTGAGAGTTAACTTTGTATTTTTTTTTAATTTATAGACAATTAAACACTGTATTCGAGATGTATTATCCTAAACCAAGGAACTGGTACTGAGTAGCAGAATACCATAAAAATGGACATGTACCACAAAAGACTACAATACTGAAATAAATATGTAATCATGTGAATTAAAATCCTAAGAAAAGTCAACAATAAAAAAGTCACATGAATGTACAAGATTAGCTAAAAACTATAGAAGTATCAGCATTAATATCTTGTATAGCCTCTATTTGTAATGTTTATAGGAAATTTTCACTCAAAATTAAAGATTTTTAAAACTTTTTTTCTCATAGTTTTGGAGAAAAAAAATAGGATTTTGGAATGTAATATAGGAAATATAGCAAAATCTTAAAAATATAGGAATAATATAGGATCTCTTGACACCCTTGGTGTTTAATGCCACTTTCAACAATATTTCAGTTATATCGTGGCAGTCAGTTTTATCAATGGAGGAAACCAGAGAACCAGGGGAAAACCCCAGATATGCCGCAAGTCACTGACAAACTTTATCACATAATGTTATATCGAATACATCTCACCATGAACAGGATTCAAACTCACAACTTTAGTGGTGATAGGTATTGATTGTATAGGTAATTGTAAATCTAACAACCATATGATCACAACAACGATGGCCCTATTATTTTCTATCATTTGTATTTGCAGCTGTACTGGTTTCAGGCAACTACCGTTGTCATGGCAATAATTTATGTCCATCTTATATCCTGACTTTTAAATACCAATATCTAATTTGCCTCCTTCCTTCCCACTAAAACATCAATCAGACTTGTCAAGTTATCTACAATTAACCCTCCGAACCAATGATCACAAATTCCTCCCTTCCCAAATATAAAAAAGTACAATCTACTTGCCCCTTTACATGTAATCTTGGGTATTGTTTTAAGTGAGAGGAAAAATATCTCACCTCACACATAAACAGACATTGTGTTGTCTGTCCTTCTTTGATTTACAGATTCTGATTGCCCTTTTGGTATCTTCAAACTCTTCTTATAACTACTTCTGCATTCCGAAAATTAAAAAAAAAAATCACGAGTAACCGAACTTGGCAGTAGTGCATTGAATTATCATTATTGTTTGTTTACAAGTGATGTATTTGATATTCAGAATGAACGAGTAGTTATATTGTTTATTACATAGATTTTACCATCAATAGTATAGACATTTTCTCCCGATGTACTCCAATCCCCCACATTTTCTTTAGGCCATTGTATTGTCTGTCCTGCTTTGATTTACAGCTTCTGATTACCTCTTTGGTATCTTCAAACTCTTCTCACAATCATAATAAAGATTTTCACCACATTAACCTGCTTCTTCTACAACACGAACATTCCAACACTTTAATTTACCTGATCTTCTATTAAAGACATTTTCTCTTGTTGTGCTTGGGCTAATAATCTTTCTAGTTCCATTAACTTTTCTAAATTGTCTTCACCGCTACTTAAACTGAAATAAAACACAAAAGCCATGTAGAATTAACAAGTAAAATTAACAGTAAATTACTGAATAATAGATGGAAGAATTGATCCCTCACCAACAGGACATCAGTACTAACGATTCCTTAACAATATGATAATGTTTATACTCCTACAAAGTCTAACGTTTTATAATCCTACAATCTTATGGCAGAACATGCATGTCTACAATATATATAACCCTAAATCACTGACACTGGAAATAACAAAAGCATAAAGGTAAAAAAAAGTAAGATATCAGACTCAGAGGGTGGTGATATGACAAGGGTGTAAAGGTCTAATAAATAAGATAGCAGACTCAGAGGGTTGATGTGACAAGGTCATAAAGGTCAAATAAATAAGATATCAGACTCAGAGGCTGGGTATGACAAGACATAAAGGTCCAATAAATAAGATATCAGACTCAGAGGATGGTGATATGACAAGGGTGTAAAGGTCCAATAAATAAGATATCAGACTCAGAGGCTGGATATGACAAGACATAAAGGTCAAATAAATACAATATCAGACTCAAACAGGTGGATATGACAAGGGCTTAAAGGTCAAATAAATAAGATATCAGACTCAGAGGCTGGATATGACAAGGGTGTAAAGGTCCAATAAATAAGATATCAGACTCAGAGGCTGGATATAACAAGAGCATAAATGTGAAATAAATAAGATATCAGACTCAGAGATTGGGTATCACAAGGGTGCAAAGGTGAAAAAACTAAGATATCTGAGTCAACCAGTCTTTCCTCTTACTCCCTAATAAAACGTGTTTAGAAAAGGAGCAGCAAATACTAATTACATAGTCTTAGGATGGACCTGACTCATGATCTACTCCACTCGAGGCTAGCACGATAACAATTACGTCGCTGATATGGGTGGCATTTAAATGAGTAGGGCTAAACAAATCTATTAAATAAACACAATAATACATCTATTTAATTTCTTTTGTATCAGATTTTATCATCAATAAGTGAATATTGATTGATTGATTATTGCTTAAGGTACAGCAAGCAGTATTTCAGCTACATTCAGGACAAGAACAAGTTCAATAATAGATAAAAACTCTATAGAAATGAGGGAAGGGGTGGGTCAAGGGCATTTGACTGCCACTGAAAAAGTATGTAGAGTTGTGTAGGGACACTATAATGTACCTACTCTTTTTAGAAATCTACAAAAGAGATCTTTACTCACTAGGGTCCTTGGTCAGGCTCTCTGTATTAAAACCAGACAACCCCCCTCCCCATCAAGAGGGCTTCTCCTATCAACCACCCATGGATGTGTTGAGCAGTTCTGTGCCCTGGGAACCTTCACCAGTACCCAGTCAAGAAGTCAATAAAATACTAGAATACTTTTAACAGAGCTGTACATACAAGTACATTCCTGTTTTAACATTTCAAACTCTTGTCACCGTAAACAGATATCTATACTTCTACAGAACAATATACTGACAGCTCTACAGAGTATTATTGACTGACTTACAAGGGGTCAATAACATTTTTGTAGCATTATTTTTGTGATAGGTTGATAGTAGAAAATTATTCCCATTTCTCAACACACCAGCTGACATTAATGATACAAAACTTTTAAATTTTTAATTTTTTCAATTATTTTATGCCATTCAAAACCTATTAGGCACAGGAAAGCAATATGATCTACTGAGTAATGGAGTCAGATGTAATAGACAATATACAACCAGGGAAAACCTTGGGCTTGCTATAAACAACAATTAGTTAATGGCTGACATTACAATTAATATACAACCACAAACAACATATTACTTTTGATTATAATGACTAAAAGCATTATAAATTGTTGTTATTACCAGGAATAACAAACAAACAAAACCAATATAGTATCCCTCACAGATGTAAAGTTTGTTTGTTTGTTTGTTAGTTTGATGGTGTTTAATGCCACTTTCAACATTATTCAGCTATATTGTGGCGGTCAGTTTTATTGGTGGAGGAAACCGGAGTACCCGTAGAAAACCACTGACCTGTAGCAAGTCACTGACAAACTTTATCTCATAATGTTGTATCGAGTACACCTCGTCATGAGAGGGATTGGAACTCACAGCATTAGTGGTGATAGGCACTGATTGCATATGTAGCTGTAAATCCAACTACCATACAATCCCGACCCCGACGACCGCCGAATCATTTCACAGTTTGTTAAAGATTGTGTTGTATTTCTAAGTGAAAACAAACTCCAAATGGATAAACTTTAAATATACCTTTAAAACAGAAATGTATTGTAAAATAGCTTTGCCGTTTTCACACAGGAGTGCTTTCGCTAAAATTAGATGTGGAGTTGCACCACTTAGAATGGAGACAGTTTGTTTGGAAAATTTACTGGTTGAAGAACAAATTTGCTATTTTTGTAGTGATTTTATAGAGGATGAAACACATGTACTTTTAAACTGTCCATTTCATGATGATTTTAGAGAAAATTTATTTAATGTTGAAAAAAGTTTTAGGGTTGATTTTATGTCTTTTAAAAATGAAGAGAAATAATGTTTTTTTGAAAATATTATTAAAATATGTGCTAAAACCAGTTCCCTACGTTTAAAAAGATGTAGAAATAGTTTATACTGTATAGTTTTATATATATATATATATATATAGGGAGTGGATGTAGTCCAGTGGTCTAGGGCAATGGACGTAAGGCTAAGCAAATGGTTGCTGCAGTGTATCAATGGTGTGAGTTCAAATCCTGTCCAGGGAAGAAAAAAAATTTGACAGCTCAAAAATCTAATTCTAATACTGTTTGGTTTAATTTTCAGACGTATATATATTTGTATATATATATATAAATTGTAACTTTTACGATATTGTGATGTTATTTTAATGTATATATGTATTATATTGCTCTTCATATTTATGTGTATGTACTTTTAATATATTTTATTGAACAAAATAATATATTACTGAGAGATGAGACATAAATAAAAATATTGAATGGAATTGAATTGTAAGGCATTGGTTATAGGGAAATCTAAAATGAAGCTTTAACAAACAATTGAAAGATTTTCCATTAACACAGATATTAGATATGATGATGGCCTTATATAGCTTTAATTTCAATTTCATTAAAGTCCATATTAACTCCAGTACTTCAAAGAGAAGATTGTAATATGTCAACAATAGATGTACTACAATGTGAACAGATTTCACATGATCACTAGATACATGACTTACATTTTCTGTGGTCACTTTATATACCTTCATATATACACACCTGAGATTTAGGATCAATAGTATTTGTTTTTCACTGATTTAAAATCAAGTATTGATCTTGCTGTTCCATTAAAACATGGAATAAAACTTTGTTTTAATGAGTCAAAAAACACGGAACAATTCAAATAATCTGAGTGAATAAACAAAGAAATAACCAACAATAAATCTAAAAAAAATAACAATCCAAACAGTCAGAATGAAACAAAGAAAGAAGGAAGTAAAGATCACATCAATCTACTGGATGGCTTTTCTGAAATAATTGTAACCCTTCCCAAAGGAAAAATATCAAATCAATTTTTACTTCAGTGATGTTCACAGCTTAAGCAATGCCACTTCTACAGGAAATTACAAGAAATGTTACATGATGCCTTTTATCTAAGTTAACTAATTAATATTAAAATAAAATAATCACTTGACATTATAGACAGAGGAGTGATCCATGCTATATTGGTGGGTTGTTGTGGCAACCATTACTGTATTGTCAATTGGACCATTCATTTTGGTATTTTCTACATTTTCAAGGGGAATAACTATGAAATGGTCTATAATATCATAGTTAAATTCATACTTGTTATGTGGTTTGTCACCAGTAGTAAACATATAACAGAATAAGAATGAAATTCAAGTGAGCCAGAATGACAGAAACAGAATGGTCCCCTTCATACGAGGTCCAGTTGACATTTAGTATGGTCCCCTCAATACAGAGATCCAAATGACATTCAATATGGTCCCTGAATACATGTACAAATGACATTTGGTATTATCTCACAGTATATGAATGGTCTCTATTGGATTATTTAGTTACATGACCTAAGACAATTATTGATGTGTTACCGGTAGGTGACAATCTGAAAATTTCCCCTGAACTGGTAGACAACCCTATTGTCTACCTTGACAACCCCTATTTTGTTTCAATCAAAGTGTGACAATTGTATTGTCACCCTCGACAATCTCTCCTTTTTTCTTTTATTTTTTAAATATTTTTACCAACAATGAACATATATTATATTTATCCAACAGTGACAAGAAGTCCAAAACAACTGCCAAATCAACTAAAACAAAACAACTGCCAAATTAACTAAAACAAAACAACTGCCAAATCAACTAAAACAAAACAACTGCCAAATTAACTAAAACAAAACAACTGCCAAATTAACTAAAACAAAACAACTGCCAAATTAACTAAAACAAAACAACTGCCAAATTAACTAAAACAAAACAACTGCCAAATTAACTAAAACAAAACAAAATTAAGCATCCAAACGATTTTAAGGGTGTCTACTTTTAACTGTATATTGTCCCCTGAATACAATGTCCAGTTAGCATTTAGTATGGTCCCTTGAATATAAGGTCTGACTGTTTAGTATGGTCCCCTAAATAGAAGGTCCAAACAGCATTTAGTGTAGATCCTGTGAGTTCTCACAATGAGCACCGGTCCTCCTGTCCAAGACCAGGAAAACTCTATTTGAACCAGTAATTTGTTCAGTTTTTATTTAGATATACTGGTACATTTGTATATAAAAATAAATTCAAGAATTTGATTCGGACCAGTAAATTAAATTTTTCATTTCGAAGACACAGTGAATACATCAATATTAAATTAAAGTTGTCTAAATTTACAAATTCATTTTGTATTGTAATTTCTTCATTTTTAATCTTTCGTGAAGCAATTTCTAGTTTTAACTGATTTAACATGGATCTTAATGAAAATGAAAGTAAATCATATCTGTTACCCACTGATTAGTAGAAGAAGAGATTATCAGACAAAGTTTGTCTATAATAAGAATACAATACAGAACAAATGAAACAGAGAAAAGAAAATTTAATTATTATCTAAGAATAAGTATGTCTTTAGGGAATTAGGTCCATAGTTGTTCTATTAAATCAGGACAATTAATTAGACAAGACTGGCTTACAGCAATATAGCTTTCATGGTGTGTCTATTTAAGATGTACTGAGAGGAAGGTTCATTTAAAACACAACAGTCTCTCAGTTTTTCTACTTCTTTTATTAGTAACATCTCCAGGTTCTATGCTGCTTGTATACATAGTATTTACATTTGTTTGTGTAAATTAACAAATAATTCATGTTTAGTCGTGGCTTGCATTCATTATTTGATCATAGTACAACAAACCCGACTCAATTCATTGAAGAAGTAGAATGCTGACAAGAAAGATGTCGGTATCATCACTTAACTGTTTCTTCATAAACAGTCAAGAGTGGCATGTATATTTCAGTTTCCTTTCTTCTTACTGGTTTACATGATATATTTATCAGTATTGTCATTATTAGTTTTATTTATCTCTATACCTGTGTAACTAAAGGACTAAGAGAATAAAGATATATAAAATATTATTTTCCTATAGGCCTTTCCAAATCTTGTGATATCTAATTTTAAGGCATCAAAAACATAAATTTATGTGTACATTAATCTTGCATTTTACTGTTTCAAATATATCTTTTACTAACTGATGTAATACAAATTTAAGACAAATAGTGTTATATTTACTGTGGTTCATCAGTGAGATATTCCTTTCGCTGGCCCAGAAACAAAAGACCAAAATGATTATCCTATACTAACCCTTAAATGAGCCACTAAAAATGATCTGTGATTAGTTTCTATAAAACAGTAAAGGACTGAGATTTATCTGGAATTAATTTCTCATATTAACCCTGGAAGGGGTCATTACCAGTAGTTATTGTTCTGTCAATAAAACAGGGTACCAAGATTCATGTCATTAGTTTTTCATACTAATCCTGAAAAGGGCCTCTGAGGTTTACCTGGGATTAATTTCTTATACTAGACCTGACAGGAGTTCTGAGATTCATAAGTTTACCACATGTAAAATTTCTCAGTGGCCAACACTTGAAATTTTTTTCTTTCTATACTTTTAATTACAAATAGGAATTAGGAGACAACTGTATTGTATTTGAAAATTTCATGGCATCAATTGGAGATTTGATGGTCGCAAATTGAGTTTACAGTATAAACTCAAGTCCTTATATAAACTGGAAGAATCCTGTCATTCAAAAAATTAAATAATGTTAGTCCCTTCAAAATGTAACCTGTTTTTCCCAAGAAATATATTGATTCTACAGGTATACAGAGTAGAAAGCATGAATTGATTCCACAGGTATACAGAGTAGAAAGCATGAATTGATTCCACAGGTATACAGAGTAGAAAGCATGAATTGATTCCACAGGTATACAGAGTAGAAAGCATGAATTGATTATACAAACAAAAAATATCTAGGAAAATGTCTTGTAAAATCAGTTTACAATGGAAGGAAGTGCTGTCTTCCAGAACAGAATCAGAAAAGAAATAATCAAAGGGAAAATTAAAGACTAAAAAAAAAACCATTTAGCAATTAGTCTTTTAAGGTGATAATTAGTTGACACCATGTATAATGTTTTATAATGAATATCTAAATAAAAGATCAATATTTCTTTCGCTTTTTCTTGTTAAATTGAAAATAATTTTCCCTTAAAACATGGCTATAGAATTCATAGAATATGGACTTCATGATACATGAAACAAAACTGACTTGTGGGAATGTGTTACATTTGTACAGCAGAGATTCTAGATGAAACAAAAACAGGTTTGTGGGAATGTGTTACATTTGTACAGAAGTGATTCTGGTAGACAAGACTGTTCACACATCTGTCTTGACTAAATAAGTCAAATTATATATATATAAGTATATAGCATAGATTTGACCTGGGGAATAATAAAATTCTGAAATGGTATATTATAGAAGACATTTTCTGACAGACTGTAACAGACTGTAACAGATACACCAGAATGGAGAATTGTGTTAATTTATTTCATGTCAGTAAAAAAAGCTGTTAATTGACAACCAAAATGGAGATTAAGAATATGACTATATATATCATGGCTGATAATTCCTCAGGGCCAATTTATTGGTCTTGTCTCCATTATTCAATAAAGATACAGTTTTCATGATTCAATCAAAACTTTGCACGACAGGCAAAAATTATTTCTCAAATATTATAGAATTATCTTATTAAGAGTAAAATTTGAAGAAAAAAAAATATATAAAAAGTTCAAATTCAGATTTACCAAGACTATAAAATCAGGAAAAATTTAGCTTAGACAAAGTAAATCATACTGGAGCTGGATAAAAAAGAGGACAAAAACGTGTCCAGACAATTACTAGATTAGTCTGATTATGACGTTAATATCCTCTAATTTCCTAGCTTTTACTGAAATTTTATACATCACGATTTGCTAAGAAAATTAAGATCAATTATGCAAGTAGAGTATTCTTAATTAACATTACCAGAAATGGTGCAAAATGGAGATCTAACTTCAATGATTTTTACAGGAAACAAAACTGAATTCGAGCGGACAAAAAAAAACCAAAGACAAGACTTACCCCGGGGAATTAAGGTTCATAGGTCGTCCACAAAACCAACAATAATCCAACTGAAATCCATGAGCATTAAAATATGAGGGTACTAATTCCATATCATCAATATCACTTTTACTGTTAAACTCGTGCCGACTTTTCATTTCGGTTCTTAGAGACAAGTTTTGTAGAAGATTGTTAACAGTTTGACTTCTAGGAGACAGTTGTTTCATCTTAATATTCAGCGATGGTGACATTTCAGTTTGATCATTATTATAAACTCTAACATCACTATCTGAAAGCATTTTTTTATGAAAACAAGTATTCAGTGACAAGTCTAAATCATGATCACGATTCATCATGGGTGAATTTAACGTTTGTTTCTTTAAACAACTGACTTTTTGAGGTGTTCCGTGCCTTGACGAGCCACAACTAGCCACCTTCTGTGGTGTACTATGTTTTGCTGAGCCACTAGTTGTCACTTTCTGTGGGGTACTAGGCTTCGACACACTAAGTCTCATAACTTTCTGTGGTGTCTCTAAATTAAATAAGCTTTGTACAACAGTAGGTAAACCCTGATTATTGTAACTCTCGACACTTTTAGTAGTGAGTACATGACCAGAACTTTCCAGTCTTTGACGAGACTGTTTGGAATCAACTGATGATTGAGAATCGCTGTCGTTTGGACTAGAAATGTCAACAAACCCATCATCTACAGTATTACTGTTGCTCAAACTGGAGAGATATTTTTCTGAACTTGAATGACTATCTGCTGAAGAACTTTTGATATTTAATATTTCTATACCTGAATCCCTCTCTACATCCTTTACGCTATCGTCCTTGTGATGAGAGAATGATACATGTAATTTTTCCGTTTGCATTGCATTTGACCGAGACGGAGAGTTCGACAAAAATTTATAATTTTCTCCATAAGTCAGGTTACTAAAACCAGGAAGTGAATTCTTACTAACATCTCTAACTTGTTGTGAAATTCCATTTTTTTTCCTGTATTCGGAAAACAATCCACTTATATCCATATTTCAAAATTAATAATAATTTCCAATTAAAAATTAAAGAAAACTAAATTGAAAACTACAGACAACAAAATGTTTAGTCTTCTTTCCAATTAAATAAATGTTTGAATTTGATTGGATAACCCACAATACTTTGTCATCCGATTCAATTCTCGGTTTAAATGAATATAACGGATCTTCGATACTCTGTTATATATGTTATAAAAATTAACGATGAATCCTCGCTGATCATCAATATTTTAATACCAATCAATATGGGATACATTTAGAAAAGTTTACCGTCTGCCAAGTTCCGTTGATAATTATCCTATGATGAAACTTATACATCTTCCTATTACATCATTATCAATACAAAAACCGCTACGTTTTTACTCCTTGAAAATTTAATTTTGGTAACAAAATAGAAAAAAGTTATTCAAATTTTTTTATTGTAGCATTCCATTCATAAGTAAAATTCAAAATTCGACAGTTCTCATTTTTTTTTTTTCACTTTCACCGTAAATCACGATTTAACTCCATTTAACAAATATGAGAAAACTTTGTCAATGAAATGTAATCTATGATTCCAAAGTCATACGACATCAATGAAATTAAAGACCAACGATGAAAAGTCTGTTAAATCCCATCAGGTGTATATAAATCAATCCATGTTCAATATTACCACAGAATTATTTTTTCTTCAAACTTTTGCTCTTGTGTTTGTTGTAATCAATATTTTTGCTATTGCAGGATGTAGTCTGCCATCTTTATGTTATATACTGTTAATACAGCATCAGTCGACACCTTTTTACATGTTTATAATGCTATCATTAACTGTCTACAAACGACTTTGTAGATATATTATAGATTTTTTTCTGTATTGTATCCCACCCTGGGAACATATTTGAGTCAACAAGACATAACAATGTTAATATCATAATTACAGGACACCTCTAGATGATAATTCTGAGCCCTCACAGTGACTCCAATCAACCAATCAAGACAAAAATGCTTGTCAATCGTTTGTTAATAGCTTCAAATTGCACCAATAATAAACAGGCAACAATTGTTTCAATGTAGTATTGATTTAACAAGGCTGTGAGAGATAATATTATTTTCATTATTAATTCTTGGTACTGTCTGTCTTAATTAACATGCATATCATATTTCATGTTAAAAATGGACATAATATTTTATTTAGAATTTTAAGACATTTGTTAATTCCTAAATAGCATCAGGACTTTATATCGTAGGATAATCTTATTAAGTAGTAACTATTAAGTATATTATAGAACAATACTGTCAATTTGAGTGGCAAGGCTATTCCTCTGTGGCAATTATGTACCTATAGAATTTTCTTGTCTATTGTTGCTTTTATTAACTGAGAATGAAGATTCGCCCACTATTTCAAGATATCCAGAATTTTATATTTCATGTTCAAAGTGGGTGGAATATATTTTGCCACTAACTATAGACAATTGAAAGGATTTTATACAACTGCTATAAAAGAAATATTTTATCTATATCTAAATATATTATATATAGATTCTCCATCTGCTACCAGTGTCATTACCATATTTCTCTTATAGACAGTTGGAATAATACAAACTAAAGAATGTATACTTAGAACACATATGCTACCACTTACAGCTTATTTTTATAAGAAAGTGGGGCATAACTCCAGAACAGAAAAAGTCAAAACTTAGTCTGCCTTTTATGGGAATGTATAGTGTATACATTTCAATGATTTGTTGAAGGAACTTAAATTATTGAACAAAAACCAAAGTGTGATATACATTTATATGAACATGAGTAAAACTTAACACCTCTCCTCATCCCTGACTGTACCCATATACTATTTTTACTAAGGTTCTCCTCCCTCAGGCATAGGTGACATTAGCTAATTTTGGCTATCATGTTTAGGCCCTTTGGTTTTATTGCTCCCAAAACTTTAAATTATTTGGTTTTCCAATCTTTCGATTCTGAGCGTACCTGATAAAGGTTATTCCAGAAATGCGTTGAGCGCATTAAATTTGATATCTACGTTTTTATTATTACAGTGACGACAATGATTCTCATGATGATATTTATCTACATGACAATAATCAATGTTTGATTAAATCACTTTAATGTTGACACACAGGTATAAACAACATTTTAATGCATTTTAAACAGCTATGTTTTCCTTTAACAAATAATCAATTATGTAAATAATGTCAATTTCCCCAGCTTCATATATCGAAAACAGATCAATTATGCAACAAAATTTGCATATTTTGAACAAGGAATTATGACATGCATTAATTATAAATGGAGACACTTACAATGATTGGTAATTATATGAAAATAAAGACAACACAGCATCCTGTATAGTTACATAATTATTTACACAACCCTGATTTATACGATAAAAGATCTTCGGTTGAGTTGTATGATAACAGCACGATACCACAAAGATTGTGCTCAAACTCTAACTAAAATCACGAATAGTGTTTCCTTTTAATCAAAGATTTATCGTGGTATATCGCTGTGCCTTCCGACACAACACAGTATCAGAGGAATGAAACACATCTAGTTGTAATGTAATTAAAATGTTGGTTGTTTTTTTTCAAAATTAAATTATAATAGAAATTTGAAAATCTTTTTTATTAAACATAAGACTGAAATGAAGAAGGAATTTAAATTTAGAGTTTACAACTACATGTAGATAAAGTATAAACTACATGTAGATAAAGTATAAACTACATGTAGATAAAGTATAAACTACATGTAGATAAAGTATAAACTACATGTAGATAAAGTATAAACTACATGTAGATAAAGTATAAACTACATGTAGATAAAGTATAAACTACATGTAGATAAAGTATAAACTACATGTAGATAAAGTATAAAGATGGATTGATTGATAAATTGTTGTCAAGTCAGCAGTATTTCCAGCTATATTCATGACAAAAACAACTATACCAGAAGTATGCAAATAATACATCATGTAGGTGATAAGGTGGCACTAGGAATGGGTCTATGAGTTTAATTTATATTGGCACAAGAATAATTAGAATATTACAAATAAGGTAGGAAAATTATGTCTTGCAGCAGCCAACCACTGACCACTCCTTATAAAGTGTCATTTTAACTTGCCAACGAGGAGCATGACATTCTCCTACAAAGAGACATCCCATCTTAAAGCTGAACTGTGCATTTGCCCTGCCCCACACAACTAACTGGCGTGTCCTTCAGGAGAAATAACCATTAATGGCTGTAATAATCTGGAGCTCTTGCTCATTTGTCCAGACCCTACAATCTGCAGCCCATGCACATTTATACAGAGCCTACAATCTTATAATCTGGAGCTCATACACATTTGTACAGATACTAAAGATTGCAGATTATACATTGCATACATATGTACAGAACCTAACATCTGGAGCCATAATACTTTATATGTACAGTAGAAGTTTAATGTTCTTGTGAAACATATGTACAGAACCTAACATCTGGAGCCATAATACTTTATATGTACAGTAGAAGTTTAATGTTCTTGTGTACATATGTACAGTAGAAGTGTAATGTTCTTGTGTACATATGTACAGAACCTAACATCTGGAGCCATAATACTTTATATGTACAGTAGAAGTGTAATGCTCTTGTGTACACATGTACAGAACATCTGAAGCCATAATACTTTATATGTACAGTAGAAGTGTAATGTTCTTGTGTACACATGTACAGAACCTAACATCTAGAGCCATAATACTTTATATGTACAGTAGAAGTGTAATGTTCTTGTGTACACATGTACAGAACCTAACATCTGGAGCCATACTACTTTATATGTACAGTAGAAGTGTAATGTTCTTGTGTACACATGTACAGAACCTAACATCTGGAGCCATAATACTTTATATGTACAGTAGAAGTGTAATGTTCTTGTCTACACATGTACAGAACCTAACATCTGGAGCCATAATACTTTATATGTACAGTAGAAGTGTAATGTTCTTGTGTACACATGTACAGAACCTAACATCTGGAGCCATAATACTTTATATGTACAGTAGAAGTGTAATGTACATATGTACAGAACCTAACATCTGGAGCCATAATACTTTATATGTACAGTAGAAGTGTAATGTTCTTGTGTACACATGTACAGAACCTAACATCTGGAGCCATAATACTTTATATGTACAGTAGAAGTGTAATGTTCTTGTGTACACATGTACAGAACCTAACATCTGGAGCCATAATACTTTATATGTACAGTAGAAGTGTAATGGTCTTGTGTACACATGTACAGAACCTAACATCTGGAGCCATAATACTTTATATGTACAGTAGAAGTGTAATGTTCTTGTGTACACATGTACAGAACCTAACATCTGGAGTCATAATACTTTATATGTACAGTAAAAGTGTAATGTTCTTGTGTACATATGTAAAGAACCTAACATCTGGAGCCATAATACTTTATATGTACAGTAGAAGTATAATGTTCTTGTGTACACATGTACAGAACCTAACATCTGGAGGCATAATACTTTATATGTACAGTAGAAGTGTAATGTTCTTGTGTACATATGTACAGAACCTAACATCTGGAGTCATAATACTTTATATGTACAGTAGAAGTGTAATGTTCTTGTGTACACATGTACAGAACCTAACATCTGGAGCCATAATACTTTATATGTACAGTAGAAGTGTAATGTTCTTGTGTACACATGTACAGAACCTAACATCTGGAGCCATAATACTTTTTATGTACAGTAGAAGTGTAATGTTCTTGTGTACACATGTACAGAACATCTGGAGACATAATACTTTATATGTACAGTAGAAATGTAATGTTCTTGTGTACATATGTACAGAACCTAACATCTGGAGCCATAATACTTTATATGTACAATAGAAGTGTAATGTTCTTGTGTACATATGTACAGAACCTAACATCTGGAGCCATAATACTTTATATGTACAGTAGAAGTGTAATGTTCTTGTGTACATATGTACAGAACCTAACATCTGGAGCCATAATACTTTATATGTACAGTAGAAGTGTAATGTTCTTGTGTACATATGTACAGAACCTAACATCTGGAGCCATACTACTTTATATGTACAGTAGAAGTGTAATGTTATTGTGTACACATGTACAGAACATCTGGAGCCATAATACTTTATATGTACAGTAGAAGTGTAATGTTCTTGTGTACACATGTACAGAACCTAACATCTGGAGCCATAATACTTTATATGTACAGTAGAAGTGTAATGTTCTTGTGTACATATGTACAGAACCTAACATCTGGAGCCATAATACTTTATATGTACAGTAGAAGTGTAATGTTCTTGTGTACACATGTACAGAACCTAACATCTGGAGCCATAATACTTTATATGTACAGTAGAAGTGTAATGTTCTTGTGTACATATGTACATTTCTAACATCTGGAGCCATAATACTTTATATGTACAGTAGATGTGTAATGTTCTTGTGTACATATGTACAGAACCTAACATCTGGAGCCATAATACTTTATATGTACAGTAGAAGTGTAATGTTCTTGTGTACACATGTACAGAACCTAACATCTGGAGCCATAATACTTTATATGTACAGTAGAAGTGTAATGTTCTTGTGTACACATGAACAGAACCTAACATCTGGAGCCATAATACTTTATATGTACAGTAGAAGTGTAATGTTCTTGTGTACACATGTACAGAACCTAACATCTGGAGCCATAATACTTTATATGTACAGTAGAAGTGTAATGTTCTTGTGTACACATGAATAGAACATCTGGAGCCATAATACTTTATATGTACAGTAGAAATGTAATGTTCTTGTGTACATATGTACAGAACCTAACATCTGGAGCCATAATACTTTATATGTACAGTAGAAGTGTAATGTGTACATATGTACAGAACCTAACATCTGGAGCCATAATACTTTATATGTACAGTAGAAGTGTAATATTCTTGTGTACACATGTACAGAACCTAACATCTGGAGCCATAATACTTTATATGTACAGTAGAAGTGTAATGTTCTTGTGTACATATGTACAGAACCTAACATCTGGAGCCATAATACTTTATATGTACAGTAGAAGTGTAATGTTCTTGTGTACACATGTACAGAACCTAACATCTGGAGCCATAATACTTTATATGTACAGTAGAAGTGTAATGTTCTTGTGTACACATGTACAGAACCTAACATCTGGAGCCATAATACTTTATATGTACAGTAGAAGTGTAATGTTCTTGTGTACACATGTACAGAACCTAACATCTGGAGCCATAATACTTTATATGTACAGTAGAAGTGTAATGTTCTTGTGTACACATGTACAGAACCTAACATCTGGAGCCATAATACTTTATATGTACAGTAGAAGTGTAATGTTCTTGTGTACATATGTACAGAACCTAACATCTGGAGACATAATACTTTATATGTACAGTAGAAGTGTAATGTTCTTGTGTACATATGTACAGAACCTAACATCTGGAGCCATAATACTTTATATGTACAGTAGAAGTGTAATGTTCTTGTGTACATATGTACAGAACCTAACATCTGGAGCCATAATACTTTATATGTACGGTAGAAGTGTAATGTTCTTGTGTACATATGTACAGAACCTAACATCTGGAGCCATAATACTTTATATGTACAGTAGAAGTGTAATGTTCTTGTGTACATATGTACAGAACCTAACATCTGGAGCCATCATACTTTATATGTACAGTAGAAGTGTAATGTTCTTGTGTACACATGTACAGAACCTAACATCTGGAGCCATAATACTTTATATGTACAGTAGAAGTGTAATGTTCTTGTGTACATATGTACAGAACCTAACATCTGGAGCCATAATACTTTATATGTACAGTAGAAGTGTAATGTTCTTGTGTACACATGTACAGAACCTAACATCTGGAACCATAATACTTTATATGTACAGTAGAAGTGTAATGTTCTTGTGTACACATGTACAGAACATCTGGAGCCATAATACTTTATATGTACAGTAGAAGTGTAATGTTCATCAACACTCACATCCCTCCCCTTCAGCCAACGGCCAGCTGATCTTGGTTTGGTTTTATTTAAGTTTTGTTTTATGGTGTTTAACGCCACTTTCAACAATATTTCAGTTATATTGTGAGTCAGTTTCATTGGTGGAGGAAACAGGAGGACCCGGAGAAAACAACTGAACTGCCACATACCGTTGTACACCTCGCCCTGAGCGGGAGTCGAACCCACAACATCAGTGGTGATAGGCACTGAATGCATAGGTAGTTGTAAATCCAACTACCATACGATCATGACCATAACAGCCCCTTGCTCAGCTTGGATCCGAATTTTAAATCCAAAGAAGTATAATTAAAGCCTGCTAGTAAAATGACAATTATTTTCAGTCTATTCAAAAAACCAAATTTTATGTGTGACATCATAACAATTATTTTCTATATAAATGTTTCACTTGTAGATAAATAAGGCCTAAAATAGAAATTCCTTGTTAATCAACAATTTTCTGTCTCTGAGTCAGCACAGGTTTATGATCAGTCAGTTCTAGTTTTGCATCTATTTTATGACCTAAATTATTCCTCCAAATGTCATCGGAGTAATTTGTATAATTTTATCCCAGCCAAACTAATCATCTTCTATTTCCCTAAAAAAAATATCTTTTCATGGCAAACTGATGAAATTATGTCTTAAAATAACCTCAATATGCCATTGTATCAGTAACATGTTCATGTAAGATAATTATGACAACTTCTCATATACAACCAACCATCATAGCCCCAGATTTTCTTATTTTAATTCAATTAAAAAAGATTTTCTTCCAAATTTGCTTCAAGTTAGTTATATACTTAACAACAAAATACGCCCGTCTATATAAATTATCAAACGGTAAAAAATTCTATTTATAGTAACGGTGACCTTGACCTTTCACCTAATGACCCCAAAATAAATAGGGTTCTTCCCCTTCCACAGGGGAATCATGTGGCTAAGTTTGGTAAAGATCCGATATACAGAACTAAAGTTATTGTGCGGAAACCTGTGTGGATGCTCGCCCGCCATACCCAATCACATAATAAGGCCCGTCTCAGACGGCGTATAAAAATTAAAAAAATAATGTATCATGCTCATCCCTCCCTGATCTAGCATTTCAAAATTGTTATACCAACATAACATTACTAAAATTTCTGATTGGTCGGTAGGTCACAAAAATAAAAAAAAATTAATAGAAAACCATGTTTTTTTCATTTACTATCCAAATAAGGTATCTATGTAGTGTAAAATAATTTCTGGTTTAATACAATATAATATAGGTGCAAATAATAATTTCACCAATTACAATGGAGCCAATCAAATGTGAGATGTACAATTGACGACTACGATGATTTCTTTGTCAGTTGACCCTCATGTGATGAGTGGAGAGTATTTGAGCATGATCAGCCGTGGGTTATTGAACATGACAAAGACTTATAAGATCAGCATATGTCTGACAACCACTTTTTTAATCAGAATGTCTCACAGAAACTTGTGCAGTACATTGTCCGAACACACAACACACAGATCTACAATCAGAATACAAAACTTGTACAATCCTACTGTCCCACAAACACTTATTGGTTGGTTTATAGTTTTTAATGCCACTTTCAACAATATATCAGTTATATCGTGGCGGTCAGTTTTATTGGTAGAGGAAACCAGAGTATTCAGAGAAAACCATCAACCTGCCGCAAGTCACTGACAAACTTTATCACATAATGTTATATCGAGTACACCTCGCCACAACTATAGTAGTAATAGGTTTTGATTGCACAGGTAGTTGTAAATCCAACTACCATACGATCACAACGACGACGGCCTCTGCCCAAATTAATAAAAAGTTGGTATATTTGTATATTATAATCTGCTTAAAACAATTGATCATAAAGTGATCATATTAAGTAATGAAAGACCTGTACAATAATATGTAACTAACCTGGTACAAGACATTGAACAGTTTTCTGTAACAATACCACAAACTGTGACAATCTTATAAGAATACAACATCTGACTGACTCTTAAATGTATAATAAATACTCCATATACAAAAACAGGATCTTAAATCAATGTTTTTTTTTTTATTTCTTAAGAATGTATTTAATCTTTTTCTCTAGTACACATGCAACACATTTGATTTAATTATAAGACTACAATATCAGTTATTTTTACCTTCAAAAAAATAATAGCATCAGAGAAACAGATTGTTGATCCTGTTTTTCAAGTACAATCAAACCTGTATTAAGTGGTCAGTAAAAGGATAATCAAAACGTGACCACATAAGACAGGTGGCTGCTTAAATAAGGTTACTTGGCATATATTTGTGATCAATGGGTCATTGAAGAAGAGTTAAAAAAAAGTAGTGAGAAATTGAGAGAAAGTTGATTCAATTTTTTTTTCTCAACATGGGCATAGCCTTTTCCATTCTCCAAAGCTTGTTTATATTATACCGGTTAGTCTTGTTTTTTCCATGAAGCCACTCTTTTTGTCTTTTTTTATTGAGAGCTCTTTCCATTCTCCAAAGCGTGTTTATATTATACCGTTTAGTTTTTGTTTTATATTTTCCATGAAGTCAATCTTTTTGTCTTTTTTCTATTTAGAGTCCTTTCCGATCTCCAATATTTGTTTATATTATACCGGTTAGTTTTAGTTTTGTTTTTTCCATGAAGCCACTTTATTTTATCATTGAGAGCCCTTTCCAATCTCCAGTCCTTGTTTATATTATACCGGTTAGTTTTGTTTTGTTTGTTTTTTTCCACGCAGTCAATCTTTTTGTCTTTTTTTTTATATTGAGACATATTGTCCTCACCGAGAATCCATCTCCATAAAAGTATAAAAGAACTTAAATTGGATTTATATCGACGAAACATGCTGGCTTAAAAATCTATCAATACACTCGGAGAATACAAATAGAAAAAAACCTGACATTGTAGTAGAGTATGATTGGCTAGTAGTAGAATAATTATAAACACTGTAACATGGTGCTTGTGGCAGATGTTAAAATAGGGTTTCTAAATAGGAATAATAAAAAAAAATTATTTAGTAATAACCAGAGGCCCACCTGAGGCTGTTTACATTATCTGGATATAAATTGATTCATTTTTGAACTTAAATGTTCAATTAATTTTTTTATATTTCTGAGTATTAAACTATTTTCCCACAGGGTCTTAGGTTTACAATGTCATATGGTAGTGGGAGAAATTTGAATTTTCTATTAACAGATATAAATGTAAACATTCTAGAGGATTCTTAAATATAAAACAATTCCAGCTAAGTTTTTTTTCAAATAGTTCAGTGTTGTAGAAGATTTTGTGGTATCCTGGATTTCAGATAAACACAAAATAAGTATACACATAAAGAACCATTCAATGATTATTCATGTAACTGTTACTGTACAGAAGGTCTATATAAATAAAACTTCTATTTTACATGGATTGTGATATTTTGTACTGTTCCCTTCATTCTCTATCTATATATTTAATATATATTTTAAGGATTTTAAATAAAAAGTGACATTCATAGTTTTGCTAAGGGAGATAACTCCTCTAAGTATATTTTATATATCTATATAATATCTGAGAATTCACTCCCCTGTGTTTAAGTTCTTTTTGTTACATGACTTAAGTCTGGAGGGATAGTACAAGAGTACAGTATATTTGTTCCTGGAATATGACTTAGATCTGGTGCTTAATGCCTTTTTAACAATATTTCAGTTATATCATGGCGGTCAGTTTTATTGGTGGAGAAAACCACCGATCTGTCGCAAGTCACTGACAAACTTTTTAAGTCTGGCAGGAAAGTACAAGAGTACAGTCAATATGTTCCTGGTATATGACTTAAGTCTGGTCCATACTGGTCAAGCATAAGTATTGATAGTGATAATTGAAGCACAATAAACCTTAACGATGCTTCTATATATATATATGAATTCTGAATAGACGAATAAGCACGTCTAAAACATGAAAGAAATGTTCGCTTCTCCTGAATTCTATTTTCGATGATCTTTTTAAAGCTTCATTTGATTGAACTAATTCAATAAGTTCTTTATGATGATGACAACATCAATAGGAGCTCTTGTGCCAATAACAGGATAAAAACATCTTTAATTACTGTGACAATCACGGTCCAAGATGATTATAACAACACAATAAGTTTCATCAGGTCAGCAAAAGGGCTAGTAAGTAGTAATCAATAATAACTCCGACATCTAACTGACCGTGTAAATGTCTTTTATCAGAGCTGTAGTCGGGAAGGACAATCAATTATCCTCATGTCAATCTAGTTAATCTACGCTGAAAGGTAGGAGAGACAACCAACGGGGGACTATAAAGAACATTTTGTTTTCATGAATAATAGATAGACTTCTCTCTGAAAAACAAGATTGTTTTATGGCCATGTTTTATTTAACTGGAGGCTGTAGAAATTGTTGATTTTTTTTTTACGACGTTTATTTACCCGTTGGCTTGTGAGAACTGTAAACACCACCACAATTATCTTCAAGAACAATAATCCAAATTGTAAAAGACTTAAGGAGCAGTCTGACGTAAAATTGCTAAGCAAACTTGTACTTTAATTCAAATCTTTATACTACTTCATAATTCCTCATCTTCTAGTTTTTTGTATGTTCATTAAATTAAAACACAGTGAAGATGCCATGTGAACGATTCTCCTACATCTGACTTTAGAGTTTCACTCAAAATCAACCAATTTAACATACATGTTCATCCTTCTGATATTACAAATTTAATCAAGCTACATCAAGAGCTCAAATCATTACAAAATGCCGGGAGAAGAAGACCATAAAAATAGGTTCTTAGTTCTTTCTAGATTGAAGAAACAAACAATTTTTGAAAGCTGCAAGATAAATTGATTTATAATTTGTGTATTTATGAATTGGTTCATCCACATAATTTGAACTGCAATAACTGTCATTTCTATCCTCATTTACATAAATTCCACATTTACAGATTCTTACTTCCATGTTTAATCAATGAAGTATTGCATTGTCAAGAACTTTGTATTTCAATAAAATTTCAATATCAAATTTACAGACAGTTTCCACAATGATGAATGTTCATTTCTTTAATCAGTTGAGTATTGTACTAACAATACATTTGTGGTTCAATAAATGCCACAGATTGCCACTTAATCTATAGTCCAATAAATGCCACAGACTGCCAATGAATCTATAGTTCAATAAATGCCACAGATTGCCAATGAATGTATAGTTCAATAAATGCCACAGACTGCCAATGAATGTATAGTTCAATAAATGCCACAGACTGCCAATGAATCTATAGTTCAATAAATGCCAGACTACCAATGAATCTATAGTTCAATAAATGCCACAGACTGCTAATGAATGCCAGATTCCCAATGAGTATAGTTCAATAAATGCCACAGACTGCCAATGAATCTATAGTTCAATAAATGCCACAGATTGCCAATGAATCATTAGTTCAATAAATGCCACAGACTGCCAATGAATCTATAATTCAATAAATGCCAGACTGCCAATGAATGTATAGTTCAATAAATGCCACAGATTCCCAATGAGTATAGTTCAATAAATGCCACAGACTGCCAATGAATCTATAGTTCAATAAATGCCACAGAATCTTTAGTTCAATAAATGCCACAGACTGCCAATGAATCTATAGTTCAATAAATGCCACAGACTGCCACTGAATCTATAGTTCAATAAATGCCACAGACTGCCAATGAATCTATAGTTCAATAAATGCCACAGACTGCCACTGAATCTTTAGTTCAATAAATGCCACAGACTGCCAATGAATCTATAGTTCAATAAATGCCAGACTGCCAATGAATCTATAGTTCAATAAATGCCACAGACTGCCAATGAATCTATAGTTCAATAAATGCAACAGACTGTCAATGAATCTATAGCTCAATAAATGCCACAGATTGCCAATGAATCTATAGTTCAATAAATGCCACAGACTGGCAATACATTTAAAGTTCAATAAATGCCTCATTTACAGACTGTTTCTACAATGTTCAATCAATTACATACAGTACCGATTCAACTATGCCACTGACATTTAATCTGTGGTATTCAGTGTGACATATCTATACACAGCAAAAAAAATATTTGGATTTGCTTCCCCCTTTTAAGTGTTTTGTCATAGGGTGAGGTATACTTGATATAACATTATGTGATCAAGTCAGTGACTTGAGGTGGGTCGGTGGTTTTCTCCAGTTTCCTCCACCAATAAAACTGACTGTCAAGATATAACAGAAATAATGTTGAAAGTGGCGTTAAACACCAGAACCTTAACCTAAAACTGACACAAATATATCAAACAGACATACATGTACACATGTAGTACAAATAAGACTTTTTTTCAATTAAAAATTTTGTGTGTTTGTCCCTTTTTTGACCATCTTATTATTTACCTTGAAAACATAAGAGCCATACAAAATACGCAGGAGTAGGGGTTAGGGTTTTGATGTTTAACGCCACTTTCAACAATATTTCAGTCATGTCGTGGTGGTAACTGGAGTACCCAGAGAAAACCACCGACCTGCCACAATTCACTGACAAACTTCATCACATAATGTTGTATCAAGTACACCTCACCTGTGCAGGGTGTGAACTCACAACTTTGGTGGGCCCCTCTGTAGGTGTAAGAACATAATGAGGATGACAGACCTATAGCATAACATGACCACAATTTTTTTGCAGTTGTATACAAACAGCTTAACTAAAACGAAATGTAAAAAAAAATCAAACTTCTGAGCTGAAATTGACAACCTTCAATCTTAATGTTGCTTGGGTTATTTTATAGAAAGTTCATTAAAACAAAAAAAATAATACAAAGTCATTGTGAATATCCTACTGACATAAAACAAAGATAGGTAAGTGTGACATTGAAATGTTACAAAAGGCTCCTAAAACATACAGGATTCTATAGCAGATCTCATTCCTTACAAATTCCAAAATAATACCTTTAGGAGGAGCTCCAAAAAAAAAAAAAAAATCTGGCTTGGAGTTTCTGAGAAAGGCTGCAGATGACTTCAGAAGAAAGAGGGAATACAGAAAAATTAAAATAATACTAAAGTTTCTAAAAATAAGTAAGGGTATTTGAAAATTGTCCACCCAGCCCCCCCCCCCCCCCCTCCCCAAAATAATAAGTAGAAACAGACCAAAGTCTCCAAACATTGTATTAGAGACTGAATTAATATCAAGTGTGAAAATAGATTTTACAAGCTTCCTCCAGACTCTTCTTAGTTAAACTGATGCTTAAACTTTTACTTATAAATTGTATGTATTCTGATTTCTTTCTATAAGACGACTGCCCATAGAGCTTCATTGATCAAAATAGGTTTTTTTTTATTGAATGTTATATGTCAGTAAGTTCAATCAATTATATATCAATTTAATTCCATCTCTGACAGGCTGAGTTTTTTTTATTTAAATTTGTTTGACACATCACCATTATTGAACTTATATAGAATTCTATTGTACTTCTGTAAGCATCCATTAAAAACTCTTCTGACCTTTAATTATTTCTATTAATAATTTAGTCGTTCTATGGATTTTGCATTTTTTTGCCTTACTCTTGAAACAATCTAAAATTGACATTTGATAACTTGCTCATAGCAGAAAAAATGTCCTCACATATTTCACAATGCGTTTGATTGGTATGGGTAATAATAAACTTACATTGAAAAATAATTGACAAATAATCTTGTTCCATTTTGATGGTGGTTTGTGGTCTTTTTGAGTAGCAGTGAATCTGTGAAGGTTTTTGTTTATTGTTTGCCTATATCTGTTTCATCATTTATAAAGAAGAGGTTCACCAGAGCCTGTATTACACACATGGCTATTGATGCAGTTTGTGTTCAAGCAAGTTCAATGTTTCTGAGAATTAGTTTTTTCAGGTTTCCATAAAATATGTGCTCTTCATTCAGACATGACAGACAGATTCAGAGAGAAAGGGTAAAACAATATACCCATTGCTATTTAATAATGGGGTATAAAACAAGAATTGCCCATGGCGACCATGTTTTTGTCCAATTGGGGAGAAATGAAAAAATCTTGTAGAGGACCTTCCATGGATGCTTCCTGTAAATTTTGCTTTATTTGGCCTATCATTTTCAGAGGAGAAGATTTTTTATAAATTGACAAACCAGAAACAAGAATTGCCTATGGTGGTCATGTTTGCTAGTGGATTGGGACGAAATGAGTACTCTTTATAGAGGACCTTCTATAGATGCTTACTGTAAAATTCGGTCTATTTTGAGAAGCAGTTTCAGAGAATAAAATTCAAATGTGAAGACAGACGATGGACGCCAAATGATAACAACAGCTCACATGGCCTTTGACCAGGTGAGCTTAAAAAAATGATCCTTTAACGTGGATTTCTGATCCACACAAAAAATGAAAATGACAATTCAATGACTGTTTCCATTAAATTTATTTCTAGTATCTGAGAAAAAAATAGTTTTGAATAAGGAAAGGGAGGAAAGAATTAAAACAAAATAGCATAATGTGAAAGACGATGTAAAAGAATTATAGAATACGTTTGTAGAACAGTTCCCACAATAAAGTACTTTAGAACGAGGAACACACTAATCCTTAAAACACATTATCCAGCAGAGAGTTAAATCATTCTAGGTAAAGGTTAACACTAAGTCTGATGATATTTTAATGGTCATAGTCGTAATTACTGCTATATTGTAAATAAGTGACAATAAATGAGAATTTTGTAGATGACTAGTTTTTAATCTGGATCTGTAAATATAATATTACATAATGTCTTAATTAAAACTCCTCTTCATTATGACATTATTCCGTTGTACCTTAAGAATTTGGCAAATATTGAAAAATCAGCAGTGAATTACATCAAATTTCCACAAGAAAATAATTTAATCTTTTATTCAAGATAGATATTCCTTCATAACAGGAAATTCTCTAGTCTTAATTAGATTAAGGTAACGTTAATGAAAAATATAAAATAGATGGTGATCTCTACTTCTGTAATGTTCAACTTGAGACTATTAAAATGAATCGTAATATCTGAATGCTTTAATAAAAGTAAAATTAGTCATGATACTGAAAATTATATGATAATTTACAAGTATTGGTTCTCCACCAGGAATTCTCAACATCATTTTTATTTGATGTGGGAAATAAAATTCTAAAGTAATAATTTTTTTATTAGAATAACGAAAATTTGAAATATCTTTTAAACTGCAGATTTTAAAGTAGAAATGTAAACAAGAGTTGTATAGAGAATCAAGAGTGCTAATTTAATTTGGAAGTTTGCAAACCAGAAAGTGAAAGGATTTGGCACTGCTCATATAGAAAAATCGAATTTTAAAGGAATTTTTGGGTGTATATTTAAACAAAGTTTTATGAAATACGGAGGGAATAAGTCTATAAAAGAAAACAGCCTGCGGCCGTGGGTTTTAATCCCCGAGGACAATAACCACTTGACGGTCACCCGAAAGATTCCATTGTTCTCCGTAGAGCCTATCACCCTCTCCTACACGCACTATTGAGTTCATTGATTTTTACCTGTAAAAATTACTTAGACTGGGACATTTTTCATTATTTTTTATTTTTTCACTAAATATATAGCACTTCTGTCTTTAATAGTGAACAAAAATGAAGTCTTCTTATAATATGAAGAATATATCATTGTCATTTTGTTCGATTCTGTATGACATTTTGAATTTATATACATGTAAGAAAACGGAACGAAAAATGAATTTTGAGATTGTGCAACTTCCTAATTAAAAACAATACTGGTAAAATTAGTACATTTCATTTTTATATTATAGAACCTCAGAGACCAATTGGAGGGTTGATTTGGTTTTTTTTTTGGGGGGGGGTAGAACATGACATTGAGCACTGCCATTTTGTGAGCTATTTTTTTTACCAAACTTGTAACTTAACATTGGTAAAAAATACCTAAAAACTGCAATAATTATTGATGAATCATTGATACTTGCATTGTTTCACGTAACTATTCTACTTAAACCAAGTTATATCTTTCAACTCAAACGTGAGCTAAAAGTTTGGAAATATATATTTAACCTATTCCACTTCGAAGTGCTTATCCAAAACAGGAATCCGAAGTTTCGGTCTTTGTCTTTGTTTTGACTTTTCATGAATATAAGGCCTGTTTTGTGTTTGGTTTTCGGTTGGATTATAAACTGTCCCTGTTTATCTTTTTTTAATTTTTGCGTCAAGTTGTTTTGTGAATTATTTATGTGTTATAATCAATATACAAGTTAATAAACTCATCTGACCCCAGATAGTTTCAACAGTTACAACTGTTCTTAAACTTTAATGAATTGGCAGACACATGTTCCAAATATGTTCGGCATTGACTTAAACGTGACATTTATTTGATTTTTACATTTTTTCTCTGTCTATTATACTTAATATGATTATACTTTAACCCGCATCGTTTTCTTTGCAGTATTCTTTTTCAATTTTGACCACATGTTCTTCTGCTTTTGTCCACACATCTTTTGTAATTTTTCCGAAAGCAGCATACGTGAGTTCTTTAGCATCTTTTAATCGGAAGGTGGTATTGTTTTTAGCCACGAAACCTTTGACTTGCGCCCATATTAATTCTATCGGGTTAAGTTCACAGTGTCGAACGAGGGTTCTTAATACTTCATGTCCGTGTAAATTAGCAATTTTATCTGTTTTATAAACTACTGGGGTCTTTTTTTGTTTATTTTTTTTCACATAATACTTTTTTGGTATCAGTAGCAGAAAAAGGAATGTTGTGCTGTGTAAGATAGTTTTGGAGAACAGCTTTTTTCTGACTAAAATTAGGGCACACCGTATCTTCTGTTTTAACTTTGTGATAACTTGCATTATCTAACACAACCAAGATAGGATTTTTCAGAGCAGGCATCAATTGATTTTCAAACCACTCAAGAAAGACAAAACTATTCATCTCCTGGTGATAGTCACCATCCTTTGATTTGGCCAGAAACACTAAATCACAGCCATCAATCAAACCCTCACTTCGCGTACCTGCATGCAAAACAATAAAACGTTTGCCTTTGCCCGAGGGTATTTTTGGGGCATCAGACCCATCATTCGGAAGCCACATATAATCTGTGCAGTGATTTTGGTTAACCCATGTTTCATCCAGGTACAAGATATCATACCCTGCTTCCCTAAAAGATTTGATCTTTCTCAGATAATTACACCTATAATTGATAATAGACACTTGGTCGTACAGAATTCTTCGATTATCACCTATTTTTTTTATTTATATATAAGTATATCCAAGATCAATGAGATTTAGAGTAAGTTTAGACTTTAATATTTTAATAGAATCTTTTATTTCCTTATGTATTATTGAGACGGTCGGAGCAATTTTCCATGAATATAAACCGTGGATTGTTCTTTTAATAACACAATGATCAAAGTCGTCCAAAATTTTAGCTCTTTCTTTGGGTCTATTTAACTTACATGGCCTCTTATCATTCATAATACGGTGCACTGAAGTGTAAGACACACCCAAAGCTTTAGATGTCCTTTGATATACCCTATCAAATGAGACAATTGTCTTCTTTCGTTGCCTTTTCCTTACTAAAAAAGGCAAACAACTTTTTTTTACAAACTTTTGGTATTTCGGAGATAATAAGTCAGACTTTTTACCCATTTTACAAAAAATGCAAAATATAACAATAATTTATGAGAGAAATGCTTGTTAGTTTCGTCTAAAGTACATGTGGCTGAGAGAAAGATTTTACAGGTAAGATACCTGACGTACGGATGGCTCTTCTATAAAGTACATCTACCCCCACCCGAAAAATGACGACAAAATAGGACCAAAATGCAAAATTTCATCGGAGTGCAGCCTCAGCCAAAACAATAAGAAGCATTACAATAACATTTTTAGTTAGCACTCCTAATTCTAAATAAAACTCTTGTTTATTTTGCTGTTAAAAAATCTATAGTTTAAAAGATATTTGGATTTTTCGTTATTCTAATAAAAAAATTATTACTTTAGTAATTACACCTTGTATAAGTATCCTTGATTTTGGTTGGCTGACAGCCAGTGTACTTTTTCTTGTATTTTCGTATTTCAAGTATTTTTCGTTCATTTTTACTACCACTGGGGTATTTCGATGTGTATTTCACTTTTTTTCTCTCTGGGGAGTGGTATTTGCAAAAAACGTATTTTCCTTTATTTACACGCCAAAGTACATCTGAATCTTTCTTTTTTTATCGTTCTATGTAATTTAAGGTGATAAAACAAATTTGAAAACAGGAAGTGTTTTGAAGTGAAAGTGAAACATCAAATGATAACATTAAACAAGTAAAACTTTCCTAAAACAAACATTAAAAACAGAAAATTGATGGAAACAGCAAAAAAAAGTACTATTTAATTAGCGATTATTCTGAATGATATGCAGTGTAATTATATATCATGTAAGTATGGGTTTTTGGTGAAATATTCCTGTCATCGTCTTGACTCTTGTCAATGTCCCTCCAAAAAAACAACAAACAAAAAATTAATCAATCAATGTCCCTCACAAACATGATATATCTGTTCATAATTACACCTTGTACAAATTTGATTTAAGGTTTGAAAAAAAAAGTAGATTTTACCAAATACTCTTCTTAAGAATAGATTCCCAGCATATTCGACCAAACAAGTGATAATGGGTTTCTTGGTACCCTAGTTGTCTCCGCTACTGATATTGAATGATTGATACGGTTAACCAAGAAGAAATATGATAAAAATAAAAAAATTAATTATCTGCCGAAATTTTCGTTATTCTCTCAAAACCTATTTATAGGTTAAATATTCTTACTGTCAGAGTTTGTGGTATAAAATGAAGGTTTGATCAAGTTGTTCCCGATTAAAAGATAAGTCAGTGGTATAGACAATAACGGACAATAATTGACAATAGTGACTGCTATGTCTCTTCTACAGAAACTTTTGTCACAGACAAAAAAAACAGATGACATGACAATTATATAGTCAATGTTTTATATAGTATACTGAGATTCCTAACTGAAATTAAAAAAGGAATAAAACAGTGCGGAATGAATTACTTCTTCTTCTGAGAGGATTAACAACTGATTACACTTAATTAGCCAGTCACACGTTGATGACGTTGAATTATTCATTGGGCGACCAGTTGTATAATTTACATTCTAGGAATATAGATGAGAGGTTTTATTGTGTTAAATAGCTAATTACATATTGTGGCATTGAGATCTGTCTCTCGGGATGGACGATCGGAGGCATATTAAGCATATTATAACGGAAATAATATTGATTAGAAACTTGGATAATCATTTCGTTAACAAAAACAAATTTGTATTATTTAATCATTATAGAATGATAAGATGTAGGTTTTATAAAAAGAATTGTACGATTGTCACATGATGGTGTACTACTTTTTAATCTACATGTTTAATAAATTTTAGAAAAAGTATTAAAAAAAATCAGATAAGTAAAGTCATGTGTGTCACTTTTATCAATATTAGACAGTCAGAGAGGTCAGTCATGTGTTTCACTTTTATCAATATTAAGATAATCAGACAAGTCAGTCATATGTGTCACTTTTATCAATATTAAGATAATCAGACAAGTCAGTCATGTGCGTCACTCTTATCAATATTAAGATAATCAGACAAGTCAGTCATGTGTGTCACTTTTATCAATATTAAAAGAATCAGACAAGTCAGTCATGTGTGTCACTTTTATCAATATTAAGATAATCAGACAAGTCAGTCATGTGTGTCACTTTATCAATACTAAATCAATGAACTGTAAAAAGCAGGATTGTAACAAATCAAGGTTTTAAGCACATATTGTATTGTGATCTAATTATTTTTTTAAGTTGAACAAGGACAACTATACAAGTTCTATTATAATTAAATAAAAGACAGTGTTATCCTGTGACAGGATACAATCTAACATCCTCTCCCTTCATGTTGTATGGTCATAATATTAAATAGTTCTACCAGATTTGTCATGTCGATCAATTAGAACTTTATTATTTTGTCAAGTTCAAATACCTTGCAAAGAAAAAATACAGGAAGATATAAAAATAAAATCATACAAATGTCTGCCTTCCTACTAGTGTAAAAAATCTGTCAATGGTAAAGCCAGGAAACATTTACAGTCAAAGACACTTATGGAAGTAAAATCTGTCTTGTTTATTGTTTTACAGAAACAATGACCTACCACATTACACTAGTTCTAACAGGTCAAAAAGGTCACACCAACCTCTGACAGAAACAATGACCTACCATATTACAATAGTTCTAACAGGTCAAAAAGGTCACACCGACCTCCAACAGAAACAATGACCTACCACATTACAATAGTTCTAACAGGTCAAAAAGGTCACAGCGACCTCCAACAGAAACAATGGTTCTAACAGGTCAAAAAGGTCACACCAACCTCCGACAGAAACAATGACCTACCACATAACAATGGTTCTAACAGGTCAAAAAGGTCACACCGACCTCCGACAGAAACAATGACCTACCAAATAACAATGGTTCTAACAGGTCAAAAAGGTCACACCAACCTCCAACCTATATTTGATTTGGCATCAGTCCCATATATGTCTTGATAACAGGTCGCAAAGGTCATATCAACCTTCAACCAAGAAAATAACTTTCAATCCAGCATGATTTTTATATTACATGAATTCATCAGTTTTTGAAAAGAAGTTTGTTTAAGACTTTCTGATAGGGTTCTAAGATAAGCTATGTACAGTTATGGTAGTCATCTTGAATTTCAGAGCAACACAAATATGCTTGCTTGTTTGTTTTATGGTGTTTAATGCAACTTTCAATAATATGTCAGTTATATCATGGCGGTCAGTTTTATTGGTGGAGGAACGAGTACCAGGAGAAAGCCACCAACTTGCTGCAAGTCACCGACAAAATTTATCACATAATGTTGTACTACTCGCCTGAGCGGGAGTCGAACCCACAACATCAGTGGTGATAGGTACCGAATGCATAAGGAATTGTAAATCCAACTATCATACGATCATGGCCATGACGGCCCTGCAACACAAATAAAAAAGTAAACTATGTAGATGATTATCATAGAACTTATGTAGAATAAAGCACTTTTTTACGATGAGGAAAACTTCATATTGCTGCACTGTTTACTTCTTTTCCAAAAACCGGTAAATGTTTCGGAACTACTGAGAATTGTAATTCCAACATCTGCTGGGTTGTTTATTATAATTCCTGATATTTTAATTACAAATTATTTCACATCCTGTTTACAATTTGTCTGATCATGTAGACAAGACCAACAAAATAAATATGATGTACTATGTATGTTTAGGGAAAAAAGAAAGAAAAATAAAATAAAATGTAAATATGTTGTACTATGTCTGCTTGGTAGAAAAGAAAGAATAAGAAAATGAAATATTTATTGAATTGAAATATGTCAATTATAGGGTAAAAGAAAGAAAAAGAAAGTAAAATAAGATTATAAACATTTATAGAAAAAACATGCAAATGTAATTGGCTTATTTTTTTAATGATTTTTTTTTTTTTTTTTTTATAAATCTATTGAAATACAAGTTGCTGATGTAATGATAACACATGTATCCTTTTATTAAGTATTTATGAAAAGGTCACTAGACTAATATTACAAGCATAATTATCTAAATACAGACTGAAATACACGTTAATGTCACAAAATGAAAGGCAATATTGACGTTGGTCTTTGACAAAATGAAAAGACACATAATTCCTCAATAACAGAATGAACGACACATGCTTTAACATGTCATATAACTGGAGACATTGATTTTGATCTTGTTTACAAAGACATTTTGGTCTGTCACATGCTACTAAATTACTGTAGATGTAGTTTTAGCCTGTCACATGATTACTGAATAACAAAACACGTGATTTTGGTCTGTCACATGACTACTAAATAACAAAACATGTGATTTTGGCCTGACAAATGATAACAAAAAAAGCTTGAAGATGCCAAAGGAGTAAGCAGAAGCCGTAGATATCGTTTTAGCCTGTCACATGATTACTCAATAACAAAACATGTGATTTTGGCCTGCCACATGATTACCAACTAACAAAACATGTGATTTTGGCCTGTCACATGATCACAAAATAACAAAACGTGTGATTTTGGTCTGTCACATGATTTCAAAATAACAAAACATGTGATTTTGGCCTCTCACATGATTTCAAACTAACAAAACATGTGATTCTGGCCTGTCACATGATTACCAAATAACAAAACATGTGTTTTTGGCCTATCACATGATTACAAAATAACAATACACATGATTTTGGCCCATCACATAATAACAAAATAACAAACATGGGATTTTGGCGTCAAATGATTACAAAACAATGATAGATGTGATTTTGGTCTGTCAAATGATTACAAAACAATGATAGATGTGATTTTGGCCTGTTATATGATTACAAAACAATGATAGATGTGATTTTGGCCTGTTATATGATTACAAAACAATGATAGATGTGATTTTGGTCTGTCAAATGATTACAAAACAATGATAGATGTGATTTTGGCCTGTTATATGATTACAAAACAATGATAGATGTGATTTTGGCCTGTTATATGATTTTTTCTGCTACATCATGAAAAACATAGGACAGTATACTTTTCTTTATGCTCTACGTGAATGACCAGAAAAATCACTAAAATCCATCAATGTTGTACAGAATTTCAGTTCTATTAAGGTATAGACAATACGAGTGCAGAAAGTACAAGAAACCTAAAAGAGTAAAAATTACAACAGATATGTCAGCCATACAATCTTAGGCTTAAAATTATACAAAGGGGGCTTTATTTGGGGTTCCCTTCAACAAATACGAAATCTATTTTTATTAATCATAAGAACTGAGGAGCAGGGTTTTCAGATTTATCATACCTATTTAATATTTCAAATATTTCAATCCTCTGTTAATTAAAGTTACAGCATGCAATAAATTTACTGGTTGACAAAGAAGAAATCTGACCCTTTACCTCTACAATACAACAATAATTGTCAAAGGATAAAATAACGCTTAAGAATCAGACATGTTTGTTTTCTATTGATTTTTGTTGATCTATTACTGCAGCTCTGTAGGGTTCATTCTTGAGGTCAAAGGTCAAAAACATAAGAAGTACAAATTCATGGTTAACCAATATAAGTCTAGTTATCAACAGATTGAAGGATAACACTAGAGAGATAAGAAATGGATTTTTCTATGGTTCAAAAATGTATTAAAAATAGGCCTTACAACAATGTGACCAACAACATATCTTAACACTATCATAACAAATAATATGGAGTAGGCATTGCCTAGATGCGAGCACAGCATTTCTGTCTGGCCAGTGTGTATATATTTGAGTGAAAGTTGAATATCACAAAATAATATGAGTAGGCATGGCCTATAGAGAGGACATTAGTATTTGAAATTAAATGATATCCCCTATGACACCCATTGGAAAGTTAAATGAAGTAGAATAGAAAAGTATGAGAAAAAAGTATGGAATCTTTTATTGTTGCACTAGGGACAGTGCAAACATTGAAGACTAACTAGTACTAGTACGCGGGTGGTATCAACCATTATAAAGCCTAAAGGGGGTAGTAGACGCCGGTGTCTGTAAAATGAAAGTATGGTCTTTTAAGTCATAAGAAAAGAGTTTTATTACGAAAATATCAATTAATGCAACCAACATACATAAGCAATATTGGATTATACCATGCTATGTACAGCCGATATATATTCATGAAGTGTAAATGATGAATGACGTACGGGTCAGCGCCGTCTTGTCAGCAATATAGGCCCCGGTCAAAGCAGTGCACAGAGGCCCATATCTATACAAACACTCACAGAAATAAAATTATAAATGGTCGATAAAATTAAACATATATTTCTTGTATTGATACTTCCAACAAAATCAGTGTTTAAAAATTAAAAATTATGCCGTATACAACATAAATAGATTAGCATGGGGTTCATTTGCTTGTGTGACCACCGGGCAACTGTCCATTGTGCCCATACATAAGACCGCACTGTTACTTTAATACTGATAATTTTCATTTCGACATTTTAAAGTATGTGTATTTGGGCCAATATTATGCTATCTTCAAGTGAACAAAATAATTTTTAATTTTAAAAGAATAATATAGGTACCGATTTCATCAGACATGTCTCTGCTTTCACATGCAAATATTTATCAATATTCAATATTTTTTTTATTGGAAAAAGCACAGTAGAGGCGTGATATATATATTAAGGCAATATTCAGTATCGAAATCATACTCTTTAAAATTATCTGTGACCAGATTATACAGAGACATATATTCCTTCTTGTGTAATGTTATTACCTTTTAAAGTTTCAACAACAAGCTGGTTAATAATTTTATAGCATTTATTTTAGAAAGACTGAGTTCAATAAATAATAGCAGATATACATATAGTATGAACGGCATAATTAATAGTTAAATAAATAAAATTCATTGTGTCTTACTATTCTAAACCATTGTCGGCAGATGTTGGTAGTATTCAAATATTTTGTAGGATCAGACTGACGGAAAATGTAAGATGAATAAACAAATGGGTACTGATAGAAATAATTAACACTAACAGAAATAAGGAAAAACTAATGCGTTCCCTGTTCCTTGCAAGCACATCATGGTTAGAAAATGTTTGTTACTTAGCCAAAGAAATAATAAATGCAAAAATTGTATAAAAATGAAAAATGTTAATGTTCACCACTATCTTTTCTTATCAGAGACATATGAGCCGGTGGCAAGGGACACACGTGCACCCCCCCCCCCCCCCCCCTTGGCAAAATTTTAAAAAGCTGGATTTTTAATATACTTTAGGATTTTGTGATATTTATTTGGAATTACCATTATTCAACACAACTAAACCGTACGAAAGGTAGGAATTAAGTATAAATATGAACGGGTGTCATCCCTTGTGATATTTTAGTACCGCACATTGATAGTAGGGTTAAAATTATTGATAACGAAAGGCCGGGAGCAGGTCCCTGTGATCTCCTCCTAGTTATTGTACGTGTACTTTAGATACGTATTAAAAAATATTGATGACATTGTCATCTTTGTGTGTCAGTTGTGACCCAAATACGATTTCAATGCCGACCTTTACTTGTTGCAACGTAAAATATGACGTGATAAAAAAAATATTAACATGACGATGAATGGTGGCCAGATTCGTTTTTATTTACGCATTTATTGTAGAACTTTAGGAATATTGTGGTACATGTACAAATAATCTTGGAGACAGGAATTGTGTTTGGATTTCTTTTAAACTGGTAAGTCATATATACAGTAACGAAATGTCAATATAAATCTGGAGTGCGACAGTGAAATGCAGTTGGGCGTGACATAAAATGTCCATACGTCAAAAAATGACCAGATTCGTGTTGTCTTAAGAGTCATTCACAGTGATAAAAAAAATGAACAGTTGTTGTCCTTAACCTGATAGTCCATGTTAACATAAAGTCCTTTCAGTACGCCAGTGTTGTATTAATCAAAGTTTTGATTGATCCGAGTAAATATTTAGACCACCCGCGTAGATTCTGCAAAAAATAAAACAAAACTAAAACACACCAAGGCGAATTTTTCTACATCGGCTGCAAATGGTCCAAAAAATAAATTTGATATTTTCTGAAAATATTGTAGTTCAAAATTATTCTATAATCATCTTTTACTAATCAGTAACTAGAAAGGTTTTTATCTATTAATCTGGACACGCTTGAAAAAAGTGCTGTGATTGTTTACATGTTGTGACGATTTACGGAATTGACGCAGTTGCAAATGAAATAGATGTCGTTTTGAAATTTTTTGACTCGGGAATGAAAATACAAGATTTTAATTAAAATTCCGCGAAATTTTGTTGACGACTTTGGCCTATGTCTATGAATAACATGACGTCATGACTTTGATAGCGAGATGTCATTCTGATTAATTTAACAATGTAAGCACCTTTTATTTTCTTTTGTTACTTAAATACGATTTTTAGAAGTTCATGATATCATTTTAGTTTTAAAATCATTTATTGGAGACTTTTTTTTTTATAACTACATAGATTCTCCTTATTTTCCTATTTAGTTTTTAATCAACTTATAACAATACACAATACTGAAGATAGATACAGCCAGTATTATGACCATAAGGTTCTAAAAATATCTTAATTTAAAATGTCAGTGACTTGCGGCAGGTTGGTGGTTTTCTCAGGGTACTATGGTTTCCTTCACCAATAATAATGACCTCCACGATATAACTGAAATATTGTTGAAAGTGGCATTAAACACAATAACCCCCCCCCCCTCCCCCCCCCCCAAATTTAAAAATATTTGTTATTTCAGATGTATTGCAATCAATATATTAAATGTTTTTAAATATTTTCTCAACAACATAATAATTGATTATTGTTTACAAAAAAAAAAATATCCAATCAATTTTTATGATGGAATTGAAATTAAATTGATACAGATTCATATTTTTAAGTGTTCCAACATTAGGTTTTGAAAACGACAAATGTATATTCCAGGAAAATGAACTTTAATATGTCCAATACTATTCATTGGAAGGTATCTTTTAAAAGGATTTTCAGAAAGTTTAAAAAATTAACAAAATTGAATAATATGAGGCTAATTTTAGATGTGAATAATTTTAAAACTGTAATCTTACTTTTTTTTTATGTGAAACAACCTTAGTGATGTTAGGCACTGATTGCAACTACCATACGATCACGACCATGACAACTACCATATGATCACGACCATGACAACTACCATACGATCACGACCATGACAACTACCATATGATCACGACCATGACAACTACCATACGATCACGACCATGACAACTACCATACGACCACCACCATGACAACTACCATACGATCACGACCATGACAACTACCATACGATCACCACCATGACAACTACCATACGATCACCACCATGACAACTACCATACGATCACCACCATGACAACTACCATACGATCACGACCATGACAACTACCATACGATCACGACCATGACAACTACCATACGATCACGACCATGACAACTACCATACGATCACGACCATGACAACTACCATACGATCACGACCATGACAACTACCATACGATCACGACCATGACAACTACTATAGGATCACGACCATGACAACTACCATACGATCACAACCATGACAACTACCATACGATCACGACCATGACAACTACCATACGATCACGACCATGACAACTACCATACGATCACGACCATGACAACTACCATAGGATCACGACCATGACAACTACCATACGATCACGTCCATGACAACTACCATGACAACTATCATACGACCACGACCATGACAACTATCATACGATCATGACCATGACAACTACCATAGGATCACGACCATGACAACTACCATACGATCACGACCATGACAACTATCATACGACCACGACCATGACAACTACCATACGATCACGACCATGACAACTATCATACGACCACGACCATGACAACTATCATACGACCACGACCATGACAACTACCATACGATCACGACCATGACAACTACCATACGATCACGACCATGACAACTATCATACGACCACGACAACTATCATACGATCATGAGCATGACAACTATCATACGATCATGACCATGACAACTATCATACGATCACGACCATGACAACTATCATACGATCATGACCATGACAACTACCATACGATCACGACCATGACAACTACCATACGATCATGACCATGACAACTACCATACGATCATGACCATGACAACTATCATACGATCACGACCATGACAACTATCATACGATCATGACCATGACAACTACCATACGATCACGACCATGACAACTACCATACGATCATGACCATGACAACTATCATACGATCATGAGCATGACAACTATCATACGACCACGACCATGAAAACTATCATACGATCATGAGCATGACAACTATCATACGATCATGAGCATGACAACTATCATACGATCACGACCATGACAACTATCATACGATCATGACCATGCCAACTACCATACGATCACGACCATGACAACTATCATACGATCATGACCATGACAACTACCATACGATCACGACCATGACAACTACCATACGATCATGAGCATGACAACTACCATACGATCATGAGCATGACAACTATCATACGACCACGACCATGACAACTATCATACGATCATGACCATGACAACTACCATACGATCACGACCATGACAACTACCATACGATCATGAGCATGACAACTACCATACGATCATGAGCATGACAACTATCATACGACCACGACCATGACAACTATCATACGATCATGACCATGACAACTACCATACGATCACGACCATGACAACTACCATACGATCATGAGCATGACAACTACCATACGATCATGAGCATGACAACTATCATACGACCACGACCATGACAACTATCATACGATCATGACCATGACAACTACCATACGATCACGACCATGACAACTACCATACGATCATGAGCATGACAACTACCATACGATCATGAGCATGACAACTATCATACGATCATGAGCATGACAACTATCATACGACCACGACCATGACAACTATCATACGATCATGACCATGACAACTACCATACGATCACGACCATGACAACTACCATACGATCATGAGCATGACAACTACCATACGATCATGAGCATGACAACTATCATACGACCACGACCATGACAACTATCATACGATCATGACCATGACAACTACCATACGATCACGACCATGACAACTACCATACGATCATGAGCATGACAACTACCATACGATCATGAGCATGACAACTATCATACGACCACGACAACTATCATACGATCATGACCATGACAACTACCATACGATCACACCTCATCCCCCCATTAGTACCAAAGCATATATAGTGTTAGGATAAATGTAATTATCTCTTCAATTATCAATATCACTGCCTGTAGAGTTCTTTAATAGGTAGTAATCTACAGAGGTGGCCATCTTGGATGTCATGTGGTTTCAAGAAGCATAACTATCAGGAAAAACCTCCTGGTGTTTATTGTCACCCTCAGCAACTTTTTAACTACATTATGACTACCAGAATTATTGGTGGAGTAGAAGAAAGCTAGGACATGCATAATAAGCTGAGCCATTGGTGAAACCCCTGGCCTTGGGTAGGAATCTGGGAATGTTAAAACTTCACAATGGTATCAGGGCAGTCTTGTGGTCTGAGGTCAACGACCTTAACCACTCAAACATTCACACCGCACCCCCTCTCTGCCATATATACAAACACCCACACCTCACCCCCTCTCTGCCATATATACAAACACCCACACCTCACCCCCTCTCTGCCATATATACAAACACCCACACCTCACCCCCTCTCTGCCATATATACAAACACCAACACCTCACCCCCTCTCTGCCATATATAAAAACACCCACACCTCACCCCCTCTCTGCCATATATACTAAAAAAAAAACACCTCACCCTCTCTCTGCCATATATACAAACAGCCACACCTCACCCCCTCTCTGCCATATATACAAACACCAACACCTCACCCCCTCTCTGCCATATATACAAACAGCCACACCTCACCCCCTCTCTGCTATATATACAAACAGCCACACCTCACCCCCTCTCTGCCATATATACAAACACCAACACCTCACCCCCTCTCTGCCATATATACAAACACCAACACCTCACCCCCTCTCTGCCATACATTATCAATCATGTAACCAGATTATTACACTGTAAAATTCAATTAAAAAACTCAAAAATGTTACGATAAAATAGTATCCCTTTAATATAACACTAGAACCATCAACATGTTTATTTCTATTAAAACCTAGCCATCACCTTTACACCTCTAGACAAGACAAACATTATTTTATTTCTAGTTTCAGGAGAATCAAAGGTAGGTTTTCTGTTTATTGTTGTTAAAGGGTCAATTTCCTTACCTGTACTTTACATACTGTAGATCTATTAGTTTTTTACCTGAAGTATCAGTTTTCATAGATTAATGTAAACACACAATGTTTGTTTACTGATTAATATTTACTTTTGTGCTTAAGTTTGATGTTTTTCTCAATGGTGTAGTGGTATCAAATCTAAATTTGAAATGAACAGTGCGTTGAGTTTTGCTAGATGGCAATAGTACATTGTACCAATAAAATACCAACAAAAACTTGGTATTCATCAAGTCTACCAGTACTTCACTATTTACAAGCAGTACTTTACATTAAATTTTGAACATTTTCATGAATATCTTATACAATACTCTTTAAAATCAGGAGGTACCAAATACCATTTTAACCTGGTACCACCCCTTATTTAAAGGCTTGATTCATTATATATAATTATCATTGCAAGTTGTTTCTCAAAGAATGAATGCTGGGACTTGGATTTTCAACATCATATGTCATGCTGTTTTTTGTGTTCAACAACAGAAGAGTACTTTAAACATATTTTATTGTTCAAAAAGACCAAAGGATAAGATCTTAAGACAGTCTTCTCCCATTACATATATAACAAAACACAGAGAGGTGATTATTCACTTTGTTGTAATTGTTGATCATAAATGTTTTATACTACTGTTAACCTTCTTTTCATAATTAATAAGTTTGAACATATCTTTTGTAACATAAATACTTTTTTTTCATTTTAAAATAAACAATTAAAACTTGTAATAATAATTCACCACATGGGGAACATTAATGTACTGTAGCAGAGAGAAGATACAATAAATATATGATTAAATATTTATCTTGTCTACCACACCTTTTCTAAAAATAGAATTATGTAATTCAGTTATTAAAAGTGTTGAATTTTTTTTTTTAGCGAAAACTGATATTTCTATTGTCTAATTCAAATAAAATAAATTACATAGAAATAAGAACAGAAACTGTTGTATTATATTAATACCATGGGAAATAGTAATGGTTCACATGAACACATACTGACAATATTTATTTGTTAATGTTTAACTCTCAAGAGAAAAATGGTCACATTAATCCTATATAATTTGTGTGTGTCGGAACTAGATTTATTAGTACACATGGTTAGTTAGAGAGAATAGTTTTGAAACAGCAGATTGTTGACACAGCACTTAAAATCATTTTGTCAGTAACTACTAACATTTTGGTCTACAAAGTCACTTATTGTAAATTGCATTTCAGGGTCAATTTCAGGGTTTAGGGCATTCATGTGTTAGGGAGCATTGTACAAGATGAGAGAGAGATCATACTGGCTAAGTGGCTTATGGGGCATGTCATATACTGCATGAGATTATACATGAGTGGGCTGGTGGGACTGGTCTTACCTTGTCTCTTTCTCTGAAGGAGTTTCACAGCTACTAGCAATACTAGAATCTTCAGACTCTAAGGAATTAAAACTTTTACAGTTAGCCTCTCTCATTTTCCGCTCTTCCCATTGAGCACGCCCCTCATCAGCAGCTCTTCTCTTTAACTCAACGAGCCTCTTCTTCTCTTGTTCTATTAAAGTGCTTCCTAAAATAACAACACATTAGGTTTAACCTTTTATAATGGAGTTTTAATTACTCTACTTATTTTCTATTTTTCATCGAATGATTTAGTACTTTAACTAAAATAACTATATTATCGGAAAAAATTCACAGAAACAGTGGCCATTCTTTAATTATCTGACAAAACATGATCTTTCTTCTCTGTTTTCTTAAAATTATTGAAAAATATAAAAACAAGAGAGATTCTCATCAAACAATTTACACCATTATATTTTTTATCAACCAACAGAGAGCTGTACATTTTGTATTAAAGTCTTTGATCGACATCTAAAGAAGTTCCTCATTACAAGGCACAACACAAACGAGAACAGAACAGACACAATGATCTGCCTGAATCACCCAAAGACTAAATTATCTGACATGCAGCGGAAATAAGACGAACAAGAGTGTTGTTACAGATTGATGTAACTGTTGGGATGGTGTGATTTATATAAACTGTCTTATAATACACAAACAGGTATAATTCTTCAAATATTGACAACATCAAAAGACAGCTACATAAACTATGGAAAAGATCGTTACATTTTTTTTTCTACAATATTTAATTATACCATGACAACATAGTCATTTAGACAGCAATAAAACTCTGGAAAAGATCATTAGATTTTTTAGTCATTGTCTTCCATCATATTTGAGCTCTGTCGAGAAAACCTGGACATTCGAACCTTTGTTTATTTCTATCCTCATGATAGAATCTAAAATGGACACCTGCAGGACCAAAGTTCTTGTTTAGAAAGAATAGGCTATGATAGGGCCTAAAATGGACACCTGCAGGACCAAAGTTCTTGTTTCGAAGTACAAGTTATGATGGGGCCTAAAATGGACACCTGCAGGACCAAAGTTCTTGTTTAGAAATTAAAGGTTATTATAGGGTCTAAAATGGACACCAGCAGGACCAAAGTTCTTATTTAGAAAGAACAGGTTATGATAGGGCCTAAAATGGATGCCTGCAGGACCAAAGTTCTTATTTACGAAGTACAGCTTATGATAGGACCTAAAATGGATGCCTGCAGGACCAAAGTTTGTTTAGAAAGTAGAGTTTATAATGTGATCTAAAAAGAAACATCCTATTTCGTAAAATAAAATCCAATAAATACAGGGCTATTTAGGATACAAACTGCCTTCAAAGACAATCCTAGTTATCTATGTAAGGAAGCTACTTTTTAATATTGTATATAATTATTTATACTAGAAATGTAGAAAATTGATATATAATAAAGGGGATATATTTCATCTGCTATAAAAATACACAAAAAAAAACTAAAATCCAAGACGTCATTAAAACGTGATATATTTTTATTGTAATACTAAGTATTAAATACAGTTCTATATGTGGATACGACTATAAATGTAAGTTAAAGATAGAAATGTAATAATTACGGGAAAACAATGTTAATTACTACAATCAATACACACTATTTAATTGATTCAAGTGGGTGTATTATAACAACGTATTTCCTGAATGTACCGATTTCTGACACCTCAAACAAATAAAGTGTATAATGTTAGGAAGTCAGTGTGAGTTTACACAGCACGACAGCTATCACTAGATGTTATATGTGACGATAAAAACAGGAATAAAAACTGTGTTTGTATATATCTTATAAATAATAATAAAACGCAAATAAAGGGGGAAAAACTATGGTCACAGAAATAACTTATTGATAAAAAAAAAAAACCAAAACAACAAAACTAAAGTTATCTTATTTAGTCTCACTTGATCATCATGGCAAAACAAACACAGTAGAATACAGATGGAACATACATATATATCTTTTTCATTCCATTCTTATTTCGGTTATAACTTTATTTCATGACCATTATGTAAATGTTTGAATCTAGGGTTTTTGTTAGATCTAAAAATGTTAAGAACAATTATCCTTAAAGCAGTATTTCTTATCATTCCTTATTTACTTAACTAAATATTTGTCATAAATGTCTTCAAAGTTTAAGTCATTTTCAAAATCTTCAATGACTTAGAAAATGACCCAAACTGAAACCCTGGATCAATCTAGTCATCTTTATATCTAGCTGTCCCTATAATATTAGACTGTGAATCAATTGGTAAAGGGAATCCCACAGTTTTTTGGGTTTTTTTAATTTGAGATAGGAACTACCAACTTTTTTCAGTATACATATATGACTTTTCTTGCATTGCAAACAGAGGGCCTGTTGTGGTCGTGATTTATGGTAGTAGGATTTACAACTACCTGTGCATTCACTTACTCTGATTCAGTGCCTATCATAACTTAAGTTGTGAGTTTGAACCCTGTTCATGGTGAGGTGTACTTGATACAACATTATGTGATAAAGTTTGTCAGTGACTTGAGACAGGTCGGTGGTTTTTTCTGGGTACTGGAAATAAATCGGTTGTGCTAATAAGACAATTAAAATGGATTTTGTGTTTCATCGTCAGACACTCAGTGATATTTTTGATTGTGACGTTGGTTAACTGTGATGTCTCACAGTTAAATAAATGTTATTATTTTATTGTGTGAAATACCAGTTTTTATCTCAGTATTTCACTGGTACCTAAGTAATAAAACTTTTTTTTACCATACGAAACATAACCTAAATGTTTTGCTGTTTTTTTTATTTAAAACATTCTTAATTTAGTGCATCAATTATAACAGAACAATACCACTAAAGATACAGATGTAGATGACAGACCATGTGTATACACTGATATTATAAATACTCATCATGTCTATATATTGGAATATAATTTTAACGTTTTTCTTACTTTATTGTACCCCATGGTCTATATATTGGAATATAATTTTAACGTTTTTCTTACTTTATTGTACCCCATGGACTTTTCTTAGCACTATATTTCGCTCAACTTAAGTACTGAAATGTCATAAGCACTCATGACATGTTGCCAAGTGATTTTTTGTATAAAAAAAAATCTACGACTTTCAACATCATCATAAAACAGAATTTATACAAAATTTTAACCAATTGTGACACACAATAGAAAGCATAAATACTTAATTAAATATCCACATTTTTATTACTATTACTGAGTCTATTCTGGTGTTAGTGGATTAATAGTCCCCGAGGGTATCATCCGTCCAGTAGTCAGTTCTTCGGCAATGGCATGGTTTATTAAATGTATTTATTATTGAAACTTACAATTCATAAATAATGTAATTATTATTAATACTAGGGTTCTCCTCCCTCAGGCATAGATGACATTAACCGATTTTCGAGATCCTGTTGAAGCCCTTTGGGTTTCCTTGCTACCAAAGACCTTTAAATTACTTGTCTTTCTAATACTTTGACTTTGAGCCTGATGAAGGTTATTCCAGAAACTGGTCACGTGGAGCATACCTGATGAAGGTTATTCCAGAAACTGGTCATGTGGAGCATACCTGATGAAGGTTATTCCAGAAACTGGTCATGTGGAGCATACCTGATGAAGGTTATTCCAGAAACTGGTCATGTGGAGTATACCTGATGAAGGTTATTCCAGAAACGGGTCATGTGGAGTATACCTGATGAAGGTTATTCCAGAAACTGGTCACGTGGAGCATACCTGATGAAGGTTATTCCAGAAACTGGTCATGTGGAGCATACCTGATGAAGGTTATTCCAGAAACTGGTCATGTGGAGCATACCTGATGAAGGTTATTCCAGAAACTGGTCATGTGGAGCATACCTGATGAAGGTTATTACAGAAACTGGTCATGTGGAGCATACCTGATGAAGGTTATTCCAGAAACTGGTCATGTGGAGCATACCTGATGAAGGTTATTCCAGAAACTGGTCATGTGGAGCATACCTGATGAAGGTTATTCCAGAAACTGGTCATGTGGAGTATACCTGATGAAGGTTATTCCAGAAACGGGTCATGTGGAGTATACCTGATGAAGGTTATTCCAAAAACTGGTCACATGGAGCATACCTGATGAAGGTTATTCCAGAAACTGGTCATGTGGAGCATACCTGATGAAGGTTATTACAGAAACTGGTCATGTGGAGCATACCTGATGAATTTGATATCGACACTTGTTATTTTTTATACTGCTTTTCTTAATACATACACAGTAAAACTTGTCTAAATAGAACCCAGTTAGGACTAATTTGTTTTGTTCAGAATAGACAAGTATTCTGTTTAAACAGGTTAACATTACAAAGATTTATAATATTGAGGCTAAATTTAATGTTCAGTTTACACAGGATTTTGGTTTATGCAGAGTTCAGTGTAGGCAAATGTAATGCTACTTTCATGAAACTGTGACTGAAGTACAAATTATTTATATTATCTGTCTCTTAATGTCGCTACAAAAACTGTGACTGAAGTACAAATTATTTATATTATCTGTCTCTTAATGTCACTACAAAAACTGTGACTGAAGTACAAAATATTTATATTATCTGTCTCTTAATGTCCCTACAAAAACTGTGACTGAAGTACAAATTATTTATATTATCTGTCTCTTAATGTCACTACAAAAACTGTGACTGAAGTACAAAATATTTATATTATCTGTCTCTTAATGTCCCTACAAAAACTGTGACTGAAGTACAAAATATTTATATTATCTGTCTCTTAATGTCCCTACAAAAACTGTGACTGAAGTACAAATTATTTATATTATCTGTCTCTTAATGTCCCTACAAAAATAGTTCTTGTATTACGAATTAAGGGAAGACATCAAAATATATATTTTTAAATAGGGGTCACCTGAGCGGGGTTCGAACTCACAACGTTATTGGGGTGAGAGGCACTGATTGCACAGGTAGTTGTAAATCCAACTTCCATACAATCACGACCATGATGGCCCCTATATTTTTAAATACATGATATTGAACATCAGATATTATTTATCTAAATCACAGATTATAGTGTCAAGATACTTATTAACATCTTGAATTAAGAATAACTGAAAGCATGAACAACTTTTTACAGAGTTACTCGTAGCTTTTTTCAGAATACTTAAAAAAAAAAAAAAAAAAAAAAGTACAATTAAAGTAATTGGCAGAAGTTTATTTAAAATATATGGACTTTCTGTTGATGATCAGTATATATAGAGACTGTCAATAAGACAAATCGCTTTAACAAAATAGAATCAATTAAAAGAACATATGAAATTGTTACTGGTACCTACAATATGATATGTTTACTGGTACCTTAAAAGGGAACAAGAAGGTAATTATGGGAAGAGAAACCATGAACTGTTTCCCTTTAGGCTGTAGAAAGTCATGGTAAACAGTAATGATGGCTGTATTGATTCTATTGATATCACAAATAAATTTCTCAATAACCAATTGTTTTACTTCATTGTAATAATTTTATTTAACCTCCTGGGTTATCAGTGAACCAATTAGTCTCAAGATAAAACTTTTGGAGGTCTAACATGATGAACCCCCCCCCCCCCCTCCATATTATAATGCATATATAGTACTCGCTATGATTTACTAAGTTACTCCAAATGTCTTATATACTAACATTTACATGCAGGTCTCCATGATATCTGACATATTATTACTATAGTCAATTAAACCCACATAAGCTGTTACGTCTGGTCAGTATTATGATCATTAAGCCTTCATTAAAAGAAGCAATAACATTAGTATTCTTAATAAAACCCAAAGTACACCCACTATATATCAATAAAATAATACATATGTATCTCCCTCATCCAAAATAAAATACAAAAATTCCACAAAAATGGTGAAAAGCAGGATTATACAGAAATAAGCTGCCGGTACAAACATTTACCTGACTTTGATGGTACAGCTAGAGACCAAAGAGAAGACATGTTATAAATATATCCCTACTGTATCATGTATGTATAATATATCCCTACTGTATCATGTATGTATAATATATCCCTACTGTATCATGTATGTATAATATATCCCTACTGTATCATGTATGTATAACTGTAATTTTTGTTTGTTAGTGAAAAAGGATTCTGTAAAACAGAAATTAAAAATAAGACTATTTGTTGTAAAATTTCATTCAGTTTTGAAATAAAAACACAACTACAATTTAACTTTGTCGTTATTTCTTTTTATACTTTCACTGTTAATCAATCTACATGTTAAACTATTTTATGTGCAGATACAAATTATTTTTCCCAAATTATTCGTTATATTTCACTTCCTAACATAGTATTTCATTAGAATCTGACTTAAGAACAAATAAATGATAGCAAAGACTCAAGTCTTTAATCAAAGGTGAAACTTAATCAAAATAAAGATTGGATCTGCACAAGATGTTGTTAGTATAATGAACATCAAGCAATGGTACACTGACAATTTTAGCTTTGTTATTTTCCTTTTTATCTTTATTCTTCATGCAATAAATAATATCAAAAGCAATTTCTAATTATTTTTTTTCTGAAATTTTGTTCAAGCAATAGTCATCTATCTGGATTGTGTCATGAGTTATCTCCCTTGATAGATTATGAAATGATCCCCTGCAATGAATTATAAATGTACATTATCCTCTTCTCCACACCATTCCTCTCCCTCATAAAAAATGAGTAAATGCTATAACTAAAAATCCATTAAATGATTCCATTATTACAGAGAATTTGGCAACAATAAATTCAAAAGTCACAAAAAACAATTACATTATCTTTGAAATTGAAAATATTTCAAGATTATTTCTCAGGAAATAAAAAGCCATAATTACCTTCTAATGACCATTTAAAAGTAATTGCCTTTATTCAAGGTTAAAAATATTAATATACTTTTAATTCCAGCTGATTATTGATTGATTATTTGGGATCTAGAAAATAAGAAAAATCAATCAAGCTTTACAGGGGATGGATCAGAACAATAAACCTTATTTTCACCATTCTTCTTCATAATGCTTCACAATTGATTTCCACATACTGAGAAATAATTCTTCCTATTAATGAAAGAAATTTTCTTTCATGAAATTTCACCAGTTTTTCTAATAAACACATTTATAAAAATTAAACAAAACAAGAAGCTTGATTTTTATATCTTTATGGAAGGTAGAAACATATTTTAAACTTATATGGAACAATAACTCTTCCGAGCTGCATGATAAGAAATGTAGAATGAAAAGGGAGGTAACTCGTGACAACTTCCTGTATTTTCAGTGTACAAACTACTTGCCTTGTTGCTCTACGAATAGTGAGTGATTTTTCTCAATCTCCAGCATTGTGGCTGATTTCTTTCTCTCACCTTTACTTGAGTTTGTAGGGCTAATTAACCAATTTGATACCGTAGCTGTAGAATTTGCCTTTTGTTGTGAGTTTTGGTTGATATCAGAAAAACTTGCATGGTGTTCCTGTAATAGTCAGTCAAATGTTTTATATAATTATCAGGCCAATAATAACTGTGCATTTTCAAAATCTCCCACAGTCAATCTATTATTTTACTTTCTCAAAATAACATGACAATTATTAACAATTATAACCCCTCAAATCTATAGCATTATCCAATCAAATCTAAATCATATCTTATGTTACATCAGAATTATATTTTTCATTTCTCTATCAAAATATTTTGCATGTTTTAACAATAAAATATGAAAAAACAAATTAAAATTAGCAATAAAACAAAAAAAATCTTAATTTTTAAATCTATTCCATTAAAAGTATATGTTGTATTTTACTGAAAATTTGAATGCACAAATCATGAATATAAATAGAAAATATAAAATGTTTTAATTTTTAGCATAATAATAAAATTAAACAAAGAAACTCGCTATGAGTCACTTTTTCGGCTTTATTTCTATGCTTTAAGTAATGTACTCTTCAAGGGTTGGTTTGGTTTGTGGTGTTTAATGCCACTTTTAACAATATTTAAGTTATATTGTGGTGGTCAGTTTTATTGGTGGAGGAAACCGGAGTACCCACAGAAAACCACCAACCTGTCACAAGTCACTGACAAACTTTATCACATAATGTTGTATCAATCTACTCTTTAAGGAGTTCTCCAAGTTTATAGAAGATATAAATAGTAATTCATGAGAACATCAAGTAAAATAAAATACATGTATCAATAAATAAAACTATGAAATATATAAATAAGAAAATTCTATCAAATAACCAAGGTATTTTACATGCAATATTTTTACTAAATATGAATTCAATATGTAAAGGAAGATGTGAAGACATGGTAGACTTTCAGATTGAAAGATCTTTACAAGAAGATGGTGCCACTTGTTTTTGCCAGAAGTGTTTTTTTACTATTAGGAGATGCTATACTCACTTTTTTCTTACATTCAAATGCATAAATAATCTAAATATTGCAGGCTTTGTTTTGTTGCTAATTTTGAGAGTTTAGTATTTGAACTGTCAACTAATAAATATTCCTGGTTAAATAATCTGTCAACTTCTGTTAGCTAAAATTGTTTTCTCTTCTTCAAGACTATCTGATGTGAGTCATATTTATTGTTCAATTGAATGGTCTGAATCTAGATTTGTGATTTGCCATTTCATTGCTGAGATAAATAAGAGAATTATTAAGAAAATTGTAAGATGACAAATGTTTTTGTCTGTCATATGACCTATCACTTACTCAGTGAGAGATTGAGTGATTGTTGTTTAACGACAACTCAGCAATTGTTCTGCAATAGCATGTGGAGAACAAGTTAATTTTCACTGAAATGATGTTGAAAGTCCACTTTGTATTAGACCAACATGCTTAGTTGGATTTTTATAGTGCTAGCTCACTGAAACAACTAACTGTCCGCGGATAGACATGTCGCCCCACTCAGACACATTATTCTGATTCTGAGCCAATTAGTTTTTGCTCTTTCTCCTTAATGCTGCGTGCTTAGTGGAGAAGCATCAAATACCAATTAGATAGTCTTTGGTTTGACTCGATCGGGGATCGAACCCATGATCTACTGCACTCAAACTTACTCAGAGACATGCAAGTAATATAATACTGAAATATAAAATGGAGGATCCAATTCTCATGTTGTCTTTAAAGAGGATAACATTAGTTGGGTTACGAGTTAGAAACAAGAGAATCTGGCATTTCACATAAATATTGGGAGGTTCTTATCAAAACTGGGATGGCACCAATCTAAAGGTAAATATTTACAATTTTGCACCCTGTAAAACATGCCAAAATAGGAATGCTCTATTTTGCACTAACACACAAATGTGAAAATGCATGGTAAGAATGCAAGAGAAATTTTGACTTAAAGCAATGTAATGTTGATATATGCACACTCAAATAGAAAAACAGAAATTCCATATTAGCACTTGCACAAGACAAAGCTAAAACATCACTATATAAAAACATTATGATTTTTTTCAAACCTAAAGGTGGGGGGGACTGGATCACTTTTTAACAATATTTTAGTTTATAATGGCAGTCAGAATAATTGGTGGAGGAAAGTGGTGTACCTACAGAAAAACTGACTTGACACAACATAATGACACAGTCCACCTTGTTATGTGTAGGAATCTAAATCAAAACTTAAGTGGTGACAGACACTGATTGTATGGGTAGATGTAAATACTACTATCATACAATCATGGCTGTCGCAGCCCCTGAGTATAGAAGCAATATGGATTACATTTTTTAATTGATTATATTTTGTTTCCATAGTACTTGAATGTATTTTGTAAATGAAGATGTCATCATGAAGGAAAATCCTCATAATCAGTATACCTCGTCTGATAATTCCTCTTTTTCCTCTCCATCAACAGTTTTCTTCTTTGTTAAAGATTTCATTGTCTTCTGTAAGTCATTTAAAGTTTTATTTTCCTATAAAACAAACTCCAGTGATATCATGGGCTAACATATGTAAATATCTAAATACATTCAATTTACCCCTTTAAATAAAAATTCTACGACACAAACCAAATAAAGAATTATAACAAAATAATACTTGTGAAATCATATAAATATAACTAATTTTCAAAATTCAACCAAAAATTGTAAATACTAAAACAGCAACATATAAAGCAACGAAAGAATAAAATTAAAAATAATTCATCTCAAAAAGGAAATAAAACCAAGCCATTATAACACAGCATTACAAACCTTTCGTAATTGGTCAACCAATAGCTGTCGACTTTCTTCTAAATTTTCTATGTCTTTCCTCACCCCAGACAACATATCCTGTTGTTGAGAGTCAATCTGTTGTAACCGATTCTAAAAAAAAAACAAAAAAAAAACTATGAAACTTTTGTGCTTATTCTACGGTAGGGGAAGTAACTCTACTGCTATTTCTAAAAAAGAATATTCCACATGTATTATCTCCCTTATTTCAAAAGTTGCACATTTGATCAATAGCTAGAAGATAACAAATTAACTTAACAATAATGGCAAAATAATATAGAATGATTTGTTGTTTAAAAATATTCAATTATTCTGCCAATTGCACAAAACTTAGTTAAAATGTTTCTTATTTTCTTTAAAACTCTATTTCTGAATACCTTTCTCACATGAAATAAACAGTAACATACACATTTTCTGTAATGTAAAGAGGGACCGTCGTGGCCGCAATCATATGGTAGTTGGATTTACAACTACTTATGCAATCAGTGCCTATCCTCACTGATGTTGTGAGTTCGAATCTCAATCAGGGCGAGGTGTACAACATTATGTGATAAAGTTTGTCAGTGACTTGCGACAGAGGTTTCCTCCACCAATAAAACTGACCGCCACAATATAACTGAAATATTGTTGAAAGTGGCATTAAACACCATAAACCAAACCTGTAATGTAAAGATGGAGTAGTGATCACATGCATAGATCAATCAGGAATAAGTTCCAGGAATGTATCTGTAGCCTGGGGGAAATGTTCAATATAAATATATAGTGGGGGCATACAAAGACATTTTGTTTTTCATGATTTTCTCCATTAACAATTAACATGGTATTAAAATGCTTGCATGGATAACTGTGTATCATAAAAACCTTGGAATAATGATTAGACAGCATAACTTGTATTACAATATAAAGTATCTCTCTAGATTTATCTACAAAGAACACGTATTTGTTACCTCTCTAGATTTATATCTCTCCAGTAATTTATTTTGGTCAGCCATCAACTTCCTCTGTAATTTTTCTTTTTCTGCCTCGTACCTAGCCTCTGACTGCAATTAAAAGATATAAGAGGTCTGGTGTTTCTTCCCCCAAAAAAATAAATATACACATCTTCCTTAGGAAATTGGCATATATTAAACATCATATAGATATAAAATTAGAACTGATGGAGAAATTATATTACAAAGATTGTTGTGACTAAAATATTCTCGATGAGTTGTACATTTTCCCTTTGATCTTGTCATCAAGCATCTAGCTTAACATAATATCACTGTTTTCTAATATGACATTATAATGACATCATGCTACCAAATCCTCAATAAACATCATTGATATGCTTTGCTTGAAATGGAAATTTGCCTTCAATGTGATATTGCTCTGTTTTTGCCTGATTTTGACATCACTTGTTATTCTAATCAAAATTCACAAATTTTCTTTATTTTGATTGATTTAATGCTGCAGGACTAATATACATTGTCTCAGAATATAATATTTATTTGTATTTCAGTATGTAGTAGGTTTGACAGCCATCTTTGTCAATAAATGCTGTGTTCCTAGCAATTAAATAATCAAATGTCGTTACTATTTCTTATAATAATTACCTCTAGTTGTTTAAATTCAAGATCATCAAAATCTTTGTGTTTTTGTTCAATGATTTCCTGTTCCCTGTTGAACTGTTCCTTAACACTCTCCTGCTCTTCTGTTTTACAACTATTTAACAGCTGTTCTGTTTCAAAATGTTTCTTCTCAAGATTAAACAGTTCCTCTTGTTTTTTATCCATTATTTCTATTTCCTAAAAGGAAAAAAAAAAGAGAAAAAACAATAAATTTGACCTCTCCTTGGAAATTAATAAAAAAAATCCAGTTTTGGTATGGTAATACTCAACACTGTTTTTTTTAATGTCATTAGAAAACTTTGATGAAGAAAAAAATTTGACATAACATTAAAATAAATTATAATGCTATTGGGGATTTGACTGTCGAAAATACTTGTTTTACTAGTCACCAAGTAAAACTGCATTTGTGACGGTCAAATCCCCAACTGACGGTGACAAAAACTCTTCAAATACAATTATTCTTAATTATTCTTAACTACCTATCACAAACTATCTGACAGACAGATAAATATTTATCTGATGGAGTTCACAACAAAGTTGTAACCTGCTTCAGAGACACTACAACAACTACAACAACCACAGACATATGGGCACAGGTGATAACAAATGCCCCTGGCACCTAGCATAAAATTACAATCCATTTGTAGTACAGTACTCCCCCACTTATAAGGCCCCTCTCACCAAAAGCAAGTCCTCTTATCAGACCAGATTTCAGATACTAGTAAATTGTTAACCTCAAGAGAGACCACTTCTCTTATAGACCACCTCTCTCATAGACCACCTCTCACATAGACCACCTCTCATAGACCACCTCTCACATAGACCACCTCTCTCATAGACCATCTCTCTCATAGACCACCTCTCTCATAGACCACCTCTCTCATAGACCACCTCTCACATAGACCACCTCTCTCAGACCACCTCTTTCATAGACCACCTCTCTCATAGACCACCTCTCTCATAGAACCACCTCTCTCATAGACCACCTCTCTCGTAGACCACCTCTCTCATAGACCACCTCTCTCATAGACCACCTCTCTCATAAACCACCCCTCTCATAGACCACCTCTCTCATAGACCACCTCTCTCATAGACCATCTCTCTCATAGACCACCTCTCTCATAGACCACCTCTCACATAGACCACCTCTCTCAGAGACCACCTCTCTCATAGACCACCTCTCACATAGACCACCTCTCTCATAGACCACCCCTCTCATAGACCACCTCTCTCATAGACCACCTCTCTCATAAACCACCCCTCTCATAGACCACCTCTCTCATAGACCACCTCTCTCATAGACCATCTCTCTCATAGACCACCTCTCTCATAGACCACCTCTCTCAGAGACCACCTCTCTCATAGACCACCTCTCACATAGACCACCTCTCTCATAGACCACCTCTCTCATAGACCACCCCTCTCATAGACCACCTCTCTCATAGACCACCTCTCTCATAGACCACCTCTCTCATAGACCATCTCTTTCATAGACCACCTCTCTCATAGACCACCTTTCTCATAGACCACCTTTCTCATAGACCACCTCTCTCATAGACCACCTCTCTCATAGACCACCTCTCATATAGACCACCTCTCTCGTAGACCACCTCTCTCATAGACCACCTCTCATAGACCACCTCTCTCATAGACCACCTCTCTCATAGACCATCTCTTTCATAGACCACCTCTCTCATAGACCACCTCTCTCATAGACCACCTTTCTCATAGACCACCTCTCTCATAGACCACCTCTCTCATAGACCACCTCTCACATAGACCACCTCTCATAGACCACCTCTCTCATAGACCACCTCTCTCATAGACCACCTCTCATAGACCACCTCTCTCATAGACCACCTCTCACATAGACCACCTCTCTCATAGACCACCTCTCATAGACCACCTCTCTCATAGACCACCTCTCTCATAGACCATCTCTTTCATAGACCACCTCTCTCATAGACCACCTCTCTTATAAGGCCACTTTATCATTGTAGAAGGGATGGCCTTATAAAGGAGGGACAGAAGGGGTGGCCTTACAAGAGAGGGACAGAATGGGTGGCCTTATAAGAGAGGGACAGAAGGGGTGGCCTTATAAAGGGAGGGACAGAAGGAGTGGCCTTATTAGAGAGGAACTACTGTACTTGTTCACTTCTTGTCTAATATATATGGGACGAATTCCCAACTATGGTAGATATAGCAATATTTTGATTCCAGATCCATATCACTAATGGATTAAATTCCTTGCACCGGAAATGACATACCGGAAGCCAATACAGGGTTAAATCTGCAGAAAATTGGATGCGCAGTAATCTGGAACTACTTCCGGTTATGAATGTTAAAAAATGATTCAAAATCGCAGTGTGTTCTAGCCCATTAAGCATATACCATGGGACTGACAATATCATTAAACAGAGTTTCATTTCTTCCTCCTCCTTCCGAAATAATATTTTCTATGAAATTGAAACGTCGAGTACCGGATTATACAACACCGGACTGGGTGCACAGTCTACATGAGGGGGCAGGTCCCCGTTTTGGCGAAAAACCTTTAAAAACGATGGAAAATTTGGGTTTGGGTCCCCCTTATTTGCGCCCTCTTTTGAGAATGTCTGGATCCGCTCCCGGTCTACTTTGAAAAAAAAATATTGGACTTCGTCCCAAGTTAGGTAACACCTATTATCATATTACTATAATACTTAGTGCATTCGACTTCGACAAATTGAGGTTTTACTTGTATGTATAGAATACTATTATATTTAGCTCAAAATCGTTGAAAAATGTTCCTTAACTTAATCAAGACAAACACCATTCAAACACAATAAAGCCTTAATCACCTAATGGATCATTATTTTCTTACAAAAAAACAACTATTTCTTCAAAGTTCTTTTTTTTTGCACAAGGAAATACTATCTTACTAGTTGAGAATCAAATATCAAGAAATAAATTTTTAATACCGTAATATTTATCTCAAAGTGGGAAATACGTAACAAGGTGAAATATACTCAATCCCGAATTGGAGATCAAACAATTTTCAACACTTGGAAAAATAATTTTAAAAAACATTTACAATGCACATTACAAACTTCGCATATTAATGAAAATGATAAAAACAAATTAGAACTTTTTCGGAATAACATATGAGTATTTATTATTTATGAACATAAAGCTAATGCATGGTAATAATTGTATCGTCTAATTGTGTATATTATAATGAAATGTAAAAACAAATGAATATGAAATATGTTTAAGTGGACTTTTTATTTTTATTTTCACTTGCTACCCCTGGACAAGTGAGATTTATGTAAAACAGGGACCCTTAATGTTCACTCCTGGGCCATTAAGGTTATTGTAAACAGGAGATTTTGAATAAACTATATTATGATATAAAAAAAAAAAAAAAAAAAAAAAAAAAAAAAAATATATTATTTTATGAGTTAAGTATAAAAAATCAAGAAAACTTACAACTGATGACTGAAAGATCTCACTACAGATATTGTGTCATGCAATCATAGTGACAAGGGCTCAGACTCTGTGGAACCAAGAGAATCCATTTGTACAACACTGAATCTCCATTTCACCATGATAATGTATGCCAAATACAACTAGAGGTTGTTTTAATGAACTAAAACATATGTCTCTCCTTCATTTGACACCCACAAACCAATAAAGTCTAGCACATAACTACCCTCACGGTTGCACCATATAACTGGTCTGAGAGTCTTACAGGAAATTTACCAAAGTTAGAATATTTGTGCAATAACCCTACAATACATGCAATCCTAAACAACAGGCATTATATTAATAAAAAATCATCGTGTTCTGCCTTTACTTTGTCAATCAGAAGGTTAAGTTTAGGTTTGTGGTGTTTAACACCACTTTCAACAATATTCCAGTAATATCGTGGCGGTCAGTTTTATTGGTGGAGGAAACCGGAGTACCTGGAGAAAACCACCGACCTGTTGCAAGTCACTGACAAATTTGATCACATAATGTTGTATCGAGTACACCTGACCATGAACTGAGTTCGAACTCACAACTTTAGTGGTAATCGGTACTGATTGCACATGTACAGGTAGTTGTAAATCCAACTACCATGCGATCACGACCATAACAGCCTCTTGTTATTCAGAATGCTTATGTTATCATGCATATACTTATCATATAAAAAAATGAAATACTAAACTATATATAATCAAGTTAAATAAAACATGCTTTGGATTCCATGTTAATTTTTTTTATATCATGTTGTTATGTATATCAGATGTGTAAAGAAGAAGATGAATGATTTTGTTTATGGATAAAATTTGTTGGAATCAAATTATTTTACATGTCCTTGGTCCAAACACTTGGTTGTCTTACAATGTTCAAAGATAATGAATTTTAGAAAATGTTTTAACATCAATTGAGTTTAATTGAACCAATTTGGGTTTAGAAATAGTATTTTTTCTTTCAAATTTTAAATCTTAAACAAACATAAAGATTTCATCACAATTCCAACAATAATAATTGTAATCAGCTTATATATCATATGTATTATTTCATATAAAAAGTATTTTATACAATTCATAAAAAAAAATTCAGGATTCTGGATTTTAAATGTATTCATTATGAAAAATGACCATAATTTATTTGTACTCTCATTTCAAACGATAAAGAAAATCTTAACATTACTTTCAACCAAACTTGTACAAAGAACAGAAAAAATAATAACGTAATTATCTGTCAATATTGAAAACAAAAAACAAACAAAAATTCAAAATTTATAGACAGGTGTAATAAGTAAATAGTCTGTCACACACAAACACTTCTATATTTCATATTGTACCATCCATATTCATCTACAGAAACAGACTGATTCAGAATAAATTATAACTACTGGTAAATATAATGGGAAGAAAGTCATGTAGGCTCATGGTCCATCCAGGTGTCATATTTATTTTACTTATAGGTTGTTAAATTCTGAATACAAGGACAAATATATTAATATTTGATAGAGGAGACAGTAGCCTTGTATTTTCAACTGAGCAACTGGTAAGAAGTCATTGTGGCAGCCAGTCTTATAACTCTATGCTGTGTCAGCTGGTTCTGGTCAGATATCATACGAGGGAAAGGGGATGGTTGAGTCTTACAAGGAGGGATAGCCAGTCTTATAACTCTATGCTGTGTCAGCTGGTTCTGGTCAGATATCATACGAGGGAAAGGGGATGGTTGAGTCTTACAAGGAGGGATAGCCAGTCTTATAACTCTATGCTGTGTCAGCTGGTTCTGGTCAGATATCATACGAGGGAAAGGGGATGGTTGAGTCTTACAAGGGGGGATAATGAAAGATAAAGAGAGCATGTTACATGAACGTCTAAAGGGTGACTTAAGTCTATCTTGTTTCAGTAATAGCTACATGTACATGTCTAAAGGGTGACTTAAGTCTATCTTGTTTCAGTAATAGCTACATGTACATGTCTAAAGGGTGACTTAAGTCTATCTTGTTTCAGTAATAGCTACATGTACATGTCTAAAGGGTGACTTAAGTCTATCTTGTTTCAGTAATAGCTACATGTACATGTCTAAAGGGTGACTTAAGTCTATCTTGTTTCAGTAATAGCTACATGTACATGTCTAAAGGGTGACTTAAGTCTATCTTGTTTCAGTAATAGCTACATGTACATGTCTAAAGGGTGACTTAAGTCTATCTTGTTTCAGTAATAGCTATATGTACATGTCTAAAGGGTGACTTAAGTCTATCTTGTTTCAGTAATAGCTACATGTACATGTCTAAAGGGTGACTTAAGTCTATCTTGTTTCAGTAATAGCTACATGTACATGTCTAAAGGGTGACTTAAGTCTATCTTGTTTCAGTAATAGCTACATGTACATGTCTAAAGGGTGACTTAAGTCTATCTTGTTTCAGTAATAGCTACATGTACATGTCTAAAGGGTGACTTAAGTCTATCTTGTTTCAGTAATAGCTACATGTACATGTCTAAAGGGTGACTTAAGTCTATCTTGTTTCAGTAATAGCTACATGTACATGTCTAAAGGGTGACTTAAGTCTATCTTGTTTCAGTAATAGCTACATGTACATGTCTAAAGGGTGACTTAAGTCTATCTTGTTTCAGTAATAGCTACATGTACATGTCTAAAGGGTGACTTAAGTCTATCTTGTTTCAGTAATAGCTACATGTACATGTCTAAAGGGTGACTTAAGTCTAAAGGGTGACTTGTCTAAAGGGTGACTTGTCTAAAGGGTGACTTAAGTCTAAAGGGTGACTTAAGTCTATCTTGTTTCAGTAATAGCTACATGTACATGTCTAAAGGGTGACTTAAGTCTATCTTGTTTCAGTAATAGCTACATGTACATCTTGGTTTGCTATTCAATACATCATTACAAGTCGAGCATCTTTACACCTGTCTTCAGGACTGTGCCACTGCGTGTGTTGTAACATATATATGTCACCAAAACTAAATGATTTGAATTAGTACATTAGAATACAGATGCATTATCAAACATTTACTTCACACAAATATGGTATTTTAAGATACTCTACAAACTTGTATTGAATATCCTTAATATTACAAACACTAACACATCTCACTAATCATATAACTATCAACTATTCATCTGCATAACATATATATCTGGATTTGTATTTAGCAGGGGATCAAATTCAAACAAATAGCTCGTCCATGCTGATACATATAACAAACTGATTGTTCATTTACAATGTTATAATACTGACCAGTAGGATTGCCTGTTTAATAAATACAAAACATAAGAAATCTTGCCTTTTTTCTTTTCAAGTAAATTTATATAGTAATACTTGTAGGACTGAATTGTCTGTTAAAATCCATCACAAATAGATATTATAGTGATAGATGTCAAAAATGAAGACAAATGTACATTTTTTAAATTCAAATACTGATTGTTTTATTATATTTTGAAATGTTTTACAGTCGTCTATCATTTAAAATGTTTTTAAGAAAAATATCTTTCTTGACAGAATATAACTACAATCAAACCTGTCTTATGTGACCTTCCAAGGGAACAGTGAAATAGGGTCACATTAGACAGGTGGTTGTTTAATACAGGTTTAATTGATATGAAATGTACTGTGAAGGGAAATTAAAATTAAGGTCACACAATACAAGTTATTGCTTAATAGAGGTGGTCACTAAAGCAGGCTTGACTGTAACTTAATAGAGGTGGTCACTAAAGCAGGTTTGACTGTAACTTAATAGAGGTGGACACTAAAGCAGGTTTGACTGTATTACGGTGAAATGCTACATGTATGGTCTTTTACTAACTTCAAAACCAATAATACCCAACTTTGAGCCAAATTCTAGGAAAAACAAGCACCAGTACATACCTGTTGCATTACATTCTTAAAAGAAAATTTCATAAACAAAAAATAAAAAAATATTGAATAACTTCAATCGAAGAAAATATTCAATTCAACCTTATATTGAAAGAGTAACTAACTTTGTATTAAAACAACACTTAAACTTTATAATTTAGTCATATTTATGTAAAAAAGTGATTATTCTAATTAAAATTATTACCTGTCTCATATTTTTTTTAGAAGAACAAAATATAACTTGGTACAATTTATCTGATAATATATGTGTTTATAAATACAGTTAAACTGTCTAAACCAAACCATGAATAAACTGGAATCCTTGGTAGACTATCTACCTGTCTCCACCAAACCATGAATAAACTGGAATCCTTGGTAGACTACCTGTCTAAACCAAACCATGAATAAACTGGAATCCTTGGTAGACTACCTGTCTAAACCAAACCATGAATAAACTGGAATCCTTGGTAGACTACCTGTCTAAACCAAACCATGAATAAACTGGAATCCTCGGTAGACTACCTGTCTAAACCAAACCATGAATAAACTGGAATCCTTGGTAGACTACCTGTCTAAACCAAACCATGAATAAACTGGAATTCTTGGTAGACTACCTGTCTAAACCAAACCATCAATAAACTGGAATCCTTGGTAGACTACCTGTCTAAACCAAACCATGAATAAACTGGAATCCTTGGTAGACTACCTGTCTAAACCAAACCATGAATAAACTGGAATCCTTGGTAGACTACCTGTCTAAACCAAACCATGAATAAACTGGAATCCTCGGTAGACTACCTGTCTAAACCAAACCATCAATAAACTGGAATCCTTGGTAGACATACCTGTCTAAACCAAACCATGAATAAACTGGAATCCTCGGTAGACTGAACTTTAAATAAAGTCCCAATGTAGGAAATCTTTGTTAATTTAACCTGTATAATTGATAACCTGTCTACTGGTATTCTGAACACATAAAGTCTCTCATGTTCATTTACATCCATATCCTTTTTTACTAACATAAGTCGGTCCCAACTACCCAAGAAGGTTCAACTTAGGCAAGTTACACAGTACATACTTTCAAATGTGATCTCACTTTTAGATCTTTTCATCTTTATACTTGGTTTCATCAATAACAACTTATTTCTCTATAATCTACATCTTAAAATATAACATTGTAAAATTAAAATTACCTTTTCTCTTTCTTTAGCAGAATTTTCAATAAGTTCAGCCTGCTGGACTTTTAGATCATTTATTCTTTCTTGTTCTTGTTGTAATTCCTCCATCTCAGTGTTATGTTCCCCCTCCAATAATGCTCTCTCCATCTCCAACTGAAAGTAGGTGAAGAAATTCAGAAATAAGAAATACTAAGTCTACACACACAACAAAATCTGTTAGGAGAAGATAAATCATGATATACTGTGAAAGTACTCTTATTCGGTGGCACCCATTTTCGTGGTTTCTATAAAATCCATGGGTTCTTGAATTCATGGTTTCAAACATTACAGGCAAACAATCAATGAGAAAATCGTATATCGTTGGGTTTGTATTTTCATGGTTTAAGTGGACCACGAAATCAGCCAAAATTAGAACCCCACGATTAATAATGATTTCACAGTATCAGATGTGGATAGTTTTTAACTCATTATTAGCTGTTCATTAGTAAATGAGTATAATTGGAGCTGTATTGTTGTTCAATGAGTGAGTTATTGTTGTTCAACGCTATGTGAGCAAGTTTTTGGCCATATCATGATGATGATGTCCACTTTGTTCATGTACTAAACCAGCACACTTACCAGTAGTTGGATTTTTATAGTGCCAGTTCATTAAACACTAGTCCATGAGTAGACATGTCACCCCTACATTAAGAATCACCTCTCTGATAGCTTCATTTTCCTATGTTTATATTAACCCCTCCCCCTACAATCACCTCTCTGATAGCTTCATTTTCCTGTGTTTATATTAAGGGGGTCCTAAAGGGGGGTACCAATCACGCAATCACGCTTAAATATTTGGATATTTCACGTTTCACGCTTATCTGCATGGATTGATTACCGTTCATTGTCAGGGACTTCTTGGTGTCAGTTATATATGTGGAAGACCTTATTGTGATATCTATATGTGTAGTTTTATAGTTGTTTTTTGTTGTTTAGTTATATGGCAGTTCCTCATAGCTGCCAGATTGTGACTAATTTCACTGATTATATTACGATTTGAATGTTGTTGACTATATATGAGTGGTAGATATCGCTCACTCTTCCTGAGCATATGAATACACTAGCTGTGGAACCGTAGCCCTTATAGGTCTGCAAATATCAGAAAACTGGCCAAGGACCATACTGTTCCGCAGCTAATGAATACACCAGACGTGCTTGTGTTTCGTCTTCACGCTTAAAAGTAAGTTCGATTTTCACGCATTCACGTACAGAATAATGATTTTTCACGGATCACGTTGCACTAGAGATCACGTTTTCACGTCTATATTTTCCGTTTTTCACGTGTCACCCTTCCGAAAAAAGGCCATTCATGTATCACGCTTAGACCCCTTTCAGACTCACTATTAACCCCTCCCCCTCACCTCTCTGATAGCTTCATTTTCCTGCGTTTCTATTTCTACAATCTGTTGTTTTAATGAAGCTATACTGTTTACTAGCTCAGCCTTGGTTTTCTTTAATTGGTCTAGTTGTTGACTTGAATCCTGTAAAATAGTGATCAAATGTTAAAATCATGGCTGCCTTTTGTTTTTTAACTGTCAATCCCCTTCTTATAAGGCCACTCCTACCAAAGCCTGAAAGGCCATCCTTCTAATCAGGTTGAATTTCAAATTAACTGACAGTAAAATACAGCTAAATTGTACCACTTGAGAGAGACCACTCTTCTTATAAGGGAAATATTTCATTGCAGAGTGGGTGGCCTCATGGTCACTACTGTACAATGTTCTATGTAATGGGGATCTCCCCCATGTGAATATATTATGGGGCCATCTATTTTGATACACAAACATCTCTGTATATAATCGAATGTCACTCACATAAAACAACATTCACAGATTTCATGTCAAGACAAATTAGTTTTTAAGGAAAAAGTTACTGGTACATGAAAATTGTGTCAGCTTCATGTATAAGATTGATGAAGAAGAATTCCAAGTAAAATTTAGCTTGGCTGTAAAGATGAAAGTTTATTGCTGAATTTATTGATAATACTTACAAAAAACTATATTTACAAATGCAAACTCAATGAAGCAAAGCCAAACACAATTGAGTTAAAAAATAAGATTAAGAAGTATCAATCTTTTGATCAGTATATAGCAAAGAAAAATAATACGGTTCAAGCCTATGAAAAATTTTGGGCACCTATATATATCATCCTAAATTAAAAAGGTATTGTAAGGCAGTTGTATATGATAGGAACAAGAATACACTTTTTACAGTATTAGCAAATATTTGAAAATGTACAAGTTGTAACAGACAGAATGTAGAGAGTAAATGTGTGTATGAGAGATGGAGAGAGAGTCTACCTTTTCACTTTAATATTTAATTTTTTTTGTAACTCTTTTGAAATTTAATTTGTAAAAAATGAAATAGTAATTATTTTTTCACTGATTTCTTTTTAATACCCCTGTATACCCTAGTCAGGTGGTAATGTACAGGGGATTGTAAAATCCTGACTATTGAAAAATAAATAAAAGAAAAAAAAAAAAAGTAAAATTTAGCTGTGTTTACTAACAAATACATACGATTTTATGTTATAACTATGAAGCCTTGAAAAAATATTACAAGATGATAAACTACAAAGACATTGAATCTTTCCTAAAGAAAACTTACATTTATTGTACAACAACATCCCAGGATAAACCTGCATTCAAAATATGTTTTCACACCAGTTTTATTTGTCATGACTTTATTTTATTTGTTACAGGCCACAAATGTCACATTCTGTCATCAACAAATTTACATGATGTTATAACCAGTTTATAAATAGTTGGTGAGGTGGAACCATCAAGTAGGACCTGTCATTGTCAGTACATGTAGAGATGGGACTACAGGAAATCATTTTAATAAATGTTTTTTCTTTTGTTTGATTATTATTACTTATTTTTTTGAGACAATCATCTCTAATAGTCAGGTACAATTTGCTGAAAAGGTGAAGTCTAGGCAGCATTTTATTAGTATTTGGTCCAACATAGTTTTTTTTATTCTAATTTGGGTATGAGGAATTCAAAAAAATATGTTGGCCATTCGTAAAAGGTCATTTAGGGGTCGAAAATTGCAAATTAAGATGGCACTCCTAAAATCGAGAATATTTTCGATCGATAATAATTCAGAATGTCTCAAATTTTCTTTTATACATTGAAATCGGTATAAATTTTACTGGTATAGCATGAATAGGCTTAAATACAACAGAATTGTAACTTTAATATATATAAACCTTGTTTTCGGCTGTAACTAAATCCTAGAATTAACACATTGCTCATGTTTACCCTGATAACATTTACAGAGGTCTGTGCATGGCAATTTGGCTTTTTTACAGCTGCATCATAACGTTATACAACCAGTGGAGCACTGACACGATATCATTTCAAGACATGCTTGTGGGATCGGATCAAGTGTCATAAGAAGTGGTATTAAATGACCACCATCCAAGCTCCAACCCATGGTCACAGGAGAAGGCAAAACTGGCTTGACAACATTCGCTTGTTTCCACACACTTGCTTGAAAGTGAGCTCTCTCAATGTGCAATTTCAATGCATCACTAGTAGGGGGAAGGCTTTCTGGACTCTTCGATTTTCCAAACATCAGATCCCGAGCTTCATCAGATGTATCAGTCACTTGATTGTAAAGTTTGCATATGAAAGCCTCGGCTAATTTGATCTTCTCGTCAGTTAGTTCTGCTTCTCCAATTCCTTCAAGAAGATTGGCATCTTGCTCATAAACCTTATACGTCTTTTTCTTCGAAATCCCATAGAAGAAGGACGTAGTATCACAGCCGGTAATTGAGTGAAATGCCAATCAATTTTGGGCCATACGTCTTGTAGGCAAATTCGTCTCTAAAACAGTGTATTGGTATAATCTTTGGGCTTTTAGACGTTCCTGTCATCATCCATATCTTGATATCCATTCCGTAAGCATGATGCAGTAAAAGCAAAAAGACATCAGTATCGGTTGCAGATACAGCGATAGTTCAGAAGTTAGATACATTTTTACAATGAAGCATGTGGAGAATCATGCGCATGTCTGCCTCTTCATGTGTTGCCTTCAAGTTATCTAAATTCAGGCTCTTGTCATTGCTGTCTGCCTGGTCCTCGGTAATAAACCCCCCTCCAGTGACCACAACTTTGCCTTCAGGAGCTTGCCAGATGAGTTCTGTTGCCAAAAAGAAGGCCAATTCTTCTTTATTTTCAGGCAAAGAAAGAAAACTTGGCAAATTAGAATAACATTTTCTATGGCAAAAGACTTTGTTTGATGTATGAAGCTTTTCTAGTTGATCAATAGCCTCATAATATTGTACGTCTCTTATCTTTTGTCTTTGAGAGGCACGTTCTTTCAAGGTCTGAATTCCCCTTTGCTTTTTATGTTCTAGGGCATCTGTTTTATTTTCCTGACAAATAACACACTTGTTAACATCGTATTGACCAGAAAAAGATCGTTTTCTAATATTTAAGCTTACCAGTATATCCATTTTGAACTATCGATGGTTTAGCATGTGCTTAGAAACTGTCGACTAAAGCAAATATACAGAAAGCATCAATAATTTTTTGAGCATTAGGTAATCTTGATCTTTATATTTTTAAAAAAATATTAGAATTAAGTAGCAATGCATGTCAATTGTCATTTCGCTAACAGAGTTTTGGATCCGAATCATAGGGAAATGCACTAGAACGGGTTAATATCCTACAGATTGATGATACAATAGATACTTGCCCCTGACACCGCCACCCCCCCCCCCCCCTTCCCTCGACGGGGGTGATACCATGTGATATAGACAAAAAAATAGCTGATACCTAAAATATAGCTTTATTCCAACATTCCTACTCTCATAGGGTCCATTAATGAACAGTGTTGAATATGGTTTGTTCTCAAATGTTGTTTTTTGGGTAGTCATTTTGTCTGCCATTTTGTGACGTTAAACGACATTTTTCGAATGGCCAACATAGATTTTTGGATTCAGCGACCCTGAATAGGGTGAAAATGTATGTTGGACTAAACACTAATAAAATGCCGCTGGACTCTTTAAATGACCACTTTTTCAAAAATCCGACCTGACTATAATCTAATTTTATAAGTAATTCATTAAACAAAGTCCACTATTTAGGTAATGTTAACAAGAAATATATTATGAGGTATCCAGTAAAAACTATTAAAAATAATAATGATTATTGTTTTTTTTTTTTTTACATTAATTCACTTTGCAATCCTTCAAAATAAAATGTATATATAAATATATTAAAACAAGTTTAATTACTGGTACATATTTTTAGCTCTATTAGGTTTTAGTTCAAAGTTGACTATTATTTCCCTATTATGTCTTCTGCTGACCATGGGTATTATCTAATATTTAAATGATGACTAAGGTCATTGGCTCTTATTAATAAAACTAACATTATATATATGACAACTTCTGTCTCACAAAGAATAAAAACAGGCCTTTCAATAAGAGGTAGTATGAGGTATTTTTTACCCCTTTAAAATGGTATTTGGTACCTCCTTATTTTAAACAGTAATAATAAGATATTCATGAATAATGTTCAAATTATAATAAAAGGTACCGCCTGTAAATAGTGAAGTACCGGTACACTGGAAATATATTGAAAGCCCTTGTAAATATATTATGTATAATGTTCAAGATTATAGCGTTCTTTGTAATAATGGTGTTACTTTCATGTAAATAAAAATAAATAAAACTAAACTGGTTTAACCCAGCCACTTTTATTGAAGCACCTGTACCAAGCCAGGAAAGTGACCTATCATGTGTGTTGTTGGTATTAATTTTGTCTCCATTTCTATGATGTTTTGATTGTACTGACAGTGTCATATGTTGTTGGTATTAATTTTGTCTCCATTTCTATGATATTTTGATTGTCCTGACAGTGTCATGTGTTGTTGGTATTAATTTTGTCTCCATTTCTATGATATTTTGATTGTCCTGACAGTGTCATGTGTTGTTGGTATTAATTTTGTCTCCATTTCTATGATATTTTGATTGTCCTGACAGTGTCATATGTTGTTGGTATTAATTTTGTTTCCATTTCTATGATATTTTGATTGTCCTGACAGTGTCATCTGTTGTTGGTATTAATTTTGTCTCCATTTCTATGATATTTTGATTGTCCTGACAGTGTCATGTGTTGTTGGTATTAATTTTGTCTCCATTTCTATGATATTTTGATTGTCCTGACAGTGTCATATGTTGTTGGTATTAATTTTGTTTCCATTTCTATGATGTTTTGATTGTCCTGACAGTGTCATATGTTGTTGGTATTAATTTTGTCTCCATTTCTATGATATTTTGATTGTCCTGACAGTGTCATGTGTTGTTGGTATTAATTTTGTCTCCATTTCTATGATATTTTGATTGTCCTGACAGTGTCATGTGTTGTTGGTATCAATTTTGTCTCCATTTCTATGATATTTTGATTGTCCTGACAGTGTCATATGTTGTTGGTATTAATTTTGTTTCCATTTCTATGATATTTTGATTGTCCTGACAGTGTCATCTGTTGTTGGTATTAATTTTGTCTCCATTTCTATGATATTTTGATTGTCCTGACAGTGTCATGTGTTGTTGGTATTAATTTTGTCTCCTTTTCTATGATATTTTGATTGTCCTGACAGTGTCATGTGTTGTTGGTATTAATTTTGTCTCCATTTCTATGATATTTTGATTGTCCTGACAGTGTCATCTATTGTTGGTATTAATTTTGTCTCCATTTCTATGATATTTTGATTGTCCTGACAGTGTCATCTGTTGTTGGTATTAATTTTGTCTCCATTTCTATGATATTTTGATTGTCCTGACAGTGTCATATGTTGTTGGTATTAATTTTGTCTCCATTTCTATGATATTTTGATTGTCCTGACAGTGTCATATGTTGTTGGTATTAATTTTGTCTCCCTTTCTATGATATTTTGATTGTCCTGACAGTGTCATATGTTGTTGGTATTAATTTTGTCTCCATTTCTATGATATTTTGATTGTCCTAACAGTGTCATGTGTTGTTGGTATTAATTTTGTCTCCATTTCTATGATATTTTGATTGTCCTGACAGTGTCATATGTTGTTGGTATTAATTTTGTCTCCATTTCTATGATATTTTGATTGTCCTGACAGTGTCATGTGTTGTTGGTATTAATTTTGTCTCCATTTCTATGATATTTTGATTGTCCTGACAGTGTCATATGTTGTTGGTATTAATTTTGTCTCCATTTCTATGATATTTTGATTGTCCTGACAGTGTCATATGTTGTTGGTATTAATTTTGTCTCCCTTTCTATGATATTTTGATTGTCCTGACAGTGTCATATGTTGTTGGTATTAATTTTGTCTCCATTTCTATGATATTTTGATTGTCCTGACAGTGTCATGTGTTGTTGGTATTAATTTTGTCTCCATTTTTATGATATTTTGATTGTACTGACAGTGTCATGTGTAGTTGGTATTAATTTTGTCTCCATTTCTATGATATTTTGATTGTCCTGACAGTGTCATATGTTGTTGGTATTAATTTTGTCTCCATTTCTATGATATTTTGATTGTCCTGACAGTGTCATGTGTTGTTGGTATTAATTTTGTCTCCATTTCTATGATATTTTGATTGTCCTGACAGTGTCATCTGTTGTTGGTATTAATTTTATCTCCATTTCTATGATATTTTGATTGTCCTGACAGTGTCATGTGTTGTTGGTATTAATTTTGTCTCCATTTCTATGATATTTTGATTGTCCTGACAGTGTCATGTGTTGTTGGTATTAATTTTGTCTCCATTTCTATGATATTTTGATTGTCCTGACAGTGTCATATGTTGTTGGTATTAATTTTGTCTCCATTTCTATGATATTTTGATTGTCCTGACAGTGCCATGTGTTGTTGGTATTAATTTTGTCTCCATTTCTATGATATTTTGATTGTCCTGACAGTGTCATATGTTGTTGGTATTAATTTTGTCTCCATTTCTATGATATTTTGATTGTCCTGACACTGTCATATGTTGTTGGTATTAATTTTGTCTCCATTTCTTTGATATTTTGATTGTCCTGACAGTGTCATGTGTTGTTGGTATTAATTTTGTCTCCATTTCTATGATATTTTGATTGTCCTGACAGTGTCATATGTTGTTGGTATTAATTTTGTCTCCATTTCTATGATATTTTGATTGTCCTGACAGTGTCATGTGTTGTTGGTATTAATTTTGTCTCCATTTCTATGATATTTTGATTGTCCTGACAGTGTCATGTGTTGTTGGTATTAATTTTGTCTCCCTTTCTATGATATTTTGATTGTCCTGACAGTGTCATATGTTGTTGGTATTAATTTTGTCTCCCTTTCTATGATATTTTGATTGTCCTGACAGTGTCATCTGTTGTTGGTATTAATTTTGTCTCCATTACTATGATATTTTGATTGTCCTGACAGTGTCATATGTTGTTGGTATTAATTTTGTCTCCCTTTCTATGATATTTTGATTGTCCTGACAGTGTCATGTGTTGTTGGTATTAATATTGTCTCCATTTCTATGATATTTTGATTGTCCTGACAGTGTCATATGTTGTTGGTATTAATTTTGTCTCCATTTCTATGATATTTTGATTGTCATGACAGTGTCATGTATTGTTGGTATTAATTTTGTCTCCATTTCTATGATATTTTGATTGTCCTGACAGTGTCATCTGTTGTTGGTATTAATTTTGTCTCCATTTCTATGATATTTTGATTGTCCTGACAGTGTCATTTGTTGTTGGTATTAATTTTGTCTCCATTTCTATGATATTTTGATTGTCCTGACAGTGTCATGTGTTGTTGGTATTAATTTTGTCTCCCTTTCTATGATATGTTGATTGTCCTGTCAGTGTCATGTGTTGTTGGTATTAATTTTGTCTCCATTTCTATGATGTTTTGATTGTCCTGACAGTGTCATGTGTTGTTGGTATTAATTTTGTCTCCATTTCTATGATATTTTGATTGTCCTGACAGTGTCATCTGTTGTTGGTATTAATTTTGTCTCCATTTCTATGATATTTTGATTGTCCTGACAGTGTCATGTGTTGTTGGTATTAATTTTGTCTCCATTTCTATGATATTTTGATTGTCCTGACAGTGTCATGTGTTGTTGGTATTAATTTTGTCTCCATTTCTATGATGTTTTGATTGTCCTGACAGTGTCATGTATTGTTGGTATTAATTTTGTCTCCATTTCTATGATATTTTGATTGTCCTGACAGTGTCATGTGTTGTTGGTATTAATTTTGTCTCCATTTCTATGATATTTTGATTGTCCTGACAGTGTCATCTGTTGTTGGTATTAATTTTGTCTCCATTTCTATGATATTTTGATTGTCCTGACAGTGTCATGTGTAGTTGGTATTAATTTTGTCTCCATTTCTATGATATTTTGATTGTCCTGACAGTGTCATATGTTGTTGGTATTAATTTTGTCTCCATTTCTATGATATTTTGATTGTCCTGACAGTGTCATGTGTTGTTGGTATTAATTTTGTCTCCATTTCTATGATATTTTGATTGTCCTGACAGTGTCATCTGTTGTTGGTATTAATTTTGTCTCCATTTCTATGATATTTTGATTGTCCTGACAGTGTCATGTGTTGTTGGTATTAATTTTGTCTCCATTTCTATGATATTTTGATTGTCATGACAGTGTCATGTGTTGTTGGTATTAATTTTGTCTCCATTTCTATGATATTTTGATTGTCCTGACAGTGTCATGTGTTGTTGGTATTAATTTTGTCTCCATTTCTATGATGTTTTGATTGTCCTGACAGTGTCATGTATTGTTGGTATTAATTTTGTCTCCATTTCTATGATATTTTGATTGTCCTGACAGTGTCATGTGTTGTTGGTATTAATTTTGTCTCCATTTCTATGATATTTTGATTGTCCTGACAGTGTCATCTGTTGTTGGTATTAATTTTGTCTCCATTTCTATGATATTTTGATTGTCCTGACAGTGTCATGTGTAGTTGGTATTAATTTTGTCTCCATTTCTATGATATTTTGATTGTCCTGACAGTGTCATGTGTTGTTGGTATTAATTTTGTCTCCATTTCTATGATGTTTTGATTGTCCTGACAGTGTCATGTATTGTTGGTATTAATTTTGTCTCCATTTCTATGATATTTTGATTGTCCTGACAGTGTCATGTGTTGTTGGTATTAATTTTGTCTCCATTTCTATGATATTTTGATTGTCCTGACAGTGTCATCTGTTGTTGGTATTAATTTTGTCTCCATTTCTATGATATTTTGATTGTCCTGACAGTGTCATGTGTAGTTGGTATTAATTTTGTCTCCATTTCTATGATATTTTGATTGTCCTGACAGTGTCATATGTTGTTGGTATTAATTTTGTCTCCATTTCTATGATATTTTGATTGTCCTGACAGTGTCATGTGTTGTTGGTATTAATTTTGTCTCCATTTCTATGATATTTTGATTGTCCTGACAGTGTCATCTGTTGTTGGTATTAATTTTGTCTCCATTTCTATGATATTTTGATTGTCCTGACAGTGTCATGTGTTGTTGGTATTAATTTTGTCTCCATTTCTATGATATTTTGATTGTCATGACAGTGTCATGTGTTGTTGGTATTAATTTTGTCTCCATTTCTATGATATTTTGATTGTCCTGACAGTGTCATGTGTTGTTGGTATTAATTTTGTCTCCATTTCTATGATGTTTTGATTGTCCTGACAGTGTCATGTATTGTTGGTATTAATTTTGTCTCCATTTCTATGATATTTTGATTGTCCTGACAGTGTCATGTGTTGTTGGTATTAATTTTGTCTCCATTTCTATGATATTTTGATTGTCCTGACAGTGTCATCTGTTGTTGGTATTAATTTTGTCTCCATTTCTATGATATTTTGATTGTCCTGACAGTGTCATGTGTAGTTGGTATTAATTTTGTCTCCATTTCTATGATATTTTGATTGTCCTGACAGTGTCATATGTTGTTGGTATTAATTTTGTCTCCATTTCTATGATATTTTGATTGTCCTGACAGTGTCATGTGTTGTTGGTATTAATTTTGTCTCCATTTCTATGATATTTTGATTGTCCTGACAGTGTCATATGTTGTTGGTATTAATTTTGTCTCCCTTTCTATGATATTTTGATTGTTCTGACAGTGTCATGTGTTGTTGGTATTAATTTTGTCTCCATTTCTATGATATTTTGATTGTCCTGACAGTGTCATATGTTGTTGGTATTAATTTTGTCTCCCTTTCTATGATATTTTGATTGTCCTGACAGTGTCGTGTGTTGTTGGTATTAATTTTGTCTCCATTTCTATGATATTTTGATTGTCCTGACAGTGTCATATGTTGTTGGTATTAATTTTGTCTCCATTTCTATGATATTTTGATTGTCATGACAGTGTCATGTGTTGTTGGTATTAATTTTGTCTCCATTTCTATGATATTTTGATTGTCCTGACAGTGTCATATGTTGTTGGTATTAATTTTGTCTCCCTTTCTATGATATTTTGATTGTCCTGACAGTGTCGTGTGTTGTTGGTATTAATTTTGTCTCCATTTCTATGATATTTTGATTGTCCTGACAGTGTCATATGTTGTTGGTATTAATTTTGTCTCCATTTCTATGATATTTTGATTGTCATGACAGTGTCATGTGTTGTTGGTATTAATTTTGTCTCCATTTCTATGATATTTTGATTGTCCTGACAGTGTCATCTATTGTTGGTATTAATTTTGTCTCCATTTCTATGATATTTTGATTGTCCTGACAGTGTCATCTGTTGTTGGTATTAATTTTGTCTCCATTTCTATGATATTTTGATTGTCCTGACAGTGTCATATGTTGTTGGTATTAATTTTGTCTCCATTTCTATGATATTTTGATTGTCCTGACAGTGTCATATGTTGTTGGTATTAATTTTGTCTCCCTTTCTATGATATTTTGATTGTCCTGACAGTGTCATATGTTGTTGGTATTAATTTTGTCTCCATTTCTATGATATTTTGATTGTCCTAACAGTGTCATGTGTTGTTGGTATTAATTTTGTCTCCATTTCTATGATATTTTGATTGTCCTGACAGTGTCATATGTTGTTGGTATTAATTTTGTCTCCATTTCTATGATATTTTGATTGTCCTGACAGTGTCATGTGTTGTTGGTATTAATTTTGTCTCCATTTCTATGATATTTTGATTGTCCTGACAGTGTCATATGTTGTTGGTATTAATTTTGTCTCCATTTCTATGATATTTTGATTGTCCTGACAGTGTCATATGTTGTTGGTATTAATTTTGTCTCCCTTTCTATGATATTTTGATTGTCCTGACAGTGTCATATGTTGTTGGTATTAATTTTGTCTCCATTTCTATGATATTTTGATTGTCCTGACAGTGTCATGTGTTGTTGGTATTAATTTTGTCTCCATTTTTATGATATTTTGATTGTACTGACAGTGTCATGTGTAGTTGGTATTAATTTTGTCTCCATTTCTATGATATTTTGATTGTCCTGACAGTGTCATATGTTGTTGGTATTAATTTTGTCTCCATTTCTATGATATTTTGATTGTCCTGACAGTGTCATGTGTTGTTGGTATTAATTTTGTCTCCATTTCTATGATATTTTGATTGTCCTGACAGTGTCATCTGTTGTTGGTATTAATTTTATCTCCATTTCTATGATATTTTGATTGTCCTGACAGTGTCATGTGTTGTTGGTATTAATTTTGTCTCCATTTCTATGATATTTTGATTGTCCTGACAGTGTCATGTGTTGTTGGTATTAATTTTGTCTCCATTTCTATGATATTTTGATTGTCCTGACAGTGTCATATGTTGTTGGTATTAATTTTGTCTCCATTTCTATGATATTTTGATTGTCCTGACAGTGCCATGTGTTGTTGGTATTAATTTTGTCTCCATTTCTATGATATTTTGATTGTCCTGACAGTGTCATCTGTTGTTGGTATTAATTTTGTCTCCATTTCTATGATATTTTGATTGTCCTGACACTGTCATATGTTGTTGGTATTAATTTTGTCTCCATTTCTTTGATATTTTGATTGTCCTGACAGTGTCATGTGTTGTTGGTATTAATTTTGTCTCCATTTCTATGATATTTTGATTGTCCTGACAGTGTCATATGTTGTTGGTATTAATTTTGTCTCCATTTCTATGATATTTTGATTGTCCTGACAGTGTCATGTGTTGTTGGTATTAATTTTGTCTCCATTTCTATGATATTTTGATTGTCCTGACAGTGTCATGTGTTGTTGGTATTAATTTTGTCTCCCTTTCTATGATATTTTGATTGTCCTGACAGTGTCATATGTTGTTGGTATTAATTTTGTCTCCCTTTCTATGATATTTTGATTGTCCTGACAGTGTCATCTGTTGTTGGTATTAATTTTGTCTCCATTTCTATGATATTTTGATTGTCCTGACAGTGTCATATGTTGTTGGTATTAATTTTGTCTCCCTTTCTATGATATTTTGATTGTCCTGACAGTGTCATGTGTTGTTGGTATTAATTTTGTCTCCATTTCTATGATATTTTGATTGTCCTGACAGTGTCATATGTTGTTGGTATTAATTTTGTCTCCATTTCTATGATATTTTGATTGTCATGTATTGTTGGTATTAATTTTGTCTCCATTTCTATGATATTTTGATTGTCCTGACAGTGTCATCTGTTGTTGGTATTAATTTTGTCTCCATTTCTATGATATTTTGATTGTCCTGACAGTGTCATTTGTTGTTGGTATTAATTTTGTCTCCATTTCTATGATATTTTGATTGTCCTGACAGTGTCATGTGTTGTTGGTATTAATTTTGTCTCCCTTTCTATGATATGTTGATTGTCCTGTCAGTGTCATGTGTTGTTGGTATTAATTTTGTCTCCATTTCTATGATGTTTTGATTGTCCTGACAGTGTCATCTGTTGTTGGTATTAATTTTGTCTCCATTTCTATGATATTTTGATTGTCCTGACAGTGTCATGTGTTGTTGGTATTAATTTTGTCTCCATTTCTATGATATTTTGATTGTCCTGACAGTGTCATGTGTTGTTGGTATTAATTTTGTCTCCATTTCTATGATGTTTTGATTGTCCTGACAGTGTCATGTATTGTTGGTATTAATTTTGTCTCCATTTCTATGATATTTTGATTGTCCTGACAGTGTCATGTGTTGTTGGTATTAATTTTGTCTCCATTTCTATGATATTTTGATTGTCCTGACAGTGTCATCTGTTGTTGGTATTAATTTTGTCTCCATTTCTATGATATTTTGATTGTCCTGACAGTGTCATGTGTAGTTGGTATTAATTTTGTCTCCATTTCTATGATATTTTGATTGTCCTGACAGTGTCATATGTTGTTGGTATTAATTTTGTCTCCATTTCTATGATATTTTGATTGTCCTGACAGTGTCATGTGTTGTTGGTATTAATTTTGTCTCCATTTCTATGATATTTTGATTGTCCTGACAGTGTCATCTGTTGTTGGTATTAATTTTGTCTCCATTTCTATGATATTTTGATTGTCCTGACAGTGTCATGTGTTGTTGGTATTAATTTTGTCTCCATTTCTATGATATTTTGATTGTCATGACAGTGTCATGTGTTGTTGGTATTAATTTTGTCTCCATTTCTATGATATTTTGATTGTCCTGACAGTGTCATGTGTTGTTGGTATTAATTTTGTCTCCATTTCTATGATGTTTTGATTGTCCTGACAGTGTCATGTATTGTTGGTATTAATTTTGTCTCCATTTCTATGATATTTTGATTGTCCTGACAGTGTCATGTGTTGTTGGTATTAATTTTGTCTCCATTTCTATGATATTTTGATTGTCCTGACAGTGTCATCTGTTGTTGGTATTAATTTTGTCTCCATTTCTATGATATTTTGATTGTCCTGACAGTGTCATGTGTAGTTGGTATTAATTTTGTCTCCATTTCTATGATATTTTGATTGTCCTGACAGTGTCATGTGTTGTTGGTATTAATTTTGTCTCCATTTCTATGATGTTTTGATTGTCCTGACAGTGTCATGTATTGTTGGTATTAATTTTGTCTCCATTTCTATGATATTTTGATTGTCCTGACAGTGTCATGTGTTGTTGGTATTAATTTTGTCTCCATTTCTATGATATTTTGATTGTCCTGACAGTGTCATCTGTTGTTGGTATTAATTTTGTCTCCATTTCTATGATATTTTGATTGTCCTGACAGTGTCATGTGTAGTTGGTATTAATTTTGTCTCCATTTCTATGATATTTTGATTGTCCTGACAGTGTCATATGTTGTTGGTATTAATTTTGTCTCCATTTCTATGATATTTTGATTGTCCTGACAGTGTCATGTGTTGTTGGTATTAATTTTGTCTCCATTTCTATGATATTTTGATTGTCCTGACAGTGTCATCTGTTGTTGGTATTAATTTTGTCTCCATTTCTATGATATTTTGATTGTCCTGACAGTGTCATGTGTTGTTGGTATTAATTTTGTCTCCATTTCTATGATATTTTGATTGTCATGACAGTGTCATGTGTTGTTGGTATTAATTTTGTCTCCATTTCTATGATATTTTGATTGTCCTGACAGTGTCATGTGTTGTTGGTATTAATTTTGTCTCCATTTCTATGATGTTTTGATTGTCCTGACAGTGTCATGTATTGTTGGTATTAATTTTGTCTCCATTTCTATGATATTTTGATTGTCCTGACAGTGTCATGTGTTGTTGGTATTAATTTTGTCTCCATTTCTATGATATTTTGATTGTCCTGACAGTGTCATCTGTTGTTGGTATTAATTTTGTCTCCATTTCTATGATATTTTGATTGTCCTGACAGTGTCATGTGTAGTTGGTATTAATTTTGTCTCCATTTCTATGATATTTTGATTGTCCTGACAGTGTCATATGTTGTTGGTATTAATTTTGTCTCCATTTCTATGATATTTTGATTGTCCTGACAGTGTCATGTGTTGTTGGTATTAATTTTGTCTCCATTTCTATGATATTTTGATTGTCCTGACAGTGTCATATGTTGTTGGTATTAATTTTGTCTCCCTTTCTATGATATTTTGATTGTTCTGACAGTGTCATGTGTTGTTGGTATTAATTTTGTCTCCATTTCTATGATATTTTGATTGTCCTGACAGTGTCATATGTTGTTGGTATTAATTTTGTCTCCCTTTCTATGATATTTTGATTGTCCTGACAGTGTCGTGTGTTGTTGGTATTAATTTTGTCTCCATTTCTATGATATTTTGATTGTCCTGACAGTGTCATATGTTGTTGGTATTAATTTTGTCTCCATTTCTATGATATTTTGATTGTCATGACAGTGTCATGTGTTGTTGGTATTAATTTTGTCTCCATTTCTATGATATTTTGATTGTCCTGACAGTGTCATATGTTGTTGGTATTAATTTTGTCTCCCTTTCTATGATATTTTGATTGTCCTGACAGTGTCGTGTGTTGTTGGTATTAATTTTGTCTCCATTTCTATGATATTTTGATTGTCCTGACAGTGTCATATGTTGTTGGTATTAATTTTGTCTCCATTTCTATGATATTTTGATTGTCATGACAGTGTCATGTGTTGTTGGTATTAATTTTGTCTCCATTTCTATGATATTTTGATTGTCCTGACAGTGTCATCTATTGTTGGTATTAATTTTGTCTCCATTTCTATGATATTTTGATTGTCCTGACAGTGTCATCTGTTGTTGGTATTAATTTTGTCTCCATTTCTATGATATTTTGATTGTCCTGACAGTGTCATATGTTGTTGGTATTAATTTTGTCTCCATTTCTATGATATTTTGATTGTCCTGACAGTGTCATATGTTGTTGGTATTAATTTTGTCTCCCTTTCTATGATATTTTGATTGTCCTGACAGTGTCATATGTTGTTGGTATTAATTTTGTCTCCATTTCTATGATATTTTGATTGTCCTAACAGTGTCATGTGTTGTTGGTATTAATTTTGTCTCCATTTCTATGATATTTTGATTGTCCTGACAGTGTCATATGTTGTTGGTATTAATTTTGTCTCCATTTCTATGATATTTTGATTGTCCTGACAGTGTCATGTGTTGTTGGTATTAATTTTGTCTCCATTTCTATGATATTTTGATTGTCCTGACAGTGTCATATGTTGTTGGTATTAATTTTGTCTCCATTTCTATGATATTTTGATTGTCCTGACAGTGTCATATGTTGTTGGTATTAATTTTGTCTCCCTTTCTATGATATTTTGATTGTCCTGACAGTGTCATATGTTGTTGGTATTAATTTTGTCTCCATTTCTATGATATTTTGATTGTCCTGACAGTGTCATGTGTTGTTGGTATTAATTTTGTCTCCATTTTTATGATATTTTGATTGTACTGACAGTGTCATGTGTAGTTGGTATTAATTTTGTCTCCATTTCTATGATATTTTGATTGTCCTGACAGTGTCATATGTTGTTGGTATTAATTTTGTCTCCATTTCTATGATATTTTGATTGTCCTGACAGTGTCATGTGTTGTTGGTATTAATTTTGTCTCCATTTCTATGATATTTTGATTGTCCTGACAGTGTCATCTGTTGTTGGTATTAATTTTATCTCCATTTCTATGATATTTTGATTGTCCTGACAGTGTCATGTGTTGTTGGTATTAATTTTGTCTCCATTTCTATGATATTTTGATTGTCCTGACAGTGTCATGTGTTGTTGGTATTAATTTTGTCTCCATTTCTATGATATTTTGATTGTCCTGACAGTGTCATATGTTGTTGGTATTAATTTTGTCTCCATTTCTATGATATTTTGATTGTCCTGACAGTGCCATGTGTTGTTGGTATTAATTTTGTCTCCATTTCTATGATATTTTGATTGTCCTGACAGTGTCATCTGTTGTTGGTATTAATTTTGTCTCCATTTCTATGATATTTTGATTGTCCTGACACTGTCATATGTTGTTGGTATTAATTTTGTCTCCATTTCTTTGATATTTTGATTGTCCTGACAGTGTCATGTGTTGTTGGTATTAATTTTGTCTCCATTTCTATGATATTTTGATTGTCCTGACAGTGTCATATGTTGTTGGTATTAATTTTGTCTCCATTTCTATGATATTTTGATTGTCCTGACAGTGTCATGTGTTGTTGGTATTAATTTTGTCTCCATTTCTATGATATTTTGATTGTCCTGACAGTGTCATGTGTTGTTGGTATTAATTTTGTCTCCCTTTCTATGATATTTTGATTGTCCTGACAGTGTCATATGTTGTTGGTATTAATTTTGTCTCCCTTTCTATGATATTTTGATTGTCCTGACAGTGTCATCTGTTGTTGGTATTAATTTTGTCTCCATTTCTATGATATTTTGATTGTCCTGACAGTGTCATATGTTGTTGGTATTAATTTTGTCTCCCTTTCTATGATATTTTGATTGTCCTGACAGTGTCATGTGTTGTTGGTATTAATTTTGTCTCCATTTCTATGATATTTTGATTGTCCTGACAGTGTCATATGTTGTTGGTATTAATTTTGTCTCCATTTCTATGATATTTTGATTGTCATGACAGTGTCATGTATTGTTGGTATTAATTTTGTCTCCATTTCTATGATATTTTGATTGTCCTGACAGTGTCATCTGTTGTTGGTATTAATTTTGTCTCCATTTCTATGATATTTTGATTGTCCTGACAGTGTCATTTGTTGTTGGTATTAATTTTGTCTCCATTTCTATGATATTTTGATTGTCCTGACAGTGTCATGTGTTGTTGGTATTAATTTTGTCTCCCTTTCTATGATATGTTGATTGTCCTGTCAGTGTCATGTGTTGTTGGTATTAATTTTGTCTCCATTTCTATGATGTTTTGATTGTCCTGACAGTGTCATGTGTTGTTGGTATTAATTTTGTCTCCATTTCTATGATATTTTGATTGTCCTGACAGTGTCATCTGTTGTTGGTATTAATTTTGTCTCCATTTCTATGATATTTTGATTGTCCTGACAGTGTCATGTGTTGTTGGTATTAATTTTGTCTCCATTTCTATGATATTTTGATTGTCCTGACAGTGTCATGTGTTGTTGGTATTAATTTTGTCTCCATTTCTATGATGTTTTGATTGTCCTGACAGTGTCATGTATTGTTGGTATTAATTTTGTCTCCATTTCTATGATATTTTGATTGTCCTGACAGTGTCATGTGTTGTTGGTATTAATTTTGTCTCCATTTCTATGATATTTTGATTGTCCTGACAGTGTCATCTGTTGTTGGTATTAATTTTGTCTCCATTTCTATGATATTTTGATTGTCCTGACAGTGTCATGTGTAGTTGGTATTAATTTTGTCTCCATTTCTATGATATTTTGATTGTCCTGACAGTGTCATATGTTGTTGGTATTAATTTTGTCTCCATTTCTATGATATTTTGATTGTCCTGACAGTGTCATGTGTTGTTGGTATTAATTTTGTCTCCATTTCTATGATATTTTGATTGTCCTGACAGTGTCATCTGTTGTTGGTATTAATTTTGTCTCCATTTCTATGATATTTTGATTGTCCTGACAGTGTCATGTGTTGTTGGTATTAATTTTGTCTCCATTTCTATGATATTTTGATTGTCCTGACAGTGTCATGTGTTGTTGGTATTAATTTTGTCTCCATTTCTATGATATTTTGATTGTCCTGACAGTGTCATGTGTTGTTGGTATTAATTTTGTCTCCATTTCTATGATGTTTTGATTGTCCTGACAGTGTCATGTATTGTTGGTATTAATTTTGTCTCCATTTCTATGATATTTTGATTGTCCTGACAGTGTCATGTGTTGTTGGTATTAATTTTGTCTCCATTTCTATGATATTTTGATTGTCCTGACAGTGTCATCTGTTGTTGGTATTAATTTTGTCTCCATTTCTATGATATTTTGATTGTCCTGACAGTGTCATGTGTAGTTGGTATTAATTTTGTCTCCATTTCTATGCTATTTTGATTGTCCTGACAGTGTCATATGTTGTTGGTATTAATTTTGTCTCCATTTCTATGATATTTTGATTGTCCTGACAGTGCCATGTGTTGTTGGTATTAATTTTGTCTCCATTTCTATGATATTTTGATTGTCCTGACAGTGTCATATGTTGTTGGTATTAATTTTGTCTCCATTTCTATGATATTTTGATTGTCCTGACACTGTCATATGTTGTTGGTATTAATTTTGTCTCCATTTCTTTGATATTTTGATTGTCCTGACAGTGTCATATGTTGTTGGTATTAATTTTGTCTCCATTTCTATGATATTTTGATTGTCCTGACAGTGTCATCTGTTGTTGGTATTAATTTTGTCTCCATTTCTATGATATTTTGATTGTCCTGACAGTGTCATATGTTGTTGGTATTAATTTTGTCTCCATTTCTATGATATTTTGATTGTTCTGACAGTGTCATGTGTTGTTGGTATTAATTTTGTCTCCATTTCTATGATATTTTGATTGTCCTGACAGTGTCATATGTTGTTGATATTAATTTTGTCTCCCTTTCTATGATATTTTGATTGTCCTGACAGTGTCGTGTGTTGTTGGTATTAATTTTGTCTCCATTTCTATGATATTTTGATTGTCCTGACAGTGTCATATGTTGTTGGTATTAATTTTGTCTCCATTTCTATGATATTTTGATTGTCATGACAGTGTCATGTGTTGTTGGTATTAATTTTGTCTCCATTTCTATGATATTTTGATTGTCCTGACAGTGTCATATGTTGTTGGTATTAATTTTGTCTCCATTTCTATGATATTTTGATTGTCCTGACAGTGTCATCTGTTGTTGGTATTAATTTTGTCTCCATTTCTATGATATTTTGATTGTCCTGACAGTGTCATTTGTTGTTGGTATTAATTTTGTCTCCCTTTCTATGATATTTTGATTGTCCTGACAGTGTCATGTGTTGTTGGTATTAATTTTGTCTCCATTTCTATGATATGTTGATTGTCCTGACAGTGTCATGTGTTGTTGGTATTAATTTTGTCTCCATTTCTATGATGTTTTGATTGTCCTGACAGTGTCATGTGTTGTTGGTATTAATTTTGTCTCCATTTCTATGATATTTTGATTGTCCTGACAGTGTCATCTGTTGTTGGTATTAATTTTGTCTCCATTTCTATGATATTTTGATTGTCCTGACAGTGTCATGTGTTGTTGGTATTAATTTTGTCTCCCTTTCTATGATATTTTGATTGTCCTGACAGTGTCATGTGTTGTTGGTATTAATTTTGTCTCCATTTCTATGATATTTTGATTGTCCTGACAGTGTCATGTGTTGTTGGTATTAATTTTGTCTCCATTTCTATGATATTTTGATTGTCCTGACAGTGTCATATGTTGTTGGTATTAATTTTGTCTCCATTTCTATGATATTTTGATTGTCCTGACAGTGTCATGTGTTGTTGGTATTAATTTTGTCTCCATTTCTATGATATTTTGATTGTCCTGACAGTGTCATCTGTTGTTGGTATTAATTTTGTCTCCATTTCTATGATATTTTGATTGTCCTGACAGTGCCATGTGTTGTTGGTATTAATTTTGTCTCCATTTCTATGATATTTTGATTGTCCTGACAGTGTCATATGTTGTTGGTATTAATTTTGTCTCCATTTCTATGATATTTTGATTGTCCTGACAGTGTCATATGTTGTTGGTATTAATTTTGTCTCCCTTTCTATGATATTTTGATTGTCCTGACAGTGTCATATGTTGTTGGTATTAATTTTGTCTCCATTTCTATGATATTTTGATTGTCCTGACAGTGTCATGTGTTGTTGGTATTAATTTTGTCTCCATTTTTATGATATTTTGATTGTACTTACAGTGTCATATGTTGTTGGTATTAATTTTGTCTCCATTTCTATGATATTTTGATTGTCCTGACAGTGTCATATGTTGTTGGTATTAATTTTGTCTCCATTTCTATGATATTTTGATTGTCCTGACAGTGTCATGTGTTGTTGGTATTAATTTTGTCTCCATTTCTATGATATTTTGATTGTCCTGACAGTGTCATATGTTGTTGGTATTAATTTTGTCTCCATTTCTATGATATTTTGATTGTCCTGACAGTGTCATGTGTTGTTGGTATTAATTTTGTCTCCATTTCTATGATATTTTGATTGTCCTGACAGTGTCATGTGTTGTTGGTATTAATTTTGTCTCCATTTCTATGATATTTTGATTGTCCTGACAGTGTCATATGTTGTTGGTATTAATTTTGTCTCCATTTCTATGATATTTTGATTGTCCTGACAGTGCCATGTGTTGTTGGTATTAATTTTGTCTCCATTTCTATGATATTTTGATTGTCCTGACAGTGTCATATGTTGTTGGTATTAATTTTGTCTCCATTTCTATGATATTTTGATTGTCCTGACACTGTCATATGTTGTTGGTATTAATTTTGTCTCCATTTCTATGATATTTTGATTGTCCTGACAGTGTCATGTGTTGTTGGTATTAATTTTGTCTCCATTTCTATGATATTTTGATTGTCCTGACAGTGTCATATGTTGTTGGTATTAATTTTGTCTCCCTTTCTATGATATTTTGATTGTCCTGACAGTGTCATCTGTTGTTGGTATTAATTTTGTCTCCATTTCTATGATATTTTGATTGTCCTGACAGTGTCATTTGTTGTTGGTATTAATTTTGTCTCCATTTCTATGATATTTTGATTGTCCTGACAGTGTCATCTGTTGTTGGTATTAATTTTGTCTCCATTTCTATGATATTTTGATTGTCCTGACAGTGTCATATGTTGTTGGTATTAATTTTGTCTCCCTTTCTATGATATTTTGATTGTCCTGACAGTGTCATGTGTTGTTGGTATTAATTTTGTCTCCATTTCTATGATATTTTGATTGTCCTGACAGTGTCATATGTTGTTGGTATTAATTTTGTCTCCATTTCTATGATATTTTGATTGTCATGACAGTGTCATGTGTTGTTGGCATTAATTTTGTCTCCATTTCTATGATATTTTGATTGTCCTGACAGTGTCATCTGTTGTTGGTATTAATTTTGTCTCCATTTCTATGATATTTTGATTGTCCTGACAGTGTCATTTGTTGTTGGTATTAATTTTGTCTCCATTTCTATGATATTTTGATTGTCCTGACAGTGTCATGTGTTGTTGGTATTAATTTTGTCTCCCTTTCTATGATATGTTGATTGTCCTGACAGTGTCATGTGTTGTTGGTATTAATTTTGTCTCCATTTCTATGATGTTTTGATTGTCCTGACAGTGTCATGTGTTGTTGGTATTAATTTTGTCTCCATTTCTATGATATTTTGATTGTCCTGACAGTGTCATCTGTTGTTGGTATTAATTTTGTCTCCATTTCTATGATATTTTGATTGTCCTGACAGTGTCATGTGTTGTTGGTATTAATTTTGTCTCCATTTCTATGATATTTTGATTGTCCTGACAGTGTCATGTGTTGTTGGTATTAATTTTGTCTCCATTTCTATGATGTTTTGATTGTCCTGACAGTGTCATATATTGTTGGTATTAATTTTGTCTCCATTTCTATGATATTTTGATTGTCCTGACAGTGTCATGTGTTGTTGGTATTAATTTTGTCTCCATTTCTATGATATTTTGATTGTCCTGACAGTGTCATCTGTTGTTGGTATTAATTTTGTCTCCATTTCTATGATATTTTGATTGTCCTGACAATGTCATGTGTAGTTGGTATTAATTTTGTCTCCATTTCTATGATATTTTGATTGTCCTGACAGTGTCATATGTTGTTGGTATTAATTTTGTCTCCATTTCTATGATATTTTGATTGTCCTGACAGTGTCATGTGTTGTTGGTATTAATTTTGTCTCCATTTCTATGATATTTTGATTGTCCTGACAGTGTCATCTGTTGTTGGTATTAATTTTGTCTCCATTTCTATGATATTTTGATTGTCCTGACAGTGTCATGTGTTGTTGGTATTAATTTTGTCTCCATTTCTATGATATTTTGATTGTCCTGACAGTGTCATGTGTTGTTGGTATTAATTTTGTCTCCATTTCTATGATATTTTGATTGTCCTGACAGTGTCATGTGTTGTTGGTATTAATTTTGTCTCCATTTCTATGATGTTTTGATTGTCCTGACAGTGTCATGTATTGTTGGTATTAATTTTGTCTCCATTTCTATGATATTTTGATTGTCCTGACAGTGTCATGTGTTGTTGGTATTAATTTTGTCTCCATTTCTATGATATTTTGATTGTCCTGACAGTGTCATCTGTTGTTGGTATTAATTTTGTCTCCATTTCTATGATATTTTGATTGTCCTGACAGTGTCATGTGTAGTTGGTATTAATTTTGTCTCCATTTCTATGATATTTTGATTGTCCTGACAGTGTCATATGTTGTTGGTATTAATTTTGTCTCCATTTCTATGATATTTTGATTGTCCTGACAGTGTCATGTGTTGTTGGTATTAATTTTGTCTCCATTTCTATGATATTTTGATTGTCCTGACAGTGTCATGTGTTGTTGGTATTAATTTTGTCTCCATTTCTATGATATTTTGATTGTCCTGACAGTGTCATATGTTGTTGGTATTAATTTTGTCTCCATTTCTATGATATTTTGATTGTCCTGACAGTGCCATGTGTTGTTGGTATTAATTTTGTCTCCATTTCTATGATATTTTGATTGTCCTGACAGTGTCATATGTTGTTGGTATTAATTTTGTCTCCATTTCTATGATATTTTGATTGTCCTGACACTGTCATATGTTGTTGGTATTAACTTTGTCTCCATTTCTTTGATATTTTGATTGTCCTGACAGTGTCATGTGTTGTTGGTATTAATTTTGTCTCCATTTCTATGATATTTTGATTGTCCTGACAGTGTCATATGTTGTTGGTATTAATTTTGTCTCCATTTCTATGATATTTTGATTGTCCTGACAGTGTCATCTGTTGTTGGTATTAATTTTGTCTCCATTCCTATGATATTTTGATTGTCCTGACAGTGTCATATGTTGTTGGTATTAATTTTGTCTCCCTTTCTATGATATTTTGATTGTTCTGACAGTGTCATGTGTTGTTGGTATTAATTTTGTCTCCATTTCTATGATATTTTGATTGTCCTGACAGTGTCATATGTGGTTGGTATTAATTTTGTCTCCCTTTCTATGATATTTTGATTGTCCTGACAGTGTCGTGTGTTGTTGGTATTAATTTTGTCTCCATTTCTATGATATTTTGATTGTCCTGACAGTGTCATATGTTGTTGGTATTAATTTTGTCTCCATTTCTATGATATTTTGATTGTCCTGACAGTGTCATCTGTTGTTGGTATTAATTTTGTCTCCATTTCTATGATATTTTGATTGTCCTGACAGTGTCATTTGTTGTTGGTATTAATTTTGTCTCCCTTTCTATGATATTTTGATTGTCCTGACAGTGTCATTGGTATTAATTTTGTCTCCATTTCTATGATATGTTGATTGTCCTGACAGTGTCATGTGTTGTTGGTATTAATTTTGTCTCCATTTCTATGATGTTTTGATTGTCCTGACAGTGTCATGTGTTGTTGGTATTAATTTTGTCTCCATTTCTATGATATTTTGATTGTCCTGACAGTGTCATCTGTTGTTGGTATTAATTTTGTCTCCATTTCTATGATATTTTGATTGTCCTGACAGTGTCATGTGTTGTTGGTATTAATTTTGTCTCCATTTCTATGATATTTTGATTGTCCTGACAGTGTCATGTGTTGTTGGTATTAATTTTGTCTCCATTTCTATGATGTTTTGATTGTCCTGACAGTGTCATGTGTTGTTGGTAGTGATGGGAATCGGTAACATTTTCAAGATCGATGATCGTTATATCAACATCGATCGATCATCGGTGACAATTGCCTGCTAAATGTATTTACTGACTATAATTAATCAAATAGCCTTTATTTCAAGAGTATGATTGACAAAAGTAAAGATATGAATAAAATTGTATCATAAATTTATAAACTATAATTTTTCCATTAGTAAACATTAACTTTAAAATAGAACAAAACAAAAGATCGTTTTCCATATGTGTAACACCTGATATAGATAGATAAATAATAGACTAGTCCAAATATGTGTTTGACAAAAGTAAAGATTTGAATAAAATCAAATAATATATTTACAAACTACAATATTTCCATTTGTAAACATGCAACTTAGAACATTTTTAACAAAAGATCGTTTTCCATATGTGTAACACCTGATATAAAATGGACTATTCCGGGAAGTAGATAAATAATAGACTAGTTCAAATATGTGTTTGACAAAAGTAAAGATTTGAATAAAATCAAATAATATATTTACAAACTACAATATTTCCATTTGTAAACATGCAACTTAGAACATTTTTAACAAAAGATCGTTTTCCATATGTGTAACACCTGATATAAAATGGACTATTCCGGGAAGTAGATAAATAATAGACTAGTTCAAATATGTGTATTGACTGAGTGTCAAAAGTACGCTTGGACAAAATTGCCAGATGTTTGTCAGTATGAGGGCAAAAAAAAACCCAGCTGGGATAAAACTAAAACAATATTTTTGTCAGTATGGAGACAGAAAAAAAACAACAACCAAAGAACAAAGTTAAGCATATATATGTTAGACACTATAGAATCAGAATCGACCACAAGGTTTAAGAATCGATCATCGGATCGTATGATGACGTCCGACTGATTAATCGATGTTTCCGATGATCGGTACACCACTAGTTGTTGGTATTAATTTTGTCTCCATTTCTATGATATTTTGATTGTCCTGACAGTGTCATGTGTTGTTGGTATTAATTTTGTCTCCATTTCTATGATATTTTGATTGTCCTGACAGTGTCATCTGTTGTTGGTATTAATTTTGTCTCCATTTCTATGATATTTTGATTGTCCTGACAGTGTCATGTGTTGTTGGTATTAATTTTGTCTCCATTTCTATGATATTTTGATTGTCCTGACAGTGTCATATGTTGTTGGTATTAATTTTGTCTCCATTTCTATGATATTTTGATTGTCCTGACAGTGCCATGTGTTGTTGGTATTAATTTTGTCTCCATTTCTATGATATTTTGATTGTCCTGACAGTGTCATATGTTGTTGGTATTAATTTTGTCTCCATTTCTATGATATTTTGATTGTCCTGACACTGTCATATGTTGTTGGTATTAACTTTGTCTCCATTTCTTTGATATTTTGATTGTCCTGACAGTGTCATGTGTTGTTGGTATTAATTTTGTCTCCATTTCTATGATATTTTGATTGTCCTGACAGTGTCATATGTTGTTGGTATTAATTTTGTCTCCATTTCTATGATATTTTGATTGTCCTGACAGTGTCATCTGTTGTTGGTATTAATTTTGTCTCCATTCCTATGATATTTTGATTGTCCTGACAGTGTCATATGTTGTTGGTATTAATTTTGTCTCCCTTTCTATGATATTTTGATTGTTCTGACAGTGTCATGTGTTGTTGGTATTAATTTTGTCTCCATTTCTATGATATTTTGATTGTCCTGACAGTGTCATATGTGGTTGGTATTAATTTTGTCTCCCTTTCTATGATATTTTGATTGTCCTGACAGTGTCGTGTGTTGTTGGTATTAATTTTGTCTCCATTTCTATGATATTTTGATTGTCCTGACAGTGTCATATGTTGTTGGTATTAATTTTGTCTCCATTTCTATGATATTTTGATTGTCATGACAGTGTCATGTGTTGTTGGTATTAATTTTGTCTCCATTTCTATGATATTTTGATTGTCCTGACAGTGTCATATGTTGTTGGTATTAATTTTGTCTCCATTTCTATGATATTTTGATTGTCCTGACAGTGTCATCTGTTGTTGGTATTAATTTTGTCTCCATTTCTATGATATTTTGATTGTCCTGACAGTGTCATTTGTTGTTGGTATTAATTTTGTCTCCCTTTCTATGATATTTTGATTGTCCTGACAGTGTCATTGGTATTAATTTTGTCTCCATTTCTATGATATGTTGATTGTCCTGACAGTGTCATGTGTTGTTGGTATTAATTTTGTCTCCATTTCTATGATGTTTTGATTGTCCTGACAGTGTCATGTGTTGTTGGTATTAATTTTGTCTCCATTTCTATGATGTTTTGATTGTCCTGACAGTGTCATGTATTGTTGGTATTAATTTTGTCTCCATTTCTATGATATTTTGATTGTCCTGACAGTGTCATGTGTTGTTGGTATTAATTTTGTCTCCATTTCTATGATATTTTGATTGTCCTGACAGTGTCATCTGTTGTTGGTATTAATTTTGTCTCCATTTCTATGATATTTTGATTGTCCTGACAGTGTCATGTGTAGTTGGTATTAATTTTGTCTCCATTTCTATGATATTTTGATTGTCCTGACAGTGTCATATGTTGTTGGTATTAATTTTGTCTCCATTTCTATAATATTTTGATTGTCCTGACAGTGTCATGTGTTGTTGGTATTAATTTTGTCTCCATTTCTATGATATTTTGATTGTCCTGACAGTGTCATGTGTTGTTGGTATTAATTTTGTCTCCATTTCTATGATATTTTGATTGTCCTGACAGTGTCATATGTTGTTGGTATTAATTTTGTCTCCATTTCTATGATATTTTGATTGTCCTGACAGTGCCATGTGTTGTTGGTATTAATTTTGTCTCCATTTCTATGATATTTTGATTGTCCTGACAGTGTCATATGTTGTTGGTATTAATTTTGTCTCCATTTCTATGATATTTTGATTGTCCTGACACTGTCATATGTTGTTGGTATTAACTTTGTCTCCATTTCTTTGATATTTTGATTGTCCTGACAGTGTCATGTGTTGTTGGTATTAATTTTGTCTCCATTTCTATGATATTTTGATTGTCCTGACAGTGTCATATGTTGTTGGTATTAATTTTGTCTCCATTTCTATGATATTTTGATTGTCCTGACAGTGTCATCTGTTGTTGGTATTAATTTTGTCTCCATTCCTATGATATTTTGATTGTCCTGACAGTGTCATATGTTGTTGGTATTAATTTTGTCTCCCTTTCTATGATATTTTGATTGTTCTGACAGTGTCATGTGTTGTTGGTATTAATTTTGTCTCCATTTCTATGATATTTTGATTGTCCTGACAGTGTCATATGTGGTTGGTATTAATTTTGTCTCCCTTTCTATGATATTTTGATTGTCCTGACAGTGTCGTGTGTTGTTGGTATTAATTTTGTCTCCATTTCTATGATATTTTGATTGTCCTGACAGTGTCATATGTTGTTGGTATTAATTTTGTCTCCATTTCTATGATATTTTGATTGTCATGACAGTGTCATGTGTTGTTGGTATTAATTTTGTCTCCATTTCTATGATATTTTGATTGTCCTGACAGTGTCATATGTTGTTGGTATTAATTTTGTCTCCATTTCTATGATATTTTGATTGTCCTGACAGTGTCATCTGTTGTTGGTATTAATTTTGTCTCCATTTCTATGATATTTTGATTGTCCTGACAGTGTCATTTGTTGTTGGTATTAATTTTGTCTCCCTTTCTATGATATTTTGATTGTCCTGACAGTGTCATTGGTATTAATTTTGTCTCCATTTCTATGATATGTTGATTGTCCTGACAGTGTCATGTGTTGTTGGTATTAATTTTGTCTCCATTTCTATGATGTTTTGATTGTCCTGACAGTGTCATGTGTTGTTGGTATTAATTTTGTCTCCATTTCTATGATATTTTGATTGTCCTGACAGTGTCATCTGTTGTTGGTATTAATTTTGTCTCCATTTCTATGATATTTTGATTGTCCTGACAGTGTCATGTGTTGTTGGTATTAATTTTGTCTCCATTTCTATGATATTTTGATTGTCCTGACAGTGTCATGTGTTGTTGGTATTAATTTTGTCTCCATTTCTATGATGTTTTGATTGTCCTGACAGTGTCATGTGTTGTTGGTAGTGATGGGAATCGGTAACATTTTCAAGATCGATGATCGTTATATCAACATCGATCGATCATCGGTGACAATTGCCTGCTAAATGTATTTACTGACTATAATTAATCAAATAGCCTTTATTTCAAGAGTATGATTGACAAAAGTAAAGATATGAATAAAATTGTATCATAAATTTATAAACTATAATTTTTCCATTAGTAAACATTAACTTTAAAATAGAACAAAACAAAAGATCGTTTTCCATATGTGTAACACCTGATATAGATAGATAAATAATAGACTAGTCCAAATATGTGTTTGACAAAAGTAAAGATTTGAATAAAATCAAATAATATATTTACAAACTACAATATTTCCATTTGTAAACATGCAACTTAGAACATTTTTAACAAAAGATCGTTTTCCATATGTGTAACACCTGATATAAAATGGACTATTCCGGGAAGTAGATAAATAATAGACTAGTTCAAATATGTGTTTGACAAAAGTAAAGATTTGAATAAAATCAAATAATATATTTACAAACTACAATATTTCCATTTGTAAACATGCAACTTAGAACATTTTTAACAAAAGATCGTTTTCCATATGTGTAACACCTGATATAAAATGGACTATTCCGGGAAGTAGATAAATAATAGACTAGTTCAAATATGTGTATTGACTGAGTGTCAAAAGTACGCTTGGACAAAATTGCCAGATGTTTGTCAGTATGAGGGCAAAAAAAAACCCAGCTGGGATAAAACTAAAACAATATTTTTGTCAGTATGGAGACAGAAAAAAAACAACAACCAAAGAACAAAGTTAAGCATATATATGTTAGACACTATAGAATCAGAATCGACCACAAGGTTTAAGAATCGATCATCGGATCGTATGATGACGTCCGACTGATTAATCGATGTTTCCGATGATCGGTACACCACTAGTTGTTGGTATTAATTTTGTCTCCATTTCTATGATATTTTGATTGTCCTGACAGTGTCATGTGTTGTTGGTATTAATTTTGTCTCCATTTCTATGATATTTTGATTGTCCTGACAGTGTCATCTGTTGTTGGTATTAATTTTGTCTCCATTTCTATGATATTTTGATTGTCCTGACAGTGTCATGTGTTGTTGGTATTAATTTTGTCTCCATTTCTATGATATTTTGATTGTCCTGACAGTGTCATATGTTGTTGGTATTAATTTTGTCTCCATTTCTATGATATTTTGATTGTCCTGACAGTGCCATGTGTTGTTGGTATTAATTTTGTCTCCATTTCTATGATATTTTGATTGTCCTGACAGTGTCATATGTTGTTGGTATTAATTTTGTCTCCATTTCTATGATATTTTGATTGTCCTGACACTGTCATATGTTGTTGGTATTAACTTTGTCTCCATTTCTTTGATATTTTGATTGTCCTGACAGTGTCATGTGTTGTTGGTATTAATTTTGTCTCCATTTCTATGATATTTTGATTGTCCTGACAGTGTCATATGTTGTTGGTATTAATTTTGTCTCCATTTCTATGATATTTTGATTGTCCTGACAGTGTCATCTGTTGTTGGTATTAATTTTGTCTCCATTCCTATGATATTTTGATTGTCCTGACAGTGTCATATGTTGTTGGTATTAATTTTGTCTCCCTTTCTATGATATTTTGATTGTTCTGACAGTGTCATGTGTTGTTGGTATTAATTTTGTCTCCATTTCTATGATATTTTGATTGTCCTGACAGTGTCATATGTGGTTGGTATTAATTTTGTCTCCCTTTCTATGATATTTTGATTGTCCTGACAGTGTCGTGTGTTGTTGGTATTAATTTTGTCTCCATTTCTATGATATTTTGATTGTCCTGACAGTGTCATATGTTGTTGGTATTAATTTTGTCTCCATTTCTATGATATTTTGATTGTCATGACAGTGTCATGTGTTGTTGGTATTAATTTTGTCTCCATTTCTATGATATTTTGATTGTCCTGACAGTGTCATATGTTGTTGGTATTAATTTTGTCTCCATTTCTATGATATTTTGATTGTCCTGACAGTGTCATCTGTTGTTGGTATTAATTTTGTCTCCATTTCTATGATATTTTGATTGTCCTGACAGTGTCATTTGTTGTTGGTATTAATTTTGTCTCCCTTTCTATGATATTTTGATTGTCCTGACAGTGTCATTGGTATTAATTTTGTCTCCATTTCTATGATATGTTGATTGTCCTGACAGTGTCATGTGTTGTTGGTATTAATTTTGTCTCCATTTCTATGATGTTTTGATTGTCCTGACAGTGTCATGTGTTGTTGGTATTAATTTTGTCTCCATTTCTATGATATTTTGATTGTCCTGACAGTGTCATCTGTTGTTGGTATTAATTTTGTCTCCATTTCTATGATATTTTGATTGTCCTGACAGTGTCATGTGTTGTTGGTATTAATTTTGTCTCCATTTCTATGATATTTTGATTGTCCTGACAGTGTCATGTGTTGTTGGTATTAATTTTGTCTCCATTTCTATGATGTTTTGATTGTCCTGACAGTGTCATGTGTTGTTGGTAGTGATGGGAATCGGTAACATTTTCAAGATCGATGATCGTTATATCAACATCGATCGATCATCGGTGACAATTGCCTGCTAAATGTATTTACTGACTATAATTAATCAAATAGCCTTTATTTCAAGAGTATGATTGACAAAAGTAAAGATATGAATAAAATTGTATCATAAATTTATAAACTATAATTTTTCCATTAGTAAACATTAACTTTAAAATAGAACAAAACAAAAGATCGTTTTCCATATGTGTAACACCTGATATAGATAGATAAATAATAGACTAGTCCAAATATGTGTTTGACAAAAGTAAAGATTTGAATAAAATCAAATAATATATTTACAAACTACAATATTTCCATTTGTAAACATGCAACTTAGAACATTTTTAACAAAAGATCGTTTTCCATATGTGTAACACCTGATATAAAATGGACTATTCCGGGAAGTAGATAAATAATAGACTAGTTCAAATATGTGTTTGACAAAAGTAAAGATTTGAATAAAATCAAATAATATATTTACAAACTACAATATTTCCATTTGTAAACATGCAACTTAGAACATTTTTAACAAAAGATCGTTTTCCATATGTGTAACACCTGATATAAAATGGACTATTCCGGGAAGTAGATAAATAATAGACTAGTTCAAATATGTGTATTGACTGAGTGTCAAAAGTACGCTTGGACAAAATTGCCAGATGTTTGTCAGTATGAGGGCAAAAAAAAACCCAGCTGGGATAAAACTAAAACAATATTTTTGTCAGTATGGAGACAGAAAAAAAACAACAACCAAAGAACAAAGTTAAGCATATATATGTTAGACACTATAGAATCAGAATCGACCACAAGGTTTAAGAATCGATCATCGGATCGTATGATGACGTCCGACTGATTAATCGATGTTTCCGATGATCGGTACACCACTAGTTGTTGGTATTAATTTTGTCTCCATTTCTATGATATTTTGATTGTCCTGACAGTGTCATGTGTTGTTGGTATTAATTTTGTCTCCATTTCTATGATATTTTGATTGTCCTGACAGTGTCATCTGTTGTTGGTATTAATTTTGTCTCCATTTCTATGATATTTTGATTGTCCTGTCAGTGTCATGTGTAGTTGGTATTAATTTTGTCTCCATTTCTATGATATTTTGATTGTCTTGACAGTGTCATGTGTTGTTGGTATTAATTTTGTCTCCATTTCTATGATATTTTGATTGTCCTGACAGTGTCATATGTTGTTGGTATTAATTTTGTCTCCATTTCTATGATATTTTGATTGTCCTGACAGTGTCATGTGTTGTTGGTATTAATTTTGTCTCCATTTCTATGATATTTTGATTGTCCTGACAGTGTCATCTGTTGTTGGTATTAATTTTGTCTCCATTTCTATGATATTTTGATTGTCCTGACAGTGTCATGTGTTGTTGGTATTAATTTTGTCTCCATTTCTATGATATTTTGATTGTCCTGACAGTGTCATGTGTTGTTGGTATTAATTTTGTCTCCCTTTCTATGATATTTTGATTGTCCTGACAGTGTCATATGTTGTTGGTATTAATTTTGTCTCCCTTTCTATGATATTTTGATTGTCCTGACAGTGTCATATGTTGTTTGTATTAATTTTGTCTCCATTTCTATGATATTTTGATTGTCCTGACAGTGTCATGTGTTGTTGGTATTAATTTTGTCTCCATTTCTATGATATTTTGATTGTTCTGACAGTGTCATATGTTGTTGGTATTAATTTTGTCTCCATTTCTATGATATTTTGATTGTCCTGACAGTGTCATGTGTTGTTGGTATTAATTTTGTCTCCATTTCTATGATATTTTGATTGTCCTGACAGTGTCATCTGTTGTTGGTATTAATTTTGTCTCCATTTCTATGATATTTTGATTGTCCTGACAGTGTCATGTGTTGTTGGTATTAATTTTGTCTCCATTTCTATGATATTTTGATTGTCCTGACAGTGTCATGTGTTGTTGGTATTAATTTTGTCTCCCTTTCTATGATATTTTGATTGTCCTGACAGTGTCATATGTTGTTGGTATTAATTTTGTCTCCCTTTCTATGATATTTTGATTGTCCTGACAGTGTCATATGTTGTTTGTATTAATTTTGTCTCCATTTCTATGATATTTTGATTGTCCTGACAGTGTCATGTGTTGTTGGTATTAATTTTGTCTCCATTTCTATGATATTTTGATTGTCCTGACAGTGTCATATGTTGTTGGTATTAATTTTGTCTCCATTTCTATGATATTTTGATTGTCCTGACAGTGTCATATGTTGTTGGTATTAATTTTGTCTCCATTTCTATGATATTTTGATTGTCCTGACAGTGTCATATGTTGTTGGCATTAATTTTGTCTCCATTTCTATGATATTTTGTTTGTCCTGACAGTGTCATATGTTGTTGGTATTAATTTTGTCTCCATTTCTATGATATTTTGATTGTCCTGACAGTGTCATATGTTGTTGGTATTAATTTTGTCTCCATTTCTATGATATTTTGATTGTCCTGATAGTGTCATATGTTGTTGGTATTAATTTTGTCTCCATTTCTATGATATTTTGATTGTCCTGACAGTGTCATATGTTGTTGGTATTAATTTTGTCTCCATTTCTATGATATTTTGATTGTCCTGACAGTGTCATGTGTTGTTGGTATTAATTTTTCTCCCTTTCTATGATATTTTGATTGTCCTGACAGTGTCATGTGTTGTTGGTATTAATTTTGTCTCCATTTCTATGATATTTTGATTGTCCTGACAGTGTCATGTGTTGTTGATATTAATTTTGTCTCCATTTCTATGATATTTTGATTGTCCTGACAGTGCCATGTGTTGTTGGTATTAATTTTGTCTCCATTTCTATGATATTTTGATTGTCCTGACAGTGTCATGTGTTGTTGGTATTAATTTTGTCTCCATTTCTATGATATTTTGATTGTCCTGACAGTGTCATGTGTTGTTGGTATTAATTTTGTCTCCATTTCTATGATATTTTGATTGTCCTGACAGTGCCATGTGTTGTTGGTATTAATTTTGTCTCCATTTCTATGATATTTTGATTGTCCTGACAGTGTCATATGTTGTTGGGATTAATTTTGTCTCCATTTCTATGATATTTTGATTGTCCTGACAGTGTCATATGTTGTTGGTATTAATTTTGTCTCCATTTCTATGATATTTTGATTGTCATGACAGTGTCATGTGTTGTTGGTATTAATTTTGTCTCCATTTCTATGATATTTTGATTGTCCTGACAGTGTCATATGTTGTTGGTATTAATTTTGTCTCCATTTCTATGATATTTTGATTGTCCTGACAGTGTCATGTGTTGTTGGTATTAATTTTGTCTCCATTTCTATGATATTTTGATTGTCCTGACAGTGTCATATGTTGTTGGTATTAATTTTGTCTCCATTTCTATGATATTTTGATTGTCCTGACAGTGTCATGTGTTGTTGGTATTAATTTTGTCTCCATTTCTATGATATTTTGATTGTCCTGACAGTGTCATGTGTTGTTGGTATTAATTTTGTCTCCATTTCTATGATATTTTGATTGTCCTGACAGTGTCATATGTTTTGTTTTTCATTTGATTAAAGCCTTCATGTATGGGTCACCAAAAAAGTGTCACAGTGGATAGTCAACAGGTTTTTTGTTTTTTTTCATTTAACCACTTTTGTCTTACAACACTACATTCTAGTCCACATTTATACAGCCATTGAAGGATATATAAATATTACAGGTAAATTAATAATTTCCATGAAAAATAACTATAGAATAATTATTACCCAATCTCCTTATAAAATTCGAAAATATAATACAACTAGAGGCTCAGTGGGCTGAGCCTGTGTCGCTCACCTTTCATTCTGCTTTGAGGAAACTTAACACAGAACCTTCCATACATGTAGATGCTTCCTACCAAGTTTCGGTTCATTTAGCTAGGCAGTTTCAGAGGAGAAGATTTTTTTAGATATCGACCAATCAGAAACAAGAATTGCCTGTGGTGGCCATGTTTGGTAATGGATCATAACAAAAAGTGCACTCTTTAGAGAAGACCTTCCATAAATGCTTCCTAATAAGTTTCAGTTCATTTGGCTGATGGGTTTCAGAAGAGAAGATTAAAATGTGAAAAGTTAACAGATGACAGACAACAAACGACGAACGCCAAGTGATGCCAAAAGGCCACATTGCCTTTGGCACAATTATGTCAACAAGAAAAGTTTGAGGTATCCAAAGGAATAATCAGAAGCCCTATGAATGTCTTAAATAACGAGGGAGCCTACAAAGATTCTAAAAACACATATCTTTGTAGTAAATACATGACATGTTAGATATAAAAACAAATTTCAAAAATAGAAAATATTTTTTTTTGTAGGGCAGTTTTCATGTGTCTGTGGGAAAATAGCAAACCAAAAGTGGATGGCCCCAGTAAATAAAACAGTTTGGTTCTGGGGTAAAAATGGGTATTCTGAACAACTACAGAATCCCTTCAATCTATAAATCACATTTTAAATTTTTGTTCTGCATAGTAAACAACCACAATGAACACTATTTTCTATTTGTCTTCTATAATCTATTTATAATGTATATCACTTGTAAAAATAAACAAAACATACAAGGCTAAAAAAATAACAAATTAACTACCTCATTTCCCTATAAAAAAGTCATGTAAAACACTCAGTTCTGGTTAATTTCATTTTAAAATGTTAAAATTTTTATGAAATACATACCATTTTAAAAATTCCAAAAGTTCATAAAAGTCGTATATCCTTCCAAAAATTGAACCATTAAGATAAACAAAATTTGATAATATTTATAAGACCTTTTTTGTATACAGGTAAATACGCAGGTAAAATATGTTGAGGATCAACGCTGTCCTTAAAACATAAATATCTACTTCAAACAAGTTAACCGACAATTAAATACAAGGATGACCTTACGCTATCAAAAAGCTTACCATTGAAATATCTTTTATACAATGTCTACAATAGTCTTATGTGTGTGAATATCTGATCATCATAATCTCTCTTAAATAACAAAATGTATATGAACATGCCTTTAATTTGAGGTTCGAAAAGGTCATAGTTTTAGGAAATTATTGTTATGTCATAAAGACACAAAAAGATTTAAAGGAACACTCCTTTATTTACTACCTGTCAGACAGGTAAAATATGATATGTCTATCAAGACTAATTTAATTATAATATTTAGTAAATATGAAAAAGGATAAGAAAAAATAAAAGTTAAAAAACTGTAAGAGTAAAAGCCTAGTTGTCAGTTTATTTATTTTTTCAAGCTCTTGACAGAAGGATGTTACTTCCTACAGATATACCTACTTATATTACTTACTAGTCAAGAATGTCACTAACATTTAAAAATATTTTAAGTGAAGTTTAAACTTCATATTTTTGAGTGTTTTTCTTCTCCAAAAATCATTTAAGGATTATTACATTAAAAATATGTGAAGTATACCACTGCTATGTCAAGTCTGTCTTGTTGTCAAGATGAAAGAATATTATTGACGTGCCATATCTGACTGTAAACATCAATAGTGTACAAAGGGACAATCCAAGTCGTGATTGTATAGTAGTTTGAATTATGTATTATCTCTGAAATCAGAACTGCATCTGTGCTGTAATAGTTAACAGGCTCAACTTGAATACCGTAGATTTTGGGTTACAGCCACGGTTGGGTCAAACCAAAGACTATCAAATTGGTATTTGTTATTTTTACACCATTACACACAGCATTAATGAGAAAGAAAAAAGTTTGGTTGTCGCAGAAGCAGGATAATATGTCAAAAAATGCAACTAAGTGTGTTAGTCTAGTACAAAGCTGACATCATTATGAACTTGTTCTCGCCATGATATGACTAAAATATTGTTCCTTTGGCATTAACAACAATCACTCAATCCATGCAAATAGTATCTATCACTAATAAAGTTGATAGTTTGATTCTGAAACATGGCAAGGTGTACTCAATGCAACATTATATGATCAAGTTTGTTAGTTGCTTATAGCTGAGATCTGCCGTTTTCTCCACCCTAAATAAAACTGACGGCCATGGTAAAACTGAAATATATTGCTGAAAGTGGCATAGAAGTCATAAACCAAATCCTTACTCAAAACTTTTATCAATACTCAAATAAGCTTTTCCTAAAACACTTATCTAAATCAGGGGCCGTCGTGGCTGTGATCGAATGGTAGATGGATTAACAATTGCCTGTGCAATCAGTGCCTATCGCCATAAGTTGTGAGTTAGAATCCTGCTGGTGGTGAGGTCACACAACATTATGTGATATAAAGTTTGTCAGTGATTTGTGGCAGGTCTGTTGTTTTCTCCTGGTACTCTGGTTTCCTCCACCACTAAAACTGACCATCATGATATAACTGTAATATTGCTAAAAATGGCATTAAATACCATAACCCTAACCCTTATTAACATTTAATGATATTTACTCATGTCAACACATACACATCCATTAAATTTTCAAAATCCCTGTTTTTTTAATCAAATACTCAAGTTTTACCTCAAAATTGATATTTCAACATATTAATATTCACCTTTTCAAAGTTAAGCAGGAAGAAGCATACTTCTGTAAATCTTACTCTTATATTAAAATAGGTACATTATTATAATATTGAACTGTCTGTAAATCTTACTCTTATATTAAAACAGGTACATTATTATAATATTGAACTGTCCAGGTAAATCTTACTCTTATATTAAAACAGGTACATTATTATAATATTGAACTGTCCAGGTAAATCTTACTCTTATATTAAAACAGGTACATTATTATAATATTGAACTGTCCAGGTAAATCTTACTCTTATATTAAAACAGGTACATTATTATAATATTGAACTGTCCAGGGTTATTATTAATAATCAAAAACAAAAAATTATTACACTAAAAAATATTCTAATATCCTCATTGTTGGACAAAACTGTTGTGTCACACCCTAACATTTGAAAGGAAAGTAACTCTTGATGTGTGGGTTATCTCCTCACATTAAAGTAACTCTTGATGTGTGGGTTATCTCTTCACATTAAAGTAACTCTTGATGTGTGGGTTATCTCCTCACATTAAAGTAACTCTTGATGTGTGGGTTATCTCCTCACATTAAAGTAACTCTTGATGTGTGGGTTATCTCCTCACATTAAAGTAACTCTTGATGTGTGGATTATCTCCTCACATTAAAGTAACTCTTGATGTGTGGGTTATCTCCTCACATTAAAGTAACTCTTGACGTGTGGGTTATCTCCTCACATTAAAGTAACTCTTGACGTGTGGGTTATCTCCTCACATGAAAGTAACTCTTGATGTGTGGGTTATCTCTTCACATTAAAGTAACTCTTGATGTGTGGGTTATCTCTTCACATTAAAGTAACTCTTGATGTGTGGGTTATCTCCTCACATTAAAGTAATTCTTGATGTGTGGGTTATCTCTTCACATTAAAGTAACTCTTGATGCGTGGGTTATCTCCTCACATTAAAGTAACTCTTGATGTGTGGGTTATCTCCTCACATTAAAGTAACTCTTGATGTGTGGTTTATCTCCTCACATTAAAGTAACTCTTGATGTGTGGGTTATCTCCTCACATTAAAGTAACTCTTGATGTGTGGGTTATCTCCTCACATTAAAGTAACTCTTGATGTGTGGGTTATCTCCTCACATTAAAGTAACTCTTGATGTGTGGTTTATCTATTCACATTAAAGTAACTCTTGATGTGTGGGTTATCTCCTCACATTAAAGTAACTCTTGATGTGTGGGTTATCTCCTCACATTAAAGTAACTCTTGATGTGTGGGTTATCTCTTCACATTAAAGTAACTCTTGATGTGTGGTTTATCTCCTCACATTAAAGTAACTCTTGATGTGTGGTTTATCTCCTCACATTAAAGTAACTCTTGATGTGTGGTTTATCTCCTCACATTAAAGTAACTCTTGATGTGTGGTTTATCTCCTCACATTAAAGTAACTCTTGATGTGTGGGTTATCTCCTCACATTAAAGTAACTCTTGATGTGTGGGTTATCTCCTCACATTAAAGTAACTCTTGATGTGTGGGTTATCTCCTCACATTAAAGTAACTCTTGATGTGTGGGTTATCTCCTCACATTAAAGTAACTCTTGATGTGTGGGTTATCTCCTCACATTAAAGTAACTCTTGATGTGTGGGCTATCTCCTCACATTAAAGTAACTCTTGATGTGTGGGTTATCTCCTCACATTAAAGTAACTCTTGATGTGTGGGTTATCTCCTCACATTAAAGTAACTCTTGATGTGTGGGTTATCTCTTCACATTAAAGTAACTCTTGATGTGTGGGTTATCTCTTCACATTAAAGTAACTCTTGATGTGTGGGTTATCTCCTCACATTAAAGTAACTCTTGATGTGTGGGTTATCTCCTCACATTAAAGTAACTCTTGACGTGTGGGTTATCTCCTCACATGAAAGTAACTCTTGATGTGTGGGTTATCTCTTCACATTAAAGTAACTCTTGATGTGTGGGTTATCTCTTCACATTAAAGTAACTCTTGATGTGTGGGTTATCTCCTCACATTAAAGTAACTCTTGATGTGTGGGTTATCTCTTCACATTAAAGTAACTCTTGATGCGTGGGTTATCTCCTCACATTAAAGTAACTCTTGATGTGTGGGTTATCTCCTCACATTAAAGTAACTCTTGATGTGTGGTTTATCTCCTCACATTAAAGTAACTCTTGATGTGTGGGTTATCTCCTCACATTAAAGTAACTCTTGATGTGTGGGTTATCTCCTCACATTAAAGTAACTCTTGATGTGTGGTTTATCTCCTCACATTAAAGTAACTCTTGATGTGTGGTTTATCTATTCACATTAAAGTAACTCTTGATGTGTGGGTTATCTCCTCACATTAAAGTAACTCTTGATGTGTGGGTTATCTCCTCACATTAAAGTAACTCTTGATGTGTGGGTTATCTCTTCACATTAAAGTAACTCTTGATGTGTGGTTTATCTCCTCACATTAAAGTAACTCTTGATGTGTGGTTTATCTCCTCACATTAAAGTAACTCTTGATGTGTGGTTTATCTCCTCACATTAAAGTAACTCTTGATGTGTGGTTTATCTCCTCACATTAAAGTAACTCTTGATGTGTGGGTTATCTCTTCACATTAAAGTAACTCTTGATGTGTGGGTTATCTCCTCACATTAAAGTAACTCTTGATGTGTGGGTTATCTCCTCACATTAAAGTAACTCTTGATGTGTGGGTTATCTCCTCACATTAAAGTAACTCTTGATGTGTGGGCTATCTCCTCACATTAAAGTAACTCTTGATGTGTGGGTTATCTCCTCACATTAAAGTAACTCTTGATGTGTGGGTTATCTCCTCACATTAAAGTAACTCTTGATGTGTGGGTTATCTCTTCACATTAAAGTAACTCTTGATGTGTGGGTTATCTCCTCACATTAAAGTAACTCTTGATGTGTGGGTTATCTCCTCACATTAAAGTAACTCTTGATGTGTGGGTTATCTCTTCACATTAAAGTAACTCTTGATGTGTGGGTTATCTCCTCACATTAAAGTAACTCTTGATGTGTGGGTTATCTCCTCACATTAAAGTAACTCTTGATGTGTGGGTTATCTCTTCACATTAAAGTAACTCTTGATGTGTGGGTTATCTCCTCACATTAAAGTAACTCTTGATGTGTGGGCTATCTCCTCACATTAAAGTAACTCTTGATGTGTGGGTTATCTCCTCACATTAAAGTAACTCTTGATGTGTGGGTTATCTCCTCACATTAAAGTAACTCTTGATGTGTGGGTTATCTCTTCACATTAAAGTAACTCTTGATGTGTGGGTTATCTCCTCACATTAAAGTAACTCTTGATGTGTGGGTTATCTCCTCACATTAAAGTAACTCTTGATGTGTGGGTTATCTCCTCACATTAAAGTAACTCTTGATGTGTGGGTTATCTCCTCACATTAAAGTAACTCTTGATGCATGGGTTATCTCCTCACATTAAAGTAACTCTTGATGTGTGGGTTATCTCTTCACATTAAAGTAACTCTTGATGCATGGGTTATCTCCTCACATTAAAGTAACTCTTGATGTGTGGGTTATCTCCTCACATTAAAGTAACTCTTGATGTGTGGTTTATCTCCTCACATTAAAGTAACTCTTGATGTGTGGGTTATCTCCTCACATTAAAGTAACTCTTGATGTGTGGGTTATCTCCCCACATTAAAGTAACTCTTGATGTGTGGGTTATCTCCTCACATTAAAGTAACTCTTGATGTGTGGGTTATCTCTTCACATTAAAGTAACTCTTGATGTGTGGTTTATCTCTTCACATTAAAGTAACTCTTGATGTGTGGGTTATCTCCTCACATTAAAGTAACTCTTGATGTGTGGGTTATCTCCTCACATTAAAGTAACTCTTGATGTGTGGGTTATCTCCTCACATTAAAGTAACTCTTGATGTGTGGGTTATCTCCTCACATTAAAGTAACTCTTGATGTGTGGGTTATCTCCTCACATTAAAGTAACTCTTGATGCGTGGGTTATCTCCTCACATTAAAGTAACTCTTGATGTGTGGGTTATCTCCTCACATTAAAGTAACTCTTGATGTGTGGTTTATCTCCTCACATTAAAGTAACTCTTGATGTGTGGTGTGGGTTATCTCTTCACATTAAAGTAACTCTTGATGTGTGGGTTATCTCCTCACATTAAAGTAACTCTTGATGTGTGGTTTATCTCCTCACATTAAAGTAACTCTTGATGTATGGGTTATCTCCTCACATTAAAGTAACTCTTGATGTGTGGTGTGGGTTATCTCTTCACATTAAAGTAACTCTTGATGCGTGGGTTATCTCCTCACATTAAAGTAACTCTTGATGTGTAGGTTATCTCCTCACATTAAAGTAACTCTTGATGTGTGGGTTATCTCCTCACATTAAAGTAACTCTTGATGTGTGGTTTATCTCCTCACATTAAAGTAACTCTTGATGTGTGGTGTGGGTTATATCTTCACATTAAAGTAACTCTTGATGTGTGGGTTATCTCCTCACATTAAAGTAACTCTTGATGTGTGGTTTATCTCCTCACATTAAAGTAACTCTTGATGTGTGGGTTATCTCCTCACATTATTTGCTAATCTCTACTTATATTTTGTAATGTTTTGGTAATACCAAGTCATCTGAACTTTATTGTGACATACTGAAAATATTAAGTTACAAACTATGTGTAATTCTCAAATTCAGTGATATTCAAACTATATATAATATTCTCTGATTGATCAAGGTCATGCTCTGGTTATTCTGTAGGTAAAATATTATTAAAAAAAAACCTCTGATAATAACACAAGATATTAAATGGACAAACATCCTTCACTGTTGAGGAGGGGGATAATTAATGTACATAATTCATATTTGAAGTTGTGGGCTAATGACATTTTATTACCCTTTTAAATGAACATTAAATATGTTACATTTCGATTTTAAACTACAAATGTTGAAATCTGAATTTAATAACAACATATGATATTGTAAGTAATCTGTATGGTTACCTGAAACATGGGAGATAACTCTATTTTGAATATCAATACAATTGTGACTTAGCAATTTTCAACTGATTTTTTGATGATCTTGCTCAAAAAGATACAATTCCATGATAAGCTAGTATTAATTTACCAGCAAAGAAAAAGTAAAATAAAAAATAGGTAATTTATTAAACTATGAAATGTTAATTTGTAGTGTTTGAGAGGCTGTATTTGGTAAAAATTAAACTACCGGTAATATGTTAATCTTGAAAATAAATGACTACTTTTTGTACTCATGTAAATTGAAAGATAATTTTCAACAATTTTTAAACATCTGGTTTATCTCCAACACCATTAATTTCTTATGTTTGTTTTATGAATGTCTAACACCACTTTCAACAATATTTCAGTTATAGTGGTATCAGTTATATTGGTGGAGGAAACAGATAAAACCACCGACCTGATGTGACTTACTTTAACACATAATGTTGTATTGAGTACCGGTACACACCGCCTGAGCGTAATTTGAACTCACAACATTAGTGGTGATAGGCACCGATTGCATATGTACATGAAGTTGTAAATCCAACTACCATACGATCACGAACAAGCCAGTCCCACACCACCACATGCTTAAAGTGAGAAAAATGACAAAAAGTAACATAAACTCAACATCAAAACTGCCTCTACATTGTATTTACACCCTATTACATATAATAGTTACCTGAATCAAGCCATTACTGGTAGTACTGTCATCAGACTTAATACGTTCTCTACTCTTAGACAATGGAGAGTCGTCATTTACTGGTGTCAATCGGTCATCTGATTTTCTACTTCCTGAGGATCCTGCAGATAATCTAGAACTCGACATTGATTGTTCTATTTCCAAGGAACTAATGTTATTTTCAGTTCCGGTGAAACCATTGACAATATTTGAATTTGTTAGAGGGTTGTTCCTAAACTGAAGGTTTTCATAAATCCTTTGATTCTGATTGGTCACACAATAATTATTTCTCTGGTCATTTTCCCCTGCATTATCACATGATTTAAATTCCAACTTATCATTGAATAGCATTCCATTCACTGCAGAATTAAAAAAATCCACAGAATTTACATTTTGGTCTTGTTCTGTTGGAGAGTGAATTATTTCCCTAGATTTGTCGTCTGCTTTAAAATGACGACGTGAAACTTGAGGACTTCTACTCCCCATTCTTGGTGACAGACAAGGACTACCAAGAGGAGAACAAGAACCTCCGAAAGAATTATCTTTGTTTCTGTTAATTTCTGGTCGACGTTTTATTGTACCAGTATCCTCAGAATTAGTACCACTAGTAGACTCCTCTTCAGAATTAGAAGAATTTGAACTACATCTCCTCATCTGAAATCCATGTACAATATCTTTGTGAGAATTATTTGGTGATGACAACATTGTTAATGAACCATTTGTTTTTATTTTTGTCATTGATCCTCGGTATTCAGACTTCTCTTTTCTATCTAGAGAATGAACTTCCTTTGTGAAGTCCAGAAAACTTGGCAACTGATTGGGTCTCTGTACCTGTGATATTTTAAATGAATTTTCATCAAATCTTGGCAACTGATTTTCAGTAATATTGTTGTCACTGTGATTTTCGGATCCCAATGACTCCATTTCATGTTTTATGTTCATGTCTTGAATACCTGAATTAAAACTGTTAGAATCCAAAGAGTTATGTCCCTTTAGATGTGAATCCTGAGAGTTATGGCCCTTTCCATGCTGTGGAACAGCATCACCGTAATCCATTGTTGACATGCCAACTGATGGTTTCATATTAGTTGAAACTGACATTGTGTTAGTCATATCAACAAGGTCATCCTCATAATCTGGAGGAGGAGACAGCCTTTTATCAGGATTTTCTTTATTTGTTTTATCACTGGTCAATGGCTCTATTTTGTAGTTAGAATTCATAACACTGGAAGAAGGAGACGAAAAATTGTGATGAACCACAGCAGTGGTGGTATTGGATGTAACCTGGTATGTTGATGTGCTCGGGTGCACCGGACTTGTCACTTGGTGTGAAAATGTATTTGGGTGCACTTGATTTGCCCCTTGGTGTGTCAATGTATTTGGGTGCACCTGACTTGTCCCTTTTTGTGTCAATGTGTTTGGGTGCACTTGACTTGTCACTTGGTATGTCAATGTATTTGGGTGCACTTGGTTTGTCATCTGCTTAGACATAGTCACTGGGATACTCTGATGAATTATATCATCACTTTGATGAGTTGAATACATGTCAAAAGTTTTATTGGTAAGAACCGGTTTAGGAGATATTGGTGGAGGAGTAGTTTTAGTTGGAGTAACTGGTGCACTTGAGTATGGACTTGATGGTCCATTCATCAGTGGAGAAGATGTCTTTACATTCTCCACATTTTTAAGGTATTGTGATTTTGGCTCTGATGAAATACCTTGTTTTGTAGGTACCATGTAAGATGGAGAATTACTAACTGACTGTTGACTAACTTTTGGTAAGTGTTGTTGTCCTATAACATAAGCTATACTACCACTTGCATGTGCTTGCTTTGGAGATTCAGAAGATCTTTGTGGTGTTTCTAGAAACCTTTGCATTGACCAAGCTGTAGTCTTTGGTTTTGGATTTTCCTGAACAGTCCTTTCATCTTCAATCTGTTTTTCATATTCAGCACACATACTAAGTATTTCCTCCAGTCTTTGTTTTTCTATTTTTTCTTGTTCCTGTTCTTTTTTCCGCTCGGCAACAATTTCTCTGTGTTTCATTGTTAAATCCTGTTGACTTGCAGTTAGTTCATTAAAATCAAAATCCATTCCGTCAAATGTATTCCTGTTATTTTCATTATCTAAATCACAGACAGTCAATAAATCACCATTCATTATACTTTCAGCCAGAAGTTCAGCATTTGTTGCCATCCTGACTTTTGATGTGGCAGATTCAGTCAGATTTAATGGTTTCTTGTCTCTTGGTGTAAGAGCAATACTGTGTTGAGGAGATTTGGATTTCGGTGAATTTTCTATGCTACTGTTTGGTGATTTTTGTACGGTTTTAATACTGGATGTAGAGTTATTAGATTTTGGCGAGTCTGAAGTCCACGATAACGTTGCACCACTGTTACTGCTCACGCTTGTCAAAGAACTGGAACTTGTACTTCCTGTGCTTGGTACACGGTCAGTTGTAGTTGTAGGTGTAGATTTTCCACATAAGAAACTAGCAGGTACTCGTGTTGTGACTGTTTCACGAGTGAAAAGTTTTTCACCAGTATGTGACGAAACATTTGAGGAATTATTTTGTCTCCGTTTCATGGTGTTACTCGGTGATGCCTGGCTTGGTGATTCAGGGGGCATCACTCTCATTGGAGATTTAACTGTGGGAGAGGTTTTGTTATGTGAAATCAGTTCATATTTGGACACTTTATTTAGAAATTCTATGTCCTCTGTATTGTCAGCAACTGATGTTTTTGGAGAATTCGATTTTGGCACATTTTCGTAAAAAGAATGTTTTGGCGATTTTTCTGCATAAGATTGTTTTGGAGACTTGTCTGTATATGAGTTTTTTGGAGATTTTTCTGCATAAGAATTATTTGGTGATCTCTCAGTGAAGGACTGGTGAGGAGATTTGTTCACATACGAATGTTTTGGAGATGAACAATGACTGTTTGGAGAACGGTCCAAATAGCCGTGTTTCTGTTTATCAGATCCTGAAGAAGATCGTTTCTGTACTGTCGCTGCTGCATCAGAAATAACCTTCATGTACTCTGGATTCACATCCAGTTCTGAAAAATATAATAAACAGCGATAATGAAAACAAGAGCCAATTCTGAAGAAAAAAACCCAATTAGCATTAATATAATTACAGTCAAACCTGCCGTAACGGTCACCTGCTCATAACAGTCACCTTTGTATTATGGTCACCTGCTCATAATGGTCACCTTTGTATTATGGTCACCTGCTCATAACAGTCACCTTTGTATTATGGTCACCTGCTCATAACGGTCACTTTCGTGCTCTCCCGGTGTGTTTTACTATATATTTTAACTCGATATAACGGTCACCTGTTCAATGTGGTCAGCGGTCACCATGTATTAGTAATTTTCAGCATAAAACCTTTGTATAACGGTAAATTTATTTTGAAAATAATACCGGAAGTGATTTCGGAAGATCGGTATTTTTCTCAAATGTACTGCATGTTAATGTGCTGCGCTGATAAAATAATCAATAGTGTCAACTGTCTGAACCCTGTAGCTGATTCATGACTATTAAATCTGTCATGTTATATACAATTTTCTTCTTCTTTCTCATATCCCCTTAATTAATTAGAATTTGTTGTTGTTTTTTATTTATGAGACACATTATGATATAAATTTGGTCTGTACTAAAGCACCTTCTCTTAAATATATTTTTTGCATAGAAATCTGGAATCTATTAATACAATGTCATAACTGAGATTTTAATGGTCTTGTTTTTATTCAAGGGGTATCAAACATTAATTGTAAAACACATGAGAGCTGTTTTCATCTCCCAGTGCAAAAATTACACAATTAGAGTTGTCTCTCTTTGGTAATGAAAATGGTCTTTGGTACCTCCTGATTTTAAAGAGTGCTGTATAAGATATTAATGAAATTTTTTCTAATTTTAATTTAAAAGTACTGCCTGTAAATAGTGAAGTACTGGTACACTTGAAAAATATTGAAAGCTGAGCTATTTTTCATTATTTTAGTAGTATTTTAATGATGAAGAGACAAAGATTACATATATGAGGAAGATAGTAACACACAAAGATTACATATATGAGGAAGATAGTAACACACAAAGGTTACATATATGAGGAAGATAGTAACACACAAAGGTTACATATATGAGGAAGATAGTAACACACAAAGGTTACATATATGAGGAAGATAGTAACACACAAAGGTTACATATATGAGGAAGATAGTAACACACAAAGGTTACATATATGAGGAAGATAGTAACACACAAAGGTTACATATATGAGGAAGATAGTAACACACAAAGGTTACATATATGAGGAAGATAGTAACACACAAAGGTTACATATATGAGGAAGGTAGTAACACACAAAGGTTACATATATGAGGAAGATAGTAACACACAAAGGTTACATATATGAGGAAGATAGTAACACACAAAGGTTACATATATGAGGAAGATAGTAACACACAAAGATTACATATATGAGGAAGATAGTAACACACAAAGGTTACATATATGAGGAAGATAGTAACACACAAAGATTACATATATGAGGAAGATAGTAACACACAAAGGTTACATATATGAGGAAGGTAGTAACACACAAAGGTTACATATATGAGGAAGATAGTAACACACAAAGGTTACATATATGAGGAAGATAGTAACACACAAAGGTTACATATATGAGGAAGATAGTAACACACAAAGGTTACATATATGAGGAAGATAGTAACACACAAAGGTTACATATATGAGGAAGATAGTAACACACAAAGGTTACATATATGAGGAAGATAGTAACACACAAAGGTTACATATATGAGGAAGATAGTAACACACAAAGGTTACATATATGAGGAAGATAGTAACACACAAAGGTTACATATATGAGGAAGATAGTAACACACAAAGGTTACATATATGAGGAAGATAGTAACACACAAAGGTTACATATATGAGGAAGATAGTAACACACAAAGGTTACATATATGAGGAAGATAGTAACACACAAAGGTTACATATATGAGGAAGATAGTAACACACAAAGATTACATATATGAGGAAGATAGTAACACACAAAGATTATAAAATACATAAGATGTTGTAGGAAGGTAGTAACACACAAAGATTATAAAATACATAAGATGTTGTAGGAAGGTAGTAACACACAAAGATTATAAAATACATAAGATGTTGTAGGAAGGTAGTAACACACAAAGATTATAAAATACATAAGATGTTGTAGGAAGATAGTAACACACAAAGATTATAAAATACATAAGATGTTGTAGGAAGATAGTAACACACAAAGATTATAAAATACATAAGATGTTGTAGGAAGGTAGTAACAAACACAGATTACTATCCATTAAAATACTGTGTAGACTTTACACATGTCCTGGTTGTTTATTCTGTCTAAGTTTGTGTATCTCTTTGTACTATATTTACATAGAACATTTAACTATGTCAAAGAAGAATAACAAAGGTCTACATTAATGACCCACTAACATACTTTTTCTTCCTTATTATCAAATTACAATTTTTACAATAACCTAATGACCTACCTCTCATTTTAAGCTTCAAAACACCAATTAACTAACTTATGTTTTTAACATAACAAAACAAGTATTTATATTGATTTTAACCTAATTTGATAAAAAACAACATGTTTGAATATGAGTGTTAAACTTGATAAATAGGTCTGTCTAGATTATAGTGATCTATATTGATCTAATTTTAATGACTTTGTATGTTTTTGACACCTTTACCATTCTCTACCATTATCACTCTTCTAGCCGACTTACTAGTTTAAAAGTCATTTCATGGTTTGTGTTTTTCTCTTTCACAAACTCTACTGATGGCTATAAAGTTATAAAAGTTATAATTTCAAAATAACAATATTAATTTATTTTATCCTGCACTCATTCTATTTCAACAGTCAAATTGTACTGACTAAACTAACTTTTCTGTACTGACCAAACTAACTTTTCTGGTATCTGATTGATATGTAGTGTGAACAGTAATAAGAAACAGTAACAGTAGAAGTTACAGAGGGTATTGTTTAAAATGATTAGAACAACTATTGTTTCAGCTCTTTTTAGATAATTTGGCAGTTATTTTAGACACAGTATCACTTGTACTATAGAACTGTATACATTGTAGCTGACTTATTGGTTTAAACTTCTTATGATCTATCAATGCTGATATCATCATATTTAAGATGTGTTTTTCCCATAAATTCTACTATTGATTATAAAGTCATACATAATATAATAAACAATAATTTACTATATTTTTTTATATATATATTTTTATCAACCCAATCTCAATTACGAGTACACATGTCATCAAAATAAAATCAATTTTCAAAATCCATGTTTTTTAATCAAAAGCTCAAGATTTTAACAAAAACTGATATTCTGATATCCTTGAATTAAAAGTTTTTGCCATTATATAAATTCTTCCTGCAAATTATAATCTGATAATTTTTTTAAGCTATTGCATAACCAAAATATTTAATATGGACAAAGTGGGTGGACAGATAAAAAATATAAACAACAAAGGGAGAGGGGCATAATACAGTAAAATACAAATCAAATTTTACCAGAATCAGTGTCAAGTAATTTGACACCAGTCACATCATCTGAAATCCATCACTGACCATGTTCCAGTATATACCTAACAGAACCTGATCAGTTGTGGGTTACCAATGATGACACAAGTTATGATAGTATATACCTAACAGAACCTGATCAGTTGTGGGTTACCAATGATGACACAAGTTATGATAGTATATACCTAACAGAACCTGATCAGTTGTGGGTTACCAATGATGACACAAGTTATGATAGTATATACCTAACAGAACCTGATCAGTTGTGGGTTACCAATGATGACACAAGTTATGATAGTATATACCTAACAGAACCTGATCAGTTGTGGGTTACCAATGATGACACAAGTTATGATAGTATATACCTAACAGAACCTGATCAGTTGTGGGTTACCAATGATGACACAAGTTATGATAGTATATACCTAACAGAACCTGATCAGTTGTGGGTTACCAATGATGACACAAGTTATGATAGTATATACCTAACAGAACCTGATCAGTTGTGGGTTACCAATGATGACACAAGATATCATAGTAGAAAACATATGACACATCAATTACTATATTCTCTAAACCAAAAGTTGAACAATGTAAATATTGTTTGTGTGTGTTAAAAGTTGATATTTAGAGACAATTTAAGTTCTAAGACGAAAACAATATTTGATATGGATAAACATTATAAGTGTGAATTATAAGTTATAGTTATGATTTTCTTTGAACTTACATTAAACTGAGGAGGTATGACTTCTGTAGACAGTAGATATAATGCACTCTGTTTACAAAGATGAGATGTTTTGATGATCTAAGAGAGAGTTAATTAACACTCATTAAGCTAGACAATTCATGACAAGATCTGACATACAACACAACTGTTTCTTTAAGAGTGACTGCCAAAACGTTTCAGATTAGTCAATGGAAAATTTCTAAAATAGATTGTTCTGCCCACCAAAAAAAAAAATATAAACAAGTTTTACAGCAGAGATCTTATACTCCAGATTTTAATTGATGACTTTTAAAATTGGACAATAACAAATAAAATGTACTTGGTATATTTATTTGTGTGCTTGGTTTATTGGTGTTTAAAATCACAGAAATTACAACATGATAATTGTCTATTAGAAAAGGAATATTTTATGACAGAAACAGATCTATGTTTATACATTACTAGATTTTTTACATAAACTGCTAAAATACAATTTGAATTTGATAAAATGTATTTAAAATCTAAAACACTACACATGTATTTTTTTATATAAATTTCTGGAACAGACCAATATAATTCATTTTCAAATCCCTTTCACATATTTCAATAGTACAGAGGTATGTTACCAATTTGATTCCTCCAAAGTTTGAATTCAGACTTTGTGAGTTACAACTGATATATTTGTAATCAACAAATTCAAATTCAAATTCTTTATTGATATGAAGGGATTGTCATCAGCAACAATACAATCAACAGACATACACAAAACATGAAACAATTAAAAACAAAAAGTAGCATGAGGGCTGAGGAGGCAAAAAGTCACTATAACCAACTTATAACAAGAGTATCTTCCTACAAATTATTTTTCTAAACAATATCTGACCATCATGTACAAATATATATAGCATAGGATTCAAAAATACCTGGCTTACTCATAAAATATTGACTTTACTTCAGCAGAATACTGAGAATTTAAACTATTTTACTTATTCCATTTACAACAGTTTGATCTTAAATGAAAAGTTCAAAATATGGAGGAAGAAAAATTGCTTATCTCAAATATATTTAATGATATGACACCTTTTTTCATTTCAAATATTTTATTGGTAAATCAATAGGATTGGATAACAGGCTATGCCTATACAAATCCTCTCCCATAACAAGATGGAACAATAAGAAAACAATTTACATAAGACATAGCGCAATCTACCCATCATGTATACATGCAATTCATCTTAATTACCAAGCATATGACACCTCTTTATAAACAAGTTAATAAAATCATCATTTTTAATATTATGGATAAAATATGTTGATTTTCCTGTTTGTAAATAATTTAATGAGGTTTCCTACTGATTATTTATATTTAGAATGATTCTAGTTTTATTGACTACCAACCAGTCTTATGTATTTGTTTGTCCTTTAACACTTTTAAAAAACCACCAAAGAAAGGCAATACAGAAACACTGTCTGGACATATTAAGCTCAAATAAACAATATTATAGTTTCTACAGAACTATTCTCTGCTGATACAGGCTATAGTTTGAGTAGTCATGTTGTATGACAATGTCTATTGTAAACTTTCCACTTTAATGCCTTCTCCATTTTGATATAATAGACAATGGTCTATCCAAGTAGAAGCTATAAACTTTTTACTAAATTCTAAAGCTTATATTTTGTTTGTTATTTATTTTAATTAGGTATCACTAATAGACATTCTAAACAGTGATTGTCAAGAATTCCACCAATATCTACAAAACCAACAACTACTTTTCACCTTAACCCATTCTAGAATACAAAAAAGACCAATACGTTTGTCAGTGGAAATCCACGTCCACACTTGGGAAAAGCACAAAAACGTGACAGGTTTCATTTTGGTTAATATGATCCTAACCCTGTCTTTCTTGATAACTAGATATATAAAAGTGTTAAATGGTTCTGTGGGGCCCAGAACTAACATCCTTATTGTATAAGTATGTCTTCTCTGTTCTGTTGTATATGGTTTATGAGAAATAAAGATGATCGATGATGTTACAACAACAGACAAAAAGTCTATGTAATATATGCAATAATTTCAATGTATTTTCAATGCCAAATAACAACAGCTGGTCAAGTAAGTTATCATATTCCACTTTACTAAAGTGAGTTGTCTTCTCTTGGCAGTATATAACACCTGACTTAAGTTGTCTTCTCTTGACAGTATATAACACCTGACTTAAGTTGTCTTCTCTTGACAGTATATAACACCTCACTACCCTGAGTTTACATTACTAGATAGAATATCACAGCTGGGGCCAAACTAACATCTATTTGTCATAAACTAATTCCTATAATTGTGTATCAATTACCCTGTATGATGATGGACATTTTGTTTTCACTTGTAACACCTCAAGGCTGTAGTTGTATATTACTATGATTTGTAAAGAAAATAAATTTTCCCACTTTGAAGGCTTATGTTGCTGGTAATACAAATTAAGACATAAGTTATGAACTGACAAAGTAGATACTGAAATCATAACATACAGAAAGTCATCATGATAAAGGAGGATAGGCTTCATGATAAAACAAATGAGAATAGAATTTTAGAATCCACAGAAAAAGTATCCCCTGATGATGTGGTTACTACAGTGTACTACTAACAGATATACACTCTAGCCTAGTTTAATTGTGATAAGAGTTTACAAAGTGATGGTCAAACATTCCACCAATATCAACAAATGTACAACCACCTCTCGCATCAAATCATTGAATATAAAAAATACCATGACATATGCCGATAGAATTCAAGGATCTATCTTTGAACTAGCACATGTATGTGGTGGAGTTAAGAAGAATTTGAAGATACCAAAGAGGATATCAGAAATGAAAAATCGAAGGATAGACAACACAATGGCCAAAAGAAAAAGTTGATCTGGTGATCACAGATACTCCCACATTCCAAATTTTCATCCAAAAACCTTTAAAGTCCCTATCTTCTAAGAGAAAAAGGGCCATAATTCATGAACGGTAAATGTCAATTTCACCATAATCGAACTTAATCTGTATTTTATGGTACATCGCATTGTGTTAAAAGTTTGAAAAGATTTGGTTGAGTCGTACCTTAAATATCATCCGGAAACCTAGAAAGTCCCTATTTTCTAAGAGAAAAAGGGCCATAACTTATGAACGGTAAATGTGATATACACCATAATCAAACTTAACCTGTATTTTATGGTATACAGCATTGTGTTAAAGTTTGAAAAGATTTGGTTGTGCGGTACTTTAAATATCATTCGGAAACCTAAAAAGTCCCTATTTTCTAAGAGAAAAAGGGCCATAACTCAGGAATGGTAAATGTGAAATACACCGTAATCGAACTTAATCTGTATTTAATGGTCCCCAGCATTGTGTTAAAGTTTGAAAAGATTTGGTTGAGCCATACTTTAAATATCATCCGGAAACCTAAAAAGTCCCTATTTTCTAAGAGAAAAAGGGCCAGAACTCAGGAACGGTAAATGTGAAATACACTGTAATCGAATTTATCCTGTATTTAATGGTCCCCAGCATTGTGTTAAAGTTTGAAAAGATTTGGTTGAGCCATACTTTAAATATCACCCATAAACCTAAAAAGTCCCTATTTTCTAAGAGAAAAAGGGCCATAACTCAGGAACGGTAAATGTGAAATACACTGTAATCGAATTTTATCCTGTATTTAATGGTCCACAGCATTGTGTTAAAGTTTGAAAAGATTTGGTTGAGCCATACTTTAAATATCATCCGGAAACCTAAAAAGTCCCTATTTTCTAAGAGAAAAAGGGCCATAACTCAGAAACGGTAAATGTGAAATACACCGTAATCGAAATTAACCTGTATTGAATGGTCCACAGCATTGTGTTAAAGTTTGAAAAGATTTGGTTGAGCCATACTTTAAATATCATCCGGAAACCTAAAAAGTCCCTATTTTCTAAGAGAAAAAGGGCCATAACTCATGAACGGTAAATGTGAAATACACAGTAATCAAACTTAACCTGTATTTTATGGTACACAATAATGTGTGAAAGTTTGAAAAGATTTGGTTGAGCAGTACTTTAATTATTATCCGGAAACCAAAAGTGTGACGGACGGACGAATGGACATGAGGATCCCTATATACCCCCAACTCTCGTCGAGCAGGGGTATGAAAAGGACAAACAGGGGTAAATCTGGTATCAATAATTTAGAACTTGATCATTGAACAGAACGACAATTATGGTCATGGACAACAAAGGTCAATGGTCAAAACAAGGTGTGCGATCTTGACCTTGCTATCTTTGTAAAGTTAACAAGATTGCTATGCCATAGCCAATGTCCCCCGCCTATTTACATAGATCTGTGTATAAATTACTTTCATTAGTTCCTATGACTGAAATGGACTAATCTTTAAAGAAGCTGTGTCGTCAATAATCAGTCAAGAATTTTGCTTGTGTTCTAGCAAGCATTTATATGGGTTCTATATTAGAAATCATTTGTTATTTTAATTGTGCTAGCTATTGTATATAAATATTTAAAACAGCAGGTGCTCATCTCCATACACTATTTTTATGTCCTTAAAATTTAATTGGATTCTACAAAATTAAACGTAAATAACTCGCTATTTTCAAATCGCTTTTGTCACTATCACATTCCTCATGTGGGAAAAACCCTACATATCAATTTTCATTGAAATTGGAGCACTTCAAAATTTTACGCATTTTGGCGGCCATCTTAAAAATGGCCGCCAAAATGACCGCCATTTTGAAATCGCATTGGTTACAATCACATTCCTCTAAAAACCCCTAAATACCAATTTTCTTTGTAATTGGAGCATTGGAGCACTTCGAAATTTTTTATGTGTTTTGGCGACCATATTGAAAATAGCTGCCAAAATGGCTGCAATGACCACCATTTTTAAATCGCATTTGTCACTACATGTATCACATTCCTCAGGTCGAAAATCTTCTAAATATCAATTTTAGAGCACTTACAACATATCTCGGACGGACGAACTAACGATGTATTAGAGTAAAACTTCCCCCATAGTAGATTAACCCCCCGGAAGATTTACTATATAGTAAACCTTCCCCCATGGGTGCACGTTTACTATATAGTATTTATTTCGCATAGTAAACCTTCCTACCTACTCAAATACTGCAAAATGGCTCTGTACATTTTTTTTTACCTTTTAACAAGTGTGTACACAGAAATGTGCTGTCCAAAAGTCAAGTGTGGATGTCAATATTTTTATTTAACTGTAAAATTCACAAATAGAATTCACCTCCCAACCCCCCAACCCCTTTTTCCCTTTTTTCTTGTTTAAATCAATGATCAACAATATTCCAGAATCAAACAAATGAATAAATATAAAATAGATTTCTTTTACATTCATCTTTTTACCATGCGGAGTCAGTGTGTTTTAAATCGGTCATCCAATCAGGACACTCATTATTCTTGTCCAAGATAAAAATACATCGCTAAAATTACCTGTGGGCGTTTCCCCACTTCAACTCTTAAATTTACATAGAAATCGGAAATATTTCATCATAAAACTTCACACATGGTTTTGTCTCATATTTCTTGAAGACAAACATAAAATTTTATTGCATTTATCAATATTTTATGAGTATCAACAGTTTTTTCAACACCGTATCTGTTTCTCGATACAATCGCCCGATTACAGTGACCCGTGACCCAGATTAGCACATTCCAGCAGTTTTTTCTGAATAATGTTGTTTAATCAAAACCGGATATAATTAATGTTATATAACAATTAAAATTAACACGATTAAGGTGCTAAATTCCAAATCAATAGTAATTATCCGGGTTAAGGGGAACATTTACTATATAGCAAAATATCCGGGGGGATGATCGGCTATGGATGGGGGAATGTTTGCTATATAGTAAATTTTCCCCCGGGGGAATATTTACTATATAGTAAAGTATCCAGGGGGAATTCTGGGGGAAGGTTTGCTACGCGGAAGGTTTACTATACGACACCGGCATTTCCATATCCCCTGCTCCACTTTGCGGGGGCGTGGGACCAAAAAAGGAGGCGTTTTTTTTTGTGATGATCAGAAGTCATTGTTTTACATTGATCTTTATCATATAAATTTAACCACAAAAGTTTTTAGGAAGAAAACTCCTGTTAAAGGTCCTCATTGAGAGGAAACAATTCCCCAATGTACTCCTTAACATTGTGATGCACAAGAAGAGTAAAAGGAAAAAAACTAAATATTCTAATGAAAAACAGTAAGAATATTGTTTTATATTCTCCCTTCTTAAATGTTAAATGCAAAGGTCATAACTTTTTTCAGATTTACACATTTTTAGATAGTGATTTTAGTACCTTGATAGAAAACCATAATAATTTTCGATTTTCTCCAGCCGTTTGTGCGAAATCGTCAGGTAAACTTACCTTGGGAAATATCAATCCTGCTTATTCCCCTTTAAAAATCTCCTGTCGTGACGTCATTCGTGTCATTTCTCCATTTTTATGGGACAAAGATAATCATACCATATCCCTTCTTTGTTCGCAAAACGGTTGGGCAGGTGGACATTGCTAAATTTACTGTTAATAAAGCTAATAATGTTAAAAGGTTAAATATACTAATTTGAAATATTTCGCTTGTAAAAATATACTAAAATGAAATTATAAATACCATGGTTCTTGGATATCCCCCTGTGGGTTCATCGTGCATATGGGTCTGTCTTCTTAACAAATGTGAAATATCAAACAGTTATGCCGGGCCATGACGCGTTTTGGTATAAAACCGTGTGAAAAAAAATATTTTCAATTCTGACTTAAAATGTTTGTCTGTCCTTTCAAACATAGACCGTAAATATTATCAATGTATACCAAAAAAGAGGTAGTCGTTCAGATTTCAAACGGAGATGTACTCTTGGTTCATACACGATCGCATCCCTTTTTTTTCTGTCAGAAAACAATATTTCTTTACTTTGAAAACATTATTAGCCCCTCCCAATGCACCTTTCGATGTCGAAATTGGGTTACATCATCCCTAGCTGCAAAAATATCTTGCTATCTAACACATTGCACGTTTGTTTTTTATGCTAAATAGATCACAAAATTTATAGGTACATGTATATTTGTGTAAAAAAAATTGGCCATTGTCTTGTCTTAGCTCTGATGTTTTCAAGCGACATTTTACATTAATTTGTTATCAGGTCATCTATATGCTGTATTTCGTTTTGTTTCGTTGCGTGACAGGATATTAATTTTTTTTTGGCTCATGACATGGCCAGAATATTTATTTCTAAAAACAAAAACTTCCAGATCCCTCTCAGAATCAAATGGTCGCCCCATAAGAGATACATATGCGGATCCAGGCCCCCCTTTTTGTGCTAGGTTATAGACTGGTAAAAACGTATTTTAACACAATATTTCCAGTTTCGTCCTTGTCATTTTTCTTTTTACCATGTCTTGTAATTTTCGCTTTGAATTACGTATCGGTATCTTTTGATATTTCTATAAAAAAAAAGGTCTCTGAAATAAAACGGATCCTTCTTATGGAAATGTCTGGATCCGCCTCTGAGATACATGTACATTTGTACATTGTCGTACAGTTTGGTATGTCGTCAATTTGTGAAGAAGGTACAACGATCTCTGTTGTAGATTGTGTACAATTTTCTGTCTTGGTGAATAAGTGTGTCAGGCCTTCATGTAGTTTAGGGACCTCTACATATCCTCAAAAAAAAACACAAAAAAACAAACAAAACAAAGCTGGGGACTCACCATATAATGTATCATTTTTGTTCTATGAGACTTGGTTTTGTTGTCTCACGATATTTATTAGGTACTTTAGGGGACTCGCATTGTTTTCTATAACGAATGTTGTTGTCTTGATATGAACCAGGTATATATGGTAGTGGGTCCCCTAAAGTACACAAAGGAATTATAGGAATCATTTACCTTAGGGGACTCGCATCATTTTCTATGGTTAATGTTGTCTTATGATATGAATCGTGGATATAGGTAGTGGGTCCCCTAAAGTACACTAAGGCATAATAGGGATCATTTACTTTTGGCGACTCACATTATTTTTTTATGGTTAATGGTAGTGGGTCCCCTAAAATCGTAGATATATATTATGAAAAGGATTTAACTGTTATTGAATTTTGTTTCTCTCGGAAAGGTGTAAAATGACACTTTATGGGGCAAGCCCCTTAAAGTAAACTTTGTAAATTACGACTAAAGTAAATGAAGGCTATTATACATTTATTGCATGTTGGTGAGGGAAATATGAAAATTTATTCACTCAAAAGTATCATATTCCCCGAATAAAATTTCATATTTCCTGTACCCGCATGCTATAAATGTTTTATTATACTGAATGAAACAAAGAAAACACATATATGTAAAATACTGCTGGCAAACATATTCTAAGTCCATTGGAACGTTGTCTCAGATATTTAAAAACCACATTGTAACGGTTGCCTGCAAATGATGCGTTCAGAGTGCCTCTGACATTTTCCTGTCAAGGAACGATAACTCTGGCGGGAAAACCCACGAGGCTTCCGAAGTGGTGGAATATGATTTTTATTTCACGAAATATGATTTTTATCCTGTGTGATCATGTGTTCTGATTTTTACCCATTGTCCAATCAAATTAATCTATTTATGGTAATTAATATATGAGGTATAATAATATACATTTATTGCATGCTGGTGAGGGAAACATGAAAATTTATTCACCCAAGAGTATCATATTCCCCCGAGTGCATCGCCCAAGGGTGGAATATGATTTTTATTTCACGGAATATGATTTTTGTCCTGTATGATCATATGTCCTGATTTGTACCCATTGTCCAATCAAATTAATCTATTTATGGTAATTAATATACGAGGTATAATAAAATGACTTAGTGTGTCACGGACATGAATTCTACATCTCACTGTTCTCCATTCAACGATTACTGACCAGTCATAAGTAATACATTTGATGTAAAAATGTATTAAAGGGAGGAAAATGTGAAGGTAATAGTTCATGTAAAAATAACCCGAGTTACCAGAGGCAATTCCCTGGCAAATATTGTCTTAATTTGAAAGTAAACAGCTAGAGTACAAAAGTTCAGCATGTATTTTTTTTAATATCTTTTATTTCAAATAAACTGCTTTTGTTTTTGTTTTTTTAATTCATATGTCTTTAATATATATACTTTTATGTTGAATCGATGTCTGTGATGTCACTTTGGTCACTTTCATCATCAGAATATCAAGAAGCTATGATATCCTCGTAGGCACAGCAGACTGATAAGAACCGATTGAGGTCACAGTCTTGGCTTACCAAGAGGAGATAATCATGTTAAACTTCACCAATAAACCATAAATTTACCCGTGTTTACAGTTAAACGGTGACACACTTGCCGTGACTTGGTGTCGAAATTTTTTTTTTTCAGCATTATTTATGTATCTTTATCAAGTAAAGCAATAAAATCAAATACTCAAAACCTTTGCATTTAACCTTTAAAGACCTCTAAAACATGAAACTACAACAAGGATATTCTGTAACATGCTCTATTCATTACAATGACAATACAGCAGGGCTCATCAGTTAAAGTGAAATAAGAGAGGAGTACCAGTTTTATACATCAATAAATATACAAAATAGCAACTGATCCATGGAAGAACAAGTATTTCCTGCAGTAGGTTTTAAACTTTCCACTTGACCAACAAAGAACACGCCTGGATTAACATGCCACAAATCTTGACATATCAGAGATATACAAATTCATTTCTGGTTCAAGAGATCAACATACTGTGAAAAATAATGTATTATCTGTTCCTACCATAAAAAAAAAAGATTTTCTTAAAAATGTATTATCTGTGTGCTTCTACCATCAAAGAAATTATTTTCTTTTTAAAAATCTTCTACAATACATATCTAACAGTAACATGAAGATTCAAGACATTTATTTAGAAAGTATTTCATATGTTTTGCTGTGAAAAAAAAATGTTTATGTTGGCTCTGGTTGAAAGTAAAATTGCAGTGGTATGGTATACTTAAAAAAATATTACCTCATGTTGCCAAAATAAAACCCAGAGATTTTAGCACAAATAGGCATGATAGAGATCGTGGATGTCTAATGCCATTCTCAATATGAATGGTAGTCAGTTTTACTTGTACAGGTTGGTTTAGGTTTATGGTGTTTAACGCAGCTTTCAACAATATTTCAGATATATCGTCAGTTTCTGGAAAAAACCTCTGACCTGTCGCAAGTCACTGATAAACTTTATCACGTCATGTTGTATCGAGAACACCTCGCCATGAACGGGTTTCAAACTCACAACTGTAGTGGTGATAGGCACTGATTGCACAGGTAGTTGTAAATCCAACTATCATACGATCACAACCAGGACAGCTCCCTACAGAAAATAAGAGAATAGCCACAGAAAAAAAACTGACTATCAGATTTACAGGTTGTATCAAGTATCTTACTAACCATGAGCAAGACTAGAGTACTCAGACATTAGTAGCTACACAAATAAATTAACATGTCTACAGAAGATATACACAAGTATTAAAGAGATTTATAGTGGATAAAAATAATTTTGTATGAATTAGAAATACCTATAGCAATGTACTATACCATCCTATCACTAATACAAAATAATTATTTGTAATTACACAATAAATTACTTGTAATTACACAATAAATTACTTGCAATTACAACATAAACTACTCGTAATTACACAATAAATGACTTATCTACAATCATATTGATTTATACAGTTTTCTCTCTAGTAATCATGACCTATTTTCTGTTATTCTGAATATTATTGAGAAGATACAATCTAGGGGGTCCAATTGCAGTATACAGACCAGAGAAAATAGGATCTAGGGATCCATGAGACAATACAATCTAGGGGGTCCAATCACAGTAAACAGATCAGAGAAAATATGACCTAGGGGTTCATGAAACAATACAATCTAGGGGGTCCAATCACAGTATACAGACCAGAGAAAATATGATCTAGGGGTCCATGAGACATTACAATCTAGGGGGTCCAATCACAGTATACAGATCAGAGAAAATAGGATCTAGGGGGCCATTAAACTATCAGATGGAACAAACTATAGCAGAGAAAATAGGATGAGGTGGAACAGCAGAGAAAATAGGATGAGGTGGAACAACAGAGAAAATAGAATGAGGTAAGAGGTGTCCAATAAAATATCAGATTTGATCCTGCACTCATTCTATTTGAACAGTCAAATTTCATTGGCTGGATTAATTTCTGTTCTATATAGTTACTGACCAAAATATAACTTTACTGCTACCTGATTCATGTAGAGCTAATGGTTCTAAACAGTAACAGTCTAAGTGTGGACGTGATAGAGGACACCCATGAAAACAATTGGGACGATTATTGTCTCTGCTCTTTTCATAAATATTGTCAGTTATTTTGAACTGTTTGATATTTCAGGATAAACATAAAATACATGCATTGGTCCATAAAAATAAAATTCATTTGCACTTGCTGCAAAATAACCAAAAAGCAGAGTCACTTTTCTACCTGTTTCTAAAGCTTGTACACATAAGTTTGATATTTTTGTGCAATGCACATATATTGAATATGTACAGTATACATCCAAGAGAAAATATGATGGAGGGTGCCATGAAAATATCAACATGTACAGTATACACAATAGAAAGAATAGGATTAAGAGTGTCCAATAAAATATCATATTGCACTGTATAGAACCTATGATCGGTGGGTGGGGAGTACACTATAATACTGTACTGGTTAATCTCTAGAAAATATAAAACATAAAGAGTTCATGAACATGCATCAACGATCACTTAATTATAGTCAGATGATTACCTCCCCTGGTAAGGTATGAGGATGTTTGATAATAATTATTCAGACACAGTGAGGTCTAAGTCTGTTTGATATAAAAAAAATTCATAACACAGTAAGACAGATATAAAGCAACTCTTTACATGTATAACTATAGTATATTGTACATTCCTGAAACATTTTTAGTCAGATCTTGAAAATAAATATTACCAAATGATAACTACTTTCAATAATTCATGGCCATCCATTATATATACATTTGTAATTCACCATAACTCTAGTATATTACATTGTTGGAGGGACTGTCATGGTCATGATTGTATGGTAGTTGGATTTATAACTGCCTATCACTAATAACGTTGTGAGCTCGAACTCCGCTCAGCCGAGGTGTACTCGATCCAACATTATGTGATAAAATTTGTCGGTGATTTGCGACAGGTCGGTGGTTATCTCCGGTTTCCTCCACCATTAAAACTGACTGCCACGATATAACTGAAATATTGTTGAAAGTGGCGTTAAGCACCATAAAACCAAACCAAAATCAAACATTGTTTGAACATTTTTAGTCAGATTCTTAAAATAAGTATTACCAAAGGGTACTTCCCTACCATCCATTATAATATAATCCACAATGTTAGTTATCTAAACAGTAACAAGTATAGTTATACATACACACAGAGAGATCTTGTCAGTATTATGTACAATCTAAAAATAAATTAATGCAATGGATTCTCCAGCATATACTAGTATTCACTTTGTGCAGTTACCCTTAACTAAGAGTAATCTCCCTTTATTGCTCTGCCTGTTTACAAAGTTTATCAAACAGGACAAACATCCTTGTTTGCTAATTTTGTATTATGCATCAATAAGTTTTATGTTTTTCCAGTAATTATATTTTACAAACAAAAACAAGATTAATTCATTAAAGCTATTATTTACGACCTCCTGGATAGAAGAGTGCCAATACATAAACCTTATTATATTGACACATATTATGGACTACTAAGTCTGTAAGGACTATTTGTCTAATTTTAAAATCTCCATATTGACTTATCATGGGAAAAACAGGACTTAGGGTCATAAAACTTTACAGTACAATTTTCGTACTAATACTCTAAAAACATCCAGAACAACACATAAATGTACAATAAATACAGCGTTATGATTGGACGATTTTGAAGTAGAAATATAAAACTCAAACTCCAAAATATTATAACCACAAAGATTTACTAGTATGAGTACAAATGTGATGTAAAAGGCCATGTCTTTCATATAAATAAGTTTTTACCTACAGTCAGCATAATATGGTAGATATCTCAGGTATAAATTTTATATAATATTCTTAGGTACCCTTCTCAAGCTTATAATATTACTTCTATTTGTTATGAAAATACATGTACAATATTACATGTAATTTAAAATTTCTTTCTTATTAGTCTTGCATATAACATTAACAGGGGCGGTCGTGATCGTATGGTAATTGGATTTACAACTACCTGTGAAATCAGTGTCTATCACCACTAACGTTGTGAGTTTGAATCCCGCTCAGGCGAGGTGTACTTAATACAACATTATGTGATTAAGTTTGTTGGTGATTTCTGGCAGGTCAGTGGTTTTCTCCAGGTACTCCGATTTACTCCACCAATAAAACAGACCACCAAGATATAACTGAAATATTGTTGAAAGTGGCATTAAACACCATAAACCCCCAAACCCTAACTCTTTAACATTAAGACTTACTATTATAAGTATTATCTTCTATCAAATATTGTAAGGTAATTCTGATCGTACTGGTCTTTATGTAAGACTAATAAGAAAGATATTACAAATTACATGTGCATGTATATTCTTAACAAAAAAAGAAATATTATAAGCTTGAGCAGGGTACCAATAAAAAGATCAATGGATAGATGATTGTAACATATTTGTGAGGTTATTGTCCTGGTATGACAGGTGATACAGGTAATTGTTCATTAATTGATCCCACACCTGGTCTGTTAACACCTGAACTGTCCTATTGAATCGTCTGTGATCCCACTATAATTTTAACATCCCATGTCATTCTGTTATAAGTGTTCTAAAAAGACATGTCCAGCAATCAAATTCAAATGAGTGTCCTTAGGTCTTATTGTGACCTTTCATCTTCACACGAAGTCAAGGATCGTGAGGAAAACATGATATTTTACTAATTATCCTTCAAATCAAGAATTTTTTTTTATTTTAATGACATTTCCATTTGACTAGATAATAATACCTTTACTGAGGCGTTGAATTCTAAGTTAATTTTGAAGTTTTAAAAGAGATCAAAATCTATTTTTACAAGTGTGATTGAACCATTATAGGGCAAAAGAGCATAACATACACAATTACTAATACTTCCCTCAAACATCTTATTATTTTAACTTTTTTACAGAATATTTTGCATTCTGACTTTACCTGTTGTCTATATTTAGTATTTTAGGATAAAATCCCAGTTTTGAATTTGAAAAAGGTCAAATACCAATTCTTACAAGTGTTAATGAACCATTTTAGGGCAAAAGAGCATAACATCCACAACTACCTCTCTCAAACATCTCATAATCTACCTGTATAAAGGATATTTGGCATTCTAACCTAACACATTCTAAATATTTAATATTTTGGGGATAAACAGTCAAATGACGTTGAAGATTCAGATAAACCTGTCCAAAATCTTACAAGGAATTAGTAAGATTAGGATGATGGTGGATTAAGTCATGGTATATCTAGATTATACACATACATCTAGGGGTTTAAATATGGGTATCTTATGTTATTGAAAGAAAGATAAAGAATTTTTATTCTATTATTCTACTTTCACTACTGATTTACAACATTCAAGAAACAAGAGGCTCACATAAGCCTGAATCGTTCTCCTGGTTGTTCATGCACTGTTTGGGTTCAATCAAGTTCGTAGTTTCTGAGAGGAGACTTGCTCTCCTGGTTGTTCATGCACTGTTTGGGTTCAATCAAGTTCATAGTTTCTGAGAGGAGACTTGCTCTCCTGGTTGTTCATGCACTGTTTGGGTTCAATCAAGTTCATAGTTTCTGAGAGGAGACTTGTTCTCCTGGTTGTTCATGCACTGTTTGGGTTCAATCAAAGTTCATAGTTTCTGAGAGGAGACTTGCTCTCCTGGTTGTTCATGCACTGTTTGGGTTCAATCAAGTTCATAGTTTCTGAGAGGAGACTTGCTCTCCTGGTTGTTCATGCACTGTTTGGGTTCAATCAAAGTTCATAGTTTCTGAGAGGAGACTTGCTCTCCTGGTTGTTCATGCACTGTTTGGGTTCAATCAAGTTCGTAGTTTCTGAGAGGAGACTTGCTCTCCTGGTTGTTCATGCACTGTTTGGGTTCAATCAAAGTTCGTAGTTTCTGGGAGGAGACTTGCTCTCCTGGTTGTTCATGCACTGTTTGGGTTCAATCAAAGTTCATAGTTTCTGAGAGGAGACTTGCTCTCCTGGTTGTTCATGCACTGTTTGGGTTCAATCAAAGTTCATAGTTTCTGAGAGGAGACTTGCTCTCCTGGTTGTTCATGCACTGTTTGGGTTCAATCAAGTTCATAGTTTCTGAGAGGAGACTTGCTCATCATGTACTATGTAAGAAATCATTTGTACCTGAAGTTTCTTAAGTTCAGCAAATCAGAATTGCTTGTCATGTTTAGCCAGATCAAGACAAAATGAAGAATTTCTGAATGAGGCTTCACTAACTCACTGACATCATTTGTACCATGTTATAATTCATTTACACTTGTAGTTTCAGAGGAAGATGTTTTTGGGGTATTTAACCAATTAGAAACTTCTGTTGTCTCTAACAGACATATTGTTTGACAGATCAGAACAAAATGAGGTCATTTCTAGAGGACCTTCCATATATCATTCTTCCAAAGTTGGTTTTAATTAGTCAAATAGATATAGAGCAAAATATTTTTTTAAGTTGACCAATCAAAAACAAGAATTTTCTATGGCAGTCATGTTTTTCATCCAAATCAGAATAAAATGAGGTACATTAGTACTTTTGTAGAGGACTTTTAACACTGGTGTATTATTCATGATTGGTTTCAAAAGAAAAGGTCAAAACTTGAAATATTAACCACAGATGATAGATGCCACATGGTCCTTTGGGTCAGATGAGCTAAGAATGTAAGGAACAGTAATCAATGTTTTACTAGAGTAATTACAAACATATAAAGTAAAGCACCTTATTAATTGCTTGTTCTTCATTTCATAGTTTCTTTCATATTCAAATCTTATAAAATTATATCTAAAATGAATAACATAAGTCAACTGAATATGTTTTCTACTGAAAATATTTGTAATGGTATTTCTGTTATATAATGAACCCCCTCATCAGTATCTGTATAAGGTAAGACTAGAATTGTTCTACTAAAAACATTTCTATGGTATTTATGTTATGTAATAAAACTCACTTCAGTGTCTGTCTAAGGTAGATAACATTGATTTTACAGTAACAATACTCTATATATAATACCAGTTTGTCTACCATAAGTAGTAAAATCCACAGGTTATAAATATTATTTAAGACATTGGACAAGGTACAGAAGAGAGTTGGGGGAGGGGGGTTGTATCATTAAAATGTCAAAATGTCGAAGATTTTAATTTATATAAAAAAAAATATACTGGATCATGTTAATTTCAAAAATAAAATAAAAAATACATATATTTTGGGGTCGTGATCTCAAGGTAGTGGAATTTACAACTACCTATGCAATCAGTGCCTAACATCACTAATGTAGTGAGTTCAAATCATGCTCATGGCGAGGTGTACTTGATACAACATTATATGATAAAGTTTGCCAATGACTTGCGACAGGTCGGTGGTTTTCTCTGGGTACTCTGGTTTTCTCCCCCAATAAAACTGACCACAACGATATATAAGGGGGAAACGATTCACCGTATGTATCGAAATCGCGATTATTTTGGGGACGGTTCGGTTCACGATACGTGGAGGCCGCTTACGATACAAACGATATGATGCTCATTTTTTGAAAAAAAGTAGTGTTGAACTTCCGTTTTCTTCTTTTGGTGATCATTTAATTAACATTTTGAGAAAGTGAATCGATTAATTTACGCTTTTAAAATAAATTAATCAAATATCAAATATTTATAATTTCCGCTAGTACGTAAGCGACCTCATATAAAAAAAAACATGGCAGTGCCCATGTCGACCAACATGGACTTCAAGGAATAGTTACAGTTTCCTATAAAATGTATCGTGATAAGTTTCGTAATACATATCAAATATTGTGATACATATCGCTTGTGGAAAAAGTGTATTGTTACACCCCTAACGATATAACTGAAACATTGCTGAAAGTGGCATAAAAAACCTGTATTTTGTTTACAATAGCATGATTTTGTCTTTCTAAATAGTATTCACTAATATACATAATCTTTATTAAACTTTGTTTTTGTACATGCTACACTGGAAAACAATTATTATTGACAAACAAATCTTGTTTCATTCTTTTAGATGACGAACCACCTTAAACCACATGTTTATTCTTAATATAGAATCGTAACTACTAAGGTGACCTCTAACAAACCTCAAATTTTTTATTTAAGATTTTTCCAAGAAGTGGTTCACATTTCAAAAGATATTTTAACATTTGTCAGCAGATAATCCTGATTTTGTTCCTTTCTGACACAGTATTATGAACATTTTTGTAAGCAAACAATCATGAATTAGCTGTTTAAATATTTGATTAATGAAGTGAAGGAAACACATCACCCAGAAAACAACATGTTTTTGTTCATATCAATAGAATTTACAGGATGAGCTAGAAATGATCAGTTCAGCTATTTTGTACTATTCTAACCTTTTAATACTGTCAGGGTCTATAGAACCTTTTTTTATTGATAAAGGACCAACCTGATTGCCATTGTCAGTTCATTCGAAATGACCTGACAAAACATTTTTAATTCGGCCACACAAACAGTGTTCATTGATCTGTAATGACTGATATTTTTAATTCTGTTATAATATAATGGCTGAACATCAATGAAACATAGATTCTAAACTAGACCAGTCTATGATTTTATACTTCAGAAGTTACTGGGCCAAACTTCTAGCAAATTTTAAGCACAGGTGCAATGAAAAATCAATTAAGCTGACTGGCCTGATCAGATTTTTACTGAACAAGGGCAATAGGACCAGTGCTAAAGTCTCAGTCTTAACTAGACCAGTCAATAAAGAATCAGTCCGATAATGTATTAACTGTAAATGAAAATCAGACACCATTATTTCATAAGGTGACAATAGAGCCAACTTGAAAAATTAAAGTTGCCTTTTTTTATGTTATCAGTATCATCTGGTTAATTTAATTTCAAGTTTTCTGTTAATTACCAAAAACAGAATAATGCCATTTAAACGTTTTTAATGAATTCATCATATTCGTCATTATCATAGCAAGATTCCACTCATCCAACTGATCTTGTCTTATGAGGTGAAGAATGCCTTCTTGGCATATAATATGCCACTATATATAAATGTATCATGTAAACTACATTAGAAGTCTATGTTTTTAATACAGAGGGGAGAGGAGGGTGTTTAACACAACTTTCAACAATTTTTCAGTAATATCGTGGCGGTAAGTTTCATTGGTGGAGGAAACTAGCATACCTGAAGAAAACCACCAATCTGCTGCAAGTCACTGACAAACTTGATCACTAAAGTTGTATCAAGTACACCTCGCCTGATGGAGTTTCGAACTCACAACGTTAGTGGTGATAGGCACTTATTGCATAGGTAGTTGTAAATCCAACTACTATACGATAACGGACATGGCAGCTCCTTGTTTTTAATACATGTATAGGTATAATAAGAATTTAGTGTATAGTATTATATTGTGTAAGTTGTACAACATATTACTTAGTATTACTCTAATCCTATAATCAGTCTAATATCACCAACATTCTTGTTTTTACTTTTAATACAGTTAAATCACAGTTTTATGTGACCTTCCAATTGAATGTAGAAATAGGGTCACTGCATACAGGTTAAATTAATATCAAATGAACTGCAGTGAAAGAAAATTGAAATTAAGATCGCATAATAAAAGTTATTGCTCAATAGAGGTGGTGACTAAAGGCTGTAAATAGACTGTGGTAGAGATGTTCTCTTTAAATAATTGTACAAATATTTATTATTAAAACTGACAATTGTGTCAGTGTGTAAATGTTCTTATTTACAAACGTTTAAAGCGTCTTTGTAATGAGATACAATAATCACCTATGATAAATGACCTTTTGTGTCATTTAATATTTAATTTTGACAATTGCATTCAATTGTACAGGATATACCTAGTGGCATAGAAAAATGTCTTTGACATTCTAGTGGGGCTGAGACAAGGTGATAAATCATCATTATTGTTATATAACAGATCATTGACAATACCATACAAACTGCGAGTAATGTATACTTCAACTCCGCGAGTTAAAAAATTAAAATCACACTTCAACTCCGCGAATTTACCTGTTGACCAGGTAAATGTATTCTCTACATACGTATAATATGCCAAAGGGAAAAACATCATGAACTTCAACTGACTAAGTCCAAAATATTTAGTTATTCAGAATTAAGTTCAGTTTGACTTGAACTTTGTCGAAGATGTTATGTCTCTTGCACCAACTGATAGCAACTTTTGTCATCAGTTTTCGGACTACATACTCGAAACCTACATCTCATCAACAGCAAAATTCCGTCCTGCTTTTCCATGTGCCGAGTTAAAGAGGACAACAAATGGTCTAGAATTCTTCCACAGCCATTTTAACCAGCAATTTTATTCAGCACATCCAACAATATTTGCATTCGTTGACGTCATATTAAAATTACAGACAACAACCTATGTGAAAATTAGAAGCCTGGACCTTCCTGCAAACACACGAAAGAATGATCAAGAGAAGATAGACTTTTTACTGGACCAATACAGACAGTACTCGTGTGGGGACATTTCTCGTCAGTAATATGTCAAATCTATCGGATACAAGTATGCCGCAAGAACAGATATGTGAACTGAGTGAAATAAGTTTTAGTGCTATTGTGTTTACCAATTTCATTAACTTATGTCTTTTATTTTTTAATAATGTATTGTAATAAAATAAAAAATATAATATTCAGATCCTGCTCAAAATCCTACTTCCACCTCCCCGTGGTGAGCAGGGGTAACAGGTATTGCCTGGCGAACGGAAGAGGTACAAAAAATACTTTATGTTGCATATATAAATATTACTCTTGGAGTTGAAGGATTTTACTTGCGGAGATGAAGTATATTTGCTCGCAGAGATGAAGGATTTTTTTTGTGGAGTTGAAGGGTCGATTCGCTGAGATGAAATGCGCCAGTTTTACAGAACAAGTCCTGTGTATATGATTCTAGGGACAGTACGATACATACTGTGATGTGTTTTACAGAACAAGTCCTGTGTATATGATTCTAGGGACAGTACGATATATACTGTGATGTGTTTTACAGAACAAGTCCTGTGTATATGATTCTAGGGACAATACGATATATACTGTGATGTGTTTTACAGAACAAGTCCTGTGTATATGATTCTAGGGACAGTACGATATATACTGTGATGTGTTTTACAGAACAAGTCCTGTGTATATGATTCTAGGGACAGTACGATATATACTGTGATGTGTTTTACAGAACAAGTCCTGTGTATATGATATTAGGGACAATACGATATATACTGTGATGTGTTTTACAGAACAAGTCCTGTGTATATGATTCTAGGGACAATACGATATATACTGTGATGTGTTTTACAGAACAAGTCCTGTGTATATGATTCTAGGGACAGTACGATATATACTGTGATGTGTTTTACAGAACAAGTCCTGTGTATATGATATTAGGGGCAATACGATATATACTGTGATGTGTTTTACAGAACAAGTCCTGTGTATATGATTCTAGGGACAATACGATATATACTGTGATGTGTTTTACAGAACAAGTCCTGTGTATATGATATTAGGGACAATACGATATATACTGTGATGTGTTTTACAGAACAAGTCCTGTGTATATGATTCTAGGGACAATACGATATATACTGTGATGTGTTTTACAGAACAAGTCCTGTGTATATGATTCTAGGGACAGTACGATATATACTGTGATGTGTTTTACAGAACAAGTCCTGTGTATATGATATTAGGGGCAATACGATATATACTGTGATGTGTTTTACAGAACAAGTCCTGTGTATATGATATTAGGGTAGTCAGTAATCTATTCTATCTGATAGAATTCAGTATCAAATCTTAGTCACGATATCTAACGGAATGGAGAATAAATATATACCCTGTACATGCTATTTGTGTTTAAAGGGATATCTCATTGAAAACTGATTTAACATTGGGGGTTTAATATGTCTATGTATAAAGACAGATCTCAGATACAATTTCACCTGACACAGGCTCTTGTATAGCTTATAATATGTGTGACCTTAAACAGATCTCGTATACAATTTCACCTGACACAGATTCTCGTATAGCCTATGCGTGACTTTATTCTCGTGATCTAATGTGAAACTTACAAAATCATATAAAAAATATTTGTACACTAAATAAAGTCAATTTTGTTTCAATTATTTTCCTGAAAATTGCTGACTCCAAATCCTGAACATAGATTGAAATTAACACATTTACAGTTTTTATTTGTAAAAATACTTACAAAAAAGTATGTATGGCTGTCAGTGGCCAGCTAACTAGCTATATCCTAATTGATTGTGAAGTACATATTTTCATAATAACTACTACAGATGAACATCAACTTGTTTAATTAACCGAGGAGAGAGTAAACCATGTTTTCTTGCATGGCTTTTGTCAAAAGACCATACAATGGACAGGATGTGAACAAATTGAATCTTAATATTGATTGGAAGGGTAGGGGTTAGGGTTATGGTGTTTAACGCCACTCTCAACAATATTTCAGTTATATCGTGCAGGTCAATTTTATTTGTGGATGGAACCAGAGTATCCAGAGAAAACCACCCATTGGCCGCAAGTCACTGACAAACTTTATCACATAATGTTGTATCGAGTACACCTCGCCATTAGCGGGATTCAAACTTACAGCATGAGTGGTGATAGGCACTGATTACGATCACAACCATGATGGCCCTTTTTATTGGTAGGAAATGTAATCCTAAAGTTATGCTATGGTAAAAAATACTGTGTTTTCATTGAATGCCTAACAGGGTATATCAGGCTATGCATACGACAGGAGCTGTAGATACATATATCACTTGATTCAAAATATAGAAAATGTCATTCGCCTGTCAGTTCTAGCATTCTTTTGATTTCATGTTACACCTTACAATGGTCATTCCTTTAAGCTGATATGTTAAATAAACATGTATTTCCTAAAAATATACAGAATGGAACTGAAAAGTCAACGCTCTGAGGTAATGGATGTTAACGTTTTAATGTTTTCTACCATGATACAAAAACGATGTCCTATACAGAAACAAATTTTCTGTAATGTTAATAACGGCATGAAAATGTTTGAAATTATAAAATTAAAAGCTATGCACCATAATATAATAGTTATTCAGGTACTAGACAGGGTATATAATGTCCTATTCCCTGACGGCTCTGGGTATAACAATACGAAACCAGGACTGTGACATTATATACTCTGTCTAGAACCTGAATAAGATATATAATGTCATGTGCTTTTACATTCCTGTCAAACATCTAACGTTTGGGTGCTGTCTGTCCGTTCACCAGGTGGACAATTAGCCAATCTAATAACCAAATTTTTCATTGGGAAAAAATGGTTAAAAATTAATGTGAACATCGGTTGATCTCTATGCTTATAATATTTTTTTTTTTTTTTTCCAATATACTGTTTTAAAGAAATGTCCCACCATTACTTAATATTCAAACAAAAAGACTTCAAACTTAAAATAAGTAGGTGTTAAATTTACATTTATAATTACATACATAATTAAAATAATGTTGATTAGTTTGTCAAGTATTACATACAGTTTAATGGTCAATAATTACAAGTCAATATTTATAAACAATATTGTCACACCCTTCAACCTTTTATCTACTACCCCCTTTAAGGTGTTTACTTTATATGTTATTACATATTTGTAGATATGTCGGGGACCTAGGGGTATATATATTGATATTACATTATAAAGATAGCCATCTGGTAATAAAAGTTTACTAACAATGTTCTGCTTGTTATTGAACTATAATACAAGACCAAGCGACGTTTGCTGAACATTCTTGTCCAATTCGTCCGAGAGGGGCCCGGTAGGTATATTTAAATGTGGCAGTCGAAAAGAGAAATATCTCGGAAGTGTAACGATATAATTGGGTCAGCGAAAGGATCACAAATAAGCGAAAAATATTGAGGCGAAGTGGGAAAGGGGAAAAGGGCAGATATTTACCTTGAAGTAAGGAAGAGGAGGGGGCATATATTTTTTGAATGAAACAAGTGCCTGTGGTTTATACTATGTCTTTATTTAGAAATTTATAAAAACGCTAGTAGGAAGTAAATTTTCATTTTCAACTCTTCCTTCAATATCATGACATCTATAAAGAACTATGCCTTTTAAAAGATCTAATGAAGCAGGGGGCTTGTGCACAAATTTGATTAGAATTTAACCCCCCTTGTAGTTTGCGTAATATAATATTGTTCTGAGGACAATATTGACCAACATTTAAGTAATAATCCTATGATATAACATAAGCTAATTTTCTGTTGTTTTCATGGTATGTCAAATCATACCTGTAAGTCTCATGTAATATTACATAGCTTACTAACCCCTGCCCCCCAAACAAGTTACAAATTCATGTAATATTACATAGCTTACTAACCCCTGCCCCCCAAACAAGTTACAAACTCAGTCATTCATTCATAAATTAAGAAAACTAGTAATTTTACCCAATAATAAATAAAAAATATAACCCAAGTTTTCCCCAATATTGGAGATAAAATATAAATAGCTGATCATACACCATTACGTTTGTATATTATTTCATAGATGTTTTTAACAAGGACCATTTGAGATCTGGTATTATACGGTATATCAGGATAATTTATTCATTTCAATGTTGTTACCGTACACTATTCTTTAAGTACACTAAATAATTCTTAAACATTTAAAACTTAATCCTTAAATATTTCAAAATTAAAAGTTAGGTATGTAAGTTATGACTATGTATATAATTGTTTAGGAATCAGGGATCAGTCTTTTTTAGAAATTGAGCAAATGCATTTTTTTTTTTGCAATTTTCTTAAACATTTTTGAAATTGCTTTGAAAATGTAGAAGAGGCCTAGATATTCTGCTGATTATAAAATTCTATTAAAAGTAAACTTTAATGAACTGAACAGATAGAGAAATGAACATCTGTAGATAAACAAAGGTGTGACAGCTGTAAAAAGAAAAGTCAAATTTCTCACCTTTTTCTGAGGAATCCATAATAATTAAAAAAACAATAAATTCCCAAAAAATTGGGGGTACAAAACTAAATTATAAAATCCATGAATGATTGCAGGTACACACAGGTAAATCAAGACAGGTAACTCATGTTGTATAGAATGTTTATGATCCACTTCAATACATTCAGGGATCACCACAGGGAATTAAACACATAAAGATTTTTTTTAATCATTCGAAACAGTTTATTGAGTGGAATATCCCCTTTTATAATTACAATCAAATCATTAATGTCATCATATTTGTCAAAATTAATATTTAATATAATTTCAAACACTCAAATAAACAATAAATTTTTCAAGTATTTCATATTTAAATACTGTCAGTTTTTTGCAGCCAAAACATTTTGATGAAAAAAATATTTAAAGCTTTCAGAAAAATATGATGTAAGGATCTCTAATTGTCAAGTTCCAGAGTTAGGTAATATCACTGTTATTATCTGTTATATAATAGACATTTTATCAGCAGGTAATTGAGATGACAAAGTTGTTTTTCCCCAATTATATACACATGCTATAAAGAATAATAAAAAAAATACAATTAACAGATTTAGAAGGAAATTCAATAATTCTGTACTTTTTACAAGTTTGTACACATGCAATAAAGAATAAAAATACAATTATAACAGAATTTGGAGTAAATTCAATATATTTGTATTTGATCATTTTGCAGGAGAACTACAATCAATGTATTGTATTGACAGAACACTTGAATAGTTATCTCCCTTGTTTTTTTTAATTGAATGTAAAATACAGCCAACTATTTTGATTTTGATTTATGTCAGATATAGATATTTGTTTTTGGTCTATTAACTTCTACCTTTCTCCATTTAAATAATAAGATCATATACTTGATTTACCATTAATTAATTATAATAAATAGTCTTACCATTTATCTAATGAAAATAGGCTTAGCCTAAGGCGTAAAGGGTTTAATGCCACTTTCAACAATATTTCAGTTATATCGTGGTGGTCAGTTTTATTTGTGGAGGAAACCGGAGTACCCGGAAAAAACCACAGACCTGTAGCAAGTCACTGACAAACTTTATCGATTACACCTCGCATGAGTGGGGTTCGAACTCAAAACTTTAGTGGTGATAGGAACTAATTGCACAGGTAGTTTGGTTTACAACTACCATATGATCAGAATCATGACGGTCCCTTCTAATAAAATAAATAAATGAACAAATTCTCTAAACAAGCTAACACAATTACAAACCTTGGAGAAAGTTGATTGGTGTACATGATATCCTACCTTAGAGAAAGTTGATTGGTGTACATGGTATCCTACCTTGGAGAAAGTTGATTGGTGTACATGATATCCTACCTTGGAGAAAGTTGATTGGTGTACATGGTATCCTACAGTTTGGTTTACAAACCTTGGGGAAAGCTGATTGGTGTACATGATATCCTACCTTGGAGAAAGTTGATTGGTGTACATGATATCCTACCTTGGAGAAAGTTTATTGGTGTACATGATATCCTACCATGGAGAAAGTTTATTGGTGTACATGATATCCTACCTTGGAGAAAGTTTATTGGTGTACATGATATCCTACCTTGGAGAAAGTTGATTGGTGTACATGATATCCTACCTTGGAGAAAGTTGATTGGTGTACATGATATCCTACCTTGGAGAAAGTTGATTGGTGTACATGGTATCCTACAGTTTGGTTTACAAACCTTGGGGAAAGCTGATTGGTGTACATGATATCCTACCTTGGAGAAAGTTGATTGGTGTACATGATATCCTACCTTGGAGAAAGTTTATTGGTGTACATGATATCCTACCATGGAGAAAGTTGATTGGTGTACATGATATCCTACCTTGGAGAAAGTTGATTGGTGTACATGATATCCTACCTTGGAGAAAGTTGATTGGTGTACATGATATCCTACCTTGGAGAAAGTTGATTGGTGTACATGGTATCCTACAGTTTGGTTTACAAACCTTGGGGAAAGCTGATTGGTGTACATGATATCCTACCTTGGAGAAAGTTGATTGGTGTACATGATATCCTACCTTGGAGAAAGTTTATTGGTGTACATGATATCCTACCATGGAGAAAGTTTATTGGTGTACATGATATCCTACCTTAGAGAAAGTTGATTGGTGTACATGATATCCTACCTTGGAGAAAGTTGATTGGTGTACATGATATCCTACCTTGGAGAAAGTTGATTGGTGTACATGATATCCTACAGTTTGGTTTACAAACCTTGGGGAAAGCTGATTGGTGTACATGATATCCTACCTTGGAGAAAGTTGATTGGTGTACATGATATCCTACCTTGGAGAAAGTTTATTGGTGTACATGATATCCTACCATGGAGAAAGTTTATTGGTGTACATGATATCCTACCTTGGAGAAAGTTTATTGGTGTACATGATATCCTACCTTGGAGAAATTTGATTGGTGTACATGATATCCTACCTTGGAGAAAGTTGATTGGTGTACATGATATCCTACCTTGGAGAAAGTTTATTGGTGTACATGATATCCTACCTTGGAGAAAGTTGATTGGTGTACATGATATCCTACCTTGGAGAAAGTTTATTGGTGTACATGATATCCTACCATGGAGAAAGTTTATTGGTGTACATGATATCCTACCATGGAGAAAGTTTATTGGTGTACATGATATCCTACCTTGGAGAAAGTTGATTGGTGTACATGATATCCTACAGTTTGGTTTACAAACCTTGGAGAAAGTTGATTGGTGTACATGATATCCTAACTTGGAGAAAGTTGATTGGTGTACATGATATCCTACCTTGGAGAAAGTTGATTGGTGTACATGATATCCTACCTTGGAGAAAGTTGATTGGTGTACATGATATCCTACCTTGGAGAAAGTTGATTGGTGTACATGATATCCTACCTTGGAGAAAGTTGATTGGTGTACATGATATCCTACCTTGGAGAAAGTTGATTGGTGTACATGATATCCGACAGTTTGGTTTACAAACCTTGGAGAAAGTTGATTGGTGTACATGATATCCTACCTTGGAGAAAGTTGATTGGTGTACATGATATCCTACCTTGGAGAAAGTTGATTGGTGTACATGATATCCTACCTTGGAGAAAGTTGATTGGTGTACATGATATCCTACCTTGGAGAAAGTTGATTGGTGTACATGATATCCTACCTTGGAGAAAGTTGATTGGTGTACATGATATCCTACAGTTTGGTTTACAAACCTTGGGGAAAGTTGATTGGTGTACATGATATCCTACAGTTTGGTTTACAAACCTTGGAGAAAGTTGATTGGTGTACATGATATCCTACCTTGGAGAAAGTTGATTGGTGTACATGATATCCTACCTTGGAGAAAGTTTATTGGTGTACATGATATCCTACCATGGAGAAAGTTTATTGGTGTACATGATATCCTACCTTGGAGAAAGTTGATTGGTGTACATGATATCCTACCTTGGAGAAAGTTTATTGGTGTACATGATATCCTACCATGGAGAAAGTTTATTGGTGTACATGATATCCTACCTTGGAGAAAGTTGATTGGTGTACATGGTATCCTACCTTGGAGAAAGTTGATTGGTGTACATGATATCCTACCCTGGAGAAAGTTGATTGGTGTACATGGTATCCTACCTTAGAGAAAGTTGATTGGTGTACATGATATCCTACCTTGGAGAAAGTTGATTGGTGTACATGATATTCTACCTTGGAGAAAGTTGATTGGTGTACATGATATCCTACCTTGGAGAAAGTTGATTGGTGTACATGATATCCTACCTTGGAGAAAGTTGATTGGTGTACATGATATCCTACAGTTTGGTTTACAAACCTTGGAGAAAGTTGATTGGTGTACATGGTATCCTACCTTGGAGAAAGTTGATTGGTGTACATGATATCCTACAGTTTGGTTTACAAACCTTGGGGAAAGCTGATTGGTGTACATGGTATCCTACAGTTTGGTTTACAAACCTTGGAGAAAGTTGATTGGTGTACATGATATCCTACCTTGGAGAAAGTTGATTGGTGTACATGATATCCTACCTAGGAGAAAGTTGATTGGTGTACATGATATCCTACCTTAGAGAAAGTTGATTGGTGTACATGCTATTCTACCTTAGAGAAAGTTGATTGGTGTACATGATATCCTACCTTAGAGAAAGTTGATTGGTGTACATGATATCCTACCTTGGAGAAAGTTGATTAGTGTACATGATATCCTACCTTGGAGAAAGTTTATTGGTGTACATGATATCCTACCTTGGAGAAAGTTGATTGGTGTACATGATATCCTACCTTGGAGAAAGTTGATTGGTGTACATGATATCCTACCTTGGAGAATGTTGATTGGTGTACATGATATCCTACCTTGGAGAAAGTTGATTGGTGTACATGATATCCTACCTTGGAGAAAGTTGATTGGTGTACATGATATCCTACCTTGGAGAAAGTTGATTGGTGTACATGATATCCTACAGTTTGGTTTACAAACCTTGGGGAAAGATGATTGGTGTACATGATATCCTACCTTAGAGAAAGTTGATTGGTGTACATGGTATCCTACCTTAGAGAAAGTTGATTGGTGTACATGATATCCTACCTTAGAGAAAGTTGATTGGTGTACATGGTATCCTACCTTGGAGAAAGTTGATTGGTGTACATGATATCCTACCTTGGGGAAAGTTGATTGGTGTACATGATATCCTACCCTGGAGAAAGTTTATTGGTGTACATGATATCCTACCTTGGAGAAAGTTGATTGGTGTACATGATATCCTACCTTAGAGAAAGTTGATTGGTGTACATGATATCCTACCTTAGAGAAAGTTTATTGGTGTACATGATATCCTACCTTGGAGAAAGTTGATTGGTGTACATGATATTCTACCTTGGAGAAAGTTGATTGGTGTACATGGTATCCTACCTTGGAGAAAGTTGATTGGTGTACATGATATTCTACCTTGGAGAAAGTTGATTGGTGTACATGGTATCCTACCTTGGAGAAAGTTGATTGGTGTACATGATATCCTACCTTGGAGAAAGTTGATTGGTGTACATGATATCCTACCCTGGAGAAAGTTGATTGGTGTACATGGTATCCTACCTTAGAGAAAGTTGATTGGTGTACATGATATCCTACCTTGGAGAAAGTTGATTGGTGTACATGATATCCTACAGTTTGGTTTACAAACCTTGGAGAAAGTTGATTGGTGTACATGATATCCTACCCTGGAGAAAGTTGATTGGTGTACATGATATCCTACCTTGGAGAAAGTTGATTGGTGTACATGATATCCTACCTTGGAGAAAGTTGATTGGTGTACATGATATCCTACCCTGGAGAAAGTTGATTGGTGTACATGGTATCCTACCTTAGAGAAAGTTGATTGGTGTACATGGTATCCTACCTTAGAGAAAGTTGATTGGTGTACATGATATCCTACCTTGAAGAAAGTTGATTGGTGTACATGATATCCTACAGTTTGGTTTACAAACCTTGGAGAAAGTTGATTGGTGTACATGATATCCTACCTTGGAGAAAGTTGATTGGTGTACATGATATCCTACCTTGGAGAAAGTTTATTGGTGTACATGATATTCTACCTTGGAGAAAGTTGATTGGTGTACATGGTATCCTACCTTGGAGAAAGTTGATTGGTGTACATGATATCCTACCTTGGAGAAAGTTTATTGGTGTACATGATATCCTACCTTGGAGAAAGTTGATTGGTGTACATGATATCCTACCTTGGAGAAAGTTGATTGGTGTACATGATATCCTACCTTGGAGAAAGTTTATTGGTGTACATGATATCCTACCTTGGAGAAAGTTGATTGGTGTACATGATATCCTACCTTGGAGAAAGTTGATTGGTGTACATGGTATCCTACCTTAGAGAAAGTTGATTGGTGTACATGATATCCTACCTTGGAGAAAGTTGATTGGTGTACATGATATCCTACCTTGGAGAAAGTTGATTGGTGTACATGATATCCTACCTTGGAGAAAGTTGATTGGTGTACATGATATCCTACCTTGGAGAAAGTTGATTGGTGTACATGATATCCTACCCTGGAGAAAGTTGATTGGTGTACATGGTATCCTACCTTAGAGAAAGTTGATTGGTGTACATGATATCCTACAGTTTGGTTTACAAACCTTGGGGAAAGCTGATTGGTGTACATGGTATCCTACAGTTTGGTTTACAAACCTTGGAGAAAGTTGATTGGTGTACATGATATTCTACCTTGGAGAAAGTTGATTGGTGTACATGATATCCTACCTTGGAGAAAGTTGATTGGTGTACATGGTATCCTACCTTGGAGAAAGTTGATAGGTGTACATGATATCCTACCTTAGAGAAAGTTGATTGGTGTACATGATATCCTACCTTGGAGAAAGTTGATTGGTGTACATGATATCCTACCTTGGAGAAAGTTTATTGGTGTACATGATATCCTACCTTGGAGAAAGTTGATTGGTGTACATGGTATCCTACAGTTTGGTTTACAAACCTTAGAGAAAGTTGATTGGTGTACATGATATCCTACCTTGGAGAAAGTTGATTGGTGTACATGATATCCTACCTTGGAGAAAGTTGATTGGTGTACATGATATCCTACCTTGGAGAAAGTTGATTGGTGTACATGATATCCTACCTTGGAGAAAGTTGATTGGTGTACATGATATCCTACCTTGGAGAAAGTTGATTGGTGTACATGATATCCTACCTTGGAGAAAGTTGATTGGTGTACATGATATCCTACAGTTTGGTAAAGCATCTTTAATTTTCTTGGCTTCTTGTGGATGGTTGAATCTAAAATAGTTTGAACGTCCTAAACACAACATACATCCTGAAAATAGATAGAAACTTAACATGACATCATACATTGTATCCAGTTTTTTTTATAAAGAATGGACAAGGGTTTATGTGGACATGAAAGGACATTTTTGTGAAATTTATCCAAAAAGTGAGTGAGCGAGTGATTGTTGTTCAATGCCAACTCAGCAATTTTCAGCTATATCATGGCGAGAACAAGTTAATTTTCAATGAAATGATGCTGAGGTCCGCTATGTACTAAACCAACACGCTTAGTTGTATATGTATAGTGCTAGCTCACTGAAACAACAGTCCACAGATATACATATCCTCCACACAGACACATTATCCTGATTCTGAGCCAACCAGTCTTTCTATCTAATGCTGCATGCTTAGCGGAGAAGCAACAAATACCAATTTTATAGTCTTCCGACCCACGATCTACCACACACGAGGTGAACATGCCAACCATGACACCATCACCAAAAAAACCAAAACATAAATAGAAATCAAAAGAATAACACTTATGTGCTTTATAATAAAAAGTCTAATTAAATCAAATGTATCCCTCATTTTTCATATGCCCCTCCCAAAGATTGGGGGGATTAATGAGATAAAAGACTTACCATCTTATAGAATTGACCTCTGACCTACTGACATAGCTTATTGTCCTGATGCCCCTCCCAAAGATTGTGGGGATTAAATGAGATAAAAGACTTACCATGGTATATAGAATTGACCCCTGACCTACTACTGACATAGCTTATTGCCCTGATGTCCCTCCCAAAGATTGGGGGGGGGGGGGGATCAATGAGATAAAGGATTTACCATCATATATAGAATTGACCTCTGACCTACTGACATAGCTTATCTATTATATATTCCTATTATTACTACTGACCTCCCACACATGTAACCACTCTATTAGATATTGTTTATAAAATATTCACTTTTCAAAGCTACAAAAATATAAAAACTTTATGATTCCTGTTAGTTGTAGACAGAAGGTCCTTCTACTAGAAGTATATTTTAATTACAATTTTGTACCTTTTCTACTTATTTACAAATCAACAATCAAAGGAATAAAAAGGTTTTTTTTTTTTTTTTAAGTTGTCGGAGTGATTATCTTACAATTAAATTCTTACAGTTAATTATCATTATCAATGCCAACTTAAACTACCATATGCTAAAACAAAAATTAAGTATTTTATCCTTAACCTCAATATAAGATTGGATGATTGATGCAACAACAGCAAAAAACGAACAAAAAACTAGTTCACCCAGAAAATACAATACAATATTGATTATAAAAGTCTCAGTACAATCTAATCAGTATAATCTGGTTAGGAGAAATCAAGCTTAATAAATCAATTACTGACTTAGTGGCAGTGACCTACTTTAACAGTGCAGATTGTAAAACATTTACAAACAAATCAGAGTCTCAACTGAACCAGTAAACAACTGAGCCTATATTGCTCAACTGACTTTCAATTACAATTTGTATAATAGAATCGCAGATATCTACTTTCAATTACAATTTGCATAATAAAATCGTATATATCCACTTTCAATTACAATTTGCATAATAAAATAGTTGCTATCTACTTTCAATTACAATTTGTATAATAAAATTGTAGTTATCTACTTTCAATTACAATTTGCATAATAAAATTGTAGATATCTACTTTCAATTACAATTTGTATAATAAAATTGTAGATATCTACTTTCAATTACAATTTGTATAATAAAATTGTAGATATCTACTTTCAATTACAATTTGTATAATAAAATCGTAGTTATCTACTTTCAATTACAATTTGTATAATAAAATTGTAGATATCTACTTTCAATTACAATTTGTATAATAAAATTGTAGATATCTACTTTCAATTACAATTTGTATAATAAAATCGTAGTTATCTACTTTCAATTACAATTTGTATAATAGAATCGCAGATATCTATTTTCAATTACAATTTGCATAATAAAATCGTATATATCCACTTTCAATTACAATTTGCATAATAAAATTGTAGCTATCTACTTTCAATTACAATTTGTATAATAAAATTGTAGATATCTACTTTCAATTACAATTTGTATAATAAAATTGTATATCTACTTTCAAATACAATTTGTATAATAAAATCGTATATATCTACTTTCAATTACAATTTGTATAATAAAATCGTAGATATCAAATTTAGTGCAAAATTGGATTCAATCAGTTTCAAAATACATAAGAAGATGGGTTAACATTTTTCCAATAGGGTCCAAAGTAAATCATGTTCTGTGCCATATTAGGATTACAGATTCACACTTTTAGTTTATAATAATTTTATCTGTTCATAATTTACAAAAGGAATCAGACACCTGTTGTAATCCAACTTATAAAGTCTTCTTCACAACACAATATGTTACATTCCATGGTTTGATTAACTGAGCATGCAAAAAAAAATTGTACATCTGCATATACACATGTTTGGTAAACGAAAAAGCTATGAAAAAAGAAACAAAGGTTTTAATATACTTAAAAATTTGTTTGAGAATTTTACAATTTTCTTGCTTAGTCAGCTCATAACTACCTTTTGTTACTGTAATAAGTCAAAATCAATTCTTAAGGGGACCCAATTTACGTTCATTAACAATACATTTCTAATATCGGTAAAATGTGGACAATCAAGAAAGAAATGGGATGAGTTTTCATTCGAGACTCCACAGCTGTTTTTGGAACAGGGTGTAGTATTTGAACAAGTTATAATTGAAGAAACTGAAGCTATGAATCTGAGTTAGGATAATATTTTATTTTCGTAGTCCATCTTACGAAAAACAATTTGGTTTGTCAATTGAATGTGCAACTTTTGAGATTGAATCCAGAATTAAATGGTCATATTCTTACAGTATATCCACAACTTATAATATACACCAACATTGTTAAGGTTGGCCTCTTCATAGCTCTCTTATCTTTTAAACATATTTTTTCCAGATTTTTTTTTAATAAAAAGCACTTGAACAGACCACATGATACCCTTAAATTTTTCAAATATTACAGCCCATAAATCATTAGTAACATGTCTGAATAGCATCCATTAGTGTTTCCTTCACAGAGAACCTTCTGATGGTGTAGAATGGGTAATCATGTCTGTTCATCATCTTAAGTAAATATACTACACATTAGTTAGGATCTCTAAAGGATAACAAAATATACAATACATACATCAAGACAGCTTACAGCTTAGCTTAGACTTGATACAAGTTAATATACAAATACATCAAGACAGCTTACAGCTTAGCTTAGACTAGATACAAGTTAATATACAAATACATCAAGACAGCTTACAGCTTAGCTTAGATTTGATACAAGTTAATATACAAATACATCAAGACAGCTTACAGCTTAGCTTAGACTAGATACAAGTTAATATACAAATACATCAAGACAGCTTACAGCTTAGCTTAGACTTGATACAAGTTAATATACAATACATACATCAAGACAGCTTACAGCTTAGCTTAGACTTGATACAAGTTAATATACAATACATACATCAAGACAGGTTACAGCTTAGCTTAGACTAGATACAAGTTAATATACAATACATACATCAAGACAGCTTACAGCTTAGCTTAGACTTATTACAAGTTAATATACAAATACATCAAGACAGCTTACAGCTTTGCTTAGACTTGATACAAGTTAATATACAATACATACATCAAGACAGCTTACAGCTTAGCTTAGACTTGATACAAGTTAATATACAAATACATCAAGACAGCTTACAGCTTCACTTAGACTTGATACAAGTTAATATACAAATACATCAAGACAGCTTACAGCTTAGCTTAGACTTAATACAAGTTAATATACAAATACATCAAGACAGCTTACAGCTTAACTTGGACTAGATACAAGTTAATATACAAATACATCAAGACAGCTTACAGCTTAGCTTAGACTAGATACAAGTTAATATACAAATACATCAAGACAGCTTACAGCTTAGCTTAGACTAGATACAAGTTAATATACAAATACATCAAGACAGCTTACAGCTTAGCTTAGACTTGATACAAGTTAATATACAAATACATCAAGACAGCTTACAGCTTATCTTAGACTTGATACAAGTTAATACACAAATACATCAAGACAGCTTACAGCTTAGCTTAGACTTGATACAAGTTAATATACAATACATACATCAAGACAGCTTACAGCTTAGCTTAGACTTGATACAAGTTAATATACAATACATACATCAAGACAGCTTACAGCTTAGCTTAGACTTGATACAAGTTAATATACAAATACATCAAGACAGCTTACAGCTTAGCTTAGACTTGATACAAGTTAATATACAAATACATCAAGACAGCTTACAGCTTAGCTTAGACTTGATACAAGTTAATATACAATACATACATCAAGACAGCTTACAGCTTAGCTTAGACTTGATACAAGTTAATATACAAATACATCAAGACAGCAAACAGCTTAGCTTAGACTTGATACAAGTCAATATACAAATACATCAAGACAGCTTACAGCTTAGCTTAGACTTGATACAAGTCAATATACAAACACATCAAGACAGCTTACAGCTTAGCTTAGACTTGATACAAGTTAATATACAAATACATCAAGACAGCTTACAGCTTAGCTTAGACTTGATACAAGTTAATATACAATACATACATCAAGACAGCTTACAGCTTAGCTTAGACTTGATACAAGTTAATATACAATACATACATCAAGACAGCTTACAGCTTAGCTTAGACTTGATACAAGTTAATATACAAATACATCAAGACAGCTTACAGCTTAGCTTAGACACAAGTTAATATACAAATACATCAAGAAAGCTTACAGCTTAGCTTAGACTTGATACAAGTCACTTTCCTAATAATAATATATTTAAATAAATTGTTCCTAAGAAAGTTGAAATCTTGAATGACCACTTATATTTAATATCCAGATGTTGAGAAAGGTATGGTACGAAGCTATAGCTACCATCAGAAGATTATGACTGAATGCCTCCAAGTCAAAATCTCACCCAAATATGTAATGATACTCTATGCATCTCAGCCTTGAAAGGCAACGATAAATGGAGACAAATTTACCAGGCATCCTTGTTGATAAAGCAACGATAAATGGAGACAAACTTACCAGGCATCCACATTGTTGATGTGACTGATGTCACACTGACTGATATTTTTCAGTATCAGAGTGAGTTTGTTGTTGTGACTGATGTCACACTGACTTATAATTTTCAGTATCAGAGTTAGTTTGTTGATGTGACTGATGTCAGACTGACTGATAATTTTCAGTATCAGAGTGAGTTTGTTGATGTGACTGATGTCACACTGACTGATAATTTTCAGTATCAGAGTCAGTTTGTTGATGTGACTGATGTCACACTGACTGATAATTTTCAGTATCAGAGTGAGTTTCATGATGTGACTGATGTCACACTGACTGATATTTTTCAGTATCAGAGTGAGTTTGTTGATGTGACAGATGTCACACTGACTGATGCCACACTGACTGATAATTTTCAGTATCAGAGTTAGTTTGTTGATGTGACTGATGTCAGACTGACTGATAATTTTCAGTATCAGAGTGAGTTTGTTGATGTGACGGATGTCACACTGACTGATAATGTTCAGTATCAGAGTCAGTTTGTTGATGTGACTGATGTCACACTGACTGATAATTTTCAGTATCAGAGTGAGTTTCTTGATGTGACTGACGTCACACTGACTGATAATTTTCAGTATCAGAGTGAGTTTGTTGATGTGACTGATGTCACACTAACTGATCATTTTCAGTATCGGAGTCAGTTTGTTGATGTGACTGATGTCACACTGACTGATACTTTTCAGTGTCAGAGTCAGTTTGTTGATGTGACTGATGTCACACTGACTGATAATTTTCAGTATCAGAGTGAGTTTGTCGATGTGACTGATGTCACACTGACTGTTATTTTCAGTATCAGAGTGAGTTTGTTGATGTGACTGATAATTTTCAGTATCAGAGTTAGTTTGTTGATGTGACTGATGTCACACTGACTGATAATTTTCAGTATCAGAGTGAGTTTGTTGATGTGACTGATGTCACACTGACTGATATTTTTCAGTATCAGAGTTAGTTTGTTGATGTGACTGATGTCATACTGACTGATGTCACACTGACTGATATTTTTCAGTATCAGAGTGAGTTTGTTGATGTGACTGATGTCACACTGACTGATATTTTTCAGTATCAGAGTGAGTTTGTTGATGTGACTGATGTCACACTGACTGATATTTTGCAGTATCAGAGTTAGTTTGTTGATGTGACTGACGTCACACTGACTGATAATTTTCAGTATCAGAGTTAGTTTGTTGATGTGACTGACGTCACACTGACTGATAATTTTCAGTATCAGAGTGAGTTTGTTGATGTGACTGATGTCACACTGACTGATAATTTTCAGTATCAGAGTGAGTTTGTTGATGTGACTGATGTCATACTGACTGATAATTTTCAGTGTCAGAGTCGGTTTGTTGATGTGACTGATGTCACACTGACTGATAATTTTCAGTATCAGAGTGAGTTTGTTGATGTGACTGATAATTTTCAGTATCAGAGTCAGTTTGTTAATGTGACTGACGTCACACTGACTGATAATTTTCAGTATCAGAGTGAGTTTGTTGATGTGACTGATGTCACACTGACTGATAATTTTCAGTATCAGAGTCAGTTTGTTGATGTGACTGACGTGAGTCACACTGACTGATAATTTTCAGTGTCAGAGTCAGTTTGTTGATGTGACTGATGTCACACTGACTTATAATTTTCAGTATCAGAGTTAGTTTGTTGATGTGACTGATGTCACACTGACTGATGATTTTCAGTATCAGAGTGAGTTTGTTGATGTGACTGATGTCACACTGACTGATAATTTTCAGTATCAGAGTTAGTTTGTTGATGTGACTGATGTCAGACTGACTGATAATTTTCAGTATCAGAGTGAGTTTGTTGATGTGACTGATGTCACACTGACTGATATTTTTCAGTATCAGAGTGAGTTTGTTGATGTGACTGATGTCACACTGACTGATATTTTTCAGTATCAGAGTGAGTTTGTTGATGTGACTGATGTCACACTGACTGATATTTTTCAGTATCAGAGTGAGTTTGTTGATGTGACTGATGTCACACTGACTGATATTTTTCAGTATCAGAGTGAGTTTGTTGATGTGACTGATGTCACACTGACTGATATTTTGCAGTATCAGAGTTAGTTTGTTGATGTGACTGACGTCACACTGACTGATAATTTTCAGTATCAGAGTTAGTTTATTGATGTGACTGACGTCACACTGACTTATAATTTTCAGTATCAGAGTTAGTTTGTTGATGTGACTGATGTCAGACTGACTGATAATTTTCAGTATCAGAGTGAGTTTGTTGATGTGACTGATGTCACACTGACTGATAATTTTCAGTATCAGAGTGAGTTTGTTGATGTGACTGATGTCATACTGACTGATAATTTTCAGTGTCAGAGTCAGTTTGTTGATGTGACTGATGTCACACTGACTGATAATTTTCAGTATCAGAGTGAGTTTGTTGATGTGACTGATAATTTTCAGTATCAGAGTCAGTTTGTTAATGTGACTGACGTCACACTGACTGATAATTTTCAGTATCAGAGTGAGTTTGTTGATGTGACTGATGTCACACTGACTGATAATTTTCAGTATCAGAGTCAGTTTGTTGATGTGACTGACGTCACACTGACTGATAATTTTCAGTGTCAGAGTCAGTTTGTTGATGTGACTGATGTCACACTGACTTATAATTTTCAGTATCAGAGTTAGTTTGTTGATGTGACTGATGTCACACTGACTGATGATTTTCAGTATCAGAGTGAGTTTGTTGATGTGACTGATGTCACACTGACTGATAATTTTCAGTATCAGAGTTAGTTTGTTGATGTGACTGATGTCAGACTGACTGATAATTTTCAGTATCAGAGTGAGTTTGTTGATGTGACTGATGTCACACTGACTGATATTTTTCAGTATCAGAGTGAGTTTGTTGATGTGACTGATGTCACACTGACTGATATTTTTCAGTATCAGAGTGAGTTTGTTGATGTGACTGATGTCACACTGACTGATATTTTTCAGTATCAGAGTGAGTTTGTTGATGTGACTGATGTCACACTGACTGATATTTTGCAGTATCAGAGTTAGTTTGTTGATGTGACTGACGTCACACTGACTGATAATTTTCAGTATCAGAGTTAGTTTGTTGATGTGACTGACGTCACACTGACTTATAATTTTCAGTATCAGAGTTAGTTTGTTGATGTGACTGATGTCAGACTGACTGATAATTTTCAGTATCAGAGTGAGTTTGTTGATGTGACTGATGTCACACTGACTGATAATTTTCAGTATCAGAGTGAGTTTGTTGATGTGACTGATGTCATACTGACTGATAATTTTCAGTGTCAGAGTCAGTTTGTTGATGTGACTGATGTCACACTGACTGATAATTTTCAGTATCAGAGTGAGTTTGTTGATGTGACTGATAATTTTCAGTATCAGTCAGTTTGTTAATGTGACTGACGTCACACTGACTGATAATTTTCAGTATCAGAGTGAGTTTGTTGATGTGACTGATGTCACACTGACTGATAATTTTCAGTATCAGAGTCAGTTTGTTGATGTGACTGACGTCACACTGACTGATAATTTTCAGTGTCAGAGTCAGTTTGTTGATGTGACTGATGTCACACTGACTTATGACTTATAATTTTCAGTATCAGAGTTAGTTTGTTGATGTGACTGATGTCACACTGACTGATGATTTTCAGTATCAGAGTGAGTTTGTTGATGTGACTGATGTCACACTGACTGATAATTTTCAGTATCAGAGTTAGTTTGTTGATGTGACTGATGTCAGACTGACTGATAATTTTCAGTATCAGAGTGAGTTTGTTGATGTGACTGATGTCACACTGACTGATATTTTTCAGTATCAGAGTGAGTTTGTTGATGTGACTGATGTCACACTGACTGATATTTTTCAGTATCAGAGTGAGTTTGTTGATGTGACTGATGTCACACTGACTGATATTTTTCAGTATCAGAGTGAGTTTGTTGATGTGACTGATGTCACACTGACTGATATTTTTCAGTATCAGAGTGAGTTTGTTGATGTGACTGATGTCACACTGACTGATATTTTTCAGTATCAGAGTGAGTTTGTTGATGTGACTGATGTCACACTGACTGATATTTTTCAGTATCAGAGTGAGTTTGTTGATGTGACTGATGTCACACTGACTGATATTTTGCAGTATCAGAGTTAGTTTGTTGATGTGACTGACGTCACACTGACTGATAATTTTCAGTATCAGAGTTAGTTTGTTGATGTGACTGACGTCACACTGACTTATAATTTTCAGTATCAGAGTTAGTTTGTTGATGTGACTGATGTCAGACTGACTGATAATTTTCAGTATCAGAGTGAGTTTGTTGATGTGACTGATGTCACACTGACTGATAATTTTCAGTATCAGAGTGAGTTTGTTGATGTGACTGATGTCATACTGACTGATAATTTTCAGTGTCAGAGTCAGTTTGTTGATGTGACTGATGTCACACTGACTGATAATTTTCAGTATCAGAGTGAGTTTGTTGATGTGACTGATAATTTTCAGTATCAGAGTCAGTTTGTTAATGTGACTGACGTCACACTGACTGATAATTTTCAGTATCAGAGTGAGTTTGTTGATGTGACTGATGTCACACTGACTGATAATTTTCAGTATCAGAGTCAGTTTGTTGATGTGACTGACGTCACACTGACTGATAATTTTCAGTGTCAGAGTCAGTTTGTTGATGTGACTGATGTCACACTGACTTATGACTTATAATTTTCAGTATCAGAGTTAGTTTGTTGATGTGACTGATGTCACACTGACTGATATTTTTCAGTATCAGAGTGAGTTTGTTGATGTGACTGATGTCACACTGACTGATATTTTGCAGTATCAGAGTTAGTTTGTTGATGTGACTGACGTCACACTGACTGATAATTTTCAGTATCAGAGTTAGTTTGTTGATGTGACTGACGTCACACTGACTTATAATTTTCAGTATCAGAGTTAGTTTGTTGATGTGACTGATGTCAGACTGACTGATAATTTTCAGTATCAGAGTGAGTTTGTTGATGTGACTGATGTCACACTGACTGATAATTTTCAGTATCAGAGTGAGTTTGTTGATGTGACTGATGTCACACTGACTGATATTTTGCAGTATCAGAGTTAGTTTGTTGATGTGACTGACGTCACACTGACTGATAATTTTCAGTATCAGAGTTAGTTTGTTGATGTGACTGACGTCACACTGACTGATAATTTTCAGTATCAGAGTTAGTTTGTTGATGTGACTGATGTCAGACTGACTGATAATTTTCAGTATCAGAGTGAGTTTGTTGATGTGACTGATGTCACACTGACTGATAATTTTCAGTATCAGAGTCAGTTTGTTGATGTGACTGATGTCATACTGACTGATAATTTTCAGTGTCAGAGTCAGTTTGTTGATGTGACTGATGTCACACTGACTGATAATTTTCAGTATCAGAGTGAGTTTGTTGATGTGACTGATGTCACACTGACTGATAATTTCAGTATCAGAGTCAGTTTGTTAATGTGACTGACGTCACACTGACTGATAATTTTCAGTATCAGAGTGAGTTTGTTGATGTGACTGATGTCACACTGACTGATGATTTTCAGTATCAGAGTCAGTTTGTTGATGTGACTGACGTCACACTGACTGATAATTTTCAGTGTCAGAGTCAGTTTGTTGATGTGACTGATGTCACACTGACTTATAATTTTCAGTATCAGAGTGAGTTTGTTGATGTGACTGATGTCACACTGACTGATATTTTTCAGTATCAGAGTGAGTTTGTTGATGTGACTGATGTCACACTGACTGATATTTTTCAGTATCAGAGTGAGTTTGTTGATGTGACTGATGTCACACTGACTGATATTTTGCAGTATCAGAGTTAGTTTGTTGATGTGACTGACGTCACACTGACTGATAATTTTCAGTATCAGAGTTAGTTTGTTGATGTGACTGACGTCACACTGACTTATAATTTTCAGTATCAGAGTTAGTTTGTTGATGTGACTGATGTCAGACTGACTGATAATTTTCAGTATCAGAGTGAGTTTGTTGATGTGACTGATGTCACACTGACTGATAATTTTCAGTATCAGAGTGAGTTTGTTGATGTGACTGATGTCATACTGACTGATAATTTTCAGTGTCAGAGTCAGTTTGTTGATGTGACTGATGTCACACTGACTGATAATTTTCAGTATCAGAGTGAGTTTGTTGATGTGACTGATAATTTTCAGTATCAGAGTCAGTTTGTTAATGTGACTGACGTCACACTGACTGATAATTTTCAGTATCAGAGTGAGTTTGTTGATGTGACTGATGTCACACTGACTGATAATTTTCAGTATCAGAGTCAGTTTGTTGATGTGACTGACGTCACACTGACTGATAATTTTCAGTGTCAGAGTCAGTTTGTTGATGTGACTGATGTCACACTGACTTATGACTTATAATTTTCAGTATCAGAGTTAGTTTGTTGATGTGACTGATGTCACACTGACTGATGATTTTCAGTATCAGAGTGAGTTTGTTGATGTGACTGATGTCACACTGACTGATAATTTTCAGTATCAGAGTTAGTTTGTTGATGTGACTGATGTCAGACTGACTGATAATTTTCAGTATCAGAGTGAGTTTGTTGATGTGACTGATGTCACACTGACTGATATTTTTCAGTATCAGAGTGAGTTTGTTGATGTGACTGATGTCACACTGACTGATATTTTTCAGTATCAGAGTCAGTTTGTTGATGTGACTGATGTCACACTGACTGATATTTTTCAGTATCAGAGTGAGTTTGTTGATGTGACTGATGTCACACTGACTGATATTTTGCAGTATCAGAGTTAGTTTGTTGATGTGACTGACGTCACACTGACTGATAATTTTCAGTATCAGAGTTAGTTTGTTGATGTGACTGACGTCACACTGACTGATAATTTTCAGTATCAGAGTTAGTTTGTTGATGTGACTGATGTCAGACTGACTGATAATTTTCAGTATCAGAGTGAGTTTGTTGATGTGACTGATGTCACACTGACTGATAATTTTCAGTATCAGAGTCAGTTTGTTGATGTGACTGATGTCATACTGACTGATAATTTTCAGTGTCAGAGTCAGTTTGTTGATGTGACTGATGTCACACTGACTGATAATTTTCAGTATCAGAGTGAGTTTGTTGATGTGACTGATGTCACACTGACTGATAATTTCAGTATCAGAGTCAGTTTGTTAATGTGACTGACGTCACACTGACTGATAATTTTCAGTATCAGAGTGAGTTTGTTGATGTGACTGATGTCACACTGACTGATGATTTTCAGTATCAGAGTCAGTTTGTTGATGTGACTGACGTCACACTGACTGATAATTTTCAGTGTCAGAGTCAGTTTGTTGATGTGACTGATGTCACACTGACTTATAATTTTCAGTATCAGAGTTAGTTTGTTGATGTGACTGATGTCACACTGATTGATGATTTTCAGTATCAGAGTGAGTTTGTTGATGTGACTGATGTCACACTGACTGATAATTTTCAGTATCAGAGTTAGTTTGTTGATGTGACTGATGTCACACTGACTGATAATTTTCAGTATCAGTCAGTTTGTTGATGTGACTGATGTCACACTGACTGATATTTTTCAGTATCAGAGTGAGTTTGTTGATGTGACTGATGTCACACTGACTGATAATTTTCAGTATCAGAGTGAGTTTGTTGATGTGACTGATGTCACACTGACTGATATTTTTCAGTATCAGAGTTAGTTTGTTGATGTGACTGATGTCACACTGACTGATATTTTTCAGTATCAGAGTGAGTTTGTTGATGTGACTGATGTCACACTGACTGATATTTTTCAGTATCAGAGTGAGTTTGTTGATGTGACTGATGTCACACTGACTGATATTTTGCAGTATCAGAGTGAGTTTGTTGATGTGACTGATGTCACACTGACTGATAATTTTCAGTATCAGAGTTAGTTTGTTGATGTGACTGATGTCACACTGACTGATAATTTCCAGTATCAGAGTTAGTTTATTGATGTGACTGATAATTTTCAGTATCAGAGTCAGTCTGTTGATGTGACTGATGTCACACTGACTGATAATTTCCAGTATCAGAGTTAGTTTATTGATGTGACTGATAATTTTCAGTATCAGAGTCAGTCTGTTGATGTGACTGATGTCACACTGACTGATATTTTCCAGTATCAGAGTTAGTTTGTTGATGTGACTGATGTCACACTGACTGATATTTTCCAGTATCAGAGTGAGTTTGTTGATGTAACTGATGTCACACTGATTGATAATTTTCAGTATCAGAGTGAGTTTGTTGATACTGACAGTATCACTAAGAGATATGGAAAAAAAGAGTCAAAATTACAGATAAAACTAGAATGCTCCCAACTTTGGGGCTGATACACAGTCCTTAGACATTATGGGGACCAATACCTTATATTGGCATAAACCACTTATGAATGGCCCCAAACATTGGGGGCATAAATAGTCCCTGGACATTATGTGAACCTATTACTCATATTGCAACTGAAAACTAAATTTCCCCCAACTTTGTGTGGATACATAGTCCCTGGACATTATGTGAACCTATACCTTATATTGTCACAGACAACTAGAATGTTCCAAAATTTGGGTTAATATACAGTAACTATTTTAAGGGTTTATATGTCGTAAACATAGATAATTAACCACTGTGGTTGGAAATCACTTTCAATTTCCAGTCAAGATATAACAAGTTAACCAAAGGTAAAAATAGAGACCTAACATCTCAGACTAACAGCTACACTATGTTGTCTTAACTGTAGGGCTTATCTTAAGTAACTGAGAATTTAATTGATATTTAACTGACCATTGGTCAGTCTGTGTTTATTTACAAACATTTGATGATAGATAAGTTATATGTTAACACCAGATAGTTATCTTCAATCAGTTTACTGATAAAATCTTAATATTGCTGTCAAAGCAAATATCTTTTGAAACAGAAGATAATCTCCAAATTTTATTGAAAGGGAGATAACTCCCATATTTTTTTATTATCAAGGGAGACAACTCTAAAATTAAAAAAAATATATGTTTTTTTTTATCAGTTAACCAAGCAGAATCATATCTTTTCAGTTTAATTTATAATTGAGTTAATAATAATAATAATAATCAATGATACAACAGTTTACACAACTCACCAGATTTCCTCTTTTTTATATTGTTATTATCCATTGACTAATTTCTGTGATAATGTTAACATATTTGAATTCCTTACAAATTTTAATTTCCCAATTTACACTGTATACAATATTCAGTTAGCTTTCAAACACACAACATAAAGTAATCTATAATGTTTACAACTGGTAGGTTTCTAGGATTATATAAACCCATTTCTACATCTGTTACATCAACATAAATAGCTAACTTTCTCTTTTATCAATATAATGTTATCCTGAACTTAAAAATAAGCAAATTATTCCAATTAAATTAATAGCAGCAAGATAAGATTCTGAGTGACTATAATTGTTCCACGGTTATTATATTGATGAGCAATCTTAAAACACAAAGATGATTTCAACAGTTGTTATCTATTTATCATGAAGGAAATAATTATCTCTGTAGGAGCAAAGCTACTTATGGGGCTCATTAAGGGGAGATTATCATAGTAATTGCTATAATTTGATAACAATTCCAACATTCCTGATACACCTTGTTCCTTACATGTCTATCAGTACATTATGTTAGATTCATACAGGACTTCTCAAAAAGATCATACAATTTATATATGGGATTAAAATGACAACATGTTGGTCTTTTTGAAGTGACATTATTTTGGTATAGGGGGAAATGGCAGATTCTGAAATCTGAAAGTCTGTGACAATTTTGGTTTCTTTTTCCTAAGTGTCAACACATCAATTACAAAAAATATACAGATATTTTTCGCGGAAATAGATTTCAAAATTTGTTCCATTGAAAAATGTCCTACAATTCTGTCCTGTCCTAGCTGTTTTTTTCTTGACCAGAGTAAGATTAAATTACTTTATCTTGACCAGTAAGGATCAATGTTAATCAGACACCCATTTATTTCCTGTAAAAATCTGATTACATTGATAAAAGAAATGTTTGGCTGTAGATTAGAACTACAGTGAAACCTGTCTAAACTGAACCCTGAATAAACAAAACCCTGAATAAACTGAACCCTGAATAAACAAAACCCTGAATAAACTGAACCCTGAATAAACTGAACCCTGAATAAACTGAACCCTAAATAAACTGAACCCTGAATAAACTAAACCCTGAATAAACTGAACCCTGAATAAACTAAACCCTGAATAAACTGAACCCTGAATAAACTGAACCCTGAATAAACTGAACCCTGACTAAACAAAACCCTGAATAAACTGAACCCTGAATAAACTTAACCCTGAATAAACTGAACCCTGAATAAACTAAACCCTGAATAAACTGAAATCCTATATAAACTGAACCCTGAATAAACTGAACCCTGAATAAACTGAACCCTGACTAAACTGAAATCCTGCATAAACTAAACCCTGAATAAACTGAACCCTGAATAAACTGAACCCTAAATAAACTGAACCCTGAATAAACTGAAATCCTGTATAAACTGAACCCTGAATAAACTGAACCCTGAATAAACTGAAATCCTGTATAAACTGAATCATGAATAAACTGAACCCTGAATAAACTGAACCCTGAATAAACTGAAATCCTGTATAAACTGAACTTTAAATAAAGTCCTAATGTAGGAAATCTTTGTTAATTTAACTTGTCTATTCTGAACACAACAGTTGGTTCTAATGAGGTCCTGATGAGGTTCTAATGAGGTTCAGTTTAGACAGGCTTCACTGTATGTACATTTGCCTAATTTTCTTTAATCTCCTTTGACTGAGTAAAATCTTTTAATACAAGATAAAAATCACATACTCTGTGGAATAAACACCCTGATATATTGTTTTGACAAGCTGTGGGTCATAATCAATACTCTTTGACAAGGTTATTGGTCTATATAGTTGTCTCTTATCAGGCCACTCGCATCAAAGGCCATCCTCTTATCAGGCCCCTCACATCAAAGGCCATCCTCTTATCAGGCCCCTCACATCAAAGGCCATCCTCTTATCAGGCCAGATTTCAGATGCACTGAGATAGTAAAATACTGGTAAATTGTCTAGTTCAAGAGAGGCCACCCCTCTTATTCTGCCATGTTTTCCATAGCAGAAGAGTTGATCTTATAAGAGAGGGGCTACTGTACACAATGGGTAAAATAAACGGAGAAGAAGATATTGATCCCTCCTTGGTTTTACTCCTCGGGTTGTGGGTGTGGTCAATGTTTTTGTTTGTACTGTCATTGGTGTTCTTTCCCTCCACAATATCTTTGAACCGACTCACTCTGAGTTGGTTTTGATAAAGAAATGTTTGAAGATACCAAAGGGGTAATCAGAAGTCGTAACTCGACGAAGGACAGACAATACAATGGCCAAAAGATACCAAAGGGGTAATCAGAAGTCGTAATTCAAAGAAGGACAGACAATACAATGGCCACAATAAAAAGGACAAATGCACAAACAATGATCTACAAAACACTAAACAGAAAAACTAAAGATTGAGCAACATGATCTCAATTATGAAAAGAAAGTTTAAACAGTGATGGTCCACAATTCCATCAATATCAACAAAACAAACAATCCCTCTCATTTAAAATCATTGAACATATTAAAAAAAGACCATGAAATATAATGTTGTAAATCCCTGTCTTCATTTGAGTCAAGCACAAAAATGTGGCAGGGTTAAATTGGTTAATGGGATCCCAAACCTTCCCTTTTGATAATTGAATATCCCACAGCAATACTAAACAAATACAACATGTACAGATTCACTTTCAATAAAAAAAAACCTGCTATCAGAGAAGAACAGCATCACGTTCCTTATACAATGTACTGTAATACATTCCTATGATAATAAGTTACAGCTAGCAACCCTGTCATTATTAATTAGTGTTGTTTGACTATCAAACTGACATTTAGTAATGAAATAAATCACTTGAAACATTTGTCAACAAAATTTCATCATACAAAAATCAAATAGATTAATGAGCGTCACTACCTTTATTGCTAGCCTTGTTCATTTGGAATCAGGTGATCCGGGTGCAATCCCAGAAAGTCTTAAATCAACAATAAAAATACAGTAAATAATATCTTGTTAATTTCAAAATGTTATATATATATAGGTGAAGATGTAAGGGAGAAATCCCACACTTACACAGAGGTTTTGAATACCTCAAATATTATATTAAAATAAGGGGAAAACTCCACCTTTTATATATCCCTCAAACAAAAAGAGCAAATTAATAAAAAAATGGCTTAATGTTGAGGGGGAAATGAATGGCTGATTATCTTTTGATACATATTATTTGTTCTTGTACTTTAAATTGTTTGTATGAAAACAAAATATCTTTTTATATATATTATTTTGTGTATTTTTCATCTATAGTGTAGGTATTGAACTTCATTTTTATAACATTTTTCTATTTTTAAAATAAACAAACAAAAAAAATCAACAACTTTGTAAAATTGGTACTTGTTTCTTCTTCTTCTATCTAAAGCTTACAACACTATGGAGACAGAAAAAAGGCTAAATCAAACACATTGGGTAATAACATACTGAAGGTTGTCATATGTACTCAGTCAGATAGCATGGCTGGTTGTTACTTCAAGGAGGCAGTGCAATAAAGACTTTTTGTAACTTCAACAAGGCAGTGATCTAAAAACAAATCACTGACAACATTCTGGTCTAGTAAATACAGAATTTTAATTTTAATTTTTGGTGATTAACGCCACTTTCAGCAATATTTCAGCTATATCATGGCGACCAGTTTTAGTGGTGGAGGAAGCCGGAGTACCCGGAGAGAACCACCGATCCTGGGCAAGCAACTGGTCAACTTTATCACTTGCGACTGCGAGTCGAGTGCACCCTATTTTGTAATTTACAAAGCTGGGTGCGAACCACACCGTATTGGTGATAGGCTTGTATGAGCTGTTAGATCCAACGACCTAACTAATTGAGCCACCCGGGCCCCTAGGTAAATACAGACGTTAAGCTCAAACTTAAAATCAAATAAAAAGTAAATGAATTAGAAAAACACCGAAACATTCTGTCCATCCGTTTTGAAGTTTAATATGCCACACAAACACTGGCCACCCATATGGCTGAATAGAATGCCACTCAAACATTTTTAGCATCCATTTGGCAGTTTGGTTTGCCACTCAAACATTCTATTCCACCCATCTAGCAGTATATATAAAATGCCAGTAAAACATGTTATCCACCCATCTAGTAGTTGACCCTTCCCCCCACCCAAAACCCCAAAAAAGAGTGTGACAGAATATAAAATAGACTTGTTACAAATCTCTTCCTTATTAAAAATCCCTAAAAATGGTGCTATAAAAGTGTACATCTGGACTGACCACCTGTATTTACATGTCTTTACTGATTACATCATGTCAGTCAAGATGACAACTTTTAACAATTTTTTTAAAGGAGTTATCAATAAGAAAGGGATTTGTATAAAGTTTAGATTATCTGATCTCTTAAGAAAAGAAAAAAGAAATCACCAAAGCATATTTTCACCACTGGAGTAGCATCCAGAGTATTGACTCAGTAATAGGTTGACATTTCTATGTTAATACCCCAGTAATACTCATTGATTTCTAGTTATTGTCTCAAGTGTTTCACATGTTTTTACACTAACAAAATAACACCTCTCAAAGGAATATGGAACAAGATGTTTATAATGAAAATAAGAACATATAGCTCCTCTCAAAGAGAAAAATAGAAAATTATGGTAGCTTAAGTTGTTTATAATGAAAATAACAAAATAATAACATTTCTTAACAAAATGTGGAAAAGAATGGTGGACTGATATGTTTATAATAATGCATTCCAACTTTGGTTCTAATTGAATTTTTTTTTAAAGTGAACAGATGACAGATGCCAAGTGATGGCAATTGGCAATTGGCCAATTGGACTAGATGACAAAAAATATTGGAGAAAAAAACAAATTAAGGTTGAAGGGTAATCAGAAATGTAAAACCAGAGGCCCCCAGGAGTCTGTAATCACTCACCTGGTTTTCAATTTGACTTCTAAATTTAATAAGAAAAGATTGAACACATATCAAACCACATAAAAACTCAAATTTCAGTTGATCCAAGCTTAAAATAAACCTATTTTTGCCATTTAAAGAATTTTCTGTTTTTAGTGGGGACTGTAATAACAATTTTTAAGTAGACTACCCAAAGATCATCTCAGTCCAAATGTGGCTTAATTGGGTTTGATGGTTTCTAAGTGAAAGATTTTAATAAAAAAAAAAAATTATGAAAATAAAATTTGCATACATCGGCTGAACAAAAAATTGCATAGGAAAACTTTGATGACATGTTAAACTACTCAATATCATGCAGCTGCAACATAAACTTGAGCTCATTTTGACTTAAGATAAAGCAGTAATGGTGAAGCAAAGAAATTTCTATTTGCAGTATCAGCAGCCATATTGAATGGAGGGGGGTATATTTTTTCCCCAGAGCCAGATAATGTTTCCCCCCCCCCCCCCACCCTTGTCCCCCTGTTTGTCACCTATTAGTATTATTTGTATGTCATCAGTTTTTTCCCTTTGTCTACCACCCATGATCTAATGTTACCAGTTCAGTATATCAGGATCAATATCCACCAGTACTATTATAAATAATTACATAATTTATTTAGTAACAGATACTGCTATAAATCACTACCTACTTGGAGCCTGTACAAGTATAATGAATCATTTCTATCATCTTAAAGTTCAACAGTTAATTGCAACATAATTAAATCATTTAGTCTGAAATTTTCTTTTCTCTCTATTCCTATTTGATATATTAATTTATTGGGAAATTTTGACAGTGTAAATATGACTGGAACTATAAAGTGGGCCATATTTTGGAGAGACATTAGTGTACACAGCACCATCGATCAGGGACTAGTGCATACAAATTCTATTTCATAAATAAACAGTACTGGTCGATGACAACTCCTCTACAAAATATAGAAATAACGCACAGAAGACACCCAAAATCTAGTTCCTGGCTAAGGACAGACATAAAAATGTGGCGGAGTTAAACCAGCTTATAGGATCTCAACACTGCTCCTTTTGATATCTAGATCTCCAGTACTTCAAAGAAGAAAGACTTACTCACTTACATAATACAACGCAGAGTCAGTAAATGCTCTTAGTTAATCATCTGCTTGCTAAAATTGTAGAATTTGTTGTTTATAGACCACAACTTTAAGGATAAAAAATCATAATTGATATGTCTAATAGATTTAATTATCAATTAAACAAGAATACCAAAATAAATTAATAGTTTTCATGATTGACAAGATGTAGAACATAATCAACACATAGGAATTAAACTTGGACATAAAGTTACAGTAAAAAGTATCTTTATAAAATAGATAACTTAAATGACAAGACACACTTATTAGCTCAGCATATCAACATATCTATATTATAACCACATTTTGAGACTTTAAAATCAGAATTTACCAGCAAATAAATACATTCATATCGTAGTTTGATGTATAATATACATATGCAATCAGTGCCTTTGACCACTAGAGTCTTGTAAGTTTCAATCTAGCCCATGGTGTACTTAAAGTGTCCTCTCTTAATTTATAGTGTAGAAAGTTTCTAGGCACGGCAGACTATTTATAGTGTTAGAAGTTTCTACTTCTAAACCTAACGGACTATTTACTGGAACAAAGTTGTTTGATAAACATTATTGGATCTTGTCATCAAAGGTCAAGGTCACAGTGACCTCAAGTTTTATATACAACACTGACTCTGGCATATTCTAAAACATTTACAAAAAAAATTATATACAAAATATAAGGACTCTGGGTCTTAAAACAAACAGGTTATGCTCCAGAGAAGTTTGTATTAGAAGTAGAAACAGAAGAAGAATTCAAGGTAATTCAATGTCTTCCTTTAGTAAAGGGGAGGTATAATAAATAATACACAATTCATTAACAACACTCGGGCAGAGTTCATTATTACAATACATAATGTAATTAAAGACCAGTCATGATCTATACATACTAGTAATTAAAGACCAGTCATGATTGATATGATCTATACATACCAGTAATTAAAGACCAGTCAAGATTGATATGATCTATACATACTAGTAATTAAAGACCAGTCATGATCTATACATACCAGTAATTAAAGACCAGTCATGATCTATACATACCAGTAATTAAAGACCAGTCATGATCTATACATACCAGTAATTAAAGACCAGTCATGATCTATACATACCAGTAATTAAAGACCAGTCATGATCTATACATACCAGTAATTAAAGACCAGTCATGATCTATACATACCAGTAATTAAAGACCAGTCATGATCTATACATACCAGTAATTAAAGACCAGTCATGATCTATACATACCAGTAATTAAAGACCAGTCATGATCTATACATACCAGTAATTAAAGACCAGTCATGATCTATACATACCAGTAATTAAAGACCAGTCATGATCTATACATACCAGTAATTAAAGACCAGTCATGATCTATGCATACCAGTAATTAAAGACCAGTCATGATTTATACATACCAGTAATTAAAGATCAGTCATGATCTATGCATACCAGTAATTAAAGACCAGCCATGATCTATACATACCAGTAATTAAAGACCAGTCATGATCTATACATACCAGTAATTAAAGACCAGTCATGATCTATGCATACTAGTAATTAAAGACCAGTCATGATCTATACATACCAGTAATTAAAGACTAGTCATGATCTATACATACCAGTAATTAAAGACCAGTCATGATCTATACATACCAGTAATTAAAGACCAGTCATGATTTATGTGTTGTAACAAATGATGTCCAACAACTATGTATTACTTACTTTTAAACTTAAACTTTATCAACAAAATTTCTCTATAAAGACACCACAATATAGTTGAAATACTGCAAAAGTTGGTGGTAAACACCAATCAATCAATCTTTATAAAGACTAATTAGGGATCGACCATTTAATTTGCAGGGGGGGGGGGGGGGATTATGGTTTTTTTGTTTCGTTCAGAATTTTTTTTTCGGACAACACAAGAGTTAGATTATTTATTTTTTATCGGGCAAAGTGCGAAATTTTTTTTCCAGAATTTAACATTAGGTTATATGACAAAAACTCTGAATCAGATTATTTTTTTTTCCTCCACCAAAATCAGAATATTTTTTTCAGCAACATTGGGAATCACAATATTTTTACTGAAAAAGTCATAGGCAGTAAAACTTTCCAATATTAAAAAGTAGAAATATACCATTATTATACAATACAAAGTTGTGAAAAAAATTCCATTCAAATGGGTGAAACATGCATTATTATGTACCGGTACGAGAGAAACAGGATTTATGGAATTTACAGATAGTAAAACTAGGTCACCTCTTACCGTTGGAAAATGACCGACAATTTATATTTATTGACGTTTGAACGCTGTATTAATTTTAAGGAAATGAATACTTTAACTAACATTATAATGATATACCTCCCTGTTTCCATGATACATCAGTTATACATATGGATGAAGGAGAATATTTATATAATTACTAACTTCTGTTATTGATACTTATAGAAAAATTACAGAAAATTGAACATTGTGTTGATATGGTAACCAGGGAGAAGTAATTTTACAACTCATTAAGAATCTAATTGACAAGATAAATCTTCGGTGATCTAATTTGAGATTTTTTAGGCTGTATGTTATAATGTGTATACCAAACACTCAACATCTCGTCTAAGCTGATCAAATGTTTTCTATAATAGATCAGTCATCTCTTATTAACGAGGAATTTCGAGGAAATTCGTTTGTTTGCTAACCTGTATTTTCAATTTAGGGAATTTTGCCATCTCTGACTCAAAAACTTTAACCTATATCCAAAAATTAGGAATTTAAATACAAGAATTTTACACAGACTAAGTCATAAGTTCAGTTAAGTAATTATCTGCTAAACAGAGATGAACGTGTTCACAGATGAAAACAGAGGAAACTTCCCTATTCAGTGCCTGAAGAAACCTTCGTTTCTAGCTGTTTGGACCAAGTTTGACACATTCTATTTTCCAAATGTTTTACTAAAAAAAGAAAATTTGCTGTTCAGAAGAAAACGTTCATCTCTGGTTAATTTGGAAAAGAAAGTTTAAACAGTGATGGTCAACCAATTCCATCAATATTAACAAAACAAACAGTTTCAGAAATTCAAATCATAAGCAGGATTCCACTACTGTTTAGTAATTTTTAGATTGTTAGCCATATATTCAATGTAGTAATTTTTGCTTTATAATTTGGGCCAGTTACTGCTTAAAGGGGCTATTACATTATATTAGCTCAACTGTCCAATACATATTATTGTTTCAAGTTTTATGTTATAATGTTCATGTCAACATTTCAATTTCAGAATAAAAATTAAAATCCAAAATGATAGTTTCATGGTAATTGGACCATAACTGTGAAAATGTGTAATATTTTATGATTTTTTTTCCAAATCATGAAACTTCCAAATAATCACCAATTTGGAATTCTATACCTTATAAGTTGTTATCTAGACCATTCTATATTTGAAATTTGGAGATTCAGGAAATGCAAAAAAAAAAAAAAAAAAAAAAAAAAAATTGCCAACGACAATTCTGATCCTTGGCACAAATTGCATCCAGTTTTACTACAAGTAACATCTAGTTGTGAATGGAATTCTTACTACAACAACTACTACCAGGTGATGTCATTTCTTTTTATCAACAAAAGTTAAAACTCTTAAGCCCGGTATACACGATACAAGTTTTGCATCCAAGTCTCCATTCAAGAAAACTTGAATTCAAGTTTGTGTATACACGATGCAAGAAATTTTGATGAATACACACAAGTTTTGGCGGGAGATACAACAAACAAAATGGCATTTTTGGGAGGAGAGGAGGGTGCTGCCCTTTGTATTGCATTATTATGTACAATTGTACTGCGAAGGAGATTAAGCTCCAAAAAGAGGTCAACATGGGCTCGTAAATGGCTTCGAAGGCAACGATGGGGTGTATTTCTATGAAGTCTATTATATCTTCAATCATTTCATTAGTCCATGTAACTGTCTTTTTCCTGCATTTTGGAGTTTCCTCGTTTCCCGCCATCTTTGCACAACACGTGTAGTTGTTATTATTTACATTCACAAATTGATGCTGATAAGGATTCTGTCTTCTGATTGGTCAATCTCCATCCAAGTTCCATCCAAGTTGAAAAAAAATAGGATGCATTTCTATTCCATCCAAGTCCGTTCAAGTTTTTTGATTCAAGTTTCTTGTATGGTATACACGATCAAAAAACTTGAATGGAGACTTGGATGCAAAACTTGCATCGTGTATACCGGGCTTTAAACTAAATTAAACTTAACCTTGTCTATAACGTTAATGAAAAGAAAGACAACTCATTAACATCACTCTTCTAATAATTAACATCTACCGGTAATAAACATTAATCAGAATAACAAAGATCTGACCTAATGTCAAACATTTATATATTTTAAGGTCATGGTGATATTGACAGAGTCACTACTATTTTGCTGATATTAATGTAGATGTTTGACATTTCTAGTCAGTAGGAGTCAAATCTAACAGTATTGTGTGGTTTATTGTCCTAAGTTCATCTTTCTGACTTTCTAATCAACTACACATAATTTTCAACAAAAGAGCCGCACTATAAATATTTGTTTTCTTCTGCTGTAGTAACTCACAAAGTCTTTACATCTGGATTCTAGAAGAAGATGCTATATAAAATCCAGGTGTGAACAAAGCTTTGTTCAAATTCTAATTATTTACATGGAAGTAAGAGTTTACTGGAAGCAGATGCCTCTCTATGTAATTAAAATATGTTGTGGGGTTTTTTTTGTAATATTTTTTTCAGATGTTAAGAATATTAATCTCCATAATAGATTATATCAGTGTACTCTTAGTTGTTTCCTTTACTACAATGGTTCATTATTAGATCATTAGGCTTACAATGGGTTCAAAAAATGAAATATGGCTTCCATTATTCTAAGACATGTCAAAGATACAATGGGCTCAACAAATGAAATATGGCTTCCATTATTCTAAGACATGTCAAAGAAAGAATTTGAAAGATATCACATTTATACTTAAAAAAATTAACTTTGCACAATTTATGAAAATCAATAGATTAAATCCAACATTTACTAAACTTATTTTTGAAATAATATTCTTGTATAATATTTTATGGGTCTATACATTCTATAAATATAATACAGTTCTCATTAGAGGTACTTGCTTGTTTTTATTTTTGTTTTCAAAATTTCATACAATTTACGCTTTACTGAATTTGATACCAGATCTTTTTCCTTGTTTTAAAATAATAGAAAAAAAATTATCCACCCAATATAGTGTAACACTAACAATCATATTCAACAAAGCTATTGTATCACTCAGATATAAGTCAAATACATACAAGGTCTCTGAGGGGCCGTTGTGATCGTGATCGTATGGTAATTGGATTTACAACTACCTACACAATTAGTGCCTATCACCCTGTTCAGGTGAGGTGTCCTCGATACAACATTATGTAATAAAGTTTATCAGCAGTCATTCCCAAGGTCCGTCAGATATGTGGCAATGTCCAGCAAAAATTGGTTTGGTTCAGTAAAAGGTTATTCATTACTTGACCAAATGACCTGTAGGAATCTGAGCACCTCCTCTGTGGAGTATGTGAATGTCCTGTAAACTTTAAGTTGGGTCCAGTAATTCGTACTCCTTTACTGGACCGAATGTCCATTCAACTTCAATTTACCTTGGGAAACACTGTTATCAGTGACTTACGACAGGTCAGTGGTTTTCTCCAGGCACTCCGATTTCCTACATCAATAAAACTGACAGCCACGATATAGCTTAAATATTATTGAAAGTGGCGTTAAAAACTATAACCCTAACCCCATACATTTCTCTGATTAATTCAACATAAGTTTTCTTCAACATATGTTTTCCTGTACAAAATGACCTGTCCATATTATATGTGTTAGTATTCAGTATCATTGCTTCTAATCACATGCCACAAAAATAAATGTCCCATTTGTAGATGTTTAAGATTAATAGGTTCTTACATACGTTCTTGGGAAAGACCGGGTGATCTTCCATGAGTGATAGAAATGTTATGTCTTTTCGCGAGTGTAGCGCAGCGAAACGAGCAAAAAGAAACAAAAATTTCTATCACAAGTGGAAGATCACCCCAGGCTTTCCCAACAACGCATGAGAAACCCCATACATGAAATATGACGTGACACATATTTTGACGTCATTGAAGAATGACGTCAAAGGTACGGAAAAGGACATCTAGAAATACGAAAAAATGAAAATAAAAGACACAAATATATTTAATACGTTGGAGTCTGTATTTGAAAAAAAACCCAATGGTTAAATCCGTAATATATCTGTTATTCAGCTATGAGACAGGGTATATAATGTGACATTCCCGGCTTAAGATATATATTTAAACGATTTTTTTCTTGTTAAGAGGCGTTCTGATTGGATGTCACGAGTAAAGACGAGTGCACGTACACTCGTCTTAACTCGGTCGTCTCAACCCGAAAACGTCCATTTACGGAAGAATTAATATTCCTATTTAAATATATAATGGTCAATAAAAACACTAAATTATATCTAAGAGTCAAAATGTTTCTAAAAACTACATGTAGGTGTATGTTTTAACTAGGTGTTTATGTTTTAACTATGTGTATGTTTTAACTAGGTGTTGTATGTTTTAACTGTACATTACTTTATTAACTAGAAAATCAAAGAAGAGTTTGAAGATACCAAAGGGGTAATCAGAATCTGTAAAACGAAGAAGGACAGACAGCACAATGGCCAATATATGATATTTTCTATTTTTGGTTTTTATTATTAGTTAAACCTGTCTAAATTGAACCTCCTTGGGGTCAACTCTTGTGTCCGGTTTATACAGGTTAAACTAACAAAGATTTCCTACATTTGGACTGTATCAAAAGTTCGATTTAAACAGGATTCCAGTTTATTCGGGGTTCGGTTTAAACAGGTTTCACTGTATGGATAGACAATGAACAAACGAAAGCTTAATTTGTAATAATAGGAAATTTAATTTAATAGAATCAATGTTTAAGGCAGTAATCATGTAAGCACTAATATAGTCTAATATCAAAATGTAGAACAGATCATACAATGTCATCTGAAGACTCTTGTTTTGAACTAGTTCTTTATTGGATGAAACTAAATCCACAAAAAAAAAACTGTATGCAGTTAATTAGTAAACAACAATTATTAAAATAAGTAACTAGTACATGTATGTAGTCTCAAAGAAGATTTTACATTTATCAAAAATGGCAACTAAATGAAAAACAAAAAATACCACACTGTTAGAACAGTTCCAAAATAAAATAGAAAAATCGTAGAAAGAGGCTAAAATCAATGAATTAGTACCAGATTGCCGAATCCCAGATTGCCGAATACCATATTGCCGAATCCCATATTGCCGACTTTTGTTAAAAATGACAAAGTTTCATAATATTATTTTTTATTTAAAAAAAAATATTGATGATGTGTACATATTTTATTTTATTTTTCGTGCAATTTTAATTAGAAAAACCATAATCAAATGCACTGATGAATAGGAGATGCCGATCCTCGATTACTCAAATAATTGAAGAACAATGGAAATAAACTACAAATAAGTAAATGTTTATTTAGAGTTTTACTAAGTCTTGCTCAAATGCAAAATTTGGGACCTATTTACAAAACAAAAAATGTGTATTCTCTCATGTTAATGTTAGTTATTATTCACAGAGCATATGTTTTGAAATTATTTCTTGGCATCCTTCATCTTGACAGAAATCATGGTTGTCTGCAGGACTAATACACCGTATATCCTTTTGACTTTGAGCTCGAATGGTATAATCTAAACTCCCTTGTACGTCGGACCATTTCAAAAGAAATATTTATTTAATTATTTACAATATTCCTTCATAAATTAGAAGCATTATTCTACTTGCAATAACAATATTTTTCATATGTCGGCAATTTGGGAATCGGCTAATTGGACTCGGCAATTTGGGATGCTACCAAATCAATACCCTAGCACACAAATATATGACCGCTCACTTTCCTGACTTGGTACAGACACATTCATAAAAAGTCACTGGGTTAAACTAGTTTTATGGGCCCAAATCTCCCCTCTTAGAGAAATGATGTGGTCATGCAAGTGTTTTCTGCATGTGAGTAAAATGCATATAACCAAGAGAACAGCATTATCATAAAGAATGATATAATCTTGAACACTATACATAATATATTTAATCTTCGTGACACAGAAGTTGTCATATGCATACTATTAGTTCTATTAAAGAGAGCCTATGATCTCAATCATTATCTAGATATTAGATAGTATACAAGGCCATCGTACGACATCAATCATTATCTAGATATTAGATAGTATACAAGGCCATCGTATGACATCAATCATTATCTAGATATTAGATAGTATACAAGGCTCTAGTAAGACATAGTAGTGAAACAATAGTCAACTTTGAACCAAAATCTAATTGCCACTATGATCTTTCTTTCGTCATCAGTACGCAATTGACAGAATGCTTTACAACAAGGTGCTGATATCTTTCTAAAAACGCTTTGAAATTTTGCTTAAAGATAACTTTAAAAGCACCATGTAATGATCACTTTAAAAGTGCCATGTAATGATCACTTTAAAAGCACCATGTAATGATCACTTTAAAAGCACCATGTAACGATCACTTTAAAAGCACCATGTAACGATCACTTTAAAAGCACCATGTAACGATCACTTTAAAAGCACCATGTAATGATCACTTTAAAAGCACCATGTAATGATCACATTAAAAGCACCATGTAACGATCACTTTAAAAGCACCATGTAATGATCACTTTAAAAGCACCATGTAATGATCACTTTAAAAGCACCATGTAATGATCACTTTAAAAGCACCATGTAATGAACACTTTAAAAGCACCATGTAATGATCACTTTAAAAGCACCATGTAATGATCACTTTAAAAGCACCATGTAATGATCACTTTAAAAGCACCATGTAATGATCACTTTAAAAGCACCATGTAATGATCACTTTAAAAGCACCATGTAATGAACACTTTAAAAGCACCATGTAATGATCACTTTAAAAGCACCATGTAATGATCACTTTAAAAGCACCATGTAATGATCACTTTAAAAGCACCATGTAATGATCACTTTAAAAGCACCATGTAATGATCACTTTAAAAGCACCATGTAATGATCACTTTAAAAGCACCATGTAATGAACACTTTAAAAGCACCATGTAATGATCACCTTAAAAGCACCATGTAATGATCACTTTAAAAGCACCATGTAACGATCACTTTAAAAGCACCATGTAACGATCACTTTAAAAGCACCATGTAATGATCACTTTAAAAGCACCATGTAATGATCACTTTAAAAGCACCATGTAATGATCACTTTAAAAGCACCATGTAATGATCACTTTAAAAGCACCATGTAACGATCACTTTAAAAGCACCATGTAACGATCACTTTAAAAGCACCATGTAATGATCACTTTAAAAGCACCATGTAATGATCACTTTAAAAGCACCATGTAACGATCACTTTAAAAGCACCATGTAACGATCACTTTAAAAGCACCATGTAATGATCACTTTAAAAGCACCATGTAATGATCACTTTAAAAGCACCATGTAATGATCACTTTAAAAGCACCATGTAATGATCACTTTAAAAGCACCATGTAATGATCACTTTAAAAGCACCATGTAATGATCACTTTAAAAGCACCATGTAACGATCACTTTAAAAGCACCATGTAACGATCACTTTAAAAGCACCATGTAATGATCACTTTAAAAGCACCATGTAATGATCACTTTAAAAGCACCATGTAACGATCACTTTAAAAGCACCATGTAATGATCACTTTAAAAGCACCATGTAATGATCACTTTAAAAGCACCATGTAATGATCACTTTAAAAGCACCATGTAATGATCACTTTAAAAGCACCATGTAATGAACACTTTAAAAGCACCATGTAATGATCACCTTAAAAGCACCATGTAATGATCACTTTAAAAGCACCATGTAACGATCACTTTAAAAGCACCATGTAATGATCACTTTAAAAGCACCATGTAATGATCACTTTAAAAGCACCATGTAATGATCACTTTAAAAGCACCATGTAATGATCACTTTAAAAGCACCATGTAATGATCACTTTAAAAGCACCATGTAATGATCACTTTAAAAGCACCATGTAACGATCACTTTAAAAGCACCATGTAATGATCACTTTAAAAGCACCATGTAATGATCACTTTAAAAGCACCATGTAATGATCACTTTAAAAGCACCATGTAACGATCACTTTAAAAGCACCATGTAATGATCACTTTAAAAGCACCATGTAATGATCACTTTAAAAGCACCATGTAATGATCACTTTAAAAGCACCATGTAATGATCACTTTAAAAGCACCATGTAACGATCACTTTAAAAGCACCATGTAATGATCACTTTAAAAGCACCATGTAATGATCACTTTAAAAGCACCATGTAATGATCACTTTAAAAGCACCATGTAACGATCACTTTAAAAGCACCATGTAATGATCACTTTAAAAGCACCATGTAATGATCACTTTAAAAGCACCATGTAATGATCACTTTAAAAGCACCATGTAATGATCACTTTAAAAGCACCATGTAACGATCACTTTAAAAGCACCATGTAATGATCACTTTAAAAGCACCATGTAATGATCACTTTAAAAGCACCATGTAATGATCACTTTAAAAGCACCATGTAACGATCACTTTAAAAGCACCATGTAATGATCACTTTAAAAGCACCATGTAATGATCACTTTAAAAGCACCATGTAATGATCACTTTAAAAGCACCATGTAATGATCACTTTAAAAGCACCATGTAATGATCACTCATGTGTAGTTTGGGTTCCATCAGTTGACAATGCTAACATTTATCTAGTAAGGTTCTATGATGACCTATGGTCAGGGGTTTGTGCCATCTTGGTTTTTTCATGAGATTGTACAAAGATCATTAATGAACAATTTCTGTATTATAGATGACCTCTCCCCCCCCAAAAAAAAAATACTCGAGGACCTACTAAACTGACACATGTTCATATTTTGGTCTTTCAAATTCACAATAGAAAATTGAAGGATATCTGACAAAAATGCTCTATTGTTCCATTAAAATGTACTATCAAGTCTTTGTAAAACTGACATAGTGGAGGTGTTAGCTACTGGATGCTGAGGATTCTGGGTAATCTGTACCTACATGATACATGTACTTCCTGACAGTAACACAACTGTGTAAGATTTCTGAACTTGACAATTTAATAGTTATCTATAACAAATATACAACAACAGCTGACATTCTGTGATAAATCATTTAAAACTCGTTTGTCTATTTGTCTATATTTTACTTAAAGATTTCTTATTATATAATAATGTAACAATCATCATGAAGAAACAGATTACTATTATCAAACATATCTATATCAAATCTCTAATTTTCAAAAAAATATTTTAAGAATCATTTGATAAAAAAGAACAGTTAGAATGCACAATCAATAACAAAACAAGCATTTAATTAGTAAATCTAATCAGGAGTGACTATCATCATTTGTGATATCAGCTCTAACCAACAGCCAATAATAACATTAACCAAAAGTTCATCATATATTTTTATACATCAAATAATCTAGAATTACAACAGAAAACTATGATCATATTTTATTATTATAGTGTGTTCTTTTATCCTTTGAAGATTTCAATACACATCTCTCATACATTTGATGTTACATGAAAACTATCCTAAAAGAATGTGTTTCTGTGGGCTGTTTACCTTCTTTGTAGTAATAAATTTACTTCATACTTATGCTTGAAACATAAATATACATATTTTGTGTACTTGGTATAGAGAGTAGCTATATTTACATGTACATATCATCTTTCAAAATAGGAATCCTTATTTTTTTTAAATGAATAAAAACAAGTGTAAAGTCTATTGGACATGTGCCACCACTTGACACGACACAATCATCACACTTAATAACAATGATTGTTCATTGTACAATGTCTATTAGACACAGTGCCATCTGCGCTCTCTATTAGAAACAGGCCATTCCCCCCCCCCCCCCACACACAATAGATGCAGTGCCCTTCATTTGTCTATTGGACAGAATGCCCAATGCTCAATTCATTGCACAAAATACTTGCTGTCCTGTGCATTTAATAGAATACCCACAATCCCCTTTCCATTGGCTACAGTGCCCCCTTCTCTGTCTCTTGGACAAACTGGGCTTCTCCTCTGTCTAAATTGCACACATTGCTCCCTGAGCTATCTGCTGGACATGATAACTCTGCTCTGTCTTATTTGACACAGTATCACTGCTGTCTATTTGATACAGTGTAACTGTTGTCTATTTGACACAGTGTACCCCCTCTGCCTTTTGGTCAGTTCCTTCCTCCTCTTCCTATTGAACACAATTTCCCATCCAGTTTCTGTTAGACACAGTCCTTTCTTTCTCCTATTGGACAGCCCCCCCCCCCCCCCCCCTACTTATCAGACACAGTAGTATTGCTCCTCTACCTATTGTACAGTACACAGTGACTCCTACTTTACCTATAGGACACATCGTCTACTAACTTGTCATTGAACACTTTGCCTATAGGACACATCGTCTACTACTTTGTCATTGAACACTTTGCCTATAGGACACATCGTCTACTACATTGTCATTGAACAAAGTGCCTTCTCTGTCTATTGAAGACAGAGCCCCCTCCTCCCTCTTTTGGACACAGTAAATCCTGTTTTTTATTCATATATTCCTGTTCATCAAATTTAATGATATAAAAGGTCAACCCGAAAGTGTGCAATGAAATATTATATTTCCCTTTGATATAGGAGTTGGGCACACTTTTTTAATTTAATTTTTATCAGAAATACAACCCCTTAAGCGTGCAGATGAACAATATACCTTTACTCTGCTATCAGATAGATACATTAGATATGTATATATAGTAAGTAATTCTCCATGTACATACAGACTCTGTAATGTTTTACTGTTAAATTATTAAACCATAAATACATTTTGAAGAACTTTAATAGAACCAGACTTTTGTAAAAAAAAATTATGGAACATATTATGCATGAAAAACTTTTTTTTCTAGTTTTAGTTTTTCTCTAAAAAATCATTTTAACATAGAATGGAGCCTCCATTTTACATGTATACATATTTTTAAAAGAAATTCAAAATATTAAATTCCTTACCACAATCTTGGTGACAAAATTCTGCTTGGGCCGTAACCTGGAACTGTGTATCCATGGTAATAGTATCCCAGGTACATCCAAAATATCACAAAAAATAAATGTTTGAGTATAATTACATGGTTACTAAGTCACTGAGTGTTTTTACACATCAACTATCTCTGTAGATATATCATAACTCAGGGGGGTAAAAGATGAATCTTCAATGAGGTATCCAGTGGGGTAATTATTATCATTAATTAATCAATTCTAAAAATAGACTAATTATTCACAAATTATACAATGATAAAAAATATTGTAAGTGTTGATATCTGTATACAATATAACTGTTAGGAAGATATTGAGATGTACAACTGTTTTAATCTTAAGGCAGTTTATTTTTATTTTTGTCATTATAACCTTAAGGATAAATCTGTATTACAAATAATAGGGGGTTATTAATGAGGGTTTGGTGACCATGTCAAGTTACCAAGGTTTGTCACATACCAGTATATTATACTAAGTGCATATTTTTCATTTCTTTCAAAAAGTGTAAATGAAAGCTGTCAAAATTAACAGCCTATTTATAGTTCAACAAAAATTAAATCAAGACAAAAAAAACTGTGAGGTAAAATTCCATAAAAGGGGGGTGGGGGTTATATGGTACTCTATAGATGTTTTATTATTTGTATCATAGTAAGCCCTTTTCTACATATGTTATACCACCCTGTGAAATCTAGAGCTATGATAATTAATGATATACATGTACATGGACAGTCATACCAACCAACCATAAATGATTTATAATTATGTTGTACTATCTATCTGGAGACCAATCAAATTGTTGTTACTTAAACAATAAAATATGCTCAATTAAAAAAAATATCAAGTGAAAATAAACAACATTTCTTTTACTGCAGCTTTATTCTGCTTGTGTTATTTAGTTTATATAGATAACAACTTTTAGAGATTACATAAGACATCAAGCAAACATGGGAGATAACTCATTAAAAAATCATATATTTCAATTACATTGATTGATTGATTGATTGTTATTTTACTTCAACTGTTGTTTTAATTAACTAGAGAAGTATTTCATCTATATTCATGACCAGAACATGTGTATTATGTTTCAACGATGAAACTAATTCCTAAATCTATAAAAGGAAAATCGGAGATGAATCCAGATCAAGTTTTAAAGGTAAATATACAGCATTACAATTTTGATTGAAGTCTCCCTCACCTTGCTCTACCCCTAAATACAAATTTTAAAAAAAGGGGAAATAACTCCATCAACTAGAAAATTATCTGGAGCTCTGACCATTTCATATGAAATAACATTATTTCAATACATGATATTCAGAACGGGAAAATGTCAATGTAGCGTGTTTGATGTCTTGTTGTACAAATGGATTGTACAGTCTGTACTGTCTGTAAAAATGGAAAATTACAAAAAATAAAAAAATAATTTTTTTTTAAAGAAAATAAAAAAAAATAAATGAAACTTATTCCATTTTGAATGAAGACAGCAACCCTTTTATCCTACCCTCTCAATGAAGCCATCAACTATTATTTTATCAAATAATCAATCTCCCATTCGCTACACCCTCAATGAAGTCTAAACTATTTGATCAAATATTTGTTACCTCTGTCCTAACCTCTCAATGTAACACTGGTTAATTTGATCAAAGACTTTATGATCTTGATCTACTAATAAATAACATTATTCTCTTTCTATTGATCTGATTTTACTATCCTCTTCATTATAACCTCTCCATCAATCCCAACCCATTTAATTACGTCTTCCTCTGTCTTTAAACCCTCCCTCTTTACATTTACTATCCTCCTCATTATAACCTCTCCATAAATCCCAACCCATTTAACTACAAATGCCTTCCTATGTCATTAAACCCTCCCTCATTTGATTAAAGAATTTCCCCTTTTCTCTATCCTCACAATAACAGTTAGTATATATACAAGTAGTACAGATTAAAACTATAAAGTTATAGAAAATGTTTATCTTTTGATAGTGAATTATGTCACAGAAATAAAAGTTACACCTCTTGATTGTGGATTATGTCACAGAAATAAAAGTTACACCTTTTGATTATGAATTATGTCACAGAAATAAAAGTTACACCGTTTGATTGTGGATTATGTCACAGAAATAAAAGTTACACCTTTTGATTGTGAATTATGTCACAGAAATAAAAGTTACACCTTTTGATTGTGGATTATGTCACAGAAATAAAAGTTACACCTTTTGATTGTGAATTATGTCACAGAAATAAAAGTTACACCTTTTGATTGTGAATTATGTCACAGAAATAAAAGTTACACCTTTTGATTGTGGATTATGTCGCAGAAATAAAAGTTACACTTTTTGATTGTAGATTATGTCACAGAAATAAAAGTTACACCTTTCTAATGTGTATTATGTCACAGAAATAAAAGTTACACCTTTTGATTGTGAATTATGTCACAGACATACAAATTACACCTTTTGATTATGAATTATGTCAGACATAAAAATTACACCTTTTGATTATGAATTATGTCACAGAAATAAAAGTTACACCTTTAGATTATGAATTATGTCACAGAAATAAAAGTTACACCTTTTGATTATGAATTATGTCACAGAAACAAAAGTTACACCTTTTGATTGTGAATTATGTCACAGAAACAAAAGTTACACCTTTTGATTGTGAATTATGTCACAGAAACAAAAGTTACACCGTTTGATTGTGAATTATGTCACAGAAACAAAAGTTACACCTTTTGATTGTGGATTATGTCACAGACATAAAAATCATACCTTTTTATTATGAATTATGTCACAGATATAAAAATACACCTTTTGATTATGAATTATGTCACAGAAATAAAAGTTAAACCTTTTGATTGTGAATTATGTCACAGAAATAAAAGTTACACCTTTTGATTGTGAATTATGTCACAGAAACAAAAGTTACACCTTTTGATTATGAATTATGTCACAGAAATAAAAGTTAAACTTTTTGATTGTGGATTCTGTCACAGAAACAACAGTTACACCTTTTGATTGTGAATTATGTCACACAAACAAAAGTTACACCTTTTGATTGTGAATTATGTCACAGAAACAAAAGTTACACCGTTTGATTGTGAATTATGTCACAGAAACAAAAGTTACACCTTTTGATTGTGGATTATGTCACAGACATAAAAATCATACCTTTCTATTATGAATTATGTCACAGACATAAAAATTACACCTTTTGATTATGAATTATGTCACAGAAACAAAAGTTACACCTTTTGATAATGAATTATGTCACAGAAATAAAAGTTACACCTTTTGATTGTGAATTATGTCACACAAACAAAAGTTACACCTTTTGATTGTGGATTCTGTCACAGAAATAAAAGTTACACCTTTTTATTGTGGATTCTGTCACAGAAACAAAAGTTACACCTTTTGATTGTGGATTATGTCACAGAAATAAAAGTTACACCGTTTGATTGTGAATTATGTCACAGAAATAAAAGTTACACCTTTTGATTGTGAATTATGTCACAGAAATAAAAGTTACACCTTTTGATTGTGAATTATGTCACACAAACAAAAGTTACACCGTTTGATTGTGGATTCTGTCACAGAAATAAAAGTTACACCTTTTGATTGTGAATTATGTCACAGAAACAAAAGTTACACCTTTTGATTGTGAATTATGTCACAGAAATAAAAGTTAAACCTTTTGATTGTGGATTCTGTCACAGAAACAAAAGTTACACCTTTTGATTGTGAATTATGTCACAGAAATAAAAGTTAAACCCTTTGATTGTGGATTATGTCACAGAAATAAAAGTTACACTTTTTGATTGTAGATTATGTCACAGAAATAAAAGTTACACCTTTTGATTGTGAATTATGTCACACAAACAAAAGTTACACCTTTTGATTGTGGATTCTGTCACAGAAATAAAAGTTACACCTTTTGACTGTGGATTCTGTCACAGAAACAAAAGTTACACCTTTTGATTGTGGATTATGTCACAGAAATAAAAGTTACACCGTTTGATTGTGGATTATGTCACAGAAACAAAAGTTACACCGTTTGATTGTGGATTCTGTCACAGAAATAAAAGTTACACCTTTTGATTGTGAATTATGTCACAGAAACAAAAGTTACACCTTTTGATTGTGAATTATGTCACAGAAATAAAAGTTAAACCTTTTGATTGTGGATTCTGTCACAGAAATAAAAGTTACACCTTTTGATTGTGAATTATGTCACAGAAACAAAAGTTACACCGTTTGATTGTGGATTCTGTCACAGAAATAAAAGTTAAACCTTTTGATTGTGAATTATGTCACAGAAATAAAAGTTACACCGTTTGATTGTGAATTATGTCACACAAACAAAAGTTACACCGTTTGATTGTGGATTCTGTCACAGAAATAAAAGTTACAACTTTTGATTGTGAATTATGTCACAGAAACAAAAGTTACACCTTTTGATTGTGAATTATGTCACAGAAATAAAAGTTAAACCTTTTGATTGTGGATTCTGTCACAGAAACAAAAGTTACACCTTTTGATTGTGAATTATGTCACAGAAACAAAAGTTACACCTTTTGATAGTGGATTATGTCACAGAAATAAAAGTTAAACCCTTTGATTGTGGATTATGTCACAGAAATAAAAGTTACACTTTTTGATTGTGAATTATGTCACAGAAATAAAAGTTACACCTTTTGATTGTGAATTATGTCACAGAAATAAAAGTTACACCTTTTGATTGTGAATTATGTCACAGAAATAAAAGTTACACTTTTTGGTTGTAAATTATGTCACATGAATAAAAGCAACATCTTTTGATTGTGGATTTTATGGCAGAAATAAAAGTTACACCTTTTGGTTGTAGATTATGTCACATAAATAAAAGTAACATCTTTTGATTGTGGGTATGTCACATCAATAAGTAGCACCATTCGATTGTGGATTATGTCCCAAAAATAAAAGTTTTCTTTTTGATAAAGATTGTGTCGCAGGATTACATCATAGTCTAAGTGATGACATTTTCAGCTGTTAAACATTACATTCCACAAGATAGATAATGATGTCATAAAACTGGCAAGGTAACAATATTCCTGTAATGTTTACATACAAAAATCACTTTCTTTTTATTTTATAGATTTAGATCTAATGCTATACTTGTGTAATAGGCCAACACATTCTAATTTCTAGTTTCAATATATTAGATAACTAAGCGTTATATTATAGGGTTATTGCACCAATATTGAGGAATATTGTCCCGAGCAGTATGTCATATGTGATATTGTACGAGCTTGCGAGTGCAATATGATATACTGCGAGGGACAATATTTCTCAAAATTAGTGCAATAACCCTTTTATAACATAGTACCAAATATTTCAGTCTGTGACGATTACATTTAACCATATTTCTTTGCAACATGTATTCAACATAATTCCGCCATCTTGTTTATCTCTCGTCTGCTTGCGTGCAAATATAGTTTTATTCTGAACCTCTCTAGTGTGTACCAAGCTTAAAGGAAAAAGAATGGAATGCAATATCGGTCAAGATGCAATATTTTTAACTCATTCGGAATTGCTCTACTTTTTAGGTATATTTATAAAGGAAGACTAGTAAAAATATGGGAAATTATTACTCTTCATGTAAGAAACTTTCATTATAATTGACATGATATTATTGAAACATAATTTTACAAAGAATAAATAGCGTCGTTGTACTATGTACTCGCATAGTACTATTGTTGGAGTCATTACTATGCTGATGGGTGGAGCTTAGAACAATGTTACGTCATTTAAATAGGCGTGGTCTAAACGGGATCACCTGAGCGCTTTTAACAGTGTATAATTTACAATGTACTATACATTTTTCTTTAACGTTGATGCTGTCGTCTGTCAAAATAATGGCCAGTTCCAGGTTTGAGAATTAAATATTTGACAGTTCATTGTTATTGTTGAAATTAAATATTTCTTGAATTTAAATGAATATTATTTGCCAATCTTTATACTATCAATACATTTTAGACAAATTTAATTTTTTTAAATCACCAAAGACATTCAGAGTAATAATAACAATAATATTGTATAAATATTGCCTTTTTATTTTACAAAGAAATCTACATGAAATATTTGATACTTTATTATAAATATATATATACTCGGATAACTGTAAATAATTAAAATCCATTATTTAACAACAATATGATCTTGATCAGATTTTATGTATCTTGCAGCTACTTCATCACTATAGCACTAAGGGTAATAGACTCAATAGTTATTTTTGTTTTTTCTCCGTAATATGTATTGTATTTTAATGTTTGTTTTAAATTATAAACCTTCAATACTTTTAGGGTAAATGTGCATTTCAATAAAGATAAAGTAGTGTTATTTTTAGAAAAGTTTCTTTTCTTTCTAAAGCGTTGTCTGTCTCTTAAAGGATTTTAAAATTGTTACAAATGTGTTAGAATTTAAATAAGAAAATACAATTTTTCAACCAAAGGCTACATTACACCTACAAAAAACTCCATTGAAAAACTTGAATATTGAAACAAAATTTTAGCCATTCATAAATGCATGCAGTAAAAAATAATTTTTGTGAATGACAATAAATATTGAAGACAACATTATCCTTGAAAAATATATTAATAACACATGTGCTGGGTACTTATTAATAACACATGTGCTGGGTACTTAATTCTAAAAGGGAATTAAACTGTAATTAAAATGGTCGGGGGGGGGGAAAATGTGCAAAAATTGATATGAATGAATGAATGAATTCTTTATTTGCAAAAAGCATATACATGCTATAGCAATCAAACAGATATATACACATGTAACACAATGACAAAAAGCAGAGAACAATTAAACACATTATATATCCACAACAATATTAACTAATTATATGACATCTGATTTTCCAAGCTGCCGTTAGATAATTATATAATTTTATAGTGAGATTTTTATTGGCAGCTTTTAATAAATGTTCAAGTTTATAAATATTCCGCCAAGAACAGTAATATGTAGGCAAAAAATGCGTACGTACAGATCTATATGCAGGACAAACTAACACAAAATGATATTCGTTTTCAACAACATTCATATTGCAACACAGACATAAACGTGATTCTCTTGGGGTATTGTTATAACGACCAAGTTCAATATTCAATTTTAATGTACCACTGCGTAATTTTGTAAGTAGATACACATTACTACAAAAATTAAGATATTTCTCATGACAAAATTCTACCTTAATATTTCTATAAATACACAGTTTTTCACAATCGTATACAGATATTGACCACTGTTGCACAAATTGATCTATAATACGTTGTTTAACAAAGTCAAATGATACACTTGATGCATCTTGAGATATCCAAACATAATTAAGACCAAGGCTGAATAACAAGTCACGTACATTGGAAACCCAGTTAGTTTTACCGTTATTAACATCATTATACAATAGTTTATAAACATCATAAACAACCTTAGATTTATACAATAAAATATGCAACCAGTATTTCAAAATTCTAAAACGTCTAGAAATATACATTGGCAAATGGCCAAGTTCACCATACAAAAAAGCAGTAGGTATATTTTTACCTATTTTTAAAACAAATCTACAAAAACGATTATGTATTACTTCAATATCATGAGCACGATGAAAACCCCATATTTCTGACGCATAACTCAGAACGGAACCAACCATACTGTCAAATAACATGCACTGTTGTTCAGTTGAAATATAAACACTTTTGAGTGAGTTCATAAGTGACGATAATGCACGTGCTCCTTGTTGCGAAAGACGTTTCTCAGTTTGCAGAAATTTTCCATTATAATGCAACAACATGCCAAGATAAACGTAAGAATCAACAATTTGAAGTTCCATATTGTCATAAAAGAAATGATCATTTACCGGCCGCCAGCTATTTCGAAAAACAACTACTTTGGTTTTGTCAATGTTAACTTCAATATTCCATTTCCTGCAATATATGAATAATTTATCCAGCAGATGTTGTAGAATTTCAGGTGTTTTTCCAAACAAAACAGTATCATCGGCAAATAAAATAAGGTATATCAAATAATCATTCAATGTTACAATACCATCAGCTGTGTCCGTGGATATATCATCAATGATATCATTAATAAAAAATAGAAATAACAATAATAATTACTAGGAACATCACTGGCAGAGACTTTTGATCAAATGTTTAATTTAATGGCAATGAATTTTAGTGAATCATTTAATAAAATAAGGTTGTAATGTTATAATATCATAATGAAATGGGGTTTTTCCAATAATTTTACAGGAAGCTTCATTTACCCCTAAAATAAATCAATAGATCTACAATATAAATTCAAATTCAATAATTTCAATTTCACAGGGTCCCCCCTTTTTACACCCAACAGCTCTAACACTAATCTAAGAACCTAGTTAATAACAAAAATGTTTTATTTTGCTTGGTCTAAGTAATATTACTTTCATTCTGAAGTACATGTATGACTCATCAGTTTGAACGATTTCTTTTACTGTTAATTTGTTGATGTAATTTTTATCACATTATATAATAATATATCAATTGATCAAAGTTCATTAAGCCTCCCGGTGCAGGTACAAAGACATAGTGTTAAAAGACATGTTTTATCTACACTATTTGTCTTACATCTTACAAGGGGTCGTCGTGGTCGTGATCGTATGGTAGTTAGATTTATATCAACCTATGCAATCAGTGCCTATCACCACTGAAGCTTTGAGTTTGAACCCCACTCAGGCGAGTTGTACTAGATACAACATTATGTGATAAAGTTTGTCAGTGACTTGCGACAGGTCAGGGGTTTTCTCAGGGCACTCTGGTTTCCCCCACCAATAAAACTGACCGCCACGATATAACTGAAATATAGTTGAAAGTGGCGTTAAACACCATAACCCACCTATTTACAACATCTTACATAAAATCGTAGATTATCTAAATAGAATTTCATAATGGTGTCTCCCTGTAAACAAGGTAACATTATATTGTCATGAAGTTTCTTTAACATGGCGACAACCTCCACATACTGTGTATCTGCTGGAAATGACATAATCTTCAACTGTTGAAGGTGGTCAGTATTTGGTAGAAGTGGAATGAGGACAGCCCTTAAATATTATAGTGACATGCTTGTACGACATAAGCACCACCTCCCATTAATATTGATACTCCATTCATAGCACATGCTTGTAATGAATCAGTAAACGTCAACATAATAAAGGGAAATAATCCATTTAATAAAGGAATCCTCCAAAAAATATGATACACACAAAACGTTATAATGAGGATAACATAATGAGTGTGCACACAATGTTGAGCTGGTCACTGAATTTCAAAAGAAATATGAGTATTTTCATACCCTGATTTTTAATCAAAATTATCAACATCAAATTTTATATTCCAACATCCAAAGTAATATCTTTGACTCATTTATTTTACATTCATATCAACTAACTGTCTACAGAAAACAGACAGACAACTGATTGTCTACCTATAACAGACAACAACATATTGTCTACAGACAACAGACAACAACAAATTGTCTAGAGACAACAACATATTATCTACAGACAACAAACAAATTGTCTACAGACAACAACATATTGTCTACAGACAACAGACCAATTGTCTACAGACAACAGACAACAACAAATTGTCATTACATAATCACAAATATTTATGAGGAATACAAAAATAAAAGCTTCAATAAGATCAATATAGAGATGATCAAATGTTTATGCTGTACTGTACGTCATAGTTTTGACAAAGCTATAAAAGGCAGTAACTATTTCCAAATTATCCACTAAAAACTACCAAAGTAAACCAAAGTAACATAATATGAAAGTTTTATAAGTCTAGCATAAAACAATATTAGATAATTACCTATCAAATATCATTGTTTTCATTCTATTAAATAAATTAATCAATACAGTATGCTCTATTATTCCAAAATAGTTATTTTCAATTTCATTTTCTACAATGTAAATCTAGTTTATAATTTAATGATCAGGTTTCTAGGCTCTTTACTTTCTACTGTAATGAATATATGAGAACAGTAATACCTATTTAAAATAATCTAACACATGTGTGAAATTCAACTAAAATTGTTGAATGAAATCCAAATTCCAGTAAGATTTTCTTGACAGAAAGCCTTCAACTGCTCAAATCTATTATCTTTTTAATATAGAAATTGAAAAGGCATCTAAAACATCATTGTCTTCAAAATAAACTGACAGTGCCATATGATTGAGAAGCTTTTAGGAAATAGCATAACCATGTCATAACAAGATATCTTCTAAATAATGATATTACAGAGTCAAAACAAGATACCTTCAAAACAATAAAATCACCAAGTCATAAAAAAGTTACCGTCTAAGCAATAAAATCATCAAGTCATACACAAGTTACCTTCAAAACAATAAAATCACCAAGTCATAAACAAGTTACCTTCTACACAATAAAATCACCAAGTCATAAACAAGTTACCTTCAAAACAACAAAATCACCAAGTCATAAACAAGTTACCTTCAAAACAATAAAATCACCAAGTCATAAACAAGTTACCTTCTACACAATAAAATCACCAAGTCATAAACAAGTTACCTTCAAAACAATAAAATCACCAAGTCATAAACAAGTTACCTTCTACACAATAAAATCACCAAGTCATAAACAAGTTACCTTCCCCAAAAATAAAATCACCAAGTCATAAACAAGATACCTTCAAAACAATAAAATCACCAAGTCATAAACAAGATACCATTAAAACAATAAAATCACCAAGTCATAAACAAGTTACCTTCTAAACAATAAAATCACCAGGTCATAAACAAGATACCATTAAAACAATAAAATCACCAAGTCATAAACAAGTTACCTTCTACACAATAAAATCACCAAGTCATAAACAAGATACCATTAAAACAATAAAATCACCAAGTCATAAACAAGTTACCTTCCCCAAAAATAAAATCACCAAGTCATAAACAAGATACCTTCAAAACAATAAAATCACCAAGTCATAAACAAGATACAATTAAAACAATAAAATCACCAAGTCATAAACAAGTTACCTTCTACACAATAAAATCACCAAGTCATAAACAAGATACCATTAAAACAATAAAATCACCAAGTCATAAACAAGATACCATCTACACAATAAAATCACCAAGTCATAAACAAGATACCATTAAAACAATAAAATCACCAAGTCATAAACAAGTTACCTTCCCCAAAAATAAAATCACCAAGTCATAAACAAGATACCTTCAAAACAACAAAATCACCAAGTCACCAACAAGTTACTTTCCAGACAACAAAATCATCAAGTTACAGACAAGCTATCAAGATAAGAGGTCTACAGTGAAACAAATATCAGAAGCAGATATTGGTTAACAAAAAATATCTTCCAACTGCACAAGCACAGATAAAAACCTACACTTTTCTTACGCATTCAGAACCAACATTGTTGAAACAGATCCAAAATATTAATTGACGGAAAACCTTCAACTGTTCAAATCTTTTATTTTTAAAGGGATATTAAAGCTCGTTTTAACATATATTTTTTCAACTTGTGACGAAGGTTGTTTCCTTTCAATTTAATTGTAAAAACAATCCAAAAATACTTTGCACACCCATATAATCCCTAATATCACTAAAATATCACTTAAAAGGGTCGAAATTAATTTTTGTCCAGGAAGCAAAAATTCAATTATAGGAAAAACCGCAAGATATGACAGAATTATCAACGAATTATGTCACTTTAACAAAGTTTCATTGATAAAAACGGGTTAATGTTTCATAAATATCATTTATTGAACCAATTGCAAGTTTTCATGAGATAAAAAAATTACCAAAATGAGCTTTAATATCCCTTTAAAGATGATTCTATTAGCAATAATTCATTGTTAATGAGGAATCTGATATTTACTGCTGAATACAGAGGAAATCAATTTAATTTAAGATCATAACAACATATGACTTTCTATGTCAATTTCTCCTTTAGACTTCATACATTATTTGGCAAAAGGGAGGTAACTCAAATAAATTTTGGCAGGAAACTCTTTTAAGATGGTAACTTTCACACTGACAATCCTGTTAAAGGTCTGTATTTTGAACTGTCTAGAATAACGTCATATTACTGCTCAAAATATTGTCAAATTTACCTCTGTTATATATTAATAAACAAGTGCTAAAACACTGGCTTTGTTGGTGAAGTAAGTGACCATATACTATAGACCTAATTGAATAGGGTTTGGGTTTATGGTGTTCAAAGCCACTTTCAACAATATTTCAGTTATATCGTGGCAGTCAGTTTTATTGGTGGAGGAAACAGGAGTACCCAGAGAAAACCATCGACCTGCCACAAGTCATTGACAAACTTTATCACATAATGTTGTATCGAGTACACCCTGCCTGAACGGGATTCAAACTCAATACGTTAGTGGTGATAGGAACTGATTGCATAGATAGTTGTAAATTCAACTACCATACGATCACGACCATCATGGCCTAAGACCTAATTGAATAAGGTGGTTCATGTCATATTATACATAATTAATTGTATCAATAATTCTGAAACCATATTTCGAAAAAATCTTTCTTGCAATAGTATGACCTCCCCCAAGTCTCAATGATGACATTTTTGTATCAACCCATCTATCTATAGAAACAACTATATTTCAACATCACCATCATAAGTACAGAATGTAAGGTCCACTAGTCAATAGAATCATAATTATTATGAAACACCAAATTATTACACCAATCACCTGCAGAAATGTATTTTATTTTACTAACCACCTAATGAAATAAATATTTCAATAAGACACCACCCTTATCTAAAACAAAGTGACAAACAAAACAATTAATAGCTATAGACTACTTTTTTTTACTACATTTATATTTTACTTACCTTGTTTAGATTTAACCCTTCCACTGGTTGCAGAGGAGGCACGACGCGTTGGTGTCGTGTGCAAAAATTTGCATGTTGCGCAACCAGAAGTCAGCATCAATATATCGTTATCTGATGAGAGTGACATTATCGATTTTTCAGTGTTTTGCTAAGCCGATTACAGCGTTCATGGATGATTAATGGCGAGTTCCTCTCGGTAAATTATTGATAGATATCTATATATGAATGGAATTTACATAAGAATGTTTGGGATGAATGTTAAATGTGATCATCTGCAATTTTCGAGAGGAACATTTTGTCACCATCTTGTTTTTCATTCATAGCGTCCTCAACCGATCAACATTAAAAATGAAAATTTGTAAAATCTGGTGGAGACTTTTCCTATCCTTCATAGTGCTTCCAATATTTCTTTAAGTCTTCTTAAGTCTTCATCCATTACGCCACAACTGACCTTGAAAATCCCCCCATTTTTTCATGATTTGTCGTATTAAACATCTCCTGTGAAAATTTGAATCCATAGAATATCATATTTTAGCCATTTTTATAGTGATTATGCGATTTCACAGTAAAACATATTGAAAACAACTTTAGACAGCTGGATAAATTCACGTTTAATTTAAGTAATTGTTTTTTAAAGAGATATTTTCACTTCAACGTCCATTTTTAAACTGAATTGTAAACATCCGGTTATCCATAATATACTAGCTATGTGCATGTCGTGTGCAAAGCATCGCGCCTCCTTTGCACTGGTTGTGTAATCTACCAATCCTCAATTACTTTGTAAATATAATACATTGTTGTGGGGAATATCAGTATTCTGTGTGTATTACTTACCCTGTGTCAACCTGGTAGCCTCTGTCGCCAGATACCCATCTATATAACAGTATTTAGCCACAGGATAAAAAGTTACAACTCCATGAATGTTGTCTATGTAACAATGATCATCTTCCACACCTGTTCCCTGTATGATCAGATCTGGTAATATTTCAGCATCGACTGTTCCAATATCTGTTCTCCCTGAAATATCATCACATACAAGTAAAACAACATTCCTTCTTGACATTTTTACCTTGTATGATGAAATGGTGTTTCTGTATCAACTGTACCCAGGTACCCTATATCTGACAGAAACACAACTGAATCCAACATTCATCTACCTCTTCTCCTGACCTGTACCTTGTATTATAAGGTAACTAATAATTTTGATATTGACTGTTGACTAATATTGGTTCCCCCTAAACACATGTAACTGCATCAAAAAATGATCCTCTGATATTCACTGAACCCTGTTGAACCCTGCATAATCAGGTGATTTTGACATTGACTGTTCCTGTAAGATAACATGACATAAAATTTTGACAACATGGTATATGTATATATGATATTTGTGTAAAAATCAACAGATAGCCCCCCCCCCCCTTTTTGACATCAGTTCTATAGACTGTTAATAAGAAATCTATGATTTTCACTAGCTAAAAAATCTCTGGATTTTGTTTCTAAAAGTGTTTAGATCATGTTCTTCTTCTACTGTTTTTTCTATGAATCAAGAAAGAAGTGTTGTTCATCCTCTACTACTCTTGGAATCTCATGATAAAAGTTTCTCCTATTTCTAAATTGTAGAGATTCATCCTAAGTGTATTAAAGTGTTCGATATTACATAAACTTAAGATAAATACATATTTTCTATCTATGTTTAATTAGTTTTATATATAAAATATATCCTTGCATTGCACTTTCTTATACATTTGTTAGAGCTGAGCATATATTATAATTCCCTTTAATTTAGATTTTGATCCCTGGTTTAGAAGTATATACATTTACCTTAACATCTATAAATTGATTTGTTCTGTTAATTATATATTCATTCTATGTAACATTAGATACCAGCAATATATAGTCTGTAGATCAACTAATTTGTGTAAAATTGAACATTTCTATTAAGAATGGATTTACTCTTCTGTATGGAGCTTTAGTCAATATAAGGTTATTGTATCATTATAGTATCATTATAGAGGATAGAATAATATAATGGTAATCATGGCAGTCATACATCTCTGTCTCAACTCCTAGATTTACTCTTCTGTATAGAGCTTTAGTCAATATAAGGTTATTGTATCATTATAGTATCATTATAGAGGATAGAATAATATAATGGTAATCATGGCAGTCATACATCTCTGTCTCAACTCCTAGATTTGAAGAACTTTGTTGTCATAAGATTCATGCTAATAGATCAAAAACACCCTAAACACATTCATAGAAAGGTGTACTCAACACAACATTATGTGATAAAGTGACTTGCAACAGGCTTTCTCCGGGTACTACGGTTTCCTCATCCAATAAAACTGACTGCCACGAAATAACTGGAATATTGCTAAACACCCTAAACCTCACCTAAACCCTAAACAACTGATCAAATTTTTCACAAAAAAATAGGAATTTTAATAAGATCACCATGATTTAGGAATTAAATTCAATGTTTTGGTAAAGGGGTGGAGACAATATTCATGTCCTCTCTCTGACAAATTACGTTTTAAGTATAAACAGACTATGTAATCTAAACTTATACAACAGAAGTATCTCAATGATAGATTAGATTGGTGTAAAATGTCTATCTTCTTCTCCTAATCTTAACTAGACTGTAAAAATATACAATATATCAGACAAAAAAAATACACCAGAAAAAGATAGGCTAAGGCAAAGATACAGTCTGAGATCTAATTATCATGATAGGCTAAGGCAAAGATACAGTCTGAGATCTAATTATCATGATAGGCTAAGGCAAAGATACAGTCTGAGATCTAATTATCATGATAGGCTAAGGCAAAGATACAGTCTGAGATCTAAATTATCATGATAGGCTAAGGCAAAGATACAGTCTGAGATCTAATTATCATGATAGGCTAAGGCAAAGATACAGTCCGAGATCTAATTATCATGATAGGCTAAGGCAAAGATACAGTCTGAGATCTAATTATCATGATAGGCTAAGGCAAAGATACAGTCTGAGATCTAATTATCATGATAGGCTAAGGCAAAGATACAGTCTGAGATCTAATTATCATGATAGGCTAAGGCAAAGATACAGTCTGAGATCTAATTATCATGATAGGCTAAGGCAAAGATACAGTCTGAGATCTAATTATCATGATAGGGAGGGTTGGGTATCCCATTAACCAGTTTAACACTTCCAAATTTCTGTGCCTTTCTCAAGCCAAGACCTGGATTTCCAATGCCATATATCTTGGTCTTCTTTTGTGTTCATATGTTTGAGGTGAGAGGTGATTGTTTAGTTGATTTTGGCAGAATTGTTGACCAACACTGTTTAAAGTTTCTTTAGGTGAGAGGAGATTGCTTGTTTAGTTGATTTTTTGTAGAATTGTTGACCATCACTGTTTAAACTTTCAATTCATAATAAATGTAGTTAGTTGTAGGTTACAGGTGGTTGTTTACTTTGTTGATATTGGTGTCTGTATTTACCATATCTGTTTATAAACTTTTTTTTCATATAATAATAATAATAATAATAATAATAATTTTATTGTTCCAATTAAGGGCCCCCGAAGAGGCAGAGAGTTACATATAAAACAAATATTGATTCATTGTACATATAACAATACAACATTTTTATGCCGGACAGAATCAGAGAAAAAGTAATGATATACACTATACATATAAACACTACTTATGACAACAATAATCCCCTCTTCTAATATCTAGACAATCAATAATATCTTTTCCCAGAAGTTTAAGTACTGATATGTCTTCGTTTGTAAAAAGCCATATAAATTTTGCCTCATTGGGTAGATCTTTAAATTTTGGACAAAGCTCACCTATAATATTGAACATGATTTAGGTAGCCATGTTTTTACTGTAATACTTTATCATCACTAGGACATGAAGTCAATTTAAATAGTTAACAGACAAAGACAGACACTAAATGATAATGATATGTCTTATTGTTTTTTCACATATTTAAGTATAGTTACCATTCTGTAGTGGTATAATGGTGACTGCTGTAGATAGTCGTCCACTTCCTAGACTTACTAAATGTGGTTTATCAGCATGTACTTTTACTGTATTTGCTGGGTCTGATAATCTAACATCTTCTTGTAAATACTAAAAGTATACATAGAAAAACAGTATAAGTACATATTTTACTTCTATAGACATTTTGTTAAAGCCTTCTCAAATACATCAAAGGACATATGAAGTGACTGTAATTTCAATAACTTTTTAAGTTTATACATAGATTGCATATACAGGGAGAACAATTTTGTGAATACAAATTTTGGTTCTCTACAAAGGCAGATCTTAGTAAATCATATTTTAGTCATACTTTGTCTAAATGTCAACTAATCTAGCATAACATTAAAACATTAACAGTCCTCACGATGTGCACCTGTCCTCCAGCCCAAGACCAGTGAAACTTTGTTCGGACCAGTACATTTTTCAGTCTTTATTTAGAACTATATTAAAATAAATTCAAGAATTGGATTCGGATCAGTAAATTAAAATTTTCATTTAAAGGACTACATTAAAGCCCAAGTTCTGTATAATAGCCAGATTGGAGGCCTCACCAAAAACACCATGAATATTTTACATGATAATATTCTGAACTTTTCCAAAATAACATTTATCTGTTGTATTTACAGGTTCAGTATAGATTCTGAAATCTATTTTTCAGACCCACATGTAATAATAGATGAAATTAATGAATTAAACAGTTTTAACTATTCCATCTTCAACCATATTTTTTACAATTTTATGTAAAAAAAAATCCATATTTCAGACCCTTATGTAATAAAAGGTGAAACAAATAAATGAAATATTTTTTTTTAATTCATTTCATCTTCAAACATATTTTTTACAATTTTATGTTAAAAAAAATACATATTTCAGACCCTTACGTAATAAAAGGTGAAACAAAGAAATGAAATAAATAGTTTTAACTATTTCATCTTCAGCCATATCTTTCACAATTATTACATCAGTGTTGATTACAAGGGATTATTTTTTTATGATATCTTACTGTTACAATAGATAAATAATATAAAATAATTCTAATTTGAGTGAAAATGATGATAAAAATTGTGTTGAAACATCGCAAGATTTCTAACTCCAGCTGATTTGTAGATTGGTCTACTAAATCTTTGTTATATAATAATTGTGTTTTTAAATTCTATGCATTGAAAAACGATCTATAAATATATTGATATGTATACTGAAGCTTTATAAGAGTCTTCCTGTATATCCCTGGAGATAAAATCTAGACAGATATTTCACCATTAATTAATATCACACATATCATTGCTATCGGAAGAAAAAATGTGTTCATTGTTATTGTTATCAAGAAATACAGATCAAGAGGATGAGGGCTGTTATCAGTCAATTTAACCCTGCCACATTTTTGTGCCTGTCCCAAAACCATGATTTGGATTTACTAACTTCAATTATAATGGTCTTTTTTATGTTAAATGATATGAGGTGAGAGGTAGATGTCTGTTTTGTTGGTATTGGAGGAATTGTTGACCATAAATGTTCAAACTTTCTTTTTTAATATAGATCATTGATAAAACTTGAACAGGGGACAAGTAGCACAAGACCATGAACATTTTACCTGGGACCTGAACCATACCTGTTAATCCTCCCCCTTTTCGCGGGAGTCTCCTGCGTAAGAGCCTTATCTCCCGCATGGACTGGGTCTCATGCGTGGGAGACATTAATCTTTTCCTCCCGCACGATCTCCCCCGAACCAAAAATTCAAGTACAATAAAATCTTGACCTACATTTTGCGATCAATATTTCTGGAAATTCCCCATTTGGAATTCCCACGCTGATGAAAAACGCCGAGAGATACGAATGGTAAAGGTGTTTAAATGATATCTGGTTATTGATCTGTTTGACACCTTTACAGGTAAATTGGGTCATGGAGATTAATTAAGGTGTTGATGATTATACAACAATTATCCACTGATTGACAGTTAATTGGGGATAAGGAAGTGTGTTTGTGGCACATGCTTAGATGATTAGAAGTGTGATAGCGGCAATTAAAAATAGTTTTAAATCGTTGTGTAAACAGGAGTCGGACAACCTTTGATGCTGAGGAAAACTTCTTATTTCATCAAACGTGCAATGAATTCATCTCGGATTGAGTTGTAATGGCTTGTTTGGGACCAAAGCCGATCAAAGTATTATTTAAGGACTAAGTTCCAGGATGGAATTGATTAACCACAAAAAGGCCAAAACGTATGCTATCACCCAATGCACCAGCAGCAAAGTGACTTTTTAATTTTAGTGCTCTATGACTTTATTGTTCAGAGCATTCTGTCTTCATTGTTATTGCTTTGTTATAACCTTATGATTATGAATGATTATGAATAAATTATAAATACAGTTTTTATCCTTCATTCATCATATGAAACACTACTAATAAGACAGAAATGTAAACAATATATATTGAAATGGGATGCAGTTGGTTCAATACTGAAACAAACAAAAAGAAAACATTAATTAACAATAAAAACATGCATCAAATACATCGATAAAAAATCACCAGTTATGAGACCAAATCTCCAGCCAAAAATTTACAAATCTCCAGTTGTAGCATAGCAACTCTCACATGTATGCAACTACAAGGTACAATTTTGTGCATTTAAAGGTGACACACAAAATCTCCCCCTTAGAAGAGTTGGTAGGGGGGAGATCTCCACCCTAGCAGTTCCCAGAGGTTAACAGGTATGCTGAACATTTTCAGACAGTAGCCCAGCTGATCAATAAAATTTTGAAAATTTCATGTGCAATGTTAGTTGATGGGCTTCAAGAAATTGTCAAGGTTACTTCAAGCTGGCAACTACAACTAAAATGCTAGGCTTTGTGCCTGGAAATTATGTTTTTTGTTATAGAAAGTTTTTTTTTCACATAACCCAATTTATTTATATTACATAGGATGTCTGCAATATCTAAAAGGTGATCTAATTATAAACCCTACACATCAACCCCCCTGGCTTTAATTGAGGAGGTCAGGAAATGGGAAATTTATAGAAAAAGTAATTTTCATTATCTCAAAGAATAAGATTATACCTCCCATCAAAGAATCAAATCAATGGATTTAATAATAGGAAGATCCTGAGAGAATATCATAGAAAGTTAGCTTAATTTTCTTATCTGTTTTTTTCATAAGCTATATGAAAATAATTGATAAATAAAATGAGGTTGGTGCCAACAGATAAACACTGGCCTCATTAAACATTGATTTATGTTTTAATCAACATGGAAAGCCTTTTTACAGATGGTCTGAGTTTCTGAAGGATTTTGACAACATGTAAGCTATAAATCATATATACTATATACACAAGATAAACCATGTATATATCATTATATAAACTTACACAGAGTTAAAAACATATACCTCATGTCCAAAACTACCAGTTTTGTTTGGCAATTTATAAACAAAGTTCAGTATGAAATATAAATTGATTGATTGTGTGTTTTACATCAATCTAATATAAAAAAAGATCTTTCAACTGCTGCTACACTGCCTCCCTACCTGATTATATAAACATTACACAGAAGCTTGAAATTGTTTGGCTTTAAACTTACCATCCAGTTGTGTAATATTGTAAAGTTATGCAAAATGAAAACACTAAATGCCTAAAAGACAATCAAGGTGAACAATAGGAAATGTTTTCTACAAAGTTACTTTATAAACACTTAGTGACCTGTAACTGACCATTCACAGTACAGTAGTGGGTACATTACATTGAAGATGTCTACCTATACTCCTCAGTGGCCTTAATTAACTCCACACTGTGTAATCCAATCCACTAAAACATATCAGTAATAACACTTGGGAATCTTTTATTACACTGGGGAAACCATTATACTTGTATCTGGGAAGTCTACCCATGATTTGTAATACTCTTCATCTATAGATACAACCTCTCTTCAACACTAATATCAATACAGTAGCCTTTCACTGTGTAAACCTTCCATCCCACTACTTACACTAGGGAAACCATTATATCTAGGAATACAACCAATTGTATTCATCATTCTTTGTAGTTGTTCTTCATCTTGTAGCTTATATCTGTCTTAGCATGTCTTCTTTATCTTTCATCATCATCAGAATCATATGCCATCCAATCTTAAAAGAGAAATCAAGTTATCCAGCTTATTAAGTTATATATTAACTGAGTTAACCAGTTAAAACATGAGTCTGTACTAAGAATGATACTATTCCATTGTTGATATAAACAGTTGTATTAATTCTATATATAGTCACTTTATTTATAGTTTTGTTTTATGAATGGCTGACTCATTTTGTGACATTCATTCCACGAGTGTTTTACAAATGCCACTATTTACTAATATCCTGACATACATTCCACTGGTGCCTTACACATGTCATGGCTTACTAATATCCTGATATTCATTCCACGGATGCCTTACACATGCTATGGCTTACTAATATCATGATATTCATTCCATGGGTGCCTTACACATGCAATGGCTTACTAATATCCTGATATACATTCTATGATGTTTGTAATTCCATAACTTACATCTATGATACTTCCATTTTCTTTATTATGTTACATTTGTGGTGGTTTCAATAAAATCATATTCAAATTTAACATTTTTTCTCAGGTTTAATTTTCAATGACAATTTGTGACAAAGATAATGAGACAGTCATTCTTTGGTTTCCAGATTTTATTAGATTGTACAAATTACAATGGCATCCTCTCTATAGTTGAGAATATTACTGACTCAATACACTAAGGAACCATCGTAAAAAGTGAAGTGGATTGTTTTCAATTAAATGTTTAGAATCTTCCAAATTATCTGCTAAAATTAATGACTCGTACTAAACAATCAAGATAAAGTTTACATCTAACAACCTTACATCACACCATTAAACAAACTTAAACATGATATCCATGTGAAGACCACCACAAACTTAAATGTCAGGGTTTTTTTTAAGGAGGAAACCGGAGTACACCGAGAAAACTGCCAACCTGCCGCAAGTCACTGACAAACTTTATCACATAATGTTGTATCAAGTACACCTTGTCTGAGCGGGATTCAAACTCACAAACCCTAGTGGTGATAGCTACTGATTGCATAGGTAATGGTATAAATCCAAACACCAATTGATCACGACTACGACGACCCCTGATATCAGGTAGGTATTCAGAGTTATTGCTAAATAAACAAATAAGTTGGTGTTTTGAATGATCTTTTTTATGTTGAGCACAAATATGGATTCATAATGATTCTATTACAATTTTATTACAAAAATATTCTGAGTCCTGCAAATGTTTTGTTGACGTTTATGCTGGTATGATTGAATTCTGAGACCTGTAAATGTTTTGTTGATGTTTAGGCTGGTATGATTGTATGATTGAATTCTGAGACCTGTAAATGTTTTGTTGATGTTTAGGCTGGTATGATTGTATGATTGAATTCTGAGACCTGTAAATGTTTTGTTGATGTTTAGGCTGGTATGATTGTATGATTGAATTCTGAGACCTGTAAATGTTTTGTTGATGTTTAGGCTGGTATGATTGTATGATTGAATTCTGAGACCTGTAAATGTTTTGTTGATGTTTAGGCTGGTATGATTGTATGATTGAATTCTGAGACCTGTAAATGTTTTGTTGATGTTTAGGCTGGTATGATTGTATGATTGAATTCTGAGACCTGTAAATGTTTTGTTGATGTTTAGGCTGGTATGATTGTATGATTGAATTCTGAGACCTGTAAATGTGTTGTTGATGTTTAGGCTGGTATGATTGTATGATTGAATTCTGAGACCTGTAAATGTTTTGTTGATGTTTAGGCTGGTATGATTGTATGATTGAATTCTGAGACCTGTAAATGTTTTGTTGATGTTTAGGCTGGTATGATTGTATGATTGAATTCTGAGACCTGTAAATGTTTTGTTGATGTTTAGGCTGGTATAATTGTATGATTCATCTAGGTCATGTCAATGAAATCAAAATTATCACTTAACAGTAAATCGGTGCCAAATAACAAATTATGCACAGACTTTATATCAAATTTGTTAAAAATTAGAAAAGATAGTATATCTTAATACAGGTATGTCATAAAATTGTTATTTATGTTGTTAATTTAGTATATATTGCATATATACATATCCTTATTGCTATTGTATTACAATGGGTCTTTACCAATTATTGTAATTGCGTTTGTGCCAATAAAATATTGTCTATTGCTATTGTCTATTGTAATAGTATTTAAATTAAAACAAATATATACTAAAGGTACATATCAAAATGTCAGTCAAGACTAAGACATTATATATCCCTAGAAGATTAAAAAAATAACCGCAGTCCCTTATTTTAATCTTCATTACTAGTATAAAGATTGTAATCGTCATGACAACACATATTTTGTAAAGGACCATTCAGTGATGACTTGTGTACAGTTTGGATTGCACCACTTCAGAAGAATTTATATATTTTATGGTATGGTATTACAGCTGTCTTGAATACAAAGAATATATTCTGTAAACAAAGAAGTTTAATGTGCTTTTAATGTTTGTGACATTTCCAATACAAATAAAATAGTGAAACATTGTACCAATGAAGAATTGTTTTACAGAAGTAATCTGACAAATGTGAAAATTCATACATGTACAAGTGAACCACTGTTAATTTTAATGTTAAATGAGGGTCTACAGCAGTAACGCTTTAAAGAACTTAATAAAGGATTATCTCATATCTATTGATTCATCGTTTAATTAGAGAGTTTAGAAACAATAAGTTTAGTAATTATTTGAGAAGATTATTTAAATAAAATTAAGAAATAATTCATGGAAGCCATATGTATATATTGTTTTTACCACAGGTAGGCCTTTATGTCACGAAGTTTTACCCCGAGTGTTAGCGAGGGGTAAAAAGCTGACATAAAGGGGCCTACCCGTGGTAAAAACAATATATACATATGGCTTCCATGAATTATTTCGATTCTAATATGCAAAAATTGGTAAAATATCGTTATAAATTGTCGATGACGTCATAAATTTAATCGGTCATAGATTAATATTATTTTTAACACGGGTTTGGACTCAAAGCGTTTGAAGGACGTCATATTAGAATAATAAATAATACCAGAATTTGTATAGCGTCCTATCTAAAAAAAATTACCAAAATTAGCAAAACATAAAAAAGTAACCCCTATGCATATATATAACAATTATAAAATTAAATAATAATAACCCTGAATGCAGTTGATAGCAGACGGAAGAAATAAAAATGGAAAAGGGGGTGGTGTGAGTGCAGAAATAGGCTGATAAGTAGTTTGAGGCAGAAAAGAGGCGGTGGAGTTGGGAGTAGGGATACGAGAGAGGGCAGGGAATAAGAATGTTACAGGATTATGGTAGGTACAGAAATGGTAAATGGAGGTTGAAGCAGAAATGAGTTGGGAGAGGTGATCCAAAATGGGGCAGAAATGAGAAAGTCAAGGGATCAAGGTAGAGAAGATATCATAAAATCATAAATATTAATCTACATATACGAATAAAAGTCCAGAAAATTCCATGTCAAATTGAATATTTACAAACGAAAAGCTTGTTTAAAAAGATATGTTTTTAGACACGTTTTAAAAGCTGATAGTGAGTCCACAGTTATGTGTCTATATATATAAACATAAACATCCATGGACTATTCATTATAAAATTGGATTCTCAGTTTTAATAAAATTATGAAATATTTCCCCCGTCTTTTTTCTTTAGCAGAGCATTATTATATATATGTGTGATAACTTGTGTCACTAAGATTAAATATATTATATATAAAGTTCAAGATTGAGCATTCTTTATAACAGCACTGGACACCCTGTTATATCTTAGGGTTGGCATTTTAACAACACTGGACACCCTGTTATATCTGAGGGTTGCCATTTTAACAACACTGGACACCCTGTTATATCTGAGGGTTGGCATTTTAACAACACTGGACACCCTGCTATATCTGAGGGTTGACATTTTAACAACACTGGACACCCTGCTATATCTGAGGGTTGGCATTTTAACAACACTGGACACCCTGCTATATCTGAGGGTTGGCATTTTAACAACACTGGACACCCTGTTATATCTGAGGGTTGGCATTTTAACAACACTGGACACCCTGTTATATCTGAGGGTTGACATTTTAACAACATTGGACACCCTGTTATATCTGAGGGTTGACATTTTAACAACACTGGACACCCTGTTATATCTGAGGGTTGACATTTTAACAACACTGGACACCCTGTTATATCTGAGGGTTGACATTTTAACAACACTGGACACCCTGCTATATCTGAGGGTTGGCATTTTAACAACACTGGACACCCTGTTACATCTGAGGGTTGGCATTTTAACAACACTGGACACCCTGTTATATCTGAGGGTTGACATTTTAACAACATTGGACACCCTGTTATATCTGAGGGTTGACATTTTAACAACACTGGACACCCTGTTATATCTGAGGGTTGACATTTTAACAACACTGGACACCCTGTTATATCTGAGGGTTGACATTTTAACAACATTGGACACCCTGTTATATCTGAGGGTTGACATTTTAACAACACTGGACACCCTGTTATATCTGAGGGTTGACATTTTAACAACACTGGACACCCTGTTATATCTGAGGGTTGACATTTTAACAACACTGGACACCCTGTTATATCTGAGGGTTGACATTTTAACAACACTGGACACCCTGCTATATCTGAGGGTTGGCATTTTAACAACACTGGACACCCTGTTACATCTGAGGGTTGGCATTTTAACAACACTGGACACCCTGTTATATCTGAGGGTTGACATTTTAACAACATTGGACACCCTGTTATATCTGAGGGTTGACATTTTAACAACACTGGACACCCTGTTATATCTGAGGGTTGACATTTTAACAACACTGGACACCCTGTTATATCTGAGGGTTGACATTTTAACAACACTGGACACCCTGTTATATCTGAGGGTTGACATTTTAACAACACTGGACACCCTGTTATATCTGAGGGTTGGCATTTAAACAACACTGGACACCCTGTTATATCTGAGGGTTGACATTTTAACAACACTGGACACCCTGTTATATCTGAGGGTTGACATTTTAACAACATTGGACACCTTGTTATATCTGAGGGTTGACATTTTAACAACATTGGACACCCTGTTATATCTGAGGGTTGGCATTTAAACAACACTGGACACCCTGTTATATCTGAGGGTTGACATTTTAACAACACTGGACACCCTGTTATATCTGAGGGTTGACATTTTAACAACACTGGACACCCTGTTATATCTGAGGGTTGGCATTTAAACAACACTGGACACCTTGTTATATCTGAGGGTTGGCATTTAAACAACACTGGACACCCTGTTATATCGGATACGTAGCATTATTCCGACAGCCCATAACTCCGACAGCCCATTACTCCGACAGCCCATTACTCCGACTGCCCATTTTTCCGACAATGAAAATAGAACTCAATCCACAAATCCATGGTTTAGCCAGGTGTATCCAACAGGATGTTCCGTCGGTCAGGCTAATCTTGACGGACCATGGCCTAGACAGAATGTTCTGGAAAGGAAAAGGAGCTCTTAATCTAGGCTGTACATCCCCGTTCAAGGAAATTATGATCGACCGACCTGGTATGGGGAAAGTTAAAAATTGAAGAAAAAGTTGTGCACATTGCACAAAGGAACCAGAAAAGAGGAGTGAAGGAAAAAAGTGTAAACCGGGAGAAGCACGAGAAAGACAAAATGACGGAAGATAGCAATATGCATGGAAGCGAGGAGAGTTAAGAATTGAAGAAGGACGTATATAGTAGAAAAGGAGAGAAAGGGAGCACAATGTACATGCAGAAGAATGGAAAAAGCTCCGAAGATAGGTAGACAGTTCCCTTGTACAGGTCAATAAATACATCGATCACTTCTGTTGAAGCACGATTGGCAACCAACATATGCGGCTAATAGAACGCCTTCCATATGCATTATGCCGCTTCCACACACGTTCATTTATTCTGCATTCCGACGTACGTTTCATGATGCGAATTGAATGCGCATCCAACATGGTTAATGTTTGACGTACGTCAAAACGTTTGCGATTTCCATTATTTACGTGAAAATATTTACATTTTCTCTACATGCAAAAAATAGTATTATTACAGTGGTAACGTATGCCAACTGAAAACTCCTTGTCATAGGTGTGAAGCTCTTAGAGCATGAGATGCGCATTTAATGGGCATTAAATGTACATGTGAAGGAGGCATTCATCGGTTTACAATGTATCTAAAACGTATTAGAAAACGCAATACGGTTGAACAGCATCAGGTAGTGTCTCTCCGGTCACAAATTGTGGGAGTTTAGACGTGATACTCCCGACAACCGAATTTTGCTTAAAATTAAATCTTTATTATTTAATTTTAGCCCCCCTCCTGGAGTTTATGGAAATTTTTTATTGTATTAATCATAATGTATGGTAATGGCATTTTTTTTCTCCAGATCCAGGATCAAACTAGACTAGCTCACTCACAATTGCTCTGTATCCTAAATGCAACCGTTAATGTCAGAACAAACCTTTATAATTATTTCATGCACATCTACATATGGTATACTCCTTTGTGTAAAGTTTAATAAAAAAAATACTTTGGACGGTTTTGAAGGGTTACAAGGTTTATGGACGGGAGGGGGCGGGGGCTGGGATTTTCGTCCGGACAGATTTTTTTTCGGTAAAAATCAGGGCAAGAAATTAAAAAAAAAAAAATCTCCCCCCCCCCCCCCTCCAATATAATTTTTGTGTCGTCTCGCATAACGGTGGCGGTGTAAACTTTTCATGATTAAATCCAAAATGTAGAAGTGTTAGACCATCCGAAATTGGTACTGATATTTCTCATGTCGTCATGATGTAAGGAATCTGCTAGCACCATGACATTTGACTTTGACCCCATATTTACCCTTTTGTTTAATACAGAAACAATCCGCCCAATGAGTATAAAGATTAAAGTCAGTCTTCCGTTATGTATAGAAGAAAAACAACAGGTTTTAAGATAATTATACTACTTTTGACGGAATAATAGGTTGTCGGAGAAATGGGCTGTCGGAGTAATGGGCTGTCGGAATAATGGGCCGTCGGAGAAATGGGCTGTCGGAATAATGACCTGACCCCGTTATATCTGAGGGTTGACATTTTAACAACACTGGACACCCTGTTATATCTGAGGGTTGACATTTTAACAACACTGGACACCCTGTTATATCTGAGGGTTGACATTTTAACAACACTGGACACCCTGTTATATCTGAGGGTTGACATTTTAACAACACTGGACACCCTGTTATATCTGAGGGGTGACATTTTAACAACACTGGACACCCTGTTATATCTGAGGGTTGACATTTTAACAACACTGGACACCCTGTTATATCTGAGGGTTGACATTTTAACAACACTGGACACCCTGTTATATCTGAGGGTTGACATTTTACCAACATTGGACACCCTGTTATATCTGAGGGTTGGCATTTAAACAACACTGGACACCCTGTTATATCTGAGGGTTGACATTTTACTCACTTGGGGAAAACACTTACATCATTTCACTAAGAGGGGAGATTTGAGTCCATCAAACTAATTTAACTCAGCCACATTTATTGAAGTGCCTGAATCAAGCCAGGAAAGTAAGTGGTCATGTATATAAGTTAGTTAGGAGTATGTTATCTATTTTGTTTCTATGATTTTTCTATTGGATTTTGAAATTGTTCCACCAGTTTGGTATTTTGTTTTCTTTCATTTTATTAAATTGTTCCATTGTACAATTTTGTTTTTGCATTTCAGCTGATTCAGTCTGTTAGAATAAAGGAAATGGACCTGTTAGCCATGTTGCTTCAGTCTGTTACAATAAAGGAAGTGGACCTGTTAGCCATGTTGCTTCAGTCTGTTACAATAAAGGAAGTGGACCTGTTAGCCATGTTGCTTCAGTCTGTTACAATAAAGGAAATGGACCTGTTAGCCATGTTGCTTCAGTCTGTTACAATAAAGGAAGTGGACCTGTTAGCCATGTTGCTTCAGTCTGTTACAATAAAGGAAATGGACCTGTTAGCCATGTTGCTTCAGTCTGTTACAATAAAGGAAATGGACCTGTTAGCCATGTTAGATTTCTAATGAGCACCAATCACAAAATGACCATCACTACCAAGCCTGGTTCTGATCATATGTATTCAAAGAAGATATGTTTTTTTAGTTGACTATGACAGACATAAAATGATGACAATAGCTCAATAGACTATGACAGACATAAAATGATGACAATAGCTCAACAGACTATGACAGACATAGAATGATGACAATAGCTCAACAGACTATGACAGACATAAAGTGATGACAATAGCTCAACAGACTATGACAGACATAAAGTGATGACAATAGCTCAACAGACTATGACAGACATAAAATGATGACAATAGCTCAACAGACTATGACAGACATAGAATGATGACAATAGCTCAACAGACTATGACAGACATAAAGTGATGACAATAGCTCAACAGACTATGACAGACATAAAATGATGACAATAGCTCAACAGACTATGACAGACATAAAATGATGACAATAGCTCAATAGACTATGACAGACATAAAATGATGACAATAGCTCAATAGACTATGACAGACATAAAATGATGACAATAGCTCAACAGACTATGACAGACATAAAATGATGACAATAGCTCAATAGACTATGACAGACATAAAATGATGACAATAGCTCAATAGACTATGACAGACATAAAATGATGACAATAGCTCAACAGACTATGACAGACATAGAATGATGACAATAGCTCAACAGACTATGACAGACATAAAGTGATGACAATAGCTCAACAGACTATGACACACAAAATGATGACAATAGCTCAATAGACTATGACAGACATAAAATGATGACAATAGCTCAACAGACTATGACAGACATAAAGTGATGACAATAGCTCAATAGACTATGACAGACATAAAATGATGACAATAGCTCAACAGACTATGACAGACATAAAGTGATGACAATAGCTCAATAGACTATGACAGACATAAAATGATGACAATAGCTCAATAGACTATGACAGACATAAAATGATGACAATAGCTCAACAGACTATGACAGACATAAAATGATGACAATAGCTCAATAGACTATGCTACTCTGACATGCATGTACTTTACACTGGGGAGTTGTATTTTGACTGATATAAAACTGGCACCATGGGTTCTCTTAGATCAAAATATATCACTTAAATCTACATGCATCATTGTTATGTACAGACAGTAGTTAGGGTGTTTTTGTAATGGAGCTTAGATTATATTTCATTGTTTTAATTGTAGTAAAACATCACATCACAGACAGAATGTCAGGGGTCAATGATGATTGACTTAAATAAATGTATCTAACAGTGGGAAAGCTACCTACATTTTGATTACAGCTTGTACATGTACTATAAATACTGTTTTTTTGTTCAATGTGGGTTACAGAACTACAACATCTCGACCTCCCATTCCTTACTGTTCCCTCTGAAATTAGATACACCTAATGAGTGTGGATACACTATTTCAACAAACTTCTTCTTAAATTATGTCATTAAACTGTAAGAGGTTTCTTGTTTACATAGTTTTCCAAGGATCATAAAACTATTTATATAATAATGTGGTCTTGTCCAGGTAATATGCCAAAATATTACCCAGGTCTGAGAGACATATTACCCGACCATGTAATATGCCAAAATATCACCCATTACCCAGGTCTGAGAGACATATTACCTGACTGAAGGGGAGGGTAATGTCTCTCAGACCTGGGTAATATTTTGGCATATTACCTGGACATGACCACATTACTGAGTGTCTAATTGTCCAGGTAATATGCCAAAATATTACCCAGGTAATATGCCAAAATATTACAGTACCAAATATCACTACAGAAACCTACACGAAGTATAATAATACATAATACTATTTACATTACTGTTAAGTTATCATTAAAAAATAAAGATATTTAGTCTATCAAGTTTCAGAAGTTGTTATAATGAGCAAGATATTTAAAAAAAAAAAGGTTTTGTTCAAAGTGTACACATCACCCTTTCCAAATTGATACAGCACAAAGGTAATATCCCTTCCCCAACAGTACAAATACACTCCACAGACTATTGTACAATACAAAAATGTAAATTCCTCCAAAATCAATGATTATCCCATCATTGGATGGTAGTACTATTGTACTGGTAAGGAAAGGTGATTTGGGGGGGGGGTTGTAAAAGGGGATTATAAATACAAGGAAGGGAGAGGGTTGTAAAGGAGGGAATTATAAATACAAGGCAGGGAGAGGGTTGTAAAGGAGGGAATTATAAATACAAGAAAGGGTGAGGGTTGTAAAGGAGGGAATTATAAATACAAGAAGAGGAGAGGGTTGTAAAGGAGAGAATTATAAATACAAGGAAGGGAGAGGGTTGTAAAGGAGGGAATTATAAATACAAGGAAAGGAGAGGGTTGTAAAGGAGTGATTTATAATTACAAGGCAGGGAGAGGGTTGTAAAGGAGGGAATTATAAATACAAGAAAGGGAGAGGAGAGGGTTGTAAAGGAGGGAATTATAAATACAAGGAAGGGAGAGGAGAGGGTTGTAAAGAAGGGAATTATAAATACAAGTAAGGGAGAGGAGAGGGTTGTAAAGAAGGGAATTATAAATACAAGGAAGGGAGAGGAGAGGGTTGTAAAGGAGGGAATTATAAATACAAGGAGAGGAGAGGGTTGTAAAGGAGGGAATTATAAATACAAGGCAGGGAGAGGGTTGTAAAGGAGGGAATTATAAATACAAGAAAGGGTGAGGGTTGTAAAGGAGGGAATTATAAATACAAGGAAGGGAGAGGAGAGGGTTGTAAAGGAGGGAATTATAAATACAAGGAGAGGAGAGGGTTGTAAAGGAGGGAATTATAAATACAAGGAGAGGAGAGGGTTGTAAAGGAGGGAATTATAAATACAAGGCAGGGAGAGGGTTGTAAAGGAGGGAATTATAAATACAAGGAAAGGAGAGGAGAGGGTTGTAAAGGAGGGAATTATAAATACAAGGAAAGGAGAGGGTTGTAAAGGAGTGATTTATAAATACAAGGAATAGAGAGGGTTGTAAAGGAGGGAATTATAAATACAAGGAAAGGAGAGGGTTGTAAAGGAGGGAATTATAAATACAAGGAAAGGAGAGGGTTGTAAAGGAGGGAATTGTAAATACAAGGAAGGGAGAGGGTTGTAATGGAGGGAATTATAAATACAAGGAAGGGAGAGGGTTGTAAAGGAGGGAATTATAAATACAAGGAGAGGAGAGGGTTGTAAAGGAGGGAATTATAAATACAAGGAAGGGAGAGGGTTGTAAAGGAGGGAATTATAAATACAAGGAAAGGAGAGGGTTGTAAAGGAGGGAATTATAAATACAAGGAAGGGAGAGGGTTGTAACGGAGGGAATTATAAATACAAGGAATGGAGAGGGTTGTAAAGGAGGGAATTATAAATACAAGGAAAGGAGAGGGTTGTAAAGGAGGGAATTATAAATACAAGGAAGGGAGAGGGTTGTAAAGGAGGGAATTATAAATACAAGGAAAGGAGAGGGTTGTAAAGGAGGGAATTATAAATACAAGGAAGGGAGAGGGTTGTAACGGAGGGAATTATAAATACAAGGAATGGAGAGGGTTATAAAGGAGGGAATTATAAATACAAGGAATGGAGAGGGTTGTAAAGGAGGGAATTATAAATACAAGGAAAGGAGAGGGTTGTAAAGGAGGGAATTATAAATACAAGGAAGGGAGAGGGTTGTAACGGAGGGAATTATAAATACAAGGAATGGAGAGGGTTATAAAGGAGGGAATTATAAATACAAGGAATGGAGAGGGTTGTAAAGGAGGGAATTATAAATACAAGGAATGGAGAGGGTTGTAAAGGAGGGAATTATAAATACAAGGAAAGGAGAGGGTTGTAAAGGAGGGAATTATAAATACAAGGCAGGGAGAGGGTTGTAACGGAGGGAATCATAAATACAAGGATTGGAGAGGGTTGTAAAGGAGGGAATTATAAATACAAGGAAGGGAGAGGGTTGTAAAGGAGGGAATTATAAATACAAGGAAAGGAGAGGGTTGTAAAGGAGGGAATTATAAATACAAGGCAGGAAGAGGGTTGTAACGGAGGGAATTATAAATACAAGGAATGGAGAGGGTTGTAAAGGAGGGAATTATAAATACAAGGAATGGAGAGGGTTGTAAAGGAGGGAATTATAAATACAAGGAAAGAAGATAAAATATATCGAGGAATATGACAACAGAATATATTCAATGGAATTCATCCATTAACTGGTTACCTCTGTAGCACCACAATCCCTCCAGCAACCTGTTGCAACACCTTATTTCCTCCAATAACCAGTTACCTCTGTAACACCACAATTTATCCAGCAACCTCTGTTGCAACACCTCAATTCCTCCAATAACCCATTAGTAACCATTACCTCTGTAACACCACAATTCCTCCAGCAACCTCTGTTGCAACACCTCAATTCTTCCAATAACCGGTTACCTCTGTAACACCACAATTCCTCCAGCAGCCTCTGTTGCAACACATCAATTCCTCCAATAACCGGTTACCTCTGTAACACCACAATTCCTCCAGCAACATCTGTTGCAACACCTCAATTCCTCCAATAACTGGCTACCTCTGTAACACCACAATTCCTCCAGCAACCTCTGTTGCAACACCTCAATTCCTCCAATAAGCAGTTACCTCTGTAACACCACAATTCCTCCAGCAACCTCTGTTGCAACACATCAATTCCTCCAATAACTAGTTACCTCCAACACAATTCCTCCAGTAACCTCTGTTAAAACTCAAAAGTTCAACTTAAAAGACCACACGCTTCCAAAAAAACAATGAAAAAATAAACACAAACAGCATAAAAGCTGCATCAGTGAATTGTCTTACTTTACTTACTAATAGTAATAATTTTCGATGCTGCCTTCTAGGAGGTAATCTCAGAATTATGGATATGTCACAATATCAAAACTATGTATGAAATAGCATGGACTATTTAGATGATATATTCTTTCTATAGTTATTATACATAGAAGATTTGGGTTTTCCTTTTCAGTTAGAATAAGAGATTTGAATATCTTTAACTCATGTGTGAAACTTGACATCTTTTAATCTTATTTTGCTTTACTCCACTCGAGAAATGTCGTGATTTCCCACCCATACTCGTCATAGATATTCTATATCTCTTTTGTAACGCCTTACAGAAGGACCTTTTAATAAGTTGGTAGGACATTACTTTAAGTATAAAAAAAGTCACGATACTTCTTAGAGATTTAACATCAATTAGTCAACCAAAGTATTTACAATATAACACATATTGATCCTAAACAATACTTCAATTGTCTCAAGTACCACTCATCTCTATAAACACTTGATGATCATTGTGTTGTTATATATCTGTTGAGTGTCCAAAGTAGAAGTTAACATTCACACCAATACTGACTTAGGGAAGGACAATTTAACTTGGGGGGGGGGGGGAGGGGGGAGGAGGAGGTATGTTCTTTTTCTTTCTTTCTTTTTTTTTCCGTTTTTTAAACTTGTGTAAATTTTAAGGAAAAAAAATATCTTGACTTAAAAGATGCAAAAAATAAATAATCCCCATTAAAAATTAAATGTTAGGTCTGTTATACATTGAATGTATTTTGTATCTCTTGTTACTTTTCTTGTGAACATTTGTCAAGTCTGAGAATAAATAACATATGCAAGTATCTTGTAACTTTCTATTTTACACGGCTTTCAATTTTTTCAAGTGTAGCAGTACTTCACTATTTACAGGCGGTACTTTTCATTAGAATTTGAACATGTCTCATGAATGTCTTATACAACACTCTTTGAAATTAGGAGGTACATATTACCATTTTAAATGAGTACAAGTACCTGTTTTAATTTTACTATCAAATTTGTCTTTTTTTAAATTTTATTATAAAATGAAATAATGTGAAGTCATTTACATTCATTGATTCCAATGTTCGTGGTTTGAGGAATTCTTAAAAAATTTTGTGGATATGCTATTTAGTGGATCCCCTGCTGTTTTCAGTATATACACTTATAGTGAAAAAATATTGGGTGAATTTTATACTATATCCACAAAAACTGGTATACCACGAATAATAATGAAAAGTAAATAACTCTGTCATAGATACAGATAGATTAAAATAATCAGTTAAAATAATTCAATAAAATAAAATCTGATCGTTTGGTTACTCCATGTTTTCAAGTTTTAAACTTTCACTTACCGCATTTTAATCTTCTCACTACAGATTCTTTATTCAACTGCTGATAACACATTCCTTAAAACATTTAACTCACCTGGGACAAAAACTTCAAAATATGTCACATAATTTCCCCTAAAAATCAATACATCTGACTGACACTTTATAAGATAGGAGAGAAAGAGTTTTCCTATAAATCATAAATATATATTAAATAACACTTAAAGATCCAATGGAGGAATAATATGTAGTGTAAATCAAATAAGATTATTTGTCAGCAGCAATACACATCCCACACAAACACAACAATGGTCAATCTAATTAATGATAATTATTCTATGATGATTTAGGTTGATATCTACACTGTACACTGGCAGACACCTTACATCTGGTCCTGTCAGAGAACTCTACAATATGTCTAATTATCAAACTACTGTAAATCTAATTGAATTTTATCAAAAGGAGGTTGCCTGGGAATGGGTGAAAATAATACAAGCATTTATTTTAACCGAAAGGCTCACTAGGATAGCAGGAGTTTTTGTTTTTTTTACAATTGATAGACTTTTTAAAAATTTTAAATTTATATCATACTGTGAAATATTTCAATACAATCTGTAAAATAACTAGTTGTAACTCAATACCAGAGATTGTTTGCTTTCTGAAAAATATCAGCAGAAAAATGATATAGATATGATATTTCCAATATTAATTTCGACAACAAATATCACTGGACAAATCTGGAATTTCAAGATTATTACATTTGCATAGAGTTTTGTAAATATGAGAATGTAGAAATCTAAGTCTAGAACTGGTTAGTGATTGTTAGTGGGTGGCTTTTAATTAATATAGGTAAAAATAGTTTAGCTAACACTAACAGTTTAAGGTCTCAGCCAAGACTGAATTGATGGCTAATTGTATGGTTACTATGGTTTCAGCCAAGAGTGAATTGGTGGCTAATTGTATGGTTACTATGGTTTCAACCAAGAGTGAGCTGATGGCTCACTGTATGCACGGTTATTATGGTTTCAGCCAAGACTGAATTGATGGCTAATTGTATGGTTATTATGGTTTCAGCCAAGACTGAATTGGTGGCTAATTGTACGGTTACTATGGTTTCAACCAAGAGCGAGTTGATGGCTCACTGTATGCACGGTTATTATGGTTCAGCCAAGAGTGAATTGGTGGCTAATTGTATGGTTATTATGGTTTCAGCCAAGAGTGAGCTGATGGCTAATTGTATGGTTACTATGGTTCAGCCAAGAGTGAATTGGTGGCTAATTGTATGGTTATTATGGTTTCAGCCAAGAGTGAATTGGTGGCTAATTGTATGGTTACTATGGTTTCAGCCAAGAGTGAGCTGATGGCTAATTGTATGGTTACTATGGTTCAGCCAAGAGTGAATTGGTGGCTAATTGTATGGTTATTATGGTTTCAGCCAAGAGTGAATTGGTGGCTAATTGTATGGTTACTATGGTTTCAGCCAAGAGTGAGCTGATGGCTCACTGTATGCACGGTTATTATGGTTTCAGCCAAGACTGAATTGATGGCTAATTGTATGGTTATTATGGTTTCAGCCAAGAGTGAGCTGATGGCTCACTGTATGCATGGTTATTATGGTTTCAGCCAAGACTGAATTGGTGACTAATTGTACGGTTACTATGGTTTCAACCAAGAGCGAGTTGATGGCTCACTGTATTCACGGTTATTATGGTTTCAGCCAAGACTGAATTGATGGCTAATTGTATGGTTACTATGGTTTCAGCCAAGAGTGAATTGGTGGCTAATTGTATGGTTACTATGGTTTCAACCAAGAGTGAATTGGTGGCTAATTGTATGGTTACTATGGTTTCAGCCAAGAGTGAATTGGTGGCTAATTGTATGCATGGTTATTATGGTTTCAGCTAGACTGAATTGATGGCTAATTGTATGGTTACTATGGTTTCAGCCAAGAGTGAATTGGTGGCTAATTGTATGGTTACTATGGTTTCAGCCAAGAGTGAATTGATGGCTAATTGTATGGTTACTATGGTTTCAGCCAAGAGTGAATTGGTGGCTAATTGTATGGTTACTATGGTTTCAGCCAAGAGTGAGCTGATGGCTAATTGTATGGTTACTATGGTTTCAACCAAGAGTGAATTGGTGGCTAATTGTATGGTTACTATGGTTTCAACCAAGAGTGAATTGGTGGCTAATTGTATGTATGGTTATTATGGTTTCAGCCAAGACTGAATTAATGGCTAATTGTATGGTTACTATGGTTTCAACCAAGACTGAATTGGTGGCTAATTGTATGGTTACTATGGTTTCAACCAAGAGTGAATTGATGGCTCACTGTATGCATGGTTATTATGGTTCAGCCAAGACTGAATTGGTGGCTAATTGTATGGTTACTATGGTTTCAGCCAAGACTGAATTAATAGCTAATTGTATGGTTACTATGGTTTCAACCAAGAGTGAATTGATGGCTCACTGTATGCATGGTTATTATGGTTCAGCCAAGACTGAATTGATGGCTAATTGTATGGTTACTATGGTTTCAGCCAAGAGTGAATTGGTGGCTAATTGTATGGTTATTATGGTTCAGCCAAGAGTGAATTGGTGGCTAATTGTATGGTTATTATGGTTCAGCCAAGACTGAATTGATGGCTAATTGTATGGTTACTATGGTTTCAGCCAAGAGTGAATTGGTGGCTAATTGTATGGTTATTATGGTTCAGCCAAGACTGAATTGATGGCTAATTGTATGGTTACTATGGTTTCAGCCAAGAGTGAATTGGTGGCTAATTGTATGGTTATTATGGTTCAGCCAAGACTGAATTGATGGCTAATTGTATGGTTACTATGGTTTCAGCCAAGAGTGAATTGGTGGCTAATTGTATGGTTATTATGGTTCAGCCAAGACTGAATTGATGGCTAATTGTATGGTTACTATGGTTTCAGCCATGAGTGAATTGGTGGCTAATTGTATGGTTACTATGGTTTCAGCCAAGAGTGAATTGGTGGCTAATTGTATGGTTATTATGGTTTCAGCCAAGAGTGAATTGATGGCTAATTGTATGGTTACTATGGTTTCAGCCAAGAGTGAATTGGTGGCTAATTGTATGGTTATTATGGTTTCAGCCAAGAGTGAATTGATGGCTAATTGTATGGTTACTATGGTTTCAGCCAAGAGTGAATTGGTGGCTAATTGTATGGTTATTATGGTTTCAGCCAAGAGTGAATTGATGGCTAATTGTATGGTTATTATGGTTCAGCCAAAAGTGAATTGGTGGCTAATTGTATGGTTACTATGGTTTCAGCCAAGAGTGAATTGGTGGCTAATTGTATGGTTACTATGGTTTCAGCCAAGAGTGAATTGGTGGCTAATTGTATGGTTATTATGGTTCAGCCAAGACTGAATTGATGGCTAATTGTATGGTTACTATGGTTTCAGCCAAGACTGAATTGATGGCTAATTGTATGGTTACTATGGTTTCAGCCAAGAGTGAATTGGTGGCTAATTGTATGGTTACTATGGTTTCAGCCAAGAGTGAATTGGTGGCTAATTGTATGGTTACTATGGTTTCAGCCAAGAGTGAATTGGTGGCTAATTGTATGGTTATTATGGTTCAGCCAAGACTGAATTGATGGCTAATTGTATGGTTACTATGGTTTCAGCCAAGAGTGAATTGGTGGCTAATTGTATGGTTACTATGGTTTCAGCCAAGAGTGAATTGGTGGCTAATTGTATGGTTACTATGGTTTCAGCCAAGAGTGAATTGGTGGCTAATTGTATGGTTACTATGGTTTCAGCCAAGAGTGAATTGGTGGCTAATTGTATGGTTACTATGGTTTCAGCCAAGACTGAATTGATGGCTAATTGTATGGTTATTATGGTTTCAGCCAAGAGTGAGCTAATGGCTAATTGTATGCACGGTTATTATGGTTTCAGCCAAGACTGAATTAATGGCTGTGAATGTTTACTGATTTAGAGGAAAAGAATGTCTTTAAGTAACATAACAATACAGAAAATGTTAATTAACAATATAACACCCATCTAATGATAATGTTCTAGATAATGACCCTTTCAAATGTTGAGAAATAAAATATTATAAGGTAAAAAGTAGGCAAAACATGGAAGATTCTTTTTCCATGATACATGATGATGTAGGTGTAGACCTGACCTAACTCTGGATGAGGAAATATACACTAGAGCACAACATGATTGTGCAATGGCATTAATTCTTCAAATATAGCATATTATATAATCAAAGATACCAGTATTGTATTATTTAGTGCTTAACTTGATAATGTTTGTCTCTAGATACTCATAGTATACAGACATGATAGTGTTAACAGATCTTAACTTCATATAGATCTATTATAAATGTCATTAGACATTAAATGTGTGATGTTTAGTGAAAATTAACATTTCTATTATGATTTCATTAGTATCAAGAGATCTATATAAATGTCTAGTAGATAAAGTATAGATCTGAACTTGTATTATAAATATTATATAAGTTTTAGAACACTGAAATCCTCCTGTGTCTAGTAAACAGGACAACAAAATATAACTCACATCTTAAATGTTGCTGAAAATCCACAGTAAAACTTAAAAAAAAAAAAAAAAAATATCTGAAAAATGAATATATAAAATACACCAGGTGTTTCCTTTGATGTTTGTATAATCTAATTAATGATTACCTGGTGGATTGTGCAAGAAAAACTTCAAAGAAACTTTAAAAACAAAGAAATGGATGTATTGGGATTATACACATGCATTTTCTATTTTTACTCAATATTTGGCACTAGTTCCTTTTCAAAATGATAGGAAAATATTTATTTATGCAAGCTTGCAGTAAGAAAACAAAGAAACTATCAGAATTATATTCCTAAGAAAACAATCTATAATTAACATAAATAATATGTTTTTTAGATAGATAGCGATAAAACAAGATCAATATTTGTAATACAGTGTGTTTTGGTTACTAGGGTATTCACCTGCAAGCATAACCTAGTAACAAGACTTTAAAGAAAGCAACCAGAAAGCCAGCACTCTTATCATATTCTACATAAAATAAAGGAGTTACAATAGAACTTAAACCAGAGGCTTAAAAGAACCTGTATTGCTGACATGGCTTAAAATATCCTGACGCGCCACATAAAGGTTATGTTGACACTCTGTTCAGTAATGCCCATAATTGGTTGCCATATTTGTTTTGTTTTCAACGGTCCATTCAGTGACCATTTATATACAGTTTGTTTCGTTCAGAGAATATAGATTTGAAATTATTTATTAAACAAATTTCCTACAGTGTTTTAAATGTTTAAAAATGTTTTAAAAAACATTCTTTTAAATGTTTAGTGGCTTCAAAAAGAAAGAAACTTTTAATAATTTTCCACATTTGGTCTCATGTCAATTGATGTCCTCCGTGGTGGCAATCTTGGATGTCAAATTGGCATCAAAACACAAATCAGTAAAGGCATATCCATGAACCATTCATGGCTTAAGAGTCTTTCTGTAACATTTTCCCTATGGGGTCCTATATTAAAGTATGTTCAGTTGTTGCAGCCATCTTGAAATTGATTGATTGATTGATTGATTGATTGATTGATTGATTGATTGATTGATTGATTGATTGATTGATTGATTGATTGATTGATTGATTGATTGATTGATTGATTGATTGATTGATTGATTGATTGATTGATTGATTGATTGATTGATTGATTGATTGATTGATTGATTGATTTGCAATTTAATGTTCAGCGAGCAGTATTTCAGAAATATTCAGGATGAAAAAAATGTTCACCAACAATTAATTATGCACATCCAATGTTGTGCTGGGGAGAGTTTATTGATATATTTTTGCTGTCAAATGCTTGAAATGGAAAACAAAAGATGATGGGAAATGTTGTTTTGCAACAGGCCACCAACTACAGCTCCTAACAAACTGTTGATCATTAGGAGTTTTTGTAAATTTTCTCTCCAAACACAAGGCATTTATGTTCCGTCCTAAGAGAGTTGTGCACTTGTTTTGTCCAACACAATGAACCAAAGCTCCTTCAGAAATGGGATGTTGTTGGATGTTAATGTATTCCCAAAGGAAGAAAAAAACAGATACAACAAACAGTCAATCTTAAATAGATTTCTATTCATGTTTCTGAGACTCAGCCTCACAAACTGTCTCAAGGTGTTACACAGTGACAAAGTCTCTTAATGAGTAATGAAAGATGTATTGTTTTATACAAGTACTCCAATTTCCTCAACCATTAAAAATGACCACCACAAAATAACCACAATCTTAATTTCAATCCCTACATGGGTGAATAAAAATAAAACATACAAGTGGACACCATGTGTAAATGGGAAATAGGTTTATAGAATAAATCATATTGTACATACATACAGTTGTACTTTCTTGTATTTATTCTAAATTTAACTTTTCTCCCACATATTTTTAGGAGATCTATTCCCTAATCCTGAACTGAGTAAAGAGTGAAATAACATTCTCACTGACATACAGGCCCCAATGTGATATCTTAATTAGATGTAATCATATACCTTACAGATACTTATATAAGTGGCAAAAACACTTATGGATTTATTCATGTGTGACCATTCATCTTCATCTATCTACACGCTCAGTCACCTGTGACTATTTCATTTCTGATGTCTTTATTTTGTAGTCTGGAAAAAAAAGCAGAAAAATACTATTAAATATAACAATTATTTGTATTTGTCTGTTACTTTTGATGGAATATCCATATTATATAATAACTGTATATTACCTATAATGATACCATCTATAAATAACTCAACATCTTCGTCATTCAACACTTTATTGCAATTTTTCTGATTTTATAAGGGGGATAACTCTCAAAACAGGGAATCGGGTAGATTTTTTTCTCTCTAGAACCAGCTACACGTTGTTACCATATTTCAACGTTTTCGAGATAAGATTTATTAATTTGTAAATTATAGACAATTTACAAAGTTCACGGTGTATTTATTATAATCCAGAATTTAAATATTGTGATTAAAAAATTCCAGAAAATTTAACTTTTCCTAAAAGTGGGAGGATTATTCCCAGATTCTTGAGAGAAAAAGTCCTTTTATCCTACAATAACTAACTATTATAGGATAAGGAGAATTTTCATGCTATGTCATAGACCAAATGAATGTAGTAAAAACAACTTTAAAGTTTGTGAAAACTTATTATGAAAAGAAAGTTGAAACAGTGATATTCAACAATTCCGCCAATATCAACAAAACAAACGATCACTTCTCGTTTCTAATCACAGAACATAAATATGACCATGTCATTTGACGTCGGAAATCCTGGTCCTGGCTTGAGACAGACACAAAAATAGGATAGGGATTAACTGGTTAATGGGACCCCAACCCTCTCCATGGGACCCCAACCCTCCCCTCTTGATAACTGGATCTCCAGTCGCAATACATGTAGTCAAATCAGCTTTTAGTCACCACCTCTATAAAGCAATATCTTGTATTTTGTGACCTTAATTTTTTTCCCTTCACAGTACATTTCATAACAATTTAACCTGTGTTAAGTGACCACCTGTCTTAAGTGATCATATTACACTGTTCCCTTGGAAAGTCACATAAGACAGGTTTGACTGTATCAACAAACAATAAAAAGCCTGTAGAGATTCACATTCACAAGAAAATATACTGGTACTATCACAAAAATGAATGACAACCTCAATATTGACTGCACAATAGCAGAGGCAATTAATGCTGTATGTTTTAACATAAGGACAATATTAGATATATGTTTTGCATTAAAAGAGAAAATATGCTTAAGCAATTTCTTTTTCACTATCTGCCATTGGAATTGAATAGATATGTTTTGGTGTACAAAAACTATTGACTATCAATAGATTATCACCAGTCAATAGAGTCAACAGTAGAAAAATTATTGACTGTCAACAAATTATCATCAGTCAACAGTACAAAAACTATTTACAGATTATTAGGGAGTAACTTAGGACAAATAGTCTAAAATCTGAACCTATAATGGAATAAGGTCAGATTATTTAACACAGAATAACATACGATACTGAAATAAAGGAAATAAAATACTGACACTTTCTAATGTAATTATTACTGTAGATTTAGTTTACTTTATATAAAACAGCTTTGATGAAACTAGTAATGAATGATTATAGTTAAGAGCACTGATAAATATCAAAATCTTGTTCTATAAGGTGTCAAACCACCAATTAATTTCTTTAAGGTTTTCTACTAAATTTGTGTTTTTTCGAGCCTACCTGGTCATTTTATCTTAAGTTTAACCTTTTGAAGACCATATATTTTCTGAAACATACATGTTTCCTCTACGTTCTGTCAAAATATCAGGGCATGTTTAAAATCTTGCAGTGAAATGCCATGCTACGGAAAGCACCTACTCTAAAAATAGCTCGGTCATCCCCAAGAAATTCACTATTTATAGGTCATGCATCAAATCCTCCATAGAGGTATTAAAATACAACTAAATCCATCAAATTTGGGCTCAAAATAATCCCTATTTATTTAACTTCAATTATCAATTTTAATTAGTCCATTCCATTCAGTAGTTTTCACAATACTACAAAGTGAAAGGAACTTTTTTCTTGAAAAGGGACTACTTTCGTATATGTTCCAAGCTCTGATTGGTGAATTAGTGGTTTGACACCTATAACCATCCAGTAATTAAAACGACATTAACAGACATTTTAATTTTATACTCTGAAATAATCAAAGTTTCTTGTAATAAGAAAGGTTTAGCAGAAATCATCTGTATAGATATATATGTAATCCATAGATGTAGGTATGTTGTAGTTTCTCAAGTCTGGTTTATTAACAAATTATGATTACATGATATTTGTTTATAGTTTAAATCTGTTGTTTATAACTTGATTCATATCAATAACATCATTGTATGTAATCTTTAAAGCAACATACAGTCAGGCCTTATCAACAGTCAGACAGAGTTTGTTGTAGAAAAAAACATTTTCATGTAGATTTTTTCATACTTTTTATCTACGATTTCCATATTTCTGTACATGAAAAATCATACATAGTATTAAGTCTACTGGAAATAGTGTCGACATACACAGTTTATAGTCTACAGTCAATAGTGAGAGTCTATGTAATAGTGAGCAGACTATGTAATAGTGAGCAGTCTATATAATAGTGAGCAGTCTATATAATAGTGAGCAGTCTATGCAATAGTGAGCAGTCTATGTAATAGTGAGCAGTCTATGTAATAGTGAGCAGTCTATGTAATAGTGAGCAGTCTATGTAATAGTGGGCAGTCTATATAATAGTGAGCAGTCTATGTAATAGTGAGCAGTCTATATAATAGTGAGCAGTTTATGTAATAGTGAGCATCTATATAATAGTGAGCAGTCTATGTAATAGTGAGCAGTCTATATAATAGTGAGCGGTCTATGTAATAGTGAGCAGTCTATGTAATAGTGAGCAGTCTATATAATAGTGAGCAGTCTATGTAATAGTGAGCAGTCTATGTAATAGTGAGCAGTCTATCTAATAGTGAGCAGTCTATCTAATAGTGAGCAGTCTATGTAATAGTGGGCAGTCTATATAATAGTGAGCAGTCTATGTAATAGTGAGCAGTCTATATAATAGTGAGCAGTCTATGTAATAGTGAGCAGTCTATATAATAGTGAGCAGTCTATGTAATAGTGAGCAGTCTATGTAATAGTGAGCAGTCTATATAATAGTGAGCAGTCTATGTAATAGTGAGCAGTCTATGTAATAGTGAGCAGTCTATGTAATAGTGGGCAGTCTATATAATAGTGAGCAGTCTATGTAATAGTGAGCAGTCTATATAATAGTGAGCAGTCTATGTAATAGTGATCAGTCTATATAATAGTGAACAGTCTATATAATAATGAGCAGTCTATATAATAGTGAGCAGTCTATGTAACAGTGATCAGTCTATATAATAGTGAGCCGTCTATGTAATAGTGAGCAGTCTATGTAATAGTGAGCAGTCTATGTAATAGTGGGCAGTCTATATAATAGTGAGCAGTCTATGTAATAGTGAGCAGTCTATATAATAGTGAGCAGTCTATGTAATAGTGAGCAGTCTATATAATAGTGAGCAGTCTATATAATAGTGAGCAGTCTATGTAATAGTGAGCAGTCTATGTAATAGTAAGCAGTCTATGTAATAGTGGGCAGTCTATATAATAGTGAGCAGTCTATGTAATAGTGAGCAGTCTATATAATAGTGAGCAGTCTATGTAATAGTGAGCAGTCTATGTAATAGTGGGCAGTCTATATAATAGTGAGCAGTCTATGTAATAGTGAGCAGTCTATATAATAGTGAGCAGTCTATGTAATAGTAATCAGTCTATGTAATAGTGAGCAGTCTATATAATAGTGAGCAATCTATGTAATAGTGAGCAGTCTATATAATAGTGAGCAGTCTATATAATAATGAGCAGTCTATATAACAGTGAGCAGTCTATGTAACAGTGATCAGTCTATATAATAATGAGCAGTCTATGTAATAGTGAGCAGTCTATGTAATAGTGAGCAGTCTATGTAATAGTGAGCAGTCTATGTAATAGTGGGCAGTCTATATAATAGTGAAGTCTATATAATAATGAGCAGTCTATGTAATAGTGAGCAGTCTATGTAATAGTGAGCAGTCTATGTAATAGTGAGCAGTCTATGTAATAGTGGGCAGTCTATATGATAGTGAGTAGTCTATATAATAATGAGCAGTATATATAATAGTGAGCAGTCTATGTAATAGTGATCAGTCTATATAATAGTGAGCAGTCTATATAATAATGAGCAGTCTATATAATAGTGAGCAGTCTATGTAATAGTGAGCAGTCTATATAATAGTGAGCAGTCTATGTAATAGTGATCAGTCTATATAATAGTGAGCAGTCTGTGTAATTGAGTGAACTGTCTATCTAATATGTGTCTTAGATAGATATAACTAAGGGCAAGCTCTGTCCACAGAAAACAGCTACAGTACTCCAACACTCCATAAAATGTATCAAATATGACAATAATTAGAGAACTTCAATTGACCAGAAAGTTAGATGGATGGACCAGGATATGTTTTTTTGCTTAAAAAAAAAAAAAGTCTTACAAATGTAGTAATGGGGGAAAAATAGTTGACATGAATTTATTTTTTTGTAATGGGTCATCAATTAACATTTTAACAACATACATGTATTGCACTGGTTCAGCAGAGAACACCTGTAAAAAAACTATTGTAAAGGGTCACCAGTGAACACTTGTAAAAAAACTATTGTAATGGGTCACCAGTGAACACCAGTAAAAAAAACTATTGTAATGGGTCACCAGTGAACACCTGTAAAAAAACTATTGTAATGGGTCACCTGTGAACACCTGTAAAAAAAACTATTGTAATGGGTCACCAGTGAACACCTGTAAAAAAACTATTGTAATGGGTCACCAGTGAACACCTGTAAAAAAACTATTGTAATGGGTCACCAGTGAACACTTGTAAAAAAACTATTGTAATGGGTCACCAGTGAACACCAGTAAAAAAAACTATTGTAATGGGTCTAATGGGTCACCAGTGAACACTTGTAACAAAACTATTGTAATGGGTCACCAGTGAACACTTGTAACAAAACTATTGTAATGGGTCACCAGTGAACACCAGTAACAAAACTATTGTAATGGGTCACCAGTGAACACCTGTAAAAAAAACTATTGTAATGGGTCACCAGTGAACACCAGTAACAAAACTATTGTAATGGGTCACCAGTGAACACCTGTAAAAAAACTATTGTAATGGGTCACCAGTGAACACCAGTAACAAAACTATTGTAATGGGTCACCTGTGAACACCTGTAAAAAAACTATTGTAATGGGTCACCAGTGAACACTTGTAACAAAACTATTGTAATGGGTCACCAGTGAACACCTGTAAAAAAAACTATTGTAATGGGTCACCAGTGAACACTTGTAACAAAACTATTGTAATGGGTCACCAGTGAACACCAGTAACAAAACTATTGTAATGGGTCACCAGTGAACACTTGTAACAAAACTATTGTAATGGGTCACCAGTGAACACTTGTAACAAAACTATTGTAATGGGTCACCAGTGAACACCAGTAACAAAACTATTGTAATGGGTCACCTGTGGACACTTGTATCAAAACTATTGTAATGGGTCACCAGTGAACACCAGTAAAAAAAACTATTGTAATGGGTCACCAGTGAACACCTGTAAAAAAACTATTGTAATGGGTCACCTGTGAACACCTGTAAAAAAAACTATTGTAATGGGTCACCAGTGAACACCTGTAAAAAAAACTATTGTAATGGGTCACCAGTGAACACCTGTAAAAAAACTATTGTAATGGGTCACCAGTGAACACTTGTAAAAAAACTATTGTAATGGGTCACCAGTGAACACCAGTAAAAAAAACTATTGTAATGGGTCTAATGGGTCACCAGTGAACACTTGTAACAAAACTATTGTAATGGGTCACCAGTGAACACTTGTAACAAAACTATTGTAATGGGTCACCAGTGAACACCAGTAACAAAACTATTGTAATGGGTCACCAGTGAACACCTGTAAAAAAAACTATTGTAATGGGTCACCAGTGAACACCAGTAACAAAACTATTGTAATGGGTCACCAGTGAACACCTGTAAAAAAACTATTGTAATGGGTCACCAGTGAACACCAGTAACAAAACTATTGTAATGGGTCACCTGTGAACACCTGTAAAAAAACTATTGTAATGGGTCACCAGTGAACACTTGTAACAAAACTATTGTAATGGGTCACCAGTGAACACCTGTAAAAAAAACTATTGTAATGGGTCACCAGTGAACACTTGTAACAAAACTATTGTAATGGGTCACCAGTGAACACCAGTAACAAAACTATTGTAATGGGTCACCAGTGAACACTTGTAACAAAACTATTGTAATGGGTCACCAGTGAACACTTGTAACAAAACTATTGTAATGGGTCACCAGTGAACACCAGTAACAAAACTATTGTAATGGGTCACCTGTGGACACTTGTATCAAAACTATTGTAATGGGTCTCCAGTGAACACCTGTAATCGGTCACCTGTGGACACTTGTAACAAAACTATTGTAATGGGTCACCTGTGAACACTTGTAACAAAACTATTGTAATGGGTCACCTGTGAACATCTACAACAAAACTTGTAATGGGTCACTAGTGAACACCTATAACAAAACTACATAATCGGTCACCTGTGGACACTTGTAACAAAACTATTGTAATGGGTCACCAGTGAACACCTGTAACAAAACTATTGTAATGGGTCACCTGTGGACACTTCTAACAAAACTATTGTAATGGGTCACCAGTGAACATCTGTAACAAAACTTGTAATGGGTCACCTGTGGACACTTGTTACAAAATTATTTTAATGGGTCACCAGTGAACAGCCGTAACAAAACTATTGTAATCAGTCACCAGTGAACACCTGTAACAAAACTTGTAATGGGTCGCCAGTGAACACCCATAACAAAACTATTTTAATGAGTCACCAGTGAACACTTGTAACAAAACTATTTTAATGGGTCACCAGTGAACACTTGTGACAAAATTATTGTTATGGGTAAGCTGTGAACATCTATAAAAAAAAATATGGTAATGAGTCACCAGTGAACACCTGTTCAAAAAACTATTGTAATGGGTCACCAGTGAACACTTGTAACAAAATTATTGTTATGGATAACCTGTGAACATCTATAAACAAAAAAATACTGTGATGGGTCACCAGTGAACACCTGTAAAAAAAAACTATTGTAATGGTTCACCAGTGAAAACTTGTAACAAAATTATTGTTTTGGTAACCTGTGAACATCTATAACAAAAATACTGTAATGGGTCACCAGTGAACACCTGTAACAAAACTATTGTAATGGGTCACCTGTGAACACTTGTAGCAAAATTATTGTTATGGGTCATGGGACACCAGTGAACATCTGTAACAAAACTATTGTAATGGGTTACAAGTGAACACCTATAACAAAAATACTGTAATGGGTTACCAGTGAACACCTGTTAAAAAAACTATTGTAATGGTTCACTAGTGAAAACTTGTAACAAAATTATTGCTATGGGTAACCTGTGAACATCTATAACAAAAATACTGTAATGAGTCACCAGTGAACACCTGCTACAAAACTACCCAGATAAAAAAATGGTTGTTGCCTTAGTTATTACTTGTAACAAACTATTGTAATGGGCCACCAGTGACACCCGCTGTTCTCTTAAACATTTAAGTTTCAAATACAATTGTACATAGTTTTAATTTTTTTGTTTTATTCACACTTTTGATTTCACTTTATTTCACTTTATGAAATTTATGTAAATATTTTTGTAAATACCCACGCATGCAACAGTACGTAATCTTCAACGTCTTGAAGGAGTACTGTATAAAAGGCTAAAGAAGAAGTGACTGTGATAGAAATGGGGCAAGATCCAAGTGTGACGCAAAACGTTTCAATGCACGCATATTGCCTATTGCTAGTATTAGTATACTATTTTATTACCCAATTTTGCACTTTTAGTTTTGGACAACCAATAAGGCAATATTTGTGTGTAGTGCACATTTTGTTTTTTGCTCACCTCAATTCAGTAAATTATTATTAATGAGTTTAAAATCAATAACACAGTTCCACTGTAGGATATGGGCCGTATCACACTTTACTTAACATGGTTTGAAAAAGAACCATCTAATCTAGATTTCGGTTGAGGATTTACCCCCCTTTGAGAAGAAAAAAGGCGCGAATTACTTCCCCTATTTGGGAGCAGGTGGATAAGATGTATGTTCAAGTATTAACTTGGGTAACCAAGAGTCGATGAGTGAGTGAAACATTTTCAGCTATATCATGACGAGAACTACAGCGCCGTCTCAAAAGTATTCGCGAAAACAAGATGGCGGACGTCAACGAGTTTGAGTTATTGCTCTTTGCACCATTAAAATACACTAGGTAAAAATGAAAAAGTTACCTTAATATTTTGTGAGGTAACCCTTCGACCGTATAACTGCCAGAATCCTGCGTGGAACGGAGGTATACAAGTTCTGAATGTAATCCACAGTAAAGTTCATCCAAATATCCTGAATGGCAGTAAACAGTTCTTGAGGAGTATTTATGTTTCCTGCTGAATTTTGTAACGATCTCTTAATGCGAAGCCACAAATTTTCAATAATATTTAAGTCCGGAGACTGAGCTGGCCATGTCATGCCATGAATATCATTGTCTCGTTTGAATTCTTCAATTAAGCGGGCCCGATGGACAGGGGCATTGTCATCTTGGAAACGATAAGGTTTGTCGGCAAAATGACGGGCTAAAACGGGCCAAAGATGATTATCAAGGATGTCACGATATTTCACAGCATTTATATTACCATCAACCTTACATAAAGTTCCCACACCATACCATGTAATGCACCCCCAGATCATAACAGACACCTTCCTCTGATATGGCGGACACATGCACTCGGGGCGGTAAGCCTCATTCGAAGATCTCCACACGTACACACGGTTATTTTGTCCAATAACTATCTGCGATTCATCACTGAATATTACTTGATTCCAGTGTAAATTAACAGTCCATCTCCGTCGTTCCAGACACCAAGAAAGTCGTTTCTTTTTGTTGACCTCTCTGACCACCATTTTCTTACGAACAACACGTCTAAATATTTTGTTTTTGTGTAAATAACGCTGTATAGTCTTTGGGTGGACACGAACAACCCCTCCTTCATTGAAATCATTGGTAATTTCTCTTAAAACCTTGCCACGATTCTTTTTTACCGTCCTCAATAATCTAACCTCACCGCGTCGTGTCACTTTCCTTGGTCGTCCAACTCTGGGAATGTTTTCAACATTACCTGTGCTGTTGTACTTCTTCCAAATTGAACGAATTGTAGATTCAGGTATATGCAACAATTTCACGATCTCACAATTTCTATGCCCTTCCCGTTTCAAATCCACAACCAGTTGTTTCCGATCCTCACTCAATTCCTTTGACTTGCGACCCATCTTGAAAACACGTCTGTTTATTTGTAAACACGTAGCAGACGACCTTAAAATTACGTCACATATTTGGGGAACGTTCAAAAGGGTAGCTCAAGACAGCTTAAAACTATGTAGTTCTTTTTATTACAACGAAAAACATTGGTGACAATTTCAACTCGCACTACCGATCGCAGCCATTTTCTTATTTTCGCGAATACTTATGAGGCAGCACTGTAGTTGCATTTCGTTGAGATGATGATGATATCCGCTTTGTTCTAAATCAATCGGCATATTTGGATTTTAATAGTGCTACTTTGCCCTCTGCGGTTAGACATGTCGCTCCACTCTGACACATTATCCTGAATCCGATCCAACCAGTCTTTGCTCTTATCCCTTGATGATGCGTGCTTAGTGCAGAGGCGACAAATACATATTTTATAGTCTTTAGTTTTATCAGAATAATGTAAGCCACATGTAATAATAGCCATTTGCTTCATTGGTAGAAGTCTTTTGAACTATTAGTCAAGGTTAAATCTAACGACCTTGTAATCAGATATAGAGTGTTATGGCCTTACTGAATTTTTATTCAGGTGTGGTCTAACGGTATGACTCTCTGTCTAGCTTCCACTTTACTAAATCAGAAATTATATCTACTTTGTTATTCATTAAGAGCCAAAATATTTAACATGACAATAATTATCAACAAAAGGAAAAACATATTGAAACCAATTTATCCAGAAAATCTACTTTAAAGTTCTTACAGCTCTAATTAGAATTGTCCAAAGGAGCAAAGTCAGTTGAAGCTTTATAAAAGCCCATCGTGATTTACAACATGATATAAAGATATATGAATAAAATATCATTTTCTAATATCTTTAACAAGACTGTCACCTACAACAGAACATAAGCACTAAACAATAACTAAAGGAATCAACATTATTTACAAACTTCTCTACCAGATATCGTGTGCAGGGAAGTGACGCATGCGACCACATCTTGGCCTGAATACATGCACACGCGAACAATCATATTTTGGGTTCTGCAGGCCTTTAATTTGTCTATCGTTGTGTGTTGGTACGTTCTCAACACACAACTGTTCCGCAATCCTTCAATAAAGGTCGCATAGTCTCTAATCAGCTGATTCTGTGTGACCTTTAGCCAGGTTGATATTTTTTCTGACGTCTTGACTGAAAAGCTAATCATAGGTGACAATTAGCATATGCTAACGATTGGGTGTCTTTGGTTGGCCCTGGACTGTAAGCTAATCAGGAATGGCGTTTAAAGCATTTTAACTCACAAGTCAGTTACATTAATTAGTTCTTAGATTAATATTAATGTACAACAATATGTCTGTTAATATAATCCTTTGTATGCTATTAATGTTTATATAAGTTGTTAGATAGCCCATAAAACTTCTAGAATAAATAACAAGGCACAAATGTATTAGATACACCAACAAATCATTACCAACAAATCTTGATGTATATAATGCTAATCCTTGCAATCAACCAGAATAAACTGTTCTTCCTCGTGACAATGTCGTAATTACACCATTAAACAATAGAAATATGTTACGTTGAGTGATCAATGTTATCATGTCTACTTCAACCAAATTACTTAGCTATTTCAAAAGGTTGAAGATTATGTGATATCTGAGGTTACATAAAATAAGGTTGAAGATTATGTAATATCTGAGGTTACATTAAATAAGGTTGAAGATTATGTGATATCTGAGGTTACATAAAATAAGGTTGAAGATTATGTGATATCTGAGGTTACATAAAATAACTGAATGCGAGTGAGTGATTTAAATTTGAGTTTATTAACGCAAATGAGCAATTTGTCAGTTATATCACGACGAGGGCAAATTACCTTTCGAGGAGATTATGCCTTATCACCGAGTTTGTAACAAGAGTAACACGATGGATGCCACTAGTAGAGCAGGACGTTCTTACCCTTACTGGGAACACATGAGTTCATTCCCGGTTTTACTGGGGTACGTGTTGCTCAACTTTTAGCTTTTCATGTAGTGTTTTATAAATCATTGTGGGTTCTTATGTCTTTTTTTCTTTTTGACCATTGCATTGTCTGTCCTTCTTCGATGTACGGCTTCTAATCATCCCTTTGATGTCTTTAAACTTTTCTTGTACTAGACCAAATTGCCACGTAGGCATTTGGACGTGCTCTCTCTCTCTGAACCAATATAGTCCCCATGTAAGCATGTCACTATATATTATATATTATTTAGAAATGCCTCTTTTGAAAACGACAAAAACTCAACTGTTCTTTCTCGTCCAAAAATACATTGTTAACTCTTAAAGATTTGTCTAGTAAAATTTATATATTGAATATACATCAGACGACAACGACCGTGTATATACGTTTCCGTATTTGTGTTTAAAGATAAATATTATACAAAACTGACTCTTATATATTTCAGGCAATAGAACTGTTTTTGTCCTGTTATGTTATCTTCAATTTTTGCTATAGTAGTTATTCATATTATCTGTATTTGTAATATATTGTCATTGCTAATGTTTATATATATGTACCGTAGAAGACTTCCATAAGTTTACAACTTGTGTCTTGTTTTGTATGACAATAAAATATGTTTAAAGTATGTCGCTTCACTCGAACATATTGACCCCATACCCAGCAAATTAGTAGTTCCCTATAGTTAGTCGATCTTAATAGTGGTGGAGAAGCAGCTAATATTAATTTTATTCGTAAATTTGATTCATACGATCGTGGCCGTATCGAATCCACAATCTTGCGCACTAGAATAAAACAAACTAATAATTAAACAATGAAACCATAGATTCGGTCATAACAATTGACAGAAAAATAAAAAATAAAAAGCTCAGTTGATCTGATTATGACTATGGCGAGTGGTAGACATTTCTAGTCAGCGAAGGCGAGGGTGATCATCCCTTTTCCCTTTGTAGCATCTTACATGGAGCAAGTATAAACGACGAAGCTCATTCTTGTAACATGTAGAAATTCCTGGTTCATGGTCTATGGTATCAACTTTATGGGTTGCATCAAATATCAATTTCAATATTGTTGTATTGATGATATACCTTGATGGTCTGTTTTCTTATATTTATTGTACATCAAAATTATGGCATTGAACAGTAAGTCTCCCCTGTATCACAAGTCTTTTTTGAAACAATCTTGATTAAAACCATCCCACCAAACTTCCCTATGCTCCATAGGGAGGTTCAGGTTCGGGAAAATGGTTTTAATCAGAATGTTTTTGAGAGTGATATTGTCTAATCAGTGTACTGGGGGAAAACTTCATAAGTTTGTATGCATAGCTGTCTATCATTCTTTTTGTATCAATTGATCAAATGAAATATTTTAACTGTAAACTCAATATAAATTTGCCAATATTGAGTTGTTTTATATTACATTTTTGTGTATTTCGGTATTTTAAAGATCAATGTTTTCTTTGATATAATTAGTACACAATCTTTTATTTTATGACATCAATGGTACCCAGGTCATCTTTTATTTTCTGTGATATCCTTGACACTCAATATTTATTTTCTGTGATACCAGTGGCACCCAATCTTTTATTTCCTGTGATATCTGTGTTACTCCCTCTTTTATTTCCTGTGATATCAGTGGCATCTCATCCTTTATTTCTTGTGATATCAATGGTGCACCATCATTTATTTCCTTTGAGATCAATGGCACCCCATGGCCATCTGTCATTTGCTGTGATATCAATAATGCCCATGTATCCTTTATTTCCTTTGATATAAATAATACCCATGCATCCTTTATTTGCTGTGATATAAATAATACCCCATCATTTATTTCCTGTGATACCAATAATACCCATCCCTTATTTCCTGTGATATCAATAATATCAATCCCTTATTTCCTGTGATATCAATAAAACCCATGCATTTTTGTTTATTTCCTGTGACATCAATAAAGCCCATGCATTTTTTTTATTTCCTGTGATATCAATAATACCCATACTTTATTTCCTGTGATATCAATAATACCCATGCATTTGTTTTTATTTCTTGTGATATCAATAATATCCATCCTTTATTTCCTGTGATATCAATCATGCCTATGCTTTTTTTTATTTCCTGTGATATCAATAATACCCATCCTTTATTTCCTGTGATATCAATAATACCCATGCATTTTTTTTATTTCTTGTGATATCAATAATACCCATCCCTTATTTCCTGTGATATCAATAATACCCATGCATTTTTTTTTATTTCTTGTGATATCAATAATATCCACCCCTTATTTCCTGTGATATCAATAATACCCATGCATTTTTGCTATTTCTTGTGATATCAATAATATCCACCCCTTATTTCATGTGATATCAATAATACCCATCCTTTATTTCCTGTGATATCAATAATACCCATCCTTTATTTCCTGTGATATCAATAATACCCATGCATTTTTTTTAATTCTTGTGATATCAAGAATATCCATCCCTTATTTCCTGTGATATCAATAATAACCATTGGTTATTTCCTGCAATATCTATGGTATCACATCTTATTTTTCCTGTGATATCAATGGCACCATATCTGTGATTTCCTGTGACATTAATAATACCCATCCCCTATTTCCTGTGATATCAAGAATATCTATCCTTTATTTCTTGTGATATCAATGGTACTTACCAATCAATAATAAAAACACAAACTTTTCAAATGACCATCACATGAAGATTCCAGCTAAATTTAGTTTCATTTCATACTGTGGTTTTGGAGAAGACGATTGAAGTATAAAAACAGGAAGAGAACAGAGACAACCATGATTACCATGGTAGTGGTTATCTTGGTTACCTTGGTTTTTCCAATTGAAATAAACCATAAACATTCTAAGAACCTTCCAATGGTCATTAATGCATAGTTTTGGTTTCATCAAACCAGCAACTTCCAGCTGTGACAGCCATCTTAATTTTCAGATAAATACAACTTTTTAGGATCTTCATATGATCATTCATGTACAGTTTGAGTTCCTTCAGAAGACCGTCTAAGTTGTTTAACTTGTGTCTTATCCTTGTATCATGTAAATTTAAACTGATTGAAATTCCTGGTTCATGGTCTATGGCATCAACTTTATGGGTTGCATCAAACATCAATTTCAATATTGTTGTATTGATGATATACCTTGATGGTCTGTTTTCTTATATTTATTGTATATCAAAATCATGTCATTGAACAGTAAGTCTCCCCTGTATCACAAGTCTTTTTGAAACAGTCTGATTAAAAAGATCCCACCAAACTTCCCTAAGCTCCAGAGGCATAGGGAGGTTCAGGTTCGGGGAAATGGTTTTAATCAGAATGTTTTTGAGAGTGATATTGTCTAATCAGTGTACTGGGGGAAAACTTCATAAGTTTGTATGCATAGCTGTCTATCATTCTTTTTGTATCAATTGATCAAATGAAATATTTTAACTGTAAACTCAATATAAATTTGCCAATATTGAGTTGTTTTATATTACATTTTTGTGTATTTCGGTATTTTAAAGATCAATGTTTTCTTTGATATAATTAGTACACAATCTTTTATTTTATGAATCAATGGTACCCAGGTCATCTTTTATTTTCTGTGATATCCTTGACACTCAATATTTATTTTCTGTGATACCAGTGGCACCCAATCTTTTATTTCCTGTGATATCTGTGTTACTCCCTCTTTTATTTCCTGTGATATCAGTGGCATCTCATCCTTTATTTCTTGTGATATCAATGGTGCACCATCATTTATTTCCTTTGAGATCAATGGCACCCCATGGCCATCTGTCATTTGCTGTGATATCAATAATGCCCATGTATCCTTTATTTCCTTTGATATAAATAATACCCATGCATCCTTTATTTGCTGTGATATAAATAATACCCCATCATTTATTTCCTGTGATACCAATAATACCCATCCCTTATTTCCTGTGATATCAATAATATCAATCCCTTATTTCCTGTGATATCAATAAAACCCATGCATTTTTGTTTATTTCCTGTGACATCAATAAAGCCCATGCATTTTTTTTATTTCCTGTGATATCAATAATACCCATACTTTATTTCCTGTGATATCAATAATACCCATGCATTTGTTTTTATTTCTTGTGATATCAATAATATCCATCCTTTATTTCCTGTGATATCAATCATGCCTATGCTTTTTTTTATTTCCTGTGATATCAATAATACCCATCCTTTATTTCCTGTGATATCAATAATACCCATGCATTTTTTTTATTTCTTGTGATATCAATAATACCCATCCCTTATTTCCTGTGATATCAATAATACCCATGCATTTTTTTTTATTTCTTGTGATATCAATAATATCCACCCCTTATTTCCTGTGATATCAATAATACCCATGCATTTTTGCTATTTCTTGTGATATCAATAATATCCACCCCTTATTTCATGTGATATCAATAATACCCATCCTTTATTTCCTGTGATATCAATAATACCCATCCTTTATTTCCTGTGATATCAATAATACCCATGCATTTTTTTTAATTCTTGTGATATCAAGAATATCCATCCCTTATTTCCTGTGATATCAATAATAACCATTGGTTATTTCCTGCAATATCTATGGTATCACATCTTATTTTTCCTGTGATATCAATGGCACCATATCTGTGATTTCCTGTGACATTAATAATACCCATCCCCTATTTCCTGTGATATCAAGAATATCTATCCTTTATTTCTTGTGATATCAATGGTACTTACCAATCAATAATAAAAACACAAACTTTTCAAATGACCATCACATGAAGATTCCAGCTAAATTTAGTTTCATTTCATACTGTGGTTTTGGAGAAGACGATTGAAGTATAAAAACAGGAAGAGAACAGAGACAACCATGATTACCATGGTAGTGGTTATCTTGGTTACCTTGGTTTTTCCAATTGAAATAAACCATAAACATTCTAAGAACCTTCCAATGGTCATTAATGCATAGTTTTGGTTTCATCAAACCAGCAACTTCCAGCTGTGACAGCCATCTTAATTTTCAGATAAATACAACTTTTTAGGATCTTCATATGATCATTCATGTACAGTTTGAGTTCCTTCAGAAGACCGTCTAAGTTGTTTAACTTGTGTCTTATCCTTGTATCATGTAAATTTAAACTGATTGAAATTCCTGGTTCATGGTCTATGGCATCAACTTTATGGGTTGCATCAAACATCAATTTCAATATTGTTGTATTGATGATATACCTTGATGGTCTGTTTTCTTATATTTATTGTATATCAAAATCATGTCATTGAACAGTAAGTCTCCCCTGTATCACAAGTCTTTTTGAAACAGTCTGATTAAAAAGATCCCACCAAACTTCCCTAAGCTCCAGAGGCATAGGGAGGTTCAGGTTCGGGGAAATGGTTTTAATCAGAATGTTTTTGAGAGTGATATTGTCTAATCAGTGTACTGGGGGAAAACTTCATAAGTTTGTATGCATAGCTGTCTATCATTCTTTTTGTATCAATTGATCAAATGAAATATTTTAACTGTAAACTCAATATACATTTGCCAATATTGAGTTGTTTTATATTACATTTTTGTGTATTTCGGTATTTTAAAGATCTATTTTTTTCTTTGATATAATTAGTACACAATCTTTTATTTTATGACATCAATGGTACCCAGGACATCTTTTATTTTCTGTGATATCCTTGACACTCAATATTTATTTTCTGTGTTACCATTGGCACCCAATCTTTTATTTCCTGTGATATCTGTGTTACTCCCTCTTTTATTTCCTGTGATATCAATGGCATCTCATCCTTTATTTCTTGTGATATCAATGGTGCACCATCATTTATTTCCTTTGAGATCAATGGCACCCCATGGCCATCTGGCATTTGTTGTGATATCAATAATGCCCATGTATCCTTTATTTCCTTTGATATAAATAATACCCATGCATCCTTTATTTGCTGTGATATAAATAATACCCCATCCTTTATTTCCTGTGATATAAATAATACCCCATCATTTATTTCCTGTGATATCAATAATACCAATCCCTTATTTCCTGTGAAATCAATAATACCAAGCCCTTATTTCCGGTGATATCAATAAAACCCATGCATTTTTTTTATTTCCTGTGATATCAATAAAGCCCATGCATTTTTTTTATTTCCTGTGAAATCAATAATACCCATCTTTTATTTTCTATGATATCAATAATACCCATGCATTTGTTTTTATTTCTTGTGATATCAATAATATCCATCCTTTATTTCCTGTGATATCAATCATGCCTATGCTTTCCCCCCCCCCCCCCCCCCCCCCTGTGATATCAATAATACCCATGCATTTTTTTTTATTTCTTGTGATATCAATCATAGCCATACCTTATTTCCTGTGATATCAATAATACCCACGCATTTTTTTTTATTTCTTGTGATATCAATAATACCCATGCATTTTTGTTATTTCTTGTGATATCAATAATATCCACCCCTTATTTCCTGTGATATCAATAATACCCATCCTTTATTTCCTGTGATATCAATAATACCCATCCTTTATTTCCTGTGATATCAATAATACCCATCCTTTATTTCCTGTGATATCAATAATATCCATGCATTTTTTTTATTTCTTGTGATATCAAGAATATCCATCCCTTATTTCCTGTGATATCAATAATAACCATTGGTTATTTCCTGCAATATCTATGGTATCACATCTTATTTTTCCTGTGATATCAATGGCACCATATCTGTGATTTCCTGTGACATTAATAATACCCATCCCCTATTTCCTGTGATATCAAGAATATCTATCCTTTATTTCTTGTGATATCAATGGTACTTACCAATCAATAATAAAAACACAAACTTTTCAAATGACCATCACATGAAGATTCCAGCTAAATTTAGTTTCATTTCATACTGTGGTTTTGGAGAAGACGATTGAAGTATAAAAACAGGAAGAGAACAGAGACAACCATGATTACCATGGTAGTGGTTATCTTGGTTACCTTGGTTTTTCCAATTGAAATAAACCATAAACATTCTAAGAACCTTCCAATGGTCATTAATGCATAGTTTTGGTTTCATCAAACCAGCAACTTCCAGCTGTGACAGCCATCTTAATTTTCAGATAAAAACAAATTTTCTAGGATCTTCATATGATCATTCATGTACAGTTTGAGTTCCTTCAGAAGACCGTCTAAGTTGTTTAACTTGTGTCTTATCCTTATATTTTTTTTAACAATAAAATATGTTTAGAGCATCAGTTCAGTAGTTTTTGGGAAGAAGACATTTGCAACATTTTCCAGAAGAGTTACATGTTAAAGATTTTCCAACAATGGCAGTCATCTTGGATGGAGGACTAATATCACTTTGAAAGGGGACCAAATAAGAATCATCTCAGTCAATTTTGGTTTAATTTAGCCCAATGATTTCAGAAGGATTTTTCAAATTAATTTTTTTAAATAGGACTAATTAGCACTTTTCATTAAAAATCCATAAAAATTACAATTTTCACAGAATATATCGAAATATATTGCATGAAGCTACAGTTTAAATTTCAGCTCTTTTTAGTAAAATGTTGCAGTTTTGGTCATTTGAAGAAATTTCTATTTTAGAAATAGCAGCCATCTTGGATGGAAGTTGGGAGTGTCAGATAGGATTTTGAAAGGACTATCGTAGCCTAGTTGGATAAAATTCGCTCCTTGGTTCCAGAAATGAAGATTTCCAAATTATTTTTGGTCGAAATCAGCCTAATTTGCATATTTTCGGCAAAAATTGGCAAACCTCATAATGTTTCAGCGCAACACGTAACATGTGTCATCCCTTTAAAAATGGAAACACTGTCCATTTGATGAAAAACAAATGTTGCTTTATTAGCTCTGTAAGTGAATTGTACCCCTATGATATATTTATAGTAACAACAGCCAATTGGCAAACCTCATAATGTTTCAGCGCAACACGTAACATGTGTCATCCCTTTAAAAATGGAAACACTGTCCATTTGATGAAAAACAAATGTTGCTTTATTAGCTCTGTAAGTGAATTGTACCCCTATGATATATTTATAGTAACAACAGCCATGGTGGATGATTGGCAGATTCATCAGATATAACTTTAAGCAGCCAAGCAGAGAGCATAATGATAATTAATTCTAAATTTGGTTCAAATATTCTCAGTGAAGAGGAGAAGATGCTTGAAAACATTTATGATGCTCTATAGATGACGATGGATGCCAAGTTGTGGCTAAAGATCAAATGACCCTTTGGTCAGGAGAGCTAAAAATATATTCTGGAAAAACTTATCTCATTACAATCAAATCATATTCTGAGAGTAAAATGTATTATATTACAAATCATTTACAAAAATACATATTATGAATGTTTGGTTAAAGTTCCCACTTCAGGTGGTTACAAGTAAATACCCAAAACAATATTTAAACTAGGAAGAACTGTATTAGATACCTAAAAACTTATGTCTCCCATTAATGCGGCCATCTGTACAACAATAAGTTACACATTATGAGTTGAATGATACTATTCAAAAAACAATTATTTGACCTTGAAGTCAAAGGTCAAGGTCCCACGAAGGTCATGACGGTACGCGACACACCGCCTTATGGTCATGCACCCACATACCAAATATCATTGACCTATCTCGAAAGACAAAAATGTTATGACAAGAAAATACTATTTTGGTGGGAGAGCGTGACTGCGGACACAATTTTGGAAGAGGATCATCCAATGACTATTCCATCAAAGCTTGGTTCTAATTGAGCTACTTGTTCCAGACAAGATGGTTTTTATGTGAATTTCCTACAGGGTCCTATGTTAAACTAAGTACAGCTGTGCAGCCATCTTGGTCAGAGGGCGGGATCACCAGACACAATTTTGGAAAAGGACCATTCAATGACTATTTTATCAAAGTTTGGTTCCAATTGAGCAACTGGTTCCAGACAAGAAGATTTTTATGTGAATTTCCCATAGGTTCCTATGTTAAACTAAGTTCGGCTGTGGGGGCCATCTTGATCGAAGGGCCGAACCGCCTGACATATTTTTGGAAGAGAACCATCCAATGACTATTTCATCAACATTTAGTTCTTATTGAGCAAATGGTTTCAAACAAGAAGATTTTTATGGGAATTTCCCATAGTGTCGTATGTTAAATTAAGTTCGGCTGTGGCGGCCATCTTGGTTGGAGGTCTGAAATACCAGACATAAATTTGGAAGGGGACCACCCAAGGAACATTTCAGCAAATTTTGGTTGAGATTGGCTCAGTAGTTACAGAGGAGAAGATTTTTTTTTAATTTCATCCCCCCTTTTTTCTATTTTTAGCTTGTCGGCCAGCTTGGTTGGAAGTCGGGATCACCGGACACAATTTTGGAAGGGGGCCATCCAAGGACTATTCCACCAAAATTTGGTTGCAATTGGCCCAGTGGTTTCTGAGGAGAAGATTTTTATGTGAATTTCCCATAGGGTCCTATGTTAAGCTAAGTTCGGCTGTGGGGGCCATCTTGGTCGAAGGGCCGAACCGCCTGACACATATTTGGAAGAGAACCATCCAATTACTATTTCATCAAAATTTTGTTCTTATTGAGCAAATGGTTTCAGACAAGAAAATTTTGATGGGAATTTCCCATAAGGTCCTATGTTAAATTAAGTTCGGCTGTGGTGGCCATCTTGGTCGGAGTTCTGAAATGCCGGACACAATTTTGGAAGAGGACCACCCAAGAATCATTTCAGCAAAGTTTGGTTGAGATTGGCTCAGTAGTTTCAGAGAAGATTTTTTTTTTAATTTCATCCCCCTTTTTTCTAATTTGCATAATCGGTCAAAATCGGCAAAAGTTCAAAGTTCATAAAAAATCCTGTAAATAAGGGTAATAACAAAATTACCGAACTCCGAACAATCTTACAAAGGGAAAGTCAAAACTCATAATTATATAAACAGACAAAATCAGTCAACAACCGGAAAACTGTGAAAACCGTAATGACCCTGACTTGGTACAGGCATTTCTAAAGAAATGGTGGGTTGAATCAGATTTTAAAGCGCCAAACCTCCCGCTCTCATTACGGTTCAAAGGTTCCGGCTGTCACTGTAACAGTATTTAAATACAGGAACAAAATAGGTAAAATAGTTGTCAAAGCAGTACCATATTCGGTGACGTAAATGTCAAAAATATTTTTACGTCACACATTGACAAAAACATTTTTGACTTCTTTATCTTTATACATTTTCACTATATGAAAATGCATCGCTTATAATTTGTTCTGCAGAGACGGAATATATTTCGACAAGATATTGGCATCGGAATATAAACTTTTTAATATATGTTAAAAAGCTCATCATTATGCTTATACAGTTCAAATTTGGGCACATTCTGGATTAAAATAGAGCAGTTTTGGCCATTTGAAGAAATTTCTATTTTTTGTAATGGCGGCCATCCTGGATACAAGACGGCGCTGATGGACACAATTTTGAAAGGGACCATCCCTGCCAGGTTTGGTTTAATTTGGTTCAGAGGAGAAGATTTAAATGTGATCTTTTATCAAAATATGCCTAATTTGCATAATCGGTATAAATCGGCTGAAAGAAAGATTTCACAGAAAAACCAGAATATATGTTAAACTACTCCTTGCCATGTAGCTGCAGTTAAAATTTGAGCTCATTTTGACTTATACTAAAGTAGCAATGGACAATTGAAGAAATTTCTATTTTTAGTAACAGAAGCCATCTTGAATGGAGGGCAGAGCTGTCGGACACAATTTTAAAAGGGACCCACCCAGGGACCATCCCTGCCAGGTTTGGTTTAATTTGGTTCAGCGGATTCAGAGGAGAAGATTTAAATGTGATCTTTTATCAAAATATGCCTAATTTGCATAATTGGTATATATCGGCTGAAAGAAATATTTCACAGAAAAACCCGGAATATATGTTAAATTACTCCTTGCCATGTAGCTGCAGTTAAAATTTGAGCTCATTCTGACTTACACTAAAGCAGCAATGGACAATTAAAATTTCATCCCCCCTTTTTTCTATTTTTAGCTTGGCAGCCATCTTGGTTGGAAGTCGGGATCACCGGACACAATTTTGGAAGGGGGCCATCCAAGGACCATTCCACCAAAGTTTGGTTGCAATTGGCCCAGTGGTTTCTGAGGAGAAGATTAAAATGTGAAATGTTGACGGACGGATGACAGACGACGGACGAAAAGTGATGACAATAGCTCACATGGCCTATTGAAAAAATTAGATTCTTCTCTGAAACCATTTGGACAAATGAACCGAAACTTGGTAGGAAGCATCTATGGAAAGTCCGCTGTTGTGATTGCTCATTTCGTCCCTATCCGTTAACAAATATGGCTACCATAGACAATTCTTGTTTCTGATTGGATGATTTCTAAAAAATCTTCTCCTCTGAAACCACTTTGCCAAATGAACCGAAACTTGGTAGGATGCATCTATGGGAGGTCTTTTATAAACATTGCTCATTTCGTCCCAATCCAATAACAAATATGGCTGCCACAGGCAATTCTTGTTTCTAATTGGTTGATTTCTAAAAATCTTCTTCTCTGAAACCGCTTTGCCAAATGAACAGAAACTTGGTAGGAAGCATCTATGGAAGGTTCTCTATAAGGATTGCTTATTCCGTTTGGATCTGTTAACAAACATGGCCATCATAGGCAATTCTTGTTTCTTATTGGTCGATTTCTAAAACAGCTTTTCCTCTGAAGCCACTTGGCCAAATGATATGAAACTTGATAAGAAGCATATATGGAAGGTCCTCTATAGAGATTGCTCATTTCGTTTTGATCCATTAACAAACATGGCTGCCACAGGCAATTCTTGTTTTAGATTGGTCAATATCTAAAAATTTTCTCTGAAACTGCAATGCCAAAATGAACAGAAATTTGGGGGGAAGCACCTATGGAAGGTTCGGTATTAAGTTTCCTCAAAGCAGAATGAAAGGTGAGCGACACAGGCTCAGCCCACTGAGCCTCTAGTTTGTCTTTCGAGATAGGTCAATGATATTTGGTATGTGGGTGCATGACCATAAGGCGGTGTATCGTGCACCGTAATGACCTTCGTTGGACCTTGACCTTTGACCTCAAGGTCAAATAATTGTTTTTAGCTCACCTGGCCTTAGGCCATGTGAGCTATTGTCATCACTTTTCGTCCGTCGTCTGTCATCCGTCCGTCAACATTTCATATTTTAATCTTCTCCTCAGAAACCACTGGGCCAATTGCAACCAAACTTTGGTGGAATGGTCCTTGGATGGCCCCCTTCCAAAATTGTGTCCGGTGATCCCGACTTCCAACCAAGATGGCTGCCAAGCTAAAAATAGAAAAAAGGGGGAATGAAATTTTAATTGTCCATTGCTGCTTTAGTGTAAGTCAGAATGAGCTCAAATTTTAACTGCAGCTACATGGCAAGGAGTAGTTTAACATATATTCCGGGTTTTTCTGTGAAATTTTTCTTTCAGCCGATTTATACCAATTATGCAAATTAGGCATATTTTGATAAAAGATCACATTTAAATCTTCTCCTCTGAATCAAATTAAACCAAACCTGGCAGGGATGGTCCCTGGGTGGGTCCCTTTCAAAATTGTGTCCGACAGCCCTGCCCTCCATTCAAGATGGCTGCTGTTACTAAAAATAGAAATTTCTTCAATTGTCCATTGCTACTTTAGTATAAGTCAAAATGAGCTCAAATTTTAACTGCAGCTACATGGCAAGGAGTAGTTTAACATATATTCTGGGTTTTTCTGTGAAATCTTTCTTTCAGCCGATTTATACCGATTATGCAAATTAGGCATATTTTGATAAAAGATCACATTTAAATCTTCTCCTCTGAACCAAATTAAACCAAACCTGGCAGGGATGGTCCCTTTCAAAATTGTGTCCATCAGCGCCGTTCTGTATCCAAGATGGCCGCCATTACAAAAAATAGAAATTTCTTCAAATGGCCAAAACTGCTCTATTTTAATCCAGAATGTGCCCAAATTTGAACTGTATTAGCATAATGATGAGCTTTTTAACATATATTACAGGATTCTTTATGAACTTTGAACTTTTGCCGATTTTGACCGATTATGCAAATTAGAAAAAAGGGGGATGAAATTAAAAAAAAAATCTTCTCCTCTGAAACTACTGAGCCAATCTCAACCAACTTACTTTGCTAAAGTGATTCTTGGGTGGTCCTCTTCCAAAATTGTGTCCGGCATTTCAGAACTCCGACCAAGATGGCCACCACAGCCGAACTTAATTTAACATAGGACCTTATGGGAAATTCCCATCAAAATGTTCTTGTCTGAAACCATTTGCTCAATAAGAACAAAATTTTGATGAAATAGTCATTGGATGGTTCTCTTCCAAATATGTGTCAGGCGGTTCGGCCCTTCGACCAAGATGGCCCCCACAACCGAACTTAGCTTAACATAGGACCCTATTGGAAATTCACATAAAAATCTTCTCCTCAGAAACCACTGGGCCAATTGCAACCAAACTTTGGTGGAATAGTCCTTGGATGGCCCCCTTCCAAAATTGTGTCCGGTGATCCCGACTTCCAACCAAGCTGGCCGACAAGCTAAAAATAGAAAAAAGGGGGAATGAAATTAAAAAGAAATCTTCTCCTCTGTAACTACTGAGCCAATCTCAACCAAAATTTGCTGAAATGTTCCTTGGGTGGTCCCCTTCCAAAATATGTCTGGTATTTCAGACCTCCAACCAAGATGGCCACCACAGCCGAACTTAATTTAACATACGACACTATGGGAAATTCCCATAAAAATCTTCTTGTTTGAAACCATTTGCTCAATAAGAACTAAATGTTGATGAAATAGTCATTGGATGGTTCTCTTCCAAAAATATGTCAGGCGGTTCGGCCCTTCGACCAAGATGGCCCCCACAGCCGAACTTAGTTTAACATAGGAACCTATGGGAAATTCACATAAAAATCTTCTTGTCTGGAACCAGTAGCTCAATTAGAACCAAGCTTTGATGGAATAGTCATTGGATGATCCTCTTCCAAAATTGTGTCCGGCAGTCACGCTCTCCCACCAAGATGGCCGCCACAGTGCAGTTGCATTGTTATTGAAAGCAGCTTTGATCCAGGTGAGTGATTACAGGCTCCTGGGAGCTTCTGGTTTAAATAGTATTTTCTTGTCATAACATTTTTGTCTTTCGAGATAGGTCAATGATATTTGGTATGTGGGTGCATGTCCATAAGGCGGTGTGTCGCGTACCGTCATGACCTTCGTGGGACCTTGACCTTTGACTTCAAGGTCAAATAATTGTTTTTTGAATAGTATCATTCAACTCATAATGTGTAACTTATTGTTGTACAGATGGCCGCATTAAGGGGAGACATAAGTTTTTAGGTTTCTAATACAGTTCTTCCTAGTTTAAATATTGTTTTGGGTATTTACTTGTAACCACCTGAAGTGGGAACTTTAACCAAACATTCATAATATGTATTTTTGTAAATGATTTGTAATATAATACATTTTACTCTCAGAATATGATTTGATTGTAATGAGATAAGTTTTTCCAGAATATATTTTTAGCTCTCCTGACCAAAGGGTCATTTGATCTTTAGCCACAACTTGGCATCCATCGTCATCTATAGAGCATCATAAATGTTTTCAAGCATCTTCTCCTCTTCACTGAGAAAATTTGAACCAAATTTAGAATTAATTATCATTATGATCTCTACTTGGCTGCTTAAAGTTATATCTGATGAATCTGCCAATCATCCACCATGGCTGTTGTTACTATAAATATATCATAGGGGTACAATTCACTTACAGAGCTAATAAAGCAACATTTGTTTTTCATCAAATGGACAGTGTTTCCATTTTTAAAGGGATGACACATGTTACGTGTTGCGCTGAAACATTATGAGGTTTGCCAATTTTTGCCGAAAATATGCAAATTAGGCTGATTTCGACCAAAAATAATTTGGAAATCTTCATTTCTGGAACCAAGGAGCAAATTTTATCCAACTAGGCTACGATAGTCCTTTCAAAATCCTATCTGACACTCCCAACTTCCATCCAAGATGGCTGCTATTTCTAAAATAGAAATTTCTTCAAATGACCAAAACTGCAACATTTTACTAAAAAGAGCTGAAATTTAAACTGTAGCTTCATGCAATATATTTCGATATATTCTGTGAAAATTGTAATTTTTATGGATTTTTAATGAAAAGTGCTAATTAGTCCTATTTAAAAAAATTAATTTGAAAAATCCTTTCTGAAATCATTGGGCTAAATTAAACCAAAATTGACTGAGATGGTTCTTATTTGGTCCCCTTTCAAAGTGATATTAGTCCTCCATCCAAGATGACTGCCATTGTTGGAAAATCTTTAACATGTAACTCTTCTGGAAAATGTTGCAAATGTCTTCTTCCCAAAAACTACTGAACTGATGCTCTAAACATATTTTATTGTTAAAAAAAATATAAGGATAAGACACAAGTTAAACAACTTAGACGGTCTTCTGAAGGAACTCAAACTGTACATGAATGATCATATGAAGATCCTAGAAAATTTGTTTTTATCTGAAAATTAAGATGGCTGTCACAGCTGGAAGTTGCTGGTTTGATGAAACCAAAACTATGCATTAATGACCATTGGAAGGTTCTTAGAATGTTTATGGTTTATTTCAATTGGAAAAACCAAGGTAACCAAGATAACCACTACCATGGTAATCATGGTTGTCTCTGTTCTCTTCCTGTTTTTATACTTCAATCGTCTTCTCCAAAACCACAGTATGAAATGAAACTAAATTTAGCTGGAATCTTCATGTGATGGTCATTTGAAAAGTTTGTGTTTTTATTATTGATTGGTAAGTACCATTGATATCACAAGAAATAAAGGATAGATATTCTTGATATCACAGGAAATAGGGGATGGGTATTATTAATGTCACAGGAAATCACAGATATGGTGCCATTGATATCACAGGAAAAATAAGATGTGATACCATAGATATTGCAGGAAATAACCAATGGTTATTATTGATATCACAGGAAATAAGGGATGGATATTCTTGATATCACAAGAAATAAAAAAATGCATGGATATTATTGATATCACAGGAAATAAAGGATGGGTATTATTGATATCACAGGAAATAAAGGATGGGTATTATTGATATCACAGGAAATAAGGGGTGGATATTATTGATATCACAAGAAATAGCAAAAATGCATGGGTATTATTGATATCACAGGAAATAAGGGGTGGATATTATTGATATCACAAGAAATAAAAAAAAATGCATGGGTATTATTGATATCACAGGAAATAAAGGATGGGTATTATTGATATCACAGGAAATAAAAAAAAAAGCATAGGCATGATTGATATCACAGGAAATAAAGGATGGATATTATTGATATCACAAGAAATAAAAACAAATACATGGGTATTATTGATATCACAGGAAATAAAAAAAAATGCATGGGCTTTATTGATGTCACAGGAAATTAAAAAAAAAGGCATGGGTTTTATTGATATCACAGGAAATAAGGGATTGATATTATTGATATCACAGGAAATAAGGGATGGGTATTATTGGTATCACAGGAAATAAATGATGGGGTATTATTTATATCACAGCAAATAAAGGATGCATGGGTATTATTTATATCAAAGGAAATAAAGGATACATGGGCATTATTGATATCACAGCAAATGACAGATGGCCATGGGGTGCCATTGATCTCAAAGGAAATAAATGATGGTGCACCATTGATATCACAAGAAATAAAGGATGAGATGCCACTGATATCACAGGAAATAAAAGAGGGAGTAACACAGATATCACAGGAAATAAAAGATTGGGCACCAATGGTAACACAGAAAATAAATATTGAGTGTCAAGGATATCACAGAATATAAAAGATGTCCTGGGTACCATTGATGTCATAAAATAAAAGATTGTGTACTAATTATATCAAAGAAAACAATGGATGAAGTATCATTGATCTTTAAAATACCGAAATATACAAAAATGTAATATAAAACAACTCAATATTGGCAAATTTATATTGAGTTTACAGTTAAAATATTTCATTTGATCAATTGATACAAAAAGAATGATAGACAGCTATGCATACAAACTTATGAAGTTTTCCCCCAGTACACTGATTAGACAATATCACTCTCAAAAACGTTCTGATTAAAACCATTTCCCCGAACCTGAAGCATATGGAGCATAGGGAAGTTTGGTGGGATGGTTTTAATCAGATTGTTTCAAAAAGACTTGTGATACAGGGGAGACTTACTGTTCAATGCCATAATTTTGATGTACAATAAATATAAGAAAACAGACCATCAAGGTATATCATCAATACAACAATATTGAAATTGATATTTGATGCAACCCATAAAGTTGATACCATAGACCATGTTACATGTTACAAGGATGAGCTTCGTCGTTTATACTTGCTCCATGTAAGATGCTACAAAGGGAAAAGGGATGATCACCCTCGCCTTCGCTGACTAGAAATGTCTACCACTCGCCATAGTCATGATCAGATCAACTGAGCTTTTATTTTTTTATTTTTCTGTCAATTGTTATGACCGAATCTATGGTTTCATTGTTTAATTATTAGTTTGTTTTATTCTAGTGCGCAAGATTGTGGATTCGATACGGCCACGATCGTATGAATCAAATTTACGAATAAAATTAATATTAGCTGCTTCTCCACCACTATTAAGATCGACTAACTATAGGGAACTACTAATTGGCTGGGTATGGGGTCAATGTGTTCGAGTGAAGCGACATACTTTAAACATATTTTATTGTCATACAAAACAAGACACAAGTTGTAAACTTATGGAAGTCTTCTCCGGTACATATATATAAACATTAGCAATGACAATATATTACAAATACAGATAATATGAATAACTACTATAGCAAAAATTGAAGATAACATAACAGGACAAAAACAGTTCTATTGCCTGAAATATATAAGAGTCAGTTTTGTATAATACTTATCTTTAAGCACAAATACGGAAACGTATTTACAAGGTCGTTGTCGTCTGATGTATATTCAATATATAAATTTACTAGACAAATCTTTAAGAGTTAACAATGTATTTTTGGACGACCAAGAACAGTTGAGTTTTTGTCGTTTTCAAAAGAGGCATTTCCAAATAATATATAATATATAGTGACATGCTTACATGGGGACTATATTGGTTGAGAGAGAGAGAGCACGTCCAAATGCCTACGTGGCAATTTGGTCTAGTACAAGAAAAGTTTAAAGACATCAAAGGGATGATTAGAAGCCGTACATCGAAGAAGGACAGACAATGCAATGGTCAAAAAGAAAAAAGACATAAGAACCCACAATGATTTATAAAACACTACACGAAAAGCTAAAAGTTGAGCAACACGAACCCCAGTAAAACCGGGAATGAACTCATGTGTTCCCCATAAGGGTAAGAACGTCCTGCTCTACTAGTGGCATCCATCGTGTTACTCTTGTTACAAACTCGGTGATAAGGCATAATCTCCTCGAAAGGTAATTTGCCCTCGTCGTGATATAACTGACAAATTGCTCATTTGCGTTAATAAACTCAAATTTAAATCACTCACTCGCATTCAGTTATTTTATGTAACCTCAGATATCACATAATCTTCAACCTTATTTTATGTAACCTCAGATATCACATAATCTTCAACCTTATTTAATGTAACCTCAGATATTACATAATCTTCAACCTTATTTTATGTAACCTCAGATATCACATAATCTTCAACCTTTTGAAATAGCTAAGTAATTTGGTTGAAGTAGACATGATAACATTGATCACTCAACGTAACATATTTCTATTGTTTAATAGTGTAATTACGACATTGTCACGAGGAAGAACAGTTTATTCTGGTTGATTGCAAGGATTAGCATTATATACATCAAGATTTGTTGGTAATGATTTGTTGGTGTATCTAATACATTTGTGCCTTGTTATTTATTCTAGAAGTTTTATGGGCTATCTAACAACTTATATAAACATTAATAGCATACAAAGGATTATATTAACAGACATATTGTTGTACATTAATATTAATCTAAGAACTAATTAGTGTAACTGACTTGTGAGTTAAAATGCTTTAAACGCCATTCCTGATTAATTAGCTTGCAGTCCAGGGCCAACCAAAGACACCCAATCGTCAGCATATGCTAATTGTCACCTATGATTAGCTTTTCAGTCAAGACGTCAGAAAAAATATCAACCTGGCTAAAGGTCACACAGAATCAGCTGATTAGAGACTATGCGACCTTTATTGAAGGATTGCGACCTTTATTGAAGGATTGCGGAACAGTTGTGTGTTGAGAACGTACCAACACACAACGATAGACAAATTAAAGGCCTGCAGAACCCAAAATATGATTGTTCGCGTGTGCATGTATTCAGGCCAAGATATGGTCACATGCGTCACTTCCCTGCACACGATATCTGGTAGAGAAGTTTGTAAATAATGTTGATTCCTTTAATTATTGTTTAGTGCTTATGTTCTGTTGTAGGTGACAGTCTTGTTAAAGATATTAGAAAATGATATTTTATTCATATATCTTTATATCATGTTGTAAATCACGATGGGTTTTATAAAGCTTCAACTGACTTTACTCCTTTGGACAATTCTAATTAGAGCTGTAAGAACTTTAAAGTAGATTTTCTGGATAAATTGGTTTCAATATGTTTTTCCTTTTGTTGATAATTATTGTCATGTTAAATATTTTGGCTCTTAATAAATAACAAAATAGATATAATTTCTGATTTAGTAAAGTGGAAGCTAGACAGATAGTCATACCGTTAGACCACACCTGAATAAAAATTCAGTAAGGCCATAACACTCTATATCTGATTACAAGGTCGTTAGATTTAACCTTGACTAATAGTTCAAAAGACTTCTACCAATGAAGCAAATGGCTATTATTACATGTGGCTTACATTATTCTGATAAAACTAAAGACTATAAAATATGTATTTGTCGCCTCTGCACTAAGCACGCATCATCAAGGGATAAGAGCAAAGACTGGTTGGATCGGATTCAGGATAATGTGTCAGAGTGGAGCGACATGTCTAACCGCAGAGGGCGAACTAGCACTATTAAAATCATCCTTAGGGGGTTCCCTTTAAAACTTATGTCCGATGACCCTGCCGACCAACCATCCTGGCCGCCATTTCTATAAATAGAAAATAGGGGTAAAATTGCAGTTTTTGGGTAATAACTCAAAAACCTTAATAAAAACAGAATTCTGACATGGCGGCCATGATGGTTGGTCAGCAGGGTCATCAGACATAACTTTTAAAGGGAACCCCCTAAGGATGATTCAGGCCAAGTTTGGTTTAAATTGGCCCGTGGTTTTCGAGGAGAAGATTTTTGGAAAAGTTTACAGACGGACGACGGACGCCAAGTGATGGCAATAGCTCACATGTCCCTTTGGGTCAGGTGAGCTAAAAAGTTATGGTCCGGACAAGCTTCGCTGAGAAGAAGCGGAAGCGGAAGAAGCAGAAGCGGAAGAAAAAATCAGATTAAAACAATATGTCTCCCTTCGTTCGAAGGGGAGACATAATAAATAATCACTTCACATTTGTTGCCAACTTTCTTCTCAATGTCAATTATTTAGATATAACATTATAGATATGATTCTTCTGATATTTAGTAAATGTTTCATAGACACTCAGTCCTCTTCCTCTTGCAGTCAGAGGTTTTAATATTGAATGTCGTGTAAAACCAGACAGGTTTGAATTATACAGTTGTCCATCAGGTAACTCTGTAGACCCCCGGTCTCTCACATACACCACAAATACATCAGCTGTAACACAAATGTAAACAAATTGAAATTTTAAACATTAAACAAAACCTCCAAACAGAAACATATCAAGTCTTAAGTAATTCTATCTAACTATATTTCATTCAATGATCTTTGATCTAATCACCCACTGATGATATTGAAGTGGTCGCTATATCACTCATTTTACATGATGGGTGCCACAAGTGGAGCAGGATCTACTTACACTTCTGGAGTACCTGAGTTAATCCCCGAATATTAGTGGGGTTCGTGTTACTCAATCTTTAATATTCTGTGTAATGTTTTGTAGATCATTGTTTGTCCTTTTACCCTTATTAAGTCTCCCAAACAATGTTTGGGAGACTTATTGTTTTTGCTCCGTTTCTTATTATTTCTTTTGGCCATTGTATTGTTTTCCTAGATTTACGGCATCTGAAAACATCTTTGGTATCTTCTAACTGTTCTTGTTATAATCACCCACTGATGTAATTGAATTGATCGGTATATCCCTCTTTTACCTGACTGCATTTCATTCAGCGATCATTGATATAATCACCAACTCATGACATTGAATTGACCAGTATATGTCTCATCTACTTTTTTTGTACTGAGAAACGGTCATCTGAAGACATGCAAATATAAACAATTGAGAGGGGCTGTCATGGTCGTGATCGTATGGTAGTTGGATTTACAACTACCTTTGCAATCAGTGCCTATCATCACTGAACTTGTGAGTTTGAATCCTGCTTAGGCGAGGTGTACTAAATACAACATTATGTGATAAAGTTTGTCCGTGACTTGCAACATGTTCATGGTTTTCTCTGGGCACTCTTGTTTTCCCATCAATAAAACTGACTGCCACGATATAACTGAAATATTGTTGAAAGTGGCATTAAACACCATAAACCAAACCGAACCACCTAAACCATTGAGGGTCTTTTTAACAGTACTTAAAGGCATGCATTTTAAGTGAATGGGTTTCTACTGACATATTAACAATAAAAGTGTAGATTTTCAATATGATATTATGAGGTATCATTTACAGAGTAAACTACATTCTTGTAGCACTGTTAATTACCTCCCATTTTCTGAGCAGCTTCAACTGTTATTGATTTCCTATCACCAAGATCCTGTTCTGGGTTCTCTAGAATAACATTCCTTTCATTAAAATCCACAAAAATAAAAATAAATTTGCTCCTTGGAATACATGTAATTTCTGTTTCAGGATTACCCATTAGGAATGATTTTATAGGAATGTCTACATGAACTGCTGACTTAACTAGCTTCTGGTGTAGGATCTGGGTCTCCGTGTAAAAACTAATGATACATATATTTCTTGATAACTGTACTCCATGAACTTGATCAAGTATCATCTTTCTAGGTCTCATCTGAAGTACAAATAACAAATATTATTATACCTATCAGTATGGTTGGTCTGTGGTGTTTAATGCCACTTTCAACACTATTTCAGTTATATCGTGGTGGTCAGTTTTATTGGTGGAGGAACCAGAGTACCAGAAGAACACCAATGACCTGTCGCAAGTCATTGACAAACTTAAGCACATAATAATGTTGTATGGAGTACATCTCCCAATGAACTGTGTTCAAACTCACAACATTAGTGGTGATAGGCACTGATTACACAGGCAGTTACTCCAAAGGAACCTCTTGTTGTGTTCGATTAAATTATGTCGATGATTATACCATACCATTATATATATCCTCTATAACAAGTTTAGGGTCTGAACTTCTTAGTGTTACTAACTAAGGAGAAAAAAACAATGCAGTTATACACATTTTTAACCATCATATTTTGGAAATTTCCTTGATGAAATATTCAAGAAGGGTAGTAATTCCTTCAAAATGGTAAATTATACCAACTACAATAATGACATGCAGAAATCCAAATGGCAAAAAGGAATTATGCAAAGTTAGGACAATTTCCCATATAAAATGTAGGAGGGAGCTACACATAAAAACTTATTAATGAAATAATCTAAGTAAAAAGGTTAGGTTAGGTTTATGGTGTTTAATGCCACTCTCAACAATATTTCAGTTATATCGTGGCGGTCAGTTTTATTGATGAAGGAAACTGAAGTACCCGGAGAAAAAAGTAAAAGATGACAATAACTCCTTCAAATATAATCCAATCAAAATGTCTTTGTGATATGTAAATCTCTATATAGTTTTATCAAATGAAGGTAAAGTAGTAGTAGGATTATAGTAGATATGTCTAGTGCATTCTGCTGGTTGTAATGGAAAAAAGTTTCAAACAGTTATATTTTAAAATTCTGATCAACTGTAAAGAAATCCTTTCTGTTTACCCAGAAAATGTGTAGAGGTGAGTAAGTGATTGTTGTTTAAGTGTCAATTGAGCAATTTTTCAGTTCTATCTGGGCAAGAAAGAGTTACATTTTAATAATATGATGATGTTTACTTTGTACTAGACCAACACGATTAGGTGCTAGCTCCCTGAAACAACAATCTACTGATAGACATGTTGCTGCACTCAGACACACTATCCTGAACATGAGTTAATGAGAGTTATTTAATGTCAAGTGAGCAATTGTTCAGCTATATCATGGAAGGAAGAAGTTACTGATGAGATGATGATGATGTGACACATTATCCTGATTCCAACCAGTCCTTATTCTTACTACTTAATGCTGCAAGCAACAAATACTAATTTTATGATCCAGGACTAAAAACCCATGATTTACCACACTATAGGCAAGCATACAAACCATTTGACCACCAATGCGGTTCCATACGTTATGGACATTTTGTGTTTAATGATTTAAGGTGAGAGGTGGCTGTGGAATTGTTGATGATCAGTGAACTTTCTAATCATAAAGGTATACCTGGTTCCCTGTACTGTTGGTAAGATAATCATTTGACCCATTGTAGTCTTCTGTTCTTTGATGTGCTGTATTTCGTCCAGATGTCCAGTGTTTGAACATAAATAAAAACACTAATCCTTCAATAACTCCACAAACAACCAGTGCTATAATGCCTTCTAAAATGGATAAAAATTAATGCATTTAACATACTGTCTTATTGTTAAAAAATATTGCAAAAAATAAAGAAATAAAATGTTACAAATTTGTTAATCATTTATAATTCTAATAAGATGTTACTTCATTAGCTCTTAAAACAATGCTGAAAAAAATTTCCCCATATATCAATCATGCTTTGAAAAATATGCAAATAGCTGGAAAACTTGTGGTTATCATTATTAAGTGATTTTATGGGTGAGTTATTGTGTTTAATCCCTATTTCAACAATATTTCAGTTATATCTTGACGGTCAGTTTATTGGTGGAGGAAACCGGAGTATCTGGAGAAAACCAACGACCCGTCGCAAGTAACTGACAAACATGATCACATAATGTTGTATCGATTACACCTCGCCATGAGTTGGATTCGAACTCACAACGTTAGTGATGATAGGCACTGATTGCATAGGTAATTCTAAATTCAACAACCATTCGATCACGACGGCCCCTCTGAGTGATTTTATGTACTTATACAGGATCGTGTTATACATACATTAAAAGTCTCCTTAAAATATTTGTCTTGCTTCTTTATATATCCATTTGTTGTTTGTGAATGTGAGTAAGTAATTAATACAAATTGAGCAATTTTTCAGCTATTTTGTAATTTTTCAGCTATTTTGTAGTGGGAACAAGTTATTTTTAATAAAATGATGATGTCTGTTTTGTTCTAGGAAAACATGCTTCGAGTAGATTTTTTTTTACAGTGCTAGCTTACTGAAACAACAGTTCACATGTAGACATGTTGCTCTATTTAGACATATTATCCATTATCCTGATTCCAAGCCAACCAGTCTTTACTTTTACTCCTTCATATTGTATGTTCAGCGGCAAAGCAGCAAATACCAATTTTCTAGTCCTTGGTTTGAACTGTCCAGGGATCAAACCCACAATCCACCACTCAAACTTTGAGTCAGAGATAGCATACTACAAACTTCTCCAGTGAGTTATTTACATGTATGTCCCGTCTGTAACAAGATGAGCTGTGAGCTAATGCTCACTTATGATACCCCGGCTCTTCGGCAAACAGGAAGTAGGAATCTGACAGGCCCAAAAACACTCCCCACGATATGGGGTACCTATATAAAGCTTGTGACCAAATATCAGATTTCTGCCATCAATAGTTGCTGAGAAAAATGCGACTAAAAATGGGCATATACAAAATGTATGTTCAATGTGTATAAAAATTAACAAAGTCGGCAAACAGGAAGTAGGAATCTGATGGGTCCAAAAACGTTTCCCGCAATAAGGGGTACCTATATGCAGCTTGTGACCAAATATCAGATCTCTGCCATCAATAGTTGCTGAGAAAAATGTGACAAAAAATGTGCATATATGTTCAATGTGTATAAAAACCAACTAAGTCGGCAAACAGGAAGTAGGAATCTGACGGTTCCAAAAACGCTTCCCACAATATGGCATACCTATATGAAGCTTGTGACCAAATATCAGATTCCTGTCATCAATAGTTGCTTAGAAAAATGCGACGAAAAATGTGCATATACAAATGTATGTTAAATGTGTATAAAAATCAACAAAATTGGCAAACAGGAAGTAGGAATCTGATGGGTCCAAAAACGTTTCCCACAATATGGGGTACCTATATGAAGCTTGTGACCAAATATCAGATTTCTGCCATCAATAGTTGCTGAGAAAAATGTGACGAAAAATGTGCATATATGTTCAATGTGTATAAAAACCAACTAAGTCGGCAAACAGGAAGTAGGAATCTGACGGGTCCAAAAACGCTACCCACTATATGGTATACCTATATGACGCTTGTGACCAAATATCAGATTTTTGCCATCAACAGTTACTGAGAAAAATGCGACAAAAAATATCTTGGACGGACGGAAGGACGGACAGAGGTAAAACAGTATACCCCCCTCCCCCTTTTGGACCCATCAGATTCCTACTTCCTGTTTGCCGACTTTGTTGATTTTTATACACATTGAACATACATTTTCTATATGCCCATTTTTATTCGCATTTTTCTCAGCAACTATTGATGGCAGAAATCTGATATTTGGTCACAAGCTTTATATAGGTACCCCATATCGTGGGGAGTGTTTTTGGGCCTGTCAGATTCCTACTTCCTGTTTGCCGAAGAGCCGGGGTATCATAAGTGAGCATTAGCTCACAGTTCATCTTGTTTAAAACGATATCAAAATTGTATTATTATAACACAACTGGCAATGTTGACAAGTTTCTAAGCTGTAATCTTACCAAAGTATGATATAGTTGTATAACTATGAATGTTCTGTTCTCCCTTCAGCAACCTTAAGTCTCTCCTAAAAATCGACTGTTCATGCTGCATATTTGTAAGATTTGCAGAGATCCGGGTATAGTTTGCCTGGCATTGTAGCAACTCATTTTGGATGGTTCTCATGGAGGTATGACTTGAATTCTCATTTGTGACAATAAATGTTGGTGTATACGTATCATATGGAATATTATCAGGACTTTTGTTGTAAAATATAATTGAACCCAGAAAGAAGGTACAAAGTGACCTAAAAATATATAAACAAAATCAGATGTAGTTGTACAAACTGAAGAAAGCATATAATATTTATAAAACAAGAACTGTCAGAACAAATGTCTGACCAAACAAGAACTGTCAGAACAAATGTCTGACAAACCAAGAACTGTCAGAACATATATCTGACAAACCAAGACCTGTCAGAACAAATGTCTGACAAACCAAGAACTGTCTGAACAAATGTCTGACAAAACAAGAACTGTCAGAATAAATGTCTGACAAAATAAGAACTGTCAGAACAAATGTCTGACAAAACAAGAACTGTCAGAACAAATGTCTGACAAAATAAGAACTGTCTGAACAAATGTCTGACAAAACAAGAACTGTCAGAACAAATGTCTGACAAAATAAGAACTGTCTGAACAAATGTCTGACAAAACAAGAACTGTCAGAACAAATGTCTGACAAAACAAGAACTGTCAGAACAAATGTCTGACAAAACAAGAACTGTCAGAACAAATGTCTGTCCAAACAAGAACTGTCAGAACAAATATCTGACAAAACAAGAACTGTCAGAACAAATATCTGACAAAACAAGAACTGTCTGAACAAATGTCTGACTAAACAAGAACTGTCTGAACAAATGTCTGATTAAACAAGAACTGTCAGAACAAATGTCTGATTAAACAAGAACTGTCAGAACAAATGTCTTATTAAACAAGAACTGTCAGAACAAATGTCTGACAAAACAAGAACTGTCAGAACATATGTCTGACAAAATAAGAACTGCAAGGACAAATGCCTGATTTAACAAGAACTGTCTGAACAAATGTCTGACAAAACAAGAACTGTCGGAACAAATGTCTGACAAAACAAGAACTGTCAGAGCAAATGGCTGACAAAACAAGAACTGTCAGAACAAATGCCTGATTAAAAAAAGAACTGTCAGAACAAATGCTTGATTAAACAAGACCTGTCAGAACAAATGTCTGACAAAACAAGAACTGTCAGAACAAATGCCTGATTAAACAAGAACTATCAGAACAAATGCCTGGTTAAACAAGAACTGTCAGAACAAATGTCTGACAAAACAAGAACTGTCAGAACAAATGCCTGATTAAACAAGAACTATCAGAACAAATGCCTGGTTAAACAAGAACTGTCAGAACAAATGTCTGACAAAACAAGAACTGTCAGAACAAATGCCTGATTAAACAAGAACTGTCAGAACATACGCCTGATTAAACAAGACCTGTCAGAACAAATGTCTGACAAAACAAGAACTGTCAGAACAAATGCCTGATTAAACAAGAACTATCAGAACAAATGTCTGTCCAAACAAGAACTGTCAGAACAAATATCTGACAAAACAAGAACTGTCAGAACAAATATCTGACAAAACAAGAACTGTCTGAACAAATGTCTGACTAAACAAGAACTGTCTGAACAAATGTCTGATTAAACAAGAACTGTCAGAACAAATGTCTGATTAAACAAGAACTGTCAGAACAAATGTCTGATTAAACAAGAACTGTCAGAACAAATGTCTGACAAAACAAGAACTGTCAGAACATATGTCTGACAAAATAAGAACTGCAAGGACAAATGCCTGATTTAACAAGAACTGTCTGAACAAATGTCTGACAAAACAAGAACTGTCGGAACAAATGTCTGACAAAACAAGAACTGTCAGAGCAAATGGCTGACAAAACAAGAACTGTCAGAACAAATGCCTGATTAAAAAAGAACTGTCAGAACAAATGCCTGATTAAACAAGACCTGTCAGAACAAATGTCTGACAAAACAAGAACTGTCAGAACAAATGCCTGATTAAACAAGAACTATCAGAACAAATGCCTGGTTAAACAAGAACTGTCAGAACAAATGTCTGACAAAACAAGAACTGTCAGAACAAATGCCTGATTAAACAAGAACTGTCAGAACATACGCCTGATTAAACAAGAACTGTCAGAACAAATGTCTGACAAAACAAGAACTGTCAGAACAAATGTTTTCATTGTTTTACTTCTTCGTGTAGCAATGCATTGTTTAACAGTTATTTATTGTATATAAAAGTTACCATATTCCTGTTTTCAGCATTGTTTTATTTCTGTCAGTAGCTATGTGTTGTTTAACAGTTATTTATTGTATATAAAAGTTACCATATTCCTCTTTTCAGCATTGTTTCATTTCTGTCAGTAACTATATGTATTTTAACAGTTATTTATTGTACATATAACTTACATTATTCCTGTTTTCATCATTGTTGCTTTTCTGTGAGTAGCTGTGTGTTGTTTAACAGTTATTTCTATGTGTTTTTGGATTGCTTTGTTATATGAACCAGAGAAAACCTCTGTCTCTTTCTGGTGTTTGCAATTCAATTCTTTCTTGCTTGTACTGTCTTCTCCTAACAAGTTTTCTTCATCTTCTACTTTTGGTCTCTGATCTTTCACTTTTACACTCATTTGATCCAGTGTTGTTAGCTCAATAATACACTGTCATTACTTTTGAATCTCTTTTTTTTGCTTTATGGTGTTGGCTGAATAAACTGTCAATTATCTGAAGTGGAATATGGTGAAATATCACATAGAAATCACCAGCTTTAAAGCATAAAATTGTGTAATATCATAATTTTAGAGAGAATTGAACATACCTGTATATTTAATTGGTTTGGTGAAGGAAAAAAGACATTGTTAGAATGCTTCTCTTTGTGTGGAATAAAAACAAAAACAAAAAACTGTTGGCACATTTTTGACTTTGTGTTGTACATATAACAGGCACTGTAGGACATTGACAATGCAAAATGATTTAATTTTTATGTTATCTTAAAAAACTGCAAGAGTTTTAATGTAACATTTACTCTTCTACATAATACTTTTGTAAAATTTCATATTACATATTAATTTCGAAATTCTCTATAAAAGCAAAAACTGTCACAAACAAATGATGTAAAGTCACATAATTGTTGATCTTTGGTGGTAAACGGTTTTCATACTCCTTGGTACTTAATTTGTGTTAATTTTACCGCCAGTAAAGACGTTTTGATGGACAATAAAATTTTATGTAATTTGTTTAAATGTAAGTTGTACAGGTGAAATGTGATCTCATGACACAGGCACTTGTTTCTGGTAAAAAATATATACCTAGATACTATTTTTTTGACCAGAAACAAGTGCCTGTGTCTCATGAACAACATGTCCACTTTATATAATATTATATAGTCGATTGTCAGAGTTTGATTAAGCTCGTGTTATTTGTTTACTGTACATTCATGTGCCGACTCTAAATTAAATATAAATTATAATGTAGGCCTACTTTAGTTTTATTGTCCAAGTTATATTTTCTTCACTTTCGTTTTATGAATATTACTGTATAGTGTTAATTATTATATGGGATCATTTTACGTTGTTTTTTAAGTTAATATAATTCCCCAAAACAGTATAAGTAAATAATTTGATTTCTTTGTATGAATGTGCCGAATCTATATAGACAATAGACAATAGATTTATTAGCACAAACACAGTTATTTACAGTAACTGGCAAAGGCACAATATAATAAGGAGATTCGACATTAGTACATTAATAAAGTCAGTATGATGTACATAAATGAGTATGTCGTACATTAATAAAATGGGTATGATGTACAGGTACATTAATAAAATGAGTATGATGTACATTAATAAAAATGAGTATGATGTACATTAATAAAAATGAGTATGATGTACATTAATAAAAATGAGTATGATGTACATTAATAAAATGAGTATGATGTACATTAATAAAATGAGTATGATGTACATAAATAAAATGAGTATGATGTACATTAATAAAATGAGTATGATGTACATTAATAAAATGAGTATGATATGTACATTAATAAAATGAGTATGATGTACATAAATGAAATGAGTATGATAATGAGTGTGATGTACACTGATTGTATACATAAATGTATGATACATTGTATATATTTAAGCACATTGTGCACAAAAACAAAAACAAAGAGAAAAACCCTTATCACTGTGTAATACATTTTCTTTTTTCGCATATAATTTCCATATAAGATAATAATAACTTTAGTACCATTTTCGACTTAGATTGAAAAAGTATTTTATTTCTGGAAATACCATTCTTCATTTTGAATGGATTATATAAGTGAGATAATTTGTATTCAAATAATTCTCTTTCATGTTTGTAAATAGGACAATGCCATAGGAAATGGTTCTCATCTTCAATTTTATTGTCTTTACAAAGGGTACATATTCTATCGGTCTTAGGAGTATCTGCCCCTTTCAATTTCTAAGCTATGGGCACTTAGCCTTAGTTTTGCCAAATGTGATCTGTCATTACGATTGGTTAATTCGTCGACATATGAAGCACGCTTGCCAAATTCATAAAATTCTCTATAGAATGACAGTTTTGATGATTCCGAAATAATAGTATTTTGTTGTTGCATATGTTGATCATTAACACGTTGCTGTAGCTGGTTAAATAATGGTTTGAAGGAGGTACATGTGTTGAAGTATGATAAATTCAAATATGGGAACCCTAATGATTGAAAACATTTTACCATATATTTTACCCATGCCGGCCATGGATTGTGGTTCAATGTTTCCAAGAATATGTCATGTACCAAAGACATTTCAGATGTAATTAGATGATCTAAATATTTAATAGAAGCCATGATGATTTTTGTATTAATAGGTAGTCTACCTAATTCCGAGCGACATGCAACGTTTAAAGTTTTACAGTGAACTCCAAGTAGTTCTTTAATCAATTTTACATGGAATTTTTCATGCGGTTCAGTCTTTACATTTTAGAACGGATTCAATGCCCCATACCTCACATCCATAGAACATGATAGGGACTATAATAGAGTCAAAAAGCTTTTCTAAAAGTTTGCATGCATTATTCAATCCAATTTATTTTTTCATTTTGAATAAGGCTTTTCTAGCTTTTTCCATCAGAATTGACGTGGCAAGGCCAACATTGCCATTAAGGGTTATTCCGAGGTAACAATAATTAGTAACAGTTTCAATGATACTGTTGTTATAGTCCCCTAGTCTACATCTACGTCTACATACAATGTAGTACAACGATCCATCAAAACTCTGATGACTACACGTCGGCACTGCGCAAACAGACATTAAAGAAAAATTAACTACAAATATTGCATGAAAATAACAGTGAAATCAAAAATTAACAAAAACAGGTGCAAAAATTTAACACATTTACAGGCCAACTAAGATGTTTAGATGTTCTGACCTTGGATCAGTTGTTTAAATTGATCCAGGGACCCAGCATTAACAACTGTATAAGGTAGTGAGTTCCAGAGTACTACTGCATGTGGGAAAAAACTGTATTTATAATAGTTTGTCCTGGTGGATATAATTTGATATTGTAATGGGTTAGTGTTTCTTGTACTGAGAGAAGGTTGAGGAGTACGGTAGAGTTTTGGATCCACTGCAACAAGGGTGTTGGTGATTTTATAAAGCATTGTAGTTCTGTTTAAGTTCCTACGGTGTTCAAGAGTTGGCAATTGAAGATGGTTAAGCATTGCCGAAACACTGCTGGTATTGTGATAGCGGTTTGTCACATATCTTGCTGCTCTGCACTGGACTTGCTCTAATTTACTTTCTAGTTTTTCTGTGTGAGGTGACCAGACACTTGCGCAGTATTCCAGATTTGATCTGACCATAGATTTATATGCCAAAGTTTTAGTTTCAGTCTTTTGAATTGGTAGGTTTTGTCTCAAGAAGCCTATGATCTTGTTTGCTTTTGAGGTGATGTTATTGATATGAGTGTCCCAGATCATGTCTTTTGAAATTGTTATGCCCAGATATTTTGCAGTTGTAACTGATTCGAGGGCATGACCTTTGAGGATGTAGCTGGTGTGAAATGGTGCTTGTGATCTTGTGAAACTTAATGAGATGCATTTTTCTGGATGGAACTGCATACCCCACATTTTTTCCCAAGCTGCTAGTAAAAATGGTTCGGAAATAAGTTTGTATGGGACCGGACCCGACAAACCGGAAAAAAGATTGGCAACCTTGAAAAAGTACAAAAAAGAGCAGCAAGATTCGTTTTCAACTATTACACAGACCGAACACCTGGATGTGTTACTAAAATGGTAGAATCCTTGAAGTGGGAAAAATTAGAAGAAAGGAGAAAGACTAATAGACTATGCATGCTGTATAAAATCAAAAATGGATTAATTGATATAGACAGCCACCAATATATCCAATCCAACGACAGCAGGACTAGAGACAAAGATCGCCTTTATCAAAAAAGAACGAGCAGTGAGGCCTTCGGTAATTTGTTCTTCCCCAAGACCATCAGAGACTGGAACCAACTGCCAGCGAATACAACTTCGGCCAACACAGTAGAGGGATTCAGGAGTGCCCTCAAGGCACGTCCTGACAGCAACTAGACCAGCGCCCACCTGTATATAGCTTTACCTGTAAATAGTCGGTAGAAGACTGTTGTGTTGCCCGACACTACACAAAGTTTTCGCGGAACCTTAGGTTATACATTCACGTGTGAATCCGGTTCCTAAATTCTTCTTCTTCTTCCATTTAATGGCCACCGTCAACTGGTTGACTATTCTGCCACTTTTTGGGTGTGCACATTAAAACTTGAACATACTTAGATGCAATAAAGTGAAATTTATATACAGTGCAAATAAAAACAGTGTCATTTTAACTTTAATGACGGAGCTGAGCCTTGAAGGATTCAGGACTCGGGGCAGAGACAGTACAGTTAGGCAAGGTGTTCCATTCCTTGATCGTTCTAGGATAGAACAAATTCTTACGAGCTGTGGTCTTGCATGATGGAATGCACAATGCCTGCTCGTTGTTGATTCTGGAGGGTCGTTCATTTGGTATAAGCTTGCTTGATGCATCAACTCATACGATGTTGTTCTTCAGCTTATACATCATCAGTAATCGACTATGTTTTCTTCGTTCCTGTAAGGTAGTCCATTCTAGTTGTTCAATCATGCTACTAACCGATGAGGTGTTGTGGTATCGGTTAGTAACATATCGTGCAGCCCTTCTTTGAACCATCTCCAATCGATGGATGTCATTTTGTTGGTATGGGTCCCATACTGAGCTGGCATATTCCAGGGTAGGTCTTACGAGGGACACGTACGCTTTTTCTTTGATCGATTTGTTGGAGATGTTTATGTTCCTTTTAAGAAAACTGATGGTGTTGTTGGCTTTAGAGCAGATGGTGCTTATATGTTTACCCCATTTGAGGTCTGATGAAATGGTACATCCCAGGTATTTTGCTGATGACTATCATGTTTGAGGATATGTCCATGTAGTGTGTAATTGTTTCTGTTTCTGTTTCTGCCATATGATTGCCTCCTTCATCATATTGAAGATTATGCAATTTTGATTTTTGTGCGGCATGCCCAACGAATAGTTAAGCCAAAGTTTAAATAAGTTTCCAAGTAGATGATAATAAGTAAGAATAACCAAATTGAATTTACAATTAAAACTATATACAGTTGTCACTGTCTGGACTATAGGGACACGATCCTTGCCTTAAAGGCCTCAGGTGTGTCCAATTCAACAATGTCTGGAGCTAGTAGGTTCCAGTCTCGTACCGTTCTTGGAAAGAATGACATTTTCTTGGTGTCAATACGGGAGGATGGTATCTGGAATGACCTGTTGTGTGATTTTCTGGTTTTTCGGCCTGTAGGAATTAGCCTGTTTTCCTTGTTGATGGCTACAAGTTCTCTGTCGATTTTATATAGCATCACAAGTCTAGCGTCCTTTCTTCTGTCTGCAAGTGGTCTCCATTTTAGTCTTTGTATGATGTACTTAGATGGACTTCGCTTTTTGGAGATGGTGAGCACATTACATTTCTCTGGGTGGAATTTCATGAGCCATTTTGATTCCCATTCAGCGTCAAGGTCGTGTTGAAGGTTTGCTGCATTCTGCATCTGATGATATTGTGACATATGTAATTGGAAGAAGAAGAAAATGATCTACCATTAGAATTAAAAATTAGTGCTTTTGATTTGGATATATTGACCTCCAATTTCCAATATATATTATCAAGGATACGTCCTTGATATTATTATAGATAAGATAAGATTTTATTGGTCCAAATTAAAGGGCCCACGAAGGGGCATATAAACATAATAAAACATAAGGTGATTGCATAAAATATCATATAAATTGTAAATACAAGAATGAGAGACATGACTAGTGTTAAAATATGCGATACCAGCTATCCGAAACAATGACTTTTTAACAGGAAATCACACATGCATATTAAAGTATCTTTACTTTCTGAGTTTAAAAGCCATATAAATTTATCCCCAAATGATAATTTTTCAAGGTTAGAATGATTAATGTTATATTATATAAAATAAAATTTATTCTGTACCTTCTCTACTTTCGTTTTGTGAATTACAGTATAGTGTTAATTATCATACGGGGTATCACTTTCCGTTTTTTCCTCTAAGGTTAATATAATTCGTCTAAGCAGTATAGGTAAATAATTAGTTTCTATGTATTCATTAACAGTATACAGTTAACATTAGTTGTAATCATGCTATGGGATGTAAAACTAAAAGTGCATACGAAATTATTCACAATTCAAATGAACACTACAATGTCAGAAAACCATAATCCCCTGAGAAAACCAATAGAGAAAACGTGTTTTGAAAATCATAACAAAATCATATCAACATAAGACATATTTATAATATTATCTGTGAAGACAGGATTTAAAATCAATTTAATACCTACGTACAGTACACATTGAGACGTCATGGAATAAATTATAGACTACATAATGCACACAGACACAGTCACAGAAAAGGTATGCATCTACCTGGGTACCAGACAGCTCGGCCCGCGGACAACTCGGACCGTAAGTGAGGACAAGTCGGCCCGTAAGCGAGGACTAGTCGGCCCGTATATTAAGACAACTCCGGACCATCAATAATTATTGTTGTCTTACTTATTTTTTTAATAAAATTGACGGAAATCATAAAGATACAGTCTGACATCTGTCAACAGTATTGGGAAATGTAAAAAAAAAATCCCTACAAATCAACCAAAACCATATTTTTTTCAAAAAATTATTGTGAAGTCATTTCTGGATAGATTTTTACAAATGTTACACCAAAACATTTGGAATTGTCTATATTTTGATTGGTTATTTACTCATTATGTTGTTATGAGTGATTTTTATTTGTACATAATTTTTGTGTTTCCTGTCTGTGTGTAATTGAGCAATAGTGGCCATCTGGTCGTTACTATTTGTCAACAAATATACCCCATTAGGGACCGACCATTTAACTTGAAGGGGGGGGGGGGGGGGTTATGGTTTTTTGTTTCGTTCAGAAATTTTTTTTCGGACAACACAAGAGTTAGAATATTATTTTTTTTTCTCCAGCATTTAACATTTGGTTATATGATAAAAACTCTGAATCATATTATTTTTTTTTTCCTCCACCAAAATCAGAATATTTTTTTCAGCAACATTGGGAATCAGAATATTTTTTTTTAAACATAACCCCCCCCCCCCCCCCCCCCCCCTTCAAGTTAAATGGTCATTCCCTTACTAGGAGGGTATTAAATTGGTAATAAAACATTCACGAGTTAATTATAATGACAATAACTAATGTTTCAACTGATGATCTGTTCGATTGAACTTTCCAACAAAAAATCCTAGATGTGGATAAAATGATTTTCAAAACAAATATAAAATTAGAAAATGAATGAACCGAATTTTAAATAATAAATTAAAAATATCTTAAAAATATCTTAATACTTCAGCAACTAAAAATAATTTGACAGGCATGTATTTAAAAGAAATTATGTAGCTGCGAAAATACAATGTATAACAAATTAAACTTTGAATTAATGGACAACAAAACCCAATTTTGACAAAATCCTGTTAACAGTTAATTTTTTTTTTTTATTTATCAAAGACAATTTGATATTACATATTGTCATCTTTAAGATATAATTTTTTTTTAATTTATGTTTTGTTTAATGACACCCATTTGCAACTTTTCCAACAACTATGAAGCTTATACAAACAAAAATAATACATAATGTTTATATGAAATTTCATAATTTATAAGCTGTAAATGATACGTAATAGACCATGTTATGAGAACAAAATCACGTCCTAATCACATTTTTGGTCACTTAATATTATCATTTAATAAATAATTCATTTTCACTAAAAGATAATAATTGTTTTTTAAATAAATCAATAATTATACACATATAAATATTAAACAATATTATAAAACAATAATACGGTCTGAGTTGTCTTAACATACGGGCCGACTTGTCCTCGCTTAAGGGCCGACTTGTCTCGGTCCGAGTTGTCTGCGGGCCGAGTTGTCTGGCATTCATCTACATGACCATGACCATAATGACGTAATTACAATGAACCTATTCGTACAAAGTGGTGATTAGGTTAAGAGTGTTGACTTCTGACCAAGAGGTTGCAGTTTGGAGTACCAATACCGGCAATGATATATACATGTACCATCAGTCATTTTTCATGTCATAATGGCATTACAATTAAGGAATAACAGTACTGTATTTGAAGAGTTGGAGGTGTCAATTGTGGATTTCAGTTTTACTAGCGACGTGAAGCGGAGCCAGTAAAATGGATATTTGCGACCATCAAATCCACAATTGACACCAACAACTCTTCAAATATGAAGTACTGTTATTCCTATTCTTATGAAATTCTCCCAACGTGTACACACTAGTTTGAAAACATACAAATAAATAACGAAATATATGCACTTCTTCTTCTTCCCATCAGGAGAATACTCTATATTGAGTGTTGACTCTCCGCGCATGTCCCTTTTCAAATTCCTTCCGCTAAAAAAATAGTAATGTAGTTGTTTAAGGATCCGCTATCTTGAAAACGTGAAATCCTACATGTCATACATGTATGTACAACAGTACACAAAAATAATTAGAATGCCTACCTTGAAAACTTATTTTAGTTAAATTCTATCTAAATTGAAGTGTACACAAAGCCAAATAACATCTGATCTTTACATTTTAAACTGGAAGTCTTCATATGACGTCACGTTGTTTATGGGCCAAATTCATTCAACAATATTTCCCGGAATTTAAATTTTTGTGATTTTTAGACCCAGGGATATGCAAGAATACATTTGTATGTTCAGTATTGCATTAGAATGGACAGTAAACTCGATTTGCGACCATCAAATCTCCAATTGATGCCGTGAAATTTTCAAATACAATACAGTTACATGTATCTCCTAAATAGGTCGTCAGCATCAAATTCATAGTCGGAAATATCTGGGTCAGCCATATTGTTTACAAACAAGTGCATTCGGCATAGGAATATAGCATTCCTTCAGGCATGTCAACTGCAGATTTGACAGCCCTCGATAGCCAATGAAAATTCGCGTTACATTATAATTGCATTAGAATTGTTGTTTGACTTCAACATAATGACGTTACAAAATCACGATCCATTTGACTTACTCTTAACAACATACAAAATCACGATCCATTTGACTTACTCTTAACAACATACAAAATCACGATCCATTTTACTTACTCTTAACAACATACAAAATCATCCATCCCTTGGTGATCCTAAATCCTGTCTGACTTCAACATAAAATCAATGATCCGTAATTAACTTCAACAAAACGACACAAAGTCAGCGATCCCTTTGACTTGAACATAAAGACATTCATCTGTAGTTAAGTAAGTAATTCAATACAAATTATTTGGGATTTTTACATACAGTAAAACAACATTATATTATTGTAGGTATAGAAATGGGTTGAATATGTCTACACATAAGCTGTTGTTAGAGTTGCAGGATGTCTACACATAAACTGTTGGCTGTCGGGGCAGCAGCTGCTTTAGGCTATATATTCTATAGATGTAGTAGTATACCTGATACATCACAAGGTATATATTATTTGTCATTCCTCAAATGTAAACCTAGTAACTCACTCGAAAGGTGAATAGTTCAGGAAAATGTATATCATATACATTTGTATTATGAATTTCCTTTATAATATGTGCATATATTTCCTCAGTTTTCACCCACAAGAAATATTTTACCAGAAAAATGGTACATGTATAAATATCAAAATATTGTTCTATTACCTGTGTCTTTTACTATCGTGTGTTAGGATGAGAAATTAGAATGACAATGATTATTAAGGAAAAGTTGTGGCAGTGATCACATGTTAGCTGGATTTACCGTACTTTAAAAAAAACAATTAGAGTGTCTCCCACTACATGTACATGTACTTAAGATTGTGAGTTCAAATTTATGTCATAGACGAAGTGATGAAATATTTTATGACAATTTTCACTCAAGACAAAATAATGTGACATTTTATGAAAATGTCCACTCAAGACAAAGTAATGTGACATTTTATGACAATGTCCACTCTGGACAAAATGACATTATGAGTGATATTACATGGCAGTGACAGGATATAAATAATGTCATTGATATAGAATAAAATTATATCACAAAGGACAGACCTGGTTTCCTCCTCCATTCACAATGCAGTTCTTGTTAATTGTCTTGGTTATTTCAACTGACATACATGTATTTTGTATACAATTATCCAACAGATGAAAGTCAACAGATACCAACAGAAACTGGATCAGCACAAACTGATATAAGCCACAGTCATGATACAACAGAATCAAGCAGAGAATTAGAATATGTGCAACAAGTGGCAGATGACAAGATCGGTGAACAGCCACGAGTGGAGGGGACAGCGATGCTTGGCAACAAGAATAATGGAACAACAGAATCCAGCAGTACGTTAAGATCTGTCCATCAAACAGCAGGTGACAAGATGTCATCAGATGTTGAACAACCACAACCTGGTGTCATTAAGACAGGTGAATTTTATTTTTTTTTATTTTTTAGGTTTGTGATTAACCAAAATTGTCTGAACTTTAATTTTTTAATATGAATTTCCTCTGTTTGTTTTGAGTAATTACTAAATCATTAGTTAACCATGGAGGGAGATTTTTATTTGTCACTTCTCTGCTGCTTCAGACATTTTTACTGACTTTACACTGATCAGTGATGTCAATGAATCTGTAAATTGTAATGGTGACTTTTTCTAGTGGTATTTTGTATTTTTCCAAATAAGAGTTTGAAGATACCAAAGGGGTAATCAGAATCCGTATAACGAAGAAGAACAAACTAACACAATGGCCAAAAGAAAAAGTGGAAAAGGACAAACAACGATCTACAAAAAAAAAGCGAGAAGAGAAAAAATTCTGTGAGTACGTTTGTGTAAGAACTCGACAATCCGGCGACTGAACATCATGAGGCGAGTTCCGATTATTTTGCACTCGCCCCTGTCAACCAACTTGACGAAGTAGTTTCTCAGTCAATGATTCTGTAAAATTTTTGATTCGACAATAAAAGATGTGAAGAAATCCTTCAAAATCGTTGATAGGACTAGCGGTGCAATGTTTCACGTCTGCCATATTGATTTCTCTTATTGATAGAAAACGCTAAAAGATGGCGTCCTATTCCGAACCGGGACCAAATAAAATTAATATATACCTCCCGAAGTTCAATGCAAACGATTCAGATTATCTTAAATACGGATTCGGTAGAGTAAAACTTGATGATATCAAATAAAATTGGGTTTGGGTGGACTTTATATATGGCAGGGCTCACCACACTTGCATGAAATAGGGAGACTTGACTTCTCCCTCAGAGGCCATGAGGGAGAAGTGAAGGCATGACAGGGAGACTTCCAACAGCATCATAGAGACATGTTATTGCAAAAATATGGGGTTTTTATACACCCGTCTTTAAGACGGGACGTATTATGGTATACCAATGTCCGTCCCTCTGTCCGTCCATCCGTTTCACATGTCGTGCTCTAACTTAAGAACCCCTTGGCCAATTCACTTCAAATTTCACAGAGTTATTGGAATTGATGGTCTTACTTTATGGTGAAATTTCAATTTTTCATTCCAGAGTTATGGGACTTTTTTTCATCAAATTGTAAGCGATTTTTCGTATGTCGCATTGTAAATTGAGAACTCCTTGGCCAATTCACTTCAAACTTCGCACAGTTATTGGAATTGATAGTCTTACGATCTGTATACTTATTGGTGAAATTTCGATTTTTCATTCCAGAGTTATGGGACTTTATTCATCAAATTGTAGGTGATTTTTCGTATGTCGTGCTGTAAATTGAGAACCCCTTCACCAATTCACTTCAAACTTCGTACTGTTATTGGAATTGATAGTCTTTACTGATTTCTCAAAAAATGTTGTTTTCAATTGTATAAATATTGTATAAATGTTCCAATTCATGTTTATGGTGCAGCTGTTGGTGAAATTTAAATTTTTCATTCAAGAGTTATGGGAAAGAAAGTCTTTACAAATACTGTATGAATGTTGACGACGGGCGTATCATGCGCTCTTGGCGCAGCTGTTTATTCACATTATTTTTTCTATATTTGCATTTGAAGTGTGTATTTGCTAATATCTTGTTAATATCCTTCATATTTAACATTAAATTCATGTTTTCAATTTGTTTTATTATTATTATTGATCTTATATTTATTGATTTTAGATTTTATTCATTTTTGCCTTGAAATTTGTAAAGATATATAAATGATATCCGGGGATTGCCCAAGAATCCATTACAATAATCTGTGATAATTGTTTTAGATTTTAGGCTTTTAAAGATGACGTTTTAGATCTTGAACTGTAAATACGATTCGTTTTAGATTTTAAGATGTGAAAATTACTTTTTAAACCTCGAACCAAACCGTAACAAATAGATTTAGAGTTTAACCATACGAACAGAGACTCTTAGATTTTAAACAGTGATACGTCTTCTTAAATTTTTCCAGACAATACGTGCAACATGCATATTTTATACGTAATATCGGGTCAATCGTTGTGGATTGTTTTAACTTGATTTGATAAACTTTTATATCCCGTGTGAATAAGCCTGATTTTTAGTGTACATAAATTCTATTCATTGGAGGTGATGGGATTTTCACTTACACAGCACTGTACAGCACACCGCCACCCAACACACGTTCAACATACGACACAGTATGGTTCTCCTTTGAAGGGGGTAAAAGATACAGAGGAAGGAAGGATATCTAAATGTTCGTTTCTTTCCCCCGATTTCCTATGTGTCCATGATCGTCGTGTTTAAAACTTGACAAATTGATTGTTTAGCTTTTAGATATCTACAAATAACTCAAGTTTTGTTAAAATAATTATAATATAACACAATTCAACGACTGATTTGGTACAGGAAGTGTATGTTTGTATATTTTTAGATTTGGGATTTAGTTTTCACCTGGAATTCCATCACTGGCATCAGTAAAAATTGGTGTCAACAAATTAAACCTTCTTATGGCTTGAATAAAACCTTTTCCTCTTATTTTTATGTACATACAGTCATCTGTCGAAAGTATTCAGAAATGTAAAAAAAATCCCTATATAATCAACCAAAACCATATTTTTTCAAAAAATTATTGTGAAGTCATTTCTGGATAAATGTTAACATATTTTACACCAAAACGTTTGGAATAGTCTTATTTTGTTTGTTTATTTGCTCATTATGGATATATGAGTAGTTTTTATATGTACATGTACATAATTTTTCCATGATTTTTAATTTTTAGGATTTATTTTTAGTTGAAATATATAGGAAAATCATAAGTCAATTTTTATTTGTTGTGTTTAAATTATGTACAAATAAAAATCACTCATAACAACATAATGAGTAAATAAACAATAAAAATATTGACAATTCTAAATGTTTTGGTGTAACATTTGTTAAAATCTATCCAGAAATGACTTCATAATAAATTTTTGAAAAAATATGGTTTTGGTTGATTATATAGGGATTTTTTACATTTCCGAATACTTTTGACAGATGTGTGTATTTTACCATTGCTTTGTCAATGAGCTTTACCATAAAACGAAGATTATTTGCAAGAAAAGAGTGACTTGCAAAAAGAAACAAGGCGACTTTAATTTCGCTTTGCAGTCGCGGGAGAGTGACTTCAGCCGATATAAGCCGAGAATTTCGCCCACTTTGCCTGGTTTGGTGAGCCCGGTATGGTAAAAAGGTAAATATTAAAAAATCGTAATTTTCGAGTCAGGGTCGGTATGCAGAATGAATAAAGATGTTATAAATCTTTGTTATTATTTCTCATGTAAAATATTTGCATTAGATCATTGGCGAGTAGAAATATCTACCCACTGGCCAAACTTGGAAAGTGCAATTCTAATTTGGCGAGTACAATTTTGAAGCAACTAGCCAAAATGGCGAGATAAGAGAAAAAAACGTTTCCCACACTGAGCTTGTTAGCAGCAACCTTCTATCAAGGAAATCCTGATAGGAACCACAAGCTCTGGAATATCGTATCAACTGAGAGCTATATATTCCATATGCACATGCTGCTGGAATGTTGCCACATATAAATGGAAAGTTCACAATGGGAAAATTGAAATCTGATCTCTTTTGTCGTAAAGTTTCGTTCTTATCCGCCCCTCACTGTCAATTTCGAGATGCAAGTCAAGGAATGAATCAGACCTATCTGTATCTGTGGTATCCTTTACTTCAAGCTCAATGGGATAGATGTGATCAACGAAATCACCAAACCTAGAATTATTTAGTGAAAGGACATCATCTATATAGCGGAACATGAAATTAAAGGATTGGGCTCGCTTCTTCATTTTTCTTGAAAAAAATGCTACAATATAATTGTATTGTGGAGATAATTTCTAATACAAGTTCATACCACAGACATTTAAAATTCCACAACATGTGTAAACAAATAAATAAAATGTGCATGTTGTCTGGAATAAGGATTTAACATTGCTATTTTTTCACAAAATTACAATGAATAGTTTGCATAACAGAAAAATATATTTAAGCTAGATTTTATAATAAAAACTGTTGGAAGTTTGAATATTTCATAATAGACTAGCTAATAATGATAAGTATTAATGTATATGTTAGTTTGAACGATTATTTATAATGTGTTTAACAGATGACCGTTAGTTATAATGTGTTTTACATATAACTTTTAATGATGTGTTTAGCAAGTAACCATTAGTTATAATGTGTTTAACAGATAAACATTTGTTAATATGTGTTTAACAGATAAACATTTGTTAATATGTGTTTAACAGATAACCGTTAGTTATAGTGTGTTTAACAGATAACCATTAGTTATAATGTGATTAACAGATAACCATTAGTTATAATGTGTTTAACAGATAACCATTAGTTATAATGTGTTTAACAGATAACTGTTAGTTATAATGTGCTTAACAGATAACAGTTAGCTATAGTGTGTTTAACAGATAACCACTAGTTATATGTTTAACAGATAACCACTAGTTATGTGTTTAACAGATAAACATAACTTATAATGTGTTTAACAGATAAACATTAGTTATAATGTATATTTATTATTGCTCATGCAGGCAGTCAAGCTTCTTCAGACATTACAGTCCAACAGCTGAACAGACAAGATAGCAGTTTACATGAAGAACGTGGTGCCTCTAATACAAATGAATCTCAGAAGAGGATGAATTTACCAGAAAATGGTAGGTCATCCAAAGCTGGCAAATTTCCAAAAAGTACAGATAAATACTATATTATTATCAGTACTGTCTCTATCATGTAATGAGTAGCATGCTTAGCTTGAGTCCAAAATACATTGTAAAATTGTTACCTTAGCTGTAACCAGGGTTTTCCCTAAATTTTAGGTGAACAGGTCAATTAGAAAGTAGGCGGTCAATATTTTTTGGGGCGTGGGGTCCAGGGGATATGATTGAACCGGCCAAAAAATTGTTTGAAACAGTCATTTTGGCCGGCAGCCGGTTCTTATTGGAAAACACTGTGTAACATGAGCTTGAGTGCAGGATTCTTTGTAAATTGGTTTGTTTGTTTGTTTGATGGTGTTTAACGCCACTTTCAACAATATTTCAGTTATGCCATGGCCGTCAGTTTTATTGGTGGAGGAAACCGGAGGACCCAGAGAAAACCACTGACCTGTCGGAAGTCACTGACAAACTTTATCATATAATGTTGTACACCTCGCCCTGATCGAGATTCGAACTCACAACAGCAGTGGTGATAGGCACTGATTGCATAGGAAATTGTAAATCCAACTACTATGCGATCATGGGCTCGACGGCCCCCTTGTAAAATTGGCACCTTAGCTGTAAACATGAGCTTGAGTGCAGGATACAGCCCTCAGAACTTCTTGTGACATTTTAGCAAGTTGCTGACAAAACACGACCACTTAGTGTTATTAATAATAATTTATAATTAATAATCATTATAAAAATAGTTACCAAATCAAGTCTAATAAAAACTACAGTTAAGTATACTGTCTGTATAGTTTTGTTATTCCATATTTTACAGTTTTTTATCATAATTCCAGATAACAGGAAGTCAACAGATGAAAGTTTATCTGAAGTATTAACAGTGTACAACTTTTCTACTGGTTAATAGTCTGTTTAAAATAGTTGTGGTAAAAATCTACTGTCTGTATCTACCACCTCTCATAATCAATTCACCTGATGCAATTGGCAGTACTAGCTATTTCTATCTCTTAGTGTCTGTCGTCTGTAAACTTTTCAATGATCTTCTCTTCTGATGTCACTCAGCCAATATGACCACACTTAGTCTGACTGATCTTAAGATCATTCCTGTTAAAAAATGTCAGATATTTTCCCACCAAATGAGCTTTGATTTAAATAGTAGTCACAATTTAATGAGTATTCTAATATGACATCCTTCTTTCGCTTTGAAAACAAAGGAGCAATTTATTTAGATGGCAAAATCTCATTAGCACCTGTGCGGTGCACACATTTGAGCCAAGTGATAAAATAACAAAATAAAATTATTGACATGGTTGTTAACGTTTTAAACATCTATATTCACTGAAAATAATCAACATATCCAAAATTGATAAATATCTATGTGATGTGCAATTAAAACAATATTATTGTAACGGATGCTCCATCAATAAGACTGACTTTCCCATTGTAAATGCACATGTTGACGAGTTATCGTCTGCTCGAATATGGCAGCATAAATTGTGTGTTACATTGCCAGCAGACGTAAGTATAAATTACCGTCTTTCTCATCAAAGTATTCTACTGTATTTGTACCATTATACAGATCAGAATCGGAATAATTCATGGAAGCCATACTGTGTTGTGAGTTTTTGCATGGGATGGCAGGATATTAGTAAATTTTATCCCCCGCTACCGCTCGGGATGAAATACTAATATTCGCCAACCCGTTTTAAAACTCACAACACAGTATGGCTTCCATGAATTATTTCTTAAATATTGCATATGTTACAGGTTTTGCTGAAATATTTTGCTTTTTCAAAAAACCAAACCTTTCTGCAATGATCCTTGGGCAGTCTTCTTTCAAATTTTTTAGAACTCTGTCTGACAATGCCATAGTACAACTATGTCTGACAATGCCATAGTACAACTATGTCTGACAATGCCATAGTACAACTCTGTCTGACAATGCCATAGTACAACTCTGTCTGACAATGCCATAGTACAACTATGTCTGACAATGCCATAGTACAACTCTGTCTGACAATGCCATAGTACATCTATGTCTGACAATGCCATAGTACAACTCTGTCTGACAATGCCATAGTACAACTCTGTCTGACAATGCCATAGTACAACTATGTCTGACAATGCCATAGTACAACTATGTCTGACAATGCCATAGTACAACTATGTCTGACAATGCCATAGTACAACTATGTCTGACAATGCCATAGTACAACTCTCTCTGACAATGCCATAGTACAACTCTGTCTGACAATGCCATAGTACAACTCTGTCTGACAATGCCATAGTACAACTCTCTCTGACAATGCCATAGTACAACTATGTCTGACAATGCCATAGTACAACTCTGTCTGACAATGCCATAGTACAACTCTCTCTGACAATGCCATAGTACAACTATGTCTGACAATGCCATAGTACAACTCTCTCTGACAATGCCATAGTACAACTCTGTCTGACAATGCCATAGTACAACTATGTCTGACAATGCCATAGTACAACTCTGTCTGACAATGCCATAGTACAACTATGTCTGACAATGCCATAGTACAACTATGTCTGACAATGCCATAGTACAACTCTCTCTGACAATGCCATAGTACAACTCTGTCTGACAATGCCATAGTACAACTATGTCTGACAATGCCATAGTACAACTCTGTCTGACAATGCCATAGTACAACTATGTCTGACAATGCCATAGTACAACTCTGTCTGACAATGCCATAGTACAACTCTGTCTGACAATGCCATAGTACATCTATGTCTGACAATGCCATAGTACAACTATGTCTGACAATGCCATAGTACAACTATGTCTGACAATGCCATAGTACATCTATGTCTGACAATGCCATAGTACAACTATGTCTGACAATGCCATAGTACAACTCTGTCTGACAATGCCATAGTACAACTATGTCTGACAATGCCATAGTACAACTATGTCTGACAATGCCATAGTACAACTATGTCTGACAATGCCATAGTACAACTCTGTCTGACAATGCCATAGTACAACTATGTCTGACAATGCCATAGTACAACTCTGTCTGACAATGCCATAGTACAACTATGTCTGACAATGCCATAGTACAACTATGTCTGACAATGCCATAGTACAACTCTCTCTGACAATGCCATAGTACAACTCTGTCTGACAATGCCATAGTACAACTATGTCTGACAATGCCATAGTACAACTCTGTCTGACAATGCCATAGTACAACTATGTCTGACAATGCCATAGTACAACTCTGTCTGACAATGCCATAGTACAACTCTGTCTGACAATGCCATAGTACATCTATGTCTGACAATGCCATAGTACAACTATGTCTGACAATGCCATAGTACAACTATGTCTGACAATGCCATAGTACATCTATGTCTGACAATGCCATAGTACAACTATGTCTGACAATGCCATAGTACAACTCTGTCTGACAATGCCATAGTACAACTATGTCTGACAATGCCATAGTACAACTATGTCTGACAATGCCATAGTACAACTATGTCTGACAATGCCATAGTACAACTCTGTCTGACAATGCCATAGTACAACTATGTCTGACAATGCCATAGTACAACTCTGTCTAACAATGCCATAGTACAACTCTGTCTGACAATGCCATAGTACATCTGAGTAGACTATTATTACTCAAGAAAACAATTCTTTAAGTCACAATAAACAGCTTTATTATACACTAGAATCACAGGAAATTTGAATTGTAGATAAATTGTAATGAGATGTTACATAGATGTATTGTGTTTTTTAGAAGTTTTATTTGGACAATGATTGATCTTCTTTCTCTAATCCTACCATGAAATATGCATGATGTATTTCAAATGTAAAACTAATACATATATTCCTATCTATATAATAAAAGATTGACTTTATCATACAGACACAGAGGACCAACAGCCAAGAAAATCCAACAGATCATGTGACACTCAGCAATCTCTCGGTTTGTTATCTACAATTTAAATAGATATGATTGACTGAAATACTATGAAGAATATTTAAAAAAAAAATGAAGAATCAAGAATAAAAAGGATTGTATGATTACAGGATTCTGATCAAATAATTTACTAAATGACAGTTAGGCAAAACAAATTTACATGTGTTTCCGTTAACCTTACCGACCCTAATTTTTTGTGCTTACACTGAAGTTTTTTTGCCCATTTTAGAGTACTATTAAAATTCTGTAAAAATAGTGTATTTTATAAGTTAGTTTAATTAGGGATACGACAGTCACAAATGCAGTTTTACTTGGCGACGTGTAGCTGAGCCAGTAAAAGAAATATTTGCAACTGTCAAATCCCCAATTGATGCAGGCATATGAAACTTTTCAGCATAGAACAGAAACACGTACTGGACGCAAAAAAAATTTTGCAATCCGTACGCTTCAATTTTGAATGAAATTTAACATGAAATTATTTTAGAGGTAGTGGATGTCTTTATTGTTTATCAAATTGTATTAATTGACACGATGGATTTCAAGAATTCAATATGGCGGCTCATTCACACTAAATCCCTTAGCTAAGACAAGTTAATGGTGGATTTGACAGCAAACATTAGCCAATGAAAAAATGTGTTAATAATTGTATTAGAATATAAATCAAATATTTATCTGTTAAAACAATAAGATACAGTTCCTGTGATAATAAATCTTGTATCCTATGTAAACAGGTTCTTTTGAATTTCCATGAAGCCACTGCAATACATGTATATATTTCACTAATAATTCTATATTTGATTTTAAATATTCATTGTATTTCAGCAGTAGATATATACTACTTGTGATAAATGAAAAAATGACAAAACAAAAAGCATACAATGCAAGCATTTTTTTTTTTAAATATCCTTTTGTGTGAAATGAAACGGTAAATTATTTAAAGGGAAAACAATTCAATCCAATTCAATATCGAATACACAATGTAACGTTTTGTGTTGGCAAACTTTAAAAGATCTGTTTGATTTGCTTACTACCTGTAACAGAACCCATTGGCTAGATTTGTGTAGCAGCATTTTGGTTGGTTGGTTGGTTGAGTTTATGGTGTTTAATGCCACTTTCAACAATATTTCAGTTATATCGTGGCGGTCAGTTTTATTGGTGGAGGAAACCACCGACCAGCCACAAGTCACTGACAAACTTTATCACAAAATGTTGTACACCTCGCCATGAGTGGAAGTCGAACCGGTGATAGGCACTGATTGCTTAGGCTAGTTAGGTAGTTGTAAATCCAACTACCATACGATCACGGCCACAGAGGTTCCTCTATTTTAGTTGGTTAATCTAGAGTTCACTCAATGGATTCAGTCAACTATTTTATATAAAGGATCCAGCTGACTATTAATATCAGTCAATCAACAAATGATGAAGGCTAAGATTTTACTCTAAAAGCTGTTTAGTACATTATATGTAGGTTCACCAAGGAAAATTAGATTCTTTCCATTTTTGCAACAATTTACAAAAATGATGTGTCGTTATTGAATTATTCAGATGTATATGTTGGAGTTTTGCAATAAAAAAAATTTTGTATTTCAGAAACAGATACAGTTCCTTTGACACCAACACACAGAGACTTTCCAGGTAATATTATGTTGGTTTGTCTGTTCCTTTGTCTCTTTCATCAGATAGATTTATTGTTGTTTAACATCAAGTGAGCAGTATATTCAAGTATGGCACAAGGATTTATTTCTAATACTAGGAATTATGGTATCACATGTAATTTGCTTATATGGTTAAGATTCTCTTTCGGGGAGAGATGCAAAAAACGGCAAACTCGAACTGGAGGGAAATAAATGCAGGTGTACCACAAGGTTCTATACTGGATTCTCTTATGTTCATAATTTTTAGACAGTTGTTTGTTTGACTGATCTCATCAATATTAAAAGTTTATTTGTGTTTTTGAGTGGAAGCAAATAAGGGGTTAGGGTTATGGTGTTTAATGCCACTTTCAACAATATTTCAATTATAACGTGGTAGTCAGTTTTATTGGTGGAGGTGACTGGAGTACCCGGAGAAAACCACCGACCAGTCACAAGTCACTGACAAACATAATCAGATAATGTTGTATCGAGTACACCACGCCATGAGCGGGATTCGAACTCACAATTTTAGTGGTGATAAGCACTGATTGCACAAGTAGTTGTAAATCGAGCTACCATATGATCACGACCATGATTACCCCTGGAAGCAAATATGTGCCTACTTTTTTAGCTCACCTGTCCTTTAGGCCAGGTGAGCTATTGTCATCACTTTTCGTCCGTCCTCCGTCCGTCTACATTTCACATTTTAATCTTCTCCTCAGAAACCACTGGGCCAATTGCAACCAAACTTTGGTGGAATGGTCCTTGGGTGGCCCCCTTCCAAAATTGTGTCCGGTGATCCTGACTTCCAACCAAGATGGCCGCCAAGCTAAAAATAGAAAAAAGGGGGGATGAAATTTAAAGAAAAATTCTCCTCTGAAACTACTGAGCCAATCTCAACCAAACTTTGCTGAAATGATCCTTGGGCGGTCTCCTTCCAAAATTGTGTCCGGCATTTCAGACCTCCGACCAAGATGGCCGCCACAGCCGAACTTAATTTTTTTTTTTTTTTTTTTTTTTTTTTTAAACAGAATATAATATGTGTAATAATCAAATATAATATCAATGTAAATGAAATAGTTTGTACTTTGTAATCCTTCCAATGTTCAGTACTAAAATAAAAAAAATAAAAATACCATACTGTTAGAACAGTTCCAAAATCCAATAAGAAAATCGTAGATAATAGAGGCAAAAATCGATACTCCAAAGTAACACAAACACATGACAACTCACTTTCAAGGCTTGGTATAGACCCTTCAATAAAACAAATGTCAGGGTTTACTAGTTTTATGGGCTCAAACCTATTCTCTTAGTGAAATGATATGGTCATGGGAGTGTTTTTAACAAAAGATAAAATACAAAAACGTAGATATCTAATTTAGTGTGCACGACACAATTCTGGAATAACTATCGTCAGCAATGCTCATAATCAAAAGATTGGAAAGCCAATTAAAACTATAATAAATGTGAAAATCTACAGATATATGTCGAAAAAGAAGAATTAAGTTTGTATATGCCATATATAATAGCACACATTAATCAAAGGTGTAACATATACAAATATGTTTTCCTTAAAATCATTCTCTGCCTATAATGATAATTACTACCGGTAATACTTTGACATAAACATTTTATAAATAAATTTTCTAAATTCCATCTTACAATCAAAAGTTAATTAAGTTTTAACCAAAACTGACATACATTCTTTTTTTTTTTTTTTTTTTTTTTTTTTTTATAAGTGAGATATTTTTATTGAAATCTGTACATTTATTAGTTGAATACATAAAGTACCGGTACCTTATCCCGGCCTCGTTAACATTAGTAAAGCACATAACATATAAAGATGTTAGTATTTGTTAGTAATTTACATACAGAATGGCATACTATTTCTATTAGAATAACATGACAGAAAATACCAAATAATGTGATTCCACATAAAGATGAGTTTTTCAATCATAATAAACCAAATTAACAAATATACAGATAATCAAAAAATAGGGTTTTAAGTAGTTATAGAAGTAAAAGAAAAAAATGGAAAAAGTTTAATTTATTGAGTTTTTTAAGGCATAAAAATAATTTTTAAAGAGAAAGAAAAAGTTTTTTTAATTTGCTTTGATGAATAGGTAATTTTAGCATTCATAAAAACAAAAGGCTATTTCTTTTCTATCATGTTATATACAGAATGAATATTTGTATAAATCTTTATATCTAATTAAACAGTAAAGTGAAAGCATTCCATATCTGGTTGAAAAAATCAATTTTTTTATTTTTAATAGCAATAGATTTCTCAATGTTATATAGTGACTGTATTTTCCTCTGCATTGTGACCAAAGATATTTTTTTCTGAAAATATTTACAGTTAAAAATATACTGCTTTATTTGTAATAAAATGAGGTTGATAGCATCTCCTCGAGACGATTTTGAAGTATCACCAAAAAGAAAAAATTGCATAGTAAATGGAATACTAACACCATTTGACAATAACCAAGAATCAATTTCATCAATAAAAGCTTGTACAATCTCACAGTTCCAAAATAAATGTTCTATAGTTTCCTCATCTTCCTGACAAAAAGTACAAAAGGCATTGTCTTTTACTTTAATTTTATACAGCAATTTATTTGTTCCTAGGATACGTTGGTTAATTCTGTACTGTAACCATTGTAGTTTGGTATTTTGTGTGACTATAAAAGGTAGTTTGAATATTTCTCTCCATTTCGTTTCATCTAAACCTAAGGCTAAAATTTCCTCCCACTTTTTCTGACCATTTGACACTATGTTATTCCTTATCAGTAACAAATACATATCTTTAGTTCCCCTTTTACTTTTCAAAATGGTCTTAACAAACGAAGGAATAAATGGGGTAAGCAGCTTATAATTATTATACACATTTTGTTTTCCAGCATGTTTTACAGCTGAAATTATACTATTAAATTTCATAATATTTTTTGAAATGTTAAATTTTTCCTTTAATTGATCAATGGAGAGAAATTTTCCATCTTCTGACATAATATCATTAACAAAAAAAATACCTTTTCATAGAATACTGGTTTGTTTTCTATTTTTATAGTTTTGTTCATCCACAGTGGAGAAGACAAAAAATATTCCCATGTAAAGTTTTCTTCTTTATCAATAAAGGTGTTCCAAGCATGGAACACATCTTTCCAAAATTTATTTTTTACAACATTTTCTTTTATGTAAGAAATATAACCATTACCAAAATTGAATAATTTTTCCTGATTTATTGTCGAAAATAAAATATTATCCCATTTACATTCAGTTCGAAATAGCTTTCTTAACCAGGTTGTTTTTAGGGCTAAAATAAATAAATTTAGATTAGTCATTTTTAATCCTCCTACACAGAAGTCTTTTTGTAACAATTCCTTTTTAACTCTGTGCACAGGTGAACTCCATATAAAGGTAAAAATAAGCTCGTTCACCTTCTTTAAGATGTCTTTTTGTCGAGTAGGATTAGGCAATGTAATGATTAGATGATTTAAGACAGGTAAAATCAGAGTTTTCACAACAGTAATCTTTCCAATGACAGTAAGATTCCTTTTTGACCATATCTTAATTAGTTTTTTTATTTGCAAAATTCTCTCATTATAATTAATATTTACAATTTTATCCAAATCAACATCAAAATTAATACCCAATAGCTTGAAGGATGTTTTACCCCAGGATAAGTTTCTGTGTTGACCTAAAGTGTCATTACTGTATTTTTTACTCCCAATCCATACTACTTGTGTCTTGGTAAAATTAATGTTTAGCCCAGAGAATTTTGCATACCAATCTAATTCAAGTAAATCTTCATTTAGAAACTTTTCACTGCCATCTAAAATTAATGATGTGTCATCTGCAAACTGTGATAACTTATGTTCAATCCTTGTCACATTTATACCACCAATATTTGTATTACCCCATATCTTAATGGCTAAAATTTCTGCACATAAAATAAAAAGATATGGCGATAACGGATCACCTTGTCTACAACCACGGCCTATTTGAAAAAATTCTGAAAGATTACCACCCTGAATGACTGCTGATGATATATTATTATAAAATACTTTAACCCAGTTTATAATAGATTCCCCAAAGTTGAAAAATTTTAATACAGATAAAAGAAAGTCCCAAGATATAGAATCAAATGCCTTTTCAAAGTCTATCAAAAGTAACAAACCAGGTATGTCGTTTTCTTCTGTAAATTGTAGCATATCATAGATTAATCTAATGTTATCTCCAATGTATCTTCCACTAATAAAACCTGTTTGATCTAAGCCGAACTTAATTTAACATACCCTATGGGAAATTCCCATAAAAACCTTCTTGTCTGAAACCATTTGCTCAATAAGAACTAAATTTTGATGAAATAGTCATTGGATGGTTCTCTTCCAAAAATGTGTCCGGCGGTTCGGCCCTTCGACCAAGATGGCCCCCACAGCCGAACTTAGCTTAACATAGGACCCTATGGGAAATTCACATCAAAATCTTCTCCTCGGAAACCACTGGGCCAATTGCAACCAAACGTTGGTGGAATGGTCCTTGGATGGCCCTCTTCCAAAATTGTGTCCGGTGATCCCGACTTCCAACCAAGATGGCCGCCAAGCTAAAAATAGAAAAAAGTGGGATGAAATTTTTTAAAAATCTTCTCCTCTGAAACTACTGAGCCAATCTCAACCAAACTTTGCTGAAATGATCCTTGGGTGGTCCCCTTCCAAAATTTTGTCCGACATTTCAGACCTCCGACCAAGATGGCTGCCACAGCCGAACTTAATTTTACATAGGACCCTATGGGAAATTCCCATAAAAGTCTTTTTGTCTAAAACCATTTGCTCAATAAGAACTAAATTTTGATGAAATAGTCATTGGATGGTTTTCTTCCAAAAATGTGTCTGGCGGTTCGGCCCTTCGACCAAGATGACCCCCACAGCCGAACTTAGCTTAACATAGAACCCTGTGGGAAATTCACATAAAAATCTTCTCCTCAGAAACCACTGGGCCAATTGCAACTAAACGTTGGTGGAATGGTTCTTGGATGGTCCCCTTCCAAAAGTTTGTCCGATGATCCCAACTTCCAACCAAGATGGCCACCAAGCTAATAATAGAAAAAAGGGAGGGATGAAATTAGAAAAAAATCTTCTCCTCTGAAACTACTGAGCCAATCTCAACCAAACTTTGCTGAAATGATCCTTGGGTGGTCCTCTTCCAAAATTGTGTCTGGCATTTCAGACCTCCGACCAAGATAGCCACCACAGCTGAACTTAATTTAACATAGGACCCAATGGGAAATTCCCATAAAAATCTTCTTGTCTGAAACCATTTGCTCAATAAGAACTAAATTTTGATGAAATAGTCATTGGATGGTTCTCTTCCAAAAATGTGTCCCGCGGTTCAGCCCTTCGACCAAGATGGTCCCCACAGCCGAATTTAGCTTTACATAGGACCCTATGGGAAATTGACATATAAAGATGGTCCTCTTCCAAAATTGTGTCTGGTGATCCCGCCCTCTGACCAAGATGGCTGCACAGCATAGGACCCTATGGAAAATTCACATAAAAACCATCTTGTCTGGAACCAGTAGCTCAATTAGAACCAAACATTGATGGAATAGTCATTGGATGGTCCTCTTCCAAAATTGTGTCCGGCAGTCGCGCTCTCCCACCAAGATGGCCGCCACAGTGCAGTTGTGTTGTTATTGAAAGCAGCTTTGATTCAGGTGAGCGATTACAGGCTCCTTGGAGCCTCTGGTATTGTTTGATTATATCTGAATTGTCATTGGAGATTCAATTGTTAAAAAAGAATATGGTTATGATCCCATTAACTGGTTTATGCCCTGCCACATTGTTATACATGGCCCAAACCTGGATCTCGTCCTATGTTGTGGTCATTTTTTGTATTCAATGATTTTAGTTGAGGAATTGTTGTATTTGTTGAATTGTTAACCATCACTGTTTAAGCTTTTTTTACAAAGTATGTATGTATTCAGTTCAGAAATACTTCTCTCCATGATTCTTGTCACTGTTTAAACTTTCTTTACAAAGTATGTATGCATTCAGTTCAGAAATACTTCTCTCCATGATTCTTGACACATAGACTATAGTGCATGGAATGTATATTCATTAAAAAAAACCATTAAAATTGTAAGAAATGATGAAATATCTTAATACTGCCAAAAATTTACTGGACTAGGAATTGTTCAGGATACATTAATATCATTCCAATAATGCTATTTCATTTGTGATCTGAGATCTGTGATTATCATTTTTAAATTTCTAACAAAAATCTATTCTAACATATCCTTAAAATAGACTATGACTATTACTAATTATGAGGAGGGAGAAGTACAACATTTGAACTTCCACTCAGATATTGTACAACTAAAAGACATTATTGACTCATCATTTGACCCCTTCAAAAACCGTTTACAGAGACAAAATAAAAATTTGTCATACACGTATTACTATAATGATACAGGCAAACCCATATAAAGAGGTTAACTTTGGGACAGAGAAAAAGTGGTCTCATAAGAGTGGTTCAATTCTTATGAAATTTTCTATGACAGGACAAGAAAAATGTGACCTTTTAATACAGGATACGCTTAATAGAGGTGAAATCATGGGCAGGTTTAACTACTAAAATGTGTCAAATTTTACATAGTAGATTGTCTATGTAATGTTGTTCTCTTTATATCAACATTTATCTTTTTAAAAATAGATTGACCCCAATGTACTTGTAGTAATACAGAAGAATCTACATCCATTATCTACTTGATTGTAGTAAGTAATCACAACACCACTACGTAGTGGAGGTACAGAAACATGTAAATTATTAAACAACTCTAGTATTTCACTAACTATTAGAAATAGTTTAACACATATGTATGTTCATATAATTTTTTTTTATTTCAGATATTATTGCAGATGTTTTGGGGAAATGTGATATAATTGACGAGGGACGAAATCTACAGGAGCCTAGCTCACTGACAACATTTTCAGTATTAAGCATACGAGATGACACATCAGATTTGTCAGAACAATCTGGAAACTTAGATGATAGATCTATGGAGCATCGAAATCTACAAACTTTAAATAATGATATTCCATCCACTTCTTCTGCACAACCTCTTATTTTAGGGAATCAAAATGTCAATAATCAGACAAGCAAAATAGGAAGGAATGACCTTGAAAGAGGTCAAGGCCAGGAAGATGCTGTAGAAACAAGTGGAGATATAATGAGGCATTCAGAATATCAGAATTTGCATAGTTCACTTAACTCTGAAGATAATCAAACTGCAGTTATGATGAGTCATTCTACAGAATCTAGTTCAACAAATAACATTTCAACAGGAAATGACCAGAGAGAATCTAGTTCAACAAATAACATTTCAAAAGAAAATGACCAGAGAGGTCAAGGTTACCAAAGCAGTACTGAAACTCTATATAATCGTACTAATTCTGTACCTGTATTTGATGCTGTCCCATATAACAGCAGTTCCAGCAAAGACCTTAAAAATGAAAGAGGTATGATTTAGTCATTCTTACATTACATGAAACATATTCACAGGGCTCACGTTGGAGGGCGATTTGGGCAAAGAAGTCGCCTTGTGAAGGTTGACTTCGCTTTCTCGTTGGTCAAAAGCGAAGTTCAAGTCACCTTGTAATTTTGAAGAGTCGTCCTATGTCACCACCCGCGTATTTTCTCCACTTGTCATTTATGAAAATGTCGATATCGTGCACATGTTTATTGAAATCTATCGTATCCGTCAAGTATTTTGAAAGTGAGTTTCTTGGAAAGTAATCCATTACTGTTTATAGAAACTTTAATTTCATTCATTTCTGTCTACCTTGACTATTGGAGTCTTGCATACCAGTGATTTTTTTTATGTTTTTGACTGACAGGCAATTTACATTTGTGCTATATATTCATTCCCTAGCTATATATAGGTTGGACCATTGAGCAAATTGACCGAGACATCGTTCTTCTGCTGAAGATTACACAAATATGAGTTCTTACAATTTGTGTGGTATTGGATCACAGCACAGTAATATTTCAAAAGGAAAAGGCGGGGGGGGGGGGGGGGGGGGACATAAAAAAAAATCACTGGTATGCAAGACTCCAATAGTCGAGGTAGACAGAAATAAAAATGTAACATTGAATAGATGTCCTTAAGGTACATTGTAGTTTTGAATAAAAAAAAACCCAGAACAAATCAGTTCAGACAGCTTTTTAACTATTTACTAAATTTGGGCAGGGTAATTTCAGAGGGGTTGCAATAGAATGTTTCGATTAATCGCAATTAACTTCTCCCAGAAGTCTTTCCACTTCTCTCTGTTGTCTCCCACTTCTCCCTGTGAACTCTCTGAAAGAGAAGTCACTTCTCCCTCTAATTTGAAAGTAGTGAGAGCCCTGCCCCTGATTCAGTTATTATACCTCTCTCTTTAGAATCAAATTCTGATTGGATATATCTGTCATGTGTCATAAAACAATTCTGATTCAATTGTAAATGCATTGGTGGAAAATTCCCCTTCAGTATAAAACAAGCCTATTGCTCACTGCTGTATAGTCCTGTTATTTACTTGTGAACAACCCTCCGAATGACCATGGCATAATTCTATGAAAATGTTCTTTTTTAACAAACATACAACATTACGAAACCTAGAGACATGCCGATGCAATACATCCAATTATGTACAAAAAGCAACACTTTATGTGAAGCCAAATGCTTGTAAACCTACATCTGTACAACATACTTCCTTTGTCAATGAAATCAACCTTAGTAATAAATGAACACAGCCTTTTCATATAATTTATATCAAATTGTAAATATTAAAACAAATTATAGTAGCCTTCTGCCTTTTTTTAGCGAAGGGTGAATCCTGCAAATCACAAAACCATAAATTAAATAATCAGATTTTTAAACAATATATTCTAAAAAAAAGTTGCTTCATTGTAAGTTGAATGGGTTCAATGCAATAAAAACAAGAGTTACTTATGTAGAGAACAATATCAAGATTTATGGGCAGCCCTTATGTCTGGATATAAACTGAAATATTTAGCTGAAGTCCTTGGCCAGTCAATAAATCTTGAAATTACCATCTTAAATATAGAGTAACTATTATCTGGCAGTGGAAATGATTATCTCCCTTGGCTATATACTCAGCCATTACAAAATATAGGGGGGTGCTAATGTGTGTATCGTGTTGGATAAATGAGTTTGCCAGACATTTATTTATGGATATATTGTGACAAAATATGGATGTAATAGTTTGAAATATATATTTCCCAAGGAGGTTTGTATTATTTTACATTCAACATACGTCTTCTTGTAAAATTTTGGATGTGAAGTAAAATACAATAAAATTTTGGGCCAAATGTTACCAGCGAGCTGCTGGTAAGATCAGGATCAGAATCAGGAAGATTTTTAGTTTAACAAATTTTTCTGAATGGTTTTTTGTTCTTTTGCAAGGTATTTTTACCTTAATAATTATATATAAAAACAGAAAATATACTAGGTTATATATTTTTATAAAATAAATTAATTAAAAAAAACATGTGTTTTCTTAGAATATGGTAAATCCAAGGATTTATGATATGCAGATGTTTGTTTACAAACAATAATTATATATATAAGTGTATTTTGTAAACAACTAATGGTACGTAGATACATTGTATCTAACATAGTTAACGCTTAATCCAAATTTTATTTAGCATACATATGCATTTTGATTATTTTATTTTATGAATATAAATTGTTATTAAAAACAGAGGATCTATTTAGATCATAGATGGGCTTCACACTCCTACAGGAGTAGACAGTATTGTAAAATATATATTTTTTTTTTTTTTTAAATATAAGCTTATAGACAAACTGTGTTAATCACTATTAGTTCAATTTTTTTTTTACAAAAATTTTTTCAGTTGTAATTTTATAATACTATACAGTACTATGATTATCTCCCTTTATTTAAATTCCTTAAAAAGCATTTTCTCCAATAATTATTGTTAATTCAACTTTTTGCATTTAATTGTTATATTTAGATATTGTTATCAATATTAAACAATAAATTTTTTTTATGTTCATATTTATTTGAATATTATAGTTGCAATTATTTAAATTAAATATACCTACCTTGAAGAACTTTCAATTTATTTATATAGTCAACGCCCACTTTCATATAAATATAATGCCGAATTTCCTTCAATATTTTCCGACTTATTTCGGTCGATTCTAAATTTGCATAGACACTTCAAATAGGTCTAAAAATTATCCAATGAAAAGTTTCTCAATATACAAGAATTTCCTTACTTATTATAAAATCCTGAGATACATCGAATGGTAAAATCGGCAATTTTCTAGCATCATTATTTGCTGATTCCATCCCCTTTTCCTATGACAGCCCCTGCTATTATATAATTATTTCAGTTTGATATTAAAAGACACATCTTGATTTGACTTGATCTTAATACAATCTTGATATTTATGTTTTCTTTCAATCCACAGATATTGCTGATGCAGTTGTACTTCATGCTGATGATGATAGAGACGCAGCTATAAAATTCATCACAAATATGGAAAGGGAATTTCCAGATTTAAATTTAAATATTACCATATATGAAACCCTTTTGCCTGGAAAATATTTACTTGGATCAGCTGCTAATCTTTATGATAGTTGTAGATTTTTATTTGTTTTTATGACGCAGAATTTTGTCAACGCAGATCTTCCAAGATTTTTAAATGAAATTTCCCTAATTGAGACAATAACCTTCCAAGAAAAAAACAACAGACTTATACCTGTGTCAGCAGACAGTAATGCTTATCTTCCTGAGTTAGCTCCCTTAATACCGTTAAATTATAAGAGATATTTACAGGCTAAATCTGAACAAAAGTCTGATAGCAGCTTTCAAAGAAGTTTTAAAATGCTTATAACTAATGGCAGAAAAAAATATCTGGTTAACTGATGTGTTATTTAAAAAAACATGGTATACCAATGACATTACATGCATCAGATAGTCATTAAAATAACTTGTCAGGTATGTTGACAGTTTGGTCAACTACAGCATTCAAAATAATGAAGAAGAGGATGAACCCTAAATTACATGCTAAACCAAAATGTACTAAAGATAAACAATTAAACTAATGTGTCCTGTGTTTAACAAAAACAATATTTAAAATGTTTTAGAATCATTATTTTGTAATGATAAAAGATCCATTTTTTTTTTAATGAATTGTCGTACAAACCAAAGATATCATTATTATTTTAATGAACCAGAATAAATATTTTTGTATTTATATTCTTTAATGATGGAAATATATGATTAATGGTAAGAATGAATTTCTGATGTTATATTTCATTGTAAGATTGGACTTCTGACCTTATGTCATTGTAAGATTGAACTTCTGACCTTATGTCATTGTAAGATTGGACTTCTGACCTTATGTCATTGTAAGATTGGACTTCTGATATTATGTCATTGTAAGATTGAACTTCTGACCTTATGTCATTGTAAGATTGGACTTCTGACCTTATGTCATTGTAAGATTGGACTTCTGACCTTATGTCATTGTAAGATTGGACTTCTGACCTTATGTCATTGTAAGATTGAACTTCTGACCTTATATCATGGCAAATTTGAACTTCTGACCTTATATCATGGTAAGATCGAACTTCTGACCTTATATCATGGTAAGATCGAACTTCTAACCTTATATCATGATAAGATTGAACTTCTGACCTTATATCATGGCAAGATTGAACTTCTGACCTTATATCTAATCATGGTACGATTGAACTTCTGACCTTATATCATGGTACGATTAAACTTCTGAACTTATATCATGGTATGATTAAACGTCTGACCTTATGTCATGGTACGATTTAACTTATGACCTTATATTATGGTACGATTGAACTTCTGACCTTATATCATGGTATGCAAATAAGTTGAAAACAGTGAACTATTAATTATTGTAAACACACCAGGAGTAATATTTTTACATAGCTACATTAACAAAGGTATGTTTTATGAAACATATGTAAAATATGTTTCCCAACGTACATATTATATAATCCTATAAGTTGAATTGCTTATGGAATGAAGAATTATTATTATGTATGTTGACGTTGCTATTTTTGCTGTGTAATATTGAAAAAGTACTGGTCATACTTACTGCTGTTAACATTTTTATCAAGTCATTATCACATTAAAGTAATAGACTCAAGGCTTTAATGACAATAACTGCATTCTCACATCTTGTCTGTATGTACGTTTTGTAATATTGTAAAGTTTAACGGGACAGTGGTCAGGTGGTTGTTCATATTTTATCTATAATCACATTGTAATCAGATTTTTATATTCAACTTCATTATCATTTATTATGCATTAAAGTTTAATAGGCAGTGTGGCCGTCATGGTTATATGATAGTTGGATTTACAACTACCTATATGCAATCAGTGCCTATCACCAATAAATTGTGAGTTAGAATCCCGCTCATGTCGAGGTGTACTTGACACAACATTATGTGATACAGTTTGTCAATGACTTGCGGCAGGTTGGTGGTTTTCACCGGGTATTCCGGTTTCCTCCAAAAATAGAACTGACTGCCACAATATAACTGAAATATTGTTGAAAATTAAGCATTAAACCCCATAACCCTAACTCTTAATAGGCAGCTGTCATTATGTCCCCCAAACAAAGTTGTGTTTGCTGCGTATCTTATTATTATTCTTATTATTATTCTTCTTCTTTATTTATTTCTTTCTTTCTTTCTTTCTTTCTTTCTTTCTTCTGCCAAAAGTTTATCCGACACATTTCTCGGCGACTACTGAACGGAAATCAATGAAACTTCACAGGAATGTTAAGCACTATGAGTAGATGTGCAGACTACTTTCGGAATTTTCAAAATGGCCGCCGTTACAATGGAAACGGCCAAAATGCTAAAAAATTGAAAAACACAAAAATGATCATAGCAGGTTACTCGCCAAACAGAAATTGATGAAACTTGATAGGAACAACATCCACATCTAGTGGAACAAGATAAGCCAAAAAAAAGTCGGAATCGGTTGGACAAACTTTGCCGCAGTTGCCATGGAAACAAAAAAGGGAGGGGATTTAAAACAAAATTGGATTCCTTTCATCAAACTTCATGAAAATTTGTAGGAATATCCACCGTAGTGTGTGGCAGCTTTTGGGGGGTTGACAAAATTCAAAATGGCGGCCGTTGCCATGGTAACCAAGGTACAAAATGGCCGCCAAATACAAAAATCCTCCGATTTGGGCGAAATTTGGTTTCCAAGTAGATTATGATGTTGGGAATTGATATCCATGGTTTGGGAGTCATATTATGATCCACTTTATAGGAATATCCACCGTAGTATGTGGCAGCTTTTGGGGGGGGTTGAACAAATTCAAAATGGCGGCTGTTGCCATGGTAACCAAGGTATAAAATGGCCACCAAATACAAAAATCCTCCGATTTAGGCGACATTTGGTTTCCAAGTAGATTATGATGTTGCGAGTTGATATTCATCGTTGGTTTGCTATGATGCTCGGAGTTGGATGAAATTTTCCAGAAATTTTGTCTGACACGTGTACACATAATTTTGAGGCTTAGAAATTTCAGAATGGCCGCCGTTGCCACAAAAAACGCGAAAAAAGTGCTCTGAATTGGATGAAACTTAATAGAAATGTTGTATGGCATGTGTATAAATGGTTTTGAGGCTTGGAACTTTCAAAATGTCTGCTGTTGCCATGGAAACTGCAAAAACACTCAATTTAACACAAAGGTGAATAACGACCATATCTTTTCAGACTTAGTATGCAAATAGCTATCTAATATTTGCTTTTTAATATAATAGTGTATGACAAACATCTTTTGCATTTGATTTCATGCTAATAATATAGTCTTCTAACATCTCCATTACTGGTGTTGTAGATGATGGCAGACAATTGAAACCATTTTTTTCTTGCTTTGCTTACTAGTTTATTGTAGCACATTGTAGGGTAACATAACAAAGAAGCCCTACTATAGACATGATAGAGTCAAAAACTGGGCTTTAGTTATTTCTTGCTATGTTCTCACTCTATTCTTCATTCATACCACTAATACTTGTATTGTTCGTTTGGGGGACATTTATAATGCTCTGCGTTACAGTAACCAATATTTGAAATAATGAATTAATATTGTCAGTAGTATTTTCATACAAATAGATAATGGACCATTACTGTTTTATTTTAAGTTGAATAGAGATCAAATTTAAACTGCAGCTGCATGACAATGAGTAGTTCAACATTTCTTCCTTAATTTTCTGTTAAATTTTTCTTTTGATAAAAAACTGTTATTGGTCCACTTTCAAAATTATGTGTCACACCACCAGCTCCATCTAAGATGACTGCCATTACTTAAATTAGAAATTTCATTTAATGGTAAATTAAAAGAATCAGTTGAAATTTGAAGTTTAACATATGTTTCAACTTTTTCTATAAACTTTAGAAGTCAAATTGAAAACCAGATGAGTGAATACAGGCTCCTGGGAACCTCTAGTTTAAATTGTGTAGTTGTGAATATGAATTTTATTTATCTACCGGTAATTAAATATGTGATACATTATGTTGTAGTTTATTTTATAAAATCCTGTAATTATCCTGAACATGATCACATCTACTTATCCTCCTCATTGGGGGTAATCCCCTCTTTAATGATATCATATACAATTTACCGTTTCACCATATTAGATCTAATTACTAGTAACACATACCAAAAACTATATGCCAATAGGAGGGTCTTTGTCATTGTGATCGTATGGTAGTTGGATTTACAACTACCTGTGCAATTAGTGCAACCACTAACAGGAGTTTGAATCCCGCTTATGGCAAGGTGTACTCAATGCAACATTATGTGATAAAGTTTGTCAGTGACTTACAACAGGTCAGTGGTTTTCTCCAGGTACTCCGGTTTCCTCCACCAATAAAACTGACAGCCTCAATATAAATGAAATATTGCTGAAAGTGGCATTAAATACCATAATCCTAACCCTGAAAGTGCATTCCCTAAAGAATTTTTTGTCAGACAAGCATGTGGTTCATTACAGACTCAGTTTAGACATGTTTCACTGTCATTTCAACTGCGTTTTATATTGGCCAATGCAATTATCTTGTGTTTTATTTACGCTGCAAATGTAAGCTTTTGCCATCACTTGGCGTCCATCGTCTGTCGTCCGTTAACTTTTCACATTTTAATCTTCTCCTCTGAAACCGCAAAGCCAATTGATCTGAAATGGGGTAGGAAGCATCTATGGAAGGTCCTCTATAAATATTGCTAATTTCGTCCCGATCCATTAACAAACATGGCCGCCACAGGCAATTCTTGTTTCTGATTGGCTGATTTTTAAAAATCTACTCCTCTGAAACCGCTTGGCCAAATGAATCGAAACTTGGTAGGAAGCATCTATGGAAGGTCCTCTTTACAGATTGCTCATTTCGTCCCAATCCGTTAACAAACATGGCCACCACAGGCAATTCTTTTTTCTGATTGGTTGATTTCTAAGAAATCTTCTCCTCTTAAAAGAAAGATAACTCTTGCCAAAACTGTTAAAAAAAAGATAACTCTTGATATTATCTCCCTTAGAAATTAACAAATGCTGATATAGTGTAACATGTTTATTCTATACATTACAAGTAGGTATTCACATTTTAATATTCTTCTTAGCAAACCTTGCCAAAGGCAGTATGCATGAGCTTTTGCCATCACTTGGTGTCCGTCGTCTGTCATTCGTTTACTTTTCACATTTTAATCTTCTCCTCTGAAAACCCTTAGCCAAATGAATTGAAACTTGGTAGGAAGCATCTATGGAAGGTCCTCTCTAAAGAATACACATTTTGTTATGATCCATTACCAAACATGGCCACCACAGGCAAATTCTTGTTTCTGATTGGCCAATTTTTTTAAATCTTCTCCTCTGAAACCGCTTGACCAAATGAACCGAAACTTGGTAGGAAGCATCTATGGAATGTCCTCTATGAAGATTGCTCATTTCATCCCGATCGGTTAACAAACATGGCTACCACCGAAACTTGGTAGGAAACATCTATGGAATGTCCTCTATGAAGATTGCTCATTTCGTCCTGATCGGTTAACAAACATGGCTACCACCGAAACTTGGTAGGAAACATCTATGAAGATTGCTCATTTCGTCCCGATAGGTTAGTAAACATGGCCACCACATGCAATTCTTGTTTCTGATTGGTCGAATTCTAAAAAATCTTCTCCTTTGAAACTGATTAGCCATATCAACCGAAACTTGGTAAGAAGCATCTACATGTATGGAAGGTTCTGTATTAAGGTTCCTGAAAGGTGAGCGACACAGGCTCAGCCCACTGAGCCTCTAGTTACTTACATGACTACGAAGGGTCATGTAAGCTATTGCCATCACTTTGCATCCGTCTGTAATTTTTTTCACATTTTAATCTTCTGCAAATGGACAACCAAATGGAACAAAACTTGACAGAGATGGTAATTAGGATGAGATGATTGAGATATGTTCAAATGAATTTAAAATCAATTTTTTTTTTTACTAAAGGCTACCATAAATGAAAATCCCAGGGTCTATGCATATGGGGTTCCAGCCTTTGTGATCCAAAATTTTACATATAAGTTTCAATGGAGGAAATACCAGTATTCTCAAGGACCAGAAATGGAGATGCAATTGTTTATGAAAAGAAAGATTAAGCATTGAGGGTAATCAATTCCACCAATAACAATAAAACGAATAATCACCTCTCATCTTAACTGAACCCACTGAACACAAAAATATCAGGACATGTGATGTTGGAAATCCAAGTCCTGGCTTTGAACAGGCACAAAAATGTTAAGCTGGTTAATGGAATCCCAATTGCAACCTCTCCTTGTGATAATTGGATCTCCGATGGCAATACATATATAATAAACAAACGATACATAACAAAAATACACAAATTCACTTCCACTCAAAAAGACCACATACTATCACAAAAATGAATGACAACATAAAGATGGACAGCAAAGTAGCAGGGTAAATGAATGCTCGAAGTTAACAGACTACTAGCTAGGAAGGTAGAATCTGTTAGTTAAAGACCATTACTATATAGACAAAAAAGCATAATGATGTATGGTTATTTATCTTTTTAAATGCAGGGGCAGATCCAGGGGGAGTCGCACCCGCCGCGCCCCCCCCCCCCCCCCCCCCCCCCTGAAATTGGAACAAATATGATTTTTTGGCGTAAAATCGTGATTTTTCACACGAAATACCCCAAACATTTTCGCGTCTCTCCGCTCAGCGCAATTTTTTTAAGTGCGCCCCCCCCCCCCCTAACTTGAAATCCTGGATCCGCCCCTGTAATGTTTCTTTTATTTGTACAACCCCCCTCCCAGAGCGCGTGCCAGGGGTAGAATAGGCACCAGGTTTCTCCGTCCTAGAAGCACTGGTCCTCTAAAAGGGGGCCAACCCCAGGGTATAGAAATTGGACCGAGAGCTTCTTCGGCTTGAAGGGGCATCCGTCGGTTGTGCGGGATGTATAAATTAACAACCAACCCGTCCTTCGGATGGGACGTAAATAAAACCGAGGTCCCGTGTTGAGAGATTGCCACCCTCTTTGCACGTTAAAGAACCCAGTGTAAACGTCCATAGGAGACCTGTTGCACTGGCTAAATTATCCGTCCATACCCATCACCTTTCCTTGTTTCGAGTCCCGTGGCGTTTAATTTTTTTCTCTCGTCCTGAATATAGTTGAAAAATTGCTCGCTGGACGTTAAACATCAATCAATCAATCAACCAACCAACCAAAGAAATTAAACAGGTGCTGTCTGGGTTGGATCGTATGATAGTTGTGCAAGTTGTATTTTTGAATCCTGCTCATGGCAAGGTGTACTCGATACAACATTATGTGATAAAGTTTGTCAGTGACTTGCGACAGGTCGATGGTTTTGTCTAGGTTCCCTTCACCAATAAAACTGACTGCCATGATATAACTAAAATATTGTCTAAAGTGGTATTAAACACCATAAACCTAACCCCTAAAGGAATTAATGGTCATCGTGTGAGACCAGAATAAATATACATCAAATTGTTAAAATCAAATATTAAACAAAAATTTATAATAGTAATATAATAGGGAATGAAATATAAATGTACTAATTTAATTACTAGTTGGACCTACTACTTGTACTAGTACAAATGAAGTCTGTAGTGTTTATGGAGTCTGTGCCCTATGAGTCCAAAATTTAACATATCACTAGGGAAAATATTAGAAAATTTATTTTCTTGAGAACCAATTACCGGTATTGAAATAATATTGTAAATGGTATGAATCATCATTGTGTTATGCAAGACCCAGGGGTCTACATGGTCTGAGCCTTGGGATTCTAAGATCAACACAGACTCCAATGGGGAAAATAAAATAAAACAGGTTTCTAAAGAACCAGCTATGGAAATGAAATGGTAATTGACATGAGCCCAAGCTCTATGGGGTCTAAACACTTGAGGTCCAAAACATAGACTGCAATAAGGAAAATGTGGGGAACACATGTTCTTGATAACCATTTACAGGAATACTATTGAATATGGCACCAATCATCATAGTGCTATGCAGATTCAAACAAACTGGTTTTTTTTTAAATCTTTTTTTTTTTTTTTAATGGGTTTTACCATCCCAATACAAAAATAAACCGATAGAAAATAGAGAGCAAGTGTGTAGATCTAATTTTAATTAGATTGTTACTATCCCGGCATAAATTTTCATTTTCAAAACGACTGTAAAGGCTATTTGGTTCAATCCCTTGGGTCCTTAGATTAACATATGGATTGCAATGGAGAACAAGTCAAAATGGCATAATCATTGTGATATGTAGATTCGAGTTTGCAGAAAGTTAAACCCCTGGTCTATATATATATATATGGACTTCAAAGACATTGTGGCCCAAAGTTTAAAGTATGCTGCAATGTATAAAATGTTTTTTTAAATCTTAAGAACCAGGAATGTACATTGAAATTTTAACATACATGTATGCTGTGGTAGGCAATTGCAATGGTACCGTAAGAAATGTTTGAAGACACCAAAGGGGAATCAGAAGCAGTAAATCTAAGACACCAAAGGGGTAGGTAATCAGAAGCAGTAAATCTAAGACACCAAAGAGGTAGGTAATCAGAAGCAGTAAATCTAAGACACCAAAGAGGTAGGTAACCAGAAGCAGTAAATCTAAGACACCAAAGGGGTAGGTAACCAGAAGCAGTAAATCTAAGACACCAAAGAGGTAGGTAATCAGAAGCAGTAAATCTAAGACACCAAAGAGGTAGGTAATCAGAAGCAGTAAATCTAAGACACCAAAGGGGTAGGTAACCAGAAGCAGTAAATCTAAGACACCAAAGGGGTAGGTAACCAGAAGCAGTAAATCTAAGACACCAAAGGGGTAGGTAACCAGAAGCAGTAAATCTAAGACACCAAAGAGGTAGCTAATCAGAAGCAGTAAATCTAAGACACCAAAGAGGTAGGTAATCAGAAGCAGTAAATCTAAGACACCAAAGGGGTAGGTAATCAGAAGCAGTAAATCTAAGACACCAAAGAGGTAGGTAATCAGAAGCAGTAAATCTAAGACACCAAAGGGGTAGGTAACCAGAAGCAGTAAATCTAAGACACCAAAGAGGTAGGTAATCAGAAGCAGTAAATCTAAGACACCAAAGAGGTAGGTAATCAGAAGCAGTAAATCTAAGACACCAAAGGGGTAGGTAATCAGAAGCAGTAAATCTAAGACACCAAAGGGGTAGGTAACCAGAAGCAGTAAATCTAAGACACCAAAGGGGTAGGTAACCAGAAGCAGTAAATCTAAGACACCAAAGGGGTAGGTAACCAGAAGCAGTAAATCTAAGACACCAAAGAGGTAGGTAATCAGAAGCAGTAAATCTAAGACAACAAAGAGGTAGGTAATCAGAAGCAGTAAATCTAAGACACCAAAGGGGTAGGTAATCAGAAGCAGTAAATCTAAGACACCAAAGAGGTAGGTAATCAGAAGCAGTAAATCTAAGACACCAAAGAGGTAGGTAATCAGAAGCAGTAAATCTAAGACACCAAAGAGGTAGGTAATCAGAAGCAGTAAATCTAAGACACCAAAGAGGTAGGTAATCAGAAGCAGTAAATCTAAGACACCAAAGGGGTAGGTAACCAGAAGCAGTAAATCGAAGGACAAACAATACAATGACCAAAAGATAGAAGATACCAAAGGGGGGTAATCAGAAGCAGTAAATCGAAGGACAAACAATACAATGGCCAAAAGATAGAAGATACCAAAGGTGTAGTTAGTAGGGTAAATTGAAGGACAATATAATGGCAAAAAGAAAAAGGTTCCCTCAGTCAAAACCTCGGAAGTCTTGGATGTCTTGGTCGGTAAAATTGATTTTATTTATGAGAAAGTGTTTTGAATACAAATGTTTATCAAAATATGTTTTAAATCAGAAGCCGTGAACGAAGTACAGGAAATACAATGCCAATGGTCATGAGAAAAAAACGAAATGACAATAGTCAACAAAATATGACACAAAAATTAAATATAACGATTGAGCAATATGAACCCCACCAAAAAAACCGGGGCTGATGCCAGATGACCAGGAAGAGCTAACAGTTCCTGTTACACTAGTGGTACACATCGTGTTACTCTTGTTACAAACCGAGTAATAAGTTATGAATAATGAAAGGACCGGGTTGTGATTACGACAAATAGAACACACCCATGGTCACACTGATATTCTGTAACCATTATTTTATCCTATCCATGTCGTGGCGACGACCGTAAATCTTTCGGAGTAATGACCTCAACTTAAGCACTATGAACCCTTGCTTAGCAGCAAGGAAATCCTGATAGGAACCACAAGCTCTGGAATATCGGATCAACTGAGAGAGATATACTCCATATGTAAGCCCATGTATTTGTATTTACGTTGGCCATTATTCTATTTTATGAAACACACTTATTATTTTAATCTGTCTTTTACTTTTGAGTGGGAATTATTGTGTAGAGGGTAAAGAAGTCAAATGTGTTACTGCTATTGCATGAGGAGAGGGATCTTGGTGGTATGTATTTTACCAAATCTGTAGATTTTTTTCAGAATTCATATCTGATTCACACTAGCCGTGACTGCTGGTAGAATATATGTTAATAATTTGGAAAGAGATTTCGTGGAGCATTTGGCAGTTCTTCATCTTTCATTTAAATTCCAAAGGAACACAAAACATGTCTAAGATTGTCCAGGATTTCCTCTTTCATAAGTGTCGTGAAGGTATATTTAGAGTTGCCAACTGTTTTTAAGTATTACAGAAAACTACATACCGATTATATTCTGTAAAGTAATGGAAAATATTATTGCATGTAATATTATATCACACTTGTACGCAAACAACATCTTGTGTGACCTCCAGCATGGTTTCACAGCTCCGAGATCATCCGAATCTCAAATTATCTCACTCATACACCAACTTGTATATAGTTAGAAGAAAAACATCCAATCTGAAATGATCATTATGGACTTTGCAAACGCCTTTGACAAGATTCCCCCACTACCACCTACTACATAAGATGAGCCACTATGGCATGTCATGATCACCATAAATCACAAACTGGATTTAATATTTCCTCTCTGGCCACACTCAAACTGTAGTTCTGGAAAACAATTCTTCCGATAAAATAGGCGTTAGATCTTGCGTTCCTCAAGTGACTGTTATAGGAATATATTATTTCTCGTATGTATAAACGATATACAATGTACCAGAATACAGTGAACATGTACATAAACGATATACAATGTACCAGAATACAGTGTACATGTACATAAACGATATACAATGTACCAGAATACAGTGTACATGTACATAAACGATATACAATGTACCAGAATACAGTGTACATGTACATAAACGATATACAATGTACCAGAATACAGTGTACATGTACATAAACGACATACAATGTACCAGAATACAGTGTACATGTACATAAACGATATACAATGTACCAGAATACAGTGTACATGTGCATAAACGATATACAATGTACCAGAATACAGAGTACATGTACATAAACGATATACAATGTACCAGAATACAGTGTACATGTACATAAACGATATATAATGTACCAGAATACAGTGTACATGTACATAAACGATATACAATGTACCAGAATACAGTGTACATGTACATAACACGATATACAATGTACTAGAATACAGTGTACATGTACATAAACGATATACAATGTACCAGAATACAGTGTACATGTACATAACACGATATACAATGTACCAGCATACAGTGTACATGTACATAAACGATATACAATGTACCAGAATACAGAGTACATGTACATAACACGATATACAATGTACCAGAATACAGTGTACATGTACATAAACGATATACAATGTACCAGAATACAATGTACCAGCATACAGTGTGCATGTGCATAAAACGATATACAATGTACCAGAATACAGTGTACATGTACATAAACGATATACAATGTACCAGAATACAGAGTACATGTACATAAACGATATACAATGTACCAGAATACAGTGTACATGTACATAAACGATATACAATGTACCAGAATACAGAGTACATGTACATAAACGATATACAATGTACCAGAATACAGTGTATATGTACATAAACGATATACAATGTACCAGAATACAGTGTACATGTACATAAACGATATATAATGTACCAGAATACAGTGTACATGTACATAAACGATATACAATGTACCAGAATACAGAGTACATGTACATAAACGATATACAATGTACCAGAATACAGTGTACATGTACATAACACGATATACAATGTACCACAATACAGTGTACATGTACATAAACGATATACAATGTACCAGAATACAGTGTACATGTACATAACACGATATACAATGTACCAGCATACAGTGTACATGTACATAAACGATATACAATGTACCAGAATACAGAGTACATGTACATAACACGATATACAATGTACCAGAATACAGTGTACATGTACATAAACGATATACAATGTACCAGAATACAGTGTACATGTACATAAACGATATACAATGTACCAGAATACAATGTACCAGCATACAGTGTGCATGTGCATAAAACGATATACAATGTACCAGAATACAGTGTACATGTACATAAACGATATACAATGTACCAGAATACAGTGTACATGTACATAAACGATATACAATGTACCAGAATACAGTGTACATGTACATAAACGATATACAATGTACCGGAATACAATGTACCAGAATACAAAGACATGTACATAAACGATATACAATGTACCAGAATACAGTGTATATGTACATAAACGATATACAATGTACCAGAATACAGTGTACATGTACATAAACGATATACAATGTACCAGAATACAGTGTACATGTACATAAACGATATACAATGTACCAGAATACAGTGTACATGTACATAAACGATATACAATGTACCAGAATACAGTGTACATGTACATAAACGATATATAATGTACCAGAATACAGTGTACATGTACATAAACGATATACAATGTACCAGAATACAGAGTACATGTACATAAACGATATACAATGTACCAGACTACAGTGTACATGTACATACCACGATATACAATGTACTAGAATACAGTGTACACGTACATAAACGATATACAATGTACCAGAATACAGTGTACATGTACATAACACGATATACAATGTACCAGCATACAGTGTACATGTACATAAACGATATACAATGTACCAGAATACAGAGTACATGTACATAACACGATATACAATGTACCAGAATACAGTGTACATGTACATAAACGATATACAATGTACCAGAATACAATGTACCAGCATACAGTGTGCATGTGCATAAAACGATATACAATGTACCAGAATACAGTGTACATGTACATAAACGATATACAATGTACCAGAATACAGAGTACATGTACATAAACGATATACAATGTACCAGAATACAGTGTACATGTACATAAACGATATACAATGTACCAGAATACAGAGTACATGTACATAAACGATATACAATGTACCAGAATACAGTGTATATGTACATAAACGATATACAATGTACCAGAATACAGTGTACATGTACATAAACGATATATAATGTACCAGAATACAGTGTACATGTACATAAACGATATACAATGTACCAGAATACAGAGTACATGTACATAAACGATATACAATGTACCAGAATACAGTGTACATGTACATAACACGATATACAATGTACCAGAATACAGAGTACATGTACATAAACGATATACAATGTACCAGAATACAGTGTACATGTACATAACACGATATACAATGTACCAGCATACTGTGTACATGTACATAAACGATATACAATGTACCAGAATACAGAGTACATGTACATAACACGATATACAATGTACCAGAATACAGTGTACATGTACATAAACGATATACAATGTACCAGAATACAGTGTACATGTACATAAACGATATACAATGTACCAGAATACAATGTACCAGCATACAGTGTGCAAGTGCATAAAACGATATACAATGTACCAGAATACAGTGTACATGTACATAAACGATATACAATGTACCAGAATACAGTGTACATGTACATAAACGATATACAATGTACCAGAATACAGTGTACATGTACATAAACGATATACAATGTACCAGAATACAATGTACCAGAATACAGTGTACATGTACATAAAACGATATACAATGTACCAGAATACAGTGTACATGTACATAAACGATATACAATGTACCAGAATACAGTATACATGTACATAAACGATATACAATGTACCAGAATACAATGTACCAGCATACAGTGTACATGTACATAAAAACGATATACAATGTACCAGAATACAGTGTACAAGTACATAAACGATATACAATGTACCAAAATACAGTGTACATGTACATAACACGATATACAATGTACCAGAATACAGTGTACATGTACATAAACGATATACAATGTACCAGCATACAGTGTACCTGTACATAAACGATATACAATGTACCAGAATACAGTGTACATGTACATAAACGATATACAATGTACCAGAATACAGTGTACAGTACATAACACGATATACAATGTACCAGAATACAGTGTACATGTACATAAACGATATACAATGTACCAGAATACAGTGTACATGTACATAACACGATATACAATGTACCAGCATACAGTGTACATGTACATAAACGATATACAATGTACCAGAATACAGTGTATATGTACATAAACGATATACAATGTACCAGAATACAGTGTACATGTACATAAACGATATACAATGTACCAGAATACAGTGTACATGTACATAAACGATATACAATGTACCAGAATACAGTGTACATGTACATAAACGATATACAATGTACCAGAATACAATGTACCAGCATACAGTGTACATGTACATAAAACGATATACAATGTACCAGAATACAGTGTACATGTACATAAACGATAGACAATGTACCAGAATACAGTATACATGTACATAAACGATATACAATGTACCAGAATACAATGTACCAGCATACAGTGTACATGTACATAAAAACGATATACAATGTACCAGAATACAGTGTACATGTACATAAACGATATACAATGTACCAGAATACAGTGTACATGTACATAACACGATATACAATGTACCAGAATACAGTGTACATGTACATAAACGATATACAATGTACCAGCATACAGTGTACCTGTACATAAACGATATACAATGTACCAGAATACAGTGTACATGTACATAAACGATATACAATGTACCAGAATACAGTGTACAGTACATAACACGATATACAATGTACCAGAATACAGTGTACATGTACATAAACGATATACAATGTACCAGAATACAGAGTACATGTACATAACACGATATACAATGTACCAGCATACAGTGTACATGTACATAAACGATATACAATGTACCAGAATACAGAGTACATGTACATAACACGATATACAATGTACCAGAATACAGTGTACATGTACATAAACGATATACAATGTACCAGAATACAGTGTACATGTACATAAACGATATACAATGTACCAAAATACAATGTACCAGCATACAGTGTGCATGTGCATAAAACGATATACAATGTACCAGAATACAGTGTACATGTACATAAACGATATACAATGTACCAGAATACAGTGTACATGTACATAAACGATATACAATGTACCAGAATACAGTGTACATGTACATAAACGATATACAATGTACCGGAATACAATGTACCAGAATACAAAGACATGTACATAAACGATATACAATGTACCAGAATACAATGTACCAGAATACAATGTACCAGCATACAGTGTACATGTACATAAAACGATATACAATGTACCAGAATACAGTGTACATGTACATAAACGATATACAATGTACCAGAATACAGTGTACATGTACATAACACGATATACAATGTACCAGAATACAGTGTACATGTACATAAACGATATACAATGTACCAGCATACAGTGTACCTGTACATAAACGATATACAATGTACCAGAATACAGAGTACATGTACATAACACGATATACAATGTACCAGAATACAGTGTACATGTACATAAACGATATACAATGTACCAGAATACAGTGTACATGTACATAAACGATATACAATGTACCAGAATACAATGTACCAGCATACAGTGTACATGTACATAAAACGATATACAATGTACCAGAATACAATGTACCAGCATACAGTGTACATGTACATAAAACGATATACAATGTACCAGAATACAGTGTGCATGTACATAAACGATATACAATGTACCAGAATTCAGTGTACATGTACATAACACGATATACAATGTACCAGAATACAGTGTACATGTACATAAACGATATACAATGTACCAGCATACAGTGTACATGTACATAAACGATATACAATGTACCAGAATACAGAGTACATGTACATAACACGATATACAATATACCAGCATACAGTGTACATGTACATAAACGATATACAATGTACCAGAATACAGTGTACATGTACATAAACGATATACAATGTACCAGAATACAATGTACCAGCATACAGTGTGCATGTGCATAAAACGATATACAATGTACCAGAATACAGTGTACATGTACATAAACGATATACAATGTACCAGAATGCAGAGTACATGTACATAAACGATATACAATGTACCAGAATACAGTGTACATGTACATAAACGATATACAATGTACCGGAATACAATGTACCAGAATACAAAGACATGTACATAAACGATATACAATGTACCAGAATACAGTGTATATGTACATAAGCGATATACAATGTACCAGAATACAGTGTACATGTACATAAACGATATACAATGTACCAGAATACAGTGTACATGTACATAAACGATATACAATGTACCAGAATACAGTGTACATGTACATAAACGATATACAATGTACCAGAATACAGTGTACAGTACATAACACGATATACAATGTACCAGAATACAGTGTACATGTACATAAACGATATACAATGTACCAGAATACAGAGTACATGTACATAACACGATATACAATGTACCAGCATACAGTGTACATGTACATAAACGATATACAATGTACCAGAATACAGAGTACATGTACATAACACGATATACAATGTACCAGAATACAGTGTACATGTACATAAACGATATACAATGTACCAGAATACAGTGTACATGTACATAAACGATATACAATGTACCAAAATACAATGTACCAGCATACAGTGTGCATGTGCATAAAACGATATACAATGTACCAGAATACAGTGTACATGTACATAAACGATATACAATGTACCAGAATACAGTGTACATGTACATAAACGATATACAATGTACCAGAATACAGTGTACATGTACATAAACGATATACAATGTACCGGAATACAATGTACCAGAATACAAAGACATGTACATAAACGATATACAATGTACCAGAATACAATGTACCAGAATACAATGTACCAGCATACAGTGTACATGTACATAAAACGATATACAATGTACCAGAATACAGTGTACATGTACATAAACGATATACAATGTACCAGAATACAGTGTACATGTACATAACACGATATACAATGTACCAGAATACAGTGTACATGTACATAAACGATATACAATGTACCAGCATACAGTGTACCTGTACATAAACGATATACAATGTACCAGAATACAGAGTACATGTACATAACACGATATACAATGTACCAGAATACAGTGTACATGTACATAAACGATATACAATGTACCAGAATACAGTGTACATGTACATAAACGATATACAATGTACCAGAATACAATGTACCAGCATACAGTGTACATGTACATAAAACGATATACAATGTACCAGAATACAATGTACCAGCATACAGTGTACATGTACATAAAACGATATACAATGTACCAGAATACAGTGTGCATGTACATAAACGATATACAATGTACCAGAATTCAGTGTACATGTACATAACACGATATACAATGTACCAGAATACAGTGTACATGTACATAAACGATATACAATGTACCAGCATACAGTGTACATGTACATAAACGATATACAATGTACCAGAATACAGAGTACATGTACATAACACGATATACAATATACCAGCATACAGTGTACATGTACATAAACGATATACAATGTACCAGAATACAGTGTACATGTACATAAACGATATACAATGTACCAGAATACAATGTACCAGCATACAGTGTGCATGTGCATAAAACGATATACAATGTACCAGAATACAGTGTACATGTACATAAACGATATACAATGTACCAGAATGCAGAGTACATGTACATAAACGATATACAATGTACCAGAATACAGTGTACATGTACATAAACGATATACAATGTACCGGAATACAATGTACCAGAATACAAAGACATGTACATAAACGATATACAATGTACCAGAATACAGTGTATATGTACATAAGCGATATACAATGTACCAGAATACAGTGTACATGTACATAAACGATATACAATGTACCAGAATACAGTGTACATGTACATAAACGATATACAATGTACCAGAATACAGTGTACATGTACATAAACGATATACAATGTACCAGAATACAAGATACCAGCATACAGTGTACATGTACATAAAACGATATACAATGTACCAGAATACAGTGTACATGTACATAAACGATATACAATGTACCAGAATACAGTATACATGTACATAAACGATATACAATGTACCAGAATACAGTGTACATGTACATAAACGATATACAATGTACCAGAATACAATGTACCAGCATACAGTGTACATGTACATAAAACGATATACAATGTACCAGAATACAGTGTACATGTACATAAACGATATACAATGTACCAGAATACAGTGTACATGTACATAACACGATATACAATGTACCAGAATACAGTGTACATGTACATAAACGATATACAATGTACCAGAATACAATGTACCAGCATACAGTGTGCATGTACATAAAACGATATACAATGTACCAGAATACAGTGTACATGTACATAAACGATATACAATGTACCAGAATATAATGTACCAGCATACAGTGTACATGTACATAAAACGATATACAATATACCAGAATACAGTGTATATGTACATAACACGATATACAATGTACCAGAATACAGTGTACATGTACATAAACGATATACAATGTACCAGCATACAGTGTACATGTACATAAACGATATACAATGTACCAGAATACAGAGTACATGTACATAACACGATATACAATGTACCAGAATACAGTGTACATGCACATAAACGATATACAATGTACCAGAATACAGTGTACATGTACATAAACGATATACAATGTACCAAAATACAATGTACCAGCATACAGTGTGCATGTACATAAAACGATATACAATGTACCATAATACAGTGTACATGTACATAAACGATATACAATGTACCAGAATACAGTGTACATGTACATAAACGATATACAATGTACCAGCATACAGTGTACATGTACATAAACGATATACAATGTACCAGAATACAGAGTACATGTACATAACACGATATACAATGTACCAGAATACAGTGTACATGTACATAAACGATATACAATGTACCAGAATACAGTGTACATGTGCATAAACGATATACAATGTACCAGAATACAGAGTACATGTACATAAACGATATACAATGTACCAGAATACAGTGTACATGTACATAAACGATATACAATGTACCAGAATACAGAGTACATGTACATAAACGATATACAATGTACCAGAATACAGAGTACATGTACATAAACGATATACAATGTACCAGAATACAATGTACCAGCATACAGTGTACATGTACATAAAACGATATACAATGTACCAGAATACAGTGTACATGTACATAAACGATATACAATGTACCAGAATACAGTGTACATGTACATAAACGATATACAATGTACCAGAATACAGTGTACATGTACATAAACGATATACAATGTACCAGAATACAGTGTACATGTACATAAACGATATACAATGTACCAGAATACAATGTACCAGCATACAGTGTACATGTACATAAAACGATATACAATGTACCAGAATACAGTGTACATGTACATAAACGATATACAATGTACCAGAATACAGTATACATGTACATAAACGATATACAATGTACCAGAATACAATGTACCAGCATACAGTGTACATGTACATAAAACGATATACAATGTACCAGAATACAGTGTACATGTACATAAACGATATACAATGTACCAGAATACAGTGTACATGTACATAACACGATATACAATGTACCAGCATACAGTGTACCTGTACATAAACGATATACAATGTACCAGAATACAGAGTACATGTACATAAACGATATACAATGTACCAGAATACAGTGTACATGTACATAACACGATATACAATGTACCAGAATACAGTGTACATGTACATAAACGATATACAATGTACCAGAATACAGTGTACATGTACATAACACGATATACAATGTACCAGCATACAGTGTACATGTACATAAACGATATACAATGTACCAGAATACAGAGTACATGTACATAACACGATATACAATGTACCAGAATACAGTGTACATGTACATAAACGATATACAATGTACCAGAATACAGTGTACATGTACATAAACGATATACAATGTACCAGAATACAATGTACCAGCATACAGTGTGCATGTGCATAAAACGTTATACAATGTACCAGAATACAGTGTACATGTACATAAACGATATACAATGTACCAGAATACAGTGTACATGTACATAAACGATATACAATGTACCAGAATACAGTGTACATGTACATAAACGATATACAATGTACCGGAATACAATGTACCAGAATACAAAGACATGTACATAAACGATATACAATGTACCAGAATACAGTGTATATGTACATAAACGATATACAATGTACCAGAATACAGTGTACATGTACATAAACGATATACAATGTACCAGAATACAGTGTACATGTACATAAACGATATACAATGTACCAGAATACAGTGTACATGTACATAAACGATATACAATGTACCAGAATACAATGTACCAGCATACAGTGTACATGTACATAAAACGATATACAATGTACCAGAATACAGTGTACATGTACATAAACGATATACAATGTACCAGAATACAGTATACATGTACATAAACGATATACAATGTACCAGAATACAATGTACCAGAATACAATGTACCAGCATACAGTGTACATGTACATAAAACGATATACAATGTACCAGAATACAGTGTACATGTACATAAACGATATACAATGTATCAGAATACAGTGTACATGTACATAAACGATATACAATGTACCAGCATACAGTGTACCTGTACATAAACGATATATAATGTACCAGAATACAGAGTACATGTACATAACACGATATACAATGTACCAGAATACAGTGTACATGTACATAAACGATATACAATGTACCAGAATACAGTGTACATGTACATAAACGATATACAATGTACGAGAATACAATGTACCAGCATACAGTGTACATGTACATAAAACGATATACAATGTACCAGAATACAATGTACCAGCATACAGTGTACATGTACATAAAACGATATACAATGTACCAGAATACAGTGTGCATGTACATAAACGATATACAATGTACCAGAATTCAGTGTACATGTACATAACACGATATACAATGTACCAGAATACAGTGTACATGTACATAAACGATATACAATGTACCAGCATACAGTGTACATGTACATAAACGATATACAATGTACCAGAATACAGAGTACATGTACATAACACGATATACAATATACCAGCATACAGTGTACATGTACATAAACGATATACAATGTACCAGAATACAGAGTACATGTACATAACACGATATACAATATACCAGCATACAGTGTACATGTACATAAACGATATACAATGTACCAGAATACAGTGTACATGTACATAAACGATATACAATGTACCAGAATACAATGTACCAGCATACAGTGTGCATGTGCATAAAACGATATACAATGTACCAGAATACAGTGTACATGTACATAAACGATATACAATGTACCAGAATGCAGAGTACATGTACATAAACGATATACAATGTACCAGAATACAGTGTACATGTACATAAACGATATACAATGTACCGGAATACAATGTACCAGAATACAAAGACATGTACATAAACGATATACAATGTACCAGAATACAGTGTAAATGTACATAAACGATATACAATGTACCAGAATACAGTGTACATGTACATAAACGATATACAATATACCAGAATACAGTGTACATATACATAAACGATATACAATGTACCAGAATACAGTGTACATGTACATAAACGATATACAATGTACCAGAATACAAGATACCAGCATACAGTGTACATGTACATAAAACGATATACAATGTACCAGAATACAGTGTACATGTACATAAACGATATACAATGTACCAGAATACAGTATACATGTACATAAACGATATACAATGTACCAGAATACAGTGTACATGTACATAAACGATATACAATGTACCAGAATACAATGTACCAGAATACAATGTACCAGCATACAGTGTGCATGTACATAAAACGATATACAATGTACCAGAATACAGTGTACATGTACATAAACGATATACAATGTACCAGAATATAATGTACCAGCATACAGTGTACATGTACATAAAACGATATACAATGTACCAGAATACAGTGTACATGTACATAACACGATATACAATGTACCAGAATACAGTGTACATGTACATAAACGATATACAATGTACCAGCATACAGTGTACATGTACATAAACGATATACAATGTACCAGAATACAGAGTACATGTACATAACACGATATACAATGTACCAGAATACAGTGTACATGCACATAAACGATATACAATGTACCAGAATACAGTGTACATGTACATAAACGATATACAATGTACCAAAATACAATGTACCAGCATACAGTGTGCATGTACATAAAACGATATACAATGTACCATAATACAGTGTACATGTACATAAACGATATACAATGTACCAGAATACAGTGTACATGTACATAAACGATATACAATGTACCAGCATACAGTGTACATGTACATAAACGATATACAATGTACCAGAATACAGAGTACATGTACATAACACGATATACAATGTACCAGAATACAGTGTACATGTACATAAACGATATACAATGTACCAGAATACAGTGTACATGTACATAAACGATATACAATGTACCAGAATACAGAGTACATGTACATAAACGATATACAATGTACCAGAATACAGTGTACATGTACATAAACGATATACAATGTACCAGAATACAGAGTACATGTACATAAACGATATACAATGTACCAGAATACAATGTACCAGCATACAGTGTACATGTACATAAAACGATATACAATGTACCAGAATACAGTGTACATGTACATAAACGATATACAATGTACCAGAATACAGTGTACATGTACATAAACGATATACAATGTACCAGAATACAGTGTACATGTACATAAACGATATACAATGTACCAGAATACAATGTACCAGAATACAATGTACCAGCATACAGTGTACATGTACATAAAACGATATACAATGTACCAGAATACAGTGTACATGTACATAAACGATATACAATGTACCAGAATACAGTGTACATGTACATAAACGATATACAATGTACCAGAATATAATGTACCAGCATACAGTGTACATGTACATAAAACGATATACAATGTACCAGAATACAGTGTACATGTACATAAACGATATACAATGTACCAGAATACAGTGTACATGTACATAAACGATATACAATGGACCAGAATACAGTGTACATGTACATAAAACGCAGCAACATTAAACTCTTTGCTTATGATTCCATAATTTACTACAAAAAGACCTATAACAGAAAATGAGAACACGATTAGGGGACATGCAAATATACCTAGTACTAAAAATCACACAAAGACGAAACCCAGTCAACTTTTACTACAACTTTCATGGTCACATCATAGAAAATGTAAATTCAGCCTAATACCTGTGTATCACACTATCAGATTTAAAACGGACAATCCACACAAAACAATTAATATCATCAAATTATACCCATATCGTTCCTTCCTACGCAGAAACCTGAACGTTAATTCAAAGACAGTAAAATAACGAGTTCTAGTGAGGCCGAATTTGGAGTACTGTAGCACTGTCTTGGATCACCACTCAAAAGGTTATAATACCATAATACCAGTAGTGTCTCTAAGATGATTTCCAATCTGAACTGGCAATCACTATGTACAGCACAATCACATTCTATATAATAGTTAACAACAAGGCTTTAATTCCACACGCTGACATCCTTTACCATACTAATACACAAAACAGTCAACCTCAGCCACAAAAACACCTCAATCCAGCAATAAAGATTCTTACAAATACTTCTCCTTATAGCTACCGGTGTTAACCGACACACATTACACAAAGTCCCATAGTCGACAATTCCAAGAGTTATATTAAGTATTTAAGATTTTACCAAAAATCTTCACTTTTCATCTAAATAGGTGTATGTTTTTATCTTTAAAAATAAAGAAAAGGGAAAAAATGAGAAAATAATTAAAATAATAAATTTAATTATTTCTTATTATTGTATGATCTTTTATGTATGTACTGCCGACAAGACTTAAGTGATTATTGTGAAAAATACCAATGAGTTGAAAGTTGGCTGTAACCAGAAGAAGAATAATTTGAAATTGCCGATTGTACCTGCTAAGCCGGGACGTATGTTCCGTCCGCGTCCGTTTTATATTTATTATTTTGATTCCGGAAGTAAAGGACAAGTGTGTTCGCTTTTCAAAGTTAGAGTTGCAAATTTCATTATTTTGGTAAATGTGACGCCTTGTCAATGGAATCTACACTAGAAAAAGAAGCAGAACAATATGACAAATTTTCTATTTGGGCTGCTATATACCAGGTTTGTTAACAAATCTCTGCTGTCCATGTGCAGTCATATTATATATTATGATACAGTTCCGTCTTCGCTAACTAAAAATGATAAATCTCATGTCAGTCATGATCTTGTTTATAGAAATCTTTAAAAAAAGGATGAAAATACTCTTAATAAAAAACCCTATATTGGAAAAAAGTATAAGCAAAAATAATGAACATTAACTTTTTAAATAATATATTTTTGAAAAGAGCTAATAATTCTACATTTATCCTCTCGTCAGTTAAAATCGGTCACCATTTTGGAATGCACTGTCACGCGAGTTCAGATGTTGATGATATCATTTATTCTGCAAACTGCGTCCAGAAATAAATAATTGATTTACTTTCACTTTGATCAAGACAACAATGAGATTTAAACAGATATCGTCACGGTAGCCCGGGGTTCTATGGTACCGCGGTACTTAATGTTTAACGTCTGTGTAACGTAACTAGTTTTCGGAATGAATCCAAAAATGTTATATTTTATTCCCCGATATAGAAACCTATTTTCCCCCACAATTCATTTTATTCTTTGAATTTGTTTAAAAATACGTCGCCACTTTTCTCTATGACAACGCCGATGTACCTCCCAGAAATGGTTTCCTATGCTATCGCGGTAATTGCAAAATTAATGTTATGGGACACAATGTTTGATAAATCAAGACATCGTTTATAAATACTAAATCAAGGTGAATATCTGGCAAACTTATACCATAAAGAAAATCTTGATAATTTATCACATTTAATAAAGTAAAGTTTCTTTGAAATAACAAATGTAACGAAGTTGAGTCAATTTGATGTAACGTTATGTTGGTTAATATGTTTTCATAGCTTAATTTTTCCATCAACTTTGTCGGTCTAGAAAGTAACTAAAAATAGCACCAACAATCCCAAATCGGGTTGAAATGAAACGTAAACAAACGGGCGACATTTCTTTAGGAAATAGCAGACGAATTATGACAACTATGGTTTAATTATTGGACATTTTACAAAGCATGGTATCAGGGTAAAATAAAAATGTCCGCTATTTCTAAGGAAAAGATAAAAATACGTGTACTTACAAAAATTCAAGACATTTGGACAGAATGACCAGACGTTCCGATAAATGTGACTGTTGTGTTTATGAATATATAAATAGAAAAACCGGCGGGTGGCACTGCAGTGCATAGGAACAGACAAAAAAAATACCGCGGTATCATAGAACCCGCGGTACCATAGGAAGGGAGTATATGTGTTTTCGTGGGTACCGGGTCGTTTCGCCCCGAATCCCGTTCGCCCCCTGAGTCGTTTTGCCCCTATTCCCGTTCGCCCCGGGTCGTTTCGCCCTCATTTATTAATAGTGCTTTAAAAAATGAAATATGGAAAATACCATTGCAAATATTCGTATTTTGGATGTTGTAAAGCTTGTTCATGGGTACTTTATTTTTGTCTTCCTCATAATTAACATGCTTTCTTGACGTGTTTAATATTATGTGTTGCTTCACTCTTTGTTTGACATCTGATTAAATTTATACTATTTAAGCATTTGGTGCGTAATTCGTTATTTGCGCACTTGTACAGCATCTTAGTCATTTCATGCACTTTTGCGTTGGTACAAAAAAAAACCACAACCTTTTTACTGTTCTTGCGTGTTGTTTTTGTAAATTTTGCAAGAAAAGTTTCACTTGAGATCTTTGACAAAAGTAGACCAAAATGAATGAATTATTATTTTTTTTGTATGTACAACTAATAAATAAATATTTAAAGTAGACCAAAATGAATGAATTATTATTTTTTTTGCATACAACTAATAAATAAATAATTTCCAAAAAATTGTCGAAAAAGACTTCATCTAATATGATATAATAGCGATTAAGTGGGGGCGAATCGACTCACTTTCCGGGGCGAAACGACCCAGGGCGAATCGACCCGGGGCGAACAGGTAATCGGGGCGAAACGACCCGGATTCCTTTTCGTGTGTCATCTGTTTTCGTTTTATCCATTTTATTTTGATTTCCACAGCACACGCATTATTTTTGACGTGTCTTCCGGTTTCTATTTATGGAACATAAACAAGACTACAGCGTGACATCTGTAAAAGATGTTAAAGTTTGCTTTTAATGACGTAAGTACCAAAAACAGTGAACCTACCTACTGAACTGTACTTTTTGTAATGCTAAAAATTTACTTCATTTATAAAGTACCGGTAGCTGGAAAAAAATCCAGAAGGGCTATATAAAATTGAACTATGTCGTCTGCATCTCAGACACCGGCTCTTCCTGTCATGCAACTATCATGGGGTCACTGGTCGTACTTGTAAACAAAAGAGCTGACTGAAACATTCTGTTATTTTATTTAGATATAGTATGATTTGGTAGATGGCCAGAACCATGAAATTTTAAAACCAGCCATTTCCGGATTTTATATTCGTTTCCATCCCGTATATCGGCCCTGTTTTTACTTCAAACGAAAACAGATGACGCCATTTTACTGACAGCAAAAGTTGCCAGAGTATATTAAAATACAATCTTATGTACAAAGAAATATTTAACTAGCCATTCTTTGAAAATTCCAATCGTCATATGAATGAAGGGTTAACACTGTTAATCGCTATATCGGAAAATCGATAATAGCACGAAAACCGATAACACGATGCTAAGAGAATATATCTATAGGTTTTGGTGCCAAAATGGTGCCATTTTACGGAGCAGGTCAAATCGGCCCCAAACAAAATCGGCCCCAAGTCAAATCGACCCCAAGTCAAATCGGCCCCAGATCAAATCATTGTATTATTATGTTTTTTTTTAATTTAATTTGATAATATGTATTGTTAATTGTGTTGTTTATTTAATTCCTAATCAAATCATTGTTTTATTATGTTGTTTATTTAATTTGATAAAATGTCCGTAATATTACTGGTGCATAATGTGCTGGATTTTACATAAATTCTTTATTTTGCAGGCGGGGTGTGCATTATAAACAAGAACAATGTATTTCACTCTTTTTTCAGACCGGGAAATCACATGTCCGCCATTTTTGTTGTTTACTATTGTCAACATGCAAAGTTAAATATTTCAACAAAATAATTAAATACATCCAATACCGTAATTATTGAAGAATTAAAACTGTCTAGTACAGTTGTGTTTTGTACCAGTAAATGTTAAAATACCATTGATACGAAAATAAAAGAATCCACTCATCAATAAAATTTAAATTTTACATCTTTTAACCAAAAATATTAATTTATATTAATACATAATTTTTATTTATTTATTCTTTTTTTATTTTTATTTTTGGGGCCGATTTGACTTTCATTTTGAGGCCGATTTGACTTGGGGCCGATTTGACTAGGGCCGATTTGACTGGAAATCCATTTTACTACTACCATTTTGACTTGATAATCAAAGTAAAATATTTCCAGAAAAATACAGTCGGTAATGGATAATTTGCATATCATGTGTTTGTTTACATTCCACTGCACATCTTGACCTATATTTACAACTCTATTAGGCAACGAAAATTGCATTGTTTTCGTTTTGAAATTAAGTAATTCCTTAGACAATTTTCAGATTTTTAGCGGGAATTTGTGGGTAATAAATATGATTTAATATAAATTACAAGGAATTGGATATGGATAAAATTGTACATGAAGACAGAGATATTATCTGCTGAAAACCAGGGCTCATGTTGAAGGGCGATTCGGGCGAAGAAGTCGCCTTGTGGCTACTCACTTCGCTTTGTACTAGTGCCAAAAGAGAAGTGGAAGTCGCCCTGTAATTTTACCAAGTCGCTTTGCTAATTTTAACTGTTTTAACAGTAAAACATCGGTATATTTTTACTACAAAATTTTCGTTTTTCAAACCGCCATTGTAAAGGGACGTAATCGAAACAGTTACAAATATAAAAACTGTACTACGGATCCATACTCGGGAAAATAACGTCGGTATTGTTTCATTTAATTTATTTGGGGTTTGTTGGCAGCTATCCAAAGGGATTGTTAACTTTGTGGATATGATTAGTTTCTTAATTAATATCAATCAGTGATTAAAGTGAAGCAATGTAAATAATATACACTCATTAAAATTTGATTATAATAATTATTCAATTTTATTTATTTATCATTTATTGGACAATAGTTGACTATCATATATGTGCTTTTATCATCTGCAAGACAAAACAAAGAATCTGAAAAGGGTTTATTTAATACAAACAAACAAAAAACAAATACAAGGACATATGTAAATCAGAGAGATGATATGCTACATGTAACAAAAACAAGGAATTAAACAACTACTGAATATACCTTAATGCATAACAAGTACATTATAACATACGAATGCCACGATAATGCCCTGTGAATGTGAAAAGTGGTACAATTAGAGAAATATTTGGACTTCTCCCTGCACTCTCACCACTTCTCCCTGTTGTCTCTCACTTTTCTTTTGTCAGCACCTGAAAGAGAAGTCACTTCTCCCTCTGATTTCAATGTAGTGGGAGCCCTGGAAAACAAGTAACAGCAAATACGATTTAATGAAAAAATGGGGAAATATAGAAAAAGCAAATTAAAAAAAATACAATCTCCTAGGCCTATTTTGTGCTCCACATGACTATTTTATGGTTGACCGATTTCAGGTAACGTGACTTGGGTCCATTTACAAAACATATGCAAGCAAAAAAGGTCAGCGAGCTGACATTTCTTCATCAAATTAAGCATTGTTTTTGGTATTTTATTTGGCTTAAGTGCCCAAGTAAACATGGCATTTATCTTTGATATAAAAACCAATTTGAATGAGAATCGTAAGGAAATGTCTTAACTGACCGATTTACGGTCACAGGTGGATATTTATTAACTATTTTTTAATAAGAAGGATATGGATTAGTAAATACTTAATTACATGATTGATGATGTAATACAAACTTGATTGGCGACAATCATCTAACCATGTGTATTAAATCAAATTGGAAGACTATATTTTTTTCTTTGAATTGTTGTTATCAACAACCAAGATATATTATCCAGGCTAACAATACCGACTAAAATGGGGGAAAATACAATAAACGAAGATCAAAGCTGCATTACACCTGGTGTTTGTATATAATCAATAACTAATCGAGGGGTAAAAGAGTTATCTCAACTTAATGATAAATATCCAGCATCACATACATGTATGCATTTATTTTATTCATTCATATACATTTTTTGTGCTTCACCCATATCTAGCTTGAAATGACCAGATACTATTTTGAGCTACAAAACAATGTATCTGGAAATGACATGCCTGAAATTAAGTAGCATGGTGCGGCTCTATTTATATTAAATTAAAATATGAAATATTTATTATCAGGAAATAAAAGTTGAAGCAGCTGAGATAGCCTTTGAAGAAGAGCTTTCTACAAAAGAGGCTAAACAGCCCAACAATAAAAACAGGAACAGATACAGAGATGTGTACCCTTGTAAGTTATTACACATGCCACAACCAAACTAAATGCTTATTAAACATGTCCTTTAACATGTCAGCAACTCAACAAGTAAGTTATTGAACATGTCAGATAAAACAAGCCAATATCACAAAATAGTCATTACACATGCCAGGTAAAACAAACCAATATCACAAAATAGTAATTACACATGCCAGGTAAAACAAGTCAATATCACAAAATAGTCATTAAACAAATCAATATCACAAAATAGTCATTAAACATGCCAGGTAAAACAAATCAATATCACAAAATAGTCATTACACATGCCAGGTAAAACAACCCAATATCACAAAATAGTCATTAAACATGCCAGGTAAAACAACCCAATATCACAAAATGGTCATTACACATGCCAGGTAAAACAAACCAATATCACAAAATGGTCATTACAGATGCCAGGTAAAACAACCCAATATCACAAAATGGTCATTACACATACCATATAAAACAAACCAATATCACAAAATAGTCATTACAGATGCCAGGTAAAACAACCCAATATCACAAAATAGTTATTAAACATGCCAGGTAAAACAACCCAATATCACAAAATAGTCATTACACATGCCAGGTAAAACAAACCAATATCACAAAATAGTCATTACAGATGCCAGGTAAAACAACCCAATATCACAAAATAGTTATTAAACATGCCAGGTAAAACAACCCAATATCACAAAATAGTCATTACACATGCCAGGTAAAACAAACCAATATCACAAAAAGGTCATTACATATATATCATTACAGGGAGACAACTCATGATTGCATGCAGACATTGTCATAGTGTAATGGTGTGTATGCTTGATTCAATTTGGAAAGATCATAGTTTCAATGTCAGTTTGATCAAACTTAAGATTATTAAATTAGTATTAATTTATGCTTGTCTGTTTTGATCTACTGTAGATGACTATATTAAAGACTAATGTTAAAACATTCTATTCTTGTTTTGATTTAGATGACCACAGTCGTGTTAAGCTACAGAAAGGGGAAGAAGACTATATAAATGCCTGTTATTTACCCATAAAGGAAGCCAATAGAAATTATATACTTGCACAGGTATTTGAATTATAATTACATTTATACAAATTTAACAGAAATAGTAATTTTTCATACCCAGAATTGTTTAGTGTTCTAGGTATTTTATTCTATGCAGTTATCTAACCACTTGCCAAGTAAACAAATTGTTGTAAACAGTTATTTAGCCTACTGTGGCCTAGTGTAGAAGGAATTATCTTTGATATTTATTGATGTATACCGGTATTATTAAAGCCTGTCTGTGATCCAATCAATTGTTCAAAAAAGATCAGAGATTTTGGTACATGCAGTGTAAAAATACACCATCAACAGGTCAACATTTATATAGGTCATCAGTGTTTCATGTCTAAATGAAACAAATACAGTGTGTAGTTTTACTGTGTACAAGTTCATAATATTCAAAATGAAAAATATGTGGTCAAAATCATTGCTGTTTATTTCACTATCTATACTTACCTGCATCAACTTTTTGCAATGTTGTCGGGTCGTCTTCAGCATTTGCCTGAATTCAAATTTCCCGCCTCAACAACCCATCGGTTACCTCCCTTAAAATACAAGCCTCGTTGTCAGTTTTTTTCGGGCAGCCATGCTAGTCTTCAGCAAAATGGTCCTGATATTTTACAACTATTTTGGAGTATATTAAATGATTTTTAGTTGAGAAAATACGTTTTTTTTCTGAAGCAGAAACCTTTATTTACCCTTTTTATCGTTTATTTTATTTGGATTATGTATATATTACGTGATGTCAGCGGATTTCAAACTTTGTATAAAGTGTGATAAATTGGTTAATATTTTGGATGATCACGATGATTGTTACCGTCATCGTGTTTGTAATAGTGAATTTCCGTGCGAGATTTGTAAATCTTAGACATCGGAAAAACGTCAGTCGGTGGAACGTATGATTGACAAAGCTCGCTTGGCGGCTACCAAGAAACAGTCGAGATCGACTGATGTTGAGACTTGTCCTTCAAGTTCAACTTCAAGTCCTCTTACGGGGACACGACAATTTGTTGCTTCAAGCCTTCTTACGAGGGCCGACAACCAAAACAATCTAAAGTCTTCTTACGGGGACAGTAACCACCCAAAGTCCTCTTACGGGGACAGGAGCCATACAAAGTCCTCTTGTGGGGACAGGGACCTTCCAAAGTAACTCCCCTGTAGGGGATGGCAGTGTCCATGATATTCACGCATCTAATATCAACATTAATGCTCAGGCACGAACTGAAATGTTGTCTAATCCATTTATGTGGATGTTTAATATGCCAAATCAACAAGACTTTTGGAAAGATTTTGTAGACAAGAGAGTTCAAGAGGCCCTTAATCCTACCCTCTTGAGGTCTGCAGCAATGTCTGCCACTTTTATCTCAAATACTGCAACCTCTGTATCCACTAGTGTGTCATGTACTGCAAACACGACTACGTCAACTTTCTCAAATGTCAGACGTAGGTTTGACAAGTTCTCCAATAATAATGATTATGAGGATGTCTCGGAAAACGAGTCCGCGTTTTCAGTTTTGGCTCGTAACCAGTCAGAGTCCAAGAGTGATAATGGGGATAATGAAAATCCAGACCAGAATTCAGTGGCTGGTACTTGCTCAGACCAAGTTTTTGTAGATCATGCAGATATTAACAATAATTTTGGCTACACTAACCTTATGTGTAAAGTAGCATCAGAACTTGGTATCACGGTTGATAGTGAAAAATCACAGGAGGTCCAGTACCAATCTGTCTCGGATCACTTGTCATGCGACAAGCAAAATAACTCCTCACCAAGATGTAGGCTTCCCTTAGATGGGGTTGTCTTGAATGCTTTACATTCAGTCAATAAGGAATTTGTGAATAAAGGTACCCTACATACTTTCAAAGCCTCAGATGATGAGAAATTCCAGATTAGTAGTGATCATTTCAATCAATTCTGTACCCCTCCTCATTTAGATGAAAATGCAGAGGAAGGTTTGACAAGTTGCAATGTACAACAGGGTCAGAATAAAAACTTTGGATCTAAAAAATCACATTTTCATTTTAAGAACAGGGAATTGTTTTTACAAAACAGAATTAAAATTTAATTAAGTGGGTGTATCAAGACACCAGCAAACATTTAAGTACAGTGCGTGCTCATGATACAAGAAAACTTGCCACTTCTTGGGCCTTGTTTAATGGAGCGTCCATAACTGAAATTATCAGAGCAGCTCATTGGGCATCTGAAAGTACTTTCACTTCATTCTACATGAAGGATGTGCCTACCAAAGGTGCAAGATTTGCTAGATCAGCTATATTGGAGACAGCCAAGAGGAAGTTTTAGGAGGTGGGTAAATGTTATTTTTAATTAGGCCTTCCCTCCTCCCTTGAATTCTACAAATTCGAGGTATTAGGTATTGCAAAAAGTTGATGCAGGTAAGTATAGATAGTGAAATAAACTGTGCGTTTTTTAAGTAAAACGCCTGTTTATGAAGTATCAATACTTACCTGCATCACCCGCCCTCCTCCCCTTACGGCCTTTTTTTTCCTAAAGTTGCCCTCACAACTGAAAACGAGGCTTGTATTTTAATGGAGGTAACCGATGGGTTGTTAAGGCGGTAAAATTTGAATTCAGGCAAATGCTGAAGACGACCCGAGAACATTGCAAAAAGTTGATGCAGGTAAGTATAGATACTTCATAAACAGGCGTTTTACTTAAAAAACGCACAACTTGTGTAAGCAAAGACAACATTTTTCTCTGTTCTAACATCACACCATTGTGGTTATGATATTTTACGTAGTACAATATGTTTAAAGTACATGTACACTGCTATTCACCTTCCAGTATTTAGGCTTCTCTGTTTTAATTTGAAAGAACACATTGTTTAGATCAACTTGCTTTTGATGAAGTGGATGGTGATTCTGATAAAAATTTTGTGTATTTCAGAAATTGCTGGGCAAAATTTTTGCATAAAATTTGCAATCTCGTAATTGGGGTTCTACTTTGAGCAAACTAGTACCTCAGAAGAAATAATATTTTTTTGTATCGTATAAGAATTGAGATAACTGTATTGAATTTTAAGCTTTGATGACATCAATCGTTGGTTTTACTATCACAAGTTGGGTTTACATAGCAATGTGTCTCAGTTAACGTTGATAGTAAAGCAGTAGTTGTCAGATGTCAGCAAAGTTTAAAATATAAAGAATATTGCTATCTCCAAATTATGATTAGTACTTACTGATGAGGGACTGCTATGACATGACAAATCGACCAGTTTTCTAATTTGTCAGAAAAGTTTCATAAAAGAACAAGTATGTCTTGAGTCATGACATGTTTACCTTTCTGTCTTTTGCTGATGAAAACGGAACAACATAGACCAGATATTTTGCAGTTGTTTAAAAATTCACTGATAAACAATTACTGTGTTGATTTGATTTGATTTTGTTTAACAGGGCCCATTAGAACACACATCAGGACACTTTTGGCAGATGGTATGGGAACAAAAATGTAAAGCTGTTATCATGCTAAATAAAGTCATAGAGAGTGGTTCAGTAAGTCAAGCTGTACTGTTTTAGGTGTGCATTGATGTATTGCAGTATTCTGTCCAGGATGCGTATTTGCTATTTCACACTTTATTTTTCAATTTCACGCACAAAAATTCTATAAATATGTAGTACTCAAATATGTGATTTTCGAGACTTATCATTGCGATACACGAGAGTTCTCCAATCACAGGAGGTTCAAAAGAAATGATGATTTCTGTGTTCTGTGTTTATCCTTACATTGAATGAAGGTGCTCCGATCGTAGGAGGTTCGTTATTTATAAAGCATAATTTGAGTAAGCAAAAATTACATCGACTTTGACCACCGCCAAGAAAACAAGAATAACGAACTTCTTTTATGGTCCGTCGACTTCTTCAAATGTCGATGACCCAGCTAATCCTATAAGTAAAGTCCCAAGTAATAAAAACATTAACAAACAAGTCCCTGAGAGACAGGGATCTCAAGGAAATTAAATCATAAGAAATTTAGATACGAATGGAGAGAAGATCCATCTTATAAATCCTGTCTAGAATTTTAGGCAGAAACCAAATCCAGTTAATACTGCAGACTGTGACAGGGGCTTCAGTGCCCAAGACCAATGGTACAACGTTAATTGAACTTTATCACTATTATACATGTACATAAAGAACCCATGAACTGTTTTATGTGTTTACAGTATGTTAGTATTTTACAATAGCAATGTATTATGTTGTTTATTCTATAGAAATCCATGTGTTTTTAATGCTTTGATTATTATATAGAAAATGTTATCAGTGTTTGACACTACATGTAGGTGATAGAATTTCACATTTTTCAGGTAAAATGGAGGTTCACATGTACATGTATATAAATATTTCTTAAGTGATATTTTTTGTTATATTTTACAGAGGAAATGCCATCAGTATTGGCCTCTTGGTGAGCATTATGGTGATGATGATGAAATGGTTTTTGAAGACGTTTGTTTAAAGATATCACTGATAGAAGAAAAGACTTGTAATTACTACATTGTTAGAACCTTAGTGATAGAGGATATTGAGGTAAACTTAATCTTAAGGGAGGCTGTCTGATTGAGGTAGAGATAGAGGATATTGAGGTAAACCTAATCTTAAGTGAGGCTGTCTGATTGAGGTAGAGATAGAGGATATTGAGGTAAGCTTAATCTTAAGTGAGGCTGTCTGATTGAGGTAGAGATAGAGGATATTGAGGTAAACTTAATCTTAAGTGAGGCTGTCTGATTGAGGTAGAGATAGAGGATATTGAGATAAACTTAATCTTAAGGGAGGCTGTCTGATTGAGGTAGAGATAGAGGATATTGAGGTAAATTTAATCTTAAGTGAGGCTGTCTGATTGAGGTAGAGATAGAGGATATTGAGGTAAGCTTAATCTTAAGTGAGGCTGTCTGATTGAGGTAGAGATAGAGGATATTGAGATAAACTTAATCTTAAGTGAGGCTGTCTGATTGAGGTAGAGATAGAGGATATTGAGATAAACTTAATCTTAAGGGAGGCTGTCTGATTGAGGTAGAGATAGAGGATATTGAGGTAAATTTAATCTTAAGTGAGGCTGTCTGATTGAGGTAGAGATAGAGGATATTGAGGTAAGCTTAATCTTAAGTGAGGCTGTCTGATTGAGGTAGAGATAGAGGATATTGAGGTAAGCTTAATCTTAAGGGAGGCTGTCTGATTGAGGTAGAGATAGAGGATATTGAGGTAAACTTAATCTTAAGTGAGGCTGTCTGATTGAGGTAGAGATAGAGGATATTGAGGTAAACTTAATCTTAAGTGAGGCTGTCTGATTGAGGTAGAGGTAGAGGATATTGAGGTAAACTTAATCTTAAGTGAGGCTGTCTGATTGAGGTAGAGATAGAGGATATTGAGGTAAACTTAATCTTAAGTGAGGCTGTCTGATTGAGGTAGAGATAGAGGATATCGAGGTAAACTTAATCTTAAGTGAGGCTGTCTGATTGAGGTATTGAGGTAGAAATAGATGATATTGAGATAAACTTAATCTTAAGGGAGGCTGTCTGATTGAGGTAGAGATAGAGGATATTGAGGTAAACTTAATCTTAAGTGAGGCTGTCTGATTGAGGTAGAGATAGAGGATATTGAGGTAAGCTTAATCTTAAGTGAGGCTGTCTGATTGAGGTAGGGATAGAGGATATTGAGGTAAACTTAATCTTAAGTGAGGCTGTCTGATTGAGGTATTGAGGTAGAAATAGATGATATTGAGATAAACTTAATCTTAAGGGAGGCTGTCTGATTGAGGTAGAGATAGAGGATATTGAGGTAAACTTAATCTTAAGTGAGGCTGTCTGATTGAGGTAGAGATAGAGGATATTGAGGTAAACTTAATCTTAAGTGAGGCTGTCTGATTGAGGTAGAGATAGAGGATATTGAGGTAAGCTTAATCTTAAGTGAGGCTGTCTGATTGAGGTGAAATATTGACCCTAATCTGAAAGATGGATCTTGGGAGATGTTTGAATAAAAAGTACCAACTTATTAGATTTGAATTACATAAATTTGACGAACATATATTAGAATCTAATTTATAAGGACGTAAGGTCTATAGCACAATCACTGTATAGAGAAACACCCAAAGTCTGAAATATTAGTGAGAGTGGCGTTAAACTCCATGACCCTAAATCACCGTTTATATATACTGCTTTTTACATGTACATGCACTCTATATATGTTTGTAAAGATTGCATATTTGTAGTGTTATTTTTCATACTAATTAAAAAAATATCCTACTTCCACCTCCACGGGATAATCATGAAACAACTGACAGTCTGGCTAAAGGTAGAGGTAGTGGTAAATATGCATATTTCATAATAAACAGATTAAAGAATTTAACATTTCACATGAACTTGTTTAGTCAGTTTGAAGTCGTTGTGTAAGCCAGTTAAGGCCTTAAGTACCAGTATAGAGTTATATGAACCTGAGTTTATTATGTTAAGGCCTTAAGTACAGGTATAGAGTTATATGAACCTGAGTTTATTATGTTAAGGCCTTAAGTACTGGTATAGAGTTATATGAACCTGAGTTTATTATGTTAAGGACTTAAGTACAGGTATAGAGTTATATGAACCTGAATTTATTATGTTAAGGACTTAAGTACCGGTATAGAGTTATATGAACCTGAGTTTATTATGTTAAGGCCTTAAGTACCGGTATAGAGTTATATGAACCTGAGTTTATTATGTTAAGGCCTTAAGTACCGGTATAGAGTTATATGAACCTGAGTTTATTATGTTAAGGCCTTAAGTACCGGTATAGAGTTATATGAACCTGAGTTTATTATGTTAAGGCCTTAAGTACCGGCATAGAGTTATATGAACCTGAGTTTATTATGTTAAGGACTTAAGTACAGGTTTAGAGTTATATGAACCTGAGTTTATTATGTTAAGGACTTAAGTACTGGTATAGAGTTATATGAACCTGAGTTTATTATGTTAAGGACTTAAGTACTGGTATAGAGTTATATGAACCTGAGTTTATTATGTTAAGGACTTAAGTACAGGTTTAGAGTTATATGAACCTGAGTTTATTATGTTAAGGACTTAAGTACAGGTATAGAGTTATATGAACCTGAGTTTATTAGCTCACCTGACCCAAAGGGTCATGTGAGCTATTGTCACCACTGAGCGTCCGTCCGTCGTCCGTTAACTTTTCACATTTTAATCAACTCCTCTGAAACCACTGGGCCAATTTGAACCAAACTTTGGTGGAATGGTCCTTGGATGGCCTCCTTCCAAATTTGTGTCCGGTGATCCCGACTTCCAACCAAGATGGCCGCCAAGCTAAAAATAGAAAAAAGGGGGGATGACATTTTAATTGTTAATTGCTGCTTTAGTATAAGTCAAAATGAGCTCAAATTTTAACTGCAGCTACATGGCAAGGAGTAGTTTAACATATATTCCGGGTTTTTCTGTGAAATTTTTCTTTCAGCCGATATATACTGATTATGCAAATTAGGCATATTTTGATAAAAGATCACATTTAAATCTTCTCCTCTGAAACCGCTGAACCAAATTAAACCAAACCTGGCAGGGATGGTCCCTAGGTGGGGCCCTTTCAAAATTGTGTCCGACAGCCCCGCCCTCCATTCAAGATGGCTGCTGTTACTAAAAATAGAAATTTCTTCAACTGTCCATTGCTGCTTTAGTATAAGTCAAAATGAGCTCAAATTTTAACTGCAGCTACATGGTAAGGAGTAGTTTAACATATATTCTGCGTTTTTCTGTGAAATTTTTCTTTCAGCCAATTTATACCGATTATGCAAATTAGGCATATTTTGATAAAGGATCACATTTAATCTTCTCCTCTGAAACCGCTGAACCAAGTTACACTAAACCTGGCAGGGATGGTCCTTGGGTGGGTCCCTTTCAAAATTGTGTCTGACAGCCCCACCTTCCATTCAAGATGGCTACTGTTACTAAAAATAGAAATTTCTTCTATTGTCCATTGCTGCTTTAGTATAAACCAAAATGAGCTCAAATTTTAACTGCAGCTACATGGCAACGAGTAGTTTAGCATATATATATTCCGGGGTTTTCTGTGAAATTTTTCTTTCAGCCGATTTATACCGATTATGCAAATTAGGCATATTTTGATAAAAGATCACATTTAAATCTTTTCCTCTGAAACCGCTGAACCAAATTAAACTAAACCTGGCAGGGATGGTCCTTGGGTAGTCCCATTTCAAAATTGTGTCCGACAGCTCCACCCTCCATTCAAGATGGCTGCTGTTACTAAGAATATAAGTTTCTTCAATTGTCCATTGCTGCTTTATTATCAATCAAAATGAGCTCAAATTTTAGCTGCAGCTACATGGCAATGAGTAGATTAACATATATTCTGGGTTTTTCCCGTGAATTTTTTCCTTCAACCGATTTATACTGATTATACAAATTGGACATATTTTGATAAAAGATTACATTTAAATCTTTTCCTCTGAAACCGCTGAACCAAATTAAACCAAACCTGGCAGGGATAGTCCTTGGGTAGTCCCATTTCAAAATTGTGTCCAACAGCTCCACCCTCCATGCTGTTACTAAAAATAGAAATTTCTTTAGTTGTCAATTTCCACTCTATTACAAATCAAAATGAACTCAAATTTTAATTGCAGCTATATGGCAATGAGTAGTTTAACATATATTCTGGGTTTTTCTGTGAGATTTTTTCAGCCAGTTTATTTCGTTTAGGAATATTATGTGATAAAAATCACATCAAAATCTTTTGCTCAGAAATTTGAGTTGAAATGATCTTTGGGTGGCCCACTTTCAAAATTATGTGTAACACCCCCATTTTCTATCAACATTAGATGTCAAATTGAAAACCAGGTGAGCGATTACAGGCTCCTGGGAGCCTCTAGTTATGTTAAGGACTTAAGTACAGGTATAGAGTTATATGAACCCGAATTTATTATGTTAAGGCCTTAAGTACCGGTATAGAGTTATATAAACCTGAGTTTATTATGTTAAGGACTTAAGTACCGGTATAGAGTTATATGAACCTGAGTTTATTATGTTAAGGCCTTAAGTACAGGTATAGAGTTATATGAACCTGAGTTTATTATGTTAAGGACTTAAGTACAGGTATAGAGTTATATGAACCTGAGTTTATTATGTTAAGGCCTTAAGTACAGGTATAGAGTTATATGAACCCGAATTTATTATGTTAAGGCCTTAAGTACCGGTATAGAGTTATATAAACCTGAGTTTATTATGTTAAGGACTTAAGAACAGGTATAGAGTTATATGAACCTGAGTTTATTATGTTAAGGACTTAAGTACTGGTATAGAGTTATATGAACCTGAGTTTATTATGTTAAGGCCTTAAGTACTGGTATAGAGTTATATGAACCTGAGTTTATTATGTTAAGGTCTTAAGTACCGGTATAGAGTTATATGAACCTGAGTTTATTATGTTAAGGTCTTAAGTACTGGTATAGAGTTATATGAACCTGAGTTTATTATGTTAAGGTCTTAAGTACCGGTATAGAGTTATATGAACCTGAGTTTATTATGTTAAGGCCTTAAGTACAGGTATAGAGTTATATGAACCTGAGTTTATTATGTTAAGGACTTAAGTACAGGTATAGAGTTATATGAACCTGAGTTTATTATGTTAAGGCCTTAAGTACTGGTATAGAGTTATATGAACCTGAGTTTATTATGTTAAGGCCTTAAGTACCGGTATAGAGTTATATGAACCTGAGTTTATTATGTTAAGGACTTAAGTACTGGTATAGAGTTATATGAACCTGAGTTTATTATGTTAAGGTCTTAAGTACTGGTATAGAGTTATATGAACCTGAGTTTATTATGTTAAGGCCTTAAGTACAGGTATAGAGTTATATGAACCTGAGTTTATTATGTTAAGGCCTTAAGTACAGGTATAGAGTTATATGAACCTGAGTTTATTATGTTAAGGCCTTAAGTACAGGTATAGAGTTATATGAACCTGAGTTTATTATGTTAAGGCCTTAAGTACCGGTATAGAGTTATATGAACCTGAGTTTATTATGTTAAGGTCTTAAGTACCGGTATAGAGTTATATGAACCTGAGTTTATTATGTTAAGGACTTAAGTACAGGTATAGAGTTATATGAACCTGAGTTTATTATGTTAAGGTCTTTAGTACCGGTATAGAGTTATATGAACCTGAGTTTATTATGTTAAGGTCTTAAGTACCGGTATAGAGTTATATGAACCTGAGTTTATTATGTTAAGGCCTTAAGTACAGGTATAGAGTTATATGAACCTGAGTTTATTATGTTAAGGCCTTAAGTACAGGTATAGAGTTATATGAACCTGAGTTTATTATGTTAAGGCCTTAAGTACTGGTATAGAGTTATATGAACCTGAGTTTATTATGTTAAGGACTTAAGTACAGGTATAGAGTTATATGAACCTGAGTTTATTATGTTAAGGCCTTAAGTACTGGTATAGAGTTATATGAACCTGAGTTTATTATGTTAAGGCCTTAAGTACCGGTATAGAGTTATATGAACCTGAGTTTATTATGTTAAGGACTTAAGTACAGGTATAGAGTTATATGAACCTGAGTTTATTATGTTAAGGACTTAAGTACCGGTATAGAGTTATATGAACCTGAGTTTATTATGTTAAGGACTTAAGTACCGGTATAGAGTTATATGAACCTGAGTTTATTATGTTAAGGACTTAAGTACAGGTATAGAGTTATATGAACCTGAGTTTATTATGTTAAGGACTTAAGTACTGGTATAGAGTTATATGAACCTGAGTTTATTATGTTAAGGCCTTAAGTACAGGTATAGAGTTATATGAACCTGAGTTTATTATGTTAAGGCCTTAAGTACCGGTATAGAGTTATATGAACCTGAGTTTATTATGTTAAGGACTTAAGTACAGGTATAGAGTTATATGAACCTGAGTTTATTATGTTAAGGACTTAAGTACCGGTATAGAGTTATATGAACCTGAGTTTATTATGTTAAGGACTTAAGTACAGGTATAGAGTTATATGAACTTGAGTTTATTATGTTAAGGCCTTAAGTACTGGTATAGAGTTATATGAACCTGAGTTTATTATGTTAAGGACTTAAGTACTGGTATAGAGTTATATGAACCTGAGTTTATTATGTTAAGACCTTAAGTACCGGTATAGAGTTATATGAACCTGAGTTTATTATGTTAAGGCCTTAAGTACCGGTATAGAGTTATATGAACCTGAGTTTATTATGTTAAGGACTTAAGTACTGGTATAGAGTTATATGAACCTGAGTTTATTATGTTAAGGCCTTAAGTACAGGTATAGAGTTATATGAACCTGAGTTTATTATGTTAAGGACTTAAGTACAGGTATAGAGTTATATGAACCTGAGTTTATTATGTTAAGGTCTTAAGTACCGGTATAGAGTTATATGAACCTGAGTTTATTATGTTAAGGCCTTAAGTACAGGTATAGAGTTATATGAACCTGAGTTTATTATGTTAAGGCCTTAAGTACAGGTATAGAGTTATATGAACCTGAGTTTATTATGTTAAGGACTTAAGTACAGGTATAGAGTTATATGAACCTGAGTTTATTATGTTAAGGTCTTAAGTACAGGTATAGAGTTATATGAACCTGAGTTTATTATGTTAAGGACTTAAGTACAGGTATAGAGTTATATGAACCTGAGTTTATTATGTTAAGGACTTAAGTACCGGTATAGAGTTATATGAACCTGAGTTTATTATGTTAAGGACTTAAGTACAGGTATAGAGTTATATGAACCTGAGTTTATTATGTTAAGGACTTAAGTACTGGTATAGAGTTATATGAACCTGAGTTTATTATGTTAAGGCCTTAAGTACAGGTATAGAGTTATATGAACCTGAGTTTATTATGTTAAGGCCTTAAGTACCGGTATAGAGTTATATGAACCTGAGTTTATTATGTTAAGGACTTAAGTACAGGTATAGAGTTATATGAACCTGAGTTTATTATGTTAAGGACTTAAGTACCGGTATAGAGTTATATGAACCTGAGTTTATTATGTTAAGGACTTAAGTACAGGTATAGAGTTATATGAACTTGAGTTTATTATGTTAAGGCCTTAAGTACTGGTATAGAGTTATATGAACCTGAGTTTATTATGTTAAGGACTTAAGTACTGGTATAGAGTTATATGAACCTGAGTTTATTATGTTAAGGCCTTAAGTACCGGTATAGAGTTATATGAACCTGAGTTTATTATGTTAAGGCCTTAAGTACCGGTATAGAGTTATATGAACCTGAGTTTATTATGTTAAGGACTTAAGTACAGGTATAGAGTTATATGAACCTGAGTTTATTATGTTAAGGCCTTAAGTACAGGTATAGAGTTATATGAACCTGAGTGTATTATGTTAAGGACTTAAGTACAGGTATAGAGTTATATGAACCTGAGTTTATTATGTTAAGGTCTTAAGTACCGGTATAGAGTTATATGAACCTGAGTTTATTATGTTAAGGCCTTAAGTACAGGTATAGAGTTATATGAACCTGAGTTTATTATGTTAAGGCCTTAAGTACAGGTATAGAGTTATATGAACCTGAGTTTATTATGTTAAGGACTTAAGTACAGGTATAGAGTTATATGAACCTGAGTTTATTATGTTAAGGTCTTAAGTACAGGTATAGAGTTATATGAACCTGAGTTTATTATGTTAAGGACTTAAGTACAGGTATAGAGTTATATGAACCTGAGTTTATTATGTTAAGGACTTAAGTACCGGTATAGAGTTATATGAACCTGAGTTTATTATGTTAAGGACTTAAGTACAGGTATAGAGTTATATGAACCTGAGTTTATTATGTTAAGGACTTAAGTACCGGTATAGAGTTATATGAACCTGAGTTTATTATGTTAAGGACTTAAGTACAGGTATAGAGTTATATGAACCTGAGTTTATTATGTTAAGGCCTTAAGTACAGGTATAGAGTTATATGAACCTGAGTTTATTATGTTAAGGACTTAAGTACAGGTATAGAGTTATATGAACCTGAGTTTATTATGTTAAGGCCTTAAGTACTGGTATAGAGTTATATGAACCTGAGTTTATTATGTTAAGGACTTAAGTACTGGTATAGAGTTATATGAACCTGAGTTTATTATGTTAAGGCCTTAAGTACAGGTATAGAGTTATATGAACCTGAGTTTATTATGTTAAGGCCTTAAGTACAGGTATAGAGTTATATGAACCTGAGTTTATTACGTTAAGGCCTTAAGTACCGGTATAGAGTTATATGAACCTGAGTTTATTATGTTAAGGCCTTAAGTACAGGTATAGAGTTATATGAACCTGAGTTTATTATGTAATCTATTTAACTATGTATGGATAATAATTATGTATTTATGATTTGTTCAGTTGTAAGAAAGAATGTGGATTTATACACTCTTGAAAGATATTGTTGTTCTTCATCCTATGGTGACAGTAGGCTAATGGTCTTCAGTGATGGCTTACATTTGAAGGTTAGGGTTTTTGTGTTTAATGCCACTTTCAGCAATATTTCAGTTATATCATGGTGGTCAGTTTTATTGGTGGAGGAAACTGGAGGACCCGGAGAAAATCACCTACCTGTTGCAAGTGACTGACAAACTTTATCACATGAATGTTGTATCGAGTACACCTCACCATCAGCGGGATTCGAACTCACAACGTTAGTGGTGATAGGCACTGAATGCACAGGTTGTCGTAAATCCAACAACCATACGACCATGACCATGATGGCTCCTGTCTACATTTGAGTTATATTTTGAAACTTAATCAATCTAATTGAAATCACATGTCTCAGTTGCTCCCCTTAATTGATATGTTGTGGTGTTAGAGAACGGAAAAAAACCTCACAATCCATATTTATCATATCATTAAATATTCCTGTCATAGGGTCACTTGTATGTGACCCGTAATGAGGTTTCTCCATATTTATCATATCATTAAATATTTCTGTCATAGGGTCACTTGTATGTGACCCGTAATGAGGTTTCTCCATATTTATCATATCATTAAATATTCCTGTCATAGGGTCACTTGCATGTGACCCGTAATGAGGTTTCTTCAGATCTACCACAACATGTTAATAAAGGGAAGCAACTGAGAGATGTGATTTTAATCAGATTGAAAAATAATCACATCACATACTAGAATTTTACTTTATTAACCAGTAAATCTAAAATGAACTAGAAAATTATATTAAACTCTATATTTACTTTAAATTTTTTTTGTAGACAAGTGAAACGAGAAAAATTCAACATTTTAATTATGTCACATGGCCAGATTTTGGTGTTCCCTCATCTCCAGTAGCTTTCCTCAACTTTTTAATGGCAGTTCGAGAATCTGGTGCTTTAGATTCTGATGCTGGCCCACTTGTCATACACTGTAGTGCTGGTATAGGGAGATCTGGTACCTTCTGCTTAGTAGATTCAGTATTAGTCATTGTAAGTATATCCTGGTCCCCTGTAAGGTACTATTCTGATCCCCAGTAATACACTTCAATATGTTAGAATCCCGGTATGTAAAATGAGTACTATATGGCTACTACCATTTCAGATTATAATTAACAGCATTCTACGATATACACACCAAAAAAACTACTGACATTCAATAGATCAAATTTTATCACCATGGGCACAGAAATCCCTGGAAATCTCTGATATCCGCTTGTGCAAGTTATCGTTTAACAATCGACACTATTCGCAAAATGTTTTAAAACATTTAAAAGCATTTATGGTAGATAACTCCTGGAATAGGATTAAACTTATTAATTTGTTCTTTTTTAACCAATCTGAAATCCAATATGGCTGTTACAGCAGTGCAAGTTTCAATGACAGAAGAATGAATGATAATTTATTTTGTATGATAAAGATTAAAATATTACTATATGATAATTACAGAAGTGTTATCACATTATACAATCAAATTTGGTAGGTGATACAATTTGTTACATCTATAAATAAACCTTTATCATTCAGAGGATTCAACTGCATCAGTGGTGTAATGCTTAGCATGCTTGTCTCGTGTTGTGGCAGATCGTGTGTTTAGATCTTCGGTCAGGTCAACCCTAAAGACTATAACATTTGTATTAGCTGCTTCTTTGCAACATTAAGAAATAAGAACAAAGATTGGTTGGCTCAGAATCAGGATAATGTGTCCGAATGGAGTGACATGTCTACCCGTGGACTGTTGTTTCAGTGAGCTAGCACTATGAAAGTCCAACTAAGCATGTTGGTCTAGTACAAAGCAGACTTCATCGTCATCTCATCGTATTAAACTTTTTCTCATCATGATTTAGCTGAACAAATCACATGACATAATATCACATAGCACAATATCACCCTCTGTTTTTTTCAGATTGAAAATCAACAACACATGAATGGAATTGACATTAGAAAGATGATATTAGATATGAGAAAGCACAGAATGGGATTGATACAAACAGCTGATCAGTTAAGATTTTCTTATCTTGCCATTATAGAAGGAGGGAAGAGAATATTAAACAAAGAACAGTTGTCAACGATGGATGTACTGTCTAGTTATATTGAAGAGGTACAAACGCTACATAGATTATTCAAATCTCATTATTTTATGGTTATTTAGTGTCAATATTCCAATTTACAAATTTTTTTGTCCATCTATTGAATTTTTACACAGTTATATGTTTATCAAATTATCTAGGCATGTTTGTTTAATTGTTGAAGCTCTTAACAATTCTGAACAAATGTTATTTATTTAATTTAAAATTTATGATACCGTCATTACTGTAATTATTGGTCAGTCAAAAACACCAATTTATGAAAAAGTGACCAAAAATTACAATTTGAAAATTTCCTGTCAAGAAAATCTCAAGCAAAAACGATCTTTTTTTTGACATTGTTTACTGCTTCCATCAAACAGATAAGATAATTTGTTTACTGCTTCCATCAAACAGGTAAGATAATTTGTTTACTGCTTCCATCAAACAGATAAGATAATTTGTTTACTGCTTCCATCAAACAGGTAAGATAATTTGTTTACTGCTTCCATCAAACAGATAAGATAATTTGTTTACTGCTTCCATCAAACAGGTAAGATAATTTGTTTACTGCTTCCATCAAACAGGTAAGATAATTTGTTTACTGCTTCCATCAAACAGGTAAGATAATTTGTTTACTGCTTCCATCAAACAGATAAGATAATTTGTTTACTGCTTCCATCAAACAGATAAGATAATTTGTTTACTGCTTCCATCAAACAGGTAAGATAATTTGTTTACTGCTTCCATCAAACAGATAAGATAATTTGTTTACTGCTTCCATCAAACAGATAAGATAATTTGTTTACTGCTTCCATCAAACAGGTAAGATAATTTGTTTACTGCTTCCAACAAACAGGTAAGATAATTTGTTTACTGCTTCCATCAAACAGGTAAGATAATTTGTTTACTGCTTCCAACAAACAGGTAAGATAATTTGTTTACTGCTTCCATCAAACAGGTAAGATAATTTGTTTACTGCTTCCATCAAACAGGTAAGATAATTTGTTTACTGCTTCCATCAAACAGGTAAGATAATTTGTTTACTGCTTCCATCAAACAGATAAGATAATTTGTTTACTGCTTCCATCAAACAGATAAGATAATTTGTTTACTGCTTCCATCAAACAGATAAGATAATTTGTTTACTGCTTCCATCAAACAGGTAAGATAATTTGTTTACTGCTTCCATCAAACAGGTAAGATAATTTGTTTACTGCTTCCATCAAACAGATAAGATAATTTGTTTACTGCTTCCATCAAACAGGTAAGATAATTTGTTTACTGCTTCCATCAAACAGGTAAGATAATTTGTTTACTGCTTCCATCAAACAGGTAAGATAATTTGTTTACTGCTTCCAACAAACAGGTAAGATAATTTGTTTACTGCTTCCAACAAACAGGTAAGATAATTTGTTTACTGCTTCCATCAAACATAAGATAATTTGTTTACTGCTTCCAACAAACAGATAAGATAATTTGTTTACTGCTTCCATCAAACAGATAAGATAATTTGTTTACTGCTTCCATCAAACAGGTAAGATAATTTGTTTACTGCTTCCATCAAACAGATAAGATAATTTGTTTACTGCTTCCATCAAACAGATAAGATAATTTGTTTACTGCTTCCATCAAACAGGTAAGATAATTTGTTTACTGCTTCCATCAAACAGGTAAGATAATTTGTTTACTGCTTCCATCAAACAGGTAAGATAATTTGTTTACTGCTTCCATCAAACAGGTAAGATAATTTGTTTACTGCTTCCATCAAACAGATAAGATAATTTGTTTACTGCTTCCATCAAACAGATAAGATAATTTGTTTACTGCTTCCATCAAACATAAGATAATTTGTTTACTGCTTCCAACAAACAGATAAGATAATTTGTTTACTGCTTCCAACAAACAGGTAAGATAATTTGTTTACTGCTTCCATCAAACAGGTAAGATAATTTGTTTACTGCTTCCATCAAACAGATAAGATAATTTGTTTACTGCTTCCATCAAACAGATAAGATAATTTGTTTACTGCTTCCATCAAACAGGTAAGATAATTTGTTTACTGCTTCCATCAAACAGGTAAGATAATTTGTTTACTGCTTCCATCAAACAGGTAAGATAATTTGTTTACTGCTTCCATCAAACAGGTAAGATAATTTGTTTACTGCTTCCATCAAACAGATAAGATAAAATGAAAAATTGTGTCCACGTTTGGAAAAGTAGAAACTTGACATATACAGGAAAAACTTTAATAGTGAAAAATCTCTTGATCTCTCTTTGTGGTTACGAAATTGAAATGCGGGGAATACCAGAAAAATATGTAAAAGAAATAACAACTTTGGTATGGGGTTTTATCTGGGGAGGGGGTATTAATCAAATAGATAGGAAAGTTTGCTGCTTGGGAGTAGAAAATGGAGGCATGGGTATGATTAACATACAAGAGTTTATTGACAGCAAAAGAATTAAGCTTCTATACCGAATTTTACATGAACCATTAGAAAGTTGGAATGCAATTGGTAAGTATTGGCTCCGTAAGTTAGACATCAAGTTTAATGAAAAATAATTTGTATGTAAGTGCTCTAATGTATCAACTCTAAATTTAAATATGATACCAATTTTTTACAAAATATGTATCCAATCATGGTCAAAATTACAGGAACTTATTCAATTGTGTAATAATGACATTGATTCCATTCTAAAAACCAGAATATTTTGTAACTCTTCAATAACTTTTAAAAACAAACCATTAGGGTTTACCTCGTTTCTGCAAAGTAACTTATGAACTATAAACGATATTTGGGATTCAAATAATACAAATTTTAAAAGTTGTCATGATATATACAATTTATTAATAGATAGGAGGAACTGTATTTCAGAGTTTTCTAAGATAAAAAAAGCAATCCCTGAAAAGTTCATAAAAGTCTTAAAAGGTGAAACTACAATAGTACCAGAACGTAGAGTTACCTTAAATATCAACGATAAGCTACAATTTTTAAATGAGTCAAATACAACTATATCACCTGATAAATTGAAAATAAAAGTAATTAAGGGAGTCTTTAAACAAAATATAAAACCAAAATGTCAGATTAAGTGGGAAGAACAGTACGGGGGTAATATTGATTGGACACAAATTTGGACAAAATTAAAGAAAATCAAAGTTACTAATAAGGTCAAAGAATTCCAGTGGAAATGTCTCCATAATATAATTTATACAGAACATAGATTGAAAAAAATGAATTTGTCAAACGGAAGATGCCATCTCTGCCAAATAAGAGACAACGATGAAACGATGCAGCATCTATTTTTTAAATGTCCTTCTGTGAAAAAATTTATAAAAGAAATAGAAGCAATATTTAACAGATCTGGATTAACAGCTAATATAGAAATCAACGAATTAAATATTATGTTAGGGCTATATGGGGGTGAGGATTTAGACGTCATTTTTAATACCGTAATATTTATCTCAAAGTGGGAAATATGGAAAATACGTAATAAGGTGAAATATAACCAATCCCGAATTGGAGATCAAACAATTTTCAACACTTGGAAAAATAATTTTAAAAAACATTTACCATGCACATTACAAACTTCGCATATTAATGAAAATGATAAAAACAAATTAGAACTTTTTCGGAATAACATATGAGTATTTATTATTTATGAACATAAAGTTAATGCATGGTAATAATTGTATCGTCTAATTGTGTATATTATAATGAAATGTAAAAACAAATGAATATGAAATATGTTTAAGTGGACTTTTTATTTTTATTTTCACTTGCTACCACTGGACAAGTGATATTTATGTAAAACAGGGACCCTTAATGTTCACTCCTGGGCCATTAAGGTTATTGTAAACAGGAGATTTTGAATAGACTATATTATGATGAGAAAAAAAAAATAAAATTTATGATACCGTCATTACTGTAATTATTGGTCAGTCAAAAACACCAATTTATGAAAAAGTGACCAAAAATTACAATTTGAAAATTTCCTGTCAAGAAAATCTCAAGCAAAAACGATCTTTTTTTTGACATTGTTTACTGCTTCCATCAAACAGATAAGATAATTTGTTTACTGCTTCCATCAAACAGGTAAGATAATTTGTTTACTGCTTCCATCAAACAGGTAAGATAATTTGTTTACTGCTTCCATCAAACAGGTAAGATAATTTGTTTACTGCTTCCATCAAACAGATAAGATAATTTGTTTACTGCTTCCATCAAACAGGTAAGATAATTTGTTTACTGCTTCCATCAAACAGGTAAGATAATTTGTTTACTGCTTCCATCAAACATAAGATAATTTGTTTACTGCTTCCATCAAACAGGTAAGATAATTTGTTTACTGCTTCCATCAAACAGATAAGATAATTTGTTTACTGCTTCCATCAAACAGGTAAGATAATTTGTTTACTGCTTCCATCAAACAGGTAAGATAATTTGTTTACTGCTTCCATCAAACAGATAAGATAATTTGTTTACTGCTTCCATCAAACAGGTAAGATAATTTGTTTACTGCTTCCATCAAACATAAGATAATTTGTTTACTGCTTCCATCAAACAGGTAAGATAATTTGTTTACTGCTTCCATCAAACAGGTAAGATAATTTGTTTACTGCTTCCAACAAACAGGTAAGATAATTTGTTTACTGCTTCCATCAAACAGGTAAGATAATTTGTTTACTGCTTCCATCAAACATAAGATAATTTGTTTACTGCTTCCATCAAACAGGTAAGATAATTTGTTTACTGCTTCCATCAAACAGGTAAGATAATTTGTTTACTGCTTCCATCAAACAGGTAAGATAATTTGTTTACTGCTTCCAACAAACAGGTAAGATAATTTGTTTACTGCTTCCATCAAACAGGTAAGATCATTTTTATAATTGATATAATATTCTTGTTTTCCATGTATTTAGACAATATTAAAAAACAAAAAAACCAATTGTCTCATCAGTTGTGTAAACATGTGGTGAAAATCAATGTGGGTCAAGGGATTACATGGTTGATTGATTCACTTTGACAGCTGCCAAACTGGATATGCAGAAAACCTCATAATTTTCACTCTGTAGATCTGTCTGTCTTCAATTTTTTTATCTGCACAAATTCTCCTAGTTTATTTTTGATGGGAATGAAAATTGTAAGAGTTATGTCCCTTTATAACATAGAATACTTTTATTGACTGGTATGATGTGAATAGCAAGTTTATTGTTTCCCAAGTCACCAACTTTCTATTACACAAATATCCAGCCAATAAGTGTTTTATTATACTAAATAGTATAAGAGGCAATAATACCATGGGCATGCACAGAACCTGATCACCGATGTTTGTTGTTGTCGTCTGTGGATTTAAGGATTTTAGTTTAGCATAGGAAAAATCCAGAGAATTTTGAATGAATAGGTATATGGTTTATGAGTGCCAGTTCTCTATAATTTTTTTGAGTGGAATGAAACTTTACACTGTTGCTTTTCATCTAGTGCAGATTTGCATGTCTTTTTGTATATGTACTGAAGATCAGGAAAACAAATCATGTTCTAAAATTCTATATTATAACAGAAAACCTTGTACAATATTAGTCAGTGTCTGTATTTCAAAGAAATTTGCTTGTTGACAAATAATTATTCCTGCTGCGAGTGCTGCTATGAAACAGGATATTAAATTTTACCCATGTACGTACATCCTACATTTGGTTTCTGCTCAATGAATTAAGTACCCGTTAAGCAAATCAGGGCCTTGGTGGCTCAATGAGTTAAGTAGTTGGATTACCTAGCAACTCGTACAAGCCTATCACCAATATGGCGTGGGTTCGCGCCCGGCTTTGTAAATTACAAAAAAGGGTGCACTCGACTCGCAGCCGCAAATGATAAAGTTTACCAGTTGCTTGCCCATGGTCGGTGGTTCTCTCCGCGTACTCCGGTTTCCTCCACCACTAAAACTGGTCACCATGATATAGCTGAAATAGTGCTGAAAGTGACGTTAAACACAATAAATCAAATCAAACTTTAAGCAAATCATTTGCTATTTATACACAATGTCAGGGTCCATAAAACAAAAGGAAGACCAAATTTGAGATTGCACTTTATCCATTCTGGTGTTTTGTCTCAGTTTTCTTTAGCTGGAAGCAGGGACATCCATGCTCTATGGAATAATTCTTCCATTTTTCTTCATATAAACCACAGCATCTATGTTTTTTTTGATTGATTCTAAAATTGTTCTTTCCTTGGCACCATTAATGACTGTCAGTATTTTAATTTTTTACTTCATTTAGAAATCTGATGAAGATGAAAGACCTCCTAAACCACCGACTCGAGTAGAAAGTCTACCACATCGAAATGAACCTCCACCTCTCCCACCTAGGACAGGTTTTCAAAATACAATCAATGATAAAGAAGGGTTAATCTCTACAACAGATGGCAAGTAAGTACACAGTTACAACATAGTTTTATAACATGGTGGGGAAATTTTTTATCTTTCCAGTATTATATATTTTCCTTATTCTACTAACAACTTGTTCAGATGATGATGATGATGATGATAATGAAGTCTGCTTTGTAATAGTTGGATTTTTATAGTGCTTGCTCACTTAATCAACAATCTGCGGGTAGACATGTCGCTCCACTTTGACACATTATCCAGATTCAGAGCCAACCAGTCTTTGCTCTTATTTCTGAATACTGCATGCTTAGCGTGCAAGCAACAAATACCAATTTTATAGTCTTTGGTTTGACCCGACCGGGGCTCGAACCCACTAAATACGGCACTTGAGGCGATCACGCTAACCATTACACCACCGATGCAGTTTTCTTATCATTGTAGCACGAGCATGATGTCACAGATGCCAAACCAATCTTTGACTTTGACCGACAATCTGGCATGTATTTGGTAGTACCATATGCTTTTAGCATTTTGTGTACCAAATAATTAAAAAACACATGGCTCCAACTTGGAAAGTCCATGCTTTTGACTATATGTGGACCAAATAAAAGCATGGCATGTACTTTTGAGGTGTTCTCAATAAATGATTTTACCAATAAAGCTATCAAGTTCTTGAATATTATCTAAAAATTTGTAACAAAAACACTGCAGCATTACAAAGAAAATGTCATGTTTTCCAATAAATTATCTTCTGCTAAGAGAAATACATGAATCATTATGAACCAGAACTAAGAATCTTACATAAGCAGTCAGTTTTCCTTTATCTGAACAGTGATCGTTGAATACAAGTTTGACTGTATATGCTTCCTATGGGAATTCTAAAAAGAAGTCAGTATGTGTATCAGGTATAATACAACACATACAAACCTATCATTTATACAGCTGAAAAATAGTCAGAAATATGTCTTAATTACAATATCAAAGAAATTCAGAAAATATCATTGGTGAAATATGAAAGAAAAACATATCCCAAACAATCCTTTGACATGATAAGTTTTTATAGGGATGTTGGGAACCCAGGGATGTTAAATATACATGTATCATTTGTTTACAGTGAAAGTCAGGTCAGAAGAAGAAACAGAGAAGAAAGAAAAAAGAAAACAGAAGAACAAGTCAGAAGAATGAAAGACAAATTACGAGAAAGTGAACTGTCTAAAAAGAGAAAATCTTATTTAAAACCTGTAGCCATAGGATTAACATTACTTTTAGGTGGAATTCTCATATACACATTTTGCTTTAAGACTTAATCTAGTTACAAAAAAATGAATGTATTTTTTTTAACCTCAAATGTCAAATTGCAGCTGATAATATATTATATGGGTTTTAAATATTTAATCAAAGTTACAAACACTGAATTAAAAAAGATGCAAAGAAAATAACCTCTTTATGAACATAACAGTTATTGAAGTTTGGCATTATGCCAATGTTTTAGCACAATATTATAATTACCTACATGTTTGTATTACTCCATTTTATATTATAAATTTTACCACAATATCAGTATATACATATATATATATATTTAATGATAACCATCACTTACATGGATGTAATACAATGAATTCTTGATTCCAGAGTGACATCGCACTATGTAATTGAACAATCAATGATTAGCAGTTCTGATTTGAAGAAAATATTAGGTGAATCCAAGCAAAATCCTCTTGATTCTACATAGACTCCAATGAATTTATTCGATATCTTCCAACAGAAGTTAAATATTTTAATTAAAATCACCTCTGTGTTCTTGTAGACACTAAATCAGACCTCTAGTTTCATTTTCATCAATTTACATTAGATGGGCTTATTTTAATTTAGAAAAATGAAATTGAAATTTTCCATTTAAATCGAGGTAAAATCCAGAGTATTCCTGCTGACCCCTTTCAATTATTAAATGCCCGGATGTTCGGATAAGAGAATCGAAAATCTATACATGTAATAATTTCTTTGCCAATTATATAATACCTGAAATCTAACATCATACAAAAAATTAATAGGAGTGTGAATTAGAAGTATAAAACATACGTCATTGAGAAAAGTAGAAAACTTATGTTATACAAGGGTGTGGAAATATTTAATTCTTCTTAAAAAGCAAAGAATAAAAAGTAAGAATTGTTATAATACCATTTTTTGACTTGTTCACACTTGATCAATCTTATGAACATTATTTTGACTTGTTCAGACTGGACAATGTTTTGTTGGTTCACACTTGATCAATCTTATGAACATTATTTTGACTTGTTCAGACTGGACAATGTTTTGTTGGTTCACACTTGATCAATCTTATGAACATTATTTGGACTTGTTCAGACTAGACAATGTTTTGTTGGTTCACACTTGATCAATCTTATGAACATTATTTGGACTTGTTCAGACTGGACAATGTTTTGTTGGTTCACACTTGATCAATCTTATGAACATTATTTGAACTTATTCAGACTGGACAATGTTTTGTTGGTTCACACTTGATCAATCTTATGAACATTATTTTGACTTGTTCAGACTAGACAATGTTTTATTTGTTCACACTTGATCAATCTTATGAACATTATTTGGACTTGTTCAGACTGGACAATGTTTTATTTGTTCACACTTGATCAATCTTATGAACATTATTTGGACTTGTTCAGACTGGACAATGTTTTGTTGGTTCACACTTGATCAATCTTATGAACATTATTTGGACTTGTTCAGACTGGACAATGTTTTGTTGGTTCACACTTGATCAATCTTATGAACATTATTTTGACTTGTTCAGACTAGACAATGTTTTATTTGTTCACACTTGATCAATCTTATGAACATTATTTGGACTTGTTCAGACTGGACAATGTTTTGTTGGTTCACACTTGATCAATCTTATGAACATTATTTGGACTTGTTCAGACTGGACAATGTTTTGTTGGTTCACACTTGATCAATCTTATGAACATTATTTTGACTTGTTCAGACTAGACAATGTTTTATTTGTTCACACTTGATCAATCTTATGAACATTATTTGGACTTGTTCAGACTAGACAATGTTTTATTTGTTCACACTTGATCAATCTTATGAACATTATTTGGACTTGTTCAGACTGGACAATGTTTTGTTGGTTCACACTTGATCAATCTTATGAACATTATTTGGACTTGTTCAGACTGGACAATGTTTTGTTGGTTCACACTTGATCAATCTTATGAACATTATTTTGACTTGTTCAGACTAGACAATGTTTTATTTGTTCACACTTGATCAATCTTATGAACATTATTTTGACTTGTTCAGACTAGACAATGTTTTATTTGTTCACACTTGATCAATCTTATGAACATTATTTGGACTTGTTCAGACTGGACAATGTTTTGTTGGTTCAGACTTTGGATGATTCTATGAACATTATTTGGACTTTGTGCTGTCTTATGCCATGTCCATATGTCATGTGATTTATAAACAATAGTTTTGACCTGTTAAGACCCAATGCAATTGACAGAAATTGTTTTGACTTATTCAGACTGAATCAGATTCCACAGGATTTGTGTCGACTTGTTCAGACTCAATACAAATGCACATAGTGTTTAATTATCCTACATATCATACATAGCATGGTAACAACCAGTTATGGTAATTAACTGTGGGGAAAATGTCATTTTGTTGAAAATTGATATTTTACACTTTACTTTACATACTATTATTTTCTCAGTATGTTAATTTTACTATATTAGTTTGCTGGATTTTTTACTTGTAAAACTCACATATATTCATAGTCAACATCTCACGAAGAACATTAAAGGTACCAATATCATTGTAGTGCTCAAGATACTTATTCTGTAGGTAACTTATTCAGTAATACTCAATCCCTAATAACTGGAAATAATAAATTAGATATCCATAGGATAACTCTGTTAAATAAGTTATAAATTAGAAACCCACATGATTACTTGGTTAATTCAGTTATAAATTAGAAACCCACATGATTACTTGGTTAATTAAGTTATAGATTAGAAACCCACATGATTACTTGGTTAATTAAGTTATAGATTAGAAACCCACATGATTACTTGGTTAATTAAGTTATAAATTAAAGACCCATGGGATAACTTGGGTTAATTAAGTTATAAATTAAAGACCTGTAGGATAATTTGGTTAAATAAGTGATAAATTAGAGACCCATATGAATAATTGGTTAACTAAGTTATAAATTAAAGACTCACAGCATAACTTGGTTAAATAAGTTATAAATTAGAGACCCATGAGATAAATTGGTTAACTAAGTTATAGATGAGAGACTTATAGGATAAATTGGTTAAATAAGTTATAAATTAGAGACCCATATGATTTCTTGGATAACTTAGTTATAAATTAGAGACTCATAGGATAACTTGGTTAACTAAGCTATAAATCGGAGACCCATAGATTAACTTGGTTAACTAAGCTATAAATTGGAGACCCATAGATTAACTTGGTTAACTAAGCTATAAATTGGAGACCCATAGATTAACTTGGTTAACTGAGCTATAAATTGGAGACCCATAGATTAACTTGGTTAACTGAGCTATAAATCGGAGACCCATAGATTAACTTGGTTAACTAAGCTATAAATCGGAGACCCATTGCATAGTTTGGTTAATGTTCATTAAAAATTAATATTACTTTATTGTTAGATCCAGAATTATTTTATAATGAAGAGTGGAAAAAAAATGACAAGGAATAAGGAAATGAAAGTTCTATTCTTCTGAAATAAATAAAATAATTCCAATACACAGAAACATAAAACTTAAATACATCATGGCAGCTACATCATGTTAGTTATCTGTTGCTATCACATGCTAATTTTACATCAGTATGTTTTGCCCTTCCGGAGGAGACATATTGTTTTTGTCTTGTGTGTTCATCCATCACAAAGGTTTTTACCTGTAACACCTTCTACATTATACAGTCAAACCTGTATTAAGAGGTCACCTTTGGGACAAAGAAATGGTGGCCTTATAAGACAGGTGACCTCTTAAAAGAGGGTCAAATCATATGAAATTTTCTATGGCAGGAAAAGAAAAAAGTGAACTCTTAATACAGGTGACTGCTTAATAGAGGTTACCACATAGACAGGTTCAACTGTATATGGAATTCTCAAAACTTGGCTTTATTGTTTATTTTAGATTTGTATACCATTATGTCAGTTTGATTGGAGCATTGTTACAGATGTTTTTAATCTATTTGACAGCATATTTCATTAAAAAGTTTTGGTGTCTAACTTTATGTGTGAATTCCTCCTCTCCTCTCTAACGTGTGAATTCCTCTAACTTTGCATGCTTACTTATTGCCATATGTTAATAAGTAAGTGTAGATTGTTACAGCAGATTTATCAGACAATTTTTAAAGGAATTATTGCCCTTAGCTTTAAAAAGTATGTATGCACATATCGTCTTACCTTTTAAATGGGAATTACAGGGTTAGAGTTATGGTATTTAACACCACTTTCAACAATATTTCAGTTATATTGTGGCGGTCAGTTTTATTTGTGGAGGAAACCGGAGAAAACCACCGACCAGCGCAAGTTACTGGCAAACTTTATCACATAATGTTGTATCGAGTACACCTCGCCAGAGCAGGATTCGAAATCCCAACGTTAGTGGTGATAGGCACTGATTGCATAGGTAAATCCAACTACATGACCATGACAGCCCCTGGAATTACAGGGTACCTTTATAAAGAAACTAGAGAATGGAGAGTGAAACATTTGGGTTTTTAGCAGTCCATATATAGGAAGTTGGGGAACATCTTCAGGATATTTATGATTTATTATTGTAAACACTAACAATATTATAATTATAATTTTCACTTTTTGTATAGCCAATAAAAATGCATTGTGTATATTTGAAATATCCTATAGGATAAAAATAATGTAGAAAAACATTATGCTTTTTATTTGTTCTTATTAAAATTTTGATTTGTTTTATAATGACAAGTTAGATAGGAAAGTTTATTTACAAAACTGAAAAGTGAAAGTGAAAGTATGTTACTTTGTTTTGTTATATCAGATTTGTAGTGAATGTATTTTTCTTTATGATGAGAATAAATTTTATATCTTGCTAGATTTAGAATTATATTTTACATAAATAACTAACACTTACAAACACTCTTCCTGAATGTTTTAAAATGATTTTGGTCAAATAAGTGAAATTTTTTGTTCAGAATACTGGAAACGAACAACTTTTCACAACTATTAATTTCTGTGTTTTTCCTGCTTCAAGACTCTTTCGTGGAGGTTCATGTTTTCCAACATCTTCAAAATATATCTTTCGTGTATGCACGTTGCAGGGGTTTCAAAGTGGGCCGGTACCCGGTACTTTTACCCGCTTGAGATCGTGTATAGTACCGGCAGAAATTACTGAACCCCCCAAAAATTAGCGGTGGTCAAAACCACAAGTACGATGGTCGATAGGCTTGTGGAATATTTTTCATAAAAAATTAATGATCACGTCAATTGCTGAATTCTCTCATTCAAATCGAACAACTGCGTCACGACCAAGTTGATGGGATATTCCCTGTTTTAAAAATAACTTTACCTTAGAATCGTAAATAGCAGTTTGTGCATGCGGTAAATAGATATGTTTTCGTCCCAATATTTTTTCATCCTTGTGTAAAACTCGGACCGGAACAAAGCTGACATCATTTCAAAATAAAAAAATGACCGATTACAAATTATGTTCAAACACAATTTAGTGTAATCTCCAGTAATATAAGTATGATCATTATGTATTATGAATATATGACTACACAATATGTTGTGCGATTTTTATTATCCATTTAAAACCCAGGGTCGAATCATTCTGGGGCGAACTGTCTTGTTGCTTAACTCCGTCCATATTGTTTAACTTCCGGTATAAAAAAATAAAAACCTATGTCTAATTTATTTACATATTTTGACGGGGCCCTACCGCGGTTGTTCACAGAAATGAAAGTGTGCTGAAAAACATTTTTAAAAGGGGGTACGAGGAGATAAGGGATAGAAAATTACTAGAAATCTTGAAAAAGGACCGGACATGGCTCAAATACGAATTACATTGTAATGTCAAAACGCCGGCCCCCACTTTTTTTCCAAAATAATTTAACTTTTGTGATTCAAATGTTAATAAATATCTTCCCGCGAATCGTTTTTGTTCGAACATTTTTTTTGCACATAAGTCGTGAAAGTAACAATATATATTGTTTTTGTTTAATTATATTTGTATTAATCTATTAAAATTATAAATTTTATTAAAGATTGATGATTGCAAATTAAATTTATATGTTTCATCAAGGAGGTATTCTATATACGTCCTTGGTTTCATTAATTATGACACTTATATGGTCTTGATCCGTGCCAATGGTCTTTGATGAGTTTAATTACTGGTAATAAAGTAAAAAAAACCACACAAGCCAAGGTATTGTGAAAAAGAAAAGGACAAAGCCAACAAAAGAATTTTGAGAAGTTTAAGCTTTGATAACAATGGCTTGGCCAAGCCTAGCTGCAGAACCGTAGCTCTTTATAGTCTTTTTGGGTTTTTTTTTAAGATATGGCAGACTATCTATGAATAATCTTGGCTGAAGTCTGTAAACTGAAATATTCAATAAAGAAATTGGGGGGGGGGGGGGGGGGGGGGGGGGGGGAAATCCAGGCATTATGCATGGTCTTCATTCTTGGTGAAATCTGAACTCTAAAAGTGAATGGGATTTTTCTTTCAAAAACACTAATGTTTTGCAGTCTCTGAAGTACATTTTTTGGTCCACAAAATGCTAGATTTCAGGAGCTTCCGCCCCCTGGACCCCTTACGGCCCTCAGCCTAATTTTTTAGGTACCTCCTAAAATTTAAGAAGTACCTCCTATTATTAAAAACTTTGAAACCCCTGACGTTGGTTCAAAATATGAGTAAGTTGTGTATGAAATTAAAATGTAAATGTTTAACATGTGAAATAAAATAGAATTCACAATGGAATTATTGAATTTTCAAATAAATAACATTGACTGTAGTGGACATATTATACTGTTCTCGACAATATTTCACAGCGTTTTAGTTTTTACAATTTTTAGACCCTTTCTTAAGCTCAATTTAAATATTTTTTGTCTTGCATTAGAATAAAAAAAAACAGTAATGTATTTAAAGAGTTGCCTCCCTTAATTTGGGATTTTATGGTCACAAATATCTGTTTTACTGGCTCCACTATGTGTCTCCAAGTCAAGCTACATTTATGACCATCAGATTCACAATTAATGGCAGTAATCCTTCAAATGCAATATAGTTATTTCTTAATTACCATAATTTCTCTAATTTTTCGACTTTTCGTTTTTAGAGATTTCCCAACTTTTTAAATTATCTTATTTTTTTATTATTGCTTTTTTGTTAGGCAGTTAGTAGGAATTGAATCATTTATTTATTTGCGAAAATCTTAAGAAAATCATATCGAATCTGCTTTTTGTAAAGATGAGTATCCTATTTTTTACATTAATATTTATGAGCAATAAATAAAATTTGAAATGTACTAATTGTGTTGTTTATTCTCTTTTGTTTACACATTAATTTTAATACTTGTTTGTTTCCTTTTTCATCTTTGTTTTCACAATGATGTTATTTCTCTGTATGAAACAAGCGAAAATCATAAGTGTAAATATTACCATGTGGTACACAAACAGATACACATCTTAAGTTATTCAGATTAATAAAAGCCTTTCTGAAGTGAAAAATATTAAAATAGGTCTTATGAATTTTATGAATATTTTCATTAATTTTTAAAAATTATATCTTATTTATTAAAGCAGTCTAATTATATGAAAGACAAATGTGGAATTTTAAATCTATAAATAAAATTCATTTTTCAAAATAAAATAAAAATGTAAATTTGACATAAAAAATATGAATGCTTTAAATTTTATTGAACACTATACAGACTGGACATTGACTTGTTGTTGATGACAATAAAATTCATCACCTGGTTCTCACACACTATAATAAACTAACACACGCAACATATTTTAATGTATTCTATTAATTAATAAATACATTTTTCTATAGCTAATAAAAGTGGCAGATATACAGACCATACTTATGTTCAAAATTGCTTCGGTTCACCAGAAAGATGACGTTTTTTGGAGGATTTTTTTACCTGCATCATTCACGATGCTAATTTTTTGTCACTTATAAAATTGATCAAAAACGGTGTTTTTATAGTCGAAAAATTTGAGAAATTACAAGGGATACAGCATTGACGTATGTATTTATAGACCTGATGAAAGTATATTGACCGAGGACGAAGTTCAAGGACGATATACTTTAAACTGGTTGATAAAAACATGTATGAAAATTCTGCATTGGATAGATTAAATTAACAAAGATTTCAAAATGTCAGGGACAAATTATTGAATTAACATGCAATTAGCTGTTCATTATTTTCAAAGTATAAATAATTACTATACAGTGGAATCTAAATTGATCAATTCATAGGGATAGTTGGTTTATGTGAAATTAAACATGTATTTACTGCACATAGATAATTACCTAGGAATCTCAGTTTAGTAATAAAATAGAAGGAATGGTAATTTTACAAGAGGATGTTTGAGTAAACTTCAGCTTCTTTTTACTATTAAATGACTTCAATTTTTTTTTTTATTTCATTCGTACAATTTTCACAACTAATCCTGAATAAAGTGTGACTGTATTTAAATTTGTGGTCTATTTTTAATGATTATTAATCAGTATGTCTGTTTTTTATATACTAGGACTATAGATCACATTGCCATGGGAATTTAATTTGAAAGACAAAGTAGAAATTGTAGCATGTCATATGAAATGATATGGACATGAGTGAACATGAAGAAACTGCATCCACGTTTTTCAGGAATGCAGATAATGTTTTTGTTTAGTGTAACCAATTCTTTCAGTTCTTAGATTTTAAACAGGATGTTTATGCTCTTAACAGGGTGTGGATATTAAAAAAACAATTGATGCAATTTTCTCAGAATTCCAAATCAACGAACTATGTCAATTTCCAGATTATTTCTATATTAAGGGCTCATTATTTCCCCCACCAATTCCTAATACAGACTCCTTCCTAATCTTAACAACTTTGTAGTTTGTACATGTATGTACACATAATGTAAATATGCATATGGCTATGTATATGAATTTGATTAAAAAATAATTCCATATAATACCATGAAGCTCAATCACTCATTTTCTGTTTATCATATATGACTCAACAGGTGGTTTATATGTGTCTTAACCACAGACACTTGTGTTAATGCTGCATGTACATACGACTATACCAGGCCTGGCTTGGTCTAGTTATTTAATTGTAATGAGAATAAAGTTTTGTTAATGTATTATGCTGTTAAAATAAAGATAAAATGAAATAAAATCTTGTCCTAAAAGTCACTGGATTATTGGATATGGAAATGTTAATAGCAATTAATGCTGCATTGTTAGCTCATGGACGTGACGTGCTTGTGTTTTGTCATCATATGGAAGGGACGTCATTGTCCTAATCGAATGGTAGCAGGATTTGCATATACAACCAAGGCCTATCACTGCTAATGTAAGATCAATTTCCGCACCCGACAACCTATTCACGTCAATATCCGTCCATGACAAAGTATTCATATAAATTTCAGCCCATGACAAGTTATTCAAGTTTATTTCCGCCCATGACAAGCTATTCACGTCAATATCAGCACATGACAAACTATTCACGTCAATATCCGCCCATTACAAACTATTCATGTCCATTTCAGCCCATGACAAGATATCCACATGAATATCTGCCCATGACAAACTATGCACGTCAATATCCGCCCATGACAAGCTATTCACGTCAATATCCGCTCGTGACAAGATATTCACGTCAATATCCACACATGACAAGCTATTCACGTCAATATCCACCCATGACAAGCTATTCACGTCAATATCCGCCCATGACAAGCTATTCACGTCAATATCCATTCATGACAAGCTATTCACGTCAATATCCGCCCATGACAAGCTATTCACGTCAATTTCCACACGTGACAAGCTATTCACGTCAATATCCACCCATGACAAGCTATTCACCTCAATATCCGCCGATGACAAGCTATTCACATCAATATCCGCCCATAGCAAGCTATTCACGTCAATTTCCACACGTGACAAGCTATTCACGTAAATATCCACCCATGTTAAGTTATTCACGTCAATATCCGCCCATGACAAGATATTCACGTCAATTTCCGCCCCATGTTAAGGTATTCACGTCAATTTCCGCCCATGACAAGCTATTCACGTCAATATCCACTCATGACAAGATATTCACGTCAATATCCGCTCATGACAGCTATTCACGTCAATATCCGCCCATGACAAACTATTCACGTCAATTTCCACACGTGACAAGCTATTCACGTCAATATCCACCCATGTTAAGTTATTCACGTCAATTTCCGCCCATGACGAGCCGTTTACATCAATTTCCACCCATGACAAGCTATTCACGTCAAGTTCCGCTCATGACAAGCTATTGACGTCAATTTCCGCCATGACGAGCTGTTTACGTCAATTTCCACCCATGACAAACTATTCGTGTCAATATCTGCGCATGACAAACTATTAATATCAATTTCAGCCCATGAAAAGTTATTCACGATACAACTATTTGATATTGTTCATCAGTGACAGGCGGCAGGTCAATATTTTCTCGGGGTACACCAGTTTCCCCCATTAATAAAACGGGCCACCAGAATATAATTGAAATATTTTTGAAAGTGGTGTTAAACACCCTAACAAATTGCTTGCTGTTGTTGACGTCTTCATAAACTTTTCACATTTATTTTTTCCCTACGATTTCAACAGAAAATAGCAGGATTGTTCATTGTATGGTCCTTTACAAAATTTGAGGTTTTGAATTCGATGTGAAACCACGACAGGACGAAGTGTAAATCACATTACAGAGAATGATTGATAAAAGAAATAAGTATTGACAATTCACTCAAGGCAACCCCACATATGCGCCGACCACACTTGTGAAAGAGGAAATCCTGGACAATCACTGGTCTGGTTTGTGTTCCTTTGAAATTAAACCAAAGATAAAGACTAGGTCTTCCGTCACTCTACTGGATTCCTAAATTGTGCTCCTTACAAACAGCGTTATATTGCTGGGTCTAACATGAGATTTCTTTCCAAATTATTAATATCTATTCTATCAACGGTCAAAACCGTTCTTCAGAGTTACGGTGACACTATCTACTCAAGGGATGGTTGTGAATCATATGTGAACTCTGAAAAATTATAAATATATGTTAAAAGTACATGGGTCATTATCAAAATACATGCACATTTTCCTGTTCATATTTTGGTGACATCAAATATTTTCGTTCCCGTTTTGCTTTAGCCTATTAGTTTTTCCTACATTACATATACAATATACGTACATTGTCGGTAAATATAAAATTTATTTGTACGAGCTTTAGAAACAGGCAGAATAGCGAGCCTTCGGCGAGCTTTTCAGGCCTGTTTCGCAGCGAGTACAAATGAATTTTATATTTAACGACAATGTACGTATATTGTGTTTATCCTGCAATGTCAAAAAAGTCGGAAAACTTGTCAGATTTAAGCAAAAAGGACGGAAACAAGCGTCATTCCTCGCCTTTCATAAATGTTGTCAAGGGTGTCTTCTTCGTGGTCCGCGTTACATTAGTACCAGTTTCATACTTGTCTGCGCCCTCCGCTGTACATAGCTACAGGGTACCAGGAAAGTTTATTCGCAGGCGGAAAAGTTTATTCGTAGGCGGAAAAGTTTATTCGTCTAGTACGAATAAAGCAAAAATTTATTCGTATAGCATATTTGTACAGCAAATGTACTGATTGCAGGATAAAATGACATATTTACATAATATGCAGTCGGGAAAACCACCATGAAAAAAAATATTTCTAGATATGTAGCACCCCCTAATACCTTTCAGTCCGTGATGTTACCAACATAAAATTATTCTTTTTAGGAAAATGAAAAATAATTTGTATGTAAAAAGTGGTTACATACATAATATACAGGGAAATTATGCATAATGTAGGATATTTTCTTTGGAGCACTAGTTTTTTTCACAATATTTGGATATGTAGGTGTGGAATTCCATTTAAGCTGCATTATGAAACAAACTAGTTTTCATAATTGTATTTTGTTTCACTTTATATAAAGAAAAGATGACTTATACATAGTTATCAAAGTCAACTTTATTCAACTATAATATAATTTACTTCAATTATGTCTATCCTTTTTATGAAACAATTTACATGAGGTAACACCATTGACAAGAGGTAACACCACAGATGACAAAAGTAACACCAGGGACATCTTCATGAATGTAAACATTTAATTCAAGAAAAAAACACAACTATCAACCTATATTTGTTGTTTTCTTAATGTTTTCAGTACAAGATTCAGTTTTTCAACATATTGGTTTGATGCATGAGCAATATCAGTTTTGTCCATGGTGTTATGGAGATATGTCCATGGTGTTATGAAGATATGTCCCTGGTGTTACCAGGTCTAAAAAGTATACTCTCATCAGCTTGTTAAACTATATCTTACACGTAAATGACGATGTTTGAGCAATTTTTCTGCATAGATTAAAGAACAATATTTTGTTCTGTATATTACTGTTTATGGAATAATGTGTTTATTCACAATTTTAATGCAAAATGTCTGTGGTGTTACACAATTTTTATGGTAACACCATTGACAGTAACACCACAGAAAACAGGTAAGTATTTTCAGGATAAAAGGAAAATAATTTCTCCCTGACTATATTTTATATGTATATCCTGTGAAGAATACCAAATGTAATGTATTGTATATTTTTACATTTTGTTCAATTCTAACAAAAAGAAGTAGTGAGAAGTACACCACAGACATAAAATTTATATACTATGCCAATCGCACGTACCTTTTCGGTTCTATATTAGTTTATGGATCACTTTTGTTTTTGTCGTTTGCACATGTCATAAAACAGGAAATAAGCAAAGGGAGAAACTATTTTTGCTTCAAATATGACAAGACAGATAACTCTTACCAGCCTTAATAGGAAGGGTAACACCACAGACATGAAAATCTATAACAGCAGGTTTTTGCTAATTTTCTTTTTAAATTTCAATATATATCAAGCAAACATAATATTGTGCTATTAGAGTTTTAGGAATAGTTCAAAAATAATATAAAGATCGAATAAAATCATAACATCTGAATAGTACAAATGACCAAAAGTAAGTCATTCTAGAAAAATAACACGTAACACCAAGGAAAAAACAGGTCTTCGTGTAGCTAGTATACATTCGCAATTGGACCAATCTGGATTTAGATGGTAAAACTATAGAAAGCTGATGTGCCTTCATGCAAAACATGTTTTCTCCAATCAGTTTGGTTGATATTTGTCTTTTCATTGTGTAATAACAAAAAAGTGCGTGTTTTTTGATAATGACCCACTTACAATCAAGATCCCTCTCCTCATGCAATAGCATTGAAACGTTTTACTTCTTTATCCTCTACACAACTATCCCCATTCAAAACTAAAAGAAAGATTAAAAGAATTAGTTCAACTGATAAAAAAAATAATGGCCAACGTAGATACAAATATTTTGTTTTGGGATAGGACAAATCTTATGTTGTTGAAGGAAAAAAAAAGATTCTGATTCTACCACATCAAACATTTATTATGTATGTTGGACGTGTTTTTCAACATAATTTCGGCATACTGTGCTTCTCATCTCGCCGACTTGGTCCATCCTTTATTCGTATGAGGCAGACAAGGGTTCTCACGAAAAACGAAAAGAAGCTAGCCCGATCCTTTAATTAAACTTTCCGCTAAATAAATGATGTACTTTCACTAATCAATTCTAATTGTATGTCAAGGTAGGAAGCAGATCTAAATGTATCTGTGATATTCTTTATTTCAAGTTCAATCAGATAGAAGGGATCAAGAAGAGGTTGAAAATACCTAAGGGGTAATCAGAATCCGTAAATCGAAGAAGAACAGACAACGCAATGACCAACAGGACCAAAGTACAAAAGGAGAAACAACGTCATAAAGATCGGATAACACGAACCCAACTAAAACCGGGGGTGAACTCATATACTCCGGAATGTTAAGCAGTTCCTGCTCCACTAGTGGCACCCGTCGTGTTAATCTAGTTATAAACCCGGTAATAGGTCACCAAACTTTGTATTATTCAGTGAAAGGACATCATCTATATAGTTTTTCGTGAGTAGCCCATGCATGTAGTCTGCTTCATACGAATAAAGTCTGCGAGAAGAGGAGCACAATTGGTATCCATAGGAATGGCGATTCTTGTAAACACACCCATCAAAAATAACAAATATGTTATCAATCAAAATATCAAGTACTTTGAGTGATTCTTGTTTAACGCCAATTCAGCAATTTTTCAGCTATATCATGGCGAGAACAAGTTAATTTTCAATGAGATGATGATGAGGTCTGCTTTATATTAGACCAACACGTTGAGTTGGATTTTTATAGTGCAAGCTCACTGAAACAACAGTCCGCAGGGTAGACATGTTTACACCAGCTTGACACATTATCCTGATTCCGAGCCGAACAGCCTTTGCTCTTTCTCCTTAATGCCATGTGCTTAGCGGAGAAACAACAAATACCAATTTAATAGTCTTTGGTTTGACCCGACCGGGGCTCGAACCCACGATCTACCGCACTCGAGGCGAGCACGCTAACAATTACGCCACCGATGCGGTTCAAGTACTTTGATTTGATTGATTGATTTTTGGTGTTTTAGCGCCACTTTCAACAATATTTCAGCTATATCATGGCGACCAGTTTTAGTGGTGGAGGAAGCCGGAGTACCCGGAGAGAACCATCGACCATGGGCAAGCAACTGGTAAACTTGATCACTTGCGGCTGCGAGTCGAGTGCACCCTTTTTTGTAATTTACAAAGCCGGGCGCGAACCCACGCCGTATTGGTGATAGGCTTGTATGAGTTGTTAGATCCAGCGACCTTACTCATTGAGCCACCCGGGCCCCCAAGTACTTTGATGATGCTAGTTTCACAGAACATCTTTTTAGAGAAAGAGTGTGTTTTTACTAAGCGTTGAACTAATTCATTTAGATAAGTTTGAAGATACCAAAGAGGTAACCAGAGGCCGTAAATCTAAGATATCAAAGGGGTAACCAGAGGCCGTAAATCAAAGAAGCACAGACAACACAATGATCATAAGATACCAAAGGGGTAACCAGAGGCCGTAAATCAAAGAGGGACATACAACACAATGGTCATAAGATACCAAAGGGGTAACCAGAGGCCGTAAATCAAAGAAGCACAGACAACACAATGGTCATAAGATACCAAAGGGGTAACCAGAGGCCGTAAATCAAAGAGGGACATACAACACAATGGTCATAAGATACCAAAGGGGTAACCAGAGGCCGTAAATCTAAGATACCAAAGGGGTAACCAGAGGCCGTAAATCAAAGAAGCACAGACAACACAATGGTCATAAGATACCAAAGGGGTAACCAGAGGCCGTAAATCAAAGAGGGACATACAACACAATGGTCATAAGATACCAAAGGGGTAACCAGAGGCCGTAAATCAAAGAAGCACAGACAACACAATGGTCATAAGTACGCACAATGATCTACAAAACACTACACAGAAAATTAAAGATTGAGCAACGCGAACCCCACTAAATCCAGGGATGAACTCAGGTGCTCTGCCTCATTAGAAACACCTGTCGTGTTACTATTAAACGACACAAATATCATCTGATATGGAAATCGTGTTGGAAACCGGTATGCGTAAATAGATACAAATAACATTGATATAACATGACTCGCGACAAAATAAAACGGAAAACATGCAATAAGATAAAACGAGCAAAACGAAGCCCGCTAATACATGTAAAAATACGCGGGTGAAATCATGTGCCCCAGAGCCCAGAGGGGTAGCAGTTTCTGTTCCACTAGTGGCATCCGTCGTGTTACTCTTGCTACAAAACTCGGTGAGAAGTCATGAATGAGGACAGAACCGGATTGTGATTACGACAAACATATCCGTGATCATTTGTGACACAGATTGTCCTTTCTGTGTTTGTAAGTATGAGATTGGCTATGTTTGTCTCCCATTACAATTTAATTTTTATTTTCAATTTTATGTCTAGTGCCATTTATATGAAAAAACCTCCTATATTAATGGTGTATTACAAATAGAATTGTTTTTAGTATGATTGCTATACGTGTTCTCAGCCATTAAATGTTTGTATTGTCGTTGAAATGAAGAACTTCCCTGAGTAAAAAAAGACTATTAAAACCTAATTATAACAGTATTTCCTTGTACTTATTATTATTTAAGATTGGTCATGTACTGTAGTATATAGACCAGAAATCTTTATAAGTACATCTGTGTAGAGGTCAGTAGTACTTTAATAAATGATTTTAATCTATACATACACTTGGAAGACAAATGGAATCATAAGTAATTCTACTGAGACTAATTGTTTAAGACTTATAATAAATGAACGAATTCATTTTTATAAAAGATAAAATGTGGTATGATAAGATTTCATTTTAAGTTAATTTTATTTCAAATGAAGCGAACATTTTATTACCTGCCTTATTGAACTTAGGAAATGGGTTAATAACAATCATATGCTTATATATCTACATTTAAAATTAAGATTTATAACACATGGTATAATATTAGTAATATTTTGGAGTTAATTCTCCATCAAATCGACTCTGGTCAGAATCACTCTTTTAATTACAAGTATCTTGAAAAGCGAGAGTGAGGTTTAATTAATTTTTATGTCACCATAAGAATAATTTAAAAAAAAATCTGTTCTGTTCCGAGTTTTATAGTCCTTGTATTAAAAAGAATCAAATACGTTAATATTTTGTTATAAACGGAAGTGATATAAAACATAACCAGTCGACAAACCTTTCTGTTTTTATTATACTTTCATTATCTTATTAAACATATTCCATTTGTAATTATTTAGTTCTTTGTGAGTATGTATGTTGTGAATTATATTAAGCTAAACATCACCCTGCATTATAATCTGGAAGGTAATAAAAAAAAACATTTAGAATTGGGGAAGTGTTTATAATAATTAAAGAAGATTCTTTTGTTGTCTGTTTTTTCAATGCACAACAATAATTAGAGAGTAGAATTATAATACTTGACTTCTTTGATTATAATGAGAATTGATGTTACAGATGTACTGGTACCTATAATGCTTAATTAAACACGATCAGTTTTACAAAATCAAAGACGCCAAAAAGCACGTGTCAAATGGCAGAAACCTTGACGTTAACATCGAGAAGCTATCCAAGCATTTAAAACCAATATCTACTTTCATATTACTTAAGAACATCAAAATAATTAGCGATATTATAGTACCGATGTGCTGACAACAATATTCTATGTTTGTTCTTTCTGTTTACGATTATTGGGTGCAGTTAAAGAGAAAATTACTCAGAATATATTGTATAACCATTTATGTATAAACAAGATGATGCAATGTTAATGACGTGCCGTCCTCATTGAATTTCAAAATGATATATTATTTCACCGCTATTATTGGTGTTATGCACTTTATGACCAAAAACTTTTAAAATGGCATTAAACAAATCATTGCGAAATAACAACACCATGTCCACAAATGTTTACCCACGGTGAAATAGAAAGTATAACGTTTGCATCCGGTGAAGCAACTACATGTATATCTTATACATTTTCGATGCCATAAGCAGTTACTCAAAACATGTTTCTTTGAAATTTGTATTTAAATATACGTAGAATAGAAATATACAAACCGGTTCCAGTGCCTCATCATATCTTTTACAACAAGAATACCCCCCCCCCCCCCCCCCCCCCCCGGCCGCGCATCTAGAAAAAGCGTCTTTTTGGGAAACCATTCCGTCTTAGATTATAATATTACAGAAGGACAATATAAATAAACAGACAATACAATGGTAAAAAAGAAAAAGGAAAGAACAATGATCTACAAAACTCTGCACAACAATTATTAAAAATCGAGCAACACGAACCCCAGTAAAAACCAGGGCTGCGCTCAGGTACCTTGGAAGGCTTGTCAGTACCTGCACCACCCATCGTGTTACTGTCGAGCGATTCAAGATCCTTTGAAACAGAAATCGTTTTGAACAGCTATATAAATACAAACAACAAATAAAACACAAACCCCCTACATAACAAACAAGAATAAAGACGAACCGAATATCGTTCTCACTCGGAAATCGAAGCGCACGTCACAACACGGAACTAAAAATGAGAAGGCATGTAATTTGGTAACATTAACAACACGAACCACATTAAAAGTTCTTTAGAAATGCCTGTACCAAGTCAGGGTCATTACGGTTTCTTTAGAAATGCCTGTACCAAGTCAGGGTCATTACGGTTTTCACAGTTTTCCGGTTGTTGACTGATTTTGTCTGTTTATATACTTATGAGTTTTGACTTTCCCTTTGGAAGATTGTTCGGAGTTCGGTAATTTTGTTATTACCCTTATTAAGAATATGCTTAATTTTTAGTTTTTTAATAATAATTGATATTTGACTGTCTGAGGGAGAAATAATGCCATCTTGTTTTATTGTTATAATGCTGTTACCTATTTCTGTTTTTACCATTAATTCTATCTTGACTTAATATCTTTTATTAATAACTTTCAACATCAATATCAAATGTTTCACATCTGTCTGTTTGTAAAATAATAAAAGTCAAATTGTTAATTGGCAATTAGTGGCACGGTGCATTCTTCTGAAACAATTAAAACATGTTAACATTTGTGAATAATTTAAGCTGGAGAGATTAATTATGTAAAACTTATAATAGTTTGTTCTGTGAAGTATCTTAATTGTTCCTTTAGAGTTATCTCAGAATGACTAAAACGTTACAAGTGTATTGATGTATATTAGGTAAGGACCACTTACCCCTTTGATATCTTCAAACTTTTCTTAAGCTTAGGAATGATCATTGATTTTAATCCACAATTGTTGTATACTTTGGAATAGATATATTATTGTTGTGATGTGTTAACTTTATGCTAATAAGTGTCTAAGCGTCACATATTTGTAAAAGAAGTCATTTCCAATCTTTTGACTGTGAACGACTCTGATGTAGGTTTAATCCAGAAACGCGTTCTGTGCAATAAATTAGATATCTACGTTTTTATTACTATCACTGGGTCGATACCTCTGTTGGTGGATTAGTAGTCCTCGAGGGTAATATCCGCCCGGTTGTCAGTGTTTCTATCCCTGGGTCGATACCTCTGTTGGTGGATTAGTAGTCTTCGAGGGTAATATCCGCCCGGTTGTCAGTGTTTCTATCACTGGGTCGATACCTCTGTTGGTGGATTAGTAGTCCTCGAGGGTAATATCCGCCCGGTTGTCAGTGTTTCTATCACTGGGTCGATACCTCTGCTGGTGGATTAGTAGTCCTCCAGGGTAATATCAGCTTGGTTGTCAGTGTTTCTATCACTGGGTCGATACCTCTGTTGGTGGATTAATAGTCCTCGAGGGTAAAATCCGCCTGGTTGTCAGTGTTTCTATCACTGGGTCGATACCTCTGCTGGTGGATTAGTAGTCCTCGAGGGTAATATCAGCCCGGTTGTCAGTGTTTCTATCACTGGGTCGATACCTCTGCTGGTGGATTAGTAGTCCTCAAGGGTAATATCAGCAGTAGTCCTCGAGGGTAATATCAGCCCGGTTGTCAGTGTTTCGGCATTAACATAGTTTATCAGATATATTTATTATCGACATTTGCAGTTTCTATATAATGTAATCATGATCAAAACCAAGATTCTCACCCCTCATACATATGTGACCTTAGTCTATTTTAGCTATTCAGTTTAGACCTTTTGACTTTAGTGGTCTCTAATACTTAAATGTGAAATTTTACACCTTTGTCAATTAATTGAGGATAAGTATTAAATTTATAATTATATATGTATTATTTGGCTTTCCAATCTTTCGTTTTTGAACGTACATGAGTGACAAATGTGATTCTAGAAACGCATCATGCGCAATAAATTAGATATCTACGGTTTTATCGATGTATATAATTTCCAGTGATATGTCATATCAACAATCCGTAGGACAGGTTATTTATTACCTATGTGAGCTTCCACATTTGATGACACGCAGAAGGAAATGTTACACTATTAGTTGTTTGTTGGTTTTTCAAGTGAATCGTTTCAATGAATAGTCTGTAATTTAGACCCAAGGTATTAGTTTTGGCAATTGTCAGGACTAATTTAAACACGATGTTCGGTTCGTCTTGACCGCCAGTTGTTTGTAAGAGGGCTCATGTCTTATTTACGTTATTTGTGTTTGTTTGTGTATAATGGTGTCCAACACATATTGTGTTGTGTTTGTTTGTGTATAATGGTGTCCAACACATATTGTGTTGTGTTTGTTTGTGTATAGTGGTGTCCAACACATATTGTGTTGTGTTTGTTTATGTATAATGGTGTCTAACACATATTGTGTTGTGTTTGTTTGTGTATAGTGGTGTCCAACACATATTGTGTTGTGTTTGTTTGTGTATAGTGGTGTCCAACACATATTGTGTTGTGTTTGTTTGTGTATAATGGTGTCCAACACATATTGTGTTGTGTTTGTTTGTGTATAATGGTGTCCAACACATATTGTGTTGTGTTTGTTTGTGTATAATGGTGTCCAACACATATTGTGTTGTGTTTGTTTGTGTATAATGGTGTCCAACACATATTGTGTTGTGTTTGTTTGTGTATAATGGTGTCCAACACATATTGTGTTGTGTTTGTTTGTGTATAGTGGTGTCCAACACATATTGTGTTGTGTTTGTTTGTGCATAATGGTGTCCAACACATATTGTGTTGTGTTTGTTTGTGTATAGTGGTGTCCAACACATATTGTGTTGTGTTTGTTTGTGTATAATGGTGTCCAACACATATTGTGTTGTGTTTGTTTGTGTATAATGGTGTCCAACACATATTGTGTTGTGTTTGTTTGTGTATAATGGTGTCCAACACATATTGTGTTGTGTTTGTCTGTGTATAATGGTGTCCAACACATATTGTGTTGTGTTTGTTTGTGTATAATGGTGTCCAACACATATTGTGTTGTGTTTGTTTGTGTATAATGGTGTCCAACACATATTGTGTTGTGTTTGTTTGTGTATAGTGGTGTCCAACACATATTGTGTTGTGTTTGTTTGTGTATAATGGTGTCCAACACATATTGTGTTGTGTTTGTTTGTGTATAATGGTGTCCAACACATATTGTGTTGTGTTTGTTTGTGTATAATGGTGTCCAACACATATTGTGTTGTGTTTGTTTGTGTATAATGGTGTCCAACACATATTGTGTTGTGTTTGTTTGTGTATAATGGTGTCCAACACATATTGTGTTGTGTTTGTTTGTGTATAATGGTGTCCAACACATATTGTGTTGTGTTTGTTTGTGTATAGTGGTGTCCAACACATATTGTGTTGTGTTTGTTTGTGTATAATGGTGTCCAACACATATTGTGTTGTGTTTGTTTGTGTATAATGGTGTCCAACACATATTGTGTTGTGTTTGTTTGTGTATAATGGTGTCCAACACATATTGTGTTGTGTTTGTTTGTGTATAATGGTGTCCAACACATATTGTGTTGTGTTTGTTTGTGTATAGTGGTGTCCAACACATATTGTGTTGTGTTTGTTTGTGTATAATGGTGTCCAACACATATTGTGTTGTGTTTGTTTGTGTATAATGGTGTCCAACACATATTGTGTTGTGTTTGTTTGTGTATAATGGTGTCCAACACATATTGTGTTGTGTTTGTTTGTGTATAATGGTGTCCAACACATATTGTGTTGTGTTTGTTTGTGTATAATGGTGTCCAACACATATTGTGTTGTGTTTGTTTGTGTATAATGGTGTCCAACACATATTGTGTTGTGTTTGTTTGTGTATAATGGTGTCCAACACATATTGTGTTGTGTTTGTTTGTGTATAATGGTGTCCAACACATATTGTGTTGTGTTTGTTTGTGTATAATGGTGTCCAACACATATTGTGTTGTGTTTGTTTGTGTATAATGGTGTCCAACACATATTGTGTTGTGTTTGTTTGTGTATAATGGTGTCCAACACATATTGTGTTGTGTTTGTTTGTGTATAATGGTGTCCAACACATATTGTGTTGTGTTTGTTTGTGTATAATGGTGTCCAACACATATTGTGTTGTGTTTGTTTGTGTATAGTGGTGTCCAACACATATTGTGTTGTGTTTGTTTGTGTATAATGGTGTCCAACACATATTGTGTTGTGTTTGTTTGTGTATAATGGTGTCCAACACATATTGTGTTGTGTTTGTTTGTGTATAGTGGTGTCCAACACATATTGTGTTGTGTTTGTTTGTGTATAATGGTGTCCAACACATATTGTGTTGTGTTTTGTTTTGTTTGTCTTCGTCTTGTTGTGTACCCTATGTTGTCAGTTTCTCTGGATTGTTTTTGTTTTGTTTGTCTTCGTCTTGTCTCTTGTGTACCCTATGTTGTCAGTTTCTCTGGATTGTACATAGTTGATTGCCCCTTCGGTATTCTCTATATAAAAGATGTGGCACAAATGTTTTTAATTCAAAATAAATTTTCTAAAAAAATCAAATGGGTGCCTTATTTCTCTAAATTCACATGAAATCCACAAAAAAGTATACTTTATCTGTACCGTTTTAGCCTCTATTGAAGACAGTGATTGACGAACATGTATATCGTCATTACTTAGATAGAGATGCCTCTCAACAGCCTCAATATAGTACAAACAAATATATCACAGTTGTTACGGAAACTTAATTTCGTTAATTAGTTCATTAATTTACCAATGTAAGAAATGGGAAGAATTGTTAGAATCTTTTTGAGAAAGAGAAACCAATAATAAATACACACAATAATAATTCATTTGACAAAAAACTAATTCTTTCTCGACGCCATTTAAAATACATCTGAAGTTAATTGACATAGCCAAGTACTTAACGTTAATTTTTCAGTCATATGTTCTTTCTATCACTGACAAGATTTTCTTTGCTCATATATCATGGTTCAGTAGAAACTGATTGCTTTATCGCTCAATAATTGTCCGTTCCAATTATGCCTCACACATCTTGAACGTTTTTCTACGTGTTTTCTTACAAGAGGTAACAACGAAGTGAATATAAAACTTTCAAGTTCTTATTGCTATTAACAAATCATTACACTTTACAAGAAAAAGTATTGTAACAAACATGAGTTAACACTGGTAGAAAGTGTTGTAACAAACATGAGTTAGCACTGGTAGAAAGTATTGTAATCAACCGGCGTAAAAACGAGAATAATAAATCGCAACTAACAGGCGTTAAATACTAGAATATAATATCTTAAGGGGGCCGTAATCGTAAATTTTTGCTACCCATAAAAACTATCAGATATGATTGATGCTTTGATAAAACGTGTTTCTGTAACTTATAAATGTTATGAAATGTACGCCCATCGGGGAAAAAACGTGCAACTGCTCGTATTTTGAGATCGATCAAGAAATGGACGCCATCTTATTAATTATCGACATTGTTTACGGAGTTTGTCGAATCGTCATTAAATCAGTACAACAATGCACTTATTTCTTATTTTCTGTGAATCTGCTGTTAGTCGGTGTTAATTACGAACAAAGAACCATGCAAGTTTGCAGTTAATAAGCGACAAAATACAAATTATTCGTTTTTACCTGTCACTAGTAAGGTCAGTTGCATACGGAAAAAGCGAAGTCAAATTATTTGCTTGCAAGGAAATAATTAATCGATGGTAATTTTCGTTCTCAAAAGGCGAAAGTGGTTCGATAAGCTGTTTAATGTGAAATATTTACCTTTATTTCATCATTTTAAATCTATTTACCAATTTCCAAAACATATAAATTTTTTGGTTAAAATCGTAGCTAATGCCCCTTTAACTACCAGACGAAATAAAACGAGTAACTACCAGACGATAAAACGAGTAACTACCAGACGATATAAAACGAGTAACTACCAGACGATAAAACGAGTAACTATCATACGATATAAAACGAGTAACTACCAGACGATATAAAACGAGTAACTACCAGACGATATAAAATGAGTAACTACCAGACGATATAACGAGTAACTATCAGACGATAAAACGAGTAACTATCATACGATATAAAACGAGTAACTACCAGACGATATAAAACGAGTAACTACCAGACGATATAAAACGAGTAACTATCAGACGATAAAACGAGTAACTATCAGATGATATAAAACGAGTAACTATCAGACGATATAAAACGAGTAACTATCAGACGATAAAACGAGTAACTACCAGACGATATAAAACGAGTAACTACCAGACGATATAAAACGAGTAACTATCAGACGATAAAACGAGTAACTATCATACGATATAAAACGAGTAACTACCAGACGATATAAAACGAGTAACTACCAGACGATATAAAACGAATAACTACCAGACGATATAAAACGAGTAACTATCAGACGATAAAACGAGTAACTACCAGACGATATAAAACGAGTAACTACCAGACGATATAAAACGAGTAACTATCAGACGATAAAACGAGTAACTATCATACGATATAAAACGAGTAACTACCAGACGATATAAAACGAGTAACTACCAGACGATATAAAACGAGTAACTATCAGACGATAAAACGAGTAACTACCAGACGATATAAAACAAGTAACTACCAGACGATATAAAACGAGTAACTATCAGACGATAAAACGAGTAACTACCAGACGATAAAACGAGTAACTACCAGACGATATAAAACGAGTAACTATCAGACGATATAAAACGAGTATCTACCAGACGATAAAATGAGTAACTATCAGACGATAAAACGAGTAACTACCAGACGATATAAAACGAGTAACTATCAGACGATATAAAACGAGTAACTACCAGACGATATAAAATGAGTAACTATCAGACGATAAAACGAGTAACTACCAGACGATAAAACGAGTAACTACGAGACGATATAAAACGAGTAACTATCAGACGATAAAACGAGTATCTACCAGACGATAAAACGAGTAACTACCAGACGATAAAACGAGTAACTACCAGACGATATAAAACTAGTAACTACCAGACGATATAAAATGAGTAACTACCAGACGATATAAAACGAGTAACTATCAGACGATAAAATGAGTAACTACCAGACGATATAAAACGAGTAACTACCAGACGATAAAACGAGTAACTACCAGACGATAAAACGAGTAACTATCAGACGATAAAACGAGTAACTACCAGACGATATAAAACGAGTAACTATCAGACGATAAAACGAGTAACTATCAGACGATATAAAACGAGTAACTATCAGACGATAAAACAAGTAACTACCAGACGATAGAAAACGAGTAACTATCAGACGATAAAACGAGTAACTATCAGACGATAAAACGAGTAACTACCAGACGATATAAAACGAGTAACAACCAGACGATAAAACGAGTAACTACCAGACGATATAAAACGAGTAACTACCAGACGACATAAAACGAGTAACTACCAGACGATATAAAACGAGTAACTATCAGACGATAAAACGAGTAACTACCAGACGATATAAAACGAGTAACTACCAGACGATAAAACGAGTAACTACCAGACGATAAAACGAGTAACTATCAGACGATAAAACGAGTAACTACCAGACGATATAAAACGAGTAACTATCAGACGATAAAACGAGTAACTATCAGACGATATAAAACGAGTAACTATCAGACAATAAAACGAGTAACTACCAGACGATATAAAACGAGTAACTATCAGACGATAAAACGAGTAACTATCAGATGATAAAACGAGTAACTACCAGACGATATAAAACGAGTAACTATCAGACGATAAAACGAGTAACTATCAGACGATATAAAACGAGTAACTATCAGACGATAAAACGAGTAACTATCAGACGATATAAAACGAGTAACTATCGGACGATAAAACGAGTAACTAGCAGATGATATAAACGAGTAACTACCAGACGATAAAACGAGTAACTATCAGACGATAAAACGAGTAACTACCAGACGATATAAAACGAGTAACTACCAGATGATAAAACGAGTAACTACCAGACGATATAAAACGAGTAACTATCAGACGATAAAACGAGTAACTATCAGACGATATAAAACGAGTAACTATCAGCCGATATAAAACGAGTAACTATCAGACGATAAAACGAGTAACTACCAGACGATATAAAACGAGTAACTACCAGACGATATAAAACGAGTAACTACCAGACGATATAAAACGAGTAACTATCAGACGATAAAACGAGTAACTACCAGATGATAAAACGAGTAACTACCAGACGATATAAAACAAGTAACTACCAGACGATATAAAACGAGTAACTATCAGACGATATAAAACGAGTAACTACCAAACGATAAAACGAGTAACTATCAGAAGATAAAACGAGTAACTATCAGACGATAAAAAACGAGTAACTACCAGACGATATAAAATGAGTAACTATCAGACGATAAAACGAGTAACTACCAGACGATAAAGCGAGTAACTACCAGACGATATAAAACGAGTAACTATCAGACGATATAAAACAAGTAACTACCAGACGATATAAAACGAGTAACTATCAGACGATATAAAACGAGTAACTATCAAACGATAAAACGAGTGTAAAACATTAATAGTTACCAGGCGTTATTACGAACATAAAATATCGTAACTACCACGAGTATATACTGAGTAAAGAACTTCGTAACTACCAGACGCTATAAAAGGGTAGAGTACGTAGGGTTATGATGTTTAACGCCACTTTTAACAATATTTCAGTTATATCGTGGCTGTCAGTTTTATTGGTGGAAGAAACCGGAGTACCCAGAGAAAACCACCGACCTGCCGCAATACGATATAAAACAAGTGTAAATATGACTGTATCAAACATCGTAACGAACGAGCGTGAAACGAGCATAAAATATCGTAACTACCAGACGATATTATACATTTATTGCATGCTGATGAGGGAAATATGAATAAATTTTCATATTTCCTGAACCCGCATGCTATAAATGTTTTATTATACCGAATGAAACCAAGAAAACACATACATGTAAAATACTGCTAGCAAAATTGTTTAAGTCCATTGGAACGTTGTCTCAGACATTTAAAAACCACATCCACAACATTGTAACGATCGCTTGCAAGTGATGCGTTCCGAGTGCCTCTGACGTTTTCCTGTCAAAGAACGATAACTCTTGCGGGAAAACCCGCGAGGCTTCCGAAGGGATGGAATATGATATTTATTTCACGGAATATGATTTTTGTCCTACATGTGATCTCGTGTTCTGATTTTTACCCATTGTCCAATCAAATTAATCTATTTTTGGTTATTAATATACTAGGTATAATAATATACATTTATTGCATGCTGGTGAGGGAAGTATGAAAATTTATTCACCCAAGAGTATCATATTCCCCGAGGACAACACCCGAGAGGAATATGATACTCGTGGGTGAATAAATTTTCATATTTCCTGTACCCGCATGCTATAAATGTTTTATTATACCGAATGAAACCAAGAAAACACATATACCGGTATGTAAAATACTGCTGGTAAACATATTTTAAGTCCATTGGAACGTTGTCTCAGATATTTAAAAACCACATTGTAACGGTCGCCTTCAAATGATGCGTTCCGAGTGCCTCTGACGTTTTCCTGTCAAAGAACGATAACTCTGCCGGGAAAACCCGCGAGGCTTCCGAAGTGGTGGAATATGATTTTTATTTCACAGAATATGATTTTTGTCCTGTGTGATCCCGTGTTCTGATTTTTACCCATTGTAATCAATATATGAGGGATAAATTCGTTATTTACGTTCCTATCCGTAGATATGGAGATTTTAACACCCTGAAGTAGCAAAGTACATCCTGAGGCGCAGCTAAAGGGTGTACAGGCTACTGAAGGGTGCTAAAATCTCCATATCTACTGATAGGAACGTAAATAACGAATATATCCGTGGCTATAGTCAAAAATAAGACATTTTGGATCCCGGCGGGCCACGTAAAAGTGACGTTTTCTTTGTTTTTGGAAAGAATAAGTAAAAAATATGAAAGTTTCGAGTGTTTTTTACACGGTGTAGAGTACTACCTTTGGTAGAACCAATCAGTTGATCAAATTAACAGCTTTTTATTCAATATATAACCAAAATTAACTAAATTTGATTTTGGAGTGTAACGTCGCGAGCTTTGACGTCATATTATCTATCCCCTTTTTGAAAAATATAGCAACATTTGATTGGTTAATGGCTAATTACACCCGGTCATATGGCCTAGCAACACCCGGGAATATGGGTTTTTTATACCCGAGGTTTTAACTAATCAAAAGTTGTTATAATTTTCAAACCGGGGATAAAAAACGTTGATAACTACCAGGCGGTATTACGAATTTAAACATCGTAACCATCATGAGTAAAGAACTTCGTATTATGTATGCGTTAGTTAAACACGGGTATCGAAACGAACGAGTGTAAAGCTAATATATCGTAACTATAAGTATAGAACGTCGTAACTATCTGGTTTAAGACCGAACAGTACTAGGAAATCGCACTGAATATTCACAATACTTAGCATGGAACATTTAACATGCATATTTGTATGAAGGGATCCAAACTCCAATACATGCGCGCGCACACACACACACACACACACACACACACACACACACACAACAACAACAACAACAACAACAACAACAAAAAACAAAAACCAAAAAACAAAACAAAAAAACAAAACAAGAAAAAACACGCAAATATGACAAAAATCCACAGCAATACATATAATGCTTTAAAATAGTTCATCAGACTAATCTTGGTCGCCAGAACTTTGGAAGTGAAGCGCAAGCAATTAGTATAAAAAAAATCCACAGAATACAAGGAATGAGAACATGTCATTAGTACTGCACGAAACAATGTGCCCATTAATCTAATGTGTAATTGTACAATACTTGACTGAAGGGTACTGTTATGATATTATACAATAATTTGTATTGTAGAATAAACTAACGACAGTACATACTTACTGACTATAGATATATCATCATGACATCTAATAGTCGTCTAGCATGTCAACCAGCGTTCAGAATGTCACAATACATTATCATACAGAGAAACACAGATTTATCTTGGAGGGTTGCACATATTATAATCGAGTACGACACAGATTACTATAGAATGCTACAAAGATTGTGCACGGAGGGGTACATATATATCATTAAGTGGTATCCACATTTGTCATGGAGGGATACACAGATTTATCATGGAGAAGTACAGAGTCTTCTTATGAATGGAGTATACACATATATCATAGAGTGGTCCACATATTTCTCATGGAAGAATACAAAGATATGTCACAAAAGGGTACACATATTTATCATGGAGGGGGTACACATATCTTTCACAAAGGGAAAGCACAAATTGATCATGAAAAGGTAAATATAGTTGTCATGTACACGACATTATCATAATGGGGGTACACATCTTTATCATCGAGGGGTACGCCGATGTGTCATGTAGTGGACAAACATGGAGGAGTACTCACATTTCACATAGAGGGGACACACATATTTATCATGACGGGGCTTCACAGATTTAAAATGGATGGGTACATAAAGAGTTTTTATAAACATAGCCAAATGAAAAAAAGGACAATTTCAAATGATGAAGACGACTCTCATTGTACAGTGGATATCAAGGAGGGTAGGGTTATGGTGTTTAATGCAACTTTCAACATATTTCAGTACTATAGTGGCGGTCAATGTTATTGGTGGAGCAGTAGATGTTAATGTTTCATATGTTGTCTCTTGTTGTTTATTGAACTTGTATGTTCTATGTTTTGTTTCTTATTGTACACGTACACTATGATCAATTTATATTCTCTTATAGTTGAAAGAGAAAACATTCGGAACAAAAAATTGTAAAATGTAATTTTAGAGTAATGGGTAACGGGTGAACCTAATTGAAGAACCGTGTTTTATGAAGTTAATAAAATGATAAATGTTGTATTCTATATTAAAATAATAACATGCTACATAGTTAACACAAAAAGCTTGTTACCACTTTAATTCTCTATTAGATATCAAGTATATAAGTTTATTATAGAAATGAAGATTCGTTGTTATATTGAAATATAAAAAAAACTAGATGTTCATCGACTAAGAGTGAAGTGATTAATCTCCGTGTTAATAGAACTAAATACATTATATGCCATGTGATTTTGGCAGCAGTTGTCTGACGTGTATATCATATAGACATGAGTTTAATGTAAGAACTACAGTGTTTGGACTCTATGTATTCCCTTTCTTACAATGACAGTACCAGGTAAGAGTTATTAATTAGTAATCAAAATATTCTTATATGGACCAGGTAAAACTTAATTAATTAGTAATTAAAATATTCTGATACGTACCAGGTAAAACTTAATTAATTAGTAATTAAAATATTCTTATATGAACCAGGTAAACATTATATAATTAGTAATTTAAAAGTGTTTATAAATACTCTAGGTAAGCACTGTAAATTAATAATTAAAATATTCTTATCCCTCCAGGTAAGACTTAAATAATTATTAATTAGAGTATTCTGATAAGTTCTAAGTAAGTTGTAATAATGTGTTATTAACATATTTCTGTGTAAATTCTGTATGTTATCGGAATGACACAGTTTAAATTTGGTATTGTGATAATTATACAGAGTATTGGAATATTTATTAGATATTTACTAATGGTGAGAACTAACTCGTATTGTCATTCATAAAATAGACTGATATTACTACTATGCATGAAAGGTAAACCATTTTATCACATATATTTTGTAGACCAGGTGTAAAGTTTGTTAAAGAAGACATACATTGATAAAAAAAACAGAGAATTATAATGTCATCATTTATCAAAGTGCTATTCAGAATTTTCAGTCATATTTTAAACAACGTAGCAAATGATTTAAGCAAAACAGACAAAATAATGCGCAATAATGCTGCCATACATTATCACTATATTGTAGCTAGACTACTCATGAGATCCTTATTAGTTTATTAGTTGCTATTGTGGGGAGAGGTCTTTAGACATGCCTTGGCTGTAAATCGAGGGGAGAAGTATTATTGAGGACAATGGATCTTTATGCCATTATTGGGTTTTTGCATAGGAGGAGAATCATTGTGGTGGAGAATGAATGTTTATGCCATTATCAGGTCATGTGTCAAAGACAGAAGGCATTATGGTGGATCATCATGCCGTTATTGGTTGTTTTGTCAATGTAGAAAGTTTAATGATGGGTGATGGGTCCTTATTACTTTTTCTTTCCTCTGCTCAGGGAAAAAGGTATTGTGTGTGGGGGTATCATTATTGTATGCTTGGTCAATATGTATTATGTTGGTATTATTGGTTGAGGGGAGGGAGTATTATTATGGACAATTCATTTTTATTTCACTATTTTTTGTCAATTTACTCCAGAATGTATTTCAATAGAAATCATAGCTGATAGGTTGTCGAGTTAAGTCGTCAATTTAGTGTGATAAGAAGTTGAAGTTTAGTTGGCAAGACCATTGTTTATGATAAAAGAAGGAATTATATAGCAATCTTAATTATGACATAACAAACAGCTAAATATTAGCGTTATTTTACTGTGTCCCAATCTATGGATCGGTTTAACAAACTTTGTGCAACATCGATCTCGATATTAATATTAATGAAATATTTCTTATTCTACAATTATTGACTTCTGAAGAAGATGATAGACATGATAAGAACTAAAACAATACTATTTATGTTTCTATCAATATATGTAAGCATTATGTAAGGATATTATGTAATATTTGTTTTTAACACGCAGGGATTCTAACTTAAATAATTCTAATATAGTCTAATGATCGTTGTATGAATAAGTCAAGTATTACGTCAAATCCATATCACAACAACTTGCAGACATAATATGCATGCAAGTATGAATCTTGCCCCGTGTACTATTACAGTCTTGCCCCTATTCAGGATATTGGTCATGACCGTATGGTAGTTGGATTTACAACTACCTGCGCAATCAGTGTCTATCACCACTAAAGTTGTGAGTTCGAACCCCGTTCATGGCGAGCTGTACTCGATAAAACATTATGTGATTAAGTTTGTCAGTGACTTGCATAAGGTCGGTGGTTTTCTCCTGGTCCTCCGGTTTCCTCCACCAATAAAACTGACCGTCACGATGTAGCTGAAATATTGTTGAAAGTAGCGTTAAGCGCAATAAACCTAAACCAAACCTAAGCTTATATTTGCAGAGCATTTGACCTTGCTTACTCTCATAATTTGTTTGGGGTAGTAATTTCTGGTCTTTTAATATGTCATTGGTATTGCAAAGGGAACACTATTGTTCGTTTTGCGTGGAAGACCCATCACATAAGGAGCAATATTTGTCGTCTTATAAATATCGTTGTACATGTTGTAGTCACACTATTGTTAGCTCATCTTACCACAAGGAGAATAGGGTGTAGCCAAGCTTTACCACATTCATTGTGAGATGTTCATGTTTTATCTGAGTTCATTGAAATAAAAACGTAAATATCTAATTGAGTGAACACAACGCGTTTCTGTAATAACCTACATCATGAACACTCGAAGTCAACCGTTTTTAAGCCAAATAGGTATGCAAAGTCCTTGGAAATGAATCAAATGTCCATCTTTTCACGTGTTGTATTTTATGGAGGATGGACCCATACATATTGTGAAAAATTTGTAAGATTCTCCACTAATTATTATTTTACCTTTGTCTTTCTATAAATAATTAATACAATGTTGGATTAACCGCTAGTTTGTTAGTAATTACAAAGATTGTTAATGTAAAATCAATTGCTCTGTCAATAACGCTTTATTGGATTTAAATATAAGTAACAATAAAACAAACTAGCAATTACTTCAGTTCTACTTTTATTATCAATTACACATCTTATAAATGAATTCTCCCTCGGGTTTTAGTGCTGTTAGATCTTTAGCTTTACTGTGTAGTGTTTTGTAGATCATTTCTTGTCCTTGTTCTTTACCTTTTGATCACTGTAATGTCTGTTCTTCTTCGATTTACGCTTCTGAATAACCATTTCGTATCTTCAAGCATTTCTTAAAAATGTAGATATTTACTTTAGTGTGCATGATGCATTTCTGTAATAACATTCCTAACTCATGGCTTACTACCAGGTACTACTAGCGTAACATTGCAGCTTACCCTTCCGGAGTACATGAGTTCGCTCCTTTTTGTGGAGTTCGTATTGCTCAATCTTTAGTTTTATGTGTATTTTATATGATTGTTTGTCCTTTTTCTTTTGGCCATTACATTGTCTGTCTTCTTCTATTTATGGCTTCTGAATACCATTCAAGATTTTCTTCATAGCCAAAAGATTAAAACGCCAAATAATCAAAAGGCCTAAAGAGGATAGCCAAAACTCGGTTGAGGTCATCTATGCCTGAGGGAAAAGAAAATAAGTTTTAATATTAATTAGATTTTTAACAAATGTGATAAAATCACCAATAGCTTTAACATTTGTAATTGTATCAATTTTAATTTACTTGCGTTCCTGCCATCTCATGTAATCAGATTTTATTAATAATTCTCTCATTGTGATATATTACACGTATTTCTTTAATTTCAGCGCAAATCAATTCCTGTTAACTTTATTTGGTTATATTTGTAGAAGTCAGTAAAGATAACAAATCATAGATATATTGCTTCATTCTCTATATGTTTAACTGGTTAAATTTTAATTCAATATCTTTGCTTCCAATACTCAACTTTGAAATTTTAAACTCGAGTGACGAAATGAAACCTCTGTGTACTAATATCAGACAGACAATCTATGTGATCAATACATATGAGTTATTACTTCTAAAGTTTCAATTTTTTAGATATGAAATGATGCCAGGTATCTAAAGGATTCGACATTACATGTGAAATAAATGAAGAAAAAACAATATTGAGACAAATTAAGGGCAACAAAAATATTAATTGTTAATTCTGGATTTTCTAAATGAGGTTTTATTTGATTGATTGTCTTCATGAACGGTAGATTATGACGAAGGTTTACTAATGAAAACTTTATTCCTTTTTTACACAAGATTTTTATCATTTTAATTAAGGCTAATTCTGTTATTTATATTTTATACGCCTTCATAAAACACATATTAGAATAGATTTAATACGACAACATCGATGTAAATTTTTTATAAGTACTTTTACTTCACGACTGAGAGAAGGATTGTAGGACAGGCGAGGGCTATCGACGTTGTTTACAGGTTGATTATGAAAGGAAAGTTTTGACAGTGTTATTAAGAAATATCAACCAATCAACAATGCGAAAAACAACTTTCACCTTTTATCGTTGAACACAAGAAAGACCACGATATTTGCCGATGGAAATCTAACAACTACCTTTGAACAGGCTAAACAATGTGTCGGGGTTAAACCGGTTAAATGGACGAACCACAACCCTTCCTCTCTTCATAATTCGATCTCTAACGGAAATGCAGATATAGTAAAGCAATATATACAAATGTACAGATTCGATTCCACTCAAGCAGACCCCACACGACGACAAAAACGATCGAACAAGGACAATCGAAATGGAAGGATCAGTGAATACCCGTAGTTAAACTGATGAAGGATCAGTGAATACCCGTAGTTAAACTGATGAAGGATCAGTGAATACCCGTAGTTAAACTGATGAAGGATCAGTGAATACCCGTAGTTAAACTGATGAAGGATCAGTGAATACTCGTAGTTAAACTGATGAAGGATCAGTGAATACCCTTAGTTAAGCTGATGAAGGATCAGTGAATACCCGTAGTTAAACTGATGAAGGATCAGTGAATACCCTTAGTTAAACTGATGAAGGATCAGTGAATACCCGTAGTTAAACTGATGAAGGATCAGTGAATACCCTTAGTTAAACTGATGAAGGATCAGTGAATACCCGTAGTTAAACTGATGAAGGATCAGTGAATACCCGTAGTTAAGCTGATGAAGGATCAGTGAATACCCGTAGTTAAACTGATGAAGGATCAGTGAATATCCGTAGTTAAACTGATGAAGGATCAGTGAATACCCGTAGTTGAGCTGATGAAGGATCAGTGAATACCCGTAGTTAAACTGATGAAGGATCAGTGAATACCCGTAGTTAAGCTGATGAAGGATCAGTGAATACCGTAGTTAAACTGATGAAGGATCAGTGAATACTCGTAGTTAAACTGATGAAGGATCAGTGAATACCCTTAGTTAAGCTGATGAAGGATCAGTGAATACCCGTAGTTAAACTGATGAAGGATCAGTGAATACCCTTAGTTAAACTGATGAAGGATCAGTGAATACCCGTAGTTAAACTGATGAAGGATCAGTGAATACCCTTAGTTAAACTGATGAAGGATCAGTGAATACCCGTAGTTAAACTGATGAAGGATCAGTGAATACCCGTAGTTAAGCTGATGAAGGATCAGTGAATACCCGTAGTTAAACTGATGAAGGATCAGTGAATATCCGTAGTTAAACTGATGAAGGATCAGTGAATACCCGTAGTTGAGCTGATGAAGGATCAGTGAATACCCGTAGTTAAACTGATGAAGGATCAGTGAATACCCGTAGTTAAGCTGATGAAGGATCAGTGAATACCCGTAGTTAAACTGATGAAGGATCAGTGAATACTCGTAGTTAAACTGATGAAGGATCAGTGAATACCCTTAGTTAAGCTGATGAAGGATCAGTGAATACCCGTAGTTAAACTGATGAAGGATCAGTGAATACCCTTAGTTAAACTGATGAAGGATCAGTGAATACCCGTAGTTAAACTGATGAAGGATCAGTGAATACCCTTAGTTAAACTGATGAAGGATCAGTGAATACCCGTAGTTAAACTGATGAAGGATCAGTGAATACCCGTAGTTAAACTGATGAAGGATCAGTGAATACCCGTAGTTAAGCTGATGAAGGATCAGTGAATACCCTTAGTTAAACTGATGAAGGATCAGTGAATACCCGTAGTTAAGCTGATGAAGGATCAGTGAATACCCGTAGTTAAGCTGATGAAGGATCAGTGAATACCCGTAGTTAAGCTGATGAAGGATCAGTGAATACCCGTAGTTAAACTGATGAAGGATCAGTGAATACCCTTAGTTAAACTGATGAAGGATCAGTGAATACCCGTAGTTAAGCTGATGAAGGATCAGTGAATACCCGTAGTTAAGCTGATGTTTATTGTGTGTCTCTTTATTTGCCGTCAATGATCACATTGTTACAAGTTTGTAAACACACATGAATGTTGCCGTTTGGTTCCATTCTTATTCGACCTTTCATATCAACACTGGAATCACACGTGTAGAAAAATACTTTCCAAAGTATGTTAGTTCTTGCATTATTGTGTTAGAGGTATCGATATTTTACTCTGCTTACCATTTTTCGTTTGGATTTTGTAACTTTTCCGACATTAGGTTTTTTTTTGTGTTTTTCATTTTAATACACAATTTGGCAAGTTCAGAATTATAACTTTTTTATTGGTCATAATTGCGTGGTAGGATAATTCATGCCTATCTGTTTGATATCTAGGAATATTTTTGATTTTTTTTTTACCATTTTGAAATTGTAGAATGTCTTTAATTTTCGGTCCTGGTTAAACATATAATATTATAAAATGCCTTTGATGTTTATTCTGGAAAAAATCTCTTCAATGACATTGCTGAATCTTTGATATTTGTTCCTTGTAACCCCTTTTATGTTGCATAGTATCTTCGATTTTTATTCTTTGGTACTCCTTCTTACCAGAAAAGATTTAGATTTTCCATTTTCCTATTCCATTGATAATACTGATTGGCAGTGTCGAGATGTACTCGTCTCAACCTTATTTGATAAAGTTTATCAGTGACTTAGGGTATCCAGTGGTTTTCTCTGTGTTCTCTTGTTTCATAAACAATGAAACTGACCACCATGAAGTATCATTTGAACATCCTTTGCACAATTTAATGGAGATTATTCCAGAAACGGGTCGTACGCACTAAATCTGATATCTATGTTTTTATTAATATCACTGGGTCGATACCTCTGCTAAAGGACTATTATTCTTCAAATATATCCGTCGCCTTTTGATCAGTGTTTCGGCACTTACGTGGTTTAATTGATATAGTCATTTTTGAAATTTGCTGTTCTTAAGTAATGTAAAAGGTTCTCCTCCCTCAGACATAGGTGACCTTAGTTCTCCTCCCTCAGACATAGGTGACCTTAGTTCTCCTCCCTCAGACATAGGTGACCTTAGTTCTCCTCCCTCAGTCATAGGTGACCTTAGTAGATTTAGGATATCATGTTTAGGCCCTTTGGTGTTCTTGTGATCTTTTGACGTTGAGCGTCACCTGACGAAACTTATTCCAGAAGCGGGTCGTGTGCACTAAATTATGTATCTACATTTTAACTACATATTCAACACATTTGATAATGGTAGAAAATTGTTGGCTTTTGTTGTTGGTCTCCGATTTGGTAATGCAGAATGTCTTTGATTTTGTTCTTTGTCACTGCTTTAACATTGTTGAATGACGTTATATTTTCCTCTTGGTTATTTCTTTGACAATAGAAGAATATCGTTGAGTTTGGTTGCTGATCTCCCCTTTGATATTGCAAAATGTCTTTGGCTTATTTTCTTGGTTAACATTTTGATATCATAGAATGTCGCTACCTTTTGTTGTTTTCAGTATTGTCAGTTTCAGATACTATCAACTGTAGGGTTTTTGATTGCCCCTTCGGTAATATCTAAGATTTATTTATACATAAATTTCCATTTTCTGATTGATACAATTATCTTGTTTGCATTAAATATTTCTTTATTTCCTGTCATATGATAATTTTTACATTTTTTTCCTTCAGTGGCATTTCTGATTGATAGCATTTGTTGTTGATATCGTTTGTTTTGTAAATAAGAAAAGTTTGAAGATATCAAAGAGGAAATCATAAGATGTAATCTGTGTGTATGTCATAAGTTGTAATATCATTTTGTATATTCCAAGGTAATCTTATCTTGGAAAAAAATGTTATTCATAAATCAACTAAATGGACGAGAGCCCAATAAGTCAGATGTCAAGAGTATAGAGTTTAATCATAATTATGATGGATGATAACATTGTAGTGCTCTATTATATAATACGAGTTATATAAATTATATACAACAAATGAATGACAAGCATTTGATGGTATATCAGGAGAGCAAAAGGGGTTAGACGTTACAAGTACACAAAGGTACAAAAAGTCATACATAACAGAAGCATAGAAGAATAAAATGTAAAGTGACAAAAGTACACAAAAAGTGAAAAAACCTGAGTAAAACATTTGTATAACACTCATGAATACAACACATACATGACAATAATTTGATCGTATAACAGAAGTATAAAAGTTTAAAATGTTGCATAACAAGTACAAAAATGTACAGAGGTCAGTTTTATTGGTGAAGGAAACCGGAATACCCGGAGAAAACCACCGAACTGCCGCAAGTCATTGACAAACTTTATTACATAATGTTGTATCGAGTACACCTCGCCATGAGTGGGATTCGAACTCACAACTTTAGTGATGATAGACACTGATTGCATAGGTAGTTGTTAATCCAACTACCATACGATCACGACCACCATGACAAAATCACAAAATGTCGTATTACAAGCGTAGAAAATGTAACATTACAAAAGTATGCAAAAATCATATAGCAGAGGTATATAAGTATAAGGGTTATATGACAAAATACAAAAAAACGTATGACAGGACGATAAAATGGCATGTATACGAAATAAGAGAAATTAACAGAACACGCAACAGAAATAACACTTGATTAACAATGATAAACAGCAACAGCAATGAAAATGTATTAGTTAAATAAAACATTTACTGCCTCGGAAAATAGTTGGTACCTTGGGGACGATAAAAGTGCTATTACCCTCATACCCAGTCAATAAGTGTATATTGTTACATTTGTTTCTTCAGTGGCAGTTTTGATTGTCTACATTTGTTATTCATATCGTTTGTTTGTATGTAAACTGTTTGTATATTATAAGTTGTAAGTTCATTTTGTATTTTCTAAGGTAGTCTTATCTTAGAAAAAAATGATATTCATAAATCAACAGAATGGACGAGAGCCCAATAAGTCAGATGTCAAGAGTACGGAGTATAAAAAATGATATGATAGATGTACAAAAAGTTAGATGATAAAAGTACTGTATTATATTAAAAAAAATATGAATAAATGAATAAAAACAAATGATAAGAAGCTACTAATATATAATCCTAAAACAAGAGTAAAAATGAATAACAAAGTACACAAAAATCGTATTTGATGTCCTGTACATCAAGCAAGCAAACCCAACAGAGCATACAAAAGAAGCAACTCTGATGAAGACATTTGACATTATAAACAATAGTCTGAATACTGTTGTAATTTCTATTATACGGAAAGGTGACGCGACTTGTTTCATAAACAGAGGAATACGGCAGGAACATGCTTTTTTCTGTGTGTCGAATCCGATAACGGAAAACACCCCCGAGTCCGTGGTGTCCGAGTTTTTGACCCTTTGATTGTTTGTTGTAGCTTTTGTTGTTGTTTACTTTGTATCCTGATCATTGATCAGCTGTTTTACCACTGACTTGGATGTTCGGTGTTCTGAATTAGATATCGTACAGCATTGTGGATTTTGTAAGTGGTCATTGCACAATAGCTGTATTAAAAATTAAGCAAAGTGTACTTAAAGAAACGTTTAAAAACCCTAAAGGGATAATCAGAAGCCGTAATTCGATGAAGAACAGATAATAAAATGGCAAAAAAAGACAAAAAGACAAATAATCGACAAAACATTACACAGAAGATTAAAGATTGAGCAACACGAACCTCACGACACTGGAAACAACTTACGACTGTTTATCGTTCACCGACCAGATATTGAACATATTATACCAAGCACCGAACCCCTAACTTCTGGGTCATGTTATATATATATATTTCAAATATGTCCATACTCTTCTAATAGGCCTTTATTGATTTGTTTTTGGATATGTTACATCATAACACGAATACATATAGACGTCTTGATTTGTTTTCATTATAACCTGAATATCACAATGTATCAATGCATATAAGATCAAAGAAATAAGAAATCACAAGAAGACAATATAGTACATTAAATAAAATATTAACACGTTATATTGTCTCAACCTGTCATTTTACATGAATTTTTCAAAATGCAGAAATACAATGGGCGTTAAACACGTAATAATTCCGGCTAAAGTACAAATGTCTAGATATAACGGCAGCAATGGGTAATGATAATAAAGTCTAATTTTATATATAATGTCTCTTAGCTTACATGATTCTTTAGTTAATTACACAATTATGTTGTAGAGATCTAATACAGTAAATTAATGATCCATTTCAGTGTGCTGCTTGAATAGCAATCGTCGATTTAAACTGGAACCTAATTTTCTGATAAGCTGTTAGCATTCCTAGAGATATATCGTATATCATTCGATTGCTTCTTATCTTTTATAACAAATGATAAATAGCGGTAAAGCTATTGTAGATAAACATATGTCATTTAATTCTCATGTTTGCCATTACAATCAAGGAGTGTCGATGACAGTGCTTTCACCAGATGGAAAATATAGTTCTGATAAAATAGAAAACACTGCAGTAATCAAGTGACGGGTAAAATATAGTTTTGATAAAATAGAAAACACTGCAGTAATCAAGTGAGGGGTAGTATACTATAATGTAGCAGGCAGGTTTTTTTCCCATGTTAAATGTATGTGATAAAGCAAAAGTGTATTATCAAATTAACATTATCATCGTTATTACATAGTTTGTGTAATAACTAACTTGTGATTATATGACAAAAATCACCAGAATAACATATCTGAATTTCTCTATAGGTTTTATTAGGAAGAATATAACTATCTACTGTCCATGCGTGAAAGAGCATATATTAATGAGCATAAAAGATCATATATCAATGAGCTCAGAGAAGAGCATATATTAATGAGCATAAAAGAGCATGCATTAATGAATATTTATAAGGTTTACTTCGTATTGGTTTTACGACAACAAGCATAGTCATTTTGTTTTACGTTAACTATATTTTTTAGATTTATTTGTATGTTTGTATGTTGCGTTTTGTGGACAATTGGTTGCTTTGTCCCCTTTCCTTTGTCCATTATTTTCTCTGTTCTTTTTCGATATACGACTTGTGATTACCGCCTTGTTATCTTTTCGATATACGACTTGTGATTACCCCCTTGTTATCTTTTCGATATACGACTTGTGATTACCCCCTTGTTATCTTTTCGATATACGACTTGTGATTACGCCCTTGTTATCTTTTCGATATACGACTTGTGATTACCCCCTTGTTATCTTTTCAATATACGACTTGTGATTACACCCTTGTTATCTTTTCGATATACGACTTGTGATTACACCCTTGTTATCTTTAAGCTTTTCTTATTGTTTGTGCATGTTGTTGGTGCCAATGTACATAAAATTATTAATATGGTCTACAGATTATTGTTGGTTACACCGTACATATAATTATTTATTATCTTTGATTGTTCTACAGATTGCTGTTTGCTACAGAATACATATAATTATTTGTGGGTTCATCGTGGTCGTGATCGTATGGTAGTTGAATTAAATGTCTATCACCACTGAATTTATGAATTCGAATCTCGCTCACGCGAGGTGCACTAAATACAACATTATGTGATAAAGTTTTTCAGTGACTTGCGACAGGTTTGTGGTTTTCTCCGGGTCCTCCGGTTTCCTCCACCAATAAAACTGACTGCCACGATATAACTGAAATATTGTTGAAAGTGGTGTTAAACACTATAGCACTAACCATAAACTTATAATTATTTTTACTTCTTTGCCTGTCCTACAGATCGTTTAATTATATTTTGCTACACAGTACATATAATTATTTTACATGTTGATTGTTTGCTCGATTATCTGCATGTTGTTGGTTGCACTGTATATACCAGTACTTTTTTTTTCAATGTCTAAATGAAAGCGGAAGGTTTGGCGCTTTAAAATCTGATTCAACCCACCATTTCTTTAGAAATGCCTGTACCAAGTCAGGGTCATTACGATTTCCACAGTTTTCCGGTTGTTGACTGATTTTGTCTGTTTATATACTTATGAGTTTTGACTTTCCCTTTGTAACATTGTTCGGACTTCGGTAATTTTGTTATTACCCTTTTTTACAAGTTGTCTGTATGTTGTTGGCTACATATATCATTTGTGTTTACGGGTCTGACTGTTTTACAGATTATTTTTACATTGTCAAATACATCACAGATATGGTTTTTACAGGTCTGACCGTTTTACATATTATATTTACATTGGTAATTACATCACATATATATATTTTTACAGGTCTTACTATTTTACATATTGCTTGTATGTTGTTGGTGACGATTTCCAGTCTACAAACAGGAAAAGACAGAGGTGAGAAAATATGCTATTACTAAGCACATATTCAATGGCGAGAATAGATACCATAGCAAAATTAAACTTGGCTTTACATATAGGAATATTAATGAAAACGTAGATATCAAATTTAGTGCGCACGACGCAATAGGATATGTCTATATTAAGTGTTCTGTCAGCGAGGAAGTGTGATGAAATGTGGCAGTATAACTTACAGAGGGCCACCTATTTTATCCTGTTACTTGAATATCCTACACCAACAAAGCTGACCGTCATGATAAACCTAAAATAGTATTGGAAGTTTCGACACACATCCATATCTGTACTGCCGTCGGAAATCCAATTATTAGAGGGGAATTGTAGGGAATCCCTTAACCGGTTTACGCCCGCCATATTGTTATGCCTATCTCAAATCAATTTCCAACGCAATATTTCATAGTCTTTTGTGCGTTCAATTATTTGACGTGAGAAGTAGTTGATCGTTTTGCTGATGTTGATGGAATTATTCACCATCACTATTTAAGCTTTCTTTTCAAAATGATAATCAGCAGTTGCTTATTTATTTTGTCTAAAACTTAGAGAGTGGCCAAAAATATATGTTATGTTATTCTCGAGTAAGATTTACGGTTAATTAAATTTAATAGTATCTGTCAACAATATTAATTAGCTTCTGATATCCACCTTCAACATTACCCATTTTGCATAGTATATCAAATAATTTAAAAGTTCTGCAAAAAGGATAAGAGTAACACTTAGGCCAAGACATAAGTTTTCAACATTGTGCTCTATGCATAAGAAGAACGAACTGTTTTCTTACAATATGGAACATGTGGACCGATTCCATTGGTAAAGAAAATTCATGAAATTTCATCAGTAATTTTATTCAATTTGTGAAGCCTTAAGCCAATCACAACTAACATAATCTTTGAATGAGGGACACAAATCTTTTCAATAACTTCTTAAATTTAATGTATATAAATGTGAAGTATTAGTTGATTTTAAATAAAATATACATTGTAATAATATTAAATTAAAGGTAATGACTATTGTAATATTTTTTTAGTGTATAGTCATATAACAAGAATGCTCGCATCTACATGCTACCATTGAAAAAAAATCATCATTAACAAGTCATTCAACTGTCCATACAACATCATAGATAACTCAGATTATGTGATAAAAATCATATTGTCTATAAAACTACAATGTAGAGATAATATCTGTGCAATCTACATCAGAGTAGATTAATTGGCTTGATACATATAGTTTCAAGGATCTTATTGTATCCCTACAAAGACAATATACGTATATTGTGGGAATATATAAAATTTATTTGTACGAGCTTTAGAAACAGATTTCTGCTCTGCTTTGCAGCAATTTTCTTTATTTTCCGACAATGGACGTATATTGGGCTTATCCTGCAATGCCAAAATGTTCAAAACAACTGCCAAGTTATCTGAAAATAACAGAAACAAGCGACGATCTAATCGTTTTCAATGTTGTACTCTGTGACGTCAGCTTATGCGGTTACCGTTCTCATCGTCACCCAACATGAATCTGTTACCAGAAAAACTATGTATAGGGCAGTGACCGTATATATAGTAAATAATTATCCAGTCAAAACAAGTTGACTGCTCAAATAGAATCAGTGCCTGATAAATCAGTATATTGTATTTCTGTCCTTCGCTTAGAATAATGTAGTAAAATCTGACATTAATACACTGTACAATAGTTTATTATCATAAAACTTGCTAAATCCTACAGTTACAAACAGCATTCATTTTAATGGCCTTATTTACATACATTGACGCCTGATGACTACTGGTAAACACAGAAAATTACTTAGTAACAAATGTTTGAATTTTAAAGACTTTGGTGTTATTAAATCTGAAAATGTCATTATGCTGTGTTTATGTTTGTACGGATTGGTGATTTACAGATAGAATTGTAAGCCTGTTATAAACTGGGGCGTTTATACTGCTCTACTAAACAAATAAATGTCGGACAGACTTCAATAAGCAGAAATAAACAATAAGATATAATTCTAGAGCTAACATTCCTTTAAATCAGTCGTCTAGTTAAGATAACATCGCATAGAATAAATGTAAAACAAACATTAGAACGATAGCAGTCAGCATAAAATGAACAGACTAAAACGTCTTTTTCAGAAAATTGATAATTTCGACACTAACGTGAGTTAATATATATGTTTATTATTGGAATTTATAGTAATCAAATCATGTATATTATTATTAAAACTAAGATTATCCACCCAAGGCATTGGTAACCTTAGCCGATTTTGGCTATCGTCTCAAGGCTCTTTAATTTTCTTGCTTCCAAAGACTTTAAATTATTTAGCTTTCCAATATTTTGACTATAAGCGTATATGATGAAGACTATAACAGAAACACGTCGTGAGCAGTAAATTTGATATCTACGTTTTTATTAAGTTTACAGTAATCTGGTAATCTATATACCATTAGTTTATATATTTTCTATGAAGTATTATTTTACTGCATGTAGCATTTCGACATTATCAGAGTTGGGACGACTCCCTAAAGAATTTGATTTGGATGCTGAAGATTTTTCTAATATGGATAAGTGTTTCCATAAGATAAAAGTTCCATTTAAAAAAGAATTTAAAAAGGCTGTCCATAATAATTACATTAAAAAAACTTTCAAAATTAACAGATAATTCAAAACTTTATTTGTATAATAAAATAAAACATGATATTGTTTTGGAAGAGTATTTGATACGGGAAAAAAACTTTAAAAATAGACAACTCATAGCTAAATTTCGGACAAGTGACCATTGCTTGCAAATTGAAACTGGTCGATATAATAATATACCCCGTCAACAAAGACTTTGCACTACTTGTAATATCTTAGAAAATGAATATCACTTCTTTTTAAATTGTCATTTAAATCAGCAACCAAGAAATTTACTAATAAATACTATTGAAAATAAATGTCCTTCTTTTACTAATATGTCACCCATGAATAAACTTGATTATATACTCAATCCAACTTCAGATCTTTTATCGGATGCTTGCACCCTCATAAAACAATCACTAGACTTGAGACGATAGGGTCCACGCCGGTCAAAGATTTCTCCTACATTTACATATATATTATGTTTGTGGTTTTTTTTTTGGTTTTTTTTATATGCTTGCATGCTTTTGTATTGTTATTGCTTAACCCATATGGGTGTGATATGCACTTTGACCAAAAAAATAAATATAATCCCTTAGAATTATTGATATCCCTTTGATCTCAGAAAAAAAGCAAAGGAACCATCTGTTTTGATTGGTTAGCATACAAGCATAACGAAAACTGACTACAACAAATAAAATATATTGTAAACTATTTCTTGTAGATAGTTATCTTATCAATGGTGCTTGCTAAGGAGTATCTGACAATGGAAATGTATGTGATAAAATGAAGAAAAAATGATAAAATGAAGAAGGAAAAACATCACATCAACAGAACTGTGCCAAAATCCAATAGGAAAATCGGGGCGAAATCGATACCCTTTACACATAAATGCATCACCAATTATTGCTTGTTTACTGAAAGTAATTACTATGGAGAATTGGACATTGTGAATGTATCATTCAAATGTACTTGTTGTCTCACTAAAGAGTATTTGACAGTGAAAATGTAAATACATTTTTGCAATTAATTTATTAAAGGTAGTCAATACTGCTGGGTGATATTGTCATTATCAACAGACTGATCATGATACTGTAAATTATCTGTCAATGTAGTGTGATGTCATATACATTATAATGTTTCCGATAAATATAGAATAACGGCAGTTTTGAAGGTCTAGACGGACATTATCGCCAGTATCGGATCGAGTCCAATAGGAATAGCAGTAATACTAGTGATACTGTCTGTCGATACCTTCAAAACTGATGTTATTGTTTTTATCAGTGATGCCATAATAACGTGTTTTACATCAGACTGACTGACGAGTTACGAACTGGCCTAATATTTTTGTGGATCAAGGTCAGTTCAGTGATCCAGACTTTATCAGCGGAAACACATCAGAGGGAAAATGTCCAATTTGGCGATAAAAACAATAACGTCATACATTATCGCTAGCATCACGGCGAGTCCAGAACTCAGTGCGATACTAGCGATAATGTCTGTCTCGAGCTTCATAACTGCAGTTGTTCAATATTTATCACCGTTTACAAATTTTAAGTATTTTTACATGTAAACATGTTTCCAACTCAATAGGAGTTCAACATAAAAAAAGTTATGTGAATATATACAATGTTTTGACATTTTATCTTGACGAATGATCGACATAACTAATCAATGTTTTGTATGTTTACAGTGGTTTAATATTGGCGAATAATTCATAATTAGCTAGAGGTTAATTCCAGCTGCATTTATCATAAACCTATCATCTTATTTACTGCACTATCTTTCCATCTAAATAAAGACATGTAGATATAACAAACAACCTTTAGAGTTAGAAATTATGTGGTTTTATGTTCTATTAGTTGATATCAATTAATTAGTTAATTACCAATTATTGTGAAGATAATATTGTATTGTAACAATCTTAACTGTTGCAATATCAATCAACTCTTCTTATAGATATTATACGTATATTATCTAAATTACACTGAACGTAATATACCTTTTGTAGTGACGTACATCTCACGTATATCATCTTAATTACACTGATATGTCATCTACCTTTTGTAGCGACGTATATGTCTTTGGTAGACGATGAATGTTTGAAATGTTCCAGATATTGAAAAACGTGTAAACATAAAGCAAAATCAGGTTACAATTGCGTTATTCTACGATACAATCGTACGATAATACAAATAAACGATGATAAACCACTTGTACAACATACATTAAAACAACACATACAACGAGGCTATTCCCAAATTTTCAACCTCCAGTACAATTTCAGGATTTCAGAATTTTGAACAACCTTTACAATTAGCCAATTCAACAGTTTTAAAACCAGACGTACAATACGATGATGATTCCATCTCTTAAAGAACTAATACAATTATACATTTCCACAATATTAAACCACCTTCCCAATCAGGAAGCAACACATCAACATTGCAATGCAAAGAATCGTCTTAACTTACCTTTTAAAATGTTTTTCGGAAGATATAACACTTCTTTGAAAGGTATTCTGTCATTTTCGTACAAATGAAATTTGGTTCAAATATGAATATTATTTCCATATTATGTCTTACGAGGTGGTTGTGTACATGTACTTACTATATATAAATGATGGTTGAGGTGATAGGTTCTTTTTCAATAGAACGAATAATATCATATCTTCTATGTCATATATTACAAAAACGTATGTATAATATTCAAGATTAGATCGTTCTTTATAGCAACGCTGTTCGTCCGGTTATGTGTTGGAGTTGGAATTTTCCCACAATTAGACACACTAAGAGTTGAGGTTTAGACTCATTAAACGAATTAAACACCTCCACGTTTTATTGAAGTGTCTCTATCAAGCCAGGAAAGTGTGTGTATTGTATATGTGTGTTTTGGGTATTAAGTTTGCCTCCTCCACGATTTTTCGGTTGAAACTGTTCCGACATTGAGTTGTTTTTTTGGGTATCAAATTTGCCTCCTCCACGATTTTCCGGTTTAAAACTGTTCCGATATTGAGTTGTGTTTTGCTTTCCATTTTACTCTGAAGTTAAAATCTGTTAAAAAGCTTTCAATTAGTAAATATTTCATTTTGCATTTACAGGAGACACAGAGTGTGTAGAGAATCAACAAAATATAAAGTCCCACATGGAGAAGGGTGATATTGGTTATATCATATCTGTATCCTTCCCTGACAACTATACATCAACCAATGGACAATCATGTAGTGTTATTATAAAGTCCTGTAGTACATGTTATATCAAAATAACTATAGAAAATATCACATTACCAGGATGTGTCAATTCACATTCCAAACACAGACATGTTTGTCTAGCTAGGTAAGGATTATGCTTTAATGTTCAGTACACTAATATAATTTCATAAGCATCAATAAGGTGCCTTCTTGAGTATGTAACTTCCGTCAGAACAATTCCAAAATCAAATAGGAAATTTGTAGTAACATAGAAAGAATCCACCCACCTAACACGTATATACATGAACCCTCACATTTCTGTCTTGGCACAGACACTTTAATAAAATGTGACGGGGCTAAACTGTCTCATGGATCCGAACTCCAATCGCAGTGAAATGACGCCATCGTGCAAGTGTTTGCTACATGTGAGAAAATATCGACCCTCATAGATAACTGGCTAAATATCGGAATATATTGCTTATTACATTCAAAATAAATACAGTCTATGTATTATAATGTGTCGCTCAAGAGCCGTAATTTGAAGAAGAAAATATTACGATGACAAAAAGAAAAGATAGACCATTTATTTGGCAGACCAATTATCAACTGCCCTTTGTAATATCTCATTATCTTTAAATCTACTATGTACATGCCTTCGCATCGAGGTATATATACATAGCATTTAGTGTAATGATGTACCATTTACGGAGTATATGCATACAAACTTACAATAGCATACCAATGTTTTATTTTAGCTGTGATCATTTACAAATCCACGAAGTAGATCCACCGTACATTAGTGTAACCCGGAAGAACTATTTCTCTACAGACGAAGGTCAGGTGTATGTTTCATTGTCATCAAATGTACAGATAAGACATTGTATGTCCAGTAAAGCAAGCGTTTTTGGAAAACGGTTTCGAGTTAGATATGAAATTATGGGTGAGTAATATTTATAGAAGACGAACGTGGAGTCCCAAGAGATAGTCGAATAAAGGAACTATCCTGATAAGATAAAAGAAAGCGACCATCTTAAAATAAGAAGAAAAAATAGAAACAGCAGCAGTACCAACAGAAAGTTAAAAAATAAAAAAAATAAAAATAATTTAGATATCTATGTAGTGCACATGAAGCGTTTCTGGAATAACCTTCATCAGCTTAAAGTCAAAAGGTTGGAAAGCCAAATAATCTAAAACTTTGGGAGCAAGTCAGTCAAAGGGCCTAAACGAGATTACTACTTCATTTCTCCCTTACCCATCAGTGGTGTAATGTTTAGAGTACTCGACTCGAGTGCGGTACAAGTCCCAATCGTGTCAAACAAACCAAATACTATACAACTGGCACATGCTGCTTCTCCACTAACTCGCAGCATTAAGGGGCAATAACTGGTTTGCTCGTAATCAGGATAATGTTTCCGAGTGGGGCGACATGTCTATCAGTGCAACACTACGATAAAATCCAACCTAGTGTGTTGGTCTAGTACAAAGCGGATATAATCACCATCTCGTCGAATGTAACTTGTTCTTGCCTTTATATAGTCAAAAAATTGTTGAAGTGGCGTTAAGCAACACTCACTCACTCACTCACTCACTCACTCACTCACTGTCTATAAATATGTAGCCTATTTATTATGAAATAACATTATTATATCAGTCGCTCGTTTGCATTACATTGTACGTACTCGCACATACTTTATAAGTTCATCTTATATATTAGATATTTCAATTCAGTACATGTATATATGATAATTCCAGTTAATAAATAAGTTGATTTATGTACTGTATATATTAGTGTTTAAATTAGTTGAGTGCACCCGGAGAATTTCTAATTGATGAATATTCTGCATTAGGCATTTCTACATAAAGAGTACTGATATGTTCTAGAGCATCGTCCCTTGGTGACTTTTGCAGTTAACTGAATTGTATGACATGCCCTTTTGGGTGGGTGATTACTAATAAATAAAGTATATAGCTGTCTTTCGCTCTGCTTATTTCGACTAATGACATATTACTTCAGAGAAACTGGAAGCAAAGCAAGGAGTGGTTACATCGCCATTTCCTACCAAAGAACCCAGTGGGTATATCACATCACCAAACTTTCCACATGGCTACGCACTCAATGGTGAAACGTTCACATACACCCTCCAGAATCTGGATCCCTATGGACATATCAGGTTGGTGTTTGATGATTGGGAGATAGCCAAAGAAAGTGAAATCCAGGTAAATGAACCAGTACAATACATCACCAAGCCCTTTATATTGTGACATTATTTTGACCTTGGCCGATTCATACATGAATAAAAATGGCAAGCGAACTTTTCTGTCCTGTTTCGAAGTCTGTTTTTATTTATATTACAATGTCATGTATGATAAAAATGTTAAATTTACACACAAAAAGGCAAAAACATTGGACAGATTGGTTGAATTTTTTAAGTACATCTACAGAACGGTCCGGGTTCAACCAGTGTTCATTGCGCTTCGCTCTGCAGTGTCACTAGTGGAGCAGGAACTGCTTACCCTTCCGGAGCACCTGCGTTCACCCCCGGTTTTTAGCGGGGTTTATGTTACTCGATCTTTAGCTTTATATGTATGTTTTGTATGTTTGTAGATCGTTGTTTGTCTTTCTGTACGTTTTCTTTTGGTCATTGTGTTGTCTGTTCTTCTTCGATATACGGATTCTGATTACCCCTTTGGTATCTTCAAACTCTTCTTTTACTAGGAGACGTTTTACTTCTAGTAGACGTATACAGCAAATGTTTATATAGGAGGTAAATGTACAGATTGTAAATTTGGATAAAAGACAATCGATAAAATCAAAACGGAATAGAATATTAATAAAAAAAAAAAAAGTACAACACAAACTCTCATACGGTAGTTAGACATCGTGATTTGATAAATAAACGTTAGAGAATACTGAAGGGGCAATCAAACTCTCATACATACCGGTAGTCAGACATCGTGATTTGATAAATAAACGTTAGAGAATACTGAAGGGGCAATCAAAAATGGACAATCCAGAGAAACTGGCAACACATGGCACACAAGACCAAAAAAAACAAAGCGAAAACACAACACAATATGCGTTGGACACCACTATGCGCTAACAAACACAAATGACGTAAATAAGACGAAACTCAGAACGCAAAGACACATAATTGAACAACACACACAATTATTAGTCAAATATTTCAGAAATAAAAAAGTATACGTCAATAATGACGAAAATCCAATATTTTTTTAATTTGAAGTCAGAAACATAATTTATCAGAAAGCATGTATTTATCAATGTATATAGAATTTCACAATACTGCACCTGCATTATATGATACTAAAGGCAAAAAAAAACCAAAAACTGCAACTAAATATAAAAATGCACGAACAATATTGTAGCAATTATTCTGATATGTCATCTTAAGTTTGCATATTTGTTCTAGAGATAAAGCGATTATCAACTAAGACAAAATCTAAAGAAATATATATATACCTACAAGTTATATAAATAATATTATCATAGACAAAAAAACATTTATATAGACTTGTGTTCAGTCGTGCTGATGGAGATTTTCAAACAAAGTCTCGACAGATATTCTCATTGTTGGTTTTGGCATGTTGATGTTTGTAAAATGTCAGTGTTTTATTCTGGAAGATAATAATCAGATTTATACTTGTAATTTACGTACTGAATTTATATTATAGATATACGACGGTTTGTACGCGCCAAAACCAGCAGACGTCTTCAGACGGTTCAGACGACCAATTATCGTATCCCAGTCCAGTACTATAATAGTTGTGTTTGTTACGGGTAAAAACAATCATCGATGTTGTCAACCAGTAGGATTCAAGGCTTCATATTTTTTTGTTTCTGGTAATTATATTAAAGATGTTCATTTTTTTCTAATCGGGAAGAATAATATCTAAGCGTTTAAAAAGACTGATATGAAAAACTGAAAGATTTTATTTAATTTCTAAGCTACAGATAACAATACCATTTGATATTAATATCCACCTATAGCTACCAAACCATACGAAATACACAAACAAAATTATTGACCTTCAAAATGATTTTTCTCTCTTCAATTAGATTGAAACAGATAGAACTTGACACATGATGACACTACATATTAATTATCTATCGGATGCCATGAGATATTGGTTTATATATATTTAGATAGATCAAAATCTACAAGACGTATTGGTACCACTCATTTTTAAACAGTTAATTCAAATCAAAATAAAAAGTTACCATTAATTATGAAATCGATATCGTCGAATATCCAATTTAAAAAAAACCCAATATATCGGGATGATGTATCTTAACACAGTACAATGCCCTTCAATAATCTTGTTGAAATATACCATGCACTGAATGTACTGGTATCTAGGAAATGATAGACAGTGCTGCCGATTTCCTACAAATTGTACAGCACACTTATGAAAAGAAATTTTAAACAGTGTTGGTCGACAATACCACCGTTATCAACAAAACTCGTCTTAGTATAATTTAGGACATAGTTAAATTACCCGTTAGAGAGAACCCTACAAAAAATCACAATCCATATGTAAACCCAGTAACGAAAAGTTAGAAAATGACGACTTCCACAAATAATTTTGACACACACATTTGTCATCTGCTTGTATCGACGTCATTTGAAAGTAATTCCCTCTTTTTACAGAAAAGTCTTGGGCAGATAAGCCAAACAATAGTAAGTATATGCTATGTATTACGACAGGGGGTAAGGGGTGTGTTTGGTAGAAAGAAAAACTAAAGAAAGAACAGAACTAATTATATGCTTCGCAGATGGACTGTTGGATGTCAAACAAAATAACCAACTGTCATACTGTATACAAATAATGAAACTATTTAAGAATTTAATGGAATCTTTCGTAGCTATTTTGAATTGTGAAAGGGTTGACCGAAGTATTTTTTGTATGAAGTGAAAATAAAAACATTATTTATGTCAAGGCTTTTACATCCCTATAAACCTACATAAATTGCATTCAATACTTATTTTTACATTTTAACATTATACAACACAATTACTATTATTTGTTTTGATACTACACATTTTCAACTGTTCTTATTGTGAGTAATTATTAGTTTTCATGACGTTCGAAAATAATTTCCGGAAGTGTGCATTGTTGAATAGTTTAGATTTTAGAATTTTCATATCTCCCAACACGTGGGTCAAAAACGAAAGCTCTACGATAGGAAGTAAATAAACAGTCATAAAATTAGTAACACGTATGAAATAACTCTCAAAATACGTATTGCATTTACGGTTGTTTCGAATAATTTCCATTCCGTCAAAATTTTGTTATTTTCGTCCGCCAGATCACGTGATTTCGATGGACTAATCGGCATTGAACTTCCGGTGTCAATATTATACACAACAAAAACTCCAATCGATATGTGCCGTTTTAACGTTCGATCCTCAACTTAAATTTTGTTAACATTTTCTGTAAAAGACAGATATCAATTAGATTATTTTATTTGTATCAAAGACTTCAATGCAGAGACAAATACTTCTTTAAAATTAAATTTGTTTTCTTTCTTTATTTGCGACTGTCAGCATCATCAAAGGAAAACGATCTGCCATTATGTATATATTTCGGATATCAGACAGATAATGGGGTACCGAACATCAGTATTTATTTAGCGGTTTCCTTGGCGTCTCCATATTACAATTACTTATAACCTACCGCATCTACGACTATGATATGCTGACGTTGTCACAGTAATAGCGTAAACACCGGAAGTCGCCTGCCGATTTGTTCAGATGTCAAGACAAGAAAAAGACGGAACGTGGTCGGAATTGACATGATTCGAAACAACCGTCACTGTTTCTATGACATGCTACTAATATTAACGAGGCCAGGATAAGGTACTGGTACTTATGTTTTTTCACTAACAAATGTAAAGATTTAATTAAAGATTTTAATTGAAGAAAAAAAACCACCTATTATTTGTTTTGATACTCCACATTTTCAACTGTTCTTATTGTGCGTAATTATAAGTTTTCATGACGTTCGAAAATAATTTCGGGAAGTGTGCATTGTTGAATTGTTGTGCACTTTATTGATCGATGAAGTTTCAATTCCGAAGTCACGTGTCGACCATTTGACCAATCAGATGAGACCTTCTGAATGAAGTGAATATATACAGTCCGACAAAAGTTAAGCACCACCTGACTTGTTTCAATAATATCTTTTCTAATAATGAACTTATTTCAAATCGGTTTGCTGTTTTCGTTACCTGTACACACATACTTACTTACCTGTAAAACAGGTTATTGATCGATTTTTATTTATGTGTATATGACAGGGTGTGTAAAGTGCCACGTGTACTTTTCAACATTTGTGTTTGCGAACGAAAGCTGATTTTTTTTGTGTAGAGTTTTAAGTTTCATTTTCTATTGGATTGGTATGGTGCGGCGAAAATTAACCATACCAGAAAGGTGGCAAGCTGTTGGCATGCATAACGGTGGTTTTAGCCAAACGGGGAATGTTACTGACCGTCCACGTGCAGGTAGACCTCGCAAAGTGACGCCGAGAGAGGACCGGCTCATATCCAGACGGGCACGGCAACGGCCGTTCAGTACAGCTGGTGCACTTCGTGGTAATTTAGCGCTTAGAGGCCACATTAGCACACGCAATGTAATCAGACGCCTCCACCATCATGGAATGCGAGCGCGACGACCCATAAAACGTCCACAGTTGACATTACGTCATCGCCATGCTCGATTTGACTGGTCACATGATCATTTGGGGTCGACTATTCGAACATGGAGACGGGTCCACTGGTCTGATGAAAGTCGTTTTTTGTTACGCCCTACCGACGGTCGTGCAAGGGTTTGGCGCCAACGAAACACTTCATTTTAGGACAACCACATTTTGGGCACAACTGCCTTTGGGGGTGGGGGTGTAACTGTCTGAGATTGTTTTTCCTTTGACTGTAAGTTGGACTTGTACGTTCTTGATGGTAATCTGACAGGCCAAAAATACCGTGACAATGTGCTCGCTCCACGCATAGTCCCCCATTTAGACAATCATGCGTTGGCTGACAGGCCAATGTTCATGGACGACAACGCTAGGCCACATAGAGCCCGAATTGTACAACATTTTTTACAGCAAGAGGCTGTTCAGACAATTCCGTGGCCTGTGATGTCGCCAGACATGAACCCTATAGAGCATGTATGGGACTTTATTGACCGAAAAATTAACCAACGCAATCCAAAATGTCAAAATATTGACGAATTAAGAACTGCTATCTTACAGGAGTGGCAACAGTTCCCCCAAGAACGGCTTAGGCGTCTTGTGCGAAGCATGGCGAGGCGTGTTACCGAACTTCACAATAAACGCGATGGATATATTTGTTATTGATTTTTATGCCTTACACATACGCACAATAGATGCATTTAAAAGTTCTTAAAATCTAAAGACTCTGCATTTTAATGCAATGTTAAAAACTTCCATCAAAGACAAACTGATTTTACGTTTTTCCAGCGCCTGTTTTGAACCCCATTTTTGCCACGTCATAGTCACGTCTTTCAGGATGATAAATACTTCGTAGATTGGTAATTTTAGAGCCCTTGGTGTAGTCTTTTAAGAAGTATAAGAAAAATGGTGATATCTATTTTATTGTTTTAACAGTATTGATGTAAAAAAATATATCGATAAAAATATAGGGTGGTGCTTAACTTTTGTCGGAATGTAATTGTATTTATATGTATTTTATTTGTTATTTAGTATTCCAGTAGAAATATATATATATATAGATTTTCAATAGATTGCAGCTTGAAACTTGACAGGAAACCAGGAGGTAAATTGGAATTAAGTCACGTGATTACATCGTTTCCAGGGATATATGATTGTATATGGATAATAAGAAGACCACAAGGGCGGAAAACTGATGGCATATTATTACGTTTAGTAGACATTGTCATAGGAGAAGGTTTGTTTTTTTTTGTTTTTTTTGTGCTTAACGCCACTTTCAACAATATTTCATCTATATCGTGGCGGTCAGTTTTATTGTTGGAGGAAGCCGGAGGATCTGGAGAAAACCACCGAACCAAGTGACTGACACACTTTATCACATAATGTGTGCACCTCGCCCTGATCGAGGATCGAACTTACAACATCAGTGGTGATCCAACTACCATACGATCACGGCCACGACGGCCCTTCATTGGAGAAGGTATATATAGAATACATTATTGTCATGACAGTTTTAGTTTTCTTAATAAACATATTTAGCATTCACATAATAACTTACGTAACGTCTACGGTAGAGTCTATATCTATTATCAAAATATTCTTGAGAGCATTAGGCGGCCATAACTCACGTAACATCTACTGTAGATTCTATATCTATTATCAAAAGATTCTTGAGAGCAGTAGCCGGCCATAAGTGTGTATTCGCATAGCTGACATCATTAATCCGTAGTGTTCCATTTCCGAATTACGATAGTAAGCAACGCTTGAGATAATGCAACGCACTAACTGATTTTGAATGGATCATCAGACACATGCTGTGCGGGAGCTCCCGTTTGTCCGCCTAGGGACCAATCTATTCTCATGACCTGCTTCATAAACTAGTGACTTGCATAGGTTGATGGAGTCTTCAAAAACTAAGGTCTTGCACAGGTTTACGGAATCTTTAAAAACTAAGTACTGGTACCGTTTTATAGATTCTTCCTGATCATTGAGTCTTTTAAAATCTTTCAAAACCAGTGTCAACATAAAAGTAACGGAAATATCTATACCAAATACAGCTTCTATTGGTGATCATTTTGATACTATGCATATTTTAATACATAAACTTGCTATATCCGTAGGTTGGATACGATATGGGAACAATAGTTTGGAAATAAGAAACGGGGGAACATCATTGGGTAGTCTGGTCGTCTTATTTACATCTAGAAACATCAGTCACGGAACATGGCTCACTTCTACAGATACGGTATATATACGTTTACGTGGAGCTTTAGAACAAGATGATAAACTCAAGTTTATATACGCAGCAGTAGATAACGCTACAGAAGGAGGTGAGTACTGGAATACAGTAACGATAATGGCGTTATATAAATCCCTTTTAGAATATGCCATATGTAACCTTAGCGGGTGCTATTTAAATCCTGTTTTAGAAAATTGTATATATGAACGTTACGGATGTTATTTAATCCCTTTTTACAAAACAGCGTGCATAAACATTAAATGCGTTATATAAATCTCGCGTTTGAAAATGGTATATACATGTATATTACGGTTTTAGTTTGTTACACATATTTTCATTGGTTCTTCAACCCTGAATGTCAGCATATATTCGGAAAACAGACGGGGTATATATTTCAGTCCCCCAAAACGATTAAAACATGGACGACAAAACATTACGCTTCACTGAATCAATGGTAAAATACGGAATAATAAATGTATTTTTATCAAATTAAATGCTGTTTTTATACTCAAAACGGCTGCATGAACAAACAAATATTACAACGGTTAATTCCGTCACAAATACCTGATCGATTCAGCAAACTCCTAGGTTCCACTGCTGTACCATACAAATAAACAAAACGTTGAGCCTTGAAAACTATGGGGGCACACCAAGGTTTTATTTACATGTTGTTAACATTTAAATTATTGAAACTGTTTCGCAAACCCGTTGTTTTGTTATGTGATATATTAATGTTATATTTATAAAGTTTATGAAATTTACTACATATGAAACTGTATTGTTTAGAAATTTAGTACAGTGTTTTCCTTCATGAGACACCCCATACATGAAATATGACGTGACACATATTTTGACGTCAATGAAGAATGACGTCAAAGATACGGAAACGGACATCTAGAGATACGAAAAATGAAAATAAAAGACGCAAATTTATTTAATACAGTTGGATGGTGTATTAAAAAAAACCAATGGTTAAATCCGTAATATATCTGTTATTCAGCTATCAGACAGGGTATATAATGTGACATTCCCGGCTTATGATATATATTCCCTTCGGCTGATAGCTGAATAACATATAATAACCGTTATGGGTGTTATGTAAATCCCTTTTCATAAATTTATTATTTTAACGTTACGGGTGTTATATAAATTCCGCGTTTGAAAATGACATACAAACTGGTTTCAGGTATTATATTACTCCGGTGTTGTTAAATGACATATTTAAAGATTTACGGGTCTAATAAAAACCCTGTAATAGAAAATAACATACAAAGAAGTTATGGTATCATCTTGAAGAGAGGGGAAAAAAACACTATTCTTAAGAGATGACCCTTTACATTGAGCACAAAAAGAACTATGATCTATTTATTTACCATTCAACATTAGGATAGTAGAACAGTCCTGATTGTTCAAATTGTTTCAGCTAAAGGTTTGTCAAAGCGTAGAGGTCGTCGTTAGCCCAAATGTTGTTGTTATTTTCAGTTTTCTTATTAAAAAAGAGCTCTGAAATGACAATATAGTGCACGTAGATTAATAACATTACATGCAGTGCCAACTGTTGCTTCCCAAATGTCACCACTATTGATATAATCGTATAAAATCATTAAGAGACAAACTCCTAATATAAATGTACTTTTGTAATATCTTTATAATTAGGAATGCACCAACTTAAACAATAAATCAAGACAATATGATAAAATCTCTACTTTAATTAAAATTTGGGTTGTTTACCGTAGTGATAGAACTTAATATGATTTTATGTTCTGTGTAAACAATATTCAGTAATATGATCATTTTATAATCATACATTGTTATTTGTTATTTGCCTTTCATATTATTTTCAGTAGGCTGTCCCAAACCTTTAGATTATTTATGTAGTAATCTATGGTGCATAGATAAAAGTTTGATGTGTGATTCTATAGATCACTGTGGTGACAACTCTGATGAAAATCCACACTTGTATTGTTCTATGTCAGGTCAGTACGATAGAAATACATATGTGTAAAGCTCTGTGTCGGGTGAATAAGGCATCTGGGGTATGCGGTTTTGTTCCGTCACCATGGTATGCTAAATTACTATAACAACCCCAATAATATTGTTCATCAGTCTTGTTCTAATTTATAATTGATAATCTTGGGGTGGATTACTGTTCATTCTATTGGTGACAGTGCATATCTTTGAACAACATGGATGTCCAAATATCAAAATTCTTGGTATTTTCATAGACAACAAACGGACATGAACAACAACGAACATAACCACACGATATCACCCAGACAACAACACAAACAATGTAAATTTTAAATTCAATAAGGGGTTGGAAAACAACTTGATTGAAAAATTGCCGAATACCATATTTATCATAAAAAATATGTGTATATCAGTCCTATAACTATCCATAAACAAATTATAATACTGACATTACAAGAAACGTTAACACAGAAACAATAAAATGAAGACGGGTGCTGAAACAAAAATAGACGAAGAAGATTGTAATCCACTAACAAACAGTTGTTCAGTGATTTTGTCTTAGCCAATGAATGTTATCGTGATCTATCATGACATGCTATGTTTATTTGAAGCTAATTTCAGATTGTCGATAAACAATGTTAGTCAGTACGTATTATCTTCTATGTAGATATAGTCAAATATCACTCGTCAGTGGGATATTTACAATAGGAAAAGTCTGAAGATACCAAAGTGATAATCAGAAGCCGTAAGTCGACGGACAGACAACAAATAGGTACAAAAGATAAACAATCATTCACACAACAATACACAGAAAATACAAGCTTGAGCAACACGAACCCCACTAAAAACCAAGCTTGAACTAAACATATTTTGATAATCACCATTTGAAAAGAAATATTTGTAAGTTGAGAGATGAAAAAACCGAGTGATGAAAATGAATTGAGAGACGCCCGGGTCATAAACTGTGATGTTATGAGCTCTTCGTAGTTAGGAATAAGAAAGTACGATACTTTCATATTGATCAGGTGAAACGATAGTGAAACACAACAAAATATATCTAGACTCTCAGACCACCAATCATTATATAAGGTTTGAAGAAAAGAAGAAAATTAGTTATGGTCTATTGGAATAAGCACCCTACACAATTACAACAGACGGACTATGTGTCATCGGATAAATTCCCATAATTCTAGAATTGTAAATGTTAAATCGTCAAAATCGATAATTCCCTCCTTAGGAACTGCTTACACTTCCGGAGCACCTGAGATCATCCCCGGTTTTTTGTGGGATTCGTGTTACTCGATCTTTAGTTGTATGTGTAATTTTTGTAGATCGTTATTTGTCTTTTTGTACTTTTTCTTTTGGCCATTATGTTGTCTGTTCTTTTTCGATTTACAGATTCTGATTACCCCTTTGGTATCTTCAAAACTAATAATCGTATAAAGTTTGATAAAAATCGATCTAAGCAAATATCTTGAATTTAATGTTTATAATTTTTTTTAAATTTTCATATAGATTTATGGAGTAGATGGACTTTAAAGAATGACAAAGGTATGGTTACAGTGTTGTTATACTTCTGATGTCATAGTGTTATATTAATATCATATCTTACTTCTCCTTACATCACTACAAGTCGACATAATGATTCTGTATATGCACTGGAGAAATATGTTATTGTACAAATAGGTTCGAGTGTATTGTACATATATTATCCCTTATGTAAACTGCACACATAGTATCCCTTAGCTGTATGACGGCTATAATTAATGCTAACCATTCAAGGGCACATAGTCTTACCTCTGTTTCATGCACAAGGAGGGGTTCGTTCCATTTGTCTACCAGGGCACTTGGTGTAGCACGTATTTCCTGTGGAAGGAGGAGTTCGTTTTTTGTTATTTTTTCGATGTATCTTTATTTTTTTGCGAGGATTTAACTTTGAATTTTGTTTCACGATTGACCATTGCTAGCAAATCTCATCTTGATTGGATAGTTAATGTTTCCATTGTAGGTTCTGACAGCCAAACAAATAAACCTGCTATATTTAACACATGTTTAGATGGATTTGAATGTATTCAATACAAAGAGAGTATACCTGCCGCTAATGTATGTGTTTGTATTGTAGGTTCTGACAGTCAACCAAGTAAACCTGCTATGTTTAATACTTGTTTAGATGGGTTTGAATGTATTCAATACAAAGAGTGTATACCTGCCGCTAATGTATGTGTTTGTATTGTAGGTACTGACAGTCAACCAAGTAAACCTGCTATATTTAATACTTGTTTAGATGGGTTTGAATGTATTCAATACAAAGAGTGTATACCTGCCGCTAATGTATGTGTTTGTATTGTAGGTTCTGACAGTCAACCAAGTAAACCTGCTATATTTAATACTTGTTTAGATGGGTTTGAATGTATTCAATACAAAGAGTGTATACCTGTCGCTAATGTATGTGTTTGTATTGTAGGTTCTGACAGTCAACCAAATAAACCTGCTATATTTAATACATGTTTAGATGGGTTTGAATGTATCCAATACAAAGAGTGTATACCTGCCGCTAATGTATGTGTTTGTATTGTAGGTTCTGACAGTCAACCAAGTAAACCTGCTATATTTAATACTTGTTTAGATGGGTTTGAATGTATTCAATACAAAGAGTGTATACCTGCCGCTAATGTATGTGTTTGTATTGTAGGTTCTGACAGTCAACCAAATAAACCTGCTATATTTAATACATGTTTAGATGGGTTTGAATGTATCCAATACAAAGAGTGTATACCTGCCGCTAATGTATGTGTTTGTATTGTAGGTTCTGACAGTCAACCAAGTAAACCTGCTATGTTTAATACTTGTTTAGATGGGTTTGAATGTATTCAATACAAAGAGTGTATACCTGCCGCAAATGTATGTGTTTGTATTGTAGGTTCTGACAGTCAACCAAGTAAGACTGCTATATTTAATACTTGTTTGGATGGGTTTGAATGTATTCAATACAAAGAGTGTATACCTGCCGCTAATGTATGTGTTTGTATTGTAGGTTCTGACAGTCAACCAAGTAAACCTGCTATATTTAATACTTGTTTAGATGGGTTTGAATGTATTCAATACAAAGAGTGTATACCTGCCGCTAATGTATGTGTTTGTATTGTAGGTTCTGACAGTCAACCAAGTAAACCTGCTATATTTAATACTTGTTTAGATGGGTTTGAATGTATTCAATACAAAGAGTGTATACCTGCCGCTAATGTATGTGTTTGTATTGTAGGTTCTGACAGTCAACCAAGTAAACCTGCTATATTTAATACTTGTTTAGATGGGTTTGAATGTATTCAATACAAAGAGTGTATACCTGCCGCTAATGTATGTGTTTGTATTGTAGGTTCTGACAGTCAACCAAGTAAACCTGCTATATTTAATACTTGTTTAGATGGGTTTGAATGTATTCAATACAAAGAGTGTATACCTGCCGCTAATGTATGTGTTTGTATTGTAGGTTCTGACAGTCAACCTGCTATATTTAATACTTGTTTGGATGGGTTTGAATGTATTCAATACAAAGAGTGTATACCTGCCGCTAATGTATGTGTTTGTATTGTAGGTTCTGACAGTCAACCAAGTAAACCTGCTATATTTAATACTTGTTTAGATGGGTTTGAATGTATTCAATACAAAGAGTGTATACCTGCCGCTAATGTATGTGTTTGTATTGTAGGTTCTGACAGTCAACCAAATAAACCTGCTATATTTAATACATGTTTAGATGGGTTTGAATGTATCCAATACAAAGAGTGTATACCTGCCGCTAATGTATGTGTTTGTATTGTAGGTTCTGACAGTCAACCAAGTAAACCTGCTATGTTTAATAATTGTTTAGATGGGTTTGAATGTATTCAATACAAAGAGTGTATATCTGCCGCTAATGTATGTGTTTGTATTGTAGGTTCTGACAGTCAACCAAGTAAGCCTGCTATATTTAATACTTGTTTAGATGAGTTTGAATGTATTCAATACAAAGAGTGTATACCTGCCGCTAATGTATGTGTTTGTATTGTAGGTTCTGACAGTCAACCAAGTAAACCTGCTATATTTAATACTTGTTTAGATGGGTTTGAATGTATTCAATGCAAAGAGTGTATACCTGCTGCTAATGTATGTGTTTGTATTGTAGGTTCTGACAGTCAACCAAGTAAACCTGCTATATTTAATACATGTTTAGATGGGTTTGAATGTATTCAATACAAAGAGTGTATACCTGCCGCTAATGTATGTGTTTGTATTGTAGGTTCTGACAGTCAACCAAGTAAACCTGCTATATTTAATACATGTTTAGATGGGTTTGAATGTATTCAATACAAAGAGTGTATACCTGCCGCTAATGTATGTGATGGTTATATGGACTGTGATGATAGATCTGACGAAATTAATTGTGGTAATTATTAATACTATTTAGTCTACTAGATATAGAATATTGGCAGTTTTAAATGTCGAGACAGACATTATCAATAATATTTCAGCGAGTCCTACATTAAAGTTCTTATCATTAACGTCATAATGCGTTTGACGTTATACTGACCGATAATGTTAGGATCAGAGTCAGTTTGTTGGTACTGAAAACAGCACTCGGTGAGATCAAAGGAAAAATGTTTGTTGATGCTGACAACAGCACTCGGTGAGATCAATGGAAAACTGTTTGTTGATACTGACAACAGCACTCGGTGAGATCAAAGGAAAAATGTTCAAAATACCTATAATGTAATATAACAAGAACTAAATTATACTGACATTTTATTGTTTTAATCGACTGTGTTACAGAATCGGCCTATACATCAAATACAACAATATGTTTGCATCCATGGAAATCAAATGACGCCAGCTCATTATAGTTGTTTAATGTCAAATAACTTGTGTTACATTAGTTATGGATAATTACAAAGTAGATGTTTTATAACAATATAATAATGCAGTAGAGTATCAATGTTCTATGATTACGTACAGATAAACAACAACATTAATGATTGTTGGTTGACATCTATTCTGAATTTTTATTGAGATAAAACAATTTAAGCAATATCAAGATAAAGTCAATTTCTTACCCTTAAGTCTAGACCGCCTTTTCTCAACAATCCCACGTTACATAAAAGATGAATTTGAATTTTGAAATACAGGTATTCAACAATACCAGAAAATATACTAATAACAAGCTTAGAATTTTAATTTTTACTTTGTCACTCTTGTTTTTGTGGTCATTAGTGGTGATTTATGTTTGCTTTACGCATGTTTTTTGTATTATTAGCTCTAGCGTGGTATGGTGTAAATTGTGGGTTTGGGATTTTATTCTGCAGTATTCAATATTTTTTTCTCAATATTTTATTATCAAAGTCTCATCTCTTAAATAGTATGATAGATAGAATAAAGTGAGTTAAATATGATTCAAATAAAATGTGGATATTGATTATACATATGTTATTTCTGATTTTATTTTTTCCAGAATACTATAAAAATAGTTTATCATCGCCATCATTTAACAGAATAACAATGACTGTTTCCATGGTGATGTATATAATATGTATTCTACCTACATAGAGACACAGTGTGTATCTAGAGTGTCTAAAAAGTCATGCTTACAGCGCCAAGAAATCTCTGTAAGAGTTCAAAGGATCAGTTATCATTCCAAGTAAACAAGCTTAACAACGGAACACAACGTACTGATAATTAAAAACATACCATATATGGTTTAAATATAAGACACATGCCACAATTGCGTTGTATAAATAAAAGATTTAATGATTATAGTGATAAATAATCGTTATTGTGTAAAAATAGAGAAAGACGATATTGTGTAGAAATAAACATGTTTGTTTATACATTTAATACTTTCTTGGTACAAATAAGTATTTGATTGATATTGGTGTTTGTTCATGGTAACCATCTTAATCAATTGATAAGAGTTTTTATGCTATTAAAGGTACTTAGCCACTGTGTAATATTGAATTCAGATCTACAAAACACTAATTTTTTATGAACGAAAATGTCATACATGAAATATATAAAGGTTTATTTAGAGTGTGAAATCAGAGTACATGTAACAGTAGAAATCAGAGTACATGTAACAGTAGAAATCAGGGTACATGTAACAGTAGAAATCAGAGTACATGTAACAGTAGAAATCAGAGTACATGTAACAGTAGAAATCAGAGTACATGTAACAGTAGAAATCAGAGTACATGTAACAGTAGAAATCAGGGTACATGTAACAGTAGAAATCAGAGTACATGTAACAGTAGAAATCAGAGTACATGTAACAGTAGAAATCAGAGTACATGTAACAGTAGAAATCAGAGTACATGTAACAGTAGAAATCAGAGTACATGTAACAGTAGAAATCAGAGTACATGTAACAGTAGAAATCAGGGTACATGTAACAGTAGAAATCAGAGTACATGTAACAGTAGAAATCAGAGTACATGTAACAGTAGAAATCAGAGTACATGTAACAGTAGAAATCAGAGTACATGTAACAGTAGAAATCAGAGTGCATGTAACAGTAGAAATCAGGGTACATGTAACAGTAGAAATCAGAGTACATGTAACAGTAGAAATCAGAGTACATGTAACAGTAGAAATCAGAGTACATGTAACAGTAGAAATCAGAGTACATGTAACAGTAGAAATCAGAGTACATGTAACAGTAGAAATCAGGGTACATGTAACAGTAGAAATTAGAGTACATGTAACAGTAGAAATCAGAGTACATGTAACAGTAGAAATCAGAGTACATGTAACAGTAGAAATCAGAGTACATGTAACAGTAGAAATCAGAGTACATGTAACAGTAGAAATCAGAGTACATGTAACAGTAGAAATCAGAGTACATGTAACAGTAGAAATCAGAGTACATGTAACAGTAGAAATCAGAGTACATGTAACAGTAGAAATCAGAGTACATGTAACAGTAGAAATCAGAGTACATGTAACAGTAGAAATCAGAGTACATGTAACAGTAGAAATCAGAGTACATGTAACAGTAGAAATCAGGGTACATGTAACAGTAGAAATCAGAGTACATGTAACAGTAGAAATCAGAGTACATGTAACAGTAGAAATCAGAGTACATGTAACAGTAGAAATCAGAGTACATGTAACAGTAGAAATCAGAGTACATGTAACAGTAGAAATCAGAGTACATGTAACAGTAGAAATCAGAGTACATGTAACAGTAGAAATCAGGGTACATGTAACAGTAGAAATCAGAGTACATGTAACAGTAGAAATCAGAGTACATGTAACAGTAGAAATCAGGGTACATGTAACAGTAGAAATCAGAGTACATGTAACAGTAGAAATCAGAGTACATGTAACAGTAGAAATCAGAGTACATGTAACAGTAGAAATCAGAGTACATGTAACAGTAGAAATCAGAGTACATGTAACAGTAGAAATCAGAGTACATGTAACAGTAGAAATCAGGGTACATGTAACAGTAGAAATCAGAGTACATGTAACAGTAGAAATCAGAGTACATGTAACAGTAGAAATCAGAGTACATGTAACAGTAGAAATCAGAGTACATGTAACAGTAGAAATCAGAGTACATGTAGCAGTAGAAATCAGAGTACATGTAACAGTAGAAATCAGAGTACATGTAACAGTAGAAATCAGAGTACATGTAACAGTAGAATTCAGGGTACATGTAACAGTAGAAATCAGAGTACATGTAACAGTAGAAATCAGAGTACATGTAACAGTAGAAATCAGAGTACATGTAACAGTAGAAATCAGAGTACATGTAACAGTAGAAATCAGAGTACATGTAACAGTAGAAATCAGAGTACATGTAACAGTAGAAATCAGGGTACATGTAACAGTAGAAATCAGAGTACATGTAACAGTAGAAATCAGAGTACATGTAACAATAGAAATCAGAGTACATGTAACAGTAGAAATCAGAGTACATGTAACAGTAGAAATCAGAGTACATGTAACAGTAGAAATCAGAGTACATGTAACAGTAGAAATCAGGGTACATGTAACAGTAGAAATCAGAGTACATGTAACAGTAGAAATCAGAGTACATGTAACAGTAGAAATCAGGGTACATGTAACAGTAGAAATCAGAGTACATGTAACAGTAGAAATCAGAGTACATGTAACAGTAGAAATCAGAGTACATGTAACAGTAGAAATCAGAGTACATGTAACAGTAGAAATCAGAGTACATGTAACAGTAGAAATCAGAGTACATGTAACAGTAGAAATCAGGGTACATGTAACAGTAGAAATCAGAGTACATGTAACAGTAGAAATCAGAGTACATGTAACAGTAGAAATCAGAGTACATGTAACAGTAGAAATCAGAGTACATGTAACAGTAGAAATCAGAGTACATGTAGCAGTAGAAATCAGAGTACATGTAACAGTAGAAATCAGAGTACATGTAACAGTAGAAATCAGAGTACATGTAACAGTAGAATTCAGGGTACATGTAACAGTAGAAATCAGAGTACATGTAACAGTAGAAATCAGAGTACATGTAACAGTAGAAATCAGAGTACATGTAACAGTAGAAATCAGAGTACATGTAACAGTAGAAATCAGAGTACATGTAACAGTAGAAATCAGAGTACATGTAACAGTAGAAATCAGGGTACATGTAACAGTAGAAATCAGAGTACATGTAACAGTAGAAATCAGAGTACATGTAACAATAGAAATCAGAGTACATGTAACAGTAGAAATCAGAGTACATGTAACAGTAGAAATCAGAGTACATGTAACAGTAGAAATCAGAGTACATGTAACAGTAGAAATCAGGGTACATGTAACAGTAGAAATCAGACTGTCATTTGTATTCTTAGGATATAGCAAAGAAACTGTATCTTAGTAAAATACCAGTTATGCAAAGTGTATACCGTGATAGTAAAAAAAAATGAAATAAAGACAAAATGAAAGAGGTCCGTCAAAACACCCCAAAACCAAGAGTCGGAAGCAACATCAGCTTATTATATAGATATCTCTCCTATCTGTAGCATGTTGATTCACTCTATGGTAAACTACAAGCAAAACTAGAAGTGATACTTAACCTTGTTGGTGGTCAGTTTATGGTTTTGCTTGACTGTGTAAAAATATAAGACCGAACCTAAATATGATAGTCAACTTTTTGTGTACAAGACTGTAGCGCCATGAAAGCAAATGCATCACATCTTAAATTGCAAGCAGGAGCATACAAGGATATAAGTAGCTCAGAAAAGGGCAAGCTTAAACTATCTGCGACGATCAGACAGTTAACAATGCCATAGGCCGACGCGAACAACCATTCATGCAACATATAAATGAGCTTTTCTCGATTCCTTGATAAAAAAAAACCATCACAACCACATGAAAGGGCAGTTAAAGTGGTAGAATGAGAAGGTAGAGGCCCCTGATGGTGGTTTCGATGATAAATAGGAATTGGTACACCAGGTAATAAAATGAAAAACACAAATATCATACTGTCGGAATATTCCAATACACAAATATCATACTGTCGGAATATTCCAATACACAAATATCATACTGTCGGAATATTCCAATATCCAATAGAAAAATCGTAGAAAGAGGTAAAATTGATACCCTATCACACAAATACATGACCGCTAACTTTCCTGTCAAATGTGCCTTAGACATCATACGACTTGCCCATGATACTCAATTGTCTGGTTACTAAAGTACACGGAAAACTTGCCACAATATTTTACAACACTTTTACTGAAAAAGGCTTTACATGGTGCGTCATGTAGATAATGTCATGTATGTCAGGTTGTTAATAAACCCAGTCTGTATCATTAGTTTGTGCTGTAGATATACCTAACGTAGTCACGTATAGTCTTAGCTTGGATTAGGTGTAGAGGCTCATTTCTCTCAAGTATTAAGTAACACGTCAAGTTCCACTAGTGGAGTAAGAACTGCTTACCCTTCGGAAGGCGAACATGAGTTAATTCTCTATTTTTACATATATTTATATTTGTTAGTGTGATTTGTGTTGCTATATGTCATCACGTTTTTATTAGTTCCGTGTTGTGATGTCCTCTATGATTTCTGCGTCAAAACCATATCACCACAGATGTTGTGAGCTCGAATCTCGATCAGGGAGAGGTATACAACATTATGTGATAAAGTGTGTCAGTGACTTGCTACAGGTCGGTGGTTTTCTCTGGGTCCTCCGGTTTCCTCCACCAATAAAACTGACCACCATGATATAACTGAAATATTGTTGAAAGTGGCGTTAAAAACTATCAAACAAACAAACAAACATATTTTTGGTTTTGACTCTCATTTGTCTTATAGAAGTTTTATTTATTTTATTCATGTTATTGTATCTGTTTACCTATACGGTGTCCAATACGGTTCCCATATCAAAAGATGTTCGCGTCTTGTAACCAGTATCACAGTCAGTCCCACAAAATGAGCAGGAACTGTTTATCCATATCGAGTACCTGAGTTCACCCCCAATTAGTGAGATTGTTGCTGTTCAATTTTAAGCTATGTCAAGCATTGTTCGTCTTTGTGTCTCTTCCTTTAAGCCGTTTTATTATTTTCGTTTCTTCGACTTACGGATTCTCTTTTAGTATCTTTACATCTCTTTATTCTCACAAATCACAGATAGCCTTAGACTGCCTCCCAGTTCTGACATAGGGTTGCGCCCATATACCCATCTATTTTACTAAGGTTTCGAGTCTTCTACCCAAGGCCGGGATTCACCAGTCATTTCGTTTTATCTGTCCGCACACACACTACCCCCAATACGTTTTGTAGTCATAACACTTATGAAAAACTGCCATAAATGGTGATTACCACCCAACTCTAATTTTGGCTTTGCTTCGTTTTGACAATATGCTCCAATATATTCATGTCATTTAATTAATTAATTTTCGAGCTACACGGATGAAATTCCCTCAATCAAAATATGCAATTGTTGTATTTATAAACTATGTATTATTGTTTTGATTATCTCCCTTGATATAGTACTGCCTTGGTCCACTATGAAACATGTTTTTTTTTATCGTCTGCTGATACGTCGATTGGTGGTAGATCTAACCAAATGTGATGTCAATTATAACTGTCAATGTACTGATTATTTTAGATCATTCCCCGATATAAAAAGACAATATCATCACCATAATATCTTTTTTTTGCCATAGTTAGAAACAAATCAATACATTTTATAAATAATAAATCTCCAATAATTTGTAAAAAGCTTTATGATAAATATGAACATTTTGTTCATTAAATATTTTTATAATATATCTACAGTATGAGTCGATGCAGTAATTACATCAGCTTGAATTCAATACCACTGATATATAAATTCAAGTATACAATATAGATACAATAGTCCACTGTTATAAGACCACCCTCACCTCATCTTTCGCATAAATCAGACCAGATTTGAGATGCACCAAACCAGTATAATTCTACTAGATTGTCCCCTTGAAGGGATGACATCCTCCTATGATGCTACTTTTTCATTGCAGAGGTAGTGCCCTTATAAGCCAGGACTATTGTACATGTAAAATAAAATTCTCATTTCAATCACTTTTACCACATCCACTTGTTCTATGAAAGACAAATAACATAATTCTGACAAATGGAACGCAAAATTATTTGAGTTGATGTTAGTACAATGATACAAAGGTAAAATGGCGATTAGCGGGAAACACAAAATAAATAATGATAAAAAAAACCAAGCAGAGAACATGAACTCCCTCAAAAGGCCGGAGTGTGGTAGGGACAGTTATACAAAGGTAAAATGGCGATTAGTGGGAAACACAAAATAAATGATGATTAAAAACCAAGCAGAGAACATGAACTCCCTCAAAAGGCCGGAGTATGGTAGGGACAGTTATACAAAGGTAAAATGGCGATTTGTGGGAAACACAAAATAAATGATGATGAAAAACCAAGCAGAGAACATGAACTCCCTCAAAAGGCCGGAGTGTGGTAGGGACAGTTATACAAAGGTAAAATGGCGATTTGTGGGAAACACAAAATAAATGATGATGAAAAACCAAGCAGAGAACATGAACTCCCTCAAAAGGCCGGAGTGTGGTAGGGACAGTTATACAAAGGTAAAATGGCGATTTGTGGGAAACACAAAATAAATGATGATAAAAAACCAAGCAGAGAACATGAACTCCCTCAAAAGGCCGGAGTATGGTAGGGACAGTTATACAAAGGTAAAATGGCGATTAGTGGGAAACACAAAATAAATGATGATTAAAAACCAAGCAGAGAACATGAACTCCCTCAAAAGGCCGGAGTGTGGTAGGGACAGTTATACAAAGGTAAAATGGCGATTTGTGGGAAACACAAAATAAATGATGATTAAAAACCAAGCAGAGAACATGAACTCCCTCAAAAGGCCGGAGTGTGGTAGGGACAGTTATACAAAGGTAAAATGGCGATTTGTGGGAAACACAAAATAAATGATGATAAAAAACCAAGCAGAGAACATGAACTCCCTCAAAAGGCCGGAGTGTGGTAGGGACAGTTATACAAAGGTAAAATGGCGATTTGTGGGAAACACAAAATAAATGATGATGAAAAACCAAGCAGAGAACATGAACTCCCTCAAAAGGCCGGAGTGTGGTAGGGACAGTTATACAAAGGTAAAATGGCGATTTGTGGGAACCACAAAATAAATGATGATAAAAAACCAAGCAGAGAACATGAACTCCCTCAAAAGGCCGGAGTATGGTAGGGACAGTTATACAAAGGTAAAATGGCGATTTGTGGGAAACACAAAATAAATGATGATAAAAAACCAAGCAGAGAACATGAACTCCCTCAAAAGGCCGGAGTATGGTAGGGACAGTTATACAAAGGTAAAATGGCGATTAGTGGGAAACACAAAATAAATGATGATTAAAAACCAAGCAGAGAACATGAACTCCCTCAAAAGGCCGGAGTATGGTAGGGACAGTTATACAAAGGTAAAATGGCGATTAGTGGGAAACACAAAATAAATGATGATAAAAAACCAAGCAGAGAACATGAACTCCCTCAAAAGGCCGGAGTGTGGTAGGGACAGTTATATTTCTTATCTTATAGATATGGTTAAAATATGAGGTAAGAATACAAACTATCATAAGCAGGATATATTACACTTTACGTTTTTATTTTCCCTATTTGTCTTTGTTAGCGCAGCCGGTCACTATTTTCGTATATGGACCGGTCACTATGTTAGTATATGGACCGGCCAGGTACTTGTATTATTATTTTAGATAAAAAGTATAATATAGCAAATAGTTCATGTCACGTCGTGTCATATGGCAGTATATGGACCGGTCCGTCACCAAAAAAATATTATATGGACCTCAGAAGCTTCGGTCCATATAATATTTTTTTGGTGACGGACCGGTCCATATACTGCCATATGACCCTCAGTGCCATGAACTATTTGCTATATACATAAGACCAATGGAACATACAAACATAAATGAATTGAATGGTACAACGCCATTTTAAATGTTTAAAAACCAAACCAAAATGCGATACCCTTTCAATCACTTAACAACATAAATGTTTTACACAATCCTGGTATACGTAGAACATCGGTAGGGTTGGTTTGATACTGACATACAATGCAATGACATGTATACAAAACGCTGAACAAAATGACTCGTGCATAAAACAAACAGAGCGAACATAATGTAGATTCAATTGTTAAATTGGTATACAACCAGAGAATAATGACCAAAACATTATCAGACAGTCTTGATTTCTGTCAAACATTTCTAAAGAATCTATTAGGTATTACATCACCACTTCTGTGTGTCAACACTACGTTAAAGAAGGTGCAGTTCTAACATCTCGGATGATACTATACACACCTTAGAGGTGAAGTTGTTAATCATAACGCACAAGTATTATATTTACATACAGTATACGTGAAGCTATTAACAAAACGTATGAGTAGTATACGTCCAGTATACGTTAAGCTGTTAACAAAACGCATGAGTAGTATACGTCCAGTATACGTTAAGCTGTTAACAAAACGCATGAGTAGTATACGTCCAGTATAGGTGAAGCTATTAACAAAACGCATGAGTAGTATACGTCCAGTATACGTTAAGCTATTAACAAAACGCATGAGTAGTATACGTCCAGTATACGTTAAGCTATTAACAAAACGCATGAGTAGTATACGTCCAGTATAGGTGAAGCTATTAACAAAACGCATGAGTAGTATACGTCCAGTATAGGTGAAGCTATTAACAAAACGCATGAGTAGTATACGTCCAGTATACGTTAAGCTATTAACAAAACGCATGAGTAGTATACGTCCAGTATACGTTAAGCTATTAACAAAACGCATGAGTAGTATACGTCCAGTATAGGTGAAGCTATTAACAAAACGCATGAGTAGTATACGTCCAGTATACGTTAAGCTGTTAACAAAACGCATGAGTAGTATACGTCCAGTATACGTCAAGCTGTTAACATAACGCATGAGTAGTATACGTCCAGTATACGTTAAGCTGTTAACAAAACGCATGAGTAGTATACGTCCAGTATACGTTAAGCTGTTAACAAAACGCATGAGTAGTATACGTCCAGTATACGTTAAGCTGTTAATCTGGGGAATGAGTAATATACACACTGAATACGTCCGGCTGTTAACATAATGCACGAGCAATATACATACAGCATACGCAAAGCTGTTAACATACTGGATGGGAAAAATACATACCATAAAAATATATACGCAGCACGTGCAAAAATAACAAAAACAATTACACCGTACACGTCAAGAGGTTTATATATCCTTCTAAGATACCAACCCTTCAAGGAACATTTGTAATGGCAAAATTCTAATATTTTCTTACAGAGGTTAGTAACAACTGACTCCATATTCGGTTGGCTTAGTAGGTTTATGGTGTTTAACGCTACTATCAACAATATTTCAGTAATATCGTGGCAGTCAGTTTTATTGGTGGAGGAAACCGGAGTACCTGGAGAAAACCACCGACCTGTCACAAGTCACTGACAAAACTTTATCACATAACGTTTTATGTCAAATTCGAGGTAAATGTTAATAATAATAAGATCTTTACAGCTTTCTTGGAATTTGCAAAATTTTGATTAGTTGATTATTGACTGATAAAACGTTATCAATACACTTGTATGTGTGATTAAATATTGGAGCTGTTTTATATGAATTACAGCCAATACCTCATTTGTTTCGTTAAGATACAACCAAAGCATTCCAACATGTTTGTATTAATATCTATATATATCTCTTGCCATAATTAACATTGTTAACCGTCCGATCGTTATCTAGAATCAAAACCATAGTCTCTGGTAAAAACAAAACATTCTTCATGTTAAACATGACATTCTTAAAATAGAAAACACACAAATACAACAATTATAAAACTAATATCAAGTCCCCACTATATACAAAATGATTTTTAAAAATAGAAATTCAGAACAAGTAAAATAAATAAATATTTACAATCTCTGAAAACTGAAAAGTATGGATGAAAGAGTCAATAATCTATCACAGAGGGAAAGCAACAGAAATATCCATGCTGACTGTGTATCAAGGCCACATATATTGCGTTGTATTCCATTGTTGACTGCTTATTGAGCCGTTTTCTAAGACTCTCCAATCAAATGCATATAAAATTTACATATATTTAAGTTATATTTCTAACTTGAGCAATGCACTTATTTCTATGGAAGACTACAATAAATTCTTATAAAAACTGTTTTGTTAAAGGATTTCCTTGAAACTAGATCTATAATAATCATTTATCTGATATTACATTCACATCAACGATTTCCTCCCGGTTCCATTTCTAATCATTAATATGACTTTCCCTTAGAGTAGTCTATTTATGTTGATTGTCTGATAATAACTTAGACGACGGATTCCCCTCAGTAGAGTCCACTTCAAAATCACTACCTTCTTTATCATCTTTACCTACTTGTGAATATGCTGAATAAAACTTCCTTCCATAGTCAACAGTAGCGTCCCAGCGACGATAGCTTCTAATTCTTTGTTTTCTCTTCACTATTATTATAACGCTAATCAATAGGATCAGCGTAATGACGCAGATGCCAACACCTAACATTACTTTATTTGATGTTTGATCAAAGAATTCGTCAACAGAGGACGATGTTTGTATGTCTTTGTCATCGTTGTCATGCTGTAAAGACGGTGTTGTGACCGTTCCTTTCTTAGCAGTATCAGTATTACTTCCACTCTTGCTAACAACAGGCTTATGTGACTCCGTTACTATAACTGGGGGTTGAAAGAAATGTCCATGACTGCTCTGTGTAATCCATATTGAATCCAAAACTGTCTTTGTCTTTGCAGATATAAGTTCCCATGACAGATGTGTGCTGTTGTATACCTTTAGTCTAGTAAAACTGTTTAAACCTTTTTCTCCCAGCCGAACCGCTGACCATTTGGCTAAAGACAAGACAGAATAAAACATTATGTTCATAATTATAAAATAGGCAATATGAAGAATGTCAATCCACACGATTAACTCTAAAAAAAATTTGGCAACGAGGGTCTAAACCATCAGATCTCAATAAAGTGTATAAACAAGGATATTTTACACCCAACAGATCATGTTTAAAAGATAATAAACATTGAGCGTCTAAATCAATAGGATCGCATTTAAAGATAAACACTGAGGATCTACACCAACACTTCACATTAAAAAGGTGCATTGGTGGTCTAAACCAACAAATCACATTAAAAAAGATAATCATTAAGGGTCTTTACCAATAGATCACATTAAAATGATAAACATTGAAGGTCTAAACAAACAGATCACATTGAAAAGATACATTGAGGGTCTAAACCAACATATCACATTAACAATGAGCATTTAGGGTCTAAACCAACTGATCACATTGAAAAGAAAATCATTGAGGCTCTAAACATTTAACACTTCCGGAGCACCGAGGATCATTGTCCTAATAGTTTTCGAGTACAAAGTGCATAGCTATACTCTAATATCGTCCAATCAGAAAGATGTGTTTATTTGATATGACTTTCTGATTGGATGTTTTTCGAGTTTGAGAACAAAATCGGTACCCGAATATTTTATGACCGTAAGCTCTGGTCTCACCCCAGGGTTCGTGTTTCATGTTGTCCGTGCTGTTGTGCTTTTGTTTTGCCTAAAATTTTATGGTTTTACTGTTGTTGTATTTGGAATCCATTTACGGTAAAAAAAAAAAAATCTCCTTAGACTTGTGTACTCTGCGTTCGTCTTCGGACTTGTGCACTCTTGCGTTCGTCCTCGGACTTGTGCAATTTGCGTTCGTCATCGGATGTGTGCACTCTGTGTCAGAAAAGGATAACTTGCGCTCGCCCCTAATATATTTCTTACAGAAATAAAGTTACAACAATCAAAGAGTTACTAGTCATCTTGCTATATATAAGTATAGCATGAAGTAATGGCTGGTGACTATTATAGAAGTTTTTATCCTGTTTTAGACTGTGAATAAAGTCTCACAACCGTGCAACGTTGTATTTCATATGTCAATTACTTGATCCATACGGCTTATCAAAGAAACGAATAAGAAAGATGTAACACATAAAGAACTTTTTGTCTTTAACATAAAGTATTGTTTAGTGTTTGTTGGTTTACTTTATAATACTTACGAGTATTTGTTTCTGTTTCCTGTTTAAATTCTCCAGCTTTAGTAGTAGTTCCAGTTATTATCTGTACTGGTGCTTTAGGGTTGTTATAATCTGTACCTAAAACATTCCCCTTGTACTGAGGGTATAATCGTTCATATGAAGGTCCGTGAGCCTGTATAATAAGGTCCACTCCATACGTAAATAACAAATCTTCAAGGCTAAAAAATTACAATATTTATTTATTAGTAATATTAGATACTTTGTTATGTATTACTTCCCGATTTAAAACCTGTAAGAAAGGTTTAAAGATATCACAGGTACAATCTTGAACCGTAAATCGAAGAAAAACATACAAAAAATGGGGAAAAAGGAGAAAAAGACAAGCAATGGTAAAAACTATAGCTTTGAAGACCTAAAACCTCACTTAATGTGGTACCATACACTTCAGGTAAAATTTGATCTCCTCGTTTAATTTTGTTATTTTTTTGGCAGTGTGTTTGAATATATCCACTGTAATAAATATCAAAATTTTAACAAATTCCAACCAACAGACTCAGAGCTATACATTCATTAGCCACATAACAGCTTTTCTCTCTGTGGGTTTGATCACCGAAATGCTTGAAATCTGTATACAAACATCATATGATCAAAACGTTCAACTGATTTTAAAGAGTTATCTCCCTGTAGTGTATGGTATCCCCTTAAACAGGAAGTAAACTCATGTGCTCCGGGAGCGTAAGCAGTTCCTGTTCCAATAACTAAAGTGGTACCCGGTATGTTTCTGTTATACGACACGAACATCATTCGATGTGTAAATCGTGTTAGACAGCAGTATATATAAATAGATACAAATAACACAAATAAAACCTGGAACCCCTTCAAAACAAATATGAGTAAAGAAGAACCTAACATTTGTTAATACAGCACCATACAGTATTGTGTTTCTTTGTTTCGGTTTTTTACTCTTAAACTCTAGTCTTACAATATAATATATGTTTCACATGAGTAATAACATGCACAAAAATCAACAGCCGGTTGAATATGATCTATGTACGATATTTGTATAACCGCCAAACGGACTGTATATATAAACGAGGCTAAATTGTTGTGGAGCACGGCACATTTGGAACAAAAATAGTACTCTAGTGAATATAGAAATATATAGACATATTTCAAAACCAAATGGTGGTGAAAATTATGGTAAATGTTTCAGCTTTGACTGATGTTGATAAGGATAAACCAAATATAAACATGTATGACTAGATATACATTTGCATAATGATAAAATCAATAAAATATGTACATAAATTGCGAAGTCGGCTAGAAAAACATGTCAGAATTATCTTTATTTCACTGTATGTTCATTTATTAACATTCTATAGAAGTTGTGTTAGAACAAAGTCACAATATTATATATATGAAGTTTCTATTTGTATATATTATATATAATTTCTGACTCGTGTTATTGTGAGCAAATTAATAAATATATGTACTTTTGTGTATTTATGGTGACATTGTCATGGATACAAAATTTTACATTAATTCAGAATTTATAGATCTTTAATATTACATGATGCGACAACGAATGATAACAATGAAAACAATACACAGTAATTGATCATACGAGAAATTCATTATAAGTCTATATTTTGTAAAATATGGTTTTAAAAATTCATAATCCAATTTGTAATATTGTACATTGACAAACCTTATGTGACAGTTGTGTAAGACAACATTGTTGATTGTAATATATAATATTTAGTTTTGTTTGTTTATCTGTGTATTTGTATTGTTGTTGACATTTATTATCTTGAAGCTCTTGTTTCTCTAATATCACGTGGTACTCTGGATTCGTATAATAATCTCTAATAATCACCAACAGATTTCTAAAACGATAAATGTATTTGGTGTTCCTCTCTTGATTATGTGTTCGTGTTTAGATCAAGACTAAAGGTATAGATAAGAAAAAAATAGACAATGCTGATATCTATTATTAAAACTAAGGTTATCTTTCATTAGGCATAAGTGACCGTAGCCGATTTTGGCTATCTGTGTTAGGACCTTTGGCTTTCATGCTCCCACATGTCTTTTAATTCATTTAATTGTCCAATCTTTCAAAACAAAGAATCCAAAGACTAAGGTAAAACAAAATACTTACCCTTGACGAACTTTGGAGTCCTGTTTCATACAGTCTTCTCCATCACTATTTGAGCAGTACATCGGTCGGTGTCCGAAGGCTATAAGCCATGGATGGGCTGTTCTATTTAGATTTACTTTGGTCAGGTCTGTTATTAACCAGTTATTTTGTTCACTTACATACTGCTGGTTGTCCAGGAAGAACACTTCTGTTGAATAACTTTAAATTTAAATAATAAAATTAAAAGATATAATTAATAGGCAAATGTAAAAAAAAACATTTTTACAACAAAATACAATACTAGAAATAAAACGTGTACTTATATGATATAAAAAAAAGAACACAGTAATTTGTGAGATGATTTTTTGTAATAAAAGAAAAAAAAATACAAAACAATCGGAACATTTCCACAATCCAAAAGAAAAATCGTAGAAAGTAGCAAAATCGATCCCATCAATACAAGTACATGACGGCTTACTCTCCTGACTTGGTACAGGCACTCCAATAAAAAGTGGCAGGGCTTTAGCTATCTTTATGAGCCCAAACCTCCTCTCTAGGTAAAAGTGGATTTTGCTGTTATTATTAAACTTGTAAAATGGCAACCATAGATTAACCTTTAACCGACAAATTATTGAACAAGGTATGTCAAATTATAATAGAAATATGTACCTGACGAAATGAACTGGTCCGATATCTATACTGTACCACATCTTATCTAACGACATCGGCCATGTTGTTCCCGGCATAGAAAACCAATGTCTATAATGGCTGAACAAATCGCCTACAACTGTAATAAAACACCAGTTTTTTTTATCATCAAACCACCATATCACAAATCAGAGCTTAAATAAAACGCCAGTCTTTTAATCACCAAATCACCATATCACAAATCACAACTTTTCATTTACTCACAAAATAATACGTTATTTTTTCTCGTGTTGATATTCTGTCAACAAAAATGGCTGAAATTGATGAGGTAGTCCTGAATACTCTATCATCTATACCGATGAATCTAAGGATGGTGTGAGGGTAACATCAGCTGCTGTCTTCCGACAGTAAGTTGCTATTCTTCGTTTAGTATATGCCATTTCCGTCTTTATTGCACAAGCGGATGTTATTTTACTTTGAAATGTAATGCGTATTCTCATAAAACCAAATTAATGAATAATTCATGGAAGCCATACAATGTTGTGTGTTTTAACATGGGTTAGCAGGAAATTAGGATTTTATCCCGAGCGCTAATTTTGTTTGTTTTTTGCTCCTTAATAATTCCATCTTTTGAACAACATCATGATTAATATATGTATAGAGTGTGGTGACTGTCAGTAAACGTAGATATCTAATTTAGTGCGCACAGTGCGTTTCTAGAATAATCTCCATCAAAGTCAAAAGATTGGAAAGCCAAATAATTTCAATGTCTTCGTGGGCAAGAAAACATTTAGCTTTCACTTTACCTTGCCGAATTCGTTCTCATACACCCAAACTTTTCAGTTAATAAGGGTAATAACAAAATTACCGAACTCCGAGCAATCTTACAAAGGGAAAGTCAAAACTCATAAGTATATAAACAGACAAAATCAGTCAACAACCGGAAAACTGTGAAAACCGTAATGACCCTGACTTGGTACAGGCATTTCTAAAGAAATGGTGGGTTGAATCAGATGTTAAAGTGCTTAATATTATATTATAATTTCCTTATATTTGTTGACTGAAAATGAGCAACCTATATGCTTCTAGAGAACATGTATACGTACCATGATCTCCGGGAGTCGTCATATACGGAACCCTTGATGCTATATTTGAAATAAGATTCATGAACACATCTCCAGACTGAAATATAATAAACTGTTCCTTATAAGATGGGCTTAAATATCCAGATCAGAGGACATGTCATAATAAAATAAATCAATACAATTTAGAGGTAATCTTATGTGAAAAACATACAAGAAATAGCATATGAAGAAAACTCACAGAACGAAAATATCGGTAATAAATTAAAATCATTGTTATAATGTATGTCATTGCCACCCTCAAATCTATAATACCAACAATTGAAGAATTCCTTATTCATGTTAAAGAATTCCCCATTTTGGTTCTATATAACCAATAAATAGAGACTCTATACATGTCATTTCTATCCTTCGATCTACACAAATATTTTCTTTGAACATCCTGTATCCTTGTCGGAATATTTCTATCCTTGGTTCTATGAGACTTTCTATTTATGTTCCTCTAGAAGTGGCAATAATATAAAAACTACAAATAAATGTCCCTCCATACATGTCCAGTCATTAGCACCAATGAATTTATAAAACCTACATATGAATGATCTTACATACATGGCAAGACATTACCACACTTGGTTCTATAATAACATACACCTAATGCTCCTCTCTACATGCCAAGTCATCCTTATAGATTATTCTTGAAAAACTACCAATGAATGCTACTGTTACATGCCAAGTAATCATCCACCCTTTGTTCTATAAAAATCCAACGAATGCTCCTTATTAGGTTAAGTCATTCCCACCTTTGGCTCTATCAAAACTGTATAATGAATGTTCCTCTGAGCATGTTAAACCAGTCCGACTCTTTGTAACATGACTTACCTGTGGATAACAAACCTCTGTGTTTTCATCTGTAGCATTTCTTACATCCTAAAGAATTAATTAAATGAATAATCAAGATAAGTTATTGTATCCCATCAGGAAAACTAGCAGAATTTCTTTATGATATATAAAAACATTGGTGGTGTAGTGGCTAGCGTGCTCGCCACGACTGTCTTTGATCATGGGGTTTGATACTAGGCGGTGTAAACCCAAAAACTATAAAATTGGAGAAAAAATATTTAGCTGCTGAACAGAAAGTATTAAGGAGTAAGAGTAAAGACAAATTAACCCGGTGTCAGGAGTGACATGTTTTTCTGGGGACTTTTGTTTCAGTGATTTAGCACTGCATTAAAAATATCTAGGTCTATAAATTTGTCTAGTCCAAACAGACATTATCATGCACCCATCAAAACATTACTTGTTTTCCTACTGATATGTATGTACTTGATACATTGCTCATTCGGCGTTCACTCACTCACTGTTAGTCAATAACATGATTTAATATTTATGATGTACATTTAACTGACGCCATATTTATTTCCTATTGTAGATACCAGTATATTGTATAGTAAGAATAAGACATTACATGTATACACTCCTGGTTAGTAAGAATAAGACATTACATACACTATCTTGGTTAGTAAGAATAAAACATTACATACACTAACCTGGTTAGTAAGAATGTGACATTATATCCACTAACCTGGTTAGTAAGAATAAGACATTACATACACTATCTTGGTTAGTAAGAATAAAACATTACACACACTAACCTGGTTAGTAAGAATGTGACATTATATCCACTAACCTGGTTAGTAAGAATAAAACATTACATACATTCTCCTGGTTAGTAAGAATAAGACATTACATACACTAACCTGGTTATTAAGAATAAGACATTACATACACTATCTTGGTTAGTAAGAATAAAACATTACACACACTAACCTGGTTAGTAAGAATGTGACATTATATCCACTAACCTGGTTAGTAAGAATAAAACATTACATACATTCTCCTGGTTAGTAAGAATAAGACATTACATACACTAACCTGGTTATTAAGAATAAGACATTACATACACTAACCTAATTAGTAAGAATAAGACATTGCACATACTAACCTGGTTAGTAATAATAAGACATTACATACACTAACCTTATTAGAAAGAATAAGACATTACATACACAAACCTGGTTAGTAAGAATAAGACATTATATACACTAACCTGGTTAGTAAGAATAAGAAATTACATACACTCTCCTGGTTAGTAAGAATACGACATTACATACACTAACCTGGTTAGTAAGAATAAGACATTGCACACACTAACCTGGTTAGTAATAATAAGACACTGCATACACTAACCTGGTTAGTAAGAATAAAACATTACATACATTCTCCTGGTTAGTAAGAATAAGACATTACATACACTAACCTGGTTATTAAGAATAAGACATTACATACACTAACCTAATTAGTAAGAATAAGACATTGCACACACTAACCTGGTTAGTAATAATAAGACATTACATACACTAACCTTATTAGAAAGAATAAGACATTACATACACAAACCTGGTTAGTAAGAATAAGACATTATATACACTAACCTGGTTAGTAAGAATAAGAAACTACATACACTCTCCTGGTTAGTAAGAATAAGACATTATACACTAACCTGGTTAGTAAGAATAAGACATTACATACACTAACCTGGTTAGAAAGAATAAGACATTGCACACACTAACCTGGTTAGCAATAATAAGACATTACATACACTAACCTGGTTAGTAAGAATAAAGCATTACATTACCTGGTTATCTTTATTTTTCATGTCCTTTGTAAACTCTCCAACATGAAGTACAGCATCATAATGACCAGAAAGGATCTCTGTGTTGAGATAGGGTATACTGTCAGATTCTACTCCATGGTCGCCACAAATCAAAAACTCGGCTGTCTAAATGTAATACAAATAAAATGATTCAGTGTTCGGTGGGTATATTGAAATTTGAGCTCTGTAAAAAAAAATAAAGAGCTGATCGGGTTGAAAGGACAGAAGTTGAAACATATACTATAAACAGTGAAACAACTCGTACATCGATTTGTAGAATATCTATGACATTGCTTAAATACGCTTACCATAGCTAACTAAAAAGGAAAGTGAATGCTCCTCCGTGGCGGCTATCGCCATGTACTTAAGTCTACATCTACCTATGCTCTCATCCGTTGCGATCTATACTCGATATAATCCTATGTGATAAGTTTGTCAGCTACTTACAGTGGGTCTATGATTGTTATCTGGTATTCCTATGTGATAAGTTTGTCAGCTACTTACAGTGGGTCTATGATTGTTATCTGGTATTCCTATGTGATAAGCTTGTCAGCTACTTACAGTGGGTCTATGATTGTTATCTGGTATTCCTATGTGATAAGCTTGTCAGCTACTTACAGTGGGTCTATGATTGTTATCAGGTATTCCTATGTGATAAGCTTGCCAGATACTTACAGTGAGTCTATGATTGTTATCTGGTATTCCTATGTGATAAGCCTGTCAGCTACTTACAGTGGGTCTATGATTGTTATCAGGTATTCCTATGTGATAAGCTTGCCAGATACTTACAGTGGGTCTATGATTGTTATCTGGTATTCCTATGTGATAAGCTTGCCAGATACTTACAGTGGGTCTATGATTGTTATCAGGTATTCCAATTTACTCCACCATTATCGCTGTTTTAAGTGGAAAAGGTTCTGTACCTTTGTATCTCCACTGCCGGACACAACACCACCGAAATAGAAATGCGTTGTTACGAACCTGCTACGCAAAACAAAACTTGCAATGGCTTGTTCGTTGTTGATGACCGTTGTAAAACAAACAAGGGCAACGCAAAGCATGGCATATCCCCTCGCCTAAAAATTTGACCCGGTGACCTTGACCTATGACCTTGAAAATCAATAGGGTTCCAGATTCTCTTGAGGACTAAGTATGTACCAAGTTTGACAAAAATCCATTGAAGGATGTTGATTCTAGTGTTCACAAGGTACAAATTAGACCCTGTGACCTTGACATTTGACCGTGAAAATCAATAGGGTTCCAGACTCTCCTAAGGACTAAGTATGTACCAGGTTTGATCAAAATCCATTGAAGGATGTTGATTCTTGAGTGTTCACAAGGTAAAAATTAGACCCTGTGACCTTGACCTTTGACCTATGACCTTGAAAATTAATAGGGTTCCAGACTCTCCTAAGGACTAAGTATAGGATAAGTTTGGTCAAAATCCATTGAAGAATGTTGATTCTAGAGTGTTCACAAAGATGTTACGCGGTAACAAATTTGACACGGTGACCTTAACCTTGAAAATCAATAAGGTTCCAGATTCTCTTAAGGATTAAGTATGTACCAAGTTTGACCAAAATCCATTGAAGGATGTTGATTCTAGAGTGTTCACAAGGTAAAAATTAGACCATGTGACCTTGACCTTTGACCTTGAAAATCAATAGGGTTCCAGATTCTCTTCAGGACTAAGTATGTACCAAGTTTGGTTAAAATCCATTGAAGGATGTTGATTCTAGAGTGTTCACAAGGATGCTACGGACGGAAAGAAGGAAGGAAGGACGGACAGTAGCGTTACTATATCCCATCGCAACTTCGTTGGCGATGGGATAATAAACCCTACACTATTCTTTATATCATCTTTTCCAGGTATTCACTCGTAAACCCTTAATTCCTAAGTTAATTTTACATTGTGATTTATTGTAAACGTTTTCTCTTCATGAAGTAAACTGACATAGTTTTCATTTGACGTACAACAACAACAAAAAAATCAATTAATCAATCTTACTGGAATGAGATGACAGTGAAATGAGATATATTTTTATATTGGATTATTTATTGTGTAATTTGATGAGGCGCAAGCATTAAAAATTTCCACTGTGTTTATCTCTTTTTACGACCATATTGAATCATGCACAAGAGATTTGGAAAACTTATCTGGTTATGGGCATTGAGATTCCAAGACGAGTGATATTGGTGTGGCATGAAAAGCTAACACCTTCCTGAGTACCTGATATCATTTAGGTCTTTCCGAACTATTGTCTGTTTTACCTTATTTTTAATCTCTTTAGAATTTTGTTAACATCCGGATCGTTACTTTGTTAAAATATCCCTTCTGACTTTTAGTACACTGTGTACTTTGTTAAAGGTCGGTGGTTTTCTCCGGGTACTCCGGTTTCCTCCATCAATAAAACTAACCGCCACGATATAACTGAAATATTGTTGCAAATGGCGTTAAACACCATAAACCCAACCTACTTTGCTAAAATATCCCTTCTGTTCTGACTCTCACACTCTCTGTTTGACGTATAACCTTAATCGTGATATTAAAATTACTTACCGGGTTAGCTGATGGCGTTTTAAAGAAATGAGGCCCACTACTGATATCACCACTTGTTGGTCTGTAGAAATATGTTGTGCTTGGTTCCAGGTTCTGTAATAGTAGACCAAGACAAATACATGTATATAAAAACGTGGCATCATAAACAATTATCACAGGAATTACATAGAAAGATTAAATGTGAATTTGATTAAAACGTTAAGAACATTTTGTAATTCAGAAAAATGTAGTTGTGAAGGATAAAAAGATATTTTGACATTCACAACTATGGCTCCCATGTTAATACACTATCTTCCTGCAAGTGTAGAGCGTCATGTTCTTATCGTATTATAATCATTGTCTGTGATTCCACGGGAGCATTATTCCAATTTAATAGGTAAAATTCGAAAATACAAAGGGAAAACATTTTGATTAATTGTTCTTTCAAACATGGTTCAAGAGTCTTTTGATTTTTAACCAGGAAAAGAAAACAAATATTTATTTCTAAGATTTATATGATGATAAACTGACAATGGTATTGTAATTATACTAAAGAACAGCAAATATTTAGCTGTGCTTTAAAACCCTGTGTAATCCAGTGGAGCAGGAACTGATTACCCTTCCGGAGCACATGAGTTCACATCCGGTATTAGTGGGGTTCGTGTTACTCGATCTTTAGTGTTATAAGTATGTTTTGTATATCGTTGTTTGTCCATTTGTACATTTTCTTTAGGCCATTGTGTTGTCTGTTCTTCTTCGATTTACGGATTCTGATTACCCCTTTGGTATCTTCAAACTCTTCTTATCCAACAACATAGTACACACCTTTAGTTGTGCTCGATAAACACATTGTAATCCAGTCATTGTAGGTTTATCAAAGTGTACCATCTCAGCTGTGACTGTATTTTGATAACTCCATGGGTCCGTGCCATACAGTAGTGTTGAGTTACAATTCTCAAGTGTTGCCCAGACAACTGTGATGTCTGATGTTGTATCTCCGTATGAAATATGAACATGATATGGATGACAAGGCACTGGAAATGAAATAAAAAGTAGACATATTCATCTCCAATAACCTTTTGAATAATAAGGATACCAAAGACGGTCAGCAAAAATGTCGTCTACATCTTGATTAGCTATAGATCTATCACAAAATGATTTATATTACTGCAATATTAGATAGGTGTAGTATTAATCAAACTCCAAGGGATTTTCCAGAAATTGCCATTTTCCAAACAACGTTGTAAGGTATATGAACCATTATCGCTGAATGTATCATCCACGATGGGATTATGGGTTGTCATATTTTGGCAATCGATTGATTTCATGTTTTAGCATTGAGTTCTCGACCATTGTAGTGCCGTGAATCCGTAAAAGGATAATTTATTTAGGTCAATAAAACGTTAATGCTGAGTGACTGAGTCGTTCCATTGATATAACTAGTAATTTAAGTGAAGCTGATAAAATCGGACGCAATTAAAAAATGTCTTTGATTACTTAACTGTTATTTTGGAGGATTGTCGATTATTAGTAAACAATAACGACTCCCTTAAGTTAATTGGGTGTTGGAAAATGACCCATTATACAATGTAATTGTCCATTAGGATGTCATTGACAATAGAATAGAGCTTAAAGGAGACATTATTGTCATATTTATGTTGCACTAAATTCAATCAACACGATGAGTAATTAACATTTCTCATTATTTAACCTTGCCTTTGAAAGGGTGACACATAGTGTAACATTTTATCAATTAATCCACTCTCAACAAAGATCACCTTTCGTTATTCCTTTATCTGGGATGTAGAAAAAAAAAACCAGAAACAAAATCATGAAACAAATATATCCAACACATCCATTAATGACAATGTAGGCATTAAAAGCACATATAAACTAAACAGTTCATATCTGACATATCTTAGCCTGCAAAATCCTTGAAAAATCGTATTATGACCAAGCAACTATATATAGTTCACTCTTTGAGGCAGTTTTACTTTGCAACATATATAGACAATCTGCTGAAACAACTAGTAGGTCCAACAATCAATTAAATTAGTACATTTATATTTCATTCCACATTATATTACTATTTTATGTTCAATATTTGATTTCAACATATTGATGACGTATATACTTATTCTGGTCTCCCATAAAAAAAACATTATTTTCGTTTAAAGTTTTTATTACTTAATTATCTACATGTATGATGATATTATTTGTCGCTTTAGTCAACTGTAGAGGTTATCAATCCCACAGTGAACATTTCTGTGGGCACCAACTATGTTCCTATTCTCGACAACTTATTCCTTTACTCGTAATATATATATATATTTATTATGAAACTACCCCTTTACATCGGGGGCGCCAACCGCCGGGGTGTCGGTGGCGCGTCTAACTACAGTTATTAAAATGTACATTTATTATGATAAAAGCACATGCAACAAAAATATGATAAGACATCTGCCATATATACACACACGTTATAAACTGTCCATAAACTCTCCATAAAACATCATTTATAATTATACTTAAAATATTTTAAACAGTAACACTCAATACTTCACTTCGTAATCTAAAACATGTTTCAATATACATTTTACCGATAAAATCATAAAATATTCCAATATCATTATTAAAAGCATATCCAATATCACCAACAATAAACTGTAATTTGGCACTAGGTGACTGTTCCATAAAGTCTACACCAATATAATAATCACTAGACTGTTTAGAAACAATATTAAAATATTCATCGCGAACACTAGACAGGACAGGGCAATTTAACAAAAAATGTGCGAGATCTTCATCTTCACCGTTATTGCATAAAAGGCATTTACTGTGTGCACTTAGGTGCATCCTGAACAGATATTTCTGAAGGGGTATGGTTTTGGTTCTTGACAGTAGTTTCAGACGGGAGGCATACAAATCATTAGGGTTATTTAAGTAGTTTTGTTTGCCTAAACTAACAAAACACTGTTGATAGAAATCAAGGCTACTTTTAGAGGAGACTTCCATTAGTAACTTGTCTCTGGCCTGAGATCCATATAACTTGTTAAATTCCTTAATGTTTATACCAAAATTTACGTCAGGCTGGTTTATTAAACTAGAAACATGTTCCTTGTAATTCCAAAAGCTGTCACCTTTTCTAACCATTTCATTAAATACGGATTTGCATAGTCTATTATCGGGAAGTTCTAAGAGCCTTTTATAATATGAGACCTTCTGTCTATTAATAAAGTCGAGAATAGGTTCCCACCCCAGTTCTAGTAACAGGGCAGCTTTTGGTATATTCATTCTAGTTTTTATAACGATTTTAGCTGCCCGATATTGCCAAGATTCTAGCGCTTGTTTACACGTTTCGGAAAGAGGCATCCATACAGCACAAGCATGGGTTAAAGATGGCCTCATAACCGAATTCCAAAGTGATTCACCAAAATTTATGCGATTGAAATCACTATGTTCACCAAGTAGACGGATAAGACAATTCAGCTGCTTATCTGCTTTTTCCTTAAGAAAACTATTCACGTGGAAGTTAGATTTTAAGGATCTATTAATGAAATAACCCAGATATTTGTACTCGCCCGATTCTTCGATTGGTTCATTTCCTAATTTCCAGGTACCTTCCTTGTTAATTTTTTTACTTGTTATTAAAATTTTAGACTTTTTAGGGTTGAATTTTAGGTTCCATTTGTTGGCAAAAGCGTTCGAAATATTTAAAAGCTCCTGTAACTCTTCGGGTGATTCGGCTATGAGGACAACATCGTCCGCAAATAAAAGACAATTTATCAATTTTGACGAAATATTTGCACCAATACTGCTATTTTCTAGCATGTTTGCTAAATCCGTCATTAAGATAGAAAAAAGGGTAGGGGACAAAACGCAGCCCTGTTTTAACCCAAACACTTGGTCGAACCAGTCGGATTCAAAATCACCAAATATTACCTTATTTTCAACCTTTTCATACATTTTTCTTAGTAGTCTCCAACATTTCCCTTTTATACCATTTTCCCACAGCAATGCATAAAGGCCATCTCGCCAGACTCTATCAAAGGCCTTTGATAGATCCAAAAAAGCCAAATAAAGAGGTTTTCTTGAAGATTTATATAGGGATGCAATACCCTGTAAAGAAAATATTTGGTCTTCAATTCTTCTATCTCTTCGGAAGGCACCTTGAGTTTCACCGAGTATATTGTTTGATTCTAAAAAATCTAAAATTAATGTTTCCAGGATTTTGGAAAAAACCTTGTTAACATTCGAAGTTAGAGTAATACCTCTATAGTTGTACAAATCATATATGGATCCAGATTTATGTAATGGTTTGATAATACCTTTACACCAATCATCTGGTATCATTTCGAAATCTGAAATACATGTAAAAAGATCCGACAATGATTTTATCATTATATCCCCTCCATACTTTAGGAACTCATTTGGTATATCATCGATACCGGGAGCCTTACCAATTTTGAGATTATTTAAGGCTTTCGTTATTGACTCTTTTGTGAAAACCATTGAAAACATATTATCTCCATTTCTCTAACAAATGTAGACATATGCTCCATACGCCCTGGAGCAATATTTATGTCTGTACCAATTTTACTAAAATGTTCATTGAGACAGGTTTCAATTTCTACCTTCTCTTCAAACATGACAGTTTTACTAACAGGGTCAATGATCTGGGAAGGGTTAATTGTAACACGAGGTCCCTTTAACATGTTCCAAAACATCTTAGATTTATTCTTACCCCCTACACATTTATCATTGAAAAAGTTAATTTTATTATTGACTTGTTTATTAACAATTGCATCATGCAATTGTTTCTTCCGTTTTTGGTATAGGGCAGATAATTGCTTACCTAGTTCACTATCATATGGTCGTGTTTTGTTATGTAAACGCTGTAGTCGGTTAGCCTCTCGTCTACGCTTTAAAATTTTGTCTAGACCTTTATCCCAAAAATTCTTGTAATTTTTTACTTTAGGTACTTTCCTTGCGACGGATTCCGCAGCGGTATTTACGATGTACTTCCACGTCTCCCATATATCATTAACATTATTCGAAACGTTAGCCCAATTATCTTGGAAATTATCTTTTAAATTACACCTAAACAGTTCCCAATCGGTGTCATCAGTAAACTTCCAAAAATGTTTAATACTCGTAAATAACAGGCTTCATACAGGGGCTTCTCAACGAAAAGAAACTACCCGATTCTTTAATTTCACGTTCCGCCATATAGATGATGTCATTTTACTAAATAATTCTAAGTTCGATGACATCAAGGATTCCAGAGATACAGCTAGGTCTCCTTCATACCTTGACCTAAACCTCGAAATTGACAATCAGTGCCGGTTAAGGACGGAACTTTATGATAAAAGATATGATTTCAATTTTCTTATTTTAAACTTTCCATTTATTTGTAGCAACATTCCAGCAGCACCTGTATATGGAGTATATATATTTCAGTTTATCCGATATTCAAGAACGTGCGGTTCCTATCATGATTACCTTAATAGAGGATTGCTGCTAACAAGGAAGCTATTGAACCAAGGCTTTCTAGTGGTTAAATTGTCATCATTTCCAGTGGCGGATCCAGAGGGGGGCGGAGGGGACGTTCGCCACCCCCCCCTAAAAAGAGAAAAAGAGAGAGAGAGAGAGAGAGAGAGAGAGAGAGAGAGGGGGGGGGCGGTCCCTCTATTAAGCATATCAGCATTCATTCATTCGCCTGTTAAATGTATTAAATCATTATATAGTTTTACCCGTTGCATTGCCCTTTTAGTTTATCTAATTACTTTTGAACTTTTGAAGCAGTCGACGATTAATCAGAAAACAAAGTGATATTATAATCCCTTAGACATTAATTTAATCAAAATCCATCCATTCTACAAACACTTCAATACAAATTACCCCATTTTCAACAGAGAATACTGAGAAAATTTGCTAATATAGCACGCCGGGTATTAGGAAACTCGGTGCAAGCTAGTTATTTTGAACGTTTTCATTGATCAATTTTGAATTTTTGGACACTACAGACCGCGGAGCATGCTGTTCCGTGTTCCGTTGCCGTCATGCTCCACGGTCTGTAGTGTCTAAAAATTCAAAATTGGCAAATGAAAACGTTCAAAATAACTAGCTTGCACCGAGTTCAAAGTGTCCGCACCTGTTCCGAGTATACCAATACCCGGCGTGATAAGGAAATCAGGGGAGTCACAGCTCCAGATAAATAATTTCAAGTGACATCTCCCTTTAATTTACACTCACTGCTTAGAAACTATTTGAAACTTTCTGGAGAAGATTCATGCGTTTTAATACACTTCATCACATTCACAAAATGCTTCAAAATTGTTGACGGAAAAGCTTCCTAAATACTCAAAACCCAGGAGCTTCCGGGGGGCCACCTTAAGTGGTCCCCAGACCCCTCGCCGACTTTCGTCCCCCCTAACACAAAATCCTGGATCCGCCCCTGACTTCGAAAGTCTTACATTCATGACTCTGATCACCGCATGTTTAACGCACATGAATTCATCCCTTGTTTTCAGTGGGATTCGTGTTGCTCGATCTTTAGTTTTTTGTAATGTTTGTAGATCATTGTTGGTCCTTTTGTCCTTTTCCTTCTGGTCATTGTAACGTCTATCCTTCTGGTCATTGTAACGTCTATCCTTCTGGTCATTGTAACGTCTATCCTTCTGGTCATTGTAACGTCTATCCTTCTGGTCATTGTAACGTCTATCCTTTTGGTCATTGTAACGTCTATCCTTCTGGTCATTGTAACGTCTATCCTTCTGGTCATTGTAACGTCTATCCTTCTGGTCCTTGTAACGTCTATCCTTCTGGTCCTTGTAACGTCTATCCTTCTGGTCCTTGTAACGTCTATCCTTCTGATCCTTGTAACGTATATCCTTCTGGTCCTTGTAACGTCTATCCTTCTGGTCCTTGTAACGTATATCCTTCTGGTCCTTGTAACGTCTATCCTTCTGGTCATTGTAACGTCTATCCTTCTGGTCCTTGTAACGTCTATCCTTCTGGTCATTGTAACGTCTATCCTTCTGGTCCTTGTAACGTTTATCCTTCTGGTCCTTGTAACGTCTATCCTTCTGGTCATTGTAACGTCTATCCTTCTGGTCATTGTAACGTCTATCCTTCTGGTCATTGTAACGTCTATCCTTCTGGTCATTGTAACGTCTATCCTTCTGGTCATTGTAACGTCTATCCTTCTGGTCATTGTAACGTCTATCCTTCTGGTCATTGTAACGTCTGTCCTTCTGGTCATTGTAACGTCTGTCCTTCTGGTCATTGTAACGTCTGTCCTTCTGGTCATTGTAACGTCTGTCCTTCTGGTCATTGTAACGTCTGTCCTTCTGGTCATTGTAACGTCTATCCTTCTGGTCATTGTAACGTCTATCCTTCTGGTCATTGTAACGTCTATCCTTCTGGTCATTGTAACGTCTGTCCTTCTGGTCATTGTAACGTCTATCCTTCTGGTCATTGTAACGTCTATCCTTCTGGTCATTGTAACGTCTATCCTTCTGGTCATTGTAACGTCTATCCTTTTGGTCATTGCAACGTCTATCCTTCTGGTCATTGTAACGTCTATCCTTCTGGTCATTGTAACGTCTATCCTTCTGGTCATTGTAACGTCTATCCTTCTGGTCCTTGTAACGTCTATCCTTCTGGTCCTTGTAACGTCTATCCTTCTGGTCCTTGTAACGTCTGTCCTTCTGGTCATTGTAACGTCTGTCCTTCTGGTCATTGTAACGTCTGTCCTTCTGGTCATTGTAACGTCTGTCCTTCTGGTCATTGTAACGTCTATCCTTCTGGTCATTGTAACGTCTATCCTTCTGGTCATTGTAACGTCTATCCTTCTGGTCATTGTAACGTCTATCCTTCTGGTCCTTGTAACGTCTATCCTTCTGGTCCTTGTAACGTCTATCCTTCTGGTCATTGTAACGTCTATCCTTTTGGTCCTTGTAACGTCTATCCTTCTGGTCCTTGTAACGTCTATCCTTCTGGTCCTTGTAACGTCTATCCTTCTGGTCCTTGTAACGTCTATCCTTCTGGTCATTGTAACGTCTATCCTTCTGGTCCTTGTAACGTCTATCCTTCTGGTCATTGTAACGTCTATCCTTCTGGTCATTGTAACGTCTATCCTTCTGGTCATTGTAACGTCTATCCTTCTGGTCATTGTAACGTCTGTCCTTCTGGTCATTGTAACGTCTATCCTTCTGGTCATTGCAACGTCTATCCTTCTGGTCATTGCAACGTCTATCCTTCTGGTCCTTGTAACGTCTATCCTTCTGGTCATTGTAACGTCTATCCTTCTGGTCATTGTAACGTCTATCCTTCTGGTCATTGCAACGTCTATCCTTCTGGTCATTGCAACGTCTATCCTTCTGGTCATTGTAACGTCTATCCTTCTGGTCATTGTAACGTCTATCCTTCTGGTCATTGTAACGTCTATCCTTCTGGTCCTTGTAACGTCTATCCTTCTGGTCATTGTAACGTCTATCCTTCTGGTCATTGTAACGTCTATCCTTCTGGTCATTGTAATGTCTGTCCTTCTGGTCATTGTAACGTCTATCCTTCTGGTCATTGCAACGTCTATCCTTCTGGTCATTGTAACGTCTATCCTTCTGGTCATTGTAACGTCTATCCTTCTGGTCATTGTAACGTCTATCCTTCTGGTCATTGTAACGTCTGTCCTTCTGGTCATTGTAACGTCTGTCCTTCTGGTCATTGTAACGTCTGTCCTTCTGGTCATTGTAACGTCTGTCCTTCTGGTCATTGTAACGTCTATCCTTCTGGTCATTGTAACGTCTATCCTTCTGGTCATTGTAACGTCTATCCTTCTGGTCATTGTAACGTCTATCCTTCTGGTCCTTGTAACGTCTATCCTTCTGGTCCTTGTAACGTCTATCCTTCTGGTCATTGTAACGTCTATCCTTTTGGTCATAGTAACGTCTATCCTTCTGGTCCTTGTAACGTCTATCCTTCTGGTCCTTGTAACGTCTATCCTTCTGGTCCTTGTAACGTCTATCCTTCTGGTCATTGTAACGTCTATCCTTCTGGTCCTTGTAACGTCTATCCTTCTGGTCATTGTAACGTCTATCCTTCTGGTCATTGTAACGTCTATCCTTCTGGTCATTGTAACGTCTATCCTTCTGGTCATTGTAACGTCTGTCCTTCTGGTCATTGTAACGTCTATCCTTCTGGTCATTGCAACGTCTATCCTTCTGGTCATTGCAACGTCTATCCTTCTGGTCATTGTAACGTCTATCCTTCTGGTCATTGTAACGTCTATCCTTCTGGTCATTGTAACGTCTATCCTTCTGGTCATTGTAACGTCTATCCTTCTGGTCCTTGTAACGTCTATCCTTCTGGTCATTGTAACGTCTATCCTTTTGGTCATAGTAACGTCTATCCTTCTGGTCCTTGTAACGTCTATCCTTCTGGTCCTTGTAACGTCTATCCTTCTGGTCCTTGTAACGTCTATCCTTCTGGTCATTGTAACGTCTATCCTTCTGGTCCTTGTAACGTCTATCCTTCTGGTCATTGTAACGTCTATCCTTCTGGTCATTGTAACGTCTATCCTTCTGGTCATTGTAACGTCTATCCTTCTGGTCATTGTAACGTCTGTCCTTCTGGTCATTGTAACGTCTATCCTTCTGGTCATTGCAACGTCTATCCTTCTGGTCATTGCAACGTCTATCCTTCTGGTCATTGTAACGTCTATCCTTCTGGTCATTGTAACGTCTATCCTTCTGGTCATTGTAACGTCTATCCTTCTGGTCCTTGTAACGTCTATCCTTCTGGTCATTGTAACGTCTATCCTTCTGGTCATTGTAACGTCTATCCTTCTGGTCATTGTAATGTCTGTCCTTCTGGTCATTGTAACGTCTATCCTTCTGGTCATTGCAACGTCTATCCTTCTGGTCATTGTAACGTCTATCCTTCTGGTCATTGTAACGTCTATCCTTCTGGTCATTGTAACGTCTATCCTTCTGGTCATTGTAACGTCTGTCCTTCTGGTCATTGTAACGTCTGTCCTTCTGGTCATTGTAACGTCTGTCCTTCTGGTCATTGTAACGTCTGTCCTTCTGGTCATTGTAACGTCTATCCTTCTGGTCATTGTAACGTCTATCCTTCTGGTCATTGTAACGTCTATCCTTCTGGTCATTGTAACGTCTATCCTTCTGGTCCTTGTAACGTCTATCCTTCTGGTCCTTGTAACGTCTATCCTTCTGGTCATTGTAACGTCTATCCTTTTGGTCATAGTAACGTCTATCCTTCTGGTCCTTGTAATGTCTGTCCTTCTGGTCATTGTAACGTCTATCCTTCTGGTCATTGCAACGTCTATCCTTCTGGTCATTGTAACGTCTATCCTTCTGGTCATTGTAACGTCTATCCTTCTGGTCATTGTAACGTCTATCCTTCTGGTCATTGTAACGTCTATCCTTCTGGTCATTGTAACGTCTATCCTTCTGGTCATTGTAACGTCTATCCTTCTGGTCATTGTAACATCTATCCTTCTGGTCCTTGTAACGTCTATCCTTCTGGTCATTGTAACGTCTGTCCTTCTGGTCATTGTAACGTCTGTCCTTCTGGTCATTGTAACGTCTGTCCTTCTGGTCATTGTAACGTCTGTCCTTCTGGTCATTGTAACGTCTATCCTTCTGGTCATTGTAACGTCTATCCTTCTGGTCATTGTAACGTCTATCCTTCTGGTCCTTGTAACGTCTATCCTTCTGGTCCTTGTAACGTCTATCCTTCTGGTCCTTGTAACGTCTATCCTTCTGGTCCTTGTAACGTCTATCCTTCTGGTCATTGTAACGTCTATCCTTCTGGTCATTGTAACGTCTATCCTTCTGGTCATTGTAACGTCTGTCCTTCTGGTCATTGTAACGTCTATCCTTCTGGTCATTGTAATGTCTATCCTTCTGGTCCTTGTAACGTCTATCCTTCTGGTCTTTGTAACGTCTATCCTTCTGGTCCTTGTAACGTCTATCCTTCTGGTCCTTGTAACGTCTATCCTTCTGGTCCTTGTAACGTCTATCCTTCTGGTCCTTGTAACGTCTATCCTTCTGGTCCTTGTAACGTCTATCCTTCTGGTCCTTGTAACGTCTATCCTTCTGGTCCTTGTAACGTCTATCCTTCTGGTCCTTGTAACGTCTATCCTTCTGGTCCTTGTAACGTCTATCCTTCTGGTCATTGTAACGTCTATCCTTCTGGTCATTGTAACGTCTATCCTTCTGGTCATTGTAACGTCTATCCTTCTGGTCATTGTAACGTCTATCCTTCTGGTCATTGTAACGTCTATCCTTCTGGTCATTGTAACGTCTATCCTTCTGCGATTTCAGGCTTTTGATTACCACTTTGGTATCTTTAACACACTTAATTTACACACAATAATAGATCCTAACGGCATTTAACACACAATAATAGATCCTAACGACATTTGACATATTGTCTCATGATACATACACCAAATGATCTCCTTATCAGTGTAAACATATTTTATTAACTACGACATGTAATACAACCACAAACACAAATTATATCGAATGCCATTTACATCTGAATTTGAATTAATTAGTGATCCGAATCAACAAGCTATCGAGCTTATGTTAATTGGTTTCTCTACTATATATTATACGTTTTACTCTATAATTTGTCTCGCAGGACAATTTATGGTGTTGGCATATTAGTAAGTATGCGGTGGTTATTTATAGATAGCTAAGTAAAAGGAAACGTAATCAGGTGCCATTTGAAATGTGATTCAGTACAGGTGGAGATTAAGAGGCGAATCTTTTGTAACTAACAACACATTTGGCTTTCAAGAAGACATTATTAGTCCTCTACTGGTGGACTATTAGTCCTCTATGTTATCATCCGCCCAGTAGTAAGTGTTTCGGCACTGCCAAGGTTTATCAGATACATTTGTATATTTATTATTGAAACTTACAGTAATAATGTAATCATTATTAGAACTGAGGTTCCCATTCCTCAGGTAAAGGTGACCTTTGCTGATTTTGGCTACCTTGCTTAGGTCCTTTGGTTTTCTTGCTCCTAAAGAATTTCAAATTATTTGGCTTTCCATACTTGTGGCGATGAGCATATCTGATGAAGATTATTCCAAAAACGCGTCTTGCGCGCTAAATTATATATCTACGTTTTTGTTTGAGAGTTTTGGCTGATATTAATTTATCTGATCCAAACAGTAACATGTCTAGATCTACAATGTGGAGTGAGTGGTTTAGCAAGATGCAGAGAGGCAAACGATATCACGAAAGTGTGAAAGAGAAAGTGCTCAGATTTTTCCAACAAACAACAACACAGCTTGGTGAATTTAAAATTTTGTTATGGTACCGATGAGAATTTATTTGATAGTAACAAAAACCTTTGAAAATACCAAAGGGATAATTAGAAGCCGTAAATCGTAGACAATGCAAAGGACAAAAGAAAAAAAAATGACAAAGACACAAGCAATGGCTGACAAAATACTATACAGAAAACTTTAAAATATTAGAAGGAAATGAAAATGAACTGAATTAAAGTTCTTTACATAGGGGCATCATTATACAACATACAACAGTGCTAAAGGTTATTCCAACTAAACAAACAGACAAACCGACATGAGTGGAAAACTATTGTTGTTGGTGCGTGACCACTTTATTTTATCTTTTCGTGGAAATGATATTGACTAGTTTATTGTTGTTGATATATTGAACTTTTTGTCAGTTTAAAAATAATGTCAATTGTTTTGAAATGTAAATTAATATTATTGTCTTTATTTCATAGAATGACTTTATTTATACAACATATCTACAGGTGTTACCTTAATTAACCTGACCAATTAATCGTTCATGCAGAACACAATACCGGTATGAGGATTGGATGACATTGAGGGAAACGACAGATGTTAAGCAGACGACATTATACGTCGTAAAAATATCAATTTATACATTTGTCAGATAATATTGTTTAAAATTTAGCAACAGGTGTCCTAAATAAAAGATCGATAAAGATATACTTGAATTATCATCATTCAAATTTTATTTTAATCTTGTCCGCAAATTAGTGGAAACTCATTTGATAAATTAGTGTTTTGATAGATGAAATACATGAATAGAGTCACAGCTTTGATAAGTATGTTGACTGATAATATTATACTTAAAGTTTTAGTTGCTAAACAAACAGAACAGAAAATGTGTCCGTGTACCTGTGAATATAACTTTTGAATGACGCTTTTAACCACCGAAGTCGTAAACAGTGGGCCCAGAAAAGTCAAGCGCATATAATGACAAAGCTATTGAATTTCGGAGATGCAAATTATCTGCAAATTAACATTACCATACATAAAAAAGACAATGAAAGTCATTGTCCCTCAGCAAATTTATCAGTAATGACATATACTAGTAGTTTTAGGCAATGAGAGAAAGTTTAATTTACAGCAATAGTCTTCATATTCCACGCGAATTGACCACAAAACAAAACCGCGACATATGACGTTGAACAACCAGGTCCTGTCTTGGTCAAACACAAAAATGTGGCGGTTTAAACCTGTTAATGAGATCCCAGCTCTTCCCTCCTGATAACCGGTTCTCCAGCGGCAATACATATATAAACAAACGACAAATACATAAATGACAAGATAAACATGGATAGTACATAATGCTCATAAGTTATTAAACAACATTATTATGAAAAAACTTGTGGAACGCGCTAATCTGGGTCACGGGTCACTGTAATCGGGCGGCTGTATCGAGAAACAGATACGGTGTTGAAAAAACTGTTGATACTCATAAAATATTGATAAATGAAATAAAATTTTATGTTTGTCTTCAAGAAATATGGTAGACAAAACCATGTGTGAAGTTCTATGACGAAATATCTCCGATTTCTATGTAAATTTACGAGTTGAAGTTGCGGCTGTATCGAGAAACAGATACGGTGTTGAAAAAAACCTGTTGATACTCATAAAATATTGTTAAATGCAATAATATTTTATGTTTGTCTTCAAGAAATATGATAGACAAAACCATGTGTGAAGTTTTATGATGAAAGATCTCCGATTTCTATGTAAATTTACGAGTTGAAGTTGCGGCTGTATCGAGAAACAGATACGGTGTTGAAAAAAACCTGTTGATACTCATAAAATATTGTTAAATGCAATAATATTTTATGTTTGTCTTCAAGAAATATGATAGACAAAACCATGTGTGAAGTTTTATGATGAAAGATCTCCGATTTCTATGTGAATTTACGAGTTGAAGTGGGGAAACACCCACAGGTAATTTTAGCGATGTATTTTTTTTTTATCTTGGACAAGAATAATGAGCGGATACATCTTGGACAAGAATAATGAGCGTCCTGATTGGATGACCGATTTAAAACACTGACTCCGCATGGTAAAAAGATGCAGGTAAAAGAAATCTATGTTATATTTATTCATTTGTTTGATTCTAGAATATTGTTGATCATTGATTTAAACAAGAAAAAAGGGGAAAAAAAGGGGGGGGGATTTTATTCGTGAATTTTACGGTTAAATAAATGTTATGTTTCGACAGTTTAAAGAGAAAAATAAAAATTGGTTGCGACTAAAGCTTAAATCAGCGTTAAAAATTGAACAAATATCAGTGGTTTTATTTTAAATGAGATTTATTTTAAATAGAAAATCTGAATTTATTATTTATTAATTTATTATTAATGATACAATTTTATATCCCTTGGGATTTGAAATAAAAACACAGGACCGGACTTTAAGCAAAAATAATAATCCAGGATTAGTTTTTTATTAAAAAAATCCAAAAAAAAAAATCATGGACACAGGGTCCATGATTTTTTTTTTAAAGTTAATAATATGAAATATTGACATCCACACTTGCCTTTTGGACAGCACATTTCTGTGTCCACACTTGTTGGTTAAAAAAAACCCACAACTGATGCTTTAAACAAATTTAATATCAATTAGTCATGGACATCCAAAGAAATTAATGGTCTTCGTCGTACACAAAAATAAGTCATCAAATTGTTTGAATCTAATATTGAACATGAAGTAATAATATAATATGGAATGACATATTAGTGTACTAATTTAATTGTTGTCTTCTATTGCTATTTTTCAAATTTTTTTTAGTTTTCATATTTGCTCTTTTTACACCCATTTGAAGGGTTTCTAATGTTTTATTTTAGCTTTGATTTTGTCTGATGTTGTTATCGTTACGTTGTTCTTCACAAGACTATTACAGGTCCCGGGAATAGTCCAACTACTGAGATATCTCAGACATAGACGAGAACAAATAAACAAGAACAGAAACCAACACTGTTATTTCATAGAAATCAGGTCCAAATTTAAAAAAAAAGGGATCTATTACAAAAAGACCCATTATTTCGTAGAAATAAGGTCAAAATTGATACAAAATATGGGATATATTACAAATAGACCCCCAGTAATTCGAAGCAATAAGGTCCAAATTGATACAAAATGTGGGATATACATGTATTACAAATATACCTTCAGTATTTCGTAGCAATAAGGTCAAAATTGATACAAAATATGGGATATATTACAAATAGACCCCCAGTAATTCGTCGCAATAAGGTCCAAATTGATACAAAATATGGGATATATTACAAATATACCTTCAGTATTTCGTAGCAATAAGGTCCAAATGGATACAAAATATGGGATATATTACAAATAGACCTTCAGTATTTCGTGGCAATAAGGTCCAAATGGATACAAAATATGGGATATATTACAAATAGACCCTCAGTATTTCGTAGCAATAAGGTCCAAATGGATACAAAATATGGGATATACATTTTGTATTACAAATAGACCCCCATTATTTCGTAGCAATAGGGTTCAAATTGATAAAAAATATGGGATATATTACAAATAGACCCCCATTATTTCGTAGCAATATGGTTCAAATTGATACAAAATATGGGATATACAGTATTACAAATAGACCCCATCATTTCGTAGAAATAGGGGGATACAAAATATGCGATATATTTCAAACTGACAATTACAGTAGTAACATGGATATTTCGACCTTTTCGATGCCTTTCTCAAAACTTAATGAAAAAACGAAAGCACATTCCATGAAGTTCAGTATAATTTATAATAATGTTCTGCTATAGGAGTCGTATAACAAGTTTCTGTATTAGAGTAATATGTAATGAATTATTGACATTAATTTAATGCCGTTTCTATATGGGCTGTACATTGTCATCTTTCCACGTGTGTAGATCTTAATCGCATTGATAAGCTTTTTAACTATATCTAGAGTACAATGTCCACGTAGTCAAAACCTTATCTTCTTACCTTTATTTTCTTGGAACTTATAATGTGTTGTTGAACAAAATTCAGGAACAAAAAACAAAATTATAACAATCCATATACATGTAGTTGTCTCCATGTTGTTAAGTTATGATTCAGCGTCGTCACATATGAAACAGCTGGTAGAACGTATTGATCGGAAAATATTATCAAATAATGGTAGAATATAAATTGTGGCAATCTGAAAAACATGTGACATTTCACTATAATAACCTGTGTATAGGAGGTTCATATCTGAAAACAAAATATATAGATGTCACGCCATATATATTGTCTATAGATGTCGCACCATCTATTATATTGTCATTGATGAAGTTAAAAGCATACGCTGAAACGTACGGATTTAGATTTTTAATTAAATTTAATATCAACGTTAAACGTGTTACTCTATTTAACATAGGACAAAATATTTGGCGAAAGGTACATATACTCACACACTGCCAATTTTAATTTGGTAAGACACTTACATACATCTGATCATAGTGTAATTATAGAGTATAGATATATACCAGTAGAACCATGTTATGACCAGTTCTGGTTTGAAAATAAAATAGCATGCTGAATTTGGAATAACGTACTACAGACTGCTATGGATCGTGATATTTATCATTCAGAGTTCTACCGTTGAAGTCCGGATCATATCCCTGAACTGGCCAAATCTCCTTGTTTTATTACGATTCTTACATACAAATATTAACCACTAACTCTTGTATTTAAAAAAAAATGTCGTTTTGTACATATAGCACAATAGACTATTTCAGGGGAAACTAAATAACATCAGCTTAAGACAAAAATATAACTAGATCCCTGTCGCAGATCGCACAATAGAGAGGGCAAAAATTAGCAATACGCGATCCCTCTAGATGAAAGTAATAAAAGACAAACAGCAGCTTGTCACTATAGTGGGAGAGAACGGTACCACATATGTTTCTGTGGTAATGTGCAGCGTTTTACCAGTATTCTCTAAGAAGTATTTATATTATACAAGACAGGGGACGTTACTATCAACAATTTATTATTTATAATAATCTAAAACCAGTGTCCAGCAACTCCATTTAAAGGGGTGTCCTCTTTCAAACTGTCAGGATGTATTAAGTTGTACACCAAATTTTTAATATATACATGTGTACCTCATTTTAAAACTAACACCACGCCTACCCACGGGAGGGAGTATCGACCCGAGAGAGAGAACTTTTGTGAGTTCTTTTCTGAAACGGTTTTGTTTTTATTTATTTTTTTATCATTTGGTTAAGTGACTAAATTTAGTGTAGGATACGATATTTAGATATGGAAAGTCACCACTAAAGTTGAGAGTTCGAATCCCGCTCATGGCGAAGTGTACCTGATACAACAATACGTGATAAAGTTTGTCAGTGACTTGCGACAGGTCGGTGGTTTCCCCCAGGTACTCCGGTTTCTTCCACAAATAAAACTGACCACCACAACATAACTGATATATTGTTGAAAGTGGCGTTAAACAATATAACCCTAACCCTAACCATATTCTCAAATGGGAAGGAGATGCTATTAGTTTCGATTTGACTTTCCACAACCACTTGCAGAAAATAATGTTCTTAAAAGTTATTTTCATGATGCCTTATGATTTTAAGGTTTTTGGAGATCCAACCTTCAACAGTTGTGCCCATAAGACTGCACAACGATGCCGTGTCACACCATTGATAACAAAATAATAGGTCTGAGAATCTTCCAGGAAATGCGCCAAAGTTGGAATTCAAATATTTTGAAACTCAATTGTTCCATTTCCTAGCTATTTTTTTTCTTATTGAAGAAATACACCATTGTAAGGTAGTTTTCAAAAAATCCAATGGTCTGAGTGACTTTCCAGGATATTTACCAGATATGGAATTCAAACATTTTTTAAAACAAATTCTTGCATGTCACGGCTATTGTTCTTAAATTCCAGTGACATAAATTTACGGTTACTGTGTCTTTTTGCCAAAAAAAAAGGGGGGGGGGGCCTGAAAGTCTTGCAGGATATTTACCACAGTTGGAGATAAAATTATTCCTTGTCAAAGCTTTTGTTCCAGTTTCCTATAATATGAGGCTGCAGTCAGGGCCGGATTAAAGCTAATTATGCCCAAAGCATAGGCCAACCTTAGTGCCCCCGCACCTTCCGCTGGGATAATGTGAAAACTAACACCACCCCTTGATGCCAAGACTCAACTGACATAATTGTCAAATGCCTAAAATGTTTTATTTCATTTTTCCTACATTTTTTAAATTCTTGGTGTGTTTTTGAGCCTAATATCTGGCTGATAAAATAAATTGCTTTGCGGCCGGATTTGTGTGGTGCATCCTTGCCCCTTAATGCCCTAAGCACGTGCTTATTTTGCCTAAGGGTTAATCCAGCCCTGGCTGCAGTGTACTTTAAAAACAATTAAAGAAGATTTATCTACCAGACTGAACGAACCCATTCTAATGCAGGAGAATATTAGGCCTACTGCTGAATGGCTCGACACTGGTTGTGATATTAGACCTACTGTTGAATGGCTCGACACTGGTTGTGATATTAGACCTACTACTGAATGGCTCGACACTGGTTGTGATATTAGACCTACTGCTGAATGGCTCGACACTGGTTGTGATATTAGACCTACTGTTGAATGGCTCGACACTGGTTGTGATATTAGACCTACTGCTGAATGGCTCGACACTGGTTGTGATATTAGACCTACTACTGAATGGCTCGACACTGGTTGTGATATTAGACCTACTGTTGAATGGCTCGACACTGGTTGTGATATTAGACCTACTGCTGAATGGCTCGACACTGGTTGTGATATTAGACCTACTGTTGAATGGCTCGATTTAATACAAACCTGTGATCCAATGAACAGCTCATGCCAGTGCAGTGCATGCATATAGTGCTTAGCTTATGCTTTTTTTTTTCTTTTCTTGCCATTTTTAGTTGAAATATGGTGCAGTGCTAAACATTTTGCTGTTTCTGTTGCTATGCTTATAGACTTTTTATTATTATTTTGTTTTTATTTTGCATGTATTATCATTGCTACTTTTAGTGTATGCTTGTTCATAACTCTCATTTATCAACTTCATTTTTTACTTTGACTTGTATTATCTTACCATGCTTTATATGTTATATTTTGCCATGCATTTTTAGGTTCTATCTTAACAAGGATTTATATAAATCATTGATCTTAACCAGCATTTATGTAGTCCGAGATTCCTCTGCCGTCCGACGGCTTTTATGGACTTGCTGTAGCAGATTCCTCTGCCGTCCGACGGCTTTTATGCATTATGTTTTAATATTACTATGCATTATTTTAATTAAATTGGTGTGTTTGTGCATGATTGTAGGATGAATGTATGTATTTTGTATGTAGTCGATTTGAAAAGCTCATTATAACTTGTGATGTAATGTTTAATTAATATCGACTTTAAAATAAAACTTTATTATAATACATGTATATAAAGGAGAACTTCAATTATTAATATCGATTAGGGATATTTTATAGGGCCCCAATTGATTTTCCCTTCAGAATTGGAATATTGTGTGGTCATGAAAGATTTTATTAGACAACACACAAGAACATTGCTCAACTAGGAACCACATCAGGGGCGGATCCAGGAGGGGGTGCGCCCCCCCCCCCCCCTAAAATTTGAAAAAATATGATTTTTTGGCGTAAAATCGTGATTTTTCACACGAAATACCCCGAAAATTTTCGCGCCTCCCTCCGCTCGGCGCAATTTTTTTAAGTGCGCCCCCCCCTAACTTGAAATCTTGCATCCGCCCCTGCACATGAACGAATCATTCGAAGAAGTTCATAAATCTTTTACACCTGTCACATGACCTACATGTAATAAAAACAAAATGGTGGATCACTTCCTGCGTATACCTGGATTGATCTCAAACGGTATTTACTCGGTGATGTGGTCAACAAAATGACAAACAGCTCAACAGTAAATTGGTTTTAATAGTACTTTATTTAAAAAAAAACAGATTTATATATTGAACTGTGATTAAAACAATTTTTAATGATTGAATATGCAAATACTGAAATGGAAGTCCTGACAAGTGAAGTGACATCGTTTTTACAATGTGACTCATTCATAAAAAAAAAAAAAAAAAATAATGGCTGCTTGTATCCGTTACAACTTTAAGAAAAATATCAGATATTAATCACTTTGACTGCCGACAGCCAACAGGTACACTAATTACAATTTTAAGATAAACAGGTAAATATATCGATAATATTTCATTAGATACTGTTACATTACAACTAAATATAAACTATATCAGTTGCACAGTGGGTAATATTACATCCCATTGCCCTTATATAATAATAATAATATCATATATAGACACAATTTTCTTCCCAGTTCTCGTATAACCTGGACCTTGGCCCGCTTGGGTCTCATGTTATTGAAAAGGAGGGGGGGTTAGGTTATTGTGTTTAACGACACGTTCAACAATATTTCAGTTATATCGTGGCAGTCAGCTTTATTTGTGGAGGAAACCAGAGAAACCACCAATTTGCCACAAGTGACTGACAATTAACTTTATCACATAATGTTGTATCAAGTACACCTTGCCTGAGTGGGGTTCAAACTCATAGTGTTAGTGGTGATAGGCACTGATTGCATAGGTAGTTTTGAATCTAACTACCATACAACCATGACAGCCCTCTCATGATATTGAGATAGTTAACAAGAAACAATTATTTACATAAAAAATAAAAGCTTATATTTAAATATGAATGGTTATTCAATTATATCCATTTGAACATACATCTTCTTGCACATGTAACATTTCAAATTTAGTTTTTGATATTGTTTTAAGAACATGACTGGAAGTTTTTGGACAAATTTTATATATTTTGAAAAGCGTCTCATGGTATCAAAGCAAACAGGTTTCTGAGGTCTCTTCCAATGAGCGAATAAATAAACACATCACAGCCATTACTCCAGATTGTCTGTTAGTGCAATTCAAGCAAAAAAAGTTTTGACACTTTAATTAAAAAGAAAACAACAGTTTCAACAGTAACAAGAGAAACATATAAGATATCTACAATATTTTCATTTCTGAAGTCAAATATGTTTTTTCAGATATTGGCAAAAATATTTATGTAATAATTTAAGCATGTCTAAATTAATATTAATCATTATTATAATTAACAACTTATCTTATACAAATTTTCTATGGGTTCTCAGATGTAAAACAATCTGGGCATTTTCACCGCTTGATCAAAAATAAAAAGTAACTTACTATGATTTGTAACATTTGGTATAAACATGTTTTTATGACTATAAAGCATGGTTTCTTCTGTCAAATCTTTCAATAATGTATAGATAATTGTCCTCAAATAGCGCAATCACAGACAATGCAAATGCCTCGATACAATGGAACCCTCAATATCATGAGACACCAGTATAATTGCCCCTTTGGAATCAATATTGATATACCTAGGTAATGTCCACAAGGAGTCGAAAATCATATACATTGGATTATGTGTCCTTTTTACAATGTAACCATGGTAACTGTCTATACTTAGCTGAGTTTGATGTCATAGACTGGCCTAGTTTTAGACTGATATATATGTAAATCATGTGAGATCTGGAGAATGTGAAGTAGAATTTTCTTATTAGGCTTCATCATGTATATAAGCCTGTTGAAAGACAAATAATCGTAACTACATTTGTAATATATTTTGTTATTTACAGAAATGGTGATTTATTTGGTCATTTGATATCTACCATACAGATAACATGTCTAAAGGTAAAATACTTTACTTACAAAATCATTGAAATTTAGAGTTATGGTGTTTAATGCTAATTTCAACAATATTTCAGTTATATCGTGGCAGTTAGTTTTATTGATGGAGGAAAACAGAGTACCTGGAGAAAACCATCAAGTACACCTCACTATTAAGAGGAATTAAAACTCATAATTTTAGTGGTGATAGGCACTGATTGCATAGATATTTGTAAATACAACTACTATAAGACCACAACAGCTCTTCAATGAAACTTATCCAGAATATATCACAACACCTTGTTTTATATGTAACCTTCAGTTTTATGTCATAAGTTTGATAGTAATACGGATGTTTCGAATCATGTCAATTCCGACCATGTTCCGTCTTTTTCGTGTCTTGACATCTGAAATGATAGGCAGACGACTTCCGGTGTATTCACTATTACTGTGACAACATCAACATATCATAGTCGTAGATGTGGTAGATTATAAGTAATTGTAATATGGAGACGCCAAGAAAACGACAGAGTAAATGATAGGGTTCGGTACCTCACTCTCTGTCTGATAACAGAAATATATCAAGACAGATCGTTTTTCTTTCATGAATCGTGTTGCTGACGGCAGTAAATAAAGAAAGAAAACACATTTAAATTTAAAGAAGTAATTGTCTATGCATTGAAGTCTTTGATACAAATAAAATGATTTAATTGATATCTGTCTTTTACAGAAAATGTTAAGAATTCATTAAGTTGAGGAACGTTAAAACGTCACATATCGATTGGAGTTTTCGTTGTGTACATTGACAATGGAAGCCCAGTGCCTAACATTCCATCAAAATCATGTGGTCTGGCAGACGAAAATAAAAAACTTTTGATGGAATGGAAATGATTTGAAGCAACCGTATTCATTCTACATGTTCTAAACCAGTTGTTTATGTAACACCTTTTCTGAAATGAAACAATCTAAAAACTCTGTAGGCAAACCATTAACTTCTAAGCACAGAAATAAAGACCGAAGCTAATAGTAACTAATGAAGGGAAGAGACACCTTCCTCTAAGTCTGTTTGAATTATCTCTTCATTATAGAATATTTCTGTAGAATGGTAGTAGTCGTTTTGTTTTAGTCTGTAACTATTTGCATCATGTTTTATTTTCTAGGTTACTTGTGGTACACAGTTGTTTTGTTACATATTGTCCACGTTTTTACACAGACAGGTCAGTGAAGTAGTAGTGTCTTAGGTTATCATGTTGCATTTAGATACAATAGTCCATTTAATATAAGGACATTCCTTCTGTAATGAAATATTGCCCTTATAAGAGGGATGGCATCTCTTGAATGGGGATATTTTAGTAGTATTTTATTATCTCTGTGTATCTGAAATCTAACCTGATAAGAGAGGTGGCCTTTGGTGGGAGTTGGCCTTATCAGAGGGAGATTACTGTATATGAAGTGTAACACCATTTTAAACAATATTTCAGTCCGAGTCATATCATTAAGGTTAGTTTTATTAGTCTAGGAAACCAGAGTAATTTGCATTGGAATGACCTACCAACCTTCTAAAAGTTACACCTCACTGTCACAGCATGTTGTAGACAGGTGTGTTAATTTTAGGCTGTGTGGGATAAAAAACATCCCTGAATTATTTCAATATATTTCCTGTCTAAAAATACTAACAAAATGGGATTTACATGTAAGTGTACACCTTGTACCTCCAGATAAACATTTTAATATTTATTTATGTGATTTCTTTGTCATTCAAGACACACCATATTTCTCATTGCTGTTATCATATAATCATTGATGCTTATAAAAACAAAAACATATTATCATTTTATTCATTTCATAGCAATTTGACAAAACAATAGGGAAAAAAAGGTTTGTTTACACTGTAAATATTTTTCTTCAAATGTGGTTCAAACTTGCATCTGCTTCAAAAACAAATCTGACAGTCTAAACATGTCATGAATCATGTTTGATTGATCCATTAAATATCAGAATGGAGTTGCCTAGGTGTTTAGAATGTCCAATATTTGCTTGAAGTAGGTGTACAGCTAAAATTGAAAGCAAATTTGAAGGAAAAATTTGACAATGTAAAAGCACTTTAAATGTCAACAAAAACAACACTTTTTGATAGTATCAATATTTTTTATGCAGAAAAATTGAAATTATATTGTAAACTACAAAAATGAGTGTTTTGTTTTGTAAATTAAACACTGCTACACAAAACCCTTACTCACACATTTGTTTTGTTTTGTAAATCAAACACTGCTACACAAAACCCTTACTCTTACATTTGTTTTGTGTTGTAAATCAAACACTGCTACACAAAACCCTTACTCACACATTTGTTTTGTTTTGTAAATCAAACACTGCTACACAAAACCCTTATTCTTACATTTATTTTGTGTTTTAAAACAAGCACTGCTACACAAAACCCTTACTCACACATTTGTTTTGTTTTGTTTATCAAACACTGCTTCACAAAACCCTTACTCGCATATTTGTTTTGTGTTGTAGATCAAACACTGCTACACAAAACCCTTACTCATATATTTGTTTTGTGTTGTAAATCAAACACTGCTACACAAAATCCTTACTCACACATTTGTTTTGTGTTGTAAATCAAACACTGCTACACAAAATCCTTACTCACACATTTGTTTTGTGTTGTAAAACAAACACTGCTACACAAAGCCCTTACTCTTACATTTGTTTTGTGTTGTAAAACAAACACTGCTACACAAAGCCCTTACTCACACATTTGTTTTGTGTTGTAGATCAAACACTGCTACACAAAACCCTTACTCACATATTTGTTTTGTGTTGTAAATCAAACACTGCTACACAAAATCCTTACTCACACATTTGTTTTGTGTTGTAAAACAAACACTGCTACACAAAGCCCTTACTCACATTTTTGTTTTGTGTTGTAAAACAAACACTGCTACACAAAGCCCTTACTCACATATTTGTTTTGTGTTGTAAATCAAACACTGCTACACAAAACCCTTATTCTTACATTTGTTTTGTGTTGTAAATCAAACACTGCTACACAAAGCCCTTACTCACACTTTTGTTTTGTGTTGTAATTCAAACACTGCTACACAAAATCCTTACTCACACATTTGTTTTGTGTTGTAAATCAAACACTGCTACACAAAACCCTTACTCTTACATTTGTTTTGTTTTGTAAATCAAACACTGCTACACAAAACCCTTACTCTTACATTTGTTTTATGTTGTAAAACAAACACTGCTACACAAAGCCCTTACTCTTACATTTGTTTTGTGTTGTAAATCAAACACTGCTACACAAAACCCTTACTCACACATTTGTTTTGTTTTGTAAATCAAACACTGCTACACAAAGCCCTTACTCTTACATTTGTTTTATGTTGTAAAACAAACACTGCTACACAAAACCCTTACTCTTACATTTGTTTTATGTTGTAAATCAAACACTGCTACACAAAACCCTTACTCACATATTTGTTTTGTGTTGTAAATCAAACACTGCTACACAAAACCCTTACTCACACATTTGTTTTGTTTTGTTTATCAAACACTGCTTCACAAAACCCTTACTCGCATATTTGTTTTGTGTTGTAGATCAAACACTGCTACACAAAACCCTTACTCATATATTTGTTTTGTGTTGTAAATCAAACACTGCTACACAAAATCCTTACTCACACATTTGTTTTGTGTTGTAAATCAAACACTGCTACACAAAATCCTTACTCACACATTTGTTTTGTGTTGTAAAACAAACACTGCTACACAAAGCCCTTACTCTTACATTTGTTTTGTGTTGTAAAACAAACACTGCTACACAAAGCCCTTACTCACACATTTGTTTTGTGTTGTAGATCAAACACTGCTACACAAAACCCTTACTCACATATTTGTTTTGTGTTGTAAATCAAACACTGCTACACAAAATCCTTACTCACACATTTGTTTTGTGTTGTAAAACAAACACTGCTACACAAAGCCCTTACTCACATTTTTGTTTTGTGTTGTAAAACAAACACTGCTACACAAAGCCCTTACTCACATATTTGTTTTGTGTTGTAAATCAAACACTGCTACACAAAACCCTTATTCTTACATTTGTTTTGTGTTGTAAATCAAACACTGCTACACAAAGCCCTTACTCACACTTTTGTTTTGTGTTGTAATTCAAACACTGCTACACAAAATCCTTACTCACACATTTGTTTTGTGTTGTAAATCAAACACTGCTACACAAAACCCTTACTCTTACATTTGTTTTATGTTGTAAAACAAACACTGCTACACAAAGCCCTTACTCTTACATTTGTTTTGTGTTGTAAATCAAACACTGCTACACAAAACCCTTACTCACACATTTGTTTTGTTTTGTAAATCAAACACTGCTACACAAAGCCCTTACTCTTACATTTGTTTTATGTTGTAAAACAAACACTGCTACACAAAACCCTTACTCTTACATTTGTTTTATGTTGTAAATCAAACACTGCTACACAAAACCCTTACTCACATATTTGTTTTGTGTTGTAAATCAAACACTGCTACACAAAACCCTTACTCACACATTTGTTTTGTTTTGTTTATCAAACACTGCTTCACAAAACCCTTACTCGCATATTTGTTTTGTGTTGTAGATCAAACACTGCTACACAAAACCCTTACTCATATATTTGTTTTGTGTTGTAAATCAAACACTGCTACACAAAACCCTTACTCACACATTTGTTTTGTTTTGTAAATCAAACACTGCTACACAAAGCCCTTACTCTTACATTTGTTTTATGTTGTAAAACAAACACTGCTACACAAAACCCTTACTCTTACATTTGTTTTATGTTGTAAATCAAACACTGCTACACAAAACCCTTACTCACATATTTGTTTTGTGTTGTAAATCAAACACTGCTACACAAAGCCCTTACTTACACATTTGTTTTGTGTTGTAAATCAAACACTGCTACACAAAGCCCTTACTCTTACATTTGTTTTATGTTGTAAAACAAACACTGCTACACAAAGCCCTTACTCTTACATTTGTTTTGTGTTGTAAATCAAACACTGCTACACAAAACCCTTACTCTTACATTTGTTTTATGTTGTAAAACAAACACTGCTACACAAAACCCTTACTCTTACATTTGTTTTGTGTTGTAAATCAAACACTGCTATACAAAACCCTTACTCTTACATTTGTTTTGTGTTGTAAATCAAACACTGCTACACAAAGCCCTTACTCTTACATTTGTTTTATGTTGTAAAACAAACACTGCTACACAAAGCCCTTACTCTTACATTTGTTTTGTGTTGTAAATCAAACACTGCTACACAAAACCCTTGCTCACACATTTGTTTTATGTTATTTTTCAGATGTAGTTGATGTTTGTGATGTAGATAGACTTACTTTAAGTAACGAGAGACAAACTGGGACTATCGTGTTCAATGGACCTTACACTGGTGTACAAAATCCATGTGTTCTACGTTTGCAAGCTTTACCAAGTAGTTTTATTTTCATTCGACCTTCAAATACGTTTAATTTCATCTGGTGTTCACAAAGATCAGTGCCACCATTGTGTACACCAGGGTATGTTATTAAAGCTAAGTTTTACCACCAGGTGGTAATGTACAGGGGATTGTAAAATCCTGACTATTGAAAAATAAATAAAAGAAAAAAAAAAAAAAAAAGTTTTACCACCATCATATAAATATATATACCGCATAGGTTGCATAATGGTTAGCGTGCTCGCCTTGATTGCGGTAGATCGTGGGTTCGAGCCCCGGTCGGGTCAAACCAAAAACTATAAAATTGGTATTTGTTGCTTCTCCGCTAAGCACGCAGCATTAAGGAGAAAGGACAAAGACTGGTTGGCTCGGAATCAGAATAATGTGTCCGAGTGGAGCGATCTGTCTACCCGTGGACTGTTGGTTCAGTGAACGAGCACTATTAAAATCCAACTCAGCGTGGTGGTCTAGTAGAAAGCAGACCTTATCATCATCTCATTGAAACTTAACTTGTTCTCGCCATGGTATTGCTGAAAAATTGCTGAATTGGTGTTAAGCAACAATCACTCACTCACTCATATAAATATTTCTTTCATGGAAAACAAAATTCTCAGGTTTTTTTATGTATAACCAAAAATTTCATTCCTGAAATTTGTATACATTATTAAATGAATCTGAAAGCCGGTTACATTGTAGGTTTATATTTTATAATTTGTATACATTATTAAATGAATCTGAAAGCCGGTTACATTGTAGGTTTATATTTTATAATTTGTATACATTATTAAATGAATCTGAAAGCCGGTTACATTGTAGGTTTATATTTTATGTCTGTTTCAAAATATTTTAGAGATTGTTACCTCCCTTTTTTGTGTCTGATTTAAAATTGATACACTTTAATGAAATAGAGAATCTGTTATGAAGTTTATCTTATGTCCCAGTCTGATATTGAGGGGTCAGGGTTGTGGTGTTTAATGCCACTTTCAACAATATTTCAGTTATATCGTCTGATATTGAGTATTATGTATTGTTGATTAAAGGGAGATAAATGACCTGGAGTGAAGGTCATTGACTTCTGACTTCACGTATGACAGCAATACCTACCTTAAGTGTTCATAATTCTAGACACCTACCCTTTAATAGATGTATCTCTAGCCACAATAGAAAGTTGTGCATAGGACTAATACAATACTGGGGCCGTATTGGTCGTGATCGTATTTTAGTTGGATTTACAACTACCTATGCAACCAATGCCTATCACCACTAAAGTTGTGAGTTCGAACCCGGCTCATGGCGAGGTGTACTCAATGCAACATTATGTGATAAAGTTTGTCAGTTACTTACGGCAGGTCATTGGTTTTCTGCAGGTACTCCGGTTTCATCCACCAATAAAAACCGAACACAACGATATAGCTGAAATATTGTTGAAAGTGGTGCTAAACACCATAACTCTAACCCTAATACAATTCTGATATATTTTACAGGTGTTCTTATGCTTATGTGTTTGATGGATTCTATTACAATGAAACATTGACACATATAGTAGACAACAGATGGAAAGGTTTTAACACGTCATCAAGTGTACTGTATGTGGCTGTGTGCCACTCATCGACAACTCATGTTAAAATGGTTCTCAACTATACCACAATAGGTAAGTTATAATGCATTGTACTTTATGTGGCTGTGTGCCACTCATCGACAACTCATGTTAACATGGTTCTCAACTATACCACAATAGGTAAGTTATAATGCATTGTACTTTATGTTGCTGCTCTGCTAAGCACGTAGCATTAAGGAAAAAGAGCAAAGAATGGTCGGCTCGTTCAGTGGGATCTTCTTTTTTATTGCTCTCGAAATAAATTTAGGTATACTCACCAACATTACCACTTACAAACTACAAAACATTGTAGTATGTAGCTTGTTCATTAAATATCTGTAGATTAGAGTTCTACCATCAGTTAATGTTAACACTGACACAGTGAAACCTGTCTAAACCAAACCTTGAAACCTGTCTAAACCAAACCTTGAAACCTCATCCAGTATAAACTGTCCCTATATAGGAAGTCTTTGTTAATTTAACCTGTATAAACTGAATCCTTGTATATTCTGAACACAAGATTTGATCCCAATGATGTTCAGTTTAGATAGATTTTACTGTATAAATATGACTGATTTTTTGATATTTTAGAGCGTAAATATATTATGGTAGAGGTTTTACTGTATAATATGACTGATTTTTTATATATTTTAGAACGTAAATATATTATGGTAGAGGTTTTACTGTATAATATGACTGATTTTTTATATATTTTAGAATGTAAATATATTATGGTAGAGGTTTTACTGTATAATATGACTGATTTTTTATATATTTTAGAACGTAAATATATTATGGTAGAGGTTTTACTGTATAATATGACTGATTTTTTATATATTTTAGAATGTAAATATATTATGGTAGAGGTTTTACTGTATAATATGACTGATTTTTTATATATTTTAGAACGTAAATATATTATGGTAGAGGTTTTACTGTATAATATGACTGATTTTTTATATATTTTAGAACGTAAATATATTATGGTAGAGGTTTTACTGTATAATATGACTGATTTTTTATATATTTTAGAACGTAAATATATTATGGTAGGAGATTCCTCTTATAATATGACAGGAACAGTTACTTCTACATTCTTCCCTAACAATTATATACAGAATGGAGAACAAGTGACCTTCCAGTTTACCAGTAGACTTCTGACAGATAAAGTAGTCTTGTCATTTGACGACTTTGACATTGCTCCAGGGGGCGCTTTTTACGTAAGTTGTGTAAATGTTAACACTTATTTGAAGTGAAAAAGACAATTTGTAAATGGTTTTTTATTGTGTGTACACTTTACATGTTATATCATGTAGTAAAAGCCTAAAGACATTGTAAATCATTAACACACGAATAATTGAGATATAAATATATCCTTGACTGAATTTTACCAAAATAAAAGATAGCTATTAGTTGTATCATAATGAAATATAGCTTTTAGTTGTATCAAAATAAATAGAGCTATTAGTTGTATCATAATGAAATATAGCTTTTAGTTGTATCAAAATAAATAGAGCTATTATTTGTATCAAAATAAATAGAGCTATTATTTGTATCAAAATAAATAGAGCTATTAGTTGTATCAAAATAAATAGAGCTATTATTTGTATCCAAATAAATAGAGCTATTAGTTGTATCAAAATAAATATAGCTTTTAGTTTTATCAAAATAAATAGAGCTATTAGTTGTATCAAAATAAATAGAGCTATTAGTTGTATCCAAATAAATAGAGCTATTAGTTGTATCAAAATAAATAGAGCTATTAGTTGTATCCAAATAAATAGAGCTATTAGTTGTATCAAAATAAATAGAGCTATTAGTTGTATCCAAATAAATAGAGCTATTAGTTGTATCAAAATAAATAGAGCTATTAGTTGTATCAAAATAAATAGAGCTATTAGTTGTATCAAAATAAATAAAAAAATGTATAACTATTAGTTGTATGGGTAAATTCTTAAGTAGTGTTTATTTGATCTATTATAAATATAATAACTAAAGAGGTGATTAGTGGTCAAGTTAATTTTATATTCATATTTACTTTTGATTCTAGGGAAGTTGAGATTAGACATAACATGTACAAATGATATTGCTCCCTCGATTGGGGGGGGGGGGGGGCAATAGGGACTTATGAGTGGGAATATTCAATAAATCTTCATCTTATGAACAAGAAATAGCAATGCAATAATATTTGATTAGCATACTATGTAGATTTAGATTAGTATAATTGAAGGTCTCAGGTGCCCTGGTGTCGGAGTCTTTGTTTGCAAATTATTTCATATAGGCCTCAATGGAGACTTAATTAATGATTTTCTATAGAGAACCATATATATATATAAAATATATGCGTCTAGGACAAAAGCACCCCTGACAAAAGCCCCCCTGACATAGGCCCCCGGACAAAAGCCCCCCAATAATAAAAAGCATAAGTATAAATTAATGTTTTTTTGTTTCATATACCGTATTTCTTCTATTTAAAGCCCCCCTTCTAATTAACACCCCCCTCCCTTATTCTGGCCTATAGAACATTTTGACTTCTAATTAACGCCCCCATTTCATAAAATGTAAACTCCACTTATCGGTACCTAATCAACAACACAGCGTGTAAGAGTTCCCAAAATAGTTACAGCGTGTGAAGAGTTTTACACATCACTAATCAGCAATAATTGTCCAGGTAAACAAACACGTTTTCTGTCAACATTAAAGAACTTGGCTGCCGCATGTTTTGCCTTTTCTTCGGCAAATTTAATTACTTTCAACTTAAAAGAAAAATTATATTTGTGTCTAGCTTTATTCTTAGATTCCGTTTTAAGTAGCAGTGGGTTTTAGTTCTTAATTTTTCAACATCAGCAGCTTGTCCCGAAAATGTGTACGTACTACGTACATGGTAATTCTAATCCTATATTGAAAAACTTGTTGCCGGTTACAGTTGCAAATATTTTGCCACCTCTTTTAAGAAAAATTTAAATACTTTGCTGAGTTCGATGGGCACGTGTTCTTTATTTCCATCATTTCGAACGAGTTTCACAGCAAAGTTGTCATTTGCATTATTTTCTTCTCTGTCACAACGAAGTTTCTCTCTGATCTCGTATGTCCAGATTGATTTATATACGTGATAACCTCAAATAGAACTTTCAAAATTAAACTCCATTTGCTGCTCCATGCACGTTTCTATATGGAATTTATAAATTAAGATCAGACCAACCGAACACTCACCGATTAACCGATATCAGAGACATTTCATTAGGTAATGTATATTGACATAGCACGTGTATATTTCTATAGTCAAACAGACATCAAATTAACCTCATCTAATGGCTATAAAAGTCAGAAATTCGTTTCTCTAATTGACGCCCTCTATTTTAAAAATGTATTCGCCCCGGGGCGTCTATTAGAAGAAATACGGTATATTTTTTTTCTGTGTTTTTGTTTAAATGTTTCTTTATATTTTATAACATTATTCAAAACTTTTTTAACCTCTGTATTTTAATTCATCTATTTTTGGAACATGAAGATATCATAAACAATTGAAGTATAATTTGTTTAAGAATTATAATAACCCTCATCAAAGAAAGTAAAAACAAAGATAAAATTGTTTTTATCTTAAAATAATCATAGTATATAAAAAAAACAAAGTGAGCAAATAACTCACTCATTACTTTTAAGAACTTCAAAGGTTGAAAAGGTAATTATTGTTTATCAATAAAAACAATTTCTGATTAACTTTACCTGATTAATTTCAATTTAAGGAATTAAGCAGTGCTTTTTTTTAATTTACACTTTATAAATGAATATAACAATGAACAAAATGTGGAAAAATATGTTTTTAAAGTATTTTATTTTTTGTATTAATTCTTTAAGATATCTTTTAATATCACCCTCAATATAAAACAAATGTAATAAGATTGTATGATTATTTCAATATTGGGGGGCTTTTTGTCAGGCTTTTGTCCGGGGGACTTTTGTCTGGGGGACTTTTGTCCGGGGGGCTTTTGTCCTGTTCCCAAAATATAAAAATATAGTAATTATATTTTATTGTTTATTTTAGTTTACTCCAAGTAGCTATAGAGAATACCAGTCTCCTATAGTGATAACAGATGAATCATATCGTCCTGTTGTTATGTCTTCTGCTCACATACTCAACTTTATATTTGATAATGGATGGTCAGGTTCCTCATACAGAAAATATTTAGGATTTAAAGCTACCTACAGATTTATATCAAGTATGATTACAACTTAATTATGTAGAAAACATGATGCAGACTTCCTTGAACAAAATGGAAAATATTTTTGTATTTGTTTAAAGGGAGGTAATCAAGTTGATTTTAGTTTTGTTATGAAATTATAAACAGTAATTGTGGACAATATAACACACCACCACAATACAAATTATTCTACTGGTACCAAAATATTCTACTGGTACCATGATGAAACTTATGAACACAGAAATGACAATGACAGAAGCTAATGAAAATCTATGCAGACCTCGACATTAACGTTTGTCCGATTGTCCGGTACCAGTGAAAACTGACGTTAGACAAGTAGATCTTGTATTACGGTTGTCCGACGGGACAAGTGAAAAAATCAGATTCCCAAACGTGGTGGTAAGACGGACAAATCTATTTCCACTGGTATAAAATACTGGGTTTGTTGTATAAAAAAACCCTGTTTGATCTCCAATTTGTCCATAATTTATTTTGATTAAAACTAAAGTGAAACGCCAGATCAAAACTCCTTTATTGTATCATTTATCGTTCCTCCATATGAAGTTCAAGGACATTGACAAAATTAAAAGTAGCAATCTCAGAAGCGCTTTAATGAACGGAAATATCAATATTTGAAATATAAGAACAAGAATCACTCCGGAACGGACACGTAAAAATTATCGGATATCAATTTGGCACTAAATTTAAGCTTGTCTTTTGTGCAAAATATGATCGAGGACTTGATTTAGGCTTTTGAGAAATATTGAAACCTTTGAAATGGACAAATATTACAAGCTTTTTCCTGATCTGGTTGAAAAGATCCACTAACATTTTTATTTCTCTGTGAATTTAAATAAAATACTTTGCTTTATTTATATCACAGGCACCTATTTCTGGTAAAAAAAATATACCTGGATACGGGTTTATATAGTATCTAGGTATATTTTTTTTTAACAGAAACAAGGATTTATATAACACAAATATGAGTTATTACAATTTGTGTGGTATTGGATCACAACACAGTAATATTTCAAAAGGAAAAAGGGGGAGGGGGTACATATAAAAATCACTGGTATGCAAGACTCCAATCAAGGTAGACAGAAATAAAAATGTGACATTGAATATATGTCCTTAAGGTAGTTGTGAACAAAAAAACCCCAGAACAAATCAGTTCAGGCAGCTTTAACTATTTACTAAATTTGGGCAGTGTAACTTCAGAGGGGTCGCGAAACAATGTTTCGATTAATCGCAATTAACATCTCCCAGAAGTCTCCCCACTTCTCCCTGCGAGCTCTCTGAAAGAGAAATCACTTCTCCCTCTAATTTGAAAGTAGTGGGAGCCCTGGATAATTATTCTTTAGTTTTTAGTTCACCTGGACCAAAGGTCCAGGTGAACTATTGCCATCACTTGGCGTCCGTCGTCTGTCGTCTGTAAACTTTTCACATTTCAAGCTTCTTCTCCGAAACCACTGGGCCGATTGGAACCAAACTTAGCAGGAATGTTTCTTGGATGGTCCTCTACAAAGTTACTGTTTTTCGTTCTAGTCGGATATTCAATATGGCTGCCAAGGCCAATAATATGCTCTGATTGGCTGAAATTTCAAAGATCTTCTTCTCTGAAACTAATGAACTGACTGAACCCAAACTGTACAGGAATGATCATTGGAAGGTCCTCTACAAATTTTCTGTTTTTTATGTCGGTCGGAAATCCAAGATGGCCGCCACCGCAGGACATAGATTAACATTGGACCCTATGGGAAAATGTTCAAATGCCTTCTTCTCAGAAACTACAAATATTATTAAAGCCAAACTGTACATGAATGTTCATTGGATGGTCCTCTACAATCTTAAGGTTTTTTGTTCCGATATGAAATTCAAAATGGCGGCTACGGCAGGACTTAGTTTAACATTGGACCCTATGGGAAAAATGTTTCAAAATGCTTCTTCTCTGAAACCACTGGGACAGTTGAAACCAAACTGCCCAGGAATGATCATTGGAAGGTCCTCTACACGGTTTGTGTTTTTTATGCCGATCGAAAATCCAAGATGGCCGCCACCGCAGGACATAGATTAACATTGGACCCTATGGGAAAATATTCAAATGCCTTCTTCTCAGAAACTACAAATATGATTAAAGCCAAACTGTACATGAATGTTCATTGGATGGTCCTCTACAATCTTAAGGTTTTTTGTTCCGATATGAAATTCAAAATGGCGGCTACGGCAGGACTTAGTTTAACATTGGACCCTATGGGAAAAATGTTTCAAAATGCTTCTTCTCTGAAACCACTTGGACAGTTGAAACCAAACTGCCCAGGAATGATCATTGGAAGGTCCTCTACAAATTCTCTGTTTTTTATGCCGATCGGAAATCCAAGATGGCCGCCACCGCAGGACATAGATTAACATTGGACCCTATGGGAAAATGTTCAAATGCCTTCTTCTCAGAAACTACAAATATGATTAAAGCCAAACTGTACATGAATGTTCATTAGATGGTCCTCTACAAACTTTAGGTTTTTTGTTCCGGTATGAAATTCAAAATGGCGGCTACGGCAGGACTTAGTTTAACATTGGACCCTATGGGAAAAATGTTTCAAAATGCTTCTTCTCTGAAACCACTTGGACAGTTGAAACCAAACTGCCCAGGAATGATCATTGGAAGGTCCTCTACAAATTTTCTGTTTTTTATGCCGATCGGAAATCCAAGATGGCCGCCACCGCAGGACATAGATTAACATTGGACCCTATGGGAAAATGTTCAAATGCCTTCTTCTCAGAAACTACAAATATGATTAAAGCCAAACTGTACATGAATGTTCATTGGATGGTCCTCTACAATCTTAAGGTTTTTTGTTCCGATATGAAATTCAAAATGGCGGCTACGGCAGGACTTAGTTTAACATTGGACCCTATGGGAAAAATGTTTCAAAATGCTTCTTCTCTGAAACCACTAGGACAGTTGAAACCAAACTGCCCAGGAATGATCATTGGAAGGTCCTCTACACGGTTTGTGTTTTTTATGCTGATCGGAAATCCAAGATGGCCACCACCGCAGGACATAGATTAACATTGGACCCTATGGGAAAATGTTCAAATGCCTTCTACTCAGAAACTACAAATATGATTAAAGCCAAACTGTACATGAATGTTCATTGGATGGTCCTCTACAAACTTTACGTTTTTTGTTCTGATATGAAATTCAAAATGGCAGCTACGGCAGGACTTAGTTTAACATTGGACCCTATGGGAAAAATGTTTCAAAACGCTTCTTCTCTGAAACCACTTGGACAGTTGAAACCAAACTGCCCAGGAATGATCATAGGAAGGTCCTCTACAAATTTTCTGTTTGTTATGCCGATCGGAAATCCAAGATGGCTGCCACCACAGGTCATAGTATTAACACAGGACCATATGGGGAAAATACAGAAATATATTCTTCTCTGAAGCAATTGCACTGATTGAACCTAAACTGTGCATCAATCATTGGAAGGTCCTTTACAAACTTTGTGTTTTTTATGTTGATCGTAATTTCAAGATGACTACCACTGCAGGACATAGTTTTTACATAGGACCAATTGTTTTTTTTTTTAACCAGGTGAACGATACAGGCTCTTGAGAGCCTCTGGTTGTAATTTATATTAATTTTTTCGGACAACTAAAAGATTGAGTCGGACAAGTACTTTTTGTAGTTAGTTGTCCGAAGGGACAAGTTGAAAAATATGTTAATGTAGAGACCTGCTAGGTCCTGGTTTTGGACAAGCACACAAATGTGGTGGGGTTTAACCAATCAATGGAATCAATTACCCATGATCCTCCAAATTAATGGCCACAAAAGTGGCCAATAATATGTTTGAAAAATATAGCTGCAGTATAGACATGTTGGCTTCAGCAATTGACATTTTACATCCTTTGTGAACAAGAGCCTTCAAAGACACAAAGTTTAGAATCACTTCTAGTCATCTGGGTTTTTCTTAAGTAGCAACAGTAAACCATTTTCCTTGAGTTAAGAAAATTTCTCTTTTAATTCATTCAACATTTAATGTATACAAATTATAAGCTTAAATGTTATCACAATATTAAATGGGGGCTGTCATCGTTGTGATCATTGCAATCAGTGCAATCAGTGCCTATCACCACTAAAGTTGTGAGTTTGAATCCTGCTCATGGTGAGGTATGCTTGATACAACATTATGTTTTAAATTTGTCAGTGATTTGCGACAGGTCGGTTGTTTTCTACGAGTACTCTGGTTTCCTACAACCATTAAACTGACCGCCACAATATAACTGAAATATTGTTGAAAGTGGTGTTAAACACCATAACCCTAACCCATAATATTAATTGAGTCTTTCTGTTCTAATTTCAGGTAATGATAAATATATAAGACCTACAACATGTGAGTATTATTGTTGTAGTTGAACACATTTTCTGTTGTTTGTGGAAGGCATGACTGGGATTCTAAAATGTTGTTACATTTTCTATTGTTCGTGGAAGGCATGACTGGGTTTCTAAGACATTATTACATTTTCTGTTGTTCGTGGAAGGCATGACTGGGTTTATAAAACATTGTTACATTTTCTGTTGTTCGTGGAAGGCATGACTGGGATTCTAAAATATTGTTACATTTTCTATTGTTCGTGGAAGGCATGACTGGGTTTCTAAGACATTATTACATTTTCTGTTGTTCGTGGAAGGCATGACTGGGTTTCTAAAACATTGTTACATTTTCTGTTGTTCGTGGAAGGCATGACTGGGATTCTAAAATATTGTTACATTTTCTATTGTTCGTGGAAGGCATGACTGGGTTTCTAAAACATTATTGCATTTTCTGTTGTTCGTGGAAGGCATGACTGGGTTTCTAAAACATTGTTACATTTTCTAATGATCGTGGAAGGCATGACTGGGTTTCTAAAACATTGTTGCATTTTCTGTTGTTCGTGGAAGGCATGACTGGGTTTCTAAAACATTGTTACATTTTCTAATGATTGTGGAAGGCATGACTGGGTTTCTAAAACATTGTTACATTTTCTGTTGTTTGTGGAAGGCATGACTGGGTTTCTAAAACATTGTTACATTTTCTATTGTTCGTGGAAGGCATGACTGGGTTTCTAAAACATTATTACATTTTCTGTTGTTCGTGGAAGGCATGACTGGGTTTCTAAAACATTGTTACATTTTCTATTGTTCGTGGAAGACATGACTGGGTTTCTAAAACATTGTTACATTTTCTGTTGTTCGTGGAAGGCATGACTGGGTTTCTAAAACATTGCTACATTTTCTGTTGTTCGTGGAAGGCATGACTGGGTTTCTAAAACATTATTACATTTTCTTTTCTTTGTGGAAGGCATAACTGGGTTTCTAAGACAATATTCTTATTATCTACTTGAACATAGAAGATTTATTTTTCTTGTTTTCCAACTTGAGTTTTAGTAACAGCATTTATTTTTATATTTATTTTACATACGGCATTGCCTGGTTTGTGGAGTTTTGTTCCTTTGACTGTTCTGAAAGTTAACCTTAAATTGTTTCAATGAAATGTTAGTACAAATGTACAGTGAACACTTGTGTAGAAGTGAAAAGTACTGATGATGTTCTGTACTTTGAACTAGCCAAGTATAAATACAAATGTATTCGAGTTATTTATACTTTGAATAAGCTGAGTATAACTTACTGACTTAGTCCTTGCTATGCCTCATGGCTGAGTATAAATATACAAGTTATTTGGAGTAAATTAAATTGCATACTTTGAATTTTCTAATTATAAATATATGAGTTAGAATTTAGAGTGAATTAAGGAAACCACTACAACACTATAAACAAACAACCACAAGAATGATGTTATGGTTAGTGTGCTCACCTCGAGTGCAGTGGATTGTTTGATAAATCTCTATGTAATGTCTGTGATATTTTTATTGCATCATATATATTCTCGCATTAAATAAATATTATATTCTAATATGACATCCTTCTTTCGCTTTCCAAACAAACAAGTAATTTATTAGATGGCAAAATCTCATTAGCACATGCACAGCACACACGTATAAGTCAGGTGATAAAATCACCCCAAAACATTATTTACATGGTTGTTAATGTTTTAATCATCTGTATTCATTGAAAATAATCAACATGTCCCAGATTAATAAACATGTGATGTGCAATTAAAACGTGCAAGCACAATATTATTGTTACGGATGCTCCATTAATAAGACTGACTTTCCCGTCGTAAAAGTACATGTTAATTAATTTTTGTTTGCTCGAATTTGGCAGCATAAATTGTGTGTGACATTGTCTGCAAATGTAAATATAAATTACCGTCTTTCCCATCAAAGTATACTACCGTATTTGTACTGTTAAACATCAGAATCGAAATAATTCATGGAAACCAGAATGTGTTTTGAGTTTTAAAATGGGTTGGCTAGTTTAATTTATGCATGGCAGCAGACTCTGCTTCATTAGATGGCTGAAGGTAAGATAGGATTCCAACCTATATCATATACCTTATAAGATATACTACTGTATTCTCTAAATAATTACCTTATTCTTTTAGCTTGTGGGAGATATTATCTTACATTAAACGGAGGACACATACATTTTAAACCTATAACCTTTGATTTACCATATGACTGTGTATGGGTTGTCAAGACTCAGCCTGGTTATAAAGCAACATATATGAAACTTGACAGATTTTCCTCAGGTAACTATTGTAATAGTTTAAATTGAAAGTTTTGTAGTCAGTGAATGAATTCCATGCCAATCTTCTACAGAAGTTTCTAAAATATCTTCCCATTTTTTATGACAATTCACAGGTTCTTGCTGAATTCTCTGAATAAGTAATTTGTCAAAATATTCACTTCAACTCACTCAAATATTACTAATTTCTTTTCTGTTTTCATTAGAATTAAAATTTTATTTTTTTTATTTTTTACCCTTCGATAAGCATATTTGTTAAAAGCAACAAATGATATTTAAGTATTGTCTGCTTTGTTATTCAGAGAGTGGATAAAAGTATTCAGACTCTCCCAATTTTCCCTATATATTTCATATAAAACTACAATTTTTCAAAAACTTATACTAAAGTCAATTCATTTCCAATTTTGATAATTTTTCATCAATAAAAGCAGGACAGTATGTTATTTATAGTAGTTATTTTTAAATAGTTTTAAGAAAAATATTTTTCAGATCTTCATGATTTAACCACAGATTTAAATAATTTGTCTACAAAACTACTATAATTGTATGATGTTTTGTGGTAAATTAATTTGGCTTTGTGTTTAACTTGTCTATTCTCAAATGTTTATCTTATAAAATTATATTGAAATTATGTAGCTACAAAATAAAAAATTGGACACAAATTGATTTCATGATATTTTTTTTAATTGTAGTTTTTCATGAACTATATAGAGAAACTTGGAAGCATTCAAATACTTTTGTCCACTCTCTGTATATAGAAAGTAGGCAACAAAGGGTTCCTCAGAACCACTAATTTTATTTATAAAGGTCACCTGACATGAAGGGTATATGTGTGGATTGTCTGTTATTTTCTGTAACTTTTTCATGTTTCAATCTTCTCACGTCAAATAAAACAAAACTTGGGAGGATTAGGAATGTTTCATCGTCTTCTTTAAAGTTGATGTTCATGTGCAGAATCCAAAAACCAAGATATCTGACAGATCTTATTTTCATTTTGATTGGCTGAATAAAGTCTTAGGAACCACATGACTAATTGAATTATCATATTGTATGAATATTCTTTTGACAATAAAAAAAATCCTGGCTGGTTGCCACCATGGAACACAATGTAACATAGAACTCTGAGCTAATAAATTAAAAAATTCATCTGAGGCACCACAACATTGTCTGAATCAATCGTTAGATGGATTGTGTATATTGTTCAGATCTAATATTCAAAATGGCCGACATCATGAAATGTAGTGGAACATGGGAGTATTATGGGGATGGATTGTGTATATTGTTCAGATCTAATATTCAAAATGGCCGACATCATGAAATGTAGTGGAACATGGGAGTATTATGGGGAATATGTTAATAATTCTCAGAATGAGGAACTGTTTGAACCCAAACTGTACATGAGAATGATCATTTGATGGTCATCCATCAATATTTATGTAATCCAAGATGGCCACCACTGTTAAACATAATATAACATACACCGGGTTTGTAACTAGATTGACATGACGGGTGCCACTAGTGGAGCAGGAACTGCTTACCATTGAAGAGCACCTGAGTTCACCCCCGGTTTTTAGTGGGGTTCGTGTTACTCAATCTTTAGTTTTATGTGTACATTTTGTAGATCGTTGTTTGTCCTTTTCTTCTGGTCATTGTGTTGTCTTCTTTGATTCTGATTACCTTATGTATCTTCAAACTCTTCATACAACTCTACAACTCTGATAGACTCTATCACACGTGGTTGTATTGAGCACACTTTTACGTGGGTGGGAGTCAATCTCATAAAACATGTGTTAATTGAAATTAATTTCATTGGTAGATGAAAATCCAACCACTATTACTTTTTAATTTTCAAATTTGACAATCTTTACATATTAAGTCTAATAGGCATTTTATTTATTGTTGGTTGTTTGTTTCAGATTTTGGTACTAGTAGTCATGTCAGTGCAGGGAATGCCAAAGTAGAAATCCATGCTGGCTTAACATCCAATGGAAAAATCGTAGGAACTCTATTTCAGTCAAATGCTGGCATTTATCGAGATTATGAAGACAAGGAAGGATTTTATATTAGGCTTCGTGGAACTTTCACACGTTCTGTTACATTTCAGATGGCATTCACATCAATTATGAACCATTATACTTCAGGTGAGTGAAGAGTTGTTAAATGCCATAATCATTGGGTTAGGGTTATGTCACAGTGTTTTTGGGCCTCATTGATGTAATGTGGGCATTAGGATATATGGCGTGACTTTCCATAAAATAACCATCTTTTCAACCATCTACATTTTATTTGATTCACACTGAAAATACATTATAAAAAGAATTTACTATAATGCAAAGCAAATTATTATTTACTGAATGAACCGCTGAATAATTTAGAAAAGCTGGACAACCCGTAATTAATGAAAGTATACAAAAGCATAAATGCCTACCTGAAAATAGGGAACAAGTTATCAATCCCAACCAGCCGTGTACTGTATTGAAGTGTGAATGTCAATCAGTGGACAAGTTAGCGAATATATAGATCCAAAACCAGGGCGGGAATACATGCATGTGATATTCGTGCAATAAGGTAGAAAGGTGTAGTAATTTCTCCGTCCGTCTTTATGAATGAATGAATTTATGAATGAAATATATTAATGATGCAAGATACTACTGCTTACCTTTAAACGTAGTATGACCCATTTCTTATAATACGGCGACAGTTATAATTATGGTGTTTAATGCCACTTTCAACAATATTTCAGTTATATCGTAGCTGTCAGTTTTATTGGTGGAGGAAACCAGTGTACCAGGAGAAAACCACCGACCTGTCGAATGTCACTGACAAACTTTATAACATAATGTTGTATCGAATACACCTCGCCTGAGTGGCATTCAAACTCACAACTTTTGTGGTGATAGGCACTGATTGCGTAGGTAGTTATAAATCCAACTACCATACGATCACGACCACGACGGCCCAGATAATCATTGGGAAGTAGGGAACTTATGGAAGTTAATTATGTATTTAAGGTTTTAATTTAATTCTTTATTTATTTTATGAGGATTACATACAGCCAGAGGCTACTAGTAGCTCTCCTCAAACAAAAGCCTTGAAAAGGTTTTAAAGTTTGCATACCATTTAACAGTTATCTTATCAAATTAAACAGACATGTTTGATAGACATAAATGTACACTCCCATGAAGGAAGGGGTTTATATGAATAGCTTGGATCTTAGGTTTTCTGTGGAAAAAAACTGATTCCAATTTGTGTAAATTTCCTGATAGAATCTGAGACATTTTGATTTGTTTTAAAAGTAGCTTGCTACCAATTGGATTTCTAATAAAATGAACAACTTATGATATCATCTATTAATCCCAACTTTGATAAATTTTGTAAAAGTTTCTAGTAGCTGTAAATTTCTAGAACTAGAAGAACTATTCACTGTGACTGGGAACAATTAGATTTCTAAATATATTTTAATTCCAACTTTTGTAAATTTCCCGGAAAACTTTCGGACCTGTTGCAAAGTGCAACTGCAGTGGGATTCATAGCACATTCAATGTCTTAGGTATTCATTTGTTATTACAGATAGGGTGTTAGGGCCAGATGGATGGGTATAATATGATTATGTTGACTAAAACAACAGTACCAGGTACATAACATACACACTTTTATCTATTATTACAGGTTGTGATACTTCAACACACTTCCGTTGCTCTTCTGGACAGTGTATTCCAAATAAATTGTCATGTGACCATATTGAGCATTGTAAAGATGGAACAGACGAGACTTATGGTTGTTCAGGTCAGTTTAGTTAGTCAATCACATTGATGGTACCATAAAATGTTAGTTACAGATGAGACTATTGGTTGTTCAGGTCAGTGTAGTTAGCCAATCACATTGATTGAACCATAAAATGTTAGATACAGATGACTTGAACAGAGTGACAACTTACAAATAGGAATCACACTCCTTTGTGACTTCTAAATTTGTAAGAGCCACTACATTCTCATAACGGTTGTTCTAGATTTATTGATGCACAAACTGTCAGTGTATTTATACCTATTTCAGGAAGAGATAATACTGGAACCAATCATGAAACACTACTTGTATTTATACCTATTTCAGGGAGAGATAATACTGGAACCAATCATGAAACACTACTTGTATTTATACCTATTTCAGGAAGAGATAATACTGGAACCAATCATGAAACACTACTTGTATTTATACCTATTTCAGGGAGAGATAATACTGGAACCAATCATGAAACACTACTTGTATTTATACCTATTTCAGGGAGAGATAATACTGGAACCAATCATGAAACACTACTTGTATTTATACCTATTTCAGGAAGAGATAATACTGGAACCAATCATGAAACACTACTTGTATTTATACCTATTTCAGGGAGAGATAATACTGGAACCAATCATGAAACACTACTTGTATTTATACCTATTTCAGGGAGAGATAATACTGGAACCAATCATGAAACACTACTTGTATTTATACCTATTTCAGGGAGAGATAATACTGGAACCAATCATGAAACACTACTTGTATTTATACCTATTTCAGGAAGAGATAATACTGGAACCAATCATGAAACACTACTTGTATTTATACCTATTTCAGGGAGAGATAATACTGGAACCAATCATGAAACACTACTTGTATTTATACCTATTTCAGGGAGAGATAATACTGGAACCAATCATGAAACACTACTTGTATTTATACCTATTTCAGGAAGAGATAATACTGGAACCAATCATGAAACACTACTTGTATTTATACCTATTTCAGGGAGAGATAATACTGGAACCAATCATGAAACACTACTTGTATTTATACCTATTTCAGGAAGAGATAATACTGGAACCAATCATGAAACACTACTTGTATTTATACCTATTTCAGGAAGAGATAATACTGGAACCAATCATGAAACACTACTTGTATTTATACCTATTTCAGGGAGAGATAATACTGGAACCAATCATGAAACACTACTTGTATTTATACCTATTTCAGGAAGAGATAATACTGGAACCAATCATGAAACACTACTTGTATTTATACCTATTTCAGGGAGAGATAATACTGGAACCAATCATGAAACACTACTTGTATTTATACCTATTTCAGGGAGAGATAATACTGGAACCAATCATGAAACACTACTTGTATTTATACCTATTTCAGGAAGAGATAAAACCACATTGGTTGCATAATGGTTAGCGTGCTCATTTCGAGTGCGGTAGATCGTGGGTTTGAGCCCCGGTCGGGTCAAACCAAAGACTATAAAATTGGTATCTGTTGCTTCTCCGCTAAGCATGCAGCATTAAAGAGAAAGAGCAAAGACTGGTTGGTTCGGAATCAGAATATTGTGTCAGAGTGGAGCAACATGTCTACCCGCAGTCTGTTGTTTCATCTCATTGAAAATTAACCAGTCACTAACAGTATTATTATACCTATTTCAGGAAGTGATGATACTGGTATCAGTCATGAGTCACTAACAGTCAGTGTTATAATACCAGTGGTTGTATCTATATTCCTACTGATTGTATTGTGTATACTATTTGTCCTTGTTAGAAGATGTCGTCAGGCTCGTCAGTTTAATAATATGATCAACAGCAGCCCTGGTGTTTGCAGATCAGATAGGCATCGAGGTATGTTATTGTTATATTGATTGTACTGGTTAAAGATGTCAGTAAAGCTAGTCAGTTTAATACCTAATGTAGAACTAAAAGACATGAGGTATGCTATCATTATCTTGTTTGTACTGGTTAAAGATGTCAGTAAAGCTAGTCAGTTTAATACCTAATGTAGAACTAAAAGACATGAGGTATGCTATCATTATCTGGTTTGTACTGGTTAAAGATATCAGTAAAGCTAGTCAGTTTAATACCTAATGTAGAACTAAAAGACATGAGGTATACTATCATTATCTTGTTTGTACCGGTTAAAGATGTCAGTAAAGCTAGTCAGTTTAATACCTAATGTAGAACTAAAAGACATGAGGTATGCTATTATTATCTTGTTTGTACCGGTTAAAGATGTCGGTAAAGCTAGTCAGTTTAATACCTAATGTAGAACTAAAAGACATGAGGTATGCTATCATTATCTTGTTGATACTGGTTAAAGATGTCAGCAAAGCCGGTCAATTAAATAACTTCACCAATAATGTTAACAAAGAGGTGTGGGAATCAAATTGTTGTCATGTCAATTTTGCCTGCTAATTTATTTGGATAACAGTTATCTTATTTTTAATTTGCCAATCAATCATTGAAATAAACCTTTCCACTGAAGGGTTGATGTGACCACAATGATATGTTAGGAAATTTATGTACCTATGTAGTCAGTCCCTATGACTTAAGGTATGTAAGTCTGATTTGTGTACATTGAGAGATGTTACTATAGATACAACTTTACAATACAAAGTCAGTGGCAGCCTAGTAGTCTTCTCCACTTATAAGACTGACTAACTGACTGTTTTATAAGACAGGTTTGACTAAGACTGACTAACTGACTGTTTTATAAGACAGGTTTGACTAAGACTGACTAACTGACTGTTTTATAAGACAGGTTTGACTAAGACTGACTAACTGACTGTTTTATAAGACAGGTTTGACTAAGACTGACTAACTGACTGTTTTATAAGACAGGTTTGACTAAGACTGACTAACTGACTGTTTTATAAGACAGGTTTGACTAAGACTGACTAACTGACTGTTTTATAAGACAGGTTTGACTAAGACTGACTAACTGACTGTTTTATAAGACAGGTTTGACTAAGGCTGACTAACTGACTGTTTTATAAGACAGGTCTGACTAAGACTGACTAACTGACTGTTTTATAAGACAGGTTTGACTAAGACTGACTAACTGACTGTTTTATAAGACAGGTTTGACTAAGACTGATTATTGACTGGAGACAATTATTAATGTTCATTCCAATGAAATTATGTACAGATGATTATGTATAATTGACAGAAATTAGATGGAGGAGATAAATAAGAATAAAGTTATGGGTTTATCTTCTTTTTTTCTTTAGGAAGACGAAGACACGATGATCATTTACAGAGACCACATGGTGCCCCACCCACTTATGATGAAGCATTAATAACTGGTATACCTGTTCCTGATCATGGCTTTGTATGTCATTTTGATATCTTTCTTTTCCTCTATGCTATATATTTTGCAATACTTTATAATTCATTTAATATATTAAACTTAACACTGGTAGTTATTGCTGTGTAAAAGTCTGATTCCAGTAAGTAAACTTAGAAGATACCAAGGGGATGACCAGAAGCTGTAAATGGAAGGACAGACAAATACATTGACTAAAAGAAAGAAGACAATAGGAGAAATAGTGATAGACAAAACACTACACAGAAAACTAAAGATTGAGAAACACCAACCCCACTTAAAGCAACTGATGTGGTCTAGAAGGTTAAGCTGTTACACTAGTGGCAACTTGTACAAGATTTTACTAATTTGATGCTTACAATAGCCTTCCAATAATTCTACCATAGAGTTTTGATCATTATAATTTCTTATTTCAGCCTGATGATAGCTACGACGGGGCCCCCAAACCAGTCATACTCTGAAGCTGTTACAACATAAAGTTTTAATCATTATAATTTCTTATTTCAGCCTGATGATAGCTACGACGGTGCCCCCAAACCACTGTCATACTCTGAAGCTGTTACAACATAGAGTTTTGATCATTATAATTTCTTATTTCAGCCTGATGATAGCTACGACGGGGCCCCCAAACCACCGTCATACTCTGAAGTTGTTACAACATAGAGTTTTGATCATTATAATATCTTATTTCAGCCTGATGATAGCTATGATGGGGCCCCCAAACCACCGTCATACTCTGCAGCTGTTACAACATAGAGTTTTGATCATTATAATATCTTATTTCAGCCTGATGATAGCTATGACGGGACCCCCAAACCACCGTCATACTCTGAAGCTGTTACAACATAGAGTTGATCATTATAATTTCTTATTTCATCCTGATGATAGCTTCGACGGGGCCCCCAAACCACCGTCATACTCTGAAGCTGTTACAACATAGAGTTGATCATTATAATATCTTATTTTAGCCTGATGATAGCTATGACAGGGCCCCCAAACCACTGTCATACTCTGAAGCTGTTACAACATAGAGTTTTGATCATTATAATTTCTTATTTCAGCCTGATGATAGCTACGACGGGGCCCCCAAACCACCGTCATACTCTGAAGCTGTTACAACATAGAGTTTTGATCATTATAATTTCTTATTTCAGCCTGATGATAGCTATGACGGGGCCCCCAAACCACTGTCATACTCTGAAGCTGTTACAACATAGAGTTTTGATCATTATAATTTCTTATTTCAGCCTGATGATAGCTATGACGGGGCCCCCAAACCACCGTCATACTCTGAAGCTGTTGCATCACCATTGATGGGAGAATCCAGCATACAGTCGCCTCCATATTCATCTCGCGAAGATGTTCGACACAATCAGTCTTTTTTAGACGATGAAAGAGGTGTGACAGATGAAGGACCTGGACATTCTAGAAGTAATCCCACAGAAATAACTGATAACCAGGATTCTGTCTCTACTTCTACACAGACTAATGTACCATATGTAAAAAATAACCACAAAAGACCCAAAAACCATGAAGAACAGCCATCATTACATCTTCTGGATACTGGTCGTCTGCCCAATCTACCAAGTATACATGCAGCTGTTGGGACGCAATCTATGTACAATATATCAGATATTGGTCACAATGATAACTTAGCTAGAGCAAGATCTGAACAAATCCTGGCTCCCCAAAACTTGGCTGCAGGTATTGTCAACCACGGATTTATTGATGATCAAGATCAAACAACCAATAAACAGTCAAGGTTATATAGAGGTCAGGCTGTATCTAACCTTGACCTCCCAACCTCAAGTGAACACAGTTCCACAAATGTTGCAAGACAGGATGGAAGTCATCCGAGTGTGCATCATCAGGACTATAAAAATCAAAAGGATATGTCTGAATACCAGTATAGCATAATAAAAAAACAACAGAAAAATATTACCAATAGCAGAGAAGAACAAAACAATATTTTGATAGATAAATCAAAGAAAGAGAAACAGAGTGCCAGAGACAGATTAAAACCAGCAGATCCTAATTTAAATAAAAAGTACAATGATGAATTAATGAAAAGGGAAGATAGTAGAAAACCTAACAGTATCATACCAAGACAAAAGAAAAATAAAGGTCCTGAAAATATGGGATCTCCATCCAATCGTAGAGAACACCAGCATTATTCTAGAGCACAGGAGGAAGACAGTTGTCATAGCCACAATGTAGATCATAAGAATCCAAGATCCCAGAGGGGAGTTGATGAAAATAGCAAAAACTACCACAAAGCACCTGTCTATACTGGTACAAGTGAATCTCGTTCTCCTAGAGATGACAGTCGTCACAAAAATGATGATAACGGAAGTCATATCAGATCTGATGTTGAACGGAGTACAGATTCTACACACAAAACACCTCTACAGTCGGGTAAATATGGATTGGAATATGGAATTGATAGTCGAGTAAGGAATTTCAATGGATGTCTAATAAGAAAGAATGGAAGAGAAAACAGTGATAGTAATAGTGCTACAAATAACCATGTTGTTACTAGAGGGTCTAACATAAGTCTAAATCTGAGTGCTGGTCACACAAATGAAGTCCACAGATCTTCTACGAGTTTAAATGATAATATGATGAGTAGAGGCTCTGACTGTAGATTTGAAGGTGAAAACAATGAGATAAATAGTGGGCCGAGTGCTGGAAACACAGCCCTTACCTACCAGTCAAACATTGGGCCAAATCCTGGAGGTACAGGTCGTACGTCGTCATCTTGTATAAATTTAAATTTAGATGACATTGATGAAGATATTTATGTTTAATTGTTTAAGTTTTGATTGGTTGTGATATTATTTGGAGATAAGATATTGTTATATTTATAGTACATTCCTATAGCCCACCTGTAATATATTTATCGCAGAGCTTTATACAGAGAATTATCATTATATTAAATGTAATATATTCAATATTAACATTTTGTCATAAATTCATCCTTAGCATCAGATACAGGTCAAAGTTCACAAATGTACAAGACCTTCATTTTAGTAATTTCCAATAAAATAGACAAAATTGAATTAAGTTAGTTGTAATGGTTTCTTTTTTTCTGCTTTATATTGTAATTGGCATAATTATGGCTTCCAAACAAAGTTTGGGAGACATATTGTGTTTGCTCCATTTCTTATTATTTATTATTACTATTATTCTTACTATTATTATTATACATATTGTGTTTGCTCTGTTTCTTATTATTATTCTTTTTTTTGTGTAATTTGTTTATTTTTCCAAGAACAGATTTATACATACATGATTCTATAAACACAATGTTTCAATGCACAAAAGTTACAATATTATTATTATTATTATTATTATTATTATTATTATTATTATTATTATTATTCTTCTTCTTCTTCTTTTTTTCTTCCGTCAAAAGTTTGTCCGATACCTTGATCAAACATTATGAAACCTTGTAGGAATATCATATGCCATGTGAAGTTGTTTTTTTAAGTGTTGAATTTTTCAAATTGGCTGCCGTTGCCATGGAAACGGTCAAAATGCTAAAAAATTGAAAAAACACAAAAATGATCATAGCAGGTTACTCGCCCAACAGAAATTGATGAAACTTGATAGGAACAACATTCACATCTACTGGAACGAGATAATCCAAAAAATCGGAATCGGTTGGACAAACTTTGCTGCAGTTGCCATGGAAACAAAAAAGGGGGGATTTAAAAAAATTTTGGATCCCTTTCATCAAACTTCATGAAACTTTGTAGGAATATCCACCGTAGAGTGTGGCAGCTTTTGGGGGGTTGAAATAATTCAAAATGGTGACTGTTGCCATGGTAACCAAGGTGCAAAACTTTTTAAACGGAAACTGTACAGCGGATCCATTTGAAACTTGACACAAAAATAGATTATCCCTCAAAGTTGTGCTCCTTGTTTTTAAAATTTTCAAAATGGCCGTCAATATAAAAACAAAAAAAATAAAAATAGATTGTTAAAAATTCAAAAATGAAAAGATTTCAATGAAAATGGATATTTACAGGGAGTAAGACATGCTGCACCATATGGCGACCATTTTGGTTTGCTATGGTGGCCATTTTGAATCCAAAATGGTCGCTGAAATATAAAAATCTTCTGATTTGAGCAAAATTTGGTTTCCAAGTAGATTATGATGTTGCGAATTGATATCCATTGTTTGGGAGCCATGTTATGATCCTTCAGATCATATCATATCTTGTTCCTATATCTATTTATAGACTTTTTCAGTTTTATTTACATTTTTAATATAAATTACTATTGTATTTGATTAAAAATTTATATTATATGTGTAGGGGCCATCGTGGTCGTGATCGTATCAGTGCCTATCACCCCTACAGTTGTAAGTTCGAATCCCGTTCAGGCGAGGTGTACTCGATACAACATTATGTGATTAAGTTTGTCAGTGACTTGCGACAGGTCTGATTTTTTCCGGTTTCCTCCACCAATAAAACTGACCGCCACGATATAACTGAAATATTGTTGAAAGTGGCGTTAAACACCATAAGCATTTATTACATGTATATTAATTAAAATACTTACTGGTTGTATTATAATCTTGCCTCAAGAAACTCAAAAAGAACACCTTTTTCTGCATTAAAAACAGTTGTATACAAAGTGGATTTATACCTTGTCCATGTTGATAGGAGAGTGAACATTGCTCAATTCTGTTCACGTTTATACAGTTAGTTAAAGACTAAAATTAACTAATGCGTCACCTTTAGATTTCACCAATATTAGAAAAGACATTGAATATTATACATTTATTTCCCTTGCATAAGGGAGATATGAAGATTTGTTCACCCAAGAAAAGTCATGTTTCCCAAGGTCAACGCCCGATGGAAATATGACTATTTCGAGGGTGAACAAATTTTCATATCTCCCTTTATGCAAGGGAAATGAATGTTTTATTCCACCAGTCCCAACGTTTTGGTGAATTCTGCCAACTGAAATCTTTTGGCCATCTTTGTTTACAAAATTATTATTTCGGAACATCTCTGGAGTTATCTTTACTAACATGGAATACCGTTATATGACCAAAGCGTTAAATCTTGAGAATTTCGAATAAGGGAAATACAATGTTGTTGAGAGGAAATACGATGTTTTGAAAAATGTCACTTGGGATTGTTTCGACCAATCGAATTTCCATATAAGTAGAATAAATATTATAGAGTGGAATAATAACATTAGTTTTTATACAGTTGAATCTCCTCATCTTACACGTAGAAAATTCATTATCTTGGATAAATTGAAGGAATAGTGTTCGTTAATAGTTATTAATAGTTACATTTACCCTGACAAGTCAAATACTTATCTATATAGAACTAAAAATAGTATGTCCCTAGGACTTCAACACAATGAGCTTCACCTTTATTTTGGAAAATTAAACAAATGGACAAATTTGAGTGATGCAGAAACTGTATGTTCTAAATATTATGATGTTGCAATGTTTTCAAGGGCCCGGGTGGCTCAATGAGTTGGGTCGTTAGATCTAACAGCTCATACAAGCCTATCACCAATACAGCATGGGTTCGCGCCCGACTTTGTTAATTACAAAAAAGTGTGCACTTGACCGCAAGTGATAAAGTTTAACAGTTGCTTGCCCATGGTCGGTGGTTCTCTCTGGGTACTCCGGCTTCTTCCACCACTAAAACTGGTCGCCATGATATAGCTGAAAGTGGCGTTAAACACCAAAAATCAATCAATGCTATGTTTTTGATATCCTGCCTTTATGATGGAGAGCCAGTCTGAATGAGTCCCACACATATATCACCTGGGACAAAGTCAAATAGATTTTTTTTTTCTAAAAACATATACAAGCACATTAATGCAGTGTACTAGGCAATTTATTTCCATGTTATATACTATATACTTATATATCTGTTCATTGTACTAGAAATATATCATTTATTTGAAATACATAATTTTACATGGTTTTTTTTCTAAGTTGTTTTGATTTTAATGTTTTATATTTAATTACATATCATGATGAAGGTTGTTGATAAAATGGTTTTTTTTTTTATAAAAACATATCAACTAACAAATAAATATTTATTTCTCAAAGAAAAAAAACCAGACTTGTAAATTCTGTATATTAATGAATTTTGTGAATATATTAAAAACTATTTCAAAAGAAGAAAAACTACTATCCAAAATTGTGGTTGTACAATCTCTATAATTGATTAAAATGGTGGAAAGAAAATCCTTTTTTTAAAGACAAAACTGTTATATCATTGCAAAAATAATTTTTCTGATGAGGTGTCTAATATATACAATTTGTTCATGCCACGATATAGCTCAAATACTGCTAAAGTTGGTATTAAACACCAATCAATCAATCTTTTTTCTGATGATGGGACAAGCCAAGAATTATATCATGTATTCACTAAGAAAATAATTTTGAGAATATTTATTAAAATATAGGTAAAACATGAATATTCATAGGTAAAACATGAATATTCAAGATCTTTTTGATGGTTTTTAAGTAAAAATAATTCCTTGATTGTGTATGAACATTTGGTTGGAGCAGTCAATTCAGACAGAATATGTTTTAAATCATATGACAGTTTGTGTATGTTATAAATCATAAACTAGAAGTGATGGTAAGTGCTTCTACAGTAAAGAGAACAGTATTTATTGAAAATAATTTTGTATTTTTGTAACATATTACATTCCATATACAAAATAAATGATTATTACATTATTGTCTTTGATAAATAAAGACCACACACAGCTTACCTTCATATACAAAACCTGAACTACTGAATCTGTCTAAAGATCACACATAGCTTACCTTCATATACAAAACCTGAACTACTGAATCTGTCTAAAGATCACACACAGCCTTCATATACAAAACCTGAACTACTGAATCTGTCTAAAGATCACACACAGCTTACCTTCATATACAAAACCTGAACTACTGAATCTGTCTAAGGATCACACACAGCTTACCTTCATATACAAAACCTGAACTACTGAATCTGTCTAAAGATCACACACAGCTTACCTTCATATACAAAACCTGAACTACTGGATCTGTCTAAAGATCACACACAGCTTACCTTCATATACAAAACCTGAACTACTGAATCTGTCTAAAGATCACACACAGCCTTCATATACAAAACATGAACTACTGAATCTGTCTAAAGATCACACACAGCCTTCATATACAAAACCTGAACTACTGGATCTGTCTAAAGATCACACACAGCCTTCATATACAAAACCTGAACTACTGAATCTGTCTAAAGATCACACACAGCTTACCTTCATATACAAAACCTGAACTACTGGATCTGTCTAAAGATCACACACAGCTTACCTTCATATACAAAACCTGAACTACTGAATCTGTCTAAAGATCACACACAGCCTTCATATACAAAACCTGAACTACTGAATCTGTCTAAAGATCACACACAGCTTACCTTCATATACAAAACCTGAACTACTGAATCTGTCTAAAGATCACACAGCTTACCTTCATATACAAAACCTGAACTACTGAATCTGTCTAAAGATCACACACAGCTTACCTTCATATATAAAACCTGAACTACTGAATCTGTCTAAAGATCACACACAGCCTTCATATACAAAACCTGAACTACTGAATCTGTCTAAAGATCACACACAGCTTACCTTCATATACAAAACCTGAACTACTGAATCTGTCTAAAGATCACACAGCTTACCTTCATATACAAAACCTGAACTACTGAATCTGTCTAAAGATCACACACAGCTTACCTTCATATACAAAACCTGAACTACTGAATCTGTCTAAAGATCACACACAGCTTACCTTCATATACAAAACCTGAACTACAGAATCTGTCTAAAGATCACACACAGCTTACCTTCATATACAAAACCTGAACTACTGAATCTGTCTAAAGATCACACACAGCTTACCTTCATATACAAAACCTGAACTACTGAATTTGTCTAAAGATCACACACAGCTTACCTTCGTATACAAAACCTGAACTACTGAATCTGTATATAGATCACACACAGCCTTCATATACAAAACCTGAACTACTGAATCTGTCTAAAGATCACACACAGCTTACCTTCATATACAAAACCTGAACTACTGAATCTGTCTAAAGATCACACACAGCTTACCTTCATATACAAAACCTGAACTACTGAATCTGTCTAAAGATCACACACAGCTTACCTTCATATACAAAACCTGAACTACTGAATCTGTCTAAAGATCACACACAGCCTTCATATACAAAACCTGAACTACTGAATCTGTCTAAAGATCACACACAGCCTTCATATACAAAACCTGAACTACTGAATCTGTCTAAGGATCACACAGCTTACCTTCATATACAAAACCTGAACTACTGAATCTGTCTAAAGATCACACACAGCTTACCTTCATATACAAAACCTGAACTACTGAATCTGTCTAAAGATCACACACAGCCTTCATATACAAAACCTGAACTACTGAATCTGTCTTTGATAAATAAAGATCACACATAGCTTACCTTCATATACAAAACCTGAACTACTGAATCTGTCTAAAGATTACACACAGCCTTCATATACAAAACCTGAACTACTGAATCTGTCTAAAGATCACACACAGCCTTCATATACAAAACCTGAACTACTGAATCTGTCTAAAGATTACACACAGCCTTCATATACAAATCCTGAACTACTGAATCTGTCTAAAGATCACACACAGCCTTCATATACAAAACCTGAACTACTGAATCTGTCTAAAGATCACACACAGCCTTCATATACAAAACCTGAACTACTGGATCTGTCTAAAGATCACACACAGCTTACCTTCATATACAAAACCTGAACTACTGAATCTGTCTAAAGATCACACAGCTTACCTTCATATACAAAACCTGAACTACTGAATCTGTCTAAAGATCACACACAGCTTACCTTCATATACAAAACCTGAACTACTGAATCTGTCTAAAGATCACACACAGCTTACCTTCATATACAAAACCTGAACTACTGGATCTGTCTAAAGATCACACACAGCCTTCATATACAAAACCTGAACTACTGAATCTGTCTAAAGATCACACACAGCCTTCATATACAAAACCTGAACTACTGAATCTGTCTAAAGATCACACAGCTTTCCTTCATATACAAAACCTGAACTACTGAATCTGTCTTTGATAAATAAAGATCACACATAGCTTACCTTCATATACAAAACCTGAACTACTGAATCTGTCTAAAGATTACACACAGCTTACCTTCATATACAAAACCTGAACTACTGAATCTGTCTAAAGATCACACAGCTTACCTTCATATACAAAACCTGAACTACTGAATCTGTCTAAAGATCACACACAGCTTACCTTCATACACAAAACCTGAACTACTGAATCTGTCTAAAGATCACACACAGCTTACCTTCATATACAAATCCTGAACTACTGAATCTGTCTAAGGATCATACAGCTTACCTTCATATACAAAACCTGAACTACTGAATCTGTCTAAAGATCACACACAGCCTTCATATACAAAACCTGAACTACTGAATCTGTCTAAAGATCACACAGCTTACCTTCATATACAAAACCTGAACTACTGAATCTGTCTAAAGATCACACACAGCTTACCTTCATATACAAAACCTGAACTACTGGATCTGTCTAAAGATCACACACAGTTTGCCTTCATATACAAAACCTGAACTACTGAATCTGTCTAAAGATCACACACAGCTTACCTTCATATACAAAACCTGAACTACTGGATCTGTCTAAAGATCACACACAGCTTACCTTCATATACAAAACCTGAACTACTGAATCTGTCTAAAGACCACACACAGCCTTCATATACAAAACCTGAACTACTGAATCTGTCTAAAGATCACACACAGCTTTCCTTCATATACAAAACCTGAACTACTGAATCTGTCTTTGATAAATAAAGATTACACATAGCTTACCTTCATATACAAAACCTGAACTACTGAATCTGTCTAAAGATCACACACAGCTTACCTTCATATACAAAACCTGAACTACTGAATCTGTCTAAAGATCACACACAGCCTTCATATACAAAACCTGAACTACTGAATCTGTCTAAAGATCACACAGCTTTCCTTCATATACAAAACCTGAACTACTGAATCTGTCTTTGATAACTAAAGATCACACATAGCTTACCTTCATATACAAAACCTGAACTACTGAATCTGTCTAAAGATCACACACAGCTTACCTTTATATACAAAACCTGAACTACTGAATCTGTCTAAAGATCACACACAACTTACCTTCATATACAAAACCTGAACTACTGAATCTGTCTAAAGATCACACACAGCTTACCTTCATATACAAAACCTGAACTACTGGATCTGTCTAAAGATCACACACAGCCTTCATACACAAAACCTGAACTACTGAATCTGTCTAAAGATCACACACAGCCTTCATATACAAAACCTGAACTACTGAATCTGTCTAAGGATCACACACAGCTTACCTTTGTATACAAAACCTGAACTACTGAATCTGTCTAAAGATCACACAGCTTACCTTCATATACAAAACCTGAACTACTGAATCTGTCTAAAGATCACACACAGCTTACCTTCATATACAAAACTTGAACTACTGAATCTGTCTAAAGATCACACAGCTTACCTTAATATACAAAACCTGTACTACTAAATTTGTCTAAAGATCACACACAGCTTACCTTCATATACAAAACCTGAACTACTGAATTTGTCTAAAGATCACACACAGCTTACCTTCATATACAAAACCTGAACTACTGAATTTGTCTAAAGATCACACACAGCCTTCATGTACAAAACCTGAACTACTGAATTTGTCTAAGGATCATACACAGCCTTCATATACAAAACCTGAACTACTGAATCTGTCTAAAGATCACACACAGCCTTCATATACAAAACCTGAACTACTGAATCTGTCTAAAGATCACACACAGCTTACCTTCATATACAAAACCTGAACTACTGAATCTATCTAAAGATCACACACAGCTTACCTTCATATACAAAACCTGAACTACTGAATCTGTCTAAAGATCACACAGCTTACCTTCATATACAAAACCTGAACTACTGAATCTGTCTAAAGATCACACACAGCTTACCTTCATATACAAAACCTGAACTACTGAATCTGTCTAAAGATCACACAGCTTACCTTCATATACAAAACCTGAACTACTGAATCTGTCTAAAGATCACACACAGCTTACCTTCATATACAAAACCTGAACTACTGAATCTGTCTAAAGATCACACACAGCTTACCTTCATATACAAAACCTGAACTACTGAATCTGTCTAAAGATCACACAGCTTACCTTCATATACAACACCTGAACTACTGAATCTGTCTAAAGATCACACACAGCTTACCTTCATATACAAAACCTGAACTACTGAATCTGTCTAAAGATCACACACAGCTTACCTTCATATACAAAACCTGAACTACTGGATCTGTCTAAAGATCACACACAGCCTTCATATACAAAACCTGAACTACTGAATCTGTCTAAAGATCACACACAGCCTTCATATACAAAACCTGAACTACTGAATCTGTCTAAGGATCACACACAGCTTACCTTTATATACAAAACCTGAACTACTGAATCTGTCTAAAGATCACACACAGCTTACCTTCATATACAAAACCTGAACTACTGAATCTGTCTAAAGATCACACAGCTTACCTTCATATACAAAACCTGAACTACTGAATCTGTCTAAAGATCACACAGCTTACCTTCATATACAAAACCTGAACTACTGAATCTGTCTAAAGATCACACAGCTTACCTTCATATACAAAACCTGAACTACTGAATCTGTCTAAAGATCACACAGCTTTCCTTCATATACAAAACCTGAACTACTGAATCTGTCTTTGATAAATAAAGATCACACACAGCTTACCTTCATATACAAAACTTGAACTACTGAATCTGTCTAAAGATCACACACAGCTTACCTTCATATACAAAACCTGAACTACTGGATCTGTCTAAAGATCACACAGCTTACCTTCATATACAAAACCTGAACTACTGAATCTGTCTAAAGATCACACACAGCTTACCTTCATATACAAAACCTGAACTACTGAATCTGTCTAAAGATCACACAGCTTACCTTCATATACAAAACCTGAACTTCTGAATCTGCCTTTGATAAATAAAGATCACAAACAGCTTTCCTTTATATACAAAACCTGAACTACTGAATCTGTCTAAAGATCACACACAGCTTACCTTTATATACAAAACCTGAACTACTGAATCTGTCTTTGATAAATAAAGATCACACACAGCCTTCATATACAAAACCTGAACTACTGAATCTGTCTAAAGATCACACACAGCTTACCTTCATATACAAAACCTGAACTACTGGATCTGTCTAAAGATCACACACAGCTTACCTTCATATACAAAACCTGAACTACTGAATCTGTCTAAAGATCACACACAGCTTACCTTCATATACAAAACCTGAACTACTGAATCTGTCTAAAGATCACACACAGCTTACCTTCATATACAAAACCTGAACTACTGAATCTGTCTTTGATAAATAAAGATCACACACAGCTTACCTTCATATACAAAACCTGAACTACTGAATCTGTCTAAAGATCACACACAGCTTACCTTCATATACAAAACCTGAACTACTGGATCTGTCTAAAGATCACACACAGCCTTCATATACAAAACCTGAACTACTGAATCTGTCTAAAGATCACACACAGCCTTCATATACAAAACCTGAACTACTGAATCTGTCTAAAGATCACACACAGCCTTCATATACAAAACCTGAACTACTGAATCTGTCTAAAGATCACACACAGCCTTCATATACAAAACCTGAACTACTGAATCTGTCTAAAGATCACACACAGCTTACCTTTATATACAAAACCTGAACTACTGAATCTGTCTAAAGATCACACACAACTTACCTTCATATACAAAACCTGAACTACTGAATCTGTCTAAAGATCACACACAGCTTACCTTCATATACAAAACCTGAACTACTGGATCTGTCTAAAGATCACACACAGCCTTCATATACAAAACCTGAACTACTGAATCTGTCTAAAGATCACACACAGCCTTCATATACAAAACCTGAACTACTGAATCTGTCTAAAGATCACACACAGCTTACCTTCATATACAAAACCTGAACTACTGAATCTATCTAAAGATCACACACAGCTTACCTTCATATACAAAACCTGAACTACTGAATCTGTCTAAAGATCACACAGCTTACCTTCATATACAAAACCTGAACTACTGAATCTGTCTAAAGATCACACACAGCTTACCTTCATATACAAAACCTGAACTACTGAATCTGTCTAAAGATCACACAGCTTACCTTAATATACAAAACCTGTACTACTAACTTTGTCTAAAGATCACACACAGCTTACCTTCATATACAAAACCTGAACTACTGAATTTGTCTAAAGATTACACACAGCTTACCTTCATATACAAAACCTGAACTACTGAATTTTTCTAAAGATCACACACAGCCTTCATATACAAAACCTGAACTACTGAATTTGTCTAAGGATCATACACAGCCTTCATATACAAAACCTGAACTACTGAATCTGTCTAAAGATCACACACAGCCTTCATATACAAAACCTGAACTACTGAATCTGTCTAAAGATCACACACAGCTTACCTTCATATACAAAACCTGAACTACTGAATCTATCTAAAGATCACACACAGCTTACCTTCATATACAAAACCTGAACTACTGAATCTGTCTAAAGATCACACAGCTTACCTTCATATACAAAACCTGAACTACTGAATCTGTCTAAAGATCACACAGCTTACCTTCATATACAAAACCTGAACTACTGAATCTGTCTAAAGATCACACACAGCTTACCTTCATATACAAAACCTGAACTACTGAATCTGTCTGAAGATCACACAGCTTACCTTCATATACAACACCTGAACTACTGAATCTGTCTAAAGATCACACACAGCTTACCTTCATATACAAAACCTGAACTACTGGATCTGTCTAAAGATCACACACAGCTTACCTTCATATACAAAACCTGAACTACTGAATCTGTCTAAAGATCACACACAGCTTACCTTCATATACAAAACCTGAACTACTGGATCTGTCTAAAGATCACACACAGCCTTCATATACAAAACCTGAACTACTGAATCTGTCTAAAGATCACACACAGCCTTCATATACAAAACCTGAACTACTGAATCTGTCTAAGGATCACACACAGCTTACCTTTATATACAAAACCTGAACTACTGAATCTGTCTAAAGATCACACACAGCTTACCTTCATATACAAAACCTGAACTACTGAATCTGTCTAAAGATCACACAGCTTACCTTCATATACAAAACCTGAACTACTGAATCTGTCTAAAGATCACACAGCTTACCTTCATATACAAAACCTGAACTACTGAATCTGTCTAAAGATCACACAGCTTACCTTCATATACAAAACCTGAACTACTGAATCTGTCTAAAGATCACACACAGCTTACCTTCATATACAAAACCTGAACTACTGAATCTGTCTAAAGATCACACAGCTTACCTTCATATACAAAACCTGAACTACTGAATCTGTCTAAAGATCACACACAGCTTACCTTCATATACAAAACCTGAACTACTGAATCTGTCTAAAGATCACACACAGCTTACCTTCATATACAAAACCTGAACTACTGAATCTGTCTGAAGATCACACAGCTTACCTTCATATACAACACCTGAACTACTGAATCTGTCTAAAGATCACACACAGCTTACCTTCATATACAAAACCTGAACTACTGAATCTGTCTAAAGATCACACACAGCTTACCTCCATATACAAAACCTGAACTACTGAATCTGTCTAAAGATCACACACAGCTTACCTTCATATACAAAACCTGAACTACTGGATCTGTCTAAAGATCACACACAGCCTTCATATACAAAACCTGAACTACTGAATCTGTCTAAAGATCACACACAGCCTTCATACACAAAACCTGAACTACTGAATCTGTCTAAGGATCACACACAGCTTACCTTTATATACAAAACCTGAACTACTGAATCTGTCTAAAGATCACACACAGCTTACCTTCATATACAAAACCTGAACTACTGAATCTGTCTAAAGATCACACAGCTTACCTTCATATACAAAACCTGAACTACTGAATCTGTCTAAAGATCACACAGCTTACCTTCATATACAAAACCTGAACTACTGAATCTGTCTAAAGATCACACAGCTTACCTTCATATACAAAACCTGAACTACTGAATCTGTCTAAAGATCACACAGCTTTCCTTCATATACAAAACCTGAACTACTGAATCTGTCTTTGATAAATAAAGATCACACACAGCTTACCTTCATATACAAAACCTGAACTACTGAATCTGTCTAAAGATCACACACAGCTTACCTTCATATACAAAACCTGAACTACTGGATCTGTCTAAAGATCACACAGCTTACCTTCATATACAAAACTTGAACTACTGAATCTGTCTAAAGATCACACACAGCTTACCTTCATATACAAAACCTGAACTACTGAATCTGTCTAAAGATCACACAGCTTACCTTCATATACAAAACCTGAACTTCTGAATCTGCCTTTGATAAATAAAGATCACAAACAGCTTTCCTTTATATACAAAACCTGAACTATGAATCTGTCTAAAGATCACACACAGCTTACCTTTATATACAAAACCTGAACTACTGAATCTGTCTTTGATAAATAAAGATCACACACAGCCTTCATATACAAAACCTGAACTACGGAATCTGTCTAAAGATCACACACAGCTTACCTTCATATACAAAACCTGAACTACTGGATCTGTCTAAAGATCACACACAGCTTACCTTCATATACAAAACCTGAACTACTGAATCTGTCTAAAGATCACACACAGCTTACCTTCATATACAAAACCTGAACTACTGAATCTGTCTAAAGATCACACACAGCTTACCTTCATATACAAAACCTGAACTACTGAATCTGTCTAAAGATCACACACAGCTTACCTTCATATACAAAACCTGAACTACTGAATCTGTCTAAAGATCACACACAGCTTACCTTCATATACAAAACCTGAACTACTGAATCTGTCTTTGATAAATAAAGATCACACACAGCTTACCTTCATATACAAAACCTGAACTACTGAATCTGTCTAAAGATCACACACAGCTTACCTTCATATACAAAACCTGAACTACTGGATCTGTCTAAAGATCACACACAGCCTTCATATACAAAACCTGAACTACTGAATCTGTCTAAAGATCACACACAGCCTTCATATACAAAACCTGAACTACTGAATCTGTCTAAAGATCACACACAACCTTCATATACAAAACCTGAACTACTGAATCTGTCTAAAGATCACACACAGCCTTCATATACAAAACCTGAACTACTGAATCTGTCTAAAGATCACACACAACTTACCTTCATATACAAAACCTGAACTACTGAATCTGTCTAAAGATCACACACAGCTTACCTTCATATACAAAACCTGAACTACTGGATCTGTCTAAAGATCACACACAGCCTTCATATACAAAACCTGAACTACTGAATCTGTCTAAAGATCACACACAGCCTTCATATACAAAACCTGAACTACTGAATCTGTCTAAAGATCACACACAGCTTACCTTTATATACAAAACCTGAACTACTGAATCTGTCTAAAGATCACACAGCTTACCTTCATATACAAAACCTGAACTACTGAATCTGTCTAAAGATCACACACAGCTTACCTTCATATACAAAACCTGAACTACTGAATCTGTCTAAAGATCACACAGCTTACCTTAATATACAAAACCTGTACTACTAAATTTGTCTAAAGATCACACACAGCTTACCTTCATATACAAAACCTGAACTACTGAATTTGTCTAAAGATCACACACAGCTTACCTTCATATACAAAACCTGAACTACTGAATTTGTCTAAAGATCACACACAGCCTTCATATACAAAACCTGAACTACTGAATTTGTCTAAGGATCATACACAGCCTTCATATACAAAACCTGAACTACTGAATCTGTCTAAAGATCACACACAGCCTTCATATACAAAACCTGAACTACTGAATCTGTCTAAAGATCACACACAGCTTACCTTCATATACAAAACCTGAACTACTGAATCTATCTAAAGATCACACACAGCTTACCTTCATATACAAAACCTGAACTACTGAATCTGTCTAAAGATCACACAGCATACCTTCATATACAAAACCTGAACTACTGAATCTGTCTAAAGATCACACAGCTTACCTTCATATACAAAACCTGAACTACTGAATCTGTCTAAAGATCACACACAGCTTACCTTCATATACAAAACCTGAACTACTGAATCTGTCTAAAGATCACACAGCTTACCTTCATATACAAAACCTGAACTACTGAATCTGTCTAAAGATCACACACAGCTTACCTTCATATACAAAACCTGAACTACTGAATCTGTCTAAAGATCACACACAGCTTACCTTCATATACAAAACCTGAACTACTGAATCTGTCTAAAGATCACACAGCTTACCTTCATATACAACACCTGTACTACTGAATCTCTCTAAAGATCACACACAGCTTACCTTCATATACAAAACCTGAACTACTGAATCTGTCTAAAGATCACACACAGCTTACCTTCATATACAAAACCTGAACTACTGAATCTGTCTAAAGATCACACACAGCTTACCTTCATATACAAAACCTGAACTACTGGATCTGTCTAAAGATCACACACAGCCTTCATATACAAAACCTGAACTACTGAATCTGTCTAAAGATCACACACAGCCTTCATATACAAAACCTGAACTACTGAATCTGTTTAAGGATCACACACAGCTTACCTTTATATACAAAACCTGAACTACTGAATCTGTCTAAAGATCACACACAGCTTACCTTTATATACAAAACCTGAACTACTGAATCTGTCTAAAGATCACACAGCTTACCTTCATATACAAAACCTGAACTACTGAATCTGTCTAAAGATCACACAGCTTACCTTCATATACAAAACCTGAACTACTGAATCTGTCTAAAGATCACACAGCTTACCTTCATATACAAAACCTGAACTACTGAATCTGTCTAAAGATCACACAGCTTTCCTTCATATACAAAACCTGAACTACTGAATCTGTCTTTGATAAATAAAGATCACACACAGCTTACCTTCATATACAAAACTTGAACTACTGAATCTGTCTAAAGATCACACACAGCTTACCTTCATATACAAAACCTGAACTACTGGATCTGTCTAAAGATCACACAGCTTACCTTCATATACAAAACTTGAACTACTGAATCTGTCTAAAGATCACACACAGCTTACCTTCATATACAAAACCTGAACTACTGAATCTGTCTAAAGATCACACAGCTTACCTTCATATACAAAACCTGAACTTCTGAATCTGCCTTTGATAAATAAAGATCACAAACAGCTTTCCTTTATATACAAAACCTGAACTACTGAATCTGTCTAAAGATCACACACAGCTTACCTTCATATACAAAACCTGAACTACTGAATCTGTCTAAAGATCACACAGCTTTCCTTCATATACAAAACCTGAACTACTGAATCTGTCTTTGATAAATAAAGATCACACACAGCCTTCATATACAAAACCTGAACTACTGAATCTGTCTAAAGATCACACACAGCTTACCTTCATATACAAAACCTGAACTACTGAATCTGTCTAAAGATCACACACAGCTTACCTTCATATACAAAACCTGAACTACTGGATCTGTCTAAAGATCACACACAGCCTTCATATACAAAACCTGAACTACTGAATCTGTCTAAAGATCACACACAGCCTTCATATACAAAACCTGAACTACTGAATCTGTCTAAAGATCACACAGCTTTCCTTCATATACAAAACCTGAACTACTGAATCTGTCTTTGATAAATAAAGATCACACATAGCTTACCTTCATATACAAAACCTGAACTACTGAATCTGTCTAAAGATTACACACAGCTTACCTTCATATACAAAACCTGAACTACTGAATCTGTCTAAAGATCACACAGCTTACCTTCATATACAAAACCTGAACTACTGAATCTGTCTAAAGATCACACACAGCTTACCTTCATACACAAAACCTGAACTACTGAATCTGTCTAAAGATCACACACAGCTTACCTTCATATACAAATCCTGAACTACTGAATCTGTCTAAGGATCATACAGCTTACCTTCATATACAAAACCTGAACTACTGAATCTGTCTAAAGATCACACACAGCCTTCATATACAAAACCTGAACTACTGAATCTGTCTAAAGATCACACAGCTTACCTTCATATACAAAACCTGAACTACTGAATCTGTCTAAAGATCACACACAGCTTACCTTCATATACAAAACCTGAACTACTGGATCTGTCTAAAGATCACACACAGTTTGCCTTCATATACAAAACCTGAACTACTGAATCTGTCTAAAGATCACACACAGCTTACCTTCATATACAAAACCTGAACTACTGGATCTGTCTAAAGATCACACACAGCTTACCTTCATATACAAAACCTGAACTACTGAATCTGTCTAAAGACCACACACAGCCTTCATATACAAAACCTGAACTACTGAATCTGTCTAAAGATCACACACAGCTTTCCTTCATATACAAAACCTGAACTACTGAATCTGTCTTTGATAAATAAAGATTACACATAGCTTACCTTCATATACAAAACCTGAACTACTGAATCTGTCTAAAGATCACACACAGCTTACCTTCATATACAAAACCTGAACTACTGAATCTGTCTAAAGATCACACACAGCCTTCATATACAAAACCTGAACTACTGAATCTGTCTAAAGATCACACAGCTTTCCTTCATATACAAAACCTGAACTACTGAATCTGTCTTTGATAACTAAAGATCACACATAGCTTACCTTCATATACAAAACCTGAACTACTGAATCTGTCTAAAGATCACACACAGCTTACCTTTATATACAAAACCTGAACTACTGAATCTGTCTAAAGATCACACACAACTTACCTTCATATACAAAACCTGAACTACTGAATCTGTCTAAAGATCACACACAGCTTACCTTCATATACAAAACCTGAACTACTGGATCTGTCTAAAGATCACACACAGCCTTCATACACAAAACCTGAACTACTGAATCTGTCTAAAGATCACACACAGCCTTCATATACAAAACCTGAACTACTGAATCTGTCTAAGGATCACACACAGCTTACCTTTGTATACAAAACCTGAACTACTGAATCTGTCTAAAGATCACACAGCTTACCTTCATATACAAAACCTGAACTACTGAATCTGTCTAAAGATCACACACAGCTTACCTTCATATACAAAACTTGAACTACTGAATCTGTCTAAAGATCACACAGCTTACCTTAATATACAAAACCTGTACTACTAAATTTGTCTAAAGATCACACACAGCTTACCTTCATATACAAAACCTGAACTACTGAATTTGTCTAAAGATCACACACAGCTTACCTTCATATACAAAACCTGAACTACTGAATTTGTCTAAAGATCACACACAGCCTTCATGTACAAAACCTGAACTACTGAATTTGTCTAAGGATCATACACAGCCTTCATATACAAAACCTGAACTACTGAATCTGTCTAAAGATCACACACAGCCTTCATATACAAAACCTGAACTACTGAATCTGTCTAAAGATCACACACAGCTTACCTTCATATACAAAACCTGAACTACTGAATCTATCTAAAGATCACACACAGCTTACCTTCATATACAAAACCTGAACTACTGAATCTGTCTAAAGATCACACAGCTTACCTTCATATACAAAACCTGAACTACTGAATCTGTCTAAAGATCACACACAGCTTACCTTCATATACAAAACCTGAACTACTGAATCTGTCTAAAGATCACACAGCTTACCTTCATATACAAAACCTGAACTACTGAATCTGTCTAAAGATCACACACAGCTTACCTTCATATACAAAACCTGAACTACTGAATCTGTCTAAAGATCACACACAGCTTACCTTCATATACAAAACCTGAACTACTGAATCTGTCTAAAGATCACACAGCTTACCTTCATATACAACACCTGAACTACTGAATCTGTCTAAAGATCACACACAGCTTACCTTCATATACAAAACCTGAACTACTGAATCTGTCTAAAGATCACACACAGCTTACCTTCATATACAAAACCTGAACTACTGGATCTGTCTAAAGATCACACACAGCCTTCATATACAAAACCTGAACTACTGAATCTGTCTAAAGATCACACACAGCCTTCATATACAAAACCTGAACTACTGAATCTGTCTAAGGATCACACACAGCTTACCTTTATATACAAAACCTGAACTACTGAATCTGTCTAAAGATCACACACAGCTTACCTTCATATACAAAACCTGAACTACTGAATCTGTCTAAAGATCACACAGCTTACCTTCATATACAAAACCTGAACTACTGAATCTGTCTAAAGATCACACAGCTTACCTTCATATACAAAACCTGAACTACTGAATCTGTCTAAAGATCACACAGCTTACCTTCATATACAAAACCTGAACTACTGAATCTGTCTAAAGATCACACAGCTTTCCTTCATATACAAAACCTGAACTACTGAATCTGTCTTTGATAAATAAAGATCACACACAGCTTACCTTCATATACAAAACTTGAACTACTGAATCTGTCTAAAGATCACACACAGCTTACCTTCATATACAAAACCTGAACTACTGGATCTGTCTAAAGATCACACAGCTTACCTTCATATACAAAACCTGAACTACTGAATCTGTCTAAAGATCACACACAGCTTACCTTCATATACAAAACCTGAACTACTGAATCTGTCTAAAGATCACACAGCTTACCTTCATATACAAAACCTGAACTTCTGAATCTGCCTTTGATAAATAAAGATCACAAACAGCTTTCCTTTATATACAAAACCTGAACTACTGAATCTGTCTAAAGATCACACACAGCTTACCTTTATATACAAAACCTGAACTACTGAATCTGTCTTTGATAAATAAAGATCACACACAGCCTTCATATACAAAACCTGAACTACTGAATCTGTCTAAAGATCACACACAGCTTACCTTCATATACAAAACCTGAACTACTGGATCTGTCTAAAGATCACACACAGCTTACCTTCATATACAAAACCTGAACTACTGAATCTGTCTAAAGATCACACACAGCTTACCTTCATATACAAAACCTGAACTACTGAATCTGTCTAAAGATCACACACAGCTTACCTTCATATACAAAACCTGAACTACTGAATCTGTCTTTGATAAATAAAGATCACACACAGCTTACCTTCATATACAAAACCTGAACTACTGAATCTGTCTAAAGATCACACACAGCTTACCTTCATATACAAAACCTGAACTACTGGATCTGTCTAAAGATCACACACAGCCTTCATATACAAAACCTGAACTACTGAATCTGTCTAAAGATCACACACAGCCTTCATATACAAAACCTGAACTACTGAATCTGTCTAAAGATCACACACAGCCTTCATATACAAAACCTGAACTACTGAATCTGTCTAAAGATCACACACAGCCTTCATATACAAAACCTGAACTACTGAATCTGTCTAAAGATCACACACAGCTTACCTTTATATACAAAACCTGAACTACTGAATCTGTCTAAAGATCACACACAACTTACCTTCATATACAAAACCTGAACTACTGAATCTGTCTAAAGATCACACACAGCTTACCTTCATATACAAAACCTGAACTACTGGATCTGTCTAAAGATCACACACAGCCTTCATATACAAAACCTGAACTACTGAATCTGTCTAAAGATCACACACAGCCTTCATATACAAAACCTGAACTACTGAATCTGTCTAAAGATCACACACAGCTTACCTTCATATACAAAACCTGAACTACTGAATCTATCTAAAGATCACACACAGCTTACCTTCATATACAAAACCTGAACTACTGAATCTGTCTAAAGATCACACAGCTTACCTTCATATACAAAACCTGAACTACTGAATCTGTCTAAAGATCACACACAGCTTACCTTCATATACAAAACCTGAACTACTGAATCTGTCTAAAGATCACACAGCTTACCTTAATATACAAAACCTGTACTACTAACTTTGTCTAAAGATCACACACAGCTTACCTTCATATACAAAACCTGAACTACTGAATTTGTCTAAAGATTACACACAGCTTACCTTCATATACAAAACCTGAACTACTGAATTTTTCTAAAGATCACACACAGCCTTCATATACAAAACCTGAACTACTGAATTTGTCTAAGGATCATACACAGCCTTCATATACAAAACCTGAACTACTGAATCTGTCTAAAGATCACACACAGCCTTCATATACAAAACCTGAACTACTGAATCTGTCTAAAGATCACACACAGCTTACCTTCATATACAAAACCTGAACTACTGAATCTATCTAAAGATCACACACAGCTTACCTTCATATACAAAACCTGAACTACTGAATCTGTCTAAAGATCACACAGCTTACCTTCATATACAAAACCTGAACTACTGAATCTGTCTAAAGATCACACAGCTTACCTTCATATACAAAACCTGAACTACTGAATCTGTCTAAAGATCACACACAGCTTACCTTCATATACAAAACCTGAACTACTGAATCTGTCTGAAGATCACACAGCTTACCTTCATATACAACACCTGAACTACTGAATCTGTCTAAAGATCACACACAGCTTACCTTCATATACAAAACCTGAACTACTGGATCTGTCTAAAGATCACACACAGCTTACCTTCATATACAAAACCTGAACTACTGAATCTGTCTAAAGATCACACACAGCTTACCTTCATATACAAAACCTGAACTACTGGATCTGTCTAAAGATCACACACAGCCTTCATATACAAAACCTGAACTACTGAATCTGTCTAAAGATCACACACAGCCTTCATATACAAAACCTGAACTACTGAATCTGTCTAAGGATCACACACAGCTTACCTTTATATACAAAACCTGAACTACTGAATCTGTCTAAAGATCACACACAGCTTACCTTCATATACAAAACCTGAACTACTGAATCTGTCTAAAGATCACACAGCTTACCTTCATATACAAAACCTGAACTACTGAATCTGTCTAAAGATCACACAGCTTACCTTCATATACAAAACCTGAACTACTGAATCTGTCTAAAGATCACACAGCTTACCTTCATATACAAAACCTGAACTACTGAATCTGTCTAAAGATCACACACAGCTTACCTTCATATACAAAACCTGAACTACTGAATCTGTCTAAAGATCACACAGCTTACCTTCATATACAAAACCTGAACTACTGAATCTGTCTAAAGATCACACACAGCTTACCTTCATATACAAAACCTGAACTACTGAATCTGTCTAAAGATCACACACAGCTTACCTTCATATACAAAACCTGAACTACTGAATCTGTCTGAAGATCACACAGCTTACCTTCATATACAACACCTGAACTACTGAATCTGTCTAAAGATCACACACAGCTTACCTTCATATACAAAACCTGAACTACTGAATCTGTCTAAAGATCACACACAGCTTACCTCCATATACAAAACCTGAACTACTGAATCTGTCTAAAGATCACACACAGCTTACCTTCATATACAAAACCTGAACTACTGGATCTGTCTAAAGATCACACACAGCCTTCATATACAAAACCTGAACTACTGAATCTGTCTAAAGATCACACACAGCCTTCATACACAAAACCTGAACTACTGAATCTGTCTAAGGATCACACACAGCTTACCTTTATATACAAAACCTGAACTACTGAATCTGTCTAAAGATCACACACAGCTTACCTTCATATACAAAACCTGAACTACTGAATCTGTCTAAAGATCACACAGCTTACCTTCATATACAAAACCTGAACTACTGAATCTGTCTAAAGATCACACAGCTTACCTTCATATACAAAACCTGAACTACTGAATCTGTCTAAAGATCACACAGCTTACCTTCATATACAAAACCTGAACTACTGAATCTGTCTAAAGATCACACAGCTTTCCTTCATATACAAAACCTGAACTACTGAATCTGTCTTTGATAAATAAAGATCACACACAGCTTACCTTCATATACAAAACCTGAACTACTGAATCTGTCTAAAGATCACACACAGCTTACCTTCATATACAAAACCTGAACTACTGGATCTGTCTAAAGATCACACAGCTTACCTTCATATACAAAACTTGAACTACTGAATCTGTCTAAAGATCACACACAGCTTACCTTCATATACAAAACCTGAACTACTGAATCTGTCTAAAGATCACACAGCTTACCTTCATATACAAAACCTGAACTTCTGAATCTGCCTTTGATAAATAAAGATCACAAACAGCTTTCCTTTATATACAAAACCTGAACTATGAATCTGTCTAAAGATCACACACAGCTTACCTTTATATACAAAACCTGAACTACTGAATCTGTCTTTGATAAATAAAGATCACACACAGCCTTCATATACAAAACCTGAACTACGGAATCTGTCTAAAGATCACACACAGCTTACCTTCATATACAAAACCTGAACTACTGGATCTGTCTAAAGATCACACACAGCTTACCTTCATATACAAAACCTGAACTACTGAATCTGTCTAAAGATCACACACAGCTTACCTTCATATACAAAACCTGAACTACTGAATCTGTCTAAAGATCACACACAGCTTACCTTCATATACAAAACCTGAACTACTGAATCTGTCTAAAGATCACACACAGCTTACCTTCATATACAAAACCTGAACTACTGAATCTGTCTAAAGATCACACACAGCTTACCTTCATATACAAAACCTGAACTACTGAATCTGTCTTTGATAAATAAAGATCACACACAGCTTACCTTCATATACAAAACCTGAACTACTGAATCTGTCTAAAGATCACACACAGCTTACCTTCATATACAAAACCTGAACTACTGGATCTGTCTAAAGATCACACACAGCCTTCATATACAAAACCTGAACTACTGAATCTGTCTAAAGATCACACACAGCCTTCATATACAAAACCTGAACTACTGAATCTGTCTAAAGATCACACACAACCTTCATATACAAAACCTGAACTACTGAATCTGTCTAAAGATCACACACAGCCTTCATATACAAAACCTGAACTACTGAATCTGTCTAAAGATCACACACAACTTACCTTCATATACAAAACCTGAACTACTGAATCTGTCTAAAGATCACACACAGCTTACCTTCATATACAAAACCTGAACTACTGGATCTGTCTAAAGATCACACACAGCCTTCATATACAAAACCTGAACTACTGAATCTGTCTAAAGATCACACACAGCCTTCATATACAAAACCTGAACTACTGAATCTGTCTAAAGATCACACACAGCTTACCTTTATATACAAAACCTGAACTACTGAATCTGTCTAAAGATCACACAGCTTACCTTCATATACAAAACCTGAACTACTGAATCTGTCTAAAGATCACACACAGCTTACCTTCATATACAAAACCTGAACTACTGAATCTGTCTAAAGATCACACAGCTTACCTTAATATACAAAACCTGTACTACTAAATTTGTCTAAAGATCACACACAGCTTACCTTCATATACAAAACCTGAACTACTGAATTTGTCTAAAGATCACACACAGCTTACCTTCATATACAAAACCTGAACTACTGAATTTGTCTAAAGATCACACACAGCCTTCATATACAAAACCTGAACTACTGAATTTGTCTAAGGATCATACACAGCCTTCATATACAAAACCTGAACTACTGAATCTGTCTAAAGATCACACACAGCCTTCATATACAAAACCTGAACTACTGAATCTGTCTAAAGATCACACACAGCTTACCTTCATATACAAAACCTGAACTACTGAATCTATCTAAAGATCACACACAGCTTACCTTCATATACAAAACCTGAACTACTGAATCTGTCTAAAGATCACACAGCTTACCTTCATATACAAAACCTGAACTACTGAATCTGTCTAAAGATCACACAGCTTACCTTCATATACAAAACCTGAACTACTGAATCTGTCTAAAGATCACACACAGCTTACCTTCATATACAAAACCTGAACTACTGAATCTGTCTAAAGATCACACAGCTTACCTTCATATACAAAACCTGAACTACTGAATCTGTCTAAAGATCACACACAGCTTACCTTCATATACAAAACCTGAACTACTGAATCTGTCTAAAGATCACACACAGCTTACCTTCATATACAAAACCTGAACTACTGAATCTGTCTAAAGATCACACAGCTTACCTTCATATACAACACCTGTACTACTGAATCTCTCTAAAGATCACACACAGCTTACCTTCATATACAAAACCTGAACTACTGAATCTGTCTAAAGATCACACACAGCTTACCTTCATATACAAAACCTGAACTACTGAATCTGTCTAAAGATCACACACAGCTTACCTTCATATACAAAACCTGAACTACTGGATCTGTCTAAAGATCACACACAGCCTTCATATACAAAACCTGAACTACTGAATCTGTCTAAAGATCACACACAGCCTTCATATACAAAACCTGAACTACTGAATCTGTTTAAGGATCACACACAGCTTACCTTTATATACAAAACCTGAACTACTGAATCTGTCTAAAGATCACACACAGCTTACCTTTATATACAAAACCTGAACTACTGAATCTGTCTAAAGATCACACAGCTTACCTTCATATACAAAACCTGAACTACTGAATCTGTCTAAAGATCACACAGCTTACCTTCATATACAAAACCTGAACTACTGAATCTGTCTAAAGATCACACAGCTTACCTTCATATACAAAACCTGAACTACTGAATCTGTCTAAAGATCACACAGCTTTCCTTCATATACAAAACCTGAACTACTGAATCTGTCTTTGATAAATAAAGATCACACACAGCTTACCTTCATATACAAAACCTGAACTACTGAATCTGTCTAAAGATCACACACAGCTTACCTTCATATACAAAACCTGAACTACTGGATCTGTCTAAAGATCACACACAGCCTTCATATACAAAACCTGAACTACTGAATCTGTCTAAAGATCACACACAGCCTTCATATACAAAACCTGAACTACTGAATCTGTCTAAAGATCACACACAACCTTCATATACAAAACCTGAACTACTGAATCTGTCTAAAGATCACACACAGCCTTCATATACAAAACCTGAACTACTGAATCTGTCTAAAGATCACACACAACTTACCTTCATATACAAAACCTGAACTACTGAATCTGTCTAAAGATCACACACAGCTTACCTTCATATACAAAACCTGAACTACTGGATCTGTCTAAAGATCACACACAGCCTTCATATACAAAACCTGAACTACTGAATCTGTCTAAAGATCACACACAGCCTTCATATACAAAACCTGAACTACTGAATCTGTCTAAAGATCACACACAGCTTACCTTTATATACAAAACCTGAACTACTGAATCTGTCTAAAGATCACACAGCTTACCTTCATATACAAAACCTGAACTACTGAATCTGTCTAAAGATCACACACAGCTTACCTTCATATACAAAACCTGAACTACTGAATCTGTCTAAAGATCACACAGCTTACCTTAATATACAAAACCTGTACTACTAAATTTGTCTAAAGATCACACACAGCTTACCTTCATATACAAAACCTGAACTACTGAATTTGTCTAAAGATCACACACAGCTTACCTTCATATACAAAACCTGAACTACTGAATTTGTCTAAAGATCACACACAGCCTTCATATACAAAACCTGAACTACTGAATTTGTCTAAGGATCATACACAGCCTTCATATACAAAACCTGAACTACTGAATCTGTCTAAAGATCACACACAGCCTTCATATACAAAACCTGAACTACTGAATCTGTCTAAAGATCACACACAGCTTACCTTCATATACAAAACCTGAACTACTGAATCTATCTAAAGATCACACACAGCTTACCTTCATATACAAAACCTGAACTACTGAATCTGTCTAAAGATCACACAGCTTACCTTCATATACAAAACCTGAACTACTGAATCTGTCTAAAGATCACACAGCTTACCTTCATATACAAAACCTGAACTACTGAATCTGTCTAAAGATCACACACAGCTTACCTTCATATACAAAACCTGAACTACTGAATCTGTCTAAAGATCACACAGCTTACCTTCATATACAAAACCTGAACTACTGAATCTGTCTAAAGATCACACACAGCTTACCTTCATATACAAAACCTGAACTACTGAATCTGTCTAAAGATCACACACAGCTTACCTTCATATACAAAACCTGAACTACTGAATCTGTCTAAAGATCACACAGCTTACCTTCATATACAACACCTGTACTACTGAATCTCTCTAAAGATCACACACAGCTTACCTTCATATACAAAACCTGAACTACTGAATCTGTCTAAAGATCACACACAGCTTACCTTCATATACAAAACCTGAACTACTGAATCTGTCTAAAGATCACACACAGCTTACCTTCATATACAAAACCTGAACTACTGGATCTGTCTAAAGATCACACACAGCCTTCATATACAAAACCTGAACTACTGAATCTGTCTAAAGATCACACACAGCCTTCATATACAAAACCTGAACTACTGAATCTGTTTAAGGATCACACACAGCTTACCTTTATATACAAAACCTGAACTACTGAATCTGTCTAAAGATCACACACAGCTTACCTTTATATACAAAACCTGAACTACTGAATCTGTCTAAAGATCACACAGCTTACCTTCATATACAAAACCTGAACTACTGAATCTGTCTAAAGATCACACAGCTTACCTTCATATACAAAACCTGAACTACTGAATCTGTCTAAAGATCACACAGCTTACCTTCATATACAAAACCTGAACTACTGAATCTGTCTAAAGATCACACAGCTTTCCTTCATATACAAAACCTGAACTACTGAATCTGTCTTTGATAAATAAAGATCACACACAGCTTACCTTCATATACAAAACTTGAACTACTGAATCTGTCTAAAGATCACACACAGCTTACCTTCATATACAAAACCTGAACTACTGGATCTGTCTAAAGATCACACAGCTTACCTTCATATACAAAACTTGAACTACTGAATCTGTCTAAAGATCACACACAGCTTACCTTCATATACAAAACCTGAACTACTGAATCTGTCTAAAGATCACACAGCTTACCTTCATATACAAAACCTGAACTACTGAATTTGTCTAAGGATCATACACAGCCTTCATATACAAAACCTGAACTACTGAATCTGTCTAAAGATCACACACAGCCTTCATATACAAAACCTGAACTACTGAATCTGTCTAAAGATCACACACAGCTTACCTTCATATACAAAACCTGAACTACTGAATCTATCTAAAGATCACACACAGCTTACCTTCATATACAAAACCTGAACTACTGAATCTGTCTAAAGATCACACAGCTTACCTTCATATACAAAACCTGAACTACTGAATCTGTCTAAAGATCACACAGCTTACCTTCATATACAAAACCTGAACTACTGAATCTGTCTAAAGATCACACACAGCTTACCTTCATATACAAAACCTGAACTACTGAATCTGTCTGAAGATCACACAGCTTACCTTCATATACAACACCTGAACTACTGAATCTGTCTAAAGATCACACACAGCTTACCTTCATATACAAAACCTGAACTACTGGATCTGTCTAAAGATCACACACAGCTTACCTTCATATACAAAACCTGAACTACTGAATCTGTCTAAAGATCACACACAGCTTACCTTCATATACAAAACCTGAACTACTGGATCTGTCTAAAGATCACACACAGCCTTCATATACAAAACCTGAACTACTGAATCTGTCTAAAGATCACACACAGCCTTCATATACAAAACCTGAACTACTGAATCTGTCTAAGGATCACACACAGCTTACCTTTATATACAAAACCTGAACTACTGAATCTGTCTAAAGATCACACACAGCTTACCTTCATATACAAAACCTGAACTACTGAATCTGTCTAAAGATCACACAGCTTACCTTCATATACAAAACCTGAACTACTGAATCTGTCTAAAGATCACACAGCTTACCTTCATATACAAAACCTGAACTACTGAATCTGTCTAAAGATCACACAGCTTACCTTCATATACAAAACCTGAACTACTGAATCTGTCTAAAGATCACACACAGCTTACCTTCATATACAAAACCTGAACTACTGAATCTGTCTAAAGATCACACAGCTTACCTTCATATACAAAACCTGAACTACTGAATCTGTCTAAAGATCACACACAGCTTACCTTCATATACAAAACCTGAACTACTGAATCTGTCTAAAGATCACACACAGCTTACCTTCATATACAAAACCTGAACTACTGAATCTGTCTGAAGATCACACAGCTTACCTTCATATACAACACCTGAACTACTGAATCTGTCTAAAGATCACACACAGCTTACCTTCATATACAAAACCTGAACTACTGAATCTGTCTAAAGATCACACACAGCTTACCTCCATATACAAAACCTGAACTACTGAATCTGTCTAAAGATCACACACAGCTTACCTTCATATACAAAACCTGAACTACTGGATCTGTCTAAAGATCACACACAGCCTTCATATACAAAACCTGAACTACTGAATCTGTCTAAAGATCACACACAGCCTTCATACACAAAACCTGAACTACTGAATCTGTCTAAGGATCACACACAGCTTACCTTTATATACAAAACCTGAACTACTGAATCTGTCTAAAGATCACACACAGCTTACCTTCATATACAAAACCTGAACTACTGAATCTGTCTAAAGATCACACAGCTTACCTTCATATACAAAACCTGAACTACTGAATCTGTCTAAAGATCACACAGCTTACCTTCATATACAAAACCTGAACTACTGAATCTGTCTAAAGATCACACAGCTTACCTTCATATACAAAACCTGAACTACTGAATCTGTCTAAAGATCACACAGCTTTCCTTCATATACAAAACCTGAACTACTGAATCTGTCTTTGATAAATAAAGATCACACACAGCTTACCTTCATATACAAAACCTGAACTACTGAATCTGTCTAAAGATCACACACAGCTTACCTTCATATACAAAACCTGAACTACTGGATCTGTCTAAAGATCACACAGCTTACCTTCATATACAAAACTTGAACTACTGAATCTGTCTAAAGATCACACACAGCTTACCTTCATATACAAAACCTGAACTACTGAATCTGTCTAAAGATCACACAGCTTACCTTCATATACAAAACCTGAACTTCTGAATCTGCCTTTGATAAATAAAGATCACAAACAGCTTTCCTTTATATACAAAACCTGAACTATGAATCTGTCTAAAGATCACACACAGCTTACCTTTATATACAAAACCTGAACTACTGAATCTGTCTTTGATAAATAAAGATCACACACAGCCTTCATATACAAAACCTGAACTACGGAATCTGTCTAAAGATCACACACAGCTTACCTTCATATACAAAACCTGAACTACTGGATCTGTCTAAAGATCACACACAGCTTACCTTCATATACAAAACCTGAACTACTGAATCTGTCTAAAGATCACACACAGCTTACCTTCATATACAAAACCTGAACTACTGAATCTGTCTAAAGATCACACACAGCTTACCTTCATATACAAAACCTGAACTACTGAATCTGTCTAAAGATCACACACAGCTTACCTTCATATACAAAACCTGAACTACTGAATCTGTCTAAAGATCACACACAGCTTACCTTCATATACAAAACCTGAACTACTGAATCTGTCTTTGATAAATAAAGATCACACACAGCTTACCTTCATATACAAAACCTGAACTACTGAATCTGTCTAAAGATCACACACAGCTTACCTTCATATACAAAACCTGAACTACTGGATCTGTCTAAAGATCACACACAGCCTTCATATACAAAACCTGAACTACTGAATCTGTCTAAAGATCACACACAGCCTTCATATACAAAACCTGAACTACTGAATCTGTCTAAAGATCACACACAACCTTCATATACAAAACCTGAACTACTGAATCTGTCTAAAGATCACACACAGCCTTCATATACAAAACCTGAACTACTGAATCTGTCTAAAGATCACACACAACTTACCTTCATATACAAAACCTGAACTACTGAATCTGTCTAAAGATCACACACAGCTTACCTTCATATACAAAACCTGAACTACTGGATCTGTCTAAAGATCACACACAGCCTTCATATACAAAACCTGAACTACTGAATCTGTCTAAAGATCACACACAGCCTTCATATACAAAACCTGAACTACTGAATCTGTCTAAAGATCACACACAGCTTACCTTTATATACAAAACCTGAACTACTGAATCTGTCTAAAGATCACACAGCTTACCTTCATATACAAAACCTGAACTACTGAATCTGTCTAAAGATCACACACAGCTTACCTTCATATACAAAACCTGAACTACTGAATCTGTCTAAAGATCACACAGCTTACCTTAATATACAAAACCTGTACTACTAAATTTGTCTAAAGATCACACACAGCTTACCTTCATATACAAAACCTGAACTACTGAATTTGTCTAAAGATCACACACAGCTTACCTTCATATACAAAACCTGAACTACTGAATTTGTCTAAAGATCACACACAGCCTTCATATACAAAACCTGAACTACTGAATTTGTCTAAGGATCATACACAGCCTTCATATACAAAACCTGAACTACTGAATCTGTCTAAAGATCACACACAGCCTTCATATACAAAACCTGAACTACTGAATCTGTCTAAAGATCACACACAGCTTACCTTCATATACAAAACCTGAACTACTGAATCTATCTAAAGATCACACACAGCTTACCTTCATATACAAAACCTGAACTACTGAATCTGTCTAAAGATCACACAGCTTACCTTCATATACAAAACCTGAACTACTGAATCTGTCTAAAGATCACACAGCTTACCTTCATATACAAAACCTGAACTACTGAATCTGTCTAAAGATCACACACAGCTTACCTTCATATACAAAACCTGAACTACTGAATCTGTCTAAAGATCACACAGCTTACCTTCATATACAAAACCTGAACTACTGAATCTGTCTAAAGATCACACACAGCTTACCTTCATATACAAAACCTGAACTACTGAATCTGTCTAAAGATCACACACAGCTTACCTTCATATACAAAACCTGAACTACTGAATCTGTCTAAAGATCACACAGCTTACCTTCATATACAACACCTGTACTACTGAATCTCTCTAAAGATCACACACAGCTTACCTTCATATACAAAACCTGAACTACTGAATCTGTCTAAAGATCACACACAGCTTACCTTCATATACAAAACCTGAACTACTGAATCTGTCTAAAGATCACACACAGCTTACCTTCATATACAAAACCTGAACTACTGGATCTGTCTAAAGATCACACACAGCCTTCATATACAAAACCTGAACTACTGAATCTGTCTAAAGATCACACACAGCCTTCATATACAAAACCTGAACTACTGAATCTGTTTAAGGATCACACACAGCTTACCTTTATATACAAAACCTGAACTACTGAATCTGTCTAAAGATCACACACAGCTTACCTTTATATACAAAACCTGAACTACTGAATCTGTCTAAAGATCACACAGCTTACCTTCATATACAAAACCTGAACTACTGAATCTGTCTAAAGATCACACAGCTTACCTTCATATACAAAACCTGAACTACTGAATCTGTCTAAAGATCACACAGCTTACCTTCATATACAAAACCTGAACTACTGAATCTGTCTAAAGATCACACAGCTTTCCTTCATATACAAAACCTGAACTACTGAATCTGTCTTTGATAAATAAAGATCACACACAGCTTACCTTCATATACAAAACCTGAACTACTGAATCTGTCTAAAGATCACACACAGCTTACCTTCATATACAAAACCTGAACTACTGGATCTGTCTAAAGATCACACACAGCCTTCATATACAAAACCTGAACTACTGAATCTGTCTAAAGATCACACACAGCCTTCATATACAAAACCTGAACTACTGAATCTGTCTAAAGATCACACACAACCTTCATATACAAAACCTGAACTACTGAATCTGTCTAAAGATCACACACAGCCTTCATATACAAAACCTGAACTACTGAATCTGTCTAAAGATCACACACAACTTACCTTCATATACAAAACCTGAACTACTGAATCTGTCTAAAGATCACACACAGCTTACCTTCATATACAAAACCTGAACTACTGGATCTGTCTAAAGATCACACACAGCCTTCATATACAAAACCTGAACTACTGAATCTGTCTAAAGATCACACACAGCCTTCATATACAAAACCTGAACTACTGAATCTGTCTAAAGATCACACACAGCTTACCTTTATATACAAAACCTGAACTACTGAATCTGTCTAAAGATCACACAGCTTACCTTCATATACAAAACCTGAACTACTGAATCTGTCTAAAGATCACACACAGCTTACCTTCATATACAAAACCTGAACTACTGAATCTGTCTAAAGATCACACAGCTTACCTTAATATACAAAACCTGTACTACTAAATTTGTCTAAAGATCACACACAGCTTACCTTCATATACAAAACCTGAACTACTGAATTTGTCTAAAGATCACACACAGCTTACCTTCATATACAAAACCTGAACTACTGAATTTGTCTAAAGATCACACACAGCCTTCATATACAAAACCTGAACTACTGAATTTGTCTAAGGATCATACACAGCCTTCATATACAAAACCTGAACTACTGAATCTGTCTAAAGATCACACACAGCCTTCATATACAAAACCTGAACTACTGAATCTGTCTAAAGATCACACACAGCTTACCTTCATATACAAAACCTGAACTACTGAATCTATCTAAAGATCACACACAGCTTACCTTCATATACAAAACCTGAACTACTGAATCTGTCTAAAGATCACACAGCTTACCTTCATATACAAAACCTGAACTACTGAATCTGTCTAAAGATCACACAGCTTACCTTCATATACAAAACCTGAACTACTGAATCTGTCTAAAGATCACACACAGCTTACCTTCATATACAAAACCTGAACTACTGAATCTGTCTAAAGATCACACAGCTTACCTTCATATACAAAACCTGAACTACTGAATCTGTCTAAAGATCACACACAGCTTACCTTCATATACAAAACCTGAACTACTGAATCTGTCTAAAGATCACACACAGCTTACCTTCATATACAAAACCTGAACTACTGAATCTGTCTAAAGATCACACAGCTTACCTTCATATACAACACCTGTACTACTGAATCTCTCTAAAGATCACACACAGCTTACCTTCATATACAAAACCTGAACTACTGAATCTGTCTAAAGATCACACACAGCTTACCTTCATATACAAAACCTGAACTACTGAATCTGTCTAAAGATCACACACAGCTTACCTTCATATACAAAACCTGAACTACTGGATCTGTCTAAAGATCACACACAGCCTTCATATACAAAACCTGAACTACTGAATCTGTCTAAAGATCACACACAGCCTTCATATACAAAACCTGAACTACTGAATCTGTTTAAGGATCACACACAGCTTACCTTTATATACAAAACCTGAACTACTGAATCTGTCTAAAGATCACACACAGCTTACCTTTATATACAAAACCTGAACTACTGAATCTGTCTAAAGATCACACAGCTTACCTTCATATACAAAACCTGAACTACTGAATCTGTCTAAAGATCACACAGCTTACCTTCATATACAAAACCTGAACTACTGAATCTGTCTAAAGATCACACAGCTTACCTTCATATACAAAACCTGAACTACTGAATCTGTCTAAAGATCACACAGCTTTCCTTCATATACAAAACCTGAACTACTGAATCTGTCTTTGATAAATAAAGATCACACACAGCTTACCTTCATATACAAAACTTGAACTACTGAATCTGTCTAAAGATCACACACAGCTTACCTTCATATACAAAACCTGAACTACTGGATCTGTCTAAAGATCACACAGCTTACCTTCATATACAAAACTTGAACTACTGAATCTGTCTAAAGATCACACACAGCTTACCTTCATATACAAAACCTGAACTACTGAATCTGTCTAAAGATCACACAGCTTACCTTCATATACAAAACCTGAACTTCTGAATCTGCCTTTGATAAATAAAGATCACAAACAGCTTTCCTTTATATACAAAACCTGAACTACTGAATCTGTCTAAAGATCACACACAGCTTACCTTCATATACAAAACCTGAACTACTGAATCTGTCTAAAGATCACACAGCTTTCCTTCATATACAAAACCTGAACTACTGAATCTGTCTTTGATAAATAAAGATCACACACAGCCTTCATATACAAAACCTGAACTACTGAATCTGTCTAAAGATCACACACAGCTTACCTTCATATACAAAACCTGAACTACTGAATCTGTCTAAAGATCACACAGCTTACCTTCATATACAACACCTGTACTACTGAATCTCTCTAAAGATCACACACAGCTTACCTTCATATACAACACCTGAACTACTGAATCTGTCTAAAGATCACACACAGCTTACCTTCATATACAAAACCTGAACTACTGAATCTGTCTAAAGATCACACACAGCTTACCTTCATATACAAAACCTGAACTACTGGATCTGTCTAAAGATCACACACAGCCTTCATATACAAAACCTGAACTACTGAATCTGTCTAAAGATCACACACAGCCTTCATATACAAAACCTGAACTACTGAATCTGTCTAAGGATCACACACAGCTTACCTTTATATACAAAACCTGAACTACTGAATCTGTCTAAAGATCACACACAGCTTACCTTTATATACAAAACCTGAACTACTGAATCTGTCTAAAGATCACACAGCTTACCTTCATATACAAAACCTGAACTACTGAATCTGTCTAAAGATCACACAGCTTACCTTCATATACAAAACCTGAACTACTGAATCTGTCTAAAGATCACACAGCTTACCTTCATATACAAAACCTGAACTACTGAATCTGTCTAAAGATCACACAGCTTTCCTTCATATACAAAACCTGAACTACTGAATCTGTCTTTGATAAATAAAGATCACACACAGCTTACCTTCATATACAAAACTTGAACTACTGAATCTGTCTAAAGATCACACACAGCTTACCTTCATATACAAAACCTGAACTACTGGATCTGTCTAAAGATCACACAGCTTACCTTCATATACAAAACTTGAACTACTGAATCTGTCTAAAGATCACACACAGCTTACCTTCATATACAAAACCTGAACTACTGAATCTGTCTAAAGATCACACAGCTTACCTTCATATACAAAACCTGAACTTCTGAATCTGCCTTTGATAAATAAAGATCACAAACAGCTTTCCTTTATATACAAAACCTGAACTACTGAATCTGTCTAAAGATCACACACAGCTTACCTTTATATACAAAACCTGAACTACTGAATCTGTCTTTGATAAATAAAGATCACACACAGCCTTCATATACAAAACCTGAACTACTGAATCTGTCTAAAGATCACACACAGCTTACCTTCATATACAAAACCTGAACTACTGGATCTGTCTAAAGATCACACACAGCTTACCTTCATATACAAAACCTGAACTACTGAATCTGTCTAAAGATCACACACAGCTTACCTTCATATACAAAACCTGAACTACTGAATCTGTCTAAAGATCACACACAGCTTACCTTCATATACAAAACCTGAACTACTGAATCTGTCTAAAGATCACACACAGCTTACCTTCATATACAAAACCTGAACTACTGAATCTGTCTAAAGATCACACACAGCTTACCTTCATATACAAAACCTGAACTACTGAATCTGTCTAAAGATCACACACAGCTTACCTTCATATACAAAACCTGAACTACTGAATCTGTCTAAAGATCACACACAGCTTACCTTCATATACAAAACCTGAACCACTGGATCTGTCTAAAGATCACACACAGCCTTCATATACAAAACCTGAACTACTGAATCTGTCTAAAGATCACACACAGCCTTCATATACAAAACCTGAACTACTGAATCTGTCTAAAGATCACACACAGCCTTCATATACAAAACCTGAACTACTGAATCTGTCTAAAGATCACACACAGCCTTCATATACAAAACCTGAACTACTGAATCTGTCTAAAGATCACACACAGCTTACCTTTATATACAAAACCTGAACTACTGAATCTGTCTAAAGATCACACACAACTTACCTTCATATACAAAACCTGAACTACTGAATCTGTCTAAAGATCACACACAGCTTACCTTCATATACAAAACCTGAACTACTGGATCTGTCTAAAGATCACACACAGCCTTCATATACAAAACCTGAACTACTGAATCTGTCTAAAGATCACACACAGCCTTCATATACAAAACCTGAACTACTGAATCTGTCTAAGGATCACACACAGCTTACCTTTATATACAAAACCTGAACTACTGAATCTGTCTAAAGATCACACAGCTTACCTTCATATACAAAACCTGAACTACTGAATCTGTCTAAAGATCACACACAGCTTACCTTCATATACAAAACCTGAACTACTGAATCTGTCTAAAGATCACACAGCTTACCTTAATATACAAAACCTGTACTACTAACTTTGTCTAAAGATCACACACAGCTTACCTTCATATACAAAACCTGAACTACTGAATTTGTCTAAAGATCACACACAGCTTACCTTCATATACAAAACCTGAACTACTGAATTTTTCTAAAGATCACACACAGCCTTCATATACAAAACCTGAACTACTGAATTTGTCTAAGGATCATACACAGCCTTCATATACAAAACCTGAACTACTGAATCTGTCTAAAGATCACACACAGCCTTCATATACAAAACCTGAACTACTGAATCTGTCTAAAGATCACACACAGCTTACCTTCATATACAAAACCTGAACTACTGAATCTATCTAAAGATCACACACAGCTTACCTTCATATACAAAACCTGAACTACTGAATCTGTCTAAAGATCACACAGCTTACCTTCATATACAAAACCTGAACTACTGAATCTGTCTAAAGATCACACAGCTTACCTTCATATACAAAACCTGAACTACTGAATCTGTCTAAAGATCACACAGCTTACCTTCATATACAAAACCTGAACTACTGAATCTGTCTAAAGATCACACACAGCTTACCTTCATATACAAAACCTGAACTACTGAATCTGTCTAAAGATCACACACAGCTTACCTTCATATACAAAACCTGAACTACTGAATCTGTCTGAAGATCACACAGCTTACCTTCATATACAACACCTGAACTACTGAATCTGTCTAAAGATCACACACAGCTTACCTTCATATACAAAACCTGAACTACTGGATCTGTCTAAAGATCACACACAGCTTACCTTCATATACAAAACCTGAACTACTGAATCTGTCTAAAGATCACACACAGCTTACCTTCATATACAAAACCTGAACTACTGGATCTGTCTAAAGATCACACACAGCCTTCATATACAAAACCTGAACTACTGAATCTGTCTAAAGATCACACACAGCCTTCATATACAAAACCTGAACTACTGAATCTGTCTAAGGATCACACACAGCTTACCTTTATATACAAAACCTGAACTACTGAATCTGTCTAAAGATCACACACAGCTTACCTTCATATACAAAACCTGAACTACTGAATCTGTCTAAAGATCACACAGCTTACCTTCATATACAAAACCTGAACTACTGAATCTGTCTAAAGATCACACAGCTTACCTTCATATACAAAACCTGAACTACTGAATCTGTCTAAAGATCACACAGCTTACCTTCATATACAAAACCTGAACTACTGAATCTGTCTAAAGATCACACACAGCTTACCTTCATATACAAAACCTGAACTACTGAATCTGTCTAAAGATCACACAGCTTACCTTCATATACAAAACCTGAACTACTGAATCTGTCTTAAGATCACACACAGCTTACCTTCATATACAAAACCTGAACTACTGAATCTGTCTAAAGATCACACACAGCTTACCTTCATATACAAAACCTGAACTACTGAATCTGTCTGAAGATCACACACAGCTTACCTTCATATACAAAACCTGAACTACTGGATCTGTCTAAAGATCACACACAGCCTTCATATACAAAACCTGAACTACTGAATCTGTCTAAAGATCACACACAGCCTTCATATACAAAACCTGAACTACTGAATCTGTCTAAGGATCACACACAGCTTACCTTTATATACAAAACCTGAACTACTGAATCTGTCTAAAGATCACACACAGCTTACCTTCATATACAAAACCTGAACTACTGAATCTGTCTAAAGATCACACAGCTTACCTTCATATACAAAACCTGAACTACTGAATCTGTCTAAAGATCACACAGCTTACCTTCATATACAAAACCTGAACTACTGAATCTGTCTAAAGATCACACAGCTTACCTTCATATACAAAACCTGAACTACTGAATCTGTCTAAAGATCACACAGCTTTCCTTCATATACAAAACCTGAACTACTGAATCTGTCTTTGATAAATAAAGATCACACACAGCTTACCTTCATATACAAAACTTGAACTACTGAATCTGTCTAAAGATCACACACAGCTTACCTTCATATACAAAACCTGAACTACTGGATCTGTCTAAAGATCACACAGCTTACCTTCATATACAAAACTTGAACTACTGAATCTGTCTAAAGATCACACACAGCTTACCTTCATATACAAAACCTGAACTACTGAATCTGTCTAAAGATCACACAGCTTACCTTCATATACAAAACCTGAACTTCTGAATCTGCCTTTGATAAATAAAGATCACAAACAGCTTTCCTTTATATACAAAACCTGAACTACTGAATCTGTCTAAAGATCACACACAGCTTACCTTTATATACAAAACCTGAACTACTGAATCTGTCTTTGATAAATAAAGATCACACACAGCCTTCATATACAAAACCTGAACTACTGAATCTGTCTAAAGATCACACACAGCTTACCTTCATATACAAAACCTGAACTACTGGATCTGTCTAAAGATCACACACAGCTTACCTTCATATACAAAACCTGAACTACTGAATCTGTCTAAAGATCACACACAGCTTACCTTCATATACAAAACCTGAACTACTGAATCTGTCTAAAGATCACACACAGCTTACCTTCATATACAAACCTGAACTACTGAATCTGTCTAAAGATCACACACAGCTTACCTTCATATACAAAACCTGAACTACTGAATCTGTCTAAAGATCACACACAGCTTACCTTCATATACAAAACCTGAACTACTGAATCTGTCTTTGATAAATAAAGATCACACACAGCTTACCTTCATATACAAAACCTGAACTACTGAATCTGTCTAAAGATCACACACAGCTTACCTTCATATACAAAACCTGAACTACTGGATCTGTCTAAAGATCACACACAGCCTTCATATACAAAACCTGAACTACTGAATCTGTCTAAAGATCACACACAGCCTTCATATACAAAACCTGAACTACTGAATCTGTCTAAAGATCACACACAGCCTTCATATACAAAACCTGAACTACTGAATCTGTCTAAAGATCACACACAGCCTTCATATACAAAACCTGAACTACTGAATCTGTCTAAAGATCACACACAGCTTACCTTCATATACAAAACCTGAACTACTGAATCTGTCTAAAGATCACACAGCTTACCTTCATATACAAAACCTGAACTACTGAATCTGTCTTTGATAAATAAAGATCACACACAGCTTACCTTCATATACAAAACCTGAACTACTGAATCTGTCTAAAGATCACACAGCTTTCCTTCATATACAAAACCTGAACTACTGAATCTGTCTTTGATAAATAAAGATCACACACAGCTTTCCTTCATATACAAAACCTGAACTACTAAAGATTTATTTCTTATTACATTCATTCAAAACACAAGTTTTTAGGGGACGAGTTTATTCCTGTAGATATAGATACCTGATCAACCTATTATTATTGTGATAACTTTTGTTACTTTGGTTGACAAGTTACCTGATAGGGGCCGTTGTGACCGTGATTGTATGGTAGTTGGATTTACAACTACCTAGGAAATCAGTGCCTATCACCACTGAAGTTGTGAGTTGGAATCTCGATCAGGGTGAGGTGTACAACATTATGTGATAAAGTTTGTCAGTGACTTGCAACAGGTCGGTGGTTTTCTCCTTGTCCTCCACCAATAAAACTGACCGCCACAGTATAACTGAAATATTGTTGAAAGTGGCATTAAGCACCATCAAAACAAACAACAAACAAGTTAGCTGATAAGAGTAACCTCCCTTGCTTGGATACTTGGTGTATATGTGTGATGTGTTAGAGGTATTTATTTTGTCTAGGATACTTGGTGTATATGTGTGATGTGTTAGTCATTTTGTCTTGGTTACTTGGTGTATATGTGTGATGTGTTAGTCATGTTGTCATGGTTACTTGGTGTATATGTGATGTGTAATTCATGTTATCATGGTTACTTGGTGTATATGTGTGATGTGTTAGTTATGTTGTCATGGTTACTTGGTGTATATGTGTGATGTGTTAGTCATGTTGTTATGGTTACTTGGTGTATATGTGTGATGTGTTAGTCATATTATCATGGTTACTTGGTGTATATGTGTGATGTGTTAGTCATGTTGTCATGGTTACTTGGTGTATATATGTGATGTGTTAGTCATGTTGTCATGGTTACTTGATGTATATGTGTGATGTGTTAGTCATGTCATGATTACTTGGTGTATATGTGTGATGTGTTAGTCATGTTGTCATGGTTACTTGGTGTATATGTGTGATGTGTTAGTCATGTCATGGTTACTTGGTGTATATGTGTGATGAGTTAGTCATGTTGTCATGGTTACTTGATGTATATGTGTGATGTGTTAGTCATGTTGTCATGATTACTTGGTGTATATGTGTGATGTGTTGGTCATTTTGCCTCAGTTTCTACATTTTTTTAACTGTTCTGAAGATGTGGTATTTTTTCTTTTTATTCTGTTATAAACAAAAAAAACCCCAAAAAACCGAGAGCTAGATAGTTTGCCTCGAGTATGGCAGATCGTGGGTTTGATCCCCTGTTGTAACAAACCAAAGACTATAAAATTGGTTATTTGAGGTTTCTCTGCTAAGCATGCAGTAAAGACTGGTTAACTCGGAATCGTAATAATATGTCAGAGTGGAGCGACATGTCTACCTACTGACTATTTTTTATTTATTTATTTTAATTTATACTTAAGTTGTCCCTTGTCCAAATAAATGAATTATCTAAATTCCACACAAGGTTTAATATTATATTCATTTTATCATTCTTGAAAAAGTTTTTGTCCATTTAGATCAGTTTTTATTTTTTTGATATTATAATGAGAGTTTGAAAGATACCAAAGAGGTAATCATAATCGATAAATCAAAGGAGGACAGACAACACGATGGTCAAAAGATAAAGGACAAACAACAATCTACAAAACATACACATAAAACTAAAGAGTAACAGGAAGCCCACTAATAACCGGGGGATGAACTCTGGTGCTCTGGAAGGGTAAGCAGTTCCTGCTCCACTAGAGGCACCTGTCGTGTTAATCTATTTACAAACCAGGTGATAAGTCATGAATGAGAAAAGGACCGGGAAATGTTTACGACAAGTTGAACATATCCGTGGTCATTTGTGACACAGATATTCCATAGCGGTCAACCAAGTCATGGTGGGGACAGTAAAACATTCGAAGTGATGACTTCAACTTAACCAATAGAAACCCTTGGTTCTGTAGCTTCCTTGTTGGCAGCAACTCTGTATCAAGGAAATCCTGATAGGAACCACAAACTCTGAAATATCATATCAACTGGGAGATATATACTCCATATGCAGGTGCTGCTGGAATGTTGCTACCTATAAATGGAAAGTTCACAATGGGAAAATTGAAATCATCTCCTTTGTCATAAAGTTTCGTTCTTAACCAGCATCCACTGTCAATTTAGAGGTGTAGGTCAAGGTATGAAGCAGACCTATCTGTATCTGTGGTATCCTTTATTTTAATCTCAATGGGATAGATGCGATCAACGAAATATATCACCAAACCTAGAATTATTTAGTGAAAAGACATCATCTATATAACGGAACGTGAAATTAAAGGATCTGGCTAGCTTCTTTTCGTTTTTCTTGAGAAGCCCCTGCATGAACTTATCAGAAGTTTTGCTTTCAATATTTTGTATTCCTTGAAGAGGAAATTTAATTTAAAGTTTAAAAACAACAACAGACAGAAAGTGATGACATTTTATGGAGGTGGCGTTAATATTATCTTTTAATGTAAATACCAAAAATTAAATTTAAAAATTAATTTTATTGCCACATTTAATAACAAGCTGTTACAACGAAATATCAAGTGTCTTCATTAACCTCCATATCTGATGTCGGCAAATGACCATCTTTAGAGGGAGAATCTGTATGTCCCTCAGATAATTCCCCAGACTTCATCGTTTCCTCAGATAAATCCTCCGACTTCGTCGTTTCCTCAGATAAATCCTCCGACTTCGTCGTTCCCTCAGATAAATCCTTCTCATCAGGCTTGGCATTTTCTTCAGTCTCTGTATTTTTCTCTGCTCCGTCTTTCTCACTTTTATTCAAAGCCAACATTTTCACTGTAAAGACAATGCAGATTATAAAAGATGGATGACTTTCTTAATTGAATATACAGTTTGTCAAGGGTAGATAACTCCACCAATAAAGACAAATATAAACTGCATTGTAATAATGCACACACACACACACAAATAATAATAGAATCCTGTTCAATAGTAAACAATCCTATTTTTCACCAGTAAACAACATGGAAGACAACTCCTATCAGAAGGAGTTTATTTGTATACAAACACTGGTTGGGAAAACAGATCTCCAATCAATTAATGAGATTCTAAATGCAAAGGAAACACAAAAAAACAACACAGGAATTGTTGGATTAAGTAATTGATGCAGGCAAGGATATAAATTTAATCCACTTTTGGAAATGAAAACAAAAAAATACTATGAAAATACTGGTTTTTTTTAACAAACAAATGATAAAACACTGAAAATACAACATTACAAAAACTAGAGACATTGGAAACATCCAATTACACACAAAGACAACATTACACAAACTAGAGACATTGGAAACATCCAATTACACACAAAGACAACATTACACAAACTACAGACATTGGAAACATCCAATTACACACAAAGACAACATTACACAAACTACAGACATTGGAAACATCCAATTACACACAAAGACAACATTACACAAACTAGAGACATTGGAAACATCCAATTACACACAAAGACAACATTACACAAACTAGAGACATTGGAAACATCCAATTATACACAAAGACAACATTACACAAACTAGAGACATTGGAAACATCCAATTACACACAGACAACATTACACAAACTAGAGACATTGGAAACATCCAATTACACACAAAGACAACATTACACAAACTAGAGACATTAGAAACATCCAATTACACACAAAGACAACATTACACAAACTAGAGACATTGGAAACATCCAATTACACACAAAGATAACATTACACAAACTAGAGACATTGGAAACATCCAATTACACACAAAGACAACATTACATTGGAAACATCCAATTACACACAGACAACATTACACAAACTAGAGACATTGGAAACATCCAATTATACACAAAGACACATTACACAAACTAGAGACATTGGAAACATCTAATTATACACAAAGACAACATTACACAAACTAGAGACATTGGAAACATCCAATTATACACAAAGACAACATTACACAAACTACAGACATTGGAAACATCCAATTATACACAAAGACAACATTACACAAACTAGAGACATTGGAAACCTCCAATTATACACAAAGACAACATTACACAAACTAGAGACATTGGAAACATCCAATTATACACAAAGACAACATTACACAAACTAGAGACATTGAAAACATCCAATTACACACAAAGACAACATTACACAAACTAGAGACATTGAAAACATCCAATTATACACAAAGACAACATTACACAAACTACAGACATTGGAAACATCCAATTACACACAAAGACAACATTACACAAACTACAGGCATTGGAAACATCCAATTACACACAAAGACAACATTACACAAACTAGAGACATTGGAAACATCCAATTATACACAAAGACAACATTACACAAACTAGAGACATTGGAAACATCTAATTACACACAAAGACAACATTACATTGGAAACATCCAATTACACACAGACAACATTACACAAACTAGAGACATTGGAAACATCCAATTATACACAAAGACACATTACACAAACTAGAGACATTGGAAACATCTAATTATACACAAAGACAACATTACACAAACTAGAGACATTGGAAACATCCAATTATACACAAAGACAACATTACACAAACTACAGACATTGGAAACATCCAATTATACACAAAGACAACATTACACAAACTAGAGACATTGGAAACCTCCAATTATACACAAAGACAACATTACACAAACTAGAGACATTGGAAACATCCAATTATACACAAAGACAACATTACACAAACTAGAGACATTGAAAACATCCAATTACACACAAAGACAACATTACACAAACTAGAGACATTGAAAACATCCAATTATACACAAAGACAACATTACACAAACTACAGACATTGGAAACATCCAATTACACACAAAGACAACATTACACAAACTACAGGCATTGGAAACATCCAATTACACACAAAGACAACATTACACAAACTAGAGACATTGGAAACATCCAATTATACACAAAGACAACATTACACAAACTAGAGACATTGGAAACATCTAATTACACACAAAGACAACATTACACAAACTAGAGACATTGGAAACATCCAATTACAAACAAAGACAACATTACACAAACTAGAGACATTGGAAACATCCAATTACACACAAAGACAACATTACACAAACTAGAGACATTGGAAACATCCAATTACACACAAAGAAACAACACTTTATGATGAAATCAAATACATCTGGAATTTCTTTAAAATTCTTTAAAATTGTTAATAAAAACAACCTTAATGATAAAAGAGAAAGATTTGTTAAATGTTTGGTGTAATAATACTATTATTGCCTTTGTGTGAGGTGAACATCCAAATTGTCAATACTCAAGCAGTTGTTTTCAATTCTGGATGTCCACCTGTTTGGCGAGAAATAAAAACAAATAAAAATGATGGCACTCAACAGAAATCTCTAACACCATCAAAAAATATATTAATACTCTTTTTAAATCGTAACATTTACCAAGATGAGAAATCAGGTATCGGATATTTTCCTGTCAATTTGATTTTTATATCCCTTTACTAGTTTTTCTGGAGGACAAAAATAACCATGCATTGAAGAAATTATTTGGTTTTTTGCATAAAAATAACACAATCTTTCTATGCTGATATTTAGAATCTCTGACAAGGAGGCAAATTAAAACTTTCATTTGTATTTGAGTTTTTTTCTTTCTCAAAAGAATGGATTTATTTTGTATAATGTGCAGTATAAGATTAGACGTGATGACAAAAAACACTGAGTTAAACATGTTGATAGATTTAGGTCAACTACCATGATATTATATGTACAGTCAAACTTGTCTTAGCGACCCCCTCCATATAACGACTTCCTTTGTTAGCCGACCTTATTTATTCCTCCCCAGCGTTTCCCGTGCATTTGACCTTATATAACAACCCACTGTCTAACGCGACTAACGACGATGTTCTTTGGGTGAAAATCCTACGCATAACGACTATTAGAACATTTTTATCAAACCAGAAGTTAGATAATAAATAAACAACCACAGTCCCGACTTTGGAACAATTTATATTTATATTAATAAAATAAATTACATTTTATTTCCATTTTGCCCAGCTGATTCAGCGATTGTTGTCACTATCTCTCTAGCCGATATTTGCATGATCTACTGACAACATCTATATTTCCTTAACTCTCACTCCTAAAAGTACATGTTTACAAAGTCCCTACCTGTTACTAGTTCACAATAATAGATTTTTCATATTAAATGAAGTCACGATTAGCATTATTTGTAAGACCGTCATTTTTTTTTACAGGTAAGTTGTACACGTGATGATTTATTATTGTTGTTTTTTTTGTTTTTTTGTTTATTTCTTATTTATATCAAATATTTAAAATTGTTTACTTTAGAAAAACACATTTTAATCTTTCACTTTTATAAATAAAAATCGTGTTTTTGAAAATTATTGAATTATGAAGTACTGCATCCCAGCATATATTTCTGTCAACATTCGTTTAAGGTGCGGTAACAGATCAAGGTAAACACAGGTTGATTGTGTGATTAGGCTATTTATAGCTATTTGATCATAAAGTTTAATTGTAATTACGATAACAATTAAGATAACAATAGCTGTTGAAAGAAAGTAAAAAAGTCGATCATTTAATATAATTATTCTTTTTTCTCTCTCTAAATTTCACCCACAAAAGATGGAAATATTTAACGATAAATTGAACACATTTTTATTTCATTATACCCTTTTCTTGCCAGAATTTATGCTCTATTCATGCATTTGTCCTCCACACGAATGGGTTAAAAGTTGATGAGTCAGGGTTCATACATTCAACCGACCAATCAGCAATGAGCCTACCAAATATTGAGGTATTTAAACCGAGGACACTGTTGTCTGATTGGTAAATTGATTACACTGTCTTACATATGATTGGATCGTCAAAAATGAACGAAATGACTCCAAAGTGGATGTTGTTGTATTGCCAACATTAAAAAAAGAAAAAACAGATACAACAAACATCTATTTTAATTAGACTTATGTCTAATGGAGTACAACTATTTATAGCCAGAATAAGCAAATTAATTTCAACAGAAAAATAAAGATAACTATATTGTCTTACAGATCTCTCCAAGTTCTAGACCAAACAAGCGTAGGTAATGTGCCCTCAAATTTTTAGATAGGAATGATCGAATTGAAGACTTTCCTCTCCAGCCACAAACAGTTATACCACATGACGGCTTTGTATCCCTGTAAAAAAGTAATAAATCATTAACTATAAATAGTAATACCACATGACGGCTTTGTATCACTGTAAAAAAGTAATAAATTATTAACTATAAATAGTAATACCACATGACGGCTTTGTATCACTGCAAAATAAATGGCATTAATTCTAAGCCAAAAATAATATCAACAGAATGTGAGACTAGAAAAATGTCAAAACAAAACCAAGCCATATATTTGTGCCTATAACAAATCAGGACCTTGATTTCTAACTTCATGACATATGTTGTGGTCTTTTTTTTGTGTTCAGCGAGTTAAAGTGGAAGGTTGATATTTGTGGAAATGTTGACCATTAAACTGTTTAAACCCAGTCACATATTTGTGCCTATCCAAAACCAGGACCTGGATTTCCAACGTCATATGTCATGGACTTTTCTGTGTTCAGTGAGTTCAGCTAAGATGAGAGGTGACTGTTCATTTTGTTGATATTGGTGAAATTATTGACCATCATTGTTTAAACTTTCTTTTCATAATTTTATATCCTTCATCTGTATTTGGATCAGATAATATACTCCTGAGATTTAAATGTTGGAGTAGTAGCCATCACAAGGTTCTAGTTGAGATTCAACATTAAAAAATTCTAATATAATAAAATATAATATGTGCATCTCCATGCTGTAAAAAACGAAACATTTGAATTGTAGTAAAGAGTTGAGATCCCAAGGTAGAGTTTAAAACAGATACTGATGGCGACAGACAAAATGATCACCATCTGGACTAACAGACATAATGACATCCAAGATATGAACACAGAAGTTAATCGATTGTGTATATTTATGTATATCACTTGAATAATCTTTTCAATTTTAATCAAATGTTTTTTTCCCCTGGTCTTGCAACATCTATATAATAACTCACCCTTCCTCAGGCTTATATGTCATCAGTATACAACCAATGGCTGAAAATAAAACATATTTAAATTAAATCAATAAATGTATAATAGAGTTCGTTGTATGTTTTGTGTTTTCAGCAGGGGTTATGGTGTTTAATGGCACTTTCAACAATATTTCAGATATATCATGGCGGTCAGTTTTATTGTTGGAGGAAACTGGAGTACCCGGAGAAAATCAGACAAACTGTAAGTCACTGACAAACTTTATCACATAAAGTTGTATCGAGTACACCTCTCTATGAGTGGGATTCAAACTCACAACTTTAGTGGTGATAGGCACTGATTGCAAAGTTGAAAATCCAACTACCATACGACCATGACGTCCCCTGTTTTCAGCAGGTCATTACCATTATTTCGTCTAAATTTTACTTAAGTGATAAATATGTTATGTTGTCTTACATCACATTATAATAAACAGTGAGACCTGTCTAAACCAAACTTCCCTGGGACCAACCTTTGTGTCAGAATAGACAGGTAGGTGTTCAGCTTATACAGGTTAATTTAACAAAGATCTCCTACATGTAGACTATATCTAGTTTGGTTTATACAAATTCTGTTTAAATCAGTATTCGGCTTCACTGTATATACTAACATGCCTTCTATTACACTATTTTCCTGAAGGGAGGATATATTTTACCTTTTAAATTTAAGATATTTATCTATCACCTACCAAACTTTTTCATTTCATTCCTTGCTTCATCACTCAGCCTATCAAAGAAAGGGTTATCATAAGAAATAAAAGTGATCATATCGTCTCTAGACAACTGTACAGATCTTGTTATACATTCACTTCCCAGAACAGTCAGTCCCTGCAAATAAATACAATCTGAGGTAATAACCATACCAAATTATATATAATGAATGTCTATATACCACGTTGATGTTGGAGAGTTAGGAGACTTTATACAGGTATATCATTTGTATATCATTCAGCTGTTTATTATCAATTACTCTTGACTTTTTATTAAGCTGAATTAAAAAATGTTTTAAAAATATTTAACGATAGCATGAATAGTCAACAGAAAATTCAAAAATGGAAATCATTTACTTTCACACATCAAAACGACAATATCTATCTGATTCAACCCACCATTTCTTTAGAAATACCTGTCAGGGTCATTACGTTTTCACAGTTTTCCGGTTGTTGACTGATTTTGTCTGTTTATATAATTATGAGTTTTGACTTTCCCTTTGTAACATTGTTCGGAGTTCGGTTATTACCCTTATTTATATTTGCTTAACGAAAATCAGTCAACTATAGTTAGCATCAGACATAGTTACAACTGACTACTCTTCATATGATAAAGTTCGAACGAAAGTGAAGATAATGCATAGGAATTGTTTTAAGGAAAACCATTCTACATTTAAGATTTTCCTAAGAGAATACTCACAAGGTTACAATAAATGTAAATGACACGCAATGAATATAGAATTGATAACAAACTTTAAACTAAGATTGTATATACCTCCTGTGATATTCTAAAATCACAATCAGGAACCAATGGTGAAGTACTTCTACCAAATATTCTTAATCCAAGGTTGATGAACTGAAAATATAAACATGATTCATTGAATAAACATGTAGATATTTAATTTTATCTGCATGATACGTATCTGGAATTACATTTATCAGGTACGCACAGTCAAAATGTTGGAAAGCCAAATAATTTAAAAGTATTTGAATGTCTGTTTATAATTATTGGTAACTAAACAAGATGTAATTTAGAAGACAATAGGTAGAAGTATTATCAGGCTTCAAAATAGCATTTTTGACCCAAGTACCAATTGGCTCCTAGCAGAAAAAAATTAGGAGCCAATAAAAAAATGTATGATCCAACAAGACGTTCAACCGACGAAGCGGGTTTATTCATAAGGCTAGCACATTGGTTACTACGGCCAGGGGTATGGGGTAAATGGTGCCAAAAGCTGCATTCTGGCAATGTCCAGAGACCTAATTTGACATCTTGAAAATATTGTTTTATGAAGGTGCATTTTCAAAATTTTCCACAAAAAAAAAATAAAAATGTAAGAAACATTTTCAACAGAGTAAACATTGAGTCACTTAAATCACTGGAGCCTTCACCACTTATCAGGGTCTCAACAGAGTAAACTGTTCCATTGAGTCACTTAAATCACTGGAGCCTTCACCACTTATCAGGGTCTCAACAGAGTAAACTGTTCTATTGAGTCACTTAAATCACTGGAGCCTTCACCACTGGAGCCTTCACCACTTATCAGGGTCTCAACAGAGTAAACTGTTCCATTGAGTCACTTAAATCACTGGAGCCTTCACCACTTATCAGGGTCTCAACAGAGTAAACTGTTCTATTGAGTCACTTAAATCACTGGAGCCTTCACCACTTATCAGGGTCTCAACAGAGTAAACTGTTCTATTGAGTCACTTAAATCACTGGAGCCTTCACCACTTATCAGGGTCTCAACAGAGTAAACTGTTCCATTGAGTCACTTAAATCACTGGAGCCTTCACCACTTATCAGGGTCTCAACAGAGTAAACTGTTCTATTGAGTCACTTAAATCACTGGAGCCTTCACCACTTATCAGGGTCTCAACAGAGTAAACTGTTCCATTGAGTCACTTAAATCACTGGAGCCTTCACCACTTATCAGGGTCTCAACAGAGTAAACTGTTCCATTGAGTCACTTAAATCACTGGAGCCTTCACCACTTATCAGGGTCTCAACAGAGTAAACTGTTCCATTGAGTCACTTAAATCACTGGAGCCTTCACCACTTATCAGGGTCTCAACAGAGTAAACTGTTCCATTGAGTCACTTAAATCACTGGAGCCTTCACCACTTATCAGGGTCTCAACAGAGTAAACTGTTCCATTGAGTCACTTAAATCACTGGAGCCTTCACCACTAAGTAAACTGTTCCATTGAGTCACTTAAATCACTGGAGCCTTCACCACTTATCAGGGTCTCAACAGAGTAAACTGTTCCATTGAGTCACTTAAATCACTGGAGCCTTCACCACTTATCAGGGTCTCAACAGAGTAAACTGTTCCATTGAGTCACTTAAATCACTGGAGCCTTCACCACTTATCAGGGTCTCAACAGAGTAAACTGTTCCATTGAGTCACTTAAATCACTGGAGCCTTCACCACTTATCAGGGTCTCAACAGAGTAAACTGTTCCATTGAGTCACTTAAATCACTGGAGCCTTCACCACTTATCAGGGTCTCAACAGAGTAAACTGTTCCATTGAGTCACTTAAATCACTGGAGCCTTCACCACTTATCAGGGTCTCAACAGAGTAAACTGTTCCATTGAGTCACTTAAATCACTGGAGCCTTCACCACTTATCAGGGTCTCAACAGAGTAAACTGTTCCATTGAGTCACTTAAATCACTGGAGCCTTCACCACTTATCAGGGTCTCAACAGAGTAAACTGTTCCATTGAGTCACTTAAATCACTGGAGCCTTCACCACTTATCAGGGTCTCAACAGAGTAAACTGTTCCATTGAGTCACTTAAATCACTGGAGCCTTCACCACTTATCAGGGTCTCAACAGAGTAAACTGTTCCATTGAGTCACTTAAATCACTGGAGCCTTCACCACTTATCAGGGTCTCAACAGAGTAAACTGTTCCATTGAGTCACTTAAATCACTGGAGCCTTCACCACTTATCAGGGTCTCAACAGAGTAAACTGTTCCATTGAGTCACTTAAATCACTGGAGCCTTCACCACTTATCAGGGTCTCAACAGAGTAAACTGTTCCATGGAGTCACTTAAATCACTGGAGCCTTCACCACTTATCAGGGTCTCAACAGAGTAAACTGTTCCATTGAGTCACTTAAATCACTGGAGCCTTCACCACTTATCAGGGTCTCAACAGAGTAAACTGTTCCATTGAGTCACTTAAATCACTGGAGCCTTCACCACTTATCAGGGTCTCAACAGAGTAAACTGTTCCATTGAGTCACTTAAATCACTGGAGCCTTCACCACTTATCAGGGTCTCAACAGAGTAAACTGTTCCATTGAGTCACTTAAATCACTGGAGCCTTCACCACTTATCAGGGTCTCAACAGAGTAAACTGTTCCATTGAGTCACTTAAATCACTGGAGCCTTCACCACTTATCAGGGTCTCAACAGAGTAAACTGTTCCATTGAGTCACTTAAATCACTGGAGCCTTCACCACTTATCAGGGTCTCAACAGAGTAAACTGTTCCATGGAGTCACTTAAATCACTGGAGCCTTCACCACTTATCAGGGTCTCAACAGAGTAAACTGTTCCATGGAGTCACTTAAATCACTGGAGCCTTCACCACTTATCAGGGTCTCAACAGAGTAAACTGTTCCATGGAGTCACTTAAATCACTGGAGCCTTCACCACTTATCAGGGTCTCAACAGAGTAAACTGTTCCATGGAGTCACTTAAATCACTGGAGCCTTCACCACTTATCAGGGTCTCAACAGAGTAAACTGTTCCATTGAGTCACTTAAATCACTGGAGCCTTCACCACTTATCAGGGTCTCAACAGAGTAAACATTGAGTCACTTAAATCACTGGAGCCTTCACCACTTATCAGGGTCTCAACAGAGTAAACTGTTCCATTGAGTCACTTAAATCACTGGAGCCTTCACCACTTATCAGGGTCTCAACAGAGTAAACTGTTCCATTGAGTCACTTAAATCACTGGAGCCTTCACCACTTATCAGGGTCTCAACAGAGTAAACTGTTCCATTGAGTCACTTAAATCACTGGAGCCTTCACCACTTATCAGGGTCTCAACAGAGTAAACTGTTCCATTGAGTCACTTAAATCACTGGAGCCTTCACCACTTATCAGGGTCTCAACAGAGTAAACTGTTCCATTGAGTCACTTAAATCACTGGAGCCTTCACCACTTATCAGGGTCTCAACAGAGTAAACTGTTCCATTGAGTCACTTAAATCACTGGAGCCTTCACCACTTATCAGGGTCTCAACAGAGTAAACTGTTCCATTGAGTCACTTAAATCACTGGAGCCTTCACCACTTATCAGGGTCTCAACAGAGTAAACTGTTCCATTGAGTCACTTAAATCACTGGAGCCTTCACCACTTATAAGGGTCTCAACAGAGTAAACTGTTCCATTGAGTCACTTAAATCACTGGAGCCTTCACCACTTATCAGGGTCTCAACAGAGTAAACTGTTCCATTGAGTCACTTAAATCTAAATGCCCAACACTGGAGCCTTCACCACTAAGCTTATCAGGGTCTCAACAGAGTAAACTGTTCCATTGAGTCACTTAAATCTAAATGCCCAACACTGGAGCCTTCACCACTTATCAGGGTCTCAACAGAGTAAACTGTTCCATTGAGTCACTTAAATCTAAATGCCCAACACTGGAGCCTTCACCACTAAGCTTATCAGGGTCTCAACAGAGTAAACTGTTCCATTGAGTCACTTAAATCACTGGAGCCTTCACCACTAAGCTTATCAGGGTCTCAACAGAGTAAACTGTTCCATTGAGTCACTTAAATCACTGGAGCCTTCACCACTAAGCTTATCAGGGTCTCAACAGAGTAAACTGTTCCATTGAGTCACTTAAATCACTGGAGCCTTCACCACTAAGCTTATCAGGGTCTCAACAGAGTAAACTGTTCCATTGAGTCACTTAAATCACTGGAGCCTTCACCACTTATCAGGGTCTCAACAGAGTAAACTGTTCCATTGAGTCACTTAAATCACTGGAGCCTTCACCACTTATCAGGGTCTCAACAGAGTAAACTGTTCCATTGAGTCACTTAAATCACTGGAGCCTTCACCACTTATCAGGGTCTCAACAGAGTAAACTGTTCCATTGAGTCACTTAAATCACTGGAGCCTTCACCACTAAGCTTATCAGGGTCTCAACAGAGTAAACTGTTCCATTGAGTCACTTAAATCACTGGAGCCTTCACCACTAAGCTTATCAGGGTCTCAACAGAGTAAACTGTTCCATTGAGTCACTTAAATCACTGGAGCCTTCACCACTAAGCTTATCAGGGTCTCAACAGAGTAAACTGTTCCATTGAGTCACTTAAATCACTGGAGCCTTCACCACTAAGCTTATCAGGGTCTCAACAGAGTAAACTGTTCCATTGAGTCACTTAAATCACTGGAGCCTTCACCACTAAGCTTATCAGGGTCTCAACAGAGTAAACTGTTCCATTGAGTCACTTAAATCACTGGAGCCTTCACCACTAAGCTTATCAGGGTCTCAACAGAGTAAACTGTTCCATTGAGTCACTTAAATCACTGGAGCCTTCACCACTTATCAGGGTCTCAACAGAGTAAACTGTTCCATTGAGTCACTTAAATCACTGGAGCCTTCACCACTTATCAGGGTCTCAACAGAGTAAACTGTTCCATTGAGTCACTTAAATCACTGGAGCCTTCACCACTAAGCTTATCAGGGTCTCAACTGTGCTGATGTTCAAAGCTGATCGCACATCACATTTTATCGTATTTTGTGCCGAAAATTGTCTGCTCACACTGTGCACTAGATATAGCAAAACTTCTGGAAATGCGGTTCCGTAACATCAGATTTTAATATTACGACAATCATTTGCACATTTGAATCGATGTATCATTCAAATGTTATGAAAATGATCACAATTTAAGACAAAATCGGATCTGCATTTGAAATAATGTACTAAATTGACAGTGAATAATGAAATTCTATCCTTGACTATCATGGACACGACTTAGTTCAAACTGAGAAACTAAACGACAGAGAAACCGCATTTCCGGAAGTTTACGTTTTAAAACTTGGTCGCCAATTTGGCACCCTATGACAAAAGTTTGGTCGCAAAATGACATCCTTAGGCGCCATGGCGACCAAACTAATTGCAAAATTGAACCCTGATTATAGAGTTCACTTAACTCAAATTAACTGAATGTAAACGAGAAAAAAAATATCTGACTAAGATTAATGTGTCTTTATCACCAATATCAATATTTCAGTTATATTTTGGTGGTCAGTCTTAATGGTGGAGGAAGAAAACCACTGACCTGCTGCATGTCAATAACAAACTTTATCAGTTAAAGATGAATTGAGTTCAACAGCATCACCAACCGAAAACGAGCTGGCATATTATGGGTGAGTGGTGAAAGGCATTAATTGTATAGGTAGATGTAAATCCAATTACACATGTACCATCTTTGTGAGGCAGTAGAAATTAATAATTTCTAGTAATTCTCATATCTTTATATTTTCATAAACATTTAGCTAGACTGAAGATTCTGGCCAAATATAATTGAAAAAAATTAGAATAATAAAAACTTGAAATAGTCATAGAACCATTGCTGAAATAAAATTTAAATACAAGAATAATTTTATAATTTTACTGATCACCTAATGTAAATATAACTTTATTTTTTTTAATCTATTTGAGTAGTAAAATTGTATTGACTGGATAAATTTTTGCTATATACGGTCACTGATCAAGATATAGTTTTTCTGGTACCGAATTCATGACGAGACAAGAAACGGTAACAGTATATTAGTGCAGACTTCACAGAAGACACCATTAAAAATGATGAGAATGACAGTTTTCCTGCTCTTTTCAGCCAATTTGGCAGTTGTTTTGTGCTTTTTGACATTGCAGGACAAACACAATATATGTACATTGTTGGAAAATATAAATTTCATTTGTACTCACTGTGAAACAGGACAGAAAAGACACCAAAGGCTCGTTTTTCTATCTCTTTCTAAAGCTTGTACAAATAATTTATATATTTTTCGACAATGCACATATGTTGTCTATATAATTGCAGTCCTTGGAATGAAAATTTGAATTTACTGGTCCAAATGAATTTCTTGAATTTATTTTTATATATATCATTATCTAAAAAAAAATTACAAAAATTACTGGACTTGGGCCGGAGGACCAGTGCTCACCATGAGGACTGTAATGGCATAATCTATTATTATCACATGAGTTTAAAAAAGTTTTTTTTGCAAAACATCTGGAGCTGCATTATGTAATGAATATCTTGATTGGGAAATCTAATTTTTAATGTTATATCCAGTAACAGGGATTATCATTCCTTTCTGTCAGTGTGTATGTAGTCAACTTGTATCATCCCTATATAATTATACAATATTACCCACCTTTGCCTTAATTTTTGTCACCTACTTGCCCGACAGTCAAATTTAGAAAAATGTTCCATTCATTCAAACAAATTCTTTCACAATTTTCCCTTGTACCGGGCTTCGGGCGAGTGGGTGAGCGTGAAGACTGTATTACCTACCCTTTTTATATCACTCCTATAAAATTATACAATAATACCTACCCTTATCCTATCTGTATTCCTACGTACTATATTACGTAACTGTGACGACACAAAATAGATGGTACGTTTCTGTCCAGTTTCTGCTCTATACATTACTTGTTCCACAGGGAAATCTGATCTTATACCATAAAATTTTCTGAAATCAAATGTAATGTATACAAATTATCCTTCATCTTCATTCAAAGGTCATAATATGTGCACAATAGCTGTTATAAACAGATTTTATGTTTTATCAAGTTACCCGGAGAAAACCACCGACCTGTCACAAGTCACTAACAAACTTTATCACATAATGTTGTACACCGCGCCCTAATAAAGATTCGAACTCACAACACCAGTGGTGATAGGCACTGATTGCATAGGTAGTTGTAAATCCAACTACCATACGATCATGGTCACGATGGTCCCTTATCTTCATTTCTAACATGTGTACAATAGTTGTTATAAACAGAGTATGTTTTAAGGCTACACATTAACTGTATAACAGACTATTACACAACACATAGATAACTAATGTGCAGGATGAGTCAGTGAGTGATTGCTATTTAACTCCATTTCAGCAATTTTCCAGCTATATCATGGCAAGAACAAGGTAATCTTCAATGATATGATGATGAGGTCCGCTTTGTTCTAGACTAACACGCTGAGTTGGATTTTTATAGTGCTAACTCACTGAAACAACAGTCCGTGGGTAGACATGTAGCTCCACTCGAACACATTATTCTAATTCCGAGCCAACCAGCCTTTGCTCTTACTCCTTAATGCTGCATGCTTAGCGGAGAAGCAACAAATAATAATTTTATAGTCTTTGGTTTGACCCGACTGGTGCTCGATCCCAAGATCTACCGCAGTCAAGGCGAGCACCCTAACCATTATGCCACCGATGCAGTTACTATGCAGGATGAGTTTCTGGAATGACAATATTTCAGTTATATTATGATGATCAGTTCTGAGGCTGGAGGAAAGAAGTCACTGACAAACTTTATCATATAAAGTTACATTAAGATCAAATAGCCATAGATGGAAATCATACTCAAAATATTTGAATGACATTTGTGCAAATTAAAAACAAATAATGAAATCAATTGATAAATGAAAATTACAGGCAGTATAATTTTGATAAAAGAAATAAATAAGTATATCTTATCTGACTCAACTTATTACAAGATGATAAGTGCATTCTCAAAATGCCATTAATTAATGGGGGGCTGTTGTGGCCGTGATCGCATGGTAGTTGGATTTATGAGTTCGAATCTCGATCAGGGCGAGGTGTACAACATTATATGATAAAGTTAGTCTGTGATTTGCGACAAGTTGGTAGTTTTCTTTAGGTCCTCCGGTTTCCTCCACCATTAAAACTTTCCGCCACGATATAACTGAAATATTGTTGAAAGTGGCATTAAACACCATCAAACAGATCATTAATTAATACTAATCACATCAGTGATATATTTAACATATACTTACTGTATTGGCTCCCAAAACGTGTCATTTGTATTTAAAAACAAGAATGGATCTTCTTTATAACCATGCATTTTCTTGTGTTTTGTTGGAGGTGGCCTGTAAAAAAAAGACTTTATCAGTTCTTCATTGAATATACTGTAAAACCTGTCTAAACTGAACCTCCTTGGGACCAACTTTTGTGTTCAGTTTATACCAGTTAAAGGCATACTGAATTGAATTTAAATATTAAAAGTTGCCAATACATTGTATTTGATGTTTTATACTAATTGCAGTTGAAATTTTTCATAATATCATACATAAATAGCCTAGAACGAAGGAAATATGTCGCTGTTTTATTTTCTTGAATCCAGTAAAGAATCCAATGCTTACCCGTGCAATATTCATACGACCTGACAGTGAACTCATTCGGGAAAGTGTTTGCGCATGTGCGAAATTGTTTGTTGATGAAGAAAAAACATGGCACAAATCAAATGGTCGAAGAACAAACACACTGACGGATTCTATACGAAAACGACACAAAAGGCAGGATTCAGCAAGCTTTGTGTAAAAATTAAAAAAAGATGCTATACCGACCTACTCCATTTTTCAACACGTAAGCATAATTTAGTATCTTTTTCCGTATTTTGACAGTAGAATTGCATAGTAGTTTATAGTCTTTTTTTCAGGAGAAAACGCTAGGTGATATCTCTATTAAATTAGAGACTAAAATAATGAACTTCATGTTTGTTTTTTTTTTCTAAACAAATATAATCAAGTCAACTCAAGTGTTGTCAATAATATGCAATACAATTTGTTTACAATTTTCCCTTTATCGTGCCCCTTTGCAGAGTTTGGGTTTGTTTTTATTGATTTCATCACATATTTCCGATTTTAAGTGTCATTCTTACTAAATACCATTATATAATATCAACTGATTACCCCAGGATCCAATTTCATAGATATATTTCTTAAATTATATTAATTCTAACGAATTTACATGCAACATGCTTCCTGGTTATTAATAGCAGTTATCAGTATTCGGCAAATTTCGGAAAAGCAGCAGACTTATAATTAGGTTGTGTTAATGGTGATTTTACCAACAGACATTTGAATTCTTTTCACTAATTACGACATTATAACATATTTTTTAAACCTAGCTTCTTGTTCGGAACATTTTATTAGTATAAAACATCGAATATTGGCAACTTTTAATATAAACAAAAAAAATAAATTCTGACAGCCTGTATGCCTTTAAAGTAACAAAGATTTCCAACAATTCAGACTTTTATTTAGGAATTAGACAGGTTTGACTTTGTCTTCTGAAATCAACAATGCCCATTTTCGTGATTTGACAATTTTTAACCAAAAAAAAAGAAATCAAACTTCCTATTAAATACTGATTTCCCCAAAATACCAAAAAATATTACTTTTAAAATTTATCAATGGTGTCCTGGATTGTGATGATAACAATTTCACAAAAAGTCTTACTCTGCTGGTTCTTCAGCTTGTCTTTTACCAGAGGTAACAGGTTTTACCTCCTGGTCCCCTTTCACTTCCTGTTTGTCACCATCACATTTAGTATCTTTTTTCTCCTCTTGTGCTTGTTCTGTTTTTACTTCTTTATCAATGACCTCTACTACAGGCTCTGAAAATAGAACAAAACAAAAACATGAAATTAACCTACAATTTACACATAAAAAGGTAGACATCTAAATTTAGTTTGCATGACACATTTCTGGAATAAACTTAATCAATGTAAAGTCAAAAGATTGGAAAGCCAAATAATTATAAAATCTTGGGGAGCAAGAAAACTAATGGGTCCAACAGCTAAAATCAGAGGGAGAGGATCCTTAGTTTTACAAATGGTCCAACAGCTAAAATCAGAGGGAGAGGATCCTTAGTTTTACAAATGGTCCAACAGCTAAAATCAGAGGGAGAGGATCCTTAGTTTTACAAATGGTCCAACAGCTAAAATCAGAGGGAGAGGATCCTTAGTTTTACAAATGGTCCAACAGCTAAAATCAGAGGGAGAGGATCCTTAGTTTTACAAATGGTCCAACAGCTAAAATCAGAGGGAGAGGATCCTTAGTTTTACAAATAATAGAATATACAAAGTTCAATAATAAATACATCTTGTGTCAGTACTGAAAAATTGACTGAGGGACTACTAGTCTACCAGCAGATTTATGTGATGCAATGATATGTGAATCTCATATGGTAATGACCAAGCAAGCAAAGTTTAAGAAAATCACATTTAAAATTTAGGACGAGTTGTATGTACAATCTCTCTGATGACATATTCTAAATCAAAAAGGACAAATACTCCTTCATAAATGGTCCAATCAAATTGTCAGAACGATATGCAAATGTCCAAATAGTAATAAGCAAGGATGCAAAGTTTTAAGGACGACCATCCATCAATCATTTCAACCAGTGCTGGTTCGAAGGATAATAAACTAATATTGACTGACAAATTAATCAGAAGAATGTTTAGTCTTACGTCTTGGCGTCATCCATGGCAGAGTAGATGTTTTATGTATGGCAACAATAAAGAACCCTCCTGTGTTCTGATGATGTGGTAAAACTCTAACACTGAAAAAAAAATAATTGGTTACTTTAAATCTGTATAGTCACAAATCTATGAAATAGACTATAATTCTTCCTCTATTACACTAGAGATATATGGTGGACAAAGTCTGTCCAATTAATAAAATGTCAGAATAATTTTCAAAAATATAATGGATGTCTTGAAAGGAATACTGAAACAGTTTCTATTCAATGCTGGAAGCCAAAATACCAGTAGACTCTTACATAGTTCTATTAATTATGTAAGTATTTTGTATTCAACGATGAATGTACTGGTTCCTTAAACTAAAACCAGTTGTTGATAGATGATACCAGACATTTTCATACAATTCTTTAATTTTTCAGCCATATGCAAAAATATTCATGACATCATATTTACACAATAACTAGTAACTTGGTGGAAAAATATTTTTGTATTGCATTAGAATATCTTTCTGTACCAGTGATACTGATAACAGTGTTGGGGCTGAATGAGTTTACAGTTTTCCTTACTTAATATCTGGGACGTGCAGATGGTCAAAATTCATCCTTTCAACAATTTTGTTCAGTGTCAGGTGTGCTGGAGAAATTAATCATATATTCTAGACTTAAAAATGGGGAAAAAAAACACCTCTGATATGCATATTGGGATTTGACAGAGCACTTTTATAAATTCATTTGCCATTCATAGTGCACTATATCGAGTGGTTTGATTGTGCAAATGAAATTCAATAAAAAATAATTCACAAAAAAAAAAGTTATTTCCTGCCAAGAAATACAGTTCTTATTTAAATTGCTGTGAAAACATGTAGAATAAAAAGTCAGATATCACAACATGTTTCTGGAATAACCTTCATCAGGTACGCTCAAAATCGAAGCCAAATAATGTAGAGTTTTGTGAGCAATACACCAAGGGTCCTATACAGGATAGCCAACATCGTTTATGGTCATCTATGTCCGAGGCAGGAGAACCTTAGCTTTATTAATAATTACATTATTAAGAAACTGTAAATTTTAGTAATAAATATATCTAATAAACCACGTCAGTGCCGAAACACTGACTACTGGGTGGATGATACTCTGAAATCTTGTTAAATCTATTTCTAAAACTTTCTTATACTACCCAAAATAGAGACTTTCCAGTAATACCAATTTATTCTCTGCACATTTTAATAAATATGTCTGGCTCTTTTATCAGTGGTAACTTACCATCTATCTAGATTAAGATTTTCTGTTTCATCAGGTGGGAACATGGACGCCTCAAAATGGTTATATCCTTTACTTTTAGCTTCTGTCAGATTATTAAGTCTTTCCATCTTACGACTGAAAATCTATAAATAAAATCTTGGGTTCAATAAAGTGTGACTACAAACAAGTCAAAGATCAACTTAAAAAGCTATTTAATAATGAAGGACTGAAAACCAGGCAAAGATCAACTTAAAAAGTTATTTAATAATGAATGACTGTAAACCCTTTGTGTACTTTAATTTAGGGGGATGTCTAATAATACTCACTTTCCACGTAGATAAACCCTTTGTGTACTTTAATTTAGGGAGATGACTACTGACATCTACTAATTCAATACAACCTGAAAACAAATATATTATACTTTGTACATGTATATATATATAACTGCAACAAACGGTAGTTTGCCTACAATTTAATGGAAGTTGTTCTCCTCATTCACTATCAATACAATAACAGTAGTACCCCTTTTATAAGACCAGATTTCAGATGAGATAGTAAAACACTACTAATATGTCACCTGTGAAGAGAGGCCACCCCTCTTATAAGGCCACTTTTTTATGATGATTTATTTATTTCAAAATGTACATATGAAAATTAAAAAAAAAATGGATTTAATTATCTTTTTATCCCTGACCCCTACATCTACCTTTAACCCCTGAACCTTGCCATTACATCTGATATTAACGCCTAGTTCTGACATTAAACCTTTAATCTTTAACTGTTATACAAATCTATACCGTTGTCTTATATTATACACTGGCTGTAACTTCCCTCTTTTCTACCAAGTCTAGAAAATGAGTCGAGTACACAAGTTTTCTATTCCTTGACATATAAATCTAACTCAGGGGTCATCATGCCGGCAATAGTATGGTTTTTGGATGGACACCTTCATATGCAATCAGTGCCTATTGCTTGTGAGCTTGGTTCCCACTCATTGCAAATTGTACTTTATACAAATTTCAAGTGATAAATATTTGTCAGTTACATGAAACAGGTCGGTGGTTTTCTCCAGGTTTTCAAGTTTCTTCCATCTATTAAACAGACTGCAACAATAACATTGAATTATCGATGATTTGTAAATTTTCCCTCTGTTCTTTACATGTGATGGTATCTGTTATTCAGCACCAAGTGTGATAGAAACATTCATTTTTAACATGACGTTATATTGATGTCACTGATGTCAGTTAGACAAACCTTCAATAAATATATATTCTATATGTTTTGCTCGAAATGGATTTCTCATCCCATCTTACACATCAGGCTTTGGTTTTGATGGAATCTTGCTCTAAGAAATCCATTCTCCTGAAACAAATCAATACGCTTGTTTTAAATCATTTCCATTCCGTCAATTTTTTTTTATTTTTTCGTCTGTCAGACCACATGATTTTGATTGAATGTTAGGCACTGGACTTTCCGTGTCAATGTACACAACGAAAACTCCATCGATATGTGGCATTTTAATGTTCTCAACTTAAAGAATCCATAACATTTTCTGTAAAAGACAGATATCAATTAAAATTATTTTATTTGTATCAAAGACTTCAATGCACCGGCAATTACTTCTTGAAAATTAATTTTGTTTTCTTTCTTTATTTACTATTGTGATTGTACATACATGAATCGTGAAAGAAAAACGATCCGTCTTGATATATTTCTGTTATCAGACAGAGAGTGGGTTACGGAACCCCAGTATTTACTTAGCTGTTTTCTTGGTGTCGCTATATTACAATTACTTATAATCTACCACATCTACGACTAACTGACATGCTGACGTTGTCACGGCAATAGCATAAACACTGGAAGTCGTCATTTCAGACGTCAAGACAAGAAAAAGATGGAACATGATCGGAATGGACATGATACAAAACAAGCATATATTTATTAGTATGTACAAATTGTTGAAAGTGATGGCACTCTCATAGCCCATTAACTTTAACCCTTGACCCTTGAACCTACCTTTACACTGGTTCAGAATACTTGCTATAACTGCTTCATTTTCTACTGGATTTAGAGAACATGTAGAGTAAACCAGTCTTCCTCCAACTGCTAATAATTCTAGACCTCTCTTTAATATTTTCATTTGTATCCTAAAAATGATCAACCTTATAGATGTCTAGAATATAATTTAAAATACATTGTACGACCTCACTTTTTTTTTTTTTAAAGTGCCGGTGTCAATTTACCATGAGGTTCAAAATACTATATGACACCTGTACTAAGCCAGGAAAGTGAGCGGTCATGTATATGTGTATTAGAGGTCATGTATATGTGTATTAGAGGTCATGTATATGTGTGTTAGAGGTCATGTATATGTGTGTTAGAGGTCATGTATATGTGTGTTAGAGGTCATGTATTTGTGTGTTAGAGGTCATGTATTTGTGTGTTAGAGGTCATGTATTTGTGTGTTAGGGGTATTGATTTTGCCCCTTTTTACGATTTTTCTATTGGATTTTGGAACTGTTTCAAGTGTGGTATTTTTTGCTTTTCATTTTAAAATACTGGTAATCACTTGAAAAAGGAGATTCTCCCATTACATCATAAAATCTACAGAGGAAATTTTGAGACAGATCATCACACGTCTATGAGACAGATCATCACACGTCTATGAGACAGATCATCACACGTCTATGAGACAGATCATCACACGTCTATGAGACAGTTCATCACACATCTATGAGACAGATCATCACACGTCTATGAGACAGATCATCACACATCTATGAGACAGATCATCACACGTCTATGAGACAGATCATCACACATCTATGAGACAGATCATCACACATCTATGAGACAGATCATCACACATCTATGAGACAGATCATCACACGTCTATGAGACAGATCATCACACGTCTATGAGACAGATCATCACACGTCTATGAGACAGATCATCACACGTCTATGAGACAGATCATCACACGTCTATGAGACAGATCATCACACGTCTATGAGACAGATCATCACACATCTATGAGACAGATCATCACACGTCTATGAGACAGATCATCACACATCTATGAGACAGATCATCACACGTCTATGAGACAGATCATCACACATCTATGAGACAGATCATCACACATCTATGAGACAGATCATCACACGTCTATGAGACAGATCATCACACGTCTATGAGACAGATCATCACACATCTATGAGACAGATCATCACACGTCTATGAGACAGATCATCACACGTCTATGAGACAGATCATCACACGTCTATGAGACAGATCATCACACATCTATGAGACAGATCATCACACGTCTATGAGACAGATCATCACACATCTATGAGACAGATCATCACACGTCTATGAGACAGATCATCACACATCTATGAGACAGATCATCACACATCTATGAAACAGATCATCACACGTCTATGAGACAGATCATCACACGTCTATGAGACAGATCATCACACGTCTATAAGACAGATCATCACACATCTATGAGACAGATCATCACACGTCTATGAGACAGATCATCACACATCTATGAGACAGATCATCACACGTCTATGAGACAGATCATCACACATCTATGAGACAGATCATCACACATCTATGAGACAGATCATCACACGTCTATGAGACAGATCATCACACATCTATGAGACAGATCATCACACGTCTATGAGACAGATCATCACACGTCTATGAGACAGATCATCACACGTCTATGAGACAGATCATCACACATCTATGAGACAGATCATCACACGTCTATGAGACAGATCATCACACGTCTATGAGACAGATCATCACACGTCTATGAGACAGATCATCACACATCTATGAGACAGATCATCACACATCTATGAGACAGATCATCACACATCTATGAGACAGATCATCACACATCTATGAGACAGATCATCACACATCTATGAGACAGATCATCACACGTCTATGAGACAGATCATCACACGTCTATGAGACAGATCATCACACATCTATGAGACAGATCATCACACATCTATGAGACAGATCATCACACATCTATGAGACAGATCATCACACATCTATGAGACAGATCATCACACATCTATGAGACAGATCATCACACGTCTATGAGACAGATCATCACACGTCTATGAGACAGATCATCACACGTCTATGAGACAGATCATCACACGTCTATGAGACAGATCATCACACATCTATGAGACAGATCATCACACATCTATGAGACAGATCATCACACATCTATGAGACAGATCATCACACATCTATGAGACAGATCATCACACATCTATGAGACAGATCATCACACGTCTATGAGACAGATCATCACACGTCTATGAGACAGATCATCACACGTCTATGAGACAGATCATCACACATCTATGAGACAGATCATCACACATCTATGAGACAGATCATCACACATCTATGAGACAGATCATCACACGTCTATGAGACAGATCATCACACATCTATGAGACAGATCATCACACGTCTATGAGACAGATCATCACACATCTATGAGACAGATCATCACACGTCTATGAGACAGATCATCACACGTCTATGAGACAGATCATCACACGTCTATCAGACAGATCATCACACGTCTATGAGACAGATCATCACACATCTATGAGACAGATCATCACACGTCTATGAGACAGATCATCACACATCTATGAGACAGATCATCACACGTCTATGAGACAGATCATCACACATCTATGAGACAGATCATCACACATCTATGAGACAGATCATCACACGTCTATGAGACAGATCATCACACGTCTATGAGACAGATCATCACACATCTATGAGACAGATCATCACACGTCTATGAGACAGATCATCACACGTCTATGAGACAGATCATCACACGTCTATGAGACAGATCATCACACATCTATGAGACAGATCATCACACGTCTATGAGACAGATCATCACACATCTATGAGACAGATCATCACACATCTATGAGACAGATCATCACACATCTATGAGACAGATCATCACACGTCTATGAGACAGATCATCACACATCTATGAGACAGATCATCACACGTCTATGAGACAGATCATCACACGTCTATGAGACAGATCATCACACGTCTATGAGACAGATCATCACACATCTATGAGACAGATCATCACACGTCTATGAGACAGATCATCACACATCTATGAGACAGATCATCACACGTCTATGAGACAGATCATCACACATCTATGAGACAGATCATCACACATCTATGAAACAGATCATCACACATCTATGAGACAGATCATCACACGTCTATGAGACAGATCATCACACATCTATGAGACAGATCATCACACGTCTATGAGACAGATCATCACACATCTATGAGACAGATCATCACACATCTATGAGACAGATCATCACACGTCTATGAGACAGATCATCACACGTCTATGAGACAGATCATCACACATCTATGAGACAGATCATCACACATCTATGAGACAGATCATCACACATCTATGAGACAGATCATCACACATCTATGAGACAGATCATCACACATCTATGAGACAGATCATCACACACATCACGACAGATCATCACACACATCACACATCTATGAGACAGATCATCACACATCTATGAGACAGATCATCACACATCTATGAGACAGATCATCACACGTCTATGAGACAGATCATCACACGTCTATGAGACAGATCATCACACATCTATGAGACAGATCATCACACATCTATGAGACAGATCATCACACATCTATGAGACAGATCATCACACATCTATGAGACAGATCATCACACATCTATGAGACAGATCATCACACATCTATGAGACAGATCATCACACATCTATGAGACAGATCATCACACGTCTATGAGACAGATGATCACACATCTATGAGACAGATCATCACACATCTATGAGACAGATCATCACACATCTATGAGACAGATCATCACACATCTTTGAGACAGATCATCACACATCTATGAGACAGATCATCACACATCTATGAGACAGATCATCACACGTCTATGAGACAGATCATCACACATCTATGAGACAGATCATCACACGTCTATGAGACAGATCATCACACATCTATGAGACAGATCATCACACGTCTATGAGACAGATCATCACACGTCTATGAGACAGATCATCACACGTCTATCAGACAGATCATCACACGTCTATGAGACAGATCATCACACATCTATGAGACAGATCATCACACGTCTATGAGACAGATCATCACACGTCTATGAGACAGATCATCACACATCTATGAGACAGATCATCACACATCTATGAGACAGATCATCACACGTCTATGAGACAGATCATCACACGTCTATGAGACAGATCATCACACATCTATGAGACAGATCATCACACGTCTATGAGACAGATCATCACACGTCTATGAGACAGATCATCACACATCTATGAGACAGATCATCACACGTCTATGAGACAGATCATCACACGTCTATGAGACAGATCATCACACGTCTATGAGACAGATCATCACACGTCTATGAGACAGATCATCACACGTCTATGAGACAGATCATCACACGTCTATGAGACAGATCATCACACGTCTATGAGACAGATCATCACACGTCTATGAGACAGATCATCACACGTCTATGAGACAGATCATCACACATCTATGAGACAGATCATCACACATCTATGAGACAGATCATCACACGTCTATGAGACAGATCATCACACGTCTATGAGACAGATCATCACACGTCTATGAGACAGATCATCACACGTCTATGAGACAGATCATCACACATCTATGAGACAGATCATCACACATCTATGAGACAGATCATCACACGTCTATGAGACAGATCATCACACATCTATGAGACAGATCATCACACGTCTATGAGACAGATCATCACACATCTATGAGACAGATCATCACACATCTATGAGACAGATCATCACACGTCTATGAGACAGATCATCACACATCTATGAGACAGATCATCACACGTCTATGAGACAGATCATCACACGTCTATGAGACAGATCATCACACATCTATGAGACAGAACATCACACATCTATGAGACAGATCATCACACGTCTATGAGACAGATCATCACACATCTATGAGACAGATCATCACACATCTATGAGACAGATCATCACACATCTATGAGACAGATCATCACACATCTATGAGACAGATCATCACACATCTATGAGACAGATCATCACACGTCTATGAGACAGATCATCACACATCTATGAGACAGATCATCACACGTCTATATTGATGTATGAAACAATCATAATAAAGCAAATTATTTCAGATGAAACAAACTGTCGAAAAGATGCAACCGTCGAAAATGGGTGACGCTACGATATGATTCACTTCTCAATAAGTAATATTTATACTTACAAACAGTAAATAACAATTTACATGGAACAAAATGCGAAATCGTTGCATGTTCTGGTCAGTATATTTGAAATGATTAGGAAATTTGGTATATGTCATGACTATAAACAAAATGTTGCAGAAAAGTTTTTTTTTCTACACAAGATCTTATCACAAAGTGCATCAGTATCAACATTTAAATCTAATTTGCTCCAATGTTTGGATTCCATTTATTCCAGAACTTACTTATGTAAATTTGGTCCAATGTTTGGATTCCATTTATTCCAGAACTTACTTAGGTAAATTTGGTCCAAAGTTTGGATTCCATTTATTCCAGAACTTACTTATGTAAATTTGGTCCAATGTTAGGATTCCATTCACTCCAGAACTTACTTATGTAAATTTGGTCCAATGTTAGGATTCCATTTATTCCAGAACTTACTTATGTAAATTTGGTCCAATGTTAGAATTCCATTCATTCCAGAACTTACTTATGTAAATTTGGTCCAATGTTAGGATTCCATTTATTCCAGAACTTACTTATGTAAATTTGGTCCAATGTTAGGATTCCATTCATTCCAGAACTTACTTATGTAAATTTGGTCCAATGTTAGGATTCCATTCATTCCAGAACTTACTTAAGTAAATTTGGTCCAATGTTAGGATTTCATTTATTCCAGGACTTACTTATGTAAATTTGGTCCAATGTTAGGATTCCATTCATTCCAGAACTTACTTATGTAAATTTGGTCCAATGTTAGGATTCCATTTATTCCAGAACTTACTTATATAAATTTGGTCTAATGTTAGGATTCCATTTATTCCAGAACTTACTTATGTAAATTTGGTCCAATGTTTGGATTCCATTTATTCCAGAACTTACTTATGTAAATTTGGTCCAAAGTTTGGATTCCATTTATTCCAGAACTTACTTATGTAAATTTGGTCCAATGTTAGGATTCCATTTATTCCAGGACTTACTTATGTAAATTTGGTCCAATGTTAGAATTCCATTCATTCCAGAACTTACTTATGTAAATTTGGTCCAATGTTAGGATTCCATTTATTCCAGAACTTACTTATGTAAATTTGGTCCAATGTTAGGATTCCATTCATTCCAGAACTTACTTATGTAAATTTGGTCCAATGTTAGGATTCCATTCATTCCAGAACTTACTTAAGTAAATTTGGTCCAATGTTAGGATTTCATTTATTCCAGGACTTACTTATGTAAATTTGGTCCAATGTTAGGATTCCATTCATTCCAGAACTTACTTATGTAAATTTGGTCCAATGTTAGGATTCCATTTATTCCAGAACTTACTTATATAAATTTGGTCTAATGTTAGGATTCCATTTATTCCAGAACTTACTTATGTAAATTTGGTCCAATGTTTGGATTCCATTTATTCCAGAACTTACTTATGTAAATTTGGTCCAAAGTTTGGATTCCATTTATTCCAGAACTTACTTATGTAAATTTGGTCCAATGTTAGGATTCCATTTATTCCAGAACTTACTTACATAAATTTGGTCCAATGTTAGGATTCCATTTATTCCAGGACTTACTTATGTAAATTTGGTCCAATGTTAGGATTCCATTCATTCCAGAACTTACTTATGTAAATTTGGTCCAATGTTAGGATTCCATTTATTCCAGAACTTACTTATGTAAATTTGGTCCAATGTTAGGATTCCATTCATTCCAGAACTTACTTATGTAAATTTGGTCCAATGTTAGGATTCCATTCATTCCAGAACTTACTTAAGTAAATTTGGTCCAATGTTAGGATTTCATTTATTCCAGGACTTACCTATGTAAATTTGGTCCAACGTTAGGATTCCATTCATTCCAGAACTTACTTATGTAAATTTGGTCCAATGTTAGGATTCCATTTATTCCAGGAGTTACTTATATAAATTTGGTCTAATGTTAGGATTCCATTTATTCCAGAACTTAGAAGGGTAAATTTGGTCCAATGTTTGGATTCCATTTATTCAAGGACTTACTTATGTATATTTGGTCCATTATTTGGATTCCATTTATTCAAGGACTTACTTACGTAAATTTGGTCCAATGTTTGGATTCCATTTATTCCAGAACTTACATATGTAAATTTGGTCCAAAGTTGGATTCCATTTATTCCAGAACTTACTTATGTAAATTTGGTCCAATCGTTCAGATTCCATTTATTCCAGAACTTACTTATGTAAATTTGGTCCAATGTTTGGATTCCATTTATTCCAGAACTTACATATGTAAATTTGGTCCAAAGTTTGCATTCCATTTATTCCAGAACTTACATATGTAAATTTGGTCCAATCGTTTGGATTCCATTTATTCCAGAGCTTACAAATGTAAATTTGGTCCAATGTTTGGATTCCATTTATTCGAGAACTTACTTATGTAAATTTGGTCCAACGTTTGAATTCCATTTATTCCAGAACTTACTTATGTTATTTTGGTCCAATACTTGGATTCCATTCATTTCAGAGCTTACTTATGTAAATTTGGTCCAATGTTTGGATTCCATTTATTCCAGAACTTACTTATGTAAATTTGGTCCAATGTTTGGATTCCATTTATTCTAGAACTTACTAATGTCAATTTGGTCCAATGTTTGGATTCCATTTATTCTAGAACTTACTTATGTAAATTTGGTCCAATGTTCGGATTCCATTTATTCCAAATGTCCACATTCTTCCTCAATGTTCCATCTCCACTGTAGAATATAAAATTGAAGAGAAGTATTAACTTTTCTATAATTCCTAGATACAAAATCTGACAAAATATAGCTTACAGTTATAAGTATCAATCAGACAATAGATAACAGTTAGTACATGAAATATCAAATTGATAATTTTATAGAAAATTTAATTAATTGACAGTAAATTACTATCATTATGCAGAAAATATATATAACATACATTTGTAGTAGAAATTAAAAATGTGTCCATGCATTTAAAATGCCCACTAAGGGTATCTATGGTATAATGATTAAATAAATAAAAAAAAAACTTCAGTACAATAATAAAAATAAGTATGTATTATTTAAATCTATGTACAACACCTACTGTTTTAAAAGGGGAAATAAATCTTGTTCTAATAGAAACACCAACAGAACAACTTACCTGCAAGGAACATCACAAAGTACTCTGTCATACTGTACAAAATCTTTTACTCCATCCTAAAATATCACAATACAATGTAAGAAGAGTTTGAAGATACCAAAGGGGCAATCAGAATCTGTATATTGAAGAAGAACAGACAACACAATGGCCAAAAGATACCAAAGGGGCAATCAGAATCCATATATTGAAGAAGAACAGACAACAATGGCCAAAAGAAAAGTACAAAAGGACAAACAATGATCAACAAAACATACATATAACACTAAAGATCGAGTAACACGAACCACACTAAAAACCGGGGGCGAACTCATGTGCTCCGGATGGGTAAGCAGTTCCTGCTCCACTAGTGACACCCATTGTGTTAATCTAGTTAAAAATCCGGTGATAAGTCATGAACGAAGAAAGGACCGGGATGTGTTTACGACAAGTGGAACATATCCATGGTCATTTGTGACACAGATATTCCATAACGGTCAACCAAGTTGTGGTGGCGACCGTAAAACTTTCGAAGTGATAACTTCAAATTAACTAAGAGGAATCCTTGGTTCAGTAGCTTCCTTGTAAGCAGCAACCCTCTATCAAGGAAATCCTGATATGAACCACAAGCTCTGGAATATCGTATCAACTGAGAGATATATACTCCATATGCAAGTGCTGCTGGAATGTTGCTACATATGTATGGAAAGTTCACAATAGGAAAATTGAAATCATCTCTTTTGTCGTAAGGTTTCAATTAGAGCTGTACGTGAAATAACAGCATGGGTGGTTCAGTAACAATAACTTCTCATTCTTTACTGATGTTTTAGACAGATTCTGACTACAAATATTTTGTAATGGCTCTATCTAATAGTTGTAAAATATATGTAAAGGTTAAAGTAAATAAAATCTTGCTGTAATATAAACTGTGATAATTCAAAATGAATACCTTCATACATAAACATATAATCAGGTCTTCTCCAGAAAACATTCCTTTATTATAAGTACAGAAGAAATGATTCCTCATCAGTTTTCATCTATCTTTTACTCTCAATATATTGAACATGTGCTTTGATTTGGTTTCAAGTTAGATTTGATATATATTTTAATGAAATTCTGTCAACCACCAATCAGTTTCTATTAAAAAATCTTTCTAATTGTCAATTTTGACTAAATGTCAGCACAGTGATAATTTCAATCCATTTTAAGGACTTTTCATCAAAACTTTGAGCATCAGTATGATTACATGATGTTCTATTATATTATTGTAGTTCAGTTGAACATTTTGTACTTTGGTATCTAACGTGTCCGTTTGGTTACATGTCTTTGTCTGACAATTTAGATTTAATATTCCAGAAATGTATCAATATTGAAATAAATCGAATCATGATCATTGTATCGCTATGCAGGCTTATCGCTAAGCTGGAATATCACTAGGCAGGGGTATGGCTAGACAGGCGTATCGCTTCAACTCTTAATTATAAGTGATCAAATATGGATATCAGAATAAATTGACTGTCAAAGCAGAGCAATGGGAAGAGAAATGCACAAGGCAATAAAATTACAAACACACAAATACACTTTAAATGAGGTGGACATTTTGTGTACAAAGGACGATTTAGGCACTTTAATGTTGAACAACACAGTGTCCTGTAACAATGTAGACCTGTAGATTATCACGTGACTGATAAAACTTACCCCCACTCTAATGTTAGGTAATGTAGTAGCATCGTGATTAACTATTGCACAACATGGACTCTGTAATCTTTTGACTTGGTGAACCATTAAATAACATCTCTTATTATCTACGTCATTGGCTATGACATACCCCTCTGTAAATACAAAGGACAGTAACAATTGGTTTTATGTGTTATTTTAACTCAAATAAGCGGTCACCTCACTAATGCGGTCATTGAAAGATTATCCCATTGTATCAGTTTACAGTATTGAATGGTCAGTTTCATTCTATACATTAAAAATCATCATTTTCATGTATAATTTACCTTTGTGTAATAGTATATCATAAAACATTACAGACCAGAGCTAACAATCCAGATCTACCATTCTTGAATAAATGGTCACTTTTCTTATGCGTTCATATTCCCTTTCTCCCAAACGATGACCATTGAATACAAGTTTGAGTGTAGTAAAAATGTATGTTTGTTAAGGCACCCCATCAAGATTATTATTAGCATCAATAGATTTTATTTCTATCTATGCCGATAGTGAATACACATGTAACTGTCACTGATGGTTAGAATAGATTTCTATTTGACAAACAGTCAAACCTGTATATAAAGGCCACTCAAGGGAACCTGTAAATATGACCTTTATGAGCGGTTGTCCTTTATATACAGGTTAAAATTATATGCACCATTCATAAATGAGGAAAATAAGACTGCCCTTTTTCGACAGTTATTTGTTATATAGAGGAGCCCTTTAAGGCAGGTTTGACTGTATGAAAAATTACTGTACACATTTAGCTTAATACTTTTGTCTGATAATAAAACAGATTTTATTTGAATGCTCACCTGGAACGTTGTCACCATCAGAATGCAATAATTCTATCAACTGAGCTGTCTTTGATCCAGGAGCTGCACACATATCTAATATCTGAAAAATATTCTCCTTTTAGTTCATATAAATTGCAGTGAAACAGGATGTGGACTAGATTTATTTTTTATACTTTTCAGGAATGAACATAAAGAAAATTCACCTGAAACTAGAGTAAAAATAATAAAGGTAAGAGATTGTGATGTCATATATGTTCTTCATTCATGATCCAGGTTTAATTTAGACATGTAATCATTCAATAGATGTTTTATTGTATTCATAGATATTCTATATTTATTGTTTTTGATCATACAAAGGAATTCAACTATAAATAAAGAAAAGTAGATTAGAAAAGCTCTAAATAATATTTCAATTATACAGTGGTATTGAGTTTTAATAGTGGATGAAACCAGAGTACACTGAGTAATCCACCAACATGCTGCAAAACTGACAAACATTATCACATTAGCATAGAGCTTTCAATAGAAGCTGGTTGCAATTGAAAATGGACATCTATATGATCGTCAATCGCCGGCCATTTAACAAAAATAAAAGACATGGAAGTAATTACGAGTGTCGAGGTTATAAATAGCCGAAATGGATTCATTTTTTCATTCATCCTTGTTAATCGTTATTCTATGTTTGTATGTCGCTTACATAAACGTTGGACAAAATACAACTGGTACCCCAATCGTTTACAAAACACGGAATAAACCAGTTTTAGATAGCTGTCGACTTTCAGATTTTAGCCAGCTATTTAAATTTCTATTGAAAGCCCTGAATAAGTATGAGGTGGACCATGGATCAGGAATATACTCACAACTTTAGTGATGATAGAATAAGTATGAGGTAGACCTCACCATGGATCAGGAATATACTCACAACTTTAGTGATGATAAGAACTGATTGCATGGATAGATGTCAAACAATCATGTACATGACTGCTCCCTGTGGGAGAAGTATATATATCCTACAATTAACAAAGTGTAAGAATACATGATAAAATATTACTACTAACCTTGTGATGAGGTTTGACATCCAACACCAAGGGAGGAATCATTGATACAGCTTCCTGTCTACTAATATTACCCTGAAATAAACAAATAAACACATCTACAGCTGACAATTAACATTGATACAACTTCCTGTCTACTTATATTACCTTGAAATAAACATTGATACAGCTTCCTGTCTACTTATATTACCCTGGAATAAACACATCTACAACTGACAATAAACATTGATACAGCTTCCTGTCTACTTATATTACCCTGAATTAAACAAATAAACACATCTACAGCTTATAATAAATATTGATACAGCTTCCTGTCTACTTATATTACCCTGTAATAAACAAATAAACACATCTACAGCTTATAATGTACCATAAGCTAAATTCTAATGTCAAATTCATTATAAAAGTTATAACTTTATTACTAAGATTAAGTTAATTCTTTTCAAGCATTTATTTTCGACTGTCCATTCATCAAAATATGTAATACTTAATTTTCCTTGAAATAAACTTTGCATAGCAAACTACACAGGATTAGACATTTGTTGTCATAGGGCTAGGATCATGGTGTTTACTTTAACGCCACTTTCAACAACATTTAAGTTATATCGTGCCAGTCAGTTTTATTGGTGGAGGAAACAAGAGTACCCTGAGAAAATCACTGACCTACTGCAAGTCACTGACAAACTTTATCACATAATGATGTATCGAGCACACCTCGCCCGAGCGGGATTCGAAGTCACAACATTAGTGGTGATAGGTAGTGATTGCATAGGTAGTTATAAATGCAACTACCATACGATCATGGCCACGATGGCCCCGTCCTTAACATCTGACACACAAGGCAATAAGAAATAGAGGTAAATGATACTTAGATTGAAATACTGATTGAATGAACAATTTATGATTTAAATTAGAAATAAAACTGGAAGTCTTAATCAATCAAATAAATAGAAAATATACATATATTATAGTAAAATAGAAAATGTATTTGTGTGAGCTTTAGAAACAGAGAGAAAAACAAGCCTTTGGTGAGCTTTTCTGTCTTGTTTTGCAGCAACTGCAAATGAATTTCATATTTTCCTACAATGTATGTATATTGTATATATCCTACAATGTATGTATATTGTATATATCCTGCAATGTTAAAACCCCAAAACAACAGCTAAATTGTCTAAAAAGATCAGAAACAAGCGTCGTTCTATTTGTTTTTTGATGGTGTCCTCTGTGAAGTGCACACTTATACTGTTAGTTTCTTACCATCGCTCTACATAAATCATGTATTTTGGTCAGTGACTGTATATAGCAGAAATTTATCTAGTCAATGTAATGTGACTGCTCAAATAGAACCAGTGCAGGATAAATTCATGCCCCTGAACCCCCTAGTCTATTCAAATAAATTTCTTGGATCACCCTAAATTAGTATTAAATGATGTGAGGTAACTGTTTCTTTTCCTTTGTAACAAACTATCCTTATTACAACAAAGGAGCCGTCGTGGCCATGATCGTATGGTAGTTGGATTTACAAATACCAACGCAATCAGTGCCTATCACCACTCATATTGTGAGTTTGAATCTCGATCAGGGCGAGGTGTACAACATTATGTGATAAAGTTTGTCAGTGACTTGCGACAGGTCTATGGTTTTCTCCGGGTACTCCGGTCTCCTCCATCAATAAAACTGACTGCTATGATATAGTTGAAATATTATTGAAAGTGTCGTTAAACACTATAAACAAACAAACATCATATGATCTAAATTTGATAGTGAAACAAAGACAAACATACACTTTCTGTTTCATTCAGAAGAAAGTCCTTCAATGTCTGTAGATCTTGTTGGTGACGAATCTCTCTTCTTGATAAATCAATCTGCCATCCAAGTTCATTAGGATACCTATAATACAATAATTATAGACAAGTTCATTAGGATACCTATAATACAATAATTATAGACAAGTCTTTGCCTTAATTTTTTTCACCTACTTGCCTGAAAGCCAAATTAAGAAAAAAAATCTATTTATTCAAACAAATTTTTTCATAATTTTCACTTGTCCGAATCCAGTTTTACTTGTTCAGGGCTTCAGGCAAGTTGGTTAGCGTGAAGACTGTTGAGTCTGTAATAAACATATTTTTCCCAGGAACATAACACCTAATATATGCTTCATTGCTGGTATGTTGAATCACACACTTGTTACTATGTCTATCTACTTCAACATCCTAAGTTGTCAGGATTTATATGTCCACGTATGTCAATAAAACCCTGATAAGCTGTATACTAAAGCATTGGATAAGTATACAAGCTTCATTGATATATTTCAGCAAATTTCATCAGTTTTAGTTTTTCTTAATTATTATTCTTGTCCTGTTTTCAAGCAATTTCATTGGTCAATATTTTTGACAGGATTAATGAGCAGAGAGTCATGTGGCTGTTTAAGTGTTTCAAATGAGCGTACATGTCCCATACTTTTATTCTAGATTAATAGAGTAGCCAGGGGTTGACTGATGTATAGATGTCAAATATCGGTCGCAACCAGCTTCAAATGAAAGCCCCGAGTATATACCCCATAATACCCATCCAAAGTAAGTCATCATCAATTACTAGATAATGGTAGTTTGTTGTAAAACATGTTACCTATGTTTGATAAATCCACAATAACATAATGTCAGAATTGGCATAAAAACCCAATAATGTACTACTACATGTATATAAATCTTCATACATGTACTTTCAATGAAATGGAAAAGAATGACATTAGAAAATCTTACCATGGTAGACTATGTACTGGACATTCATCCTTAGATACAATGTTGCTGATGTACTCATCTTTAATTATCTTCAACATTTCCTGTGCCTCCCTGGAAAAGTAAACAAAAATCTCTTTGCAGTTACAATGTATTAGACTGTCTCTATAATCAATATTTCATCAGTTCTCTCGTTTTTATACAACATGTATACACAATGTATATTTCTACAGTTTTTTCATTATATTTGATTTCACTTATTTCATTTACTTAAATTTTAAATCTAAAATATTATAAAAACAATGAAAAAACCTAATATATAGAAAAAAAAAGAATATTAGTGATAAAATAATGATTTTAAAATAGAATAATTTGGTCTCTACAATAATCTGCTGGACATCATGGTACTACTCAATGTAGATTAGAGATCAGATGTGTACCTGCTCTGTTTTACATTGAAATTTCCTGCTTGGCTCTATTGGTACACACTGCTACACAGACAACATAATAAAGGTCATTAGTAATTATTGACATCTGAATTCCAATAATCCTTTCCACTTACCCTCTGAATGCAGTAATTCTAAAGGTTGTTGGTAATGGCTGACGCATGGACTCTAGAAATTCTTCCCATTCTTCATCCTTCATAATGCCTTGTTCCTTAAATAGACAATATAAAATATGTTCTGTTTACTACTGCTTCAGACTCATTTTCCATTTACACAAAAAACTTGAAAAATATTGAAAACCCTGAATACATAGTATAATATTATAGATCATCTGGAAAGTTGTATATGTTCATTGGATGATTGGCTAACAAGTCTTAACAAGTCTACCAGTACTTCACTATTTACAGACAGTACATTTTTATTAAAATTCAAACAATTTTCATGAATATCTTATACAACACTCATTAAAATCAGGAGGTACCAAAGACCATTTCAGGCAGGTAAAAGTACCTGGTACCGCCCCTTATTGAAAGGCCTGTGTATTGTGGTGGTAGCAATTTAGGATTCCTAATCAGATCAGTACAAAAAAAAACACTTTGTAAAGCACCATCCAGTAATCTTTCATGGCCTCTCATTTAATTCTGTTTCGTAGCTCTCAAAAAGATAAAATATTAACATACCCACATTATTTGTGTTAAACTATGTCCTGTAGTAACAGCCATGTTAGATTTTTGTTTGACCCAGAAAGTGTTAACTGTGTAGGAGATCATCCAATGTTTGAACATTTCTTCAGTTTCCTTTTAAATGGTTTAATAATTTCAGAGAAACAGACTGTCCACACAATTTTTCTATTGGGCCCTATGTTAAATATTGTCCTGCCATGGTGACAGTCTTGGGATTTCTAATCTAAACAATAAAATTTTGTAGCAGATCAATCAACAAATATTCCTACAATGTAACAATTGTATCAACTATGTGTTTTTCTTAAATGATTTTGGAGTGAGTCAATAAAAATAAATAACTGACCCTATCAATCATGCTGACAATTTAGGAGATAACTGTATTGTATTTGAAAATTTCACGGCATCAATTGGAGATTTGATGGTGGAAAATCTAGTTTATTGGCAATGTGCTTAGCAGAGCCAGTAAACGGATATTTGCGACCATGAAATCGACAACTGATGCCGTGAAATTTTCAAATACAATACAGTTATCTCCATTCTAATGTAATCATGTGTATTGTCACATTATTGACAAGAGGTAATCGGCTAAAATTCTAAAAATATCTCATGGTATTTCAACTGTGGAATTGATACCGTGAAAATTACAGCATTGTCCAATCACAAACCAGGAATATTAAACAACTACATTAGAATTAGAATTGGAACCAAAAACAAGAAAATAAAATTTTGTACAGTACTATCCAAACAACATTCTTAACTTTTGATTCGAATTGGCAGTGTCTTCTGAAGAGAAGAATAAAATGTAAAAAAAATTACAGATGACAATACCTCACATATTACTTCAGGCTAGATAAAATAAAAATTATTGCCCATCTTCTGGGGTTGAAAATTCCTCAAGTCCGATGCCCGGGACTAGAAAATTGAAACTTCGGGCTTGCCGTTTTTCCATGGAAAAAGCCTGTCGGGCATGCCGTTAATAAAATAAAAACTCCACTTTTTTCTAAACGTCTTGTTTTCAATTCAAATCACATGCAAGTTTTTGTCAATCGTCTCCTTTCACTGTAAATAAGTACTAAAAAGCTATATTAAGAACGGTAATACACATCCTGAACGGATCGATATTCCTCATGAATATTAAAGAGTTCCGAATCACCTATGCACTTCCCACATACCTATGTAAAGTCAAGCGTCGGAATAACATTGATCAATCGTATGTTTATGTTGACAACTTTTGAGAAAAATGTTGTTGCTTAATTTTAATTTTAGTCAAAAAAGCAGAAAAACGGAAAGCGAACGACGAGCCAACTGATCCTGAAACTCCCAGAAATAAAGATCTTAAGTATGATAGGGAGAAACGAACGAGAACATTTCAAAACTCATGGATAGATAAATTTCCTTGGGTCGTCTTTGACGAGAATGCTCAAGAAATGTACTGCAAGTACTGTAGAAAATTTCCACACTTGTCAGATAGGAAAGATGCCATTACTCTGGGAACTAAAAATTTATGCATTGATGGACTCAAGTTACACGATAAACACCAGGAGCACTTGTTATGTGTCAAGCATTGGTTTAAGGAACTTGATGATCCCCAGGCAGCTGCCGACCCTTCACAGGCCTTTGCTGACACCCCAATAGGCCAGTCATTATTGAAATTAGATGAAAGTCAGTGAAAACGTCTTGAAAGTTTGTTTAATACTGCCTACGGTGTTGTCAAAGCTGGAAAACCATTTTCAGATTATGAATTGATATGTGAAATACAAGTTAAAAATGGACTTGACCTGGGTGAAAACTATAGAAATATTAATGGTTGTAAAACTTTTGCTGCATCAATTGCACAAACTTTAGTTGACAAGCAAGTAAAATTTCAAATTTTATCCTACAAATTGGAACTTGGCAAATCACTGACTGGACTTGGGTTAAAAAAGTTTAAAAAGCCCTGGGCTTGGGCCTGCCCAAATTTTTTTTCAACCCCTGAAGAATCTTACATTGTTGTCTGCGAATTGTTTATATCAGATAAAGAAAGCATCTTGGATTTTATTTGCCAGATTTTTTTTTTAAACAAAGCTTTACTTACTTTATAGTATTCTTCATACTGTGCATTTGTCTTTTTTGTGATTGCATAGTTTTCATGTCTTCCTTCTTGAGTTCCCTGTCAATAGTAATAATAAATAGATTCCATCTAACCACAGATATACAATACAGGATGAATTAAGGTATATTTTAAATTTTTGAACAGGTTATACGATATAACCTGGTTTGGGGCAGTTTATGCTTAATAAACCGCGAAGCGGATTATGAAAAGCATAAACTGTACCAAACCAAAAATTTCAAATATTCCTTATAATTTAATTTTTACAACAAAATTTAATGATTCCTCAATTTTAATAAATTACGTTTATTTCATGTGACTATTTGAATTTGTCGTTGGGGACGTCACAATACCAACCCAGGTTATCAAGTATAACCAAAATTTTCTCCAAGCGGTTCAGCCAATCAGATTGCAGTATTTAAATCAAATTAAATTATTACATTATAATGTAAACATAAATTAAACCAGCAGTCAATAAAAGATTTGTTTCAAACTGGGTGATGGGACCATACTATTTCTCTCCTTGATGCATGTGTTTGACCATGTCATTGGAGAAACAAGTAGATACCAGACATACATGTAGTTATTGTTATTACATAGCAGATGTAGGATAAGGACGGATTTTACACGTACATAGTGACTAGGGGAGATTCAGGTAAGTTCGGATGACTTTCATCACATGACTTATTCATGCAGTTATTGGCAAGCACCCTCATCCAAGAAAAACAATGTTACTGGGCTGATCAAGAGGCATTCTAAATGACCAATAAATCTCTATTATTTCATTGGGTAAAACAGTCTACAATAAATGCTGAAACATTTACCAGAAAAGTGTGAAAAGGTCAAATTCGGACAGTAAGCAGGATTTTTACATAATGACTAAATATCCGTACCTTAGCTAAGTATAGTCTAGAAGTCAATAAATAATGGTATTCACCTGCTGGAAGTAATATTCACTAGATTACGCCATTGACGTCATAAAGCATTATAGTATGTAATAAAACAATTACAGGTTTTGTATCAGTGAATATTATACAATTATAGTCTTGTGTCGAAGTTGACATCAGGTTTAATGGACCAAAGAAAGCAATATCGACCAAGGCCGTAGGCCGCAGTCGATATTACTTTCTTAGTCCATTCAACATCAAATCGACTTCTACACAAGACTGTAATTGTTTTATTACAGAATTAGAACCAGAAATTACTATCGATAAGAAAACCAACAGAAACCTTTGTACACTAGAAGTACCAAAATCTATATTTAACTGATATGACTGAAAATAAAATGTACAATATACAGTTTCAGGTTGTCTCATGAACATATTAAACCAAATGCAATCCAGGACTTCCACAAATTGTTGTCTCAGAAACATTTACACAATTTCTTGATTTTCATAAAATAACTAAATGTAATATAAATGGATTTATTAAGTGTGTTTTGTCAAATTTGTAGAAAAACAATATTCATTTAATTTAACAATAATAACTTCAACAATAACTTGCTCAACAAGTTTTTTTTTTGTAGGAACCAGGAATATAGGATAAGTTGAAAAATCACTTTAATACGTCTGCTGCTTCGTCCGCAATTTTGGAGGATTTTCTGAAGAGCCGATCTAACGACGCATCTGATTGGTCAATCACAATTTTTTATAATATTTTTCATTGGTTACTCAAAATAGTTTCTTAAAATAGATTCGGAAAGTGAAAGTGAGTCAATATCGTTTTAATCAGACGAAAACGAAAGTGACAGTCAGTCAATATCGATTTCTTCCAAAACAATCCCAAAAATGATTAAATCCCAAATGAGAGCATTTAGACCAATGAAATAGTGATTAAAAATTCATTATGTAATAAGAGTTTTTATTGAACTATAAAATAATATTGACCGAAGCCGAAGGCTGAGGTCAATATTGGGTTTGCAGGTCAATAAACTCATATTCATTTTTACAAAAGTCTGTAATTGTATAATATTCTGACACTCAATTAAATAGAAAGGTAGACAACAAAAGAAATTAAACAAAATATTATTATTACTTATTATTATATTAAACAAGTTGATTGTGAATTTACTCATACCATTAGCCAATCAACTTCTATAATTCTATAATGCATTGAAATTGCATAAGCGTGATGAATCCCAGATTAGAATCACACTGTATTTCCTGTTAAATAAATAAGGTTTAAATGTTGTCTTACAGGTTTTTCAGACTATTAGAGAGAACAGGATTCTAGTCAATAAACAATAACAGTTCTACTTGAGATTTCAATTTCATTTCACCAAGGAATAATATTAAAAAGTTGTTGCAATCTCTACTGTCCACCATTTTGCGACGTCAAAACATGGTCGTAAAATTTCAGACAGCTTTATTTTTAATAATTATTAATATTTCTACTGTTCTTATTAATAAATTTTTTTTACATTTTAATGTTAAAAACTACTTTCTTATCTTTGAAAATAATGCTGATAAAGAAAAACATTTGACAAACGTTATATTGAGTTTTTTTCAGAGCGTCTCATCTGTTGAATCAGCTTGATTCTGTCATTGAAAATTCATGGGCTTCAAACTTTTTACATGCAGCCTTGTCAATACATGCGATTTTTAAGTGAGTTGTATCGAACATTAGAATGACTTAGAGACTTTCTTTCTTAGTAACAATGGGTTTCTATCTTATATGACTTTTTTTGTATGTCAAAACAAGGATTTATATAGTAGGAAGGATATGAATCTCAGGAGATTTAACATAGCTTGTATGTAAGTATGTTGCGTGGCAAGATTACCCATAGTGCAATTTGTTGACAATGCGCGGGTCTTGTGGAAATTTTCATCGCTTCAACATTTTAAACCAGTATTTGTAAGTATATAAAACCATAATTACAGGTATAAAGTGAAAATATCTGTCCTAAATATCAATCATTAATAAAGTATCGACTTTTTGTAGATGTATCACCCATATTTCATCAATATCATGTAATTGACATTGATCGATTTGCCCTTTTGACCTTCATAATCCTGCCTATTATGGGTGGTCAAGACTCAAATTTAAATTTCAAACTCCTCTCTTCTCTCATCATACAGAATATTGAAGTGGAGACGTCATTTTTGTGATAATGTAAATATTTTTCAATGATTAGAAGGAGTTTATTGAAAACAGTGCTCCCGATTTGTATTTATTAAGGATTGTTTACCATCATTTGTCAAAATGGCGGCGTTCTGGGTGGAAATGGGGGTGGCCTATTTAGAAATCAATAAACTACCTTGTTTACATGAAATCGACATACCAAAGTGTATTAATGTATATTCGATATATAGAACAAAACTTGGCGTGATTGGTTTCTTTGTTTTATCATTTTTAATATGTTTTTAGATGTATGAAACTCTACTGTACTTTTTATTTATTTTACGTGTATGAGGGGTGATACAGAAAAAATCAAAAAATCTATTCCATTGAACCTATATCGGCAAATCCAAGGATTGTTTTGTGTAGTGTAGTATATAGACGATGTATAACACAAACTTTGGTTTAATTGGTTGATTTTCCTACGAATTCTCAAGGCATTTCAAAATGAATGAATTAATTTTTGCTCTGTTGTATCATAAAACCTCGACACGGGAGAAAATACGAGATTCGAATCCTTTCTACTATATAAATCCTTGGTCAAAAGAAAAAAATGCCATGACATAATCAATAGTCACATTCATATGTTATCGAGACATTTAAGAAATAGTCCGAACTTTTGCGTCTGTCCGAAGTAACACGAATATCCTCTACATCTTTGTGAATATCAATTTGGAAGTAAATGTACGTCATACATGCCAACCCTCGAGAGACTAAAAGCGGTAGGGGGGGAGGGAATGTTCAGAAGGATGCAAAATGGTGCATTATGGATATAAAATCTGTGTAGTCAAAACTTTAAATATAGTATGATAAAACCATGAAAAAATGATTTTTTTTTCAGAAGGACGCAAAATGGTGCATTCTGTTGCAAGTGGAAAGTTATGTTCTATTATGAAACCTTGAAATAATGTTTCTGCATTTATTACCGATTGAGTAATATTATCTGTAGAAGATTGGCTACTTCCTGGTAAAAACATTGCCAGGGATCTGGATGACTGAACGTCCTTAGCGTTCCCCTTATGTTTTGCAGTACCTACATGCTTTGTTACATCACTATGAACTCCGTGATTAATTGAAAAATCGGTCCTGCAGAATTCACAAAATGCAAATTTATTTCCCTTTCGGGAATGTTTAATGAAATGAAACTCATCATGTCATGCTGTCATAACGTAAACGAGCCTTCTTTTTTTCTGGCGTTTCGGACATATTCATTCAGACATTGATCTGTTGATGTTTAGGAATCATAAGTTCAAAATCTAGTGCTTCAAAACTTTATTTTAAATACCGTTTCTGATTGGTTTAATGATAAAAAATTGACCAATGGAAGTTTCCGGTACAAATTAAGAGGGAAACGATTACGGAAAGGGCCTAAATAATTTGGATTTGTACTTGTACAATGGATACGACGTATAAATGAGTATATATGCTCATCATCATGGAGAACAGTGTATGTTTGTCCAGTCTTCAAAAAACGAAAAAAGTTTGATCCAATAAACTATAGACCTGTTTCCTTGACCTGCATATGCTGCAAAATAATGGAACACTTAGTTATGAGCCACATCATGGGCCACTCAGACAAATACAATGTACAACATACTGATCAAAATGCAACATGGATTTAGAAGGAAGTTTTCATGCGAAACCCAATTGATAGAATTCATTGACGATGTCACAAAAAATTTTGACAATGGACAGCAAACCGATTGTTTAATAATGGATTTTTCAAAGGCATTTGACAAAGTTAGCCATAGCTTATTGGTACACAAATTACAACATTATGGAATACGAGGGAAAACAAATAGATGGATTAAGAGCTTTCTATCGGGCAGAACACAATGTGTACTTGTTGAAGGGGAAAAATCAAGTTCCATCGATGTCGAGTCTGGAGTACCACAGGGATCTGTATTGGGTCCCAGTCTTTTCCTCTTCTATATCAATGACATGCCAGATGATATAAAATCAACAGTGAGACTCTTTGCAGACGACACGATAGTCTACCTCACAGTGTCCTCATGTGACAATACGCTCCAAGAAGATCTGGACAAATTGGCTATTTGGGAAGTACAGTGGATGATGAAGTTCCATTCTGATAAATGTCAAGTGCTTGCCATTACAAAGAAGAAAACGACGATAAAGAAGAATTATAACCTTCATGACCACACTCTCGAACATGTACCATCAGCAAAATATCTTGGTGTAACAATTACATCAGACTTGAAGTGGGAAAGCCATGTAACAAACATCAGTCAAAAAGCAAATAAAACTATTGGATTCCTGAAAAGAAATCTGAATATATCCAATGGTAAAATCAAAGAAAAGGCTTACATCTCCCTTGTACGACCAACGGTGGAGTACAGTACACTCAAGGACATACAGTCAAACCTGCCCAAACGACCACCTTCATTAAACGACCACCTGCTATAAACGACCACTTTTATTCCCCCCCGACGATTTATACTATATATTTTAACTGGATTCAACGACCACCTGCACAACGCGACCAACGACCGCCAAAATGCATTCCCAAACGACCACTTCAACTTTTTTCAACGACCACTAGCTCTTTTGCATGATGAGCTTACAACAAAAATGGGGAAACTGACAGGGGATGTTCCCCAAATGTCACATTCATTTTCCGTATACGCAAACCAGAAGTGATTTTTTTTGTACCCAAAATAATGTTTTCTCTATTACTGTCGTTTTTAATTAAAAATATGTTTATTTTTTTTAATATTTCTGCCTTTTTCGTGCGGGTTTAAAATTTATTAAATGATTTGTTGTTCCCAAATCGAATTTTCATGGTGTACATCATGACCACGTGGTTTAAAAATTAGAACGTAAACAATAAATCGAAGGCTGTTTACACCTGAGGGTTTGTCTTATTTAATGGTGAGTAGAAATCGATTTTACAAGCTTTTGAGTTGTTTTATAATTAAAAGAAAGTTTTAAAACATGGCTTCTAAAAGGAAACTTTTAACTTTGGAAGAACGGATAAAAGTTATTGAGTTATTGGTTACTGATGTGCCAAATTATATTCATAGAAAATTTTATTTCTTTTATGGAATTTTATTAACTCTGGCCTTTTAAATGTTCTACATTTCTACAACCTTTTAACATATATACCATGTGCATTTTTAATAAAAATAAATTTATATTTATTATTAATGATTCAATCATTTAACTCGTAGTAGAATAACAACGATCTATGACCACATTATTTTTCAGCTGTATCGTTGAACCTGTATTAAAGGACCACCTGCTGTAAGAGACCACTTTTGCATTCTCCCCTGAGTGGTCTCTTAATACAGGTTTGACTGTATTGTGGTGGATCACCTTCAGAGACGGACTGCCTGTCATGTCTGACTTGGAGTCTACAGGTGTTTGTTGATTGCACACCTGTTGTGTGAATATCTGATAGTGGCTAAATTGGGGGTCGTAAATTTGTACCTGAAGGTGATAAAGCTATGACTTACATGTACCTATTCTTGTATTTATTTAATCACACATTACAATTTTAATTCAATAATTTTAGACAAATAAAAAAAAAATTATGTTTTTTTTTCAAGTATTCATGGCCATGTTTGTGAAAAAAGATGAAGAAAATAAAATTAGTTATTCTCATTTGTTTTATTTTTACTGAAAAAAAAATGTAATTCAATATTTATAAATACTGATAAAAGACAATTTTAACATCAATATACTACTTGAATTTTTACATTTTTATCACCTTACTTTGATCATTTACATTAAAAGAATTATTAGTTTCAAATTAATCAAGCTGTCTTAAAACAAGTTACAGATGTTTTTTTTTACAGATAAAGCTACTAAATGTGTAAAATAATTTGTATTTTTTTCTGATAATGAAGAATGAATGAATAAAGATGATTATTAAAAATTAAAGCAATGAATGTGTATTTACTTTAAATAGTAAAGATTAATTTATCAAAATTGATTGCATAGAAAAACTAATATGGTTAAAAATCATATAATCCACTTAATTTATCACTTCAAAACTAGTCCTATAGAAGTTTAATAAATATGTTTTTTTTATATACACATTCATGTACACATATAATTGCAAAATAAAGGACCAGTCAGACAAAATGATTTATTCAAACAATTTTTTTTTTGGTATGTCAAATAGTATTTCAAATTTAAAAGAGAAAGAGACAGTCTGAGATGGGGGCTGGGGAAAAGCTAACATTAATTTGAGAATTGACAACAACTTTTGTTACTTTTTGAAATATTTGTGTGGCCCTGAAAAGGGCTGTTTTTCTTGTGTAGTCCTGAAAAGGGCCGTTTTCTGTAAACGTTGTTACTGCTGTTTGATGCCAGTGATCTTTGCCTGGAATTCTGGTTGCTGAAGCTTTTCTGCAAAGTACTTGAGCGATCTGTGTCGGGATCTTTCGGGGAAAACTTGTTTCAATTTTGGTTGTTGATTCCCGGATTTGTCTGTTTCACAGACTTCGATATTTTTCCGTATTTTGTATTATTTTTGTCACTCTAGACAGCTTCCTTAGTCAGTTAGTGATCCGTATTTTGTTGTTACTTCCATTGTGGCAAAATTTGATGACTTTCAGAAGTATGATCGTTTTTTTGTTTTACAGGTGTGTCATTTGCGTCAAACATTTAAACCTACAGCTGAATCGTGTATTTTCGTTCACATAATTTTACAAGAGACTGAAGAGCGCAAAATGTGACCTAAATTTATATGTACATTTTTTCGGTTCGCAACTAAATTTCAGCAGATTTTATCTTAAAAATACAAAACTTTTTAATGTTGTTTGATGTGAAGGTTTGTAATTTTTAAACTTAAATCGGCTGAAATTTATTGATTTACCCAACCGATATAATAACACCGCAAGATTAAATCTAAAAATAGATAGATTCCAGGTAAATAATGAATATTCAAGAGATGGGATGAGAACGGAACAAATACACATAGAAAAACTTGTAAAATTATGTGCACGAAAAAACACAATTCAGCTGAAGGTTGAAAATATTGAAAATGCAAACAACACACATATAAAACATACAAAAAACGATCGTACTTCTAAATGTCAGCAAATTTTGCCACAATGGAGTAGTGTAGATTCAGTGAGAAAAGACCGCTAAATAAGGTCTAAAAATAGATAGATTCCAAGTAAAAAATGAATATTCAAGAGATGAGCTTAGAGTTGGAAAAAACCACGAAAATAGAACAAATTGTAAAATATATTTAGTGAAGGACTACTGATTTTCATAAAATTTGACAGAAATAAATAATTTTCTACATGCTTCCACATTCATTGCATAATCTTCAACATGATGAAGGAGGCAATTACATGGCAGAAACAGAAACAGAAACAAACAAGAATAGTTTGATTCTAATAAATATTGATGACCCTTGACCCATGTCTCATTTTATCCAAACCAGGCTACATGAAAAAGAAATTTTATTCAAAATTAACCTAATCAGGTCATATCCTGTCACAGGTAGCAATTAAAGGCAATTAAATATTTAATCTTGTTAACTACACCTGTTGGCTCAACTCTTTAGTTTTATGACCCTTTTTATTGCACCTGTCTCCATCCGACCTGTTGTCTGACATGTCGGACGTAGGACATCTATCACAATATGTCCTTGAGTGTACTGTATGCTAGCCCAGTCTGAGATCCATATCTACAGAAGGACAAGTATAAAATAGAAATGATGCAGAGAAGAGCAGCACGATTCGTTACAAACAGGTACCATAATAAATCATTGGTTAATGACATGCTGGAAAATCTGAGTGGCAAACATTGGAAGAGAGAAGGACAAATGCAAGATTAACAATGCTGTATAAGATAAAAGACAAAGAAGTCAATATCGAGGCAGATCACAAATTAATGCCAACCAACAGGAAACTTAGAAATACAAACGGTAACTGCTTCCAGTCACCATCATGCAATACAACAACCAGGAAAGAATCCTTCTACCCGAGAACAATCCGGGATTGGAACACCTTACCCAACTCGGTGACTGCCGCAAGTAGCCTCAAATCCCTCAAGAGGCTACTAGCCACCAAGTAAAATATTCTGTCATTCTGTTTTTATTCTCACTGTAAATATGTAAAGCACCGATTTAACTTATCCAATACATGTGCACACCTAAAGTGACAGAATAGTCAGACAGATGACGTGGTCACAGTATGGTAGAAGTAGAAGTAGAAGAATAGTCAGACAGATGACGTGGTCACAGTATGGTAGAAGTAGAAGTGACAGAATAGTCAGACAGATGACGTGGTCACAGTATGGTAGAAGTAGAAGAATAGTCAGACAGATGACGTGGTCACAGTATGGTAGAAGTAGAAGTAGAAGAATAGTCAGACAGATGACGTGGTCACAGTATGGTAGAAGTAGAAGTAGAAGAATAGTCAGACAGATGACGTGGTCACAGTATGGTAGAAGTAGAAGTAGAAGAATAGTCAGACAGATGACGTGGTCACAGTATGGTAGAAGTAGAAGTAGAAGAATAGTCAGACAGATGACGTGGTCACAGTATGGTAGAAGTAGAAGTAGAAGAATAGTCAGACAGATGACGTGGTCACAGTATGGTAGAAGTAGAAGTAGAAGAATAGTCAGACAGATGACGTGGTCACAGTATGGTAGAAGTAGAAGTAGAAGAATAGTCAGACAGATGACGTGGTCACAGTATGGTAGAAGTAGAAGAATAGTCAGACAGATGACGTGGTCACAGTATGGTAGAAGTAGAAGTAGAAGAATAGTCAGACAGATGACGTGGTCACAGTATGGTAGAAGTAGAAGTAGAAGAATAGTCAGACAGATGACGTGGTCACAGTATGGTAGAAGTAGAAGTAGAAGAATAGTCAGACAGATGACGTGGTCACAGTATGGTAGAAGTAGAAGTAGAAGAATAGTCAGACAGATGACGTGGTCACAGTATGGTAGAAGTAGAAGTAGAAGAATAGTCAGACAGATGACGTGGTCACAGTATGGTAGAAGTAGAAGTAGAAGAATAGTCAGACAGATGACGTGGTCACAGTATGGTAGAAGTAGAAGAATAGTCAGACAGATGACGTGGTCACAGTATGGTAGAAGTAGAAGTAGAAGAATAGTCAGACAGATGACGTGGTCACAGTATGGTAGAAGTAGAAGTAGAAGAATAGTCAGACAGATGACGTGGTCACAGTATGGTAGAAGTAGAAGTAGAAGAATAGTCAGACAGATGACGTGGTCACAGTATGGTAGAAGTAGAAGTAGAAGAATAGTCAGACAGATGACGTGGTCACAGTATGGTAGAAGTAGAAGTAAAAGAATAGTCAGACAGATGACGTGGTCACAGTATGGTAGAAGTAGAAGTAGAAGAATAGTCAGACAGATGACGTGGTCACAGTATGGTAGAAGTAGAAGAATAGTCAGACAGATGACGTGGTCACAGTATGGTAGAAGTAGAAGTAGAAGAATAGTCAGACAGATGACGTGGTCACAGTATGGTAGAAGTAGAAGTAGAAGAATAGTCAGACAGATGACGTGGTCACAGTATGGTAGAAGTAGAAGAATAGTCAGACAGATGACGTGGTCACAGTATGGTAGAAGTAGAAGTAGAAGAATAGTCAGACAGATGACGTGGTCACAGTATGGTAGAAGTAGAAGTAGAAGAATAGTCAGACAGATGACGTGGTCACAGTATGGTAGAAGTAGAAGAATAGTCAGACAGATGACGTGGTCACAGTATGGTAGAAGTAGAAGTAGAAGAATAGTCAGACAGATGACGTGGTCACAGTATGGTAGAAGTAGAAGTAGAAGAATAGTCAGACAGATGACGTGGTCACAGTATGGTAGAAGTAGAAGTAGAAGAATAGTCAGACAGATGACGTGGTCACAGTATGGTAGAAGTAGAAGTAGAAGAATAGTCAGACAGATGACGTGGTCACAGTATGGTAGAAGTAGAAGTAGAAGAATAGTCAGACAGATGACGTGGTCACAGTATGGTAGAAGTAGAAGTAGAAGAATAGTCAGACAGATGACGTGGTCACAGTATGGTAGAAGTAGAAGTAGAAGAATAGTCAGACAGATGACGTGGTCACAGTATGGTAGAAGTAGAAGTAGAAGAATAGTCAGACAGATGACGTGGTCACAGTATGGTAGAAGTAGAAGTAGAAGAATAGTCAGACAGATGACGTGGTCACAGTATGGTAGAAGTAGAAGTAGAAGAATAGTCAGACAGATGACGTGGTCACAGTATGGTAGAAGTAGAAGAATAGTCAGACAGATGACGTGGTCACAGTATGGTAGAAGTAGAAGTAGAAGAATAGTCAGACAGATGACGTGGTCACAGTATGGTAGAAGTAGAAGTAGAAGAATAGTCAGACAGATGACGTGGTCACAGTATGGTAGAAGTAGAAGTAGAAGAATAGTCAGACAGATGACGTGGTCACAGTATGGTAGAAGTAGAAGTCGTAGAATAGTCAGACAGATGACGTGGTCACAGTATGGTAGAAGTAGAAGTAGAAGAATAGTCAGACAGATGACGTGGTCACAGTATGGTAGAAGTAGAAGAATAGTCAGACAGATGACGTGGTCACAGTATGGTAGAAGTAGAAGTAGAAGAATAGTCAGACAGATGACGTGGTCACAGTATGGTAGAAGTAGAAGTAGAAGAATAGTCAGACAGATGACGTGGTCACAGTATGGTAGAAGTAGAAGTAGAAGAATAGTCAGACAGATGACGTGGTCACAGTATGGTAGAAGTAGAAGTAGAAGAATAGTCAGACAGATGACGTGGTCACAGTATGGTAGAAGTAGAAGTAGAAGAATAGTCAGACAGATGACGTGGTCACAGTATGGTAGAAGTAGAAGTAGAAGAATAGTCAGACAGATGACGTGGTCACAGTATGGTAGAAGTAGAAGAATAGTCAGACAGATGACGTGGTCACAGTATGGTAGAAGTAGAAGTAGAAGAATAGTCAGACAGATGACGTGGTCACAGTATGGTAGAAGTAGAAGTAGAAGAATAGTCAGACAGATGACGTGGTCACAGTATGGTAGAAGTAGAAGAATAGTCAGACAGATGACGTGGTCACAGTATGGTAGAAGTAGAAGTAGAAGAATAGTCAGACAGATGACGTGGTCACAGTATGGTAGAAGTAGAAGTAGAAGAATAGTCAGACAGATGACGTGGTCACAGTATGGTAGAAGTAGAAGAATAGTCAGACAGATGACGTGGTCACAGTATGGTAGAAGTAGAAGTAGAAGAATAGTCAGACAGATGACGTGGTCACAGTATGGTAGAAGTAGAAGTAGAAGAATAGTCAGACAGATGACGTGGTCACAGTATGGTAGAAGTAGAAGTAGAAGAATAGTCAGACAGATGACGTGGTCACAGTATGGTAGAAGTAGAAGAATAGTCAGACAGATGACGTGGTCACAGTATGGTAGAAGTAGAAGAATAGTCAGACAGATGACGTGGTCACAGTATGGTAGAAGTAGAAGTCGTAGAATAGTCAGACAGATGACGTGGTCACAGTATGGTAGAAGTAGAAGTAGAAGAATAGTCAGACAGATGACGTGGTCACAGTATGGTAGAAGTAGAAGTAGAAGAATAGTCAGACAGATGACGTGGTCACAGTATGGTAGAAGTAGAAGTGACAGAATAGTCAGACAGATGACGTGGTCACAGTATGGTAGAAGTAGAAGTAGAAGAATAGTCAGACAGATGACGTGGTCACAGTATGGTAGAAGTAGAAGTAGAAGAATAGTCAGACAGATGACGTGGTCACAGTATGGTAGAAGTAGAAGTAGAAGAATAGTCAGACAGATGACGTGGTCACAGTATGGTAGAAGTAGAAGTGACAGAATAGTCAGACAGATGACGTGGTCACAGTATGGTAGAAGTAGAAGTAGAAGAATAGTCAGACAGATGACGTGGTCACAGTATGGTAGAAGTAGAAGTGACAGAATAGTCAGACAGATGACGTGGTCACAGTATGGTAGAAGTAGAAGAATAGTCAGACAGATGACGTGGTCACAGTATGGTAGAAGTAGAAGTAGAAGAATAGTCAGACAGATGACGTGGTCACAGTATGGTAGAAGTAGAAGTAGAAGAATAGTCAGACAGATGACGTGGTCACAGTATGGTAGAAGTAGAAGTAGAAGAATAGTCAGACAGATGACGTGGTCACAGTATGGTAGAAGTAGAAGTAGAAGAATAGTCAGACAGATGACGTGGTCACAGTATGGTAGAAGTAGAAGTAGAAGAATAGTCAGACAGATGACGTGGTCACAGTATGGTAGAAGTAGAAGTAGAAGAATAGTCAGACAGATGACGTGGTCACAGTATGGTAGAAGTAGAAGTCGTAGAATAGTCAGACAGATGACGTGGTCACAGTATGGTAGAAGTAGAAGTAGAAGAATAGTCAGACAGATGACGTGGTCACAGTATGGTAGAAGTAGAAGTAGAAGTAGAAGAATAGTCAGACAGATGACGTGGTCACAGTATGGTAGAAGTAGAAGTAGAAGAATAGTCAGACAGATGACGTGGTCACAGTATGGTAGAAGTAGAAGTAGAAGAATAGTCAGACAGATGACGTGGTCACAGTATGGTAGAAGTAGAAGTAGAAGTAGAAGAATAGTCAGACAGATGACGTGGTCACAGTATGGTAGAAGTAGAAGTAGAAGAATAGTCAGACAGATGACGTGGTCACAGTATGGTAGAAGTAGAAGTAGAAGAATAGTCAGACAGATGACGTGGTCACAGTATGGTAGAAGTAGAAGTAGAAGAATAGTCAGACAGATGACGTGGTCACAGTATGGTAGAAGTAGAAGAATAGTCAGACAGATGACGTGGTCACAGTATGGTAGAAGTAGAAGTAGAAGAATAGTCAGACAGATGACGTGGTCACAGTATGGTAGAAGTAGAAGTAGAAGAATAGTCAGACAGATGACGTGGTCACAGTATGGTAGAAGTAGAAGTAGAAGAATAGTCAGACAGATGACGTGGTCACAGTATGGTAGAAGTAGAAGTAGAAGAATAGTCAGACAGATGACGTGGTCACAGTATGGTAGAAGTAGAAGTAGAAGAATAGTCAGACAGATGACGTGGTCACAGTATGGTAGAAGTAGAAGTAGAAGAATAGTCAGACAGATGACGTGGTCACAGTATGGTAGAAGTAGAAGTAGAAGAATAGTCAGACAGATGACGTGGTCACAGTATGGTAGAAGTAGAAGTAGAAGAATAGTCAGACAGATGACGTGGTCACAGTATGGTAGAAGTAGAAGAATAGTCAGACAGATGACGTGGTCACAGTATGGTAGAAGTAGAAGTAGAAGAATAGTCAGACAGATGACGTGGTCACAGTATGGTAGAAGTAGAAGTAGAAGAATAGTCAGACAGATGACGTGGTCACAGTATGGTAGAAGTAGAAGAATAGTCAGACAGATGACGTGGTCACAGTATGGTAGAAGTAGAAGTAGAAGAATAGTCAGACAGATGACGTGGTCACAGTATGGTAGAAGTAGAAGAATAGTCAGACAGATGACGTGGTCACAGTATGGTAGAAGTAGAAGTAGAAGAATAGTCAGACAGATGACGTGGTCACAGTATGGTAGAAGTAGAAGTAGAAGAATAGTCAGACAGATGACGTGGTCACAGTATGGTAGAAGTAGAAGTAGAAGAATAGTCAGACAGATGACGTGGTCACAGTATGGTAGAAGTAGAAGAATAGTCAGACAGATGACGTGGTCACAGTATGGTAGAAGTAGAAGAATAGTCAGACAGATGACGTGGTCACAGTATGGTAGAAGTAGAAGTCGTAGAATAGTCAGACAGATGACGTGGTCACAGTATGGTAGAAGTAGAAGTAGAAGAATAGTCAGACAGATGACGTGGTCACAGTATGGTAGAAGTAGAAGTAGAAGAATAGTCAGACAGATGACGTGGTCACAGTATGGTAGAAGTAGAAGTAGAAGAATAGTCAGACAGATGACGTGGTCACAGTATGGTAGAAGTAGAAGTAGAAGAATAGTCAGACAGATGACGTGGTCACAGTATGGTAGAAGTAGAAGTAGAAGAATAGTCAGACAGATGACGTGGTCACAGTATGGTAGAAGTAGAAGTAGAAGAATAGTCAGACAGATGACGTGGTCACAGTATGGTAGAAGTAGAAGTAGAAGAATAGTCAGACAGATGACGTGGTCACAGTATGGTAGAAGTAGAAGTAGAAGAATAGTCAGACAGATGACGTGGTCACAGTATGGTAGAAGTAGAAGAATAGTCAGACAGATGACGTGGTCACAGTATGGTAGAAGTAGAAGTAGAAGAATAGTCAGACAGATGACGTGGTCACAGTATGGTAGAAGTAGAAGTAGAAGAATAGTCAGACAGATGACGTGGTCACAGTATGGTAGAAGTAGAAGTAGAAGAATAGTCAGACAGATGACGTGGTCACAGTATGGTAGAAGTAGAAGTAGAAGAATAGTCAGACAGATGACGTGGTCACAGTATGGTAGAAGTAGAAGTAGAAGAATAGTCAGACAGATGACGTGGTCACAGTATGGTAGAAGTAGAAGTGACAGAATAGTCAGACAGATGACGTGGTCACAGTATGGTAGAAGTAGAAGTAGAAGAATAGTCAGACAGATGACGTGGTCACAGTATGGTAGAAGTAGAAGTAGAAGAATAGTCAGACAGATGACGTGGTCACAGTATGGTAGAAGTAGAAGTCGTAGAATAGTCAGACAGATGACGTGGTCACAGTATGGTAGAAGTAGAAGTAGAAGAATAGTCAGACAGATGACGTGGTCACAGTATGGTAAGAAGTAGAAGAATAGTCAGACAGATGACGTGGTCACAGTATGGTAGAAGTAGAAGTAGAAGAATAGTCAGACAGATGACGTGGTCACAGTATGGTAGAAGTAGAAGTAGAAGAATAGTCAGACAGATGACGTGGTCACAGTATGGTAGAAGTAGAAGTAGTAGAATAGTCAGACAGATGACGTGGTCACAGTATGGTAGAAGTAGAAGTAGAAGAATAGTCAGACAGATGACGTGGTCACAGTATGGTAGAAGTAGAAGAATAGTCAGACAGATGACGTGGTCACAGTATGGTAGAAGTAGAAGTCGTAGAATAGTCAGACAGATGACGTGGTCACAGTATGGTAGAAGTAGAAGTAGAAGAATAGTCAGACAGATGACGTGGTCACAGTATGGTAGAAGTAGAAGTAGAAGAATAGTCAGACAGATGACGTGGTCACAGTATGGTAGAAGTAGAAGTAGAAGAATAGTCAGACAGATGACGTGGTCACAGTATGGTAGAAGTAGAAGTAGAAGAATAGTCAGACAGATGACGTGGTCACAGTATGGTAGAAGTAGAAGTCGTAGAATAGTCAGACAGATGACGTGGTCACAGTATGGTAGAAGTAGAAGTAGAAGAATAGTCAGACAGATGACGTGGTCACAGTATGGTAGAAGTAGAAGTAGACAGAATAGTCAGACAGATGACGTGGTCACAGTATGGTAGAAGTAGAAGTAGAAGAATAGTCAGACAGATGACGTGGTCACAGTATGGTAGAAGTAGAAGTAGAAGAATAGTCAGACAGATGACGTGGTCACAGTATGGTAGAAGTAGAAGTCGTAGAATAGTCAGACAGATGACGTGGTCACAGTATGGTAGAAGTAGAAGAATAGTCAGACAGATGACGTGGTCACAGTATGGTAGAAGTAGAAGAATAGTCAGACAGATGACGTGGTCACAGTATGGTAGAAGTAGAAGTAGAAGAATAGTCAGACAGATGACGTGGTCACAGTATGGTAGAAGTAGAAGTAGAAGAATAGTCAGACAGATGACGTGGTCACAGTATGGTAGAAGTAGAAGTAGACAGAATAGTCAGACAGATGACGTGGTCACAGTATGGTAGAAGTAGAAGTAGAAGAATAGTCAGACAGATGACGTGGTCACAGTATGGTAGAAGTAGAAGTAGAAGAATAGTCAGACAGATGACGTGGTCACAGTATGGTAGAAGTAGAAGAATAGTCAGACAGATGACGTGGTCACAGTATGGTAGAAGTAGAAGTAGAAGAATAGTCAGACAGATGACGTGGTCACAGTATGGTAGAAGTAGAAGTAGAAGAATAGTCAGACAGATGACGTGGTCACAGTATGGTAGAAGTAGAAGTAGAAGAATAGTCAGACAGATGACGTGGTCACAGTATGGTAGAAGTAGAAGTAGAAGAATAGTCAGACAGATGACGTGGTCACAGTATGGTAGAAGTAGAAGTCGTAGAATAGTCAGACAGATGACGTGGTCACAGTATGGTAGAAGTAGAAGTAGAAGAATAGTCAGACAGATGACGTGGTCACAGTATGGTAGAAGTAGAAGTAGAAGAATAGTCAGACAGATGACGTGGTCACAGTATGGTAGAAGTAGAAGTAGAATAGTCAGACAGATGACGTGGTCACAGTATGGTAGAAGTAGAAGTAGAAGAATAGTCAGACAGATGACGTGGAAGTAGAAGGAATAGTCAGACAGATGACGTGGTCACAGTATGGTAGAAGTAGAAGTAGAAAATAGTCAGACAGATGACGTGGTCACAGTATGGTAGAAGTAGAAGTAGAAGAATAGTCAGACAGATGACGTGGTCACAGTATGGTAGAAGTAGAAGTAGAAGAATAGTCAGACAGATGACGTGGTCACAGTATGGTAGAAGTAGAAGTAGAAGAATAGTCAGACAGATGACGTGGTCACAGTATGGTAGAAGTAGAAGTAGAAGAATAGTCAGACAGATGACGTGGTCACAGTATGGTAGAAGTAGAAGTAGAAGAATAGTCAGACAGATGACGTGGTCACAGTATGGTAGAAGTAAGTAGAAGAATAGTCAGACAGATGACGTGGTCACAGTATGGTAGAAGTAGAAGTAGAAGAATAGTCAGACAGATGACGTGGTCACAGTATGGTAGAAGTAGAAGTAGAAGAATAGTCAGACAGATGACGTGGTCACAGTATGGTAGAAGTAGAAGTAGAAGAATAGTCAGACAGATGACGTGGTCACAGTATGGTAGAAGTAGAAGAATAGTCAGACAGATGACGTGGTCACAGTATGGAACCTCTGTAGAAGTAGAAGTAGAAGAATAGTCAGACAGATGACGTGGTCACAGTATGGTAGAAGTAGAAGTAGAAGAATAGTCAGACAGATGACGTGGTCACAGTATGGTAGAAGTAGAAGTAGAAGAATAGTCAGACAGATGACGTGGTCACAGTATGGGAAGAATAGTCAGACAGATGACGTGGTCACAGTATGGTAGAAGTAGAAGTGACAGAATAGTCAGACAGATGACGTGGTCACAGTATGGTAGAAGTAGAAGTAGAAGAATAGTCAGACAGATGACGTGGTCACAGTATGGTAGAAGTAGAAGTAGAAGAATAGTCAGACAGATGACGTGGTCACAGTATGGTAGAAGTAGAAGAATAGTCAGACAGATGACGTGGTCACAGTATGGTAGAAGTAGAAGTAGAAGAATAGTCAGACAGATGACGTGGTCACAGTATGGTAGAAGTAGAAGTAGAAGAATAGTCAGACAGATGACGTGGTCACAGTATGGTAGAAGTAGAAGTAGAAGAATAGTCAGACAGATGACGTGGTCACAGTATGGTAGAAGTAGAAGAATAGTCAGACAGATGACGTGGTCACAGTATGGTAGAAGTAGAAGTAGAAGAATAGTCAGACAGATGACGTGGTCACAGTATGGTAGAAGTAGAAGTAGAAGAATAGTCAGACAGATGACGTGGTCACAGTATGGTAGAAGTAGAAGTAGAAGAATAGTCAGACAGATGACGTGGTCACAGTATGGTAGAAGTAGAAGTAGAAGAATAGTCAGACAGATGACGTGGTCACAGTATGGTAGAAGTAGAAGTAGAAGAATAGTCAGACAGATGACGTGGTCACAGTATGGTAGAAGTAGAAGTAGAAGAATAGTCAGACAGATGACGTGGTCACAGTATGGTAGAAGTAGAAGTAGAAGAATAGTCAGACAGATGACGTGGTCACAGTATGGTAGAAGTAGAAGTAGAAGAATAGTCAGACAGATGACGTGGTCACAGTATGGTAGAAGTAGAAGTAGAAGAATAGTCAGACAGATGACGTGGTCACAGTATGGTAGAAGTAGAAGTAGAAGAATAGTCAGACAGATGACGTGGTCACAGTATGGTAGAAGTAGAAGTAGAAGAATAGTCAGACAGATGACGTGGTCACAGTATGGTAGAAGTAGAAGTAGTAGAATAGTCAGACAGATGACGTGGTCACAGTATGGTAGAAGTAGAAGTAGAAGAATAGTCAGACAGATGACGTGGTCACAGTATGGTAGAAGTAGAAGTAGAAGAATAGTCAGACAGATGACGTGGTCACAGTATGGTAGAAGTAGAAGTAGAAGAATAGTCAGACAGATGACGTGGTCACAGTATGGTAGAAGTAGAAGTAGAAGAATAGTCAGACAGATGACGTGGTCACAGTATGGTAGAAGTAGAAGTAGAAGAATAGTCAGACAGATGACGTGGTCACAGTATGGTAGAAGTAGAAGTAGAAGAATAGTCAGACAGATGACGTGGTCACAGTATGGTAGAAGTAGAAGTAGAAGAATAGTCAGACAGATGACGTGGTCACAGTATGGTAGAAGTAGAAGTAGAAGAATAGTCAGACAGATGACGTGGTCACAGTATGGTAGAAGTAGAAGTAGAAGAATAGTCAGACAGATGACGTGGTCACAGTATGGTAGAAGTAGAAGTAGAAGAATAGTCAGACAGATGACGTGGTCACAGTATGGTAGAAGTAGAAGTAGAAGAATAGTCAGACAGATGACGTGGTCACAGTATGGTAGAAGTAGAAGTAGAAGAATAGTCAGACAGATGACGTGGTCACAGTATGGTAGAAGTAGAAGTAGAAGAATAGTCAGACAGATGACGTGGTCACAGTATGGTAGAAGTAGAAGTAGAAGAATAGTCAGACAGATGACGTGGTCACAGTATGGTAGAAGTAGAAGTAGAAGAATAGTCAGACAGATGACGTGGTCACAGTATGGTAGAAGTAGAAGTAGAAGAATAGTCAGACAGATGACGTGGTCACAGTATGGTAGAAGTAGAAGTAGAAGAATAGTCAGACAGATGACGTGGTCACAGTATGGTAGAAGTAGAAGTAGAAGAATAGTCAGACAGATGACGTGGTCACAGTATGGTAGAAGTAGAAGTAGAAGAATAGTCAGACAGATGACGTGGTCACAGTATGGTAGAAGTAGAAGTAGAAGAATAGTCAGACAGATGACGTGGTCACAGTATGGTAGAAGTAGAAGTAGAAGAATAGTCAGACAGATGACGTGGTCACAGTATGGTAGAAGTAGAAGTAGAAGAATAGTCAGACAGATGACGTGGTCACAGTATGGTAGAAGTAGAAGTAGAAGAATAGTCAGACAGATGACGTGGTCACAGTATGGTAGAAGTAGAAGTAGAAGAATAGTCAGACAGATGACGTGGTCACAGTATGGTAGAAGTAGAAGTAGAAGAATAGTCAGACAGATGACGTGGTCACAGTATGGTAGAAGTAGAAGTAGAAGAATAGTCAGACAGATGACGTGGTCACAGTATGGTAGAAGTAGAAGTAGAAGAATAGTCAGACAGATGACGTGGTCACAGTATGGTAGAAGTAGAAGTAGAAGAATAGTCAGACAGATGACGTGGTCACAGTATGGTAGAAGTAGAAGTAGAAGAATAGTCAGACAGATGACGTGGTCACAGTATGGTAGAAGTAGAAGTAGAAGAATAGTCAGACAGATGACGTGGTCACAGTATGGTAGAAGTAGAAGTAGAAGAATAGTCAGACAGATGACGTGGTCACAGTATGGTAGAAGTAGAAGTAGAAGAATAGTCAGACAGATGACGTGGTCACAGTATGGTAGAAGTAGAAGTAGAAGAATAGTCAGACAGATGACGTGGTCACAGTATGGTAGAAGTAGAAGTAGAAGAATAGTCAGACAGATGACGTGGTCACAGTATGGTAGAAGTAGAAGTAGAAGAATAGTCAGACAGATGACGTGGTCACAGTATGGTAGAAGTAGAAGTAGAAGAATAGTCAGACAGATGACGTGGTCACAGTATGGTAGAAGTAGAAGTAGAAGAATAGTCAGACAGATGACGTGGTCACAGTATGGTAGAAGTAGAAGTAGAAGAATAGTCAGACAGATGACGTGGTCACAGTATGGTAGAAGTAGAAGTAGAAGAATAGTCAGACAGATGACGTGGTCACAGTATGGTAGAAGTAGAAGTAGAAGAATAGTCAGACAGATGACGTGGTCACAGTATGGTAGAAGTAGAAGTAGAAGAATAGTCAGACAGATGACGTGGTCACAGTATGGTAGAAGTAGAAGTAGAAGAATAGTCAGACAGATGACGTGGTCACAGTATGGTAGAAGTAGAAGTAGAAGAATAGTCAGACAGATGACGTGGTCACAGTATGGTAGAAGTAGAAGTAGAAGAATAGTCAGACAGATGACGTGGTCACAGTATGGTAGAAGTAGAAGTAGAAGAATAGTCAGACAGATGACGTGGTCACAGTATGGTAGAAGTAGAAGTAGAAGAATAGTCAGACAGATGACGTGGTCACAGTATGGTAGAAGTAGAAGTAGAAGAATAGTCAGACAGATGACGTGGTCACAGTATGGTAGAAGTAGAAGTAGAAGAATAGTCAGACAGATGACGTGGTCACAGTATGGTAGAAGTAGAAGTAGAAGAATAGTCAGACAGATGACGTGGTCACAGTATGGTAGAAGTAGAAGTAGAAGAATAGTCAGACAGATGACGTGGTCACAGTATGGTAGAAGTAGAAGTAGAAGAATAGTCAGACAGATGACGTGGTCACAGTATGGTAGAAGTAGAAGTAGAAGAATAGTCAGACAGATGACGTGGTCACAGTATGGTAGAAGTAGAAGTAGAAGAATAGTCAGACAGATGACGTGGTCACAGTATGGTAGAAGTAGAAGTAGAAGAATAGTCAGACAGATGACGTGGTCACAGTATGGTAGAAGTAGAAGTAGAAGAATAGTCAGACAGATGACGTGGTCACAGTATGGTAGAAGTAGAAGAATAGTCAGACAGATGACGTGGTCACAGTATGGTAGAAGTAGAAGTAGAAGAATAGTCAGACAGATGACGTGGTCACAGTATGGTAGAAGTAGAAGTAGAAGAATAGTCAGACAGATGACGTGGTCACAGTATGGTAGAAGTAGAAGTAGAAGAATAGTCAGACAGATGACGTGGTCACAGTATGGTAGAAGTAGAAGTAGAAGAATAGTCAGACAGATGACGTGGTCACAGTATGGTAGAAGTAGAAGTAGAAGAATAGTCAGACAGATGACGTGGTCACAGTATGGTAGAAGTAGAAGTAGAAGAATAGTCAGACAGATGACGTGGTCACAGTATGGTAGAAGTAGAAGTAGAAGAATAGTCAGACAGATGACGTGGTCACAGTATGGTAGAAGTAGAAGTAGAAGAATAGTCAGACAGATGACGTGGTCACAGTATGGTAGAAGTAGAAGTAGAAGAATAGTCAGACAGATGACGTGGTCACAGTATGGTAGAAGTAGAAGTAGAAGAATAGTCAGACAGATGACGTGGTCACAGTATGGTAGAAGTAGAAGTAGAAGAATAGTCAGACAGATGACGTGGTCACAGTATGGTAGAAGTAGAAGTAGAAGAATAGTCAGACAGATGACGTGGTCACAGTATGGTAGAAGTAGAAGTAGAAGAATAGTCAGACAGATGACGTGGTCACAGTATGGTAGAAGTAGAAGTAGAAGAATAGTCAGACAGATGACGTGGTCACAGTATGGTAGAAGTAGAAGTAGAAGAATAGTCAGACAGATGACGTGGTCACAGTATGGTAGAAGTAGAAGTAGAAGAATAGTCAGACAGATGACGTGGTCACAGTATGGTAGAAGTAGAAGTAGAAGAATAGTCAGACAGATGACGTGGTCACAGTATGGTAGAAGTAGAAGTAGAAGAATAGTCAGACAGATGACGTGGTCACAGTATGGTAGAAGTAGAAGTAGAAGAATAGTCAGACAGATGACGTGGTCACAGTATGGTAGAAGTAGAAGTAGAAGAATAGTCAGACAGATGACGTGGTCACAGTTCACAGTATGGTAGAAGTAGAAGTAGAAGAATAGTCAGACAGATGACGTGGTCACAGTATGGTAGAAGTAGAAGTAGAAGAATAGTCAGACAGATGACGTGGTCACAGTATGGTAGAAGTAGAAGTAGAAGAATAGTCAGACAGATGACGTGGTCACAGTATGGTAGAAGTAGAAGTAGAAGAATAGTCAGACAGATGACGTGGTCACAGTATGGTAGAAGTAGAAGTAGAAGAATAGTCAGACAGATGACGTGGTCACAGTATGGTAGAAGTAGAAGTAGAAGAATAGTCAGACAGATGACGTGGTCACAGTATGGTAGAAGTAGAAGTAGAAGAATAGTCAGACAGATGACGTGGTCACAGTATGGTAGAAGTAGAAGTAGAAGAATAGTCAGACAGATGACGTGGTCACAGTATGGTAGAAGTAGAAGTAGAAGAATAGTCAGACAGATGACGTGGTCACAGTATGGTAGAAGTAGAAGTAGAAGAATAGTCAGACAGATGACGTGGTCACAGTATGGTAGAAGTAGAAGTAGAAGAATAGTCAGACAGATGACGTGGTCACAGTATGGTAGAAGTAGAAGTAGAAGAATAGTCAGACAGATGACGTGGTCACAGTATGGTAGAAGTAGAAGTAGAAGAATAGTCAGACAGATGACGTGGTCACAGTATGGTAGAAGTAGAAGTAGAAGAATAGTCAGACAGATGACGTGGTCACAGTATGGTAGAAGTAGAAGTAGAAGAATAGTCAGACAGATGACGTGGTCACAGTATGGTAGAAGTAGAAGTAGAAGAATAGTCAGACAGATGACGTGGTCACAGTATGGTAGAAGTAGAAGTAGAAGAATAGTCAGACAGATGACGTGGTCACAGTATGGTAGAAGTAGAAGTAGAAGAATAGTCAGACAGATGACGTGGTCACAGTATGGTAGAAGTAGAAGTAGAAGAATAGTCAGACAGATGACGTGGTCACAGTATGGTAGAAGTAGAAGTAGAAGAATAGTCAGACAGATGACGTGGTCACAGTATGGTAGAAGTAGAAGTAGAAGAATAGTCAGACAGATGACGTGGTCACAGTATGGTAGAAGTAGAAGTAGAAGAATAGTCAGACAGATGACGTGGTCACAGTATGGTAGAAGTAGAAGTAGAAGAATAGTCAGACAGATGACGTGGTCACAGTATGGTAGAAGTAGAAGTAGAAGAATAGTCAGACAGATGACGTGGTCACAGTATGGTAGAAGTAGAAGTAGAAGAATAGTCAGACAGATGACGTGGTCACAGTATGGTAGAAGTAGAAGTAGAAGAATAGTCAGACAGATGACGTGGTCACAGTATGGTAGAAGTAGAAGTAGAAGAATAGTCAGACAGATGACGTGGTCACAGTATGGTAGAAGTAGAAGTAGAAGAATAGTCAGACAGATGACGTGGTCACAGTATGGTAGAAGTAGAAGTAGAAGAATAGTCAGACAGATGACGTGGTCACAGTATGGTAGAAGTAGAAGTAGAAGAATAGTCAGACAGATGACGTGGTCACAGTATGGTAGAAGTAGAAGTAGAAGAATAGTCAGACAGATGACGTGGTCACAGTATGGTAGAAGTAGAAGTAGAAGAATAGTCAGACAGATGACGTGGTCACAGTATGGTAGAAGTAGAAGTAGAAGAATAGTCAGACAGATGACGTGGTCACAGTATGGTAGAAGTAGAAGTAGAAGAATAGTCAGACAGATGACGTGGTCACAGTATGGTAGAAGTAGAAGTAGAAGAATAGTCAGACAGATGACGTGGTCACAGTATGGTAGAAGTAGAAGTAGAAGAATAGTCAGACAGATGACGTGGTCACAGTATGGTAGAAGTAGAAGTAGAAGAATAGTCAGACAGATGACGTGGTCACAGTATGGTAGAAGTAGAAGTAGAAGAATAGTCAGACAGATGACGTGGTCACAGTATGGTAGAAGTAGAAGTAGAAGAATAGTCAGACAGATGACGTGGTCACAGTATGGTAGAAGTAGAAGTAGAAGAATAGTCAGACAGATGACGTGGTCACAGTATGGTAGAAGTAGAAGTAGAAGAATAGTCAGACAGATGACGTGGTCACAGTATGGTAGAAGTAGAAGTAGAAGAATAGTCAGACAGATGACGTGGTCACAGTATGGTAGAAGTAGAAGTAGAAGAATAGTCAGACAGATGACGTGGTCACAGTATGGTAGAAGTAGAAGTAGAAGAATAGTCAGACAGATGACGTGGTCACAGTATGGTAGAAGTAGAAGTAGAAGAATAGTCAGACAGATGACGTGGTCACAGTATGGTAGAAGTAGAAGTAGAAGAATAGTCAGACAGATGACGTGGTCACAGTATGGTAGAAGTAGAAGTAGAAGAATAGTCAGACAGATGACGTGGTCACAGTATGGTAGAAGTAGAAGTAGAAGAATAGTCAGACAGATGACGTGGTCACAGTATGGTAGAAGTAGAAGTAGAAGAATAGTCAGACAGATGACGTGGTCACAGTATGGTAGAAGTAGAAGTAGAAGAATAGTCAGACAGATGACGTGGTCACAGTATGGTAGAAGTAGAAGTAGAAGAATAGTCAGACAGATGACGTGGTCACAGTATGGTAGAAGTAGAAGTAGAAGAATAGTCAGACAGATGACGTGGTCACAGTATGGTAGAAGTAGAAGTAGAAGAATAGTCAGACAGATGACGTGGTCACAGTATGGTAGAAGTAGAAGTAGAAGAATAGTCAGACAGATGACGTGGTCACAGTATGGTAGAAGTAGAAGTAGAAGAATAGTCAGACAGATGACGTGGTCACAGTATGGTAGAAGTAGAAGTAGAAGAATAGTCAGACAGATGACGTGGTCACAGTATGGTAGAAGTAGAAGTGAAGAATAGTCAGACAGATGACGTGGTCACAGTATGGTAGAAGTAGAAGTAGAAGAATAGTCAGACAGATGACGTGGTCACAGTATGGTAGAAGTAGAAGTAGAAGAATAGTCAGACAGATGACGTGGTCACAGTATGGTAGAAGTAGAAGTAGAAGAATAGTCAGACAGATGACGTGGTCACAGTATGGTAGAAGTAGAAGTAGAAGAATAGTCAGACAGATGACGTGGTCACAGTATGGTAGAAGTAGAAGTAGAAGAATAGTCAGACAGATGACGTGGTCACAGTATGGTAGAAGTAGAAGTAGAAGAATAGTCAGACAGATGACGTGGTCACAGTATGGTAGAAGTAGAAGTAGAAGAATAGTCAGACAGATGACGTGGTCACAGTATGGTAGAAGTAGAAGTAGAAGAATAGTCAGACAGATGACGTGGTCACAGTATGGTAGAAGTAGAAGTAGAAGAATAGTCAGACAGATGACGTGGTCACAGTATGGTAGAAGTAGAAGTAGAAGAATAGTCAGACAGATGACGTGGTCACAGTATGGTAGAAGTAGAAGTAGAAGAATAGTCAGACAGATGACGTGGTCACAGTATGGTAGAAGTAGAAGTAGAAGAATAGTCAGACAGATGACGTGGTCACAGTATGGTAGAAGTAGAAGTAGAAGAATAGTCAGACAGATGACGTGGTCACAGTATGGTAGAAGTAGAAGTAGAAGAATAGTCAGACAGATGACGTGGTCACAGTATGGTAGAAGTAGAAGTAGAAGAATAGTCAGACAGATGACGTGGTCACAGTATGGTAGAAGTAGAAGTAGAAGAATAGTCAGACAGATGACGTGGTCACAGTATGGTAGAAGTAGAAGTAGAAGAATAGTCAGACAGATGACGTGGTCACAGTATGGTAGAAGTAGAAGTAGAAGAATAGTCAGACAGATGACGTGGTCACAGTATGGTAGAAGTAGAAGTAGAAGAATAGTCAGACAGATGACGTGGTCACAGTATGGTAGAAGTAGAAGTAGAAGAATAGTCAGACAGATGACGTGGTCACAGTATGGTAGAAGTAGAAGTAGAAGAATAGTCAGACAGATGACGTGGTCACAGTATGGTAGAAGTAGAAGTAGAAGAATAGTCAGACAGATGACGTGGTCACAGTATGGTAGAAGTAGAAGTAGAAGAATAGTCAGACAGATGACGTGGTCACAGTATGGTAGAAGTAGAAGTAGAAGAATAGTCAGACAGATGACGTGGTCACAGTATGGTAGAAGTAGAAGTAGAAGAATAGTCAGACAGATGACGTGGTCACAGTATGGTAGAAGTAGAAGTAGAAGAATAGTCAGACAGATGACGTGGTCACAGTATGGTAGAAGTAGAAGTAGAAGAATAGTCAGACAGATGACGTGGTCACAGTATGGTAGAAGTAGAAGTAGAAGAATAGTCAGACAGATGACGTGGTCACAGTATGGTAGAAGTAGAAGTAGAAGAATAGTCAGACAGATGACGTGGTCACAGTATGGTAGAAGTAGAAGTAGAAGAATAGTCAGACAGATGACGTGGTCACAGTATGGTAGAAGTAGAAGTAGAAGAATAGTCAGACAGATGACGTGGTCACAGTATGGTAGAAGTAGAAGTAGAAGAATAGTCAGACAGATGACGTGGTCACAGTATGGTAGAAGTAGAAGTAGAAGAATAGTCAGACAGATGACGTGGTCACAGTATGGTAGAAGTAGAAGTAGAAGAATAGTCAGACAGATGACGTGGTCACAGTATGGTAGAAGTAGAAGTAGAAGAATAGTCAGACAGATGACGTGGTCACAGTATGGTAGAAGTAGAAGTAGAAGAATAGTCAGACAGATGACGTGGTCACAGTATGGTAGAAGTAGAAGTAGAAGAATAGTCAGACAGATGACGTGGTCACAGTATGGTAGAAGTAGAAGTAGAAGAATAGTCAGACAGATGACGTGGTCACAGTATGGTAGAAGTAGAAGTAGAAGAATAGTCAGACAGATGACGTGGTCACAGTATGGTAGAAGTAGAAGTAGAAGAATAGTCAGACAGATGACGTGGTCACAGTATGGTAGAAGTAGAAGTAGAAGAATAGTCAGACAGATGACGTGGTCACAGTATGGTAGAAGTAGAAGTAGAAGAATAGTCAGACAGATGACGTGGTCACAGTATGGTAGAAGTAGAAGTAGAAGAATAGTCAGACAGATGACGTGGTCACAGTATGGTAGAAGTAGAAGTAGAAGAATAGTCAGACAGATGACGTGGTCACAGTATGGTAGAAGTAGAAGTAGAAGAATAGTCAGACAGATGACGTGGTCACAGTATGGTAGAAGTAGAAGTAGAAGAATAGTCAGACAGATGACGTGGTCACAGTATGGTAGAAGTAGAAGTAGAAGAATAGTCAGACAGATGACGTGGTCACAGTATGGTAGAAGTAGAAGTAGAAGAATAGTCAGACAGATGACGTGGTCACAGTATGGTAGAAGTAGAAGTAGAAGAATAGTCAGACAGATGACGTGGTCACAGTATGGTAGAAGTAGAAGTAGAAGAATAGTCAGACAGATGACGTGGTCACAGTATGGTAGAAGTAGAAGTAGAAGAATAGTCAGACAGATGACGTGGTCACAGTATGGTAGAAGTAGAAGTAGAAGAATAGTCAGACAGATGACGTGGTCACAGTATGGTAGAAGTAGAAGTAGAAGAATAGTCAGACAGATGACGTGGTCACAGTATGGTAGAAGTAGAAGTAGAAGAATAGTCAGACAGATGACGTGGTCACAGTATGGTAGAAGTAGAAGTAGAAGAATAGTCAGACAGATGACGTGGTCACAGTATGGTAGAAGTAGAAGTAGAAGAATAGTCAGACAGATGACGTGGTCACAGTATGGTAGAAGTAGAAGTAGAAGAATAGTCAGACAGATGACGTGGTCACAGTATGGTAGAAGTAGAAGTAGAAGAATAGTCAGACAGATGACGTGGTCACAGTATGGTAGAAGTAGAAGTAGAAGAATAGTCAGACAGATGACGTGGTCACAGTATGGTAGAAGTAGAAGTAGAAGAATAGTCAGACAGATGACGTGGTCACAGTATGGTAGAAGTAGAAGTAGAAGAATAGTCAGACAGATGACGTGGTCACAGTATGGTAGAAGTAGAAGTAGAAGAATAGTCAGACAGATGACGTGGTCACAGTATGGTAGAAGTAGAAGTAGAAGAATAGTCAGACAGATGACGTGGTCACAGTATGGTAGAAGTAGAAGTAGAAGAATAGTCAGACAGATGACGTGGTCACAGTATGGTAGAAGTAGAAGTAGAAGAATAGTCAGACAGATGACGTGGTCACAGTATGGTAGAAGTAGAAGTAGAAGAATAGTCAGACAGATGACGTGGTCACAGTATGGTAGAAGTAGAAGTAGAAGAATAGTCAGACAGATGACGTGGTCACAGTATGGTAGAAGTAGAAGTAGAAGAATAGTCAGACAGATGACGTGGTCACAGTATGGTAGAAGTAGAAGTAGAAGAATAGTCAGACAGATGACGTGGTCACAGTATGGTAGAAGTAGAAGTAGAAGAATAGTCAGACAGATGACGTGGTCACAGTATGGTAGAAGTAGAAGTAGAAGAATAGTCAGACAGATGACGTGGTCACAGTATGGTAGAAGTAGAAGTAGAAGAATAGTCAGACAGATGACGTGGTCACAGTATGGTAGAAGTAGAAGTAGAAGAATAGTCAGACAGATGACGTGGTCACAGTATGGTAGAAGTAGAAGTAGAAGAATAGTCAGACAGATGACGTGGTCACAGTATGGTAGAAGTAGAAGTAGAAGAATAGTCAGACAGATGACGTGGTCACAGTATGGTAGAAGTAGAAGTAGAAGAATAGTCAGACAGATGACGTGGTCACAGTATGGTAGAAGTAGAAGTAGAAGAATAGTCAGACAGATGACGTGGTCACAGTATGGTAGAAGTAGAAGTAGAAGAATAGTCAGACAGATGACGTGGTCACAGTATGGTAGAAGTAGAAGTAGAAGAATAGTCAGACAGATGACGTGGTCACAGTATGGTAGAAGTAGAAGTAGAAGAATAGTCAGACAGATGACGTGGTCACAGTATGGTAGAAGTAGAAGTAGAAGAATAGTCAGACAGATGACGTGGTCACAGTATGGTAGAAGTAGAAGTAGAAGAATAGTCAGACAGATGACGTGGTCACAGTATGGTAGAAGTAGAAGTAGAAGAATAGTCAGACAGATGACGTGGTCACAGTATGGTAGAAGTAGAAGTAGAAGAATAGTCAGACAGATGACGTGGTCACAGTATGGTAGAAGTAGAAGTAGAAGAATAGTCAGACAGATGACGTGGTCACAGTATGGTAGAAGTAGAAGTAGAAGAATAGTCAGACAGATGACGTGGTCACAGTATGGTAGAAGTAGAAGTAGAAGAATAGTCAGACAGATGACGTGGTCACAGTATGGTAGAAGTAGAAGTAGAAGAATAGTCAGACAGATGACGTGGTCACAGTATGGTAGAAGTAGAAGTAGAAGAATAGTCAGACAGATGACGTGGTCACAGTATGGTAGAAGTAGAAGTAGAAGAATAGTCAGACAGATGACGTGGTCACAGTATGGTAGAAGTAGAAGTAGAAGAATAGTCAGACAGATGACGTGGTCACAGTATGGTAGAAGTAGAAGTAGAAGAATAGTCAGACAGATGACGTGGTCACAGTATGGTAGAAGTAGAAGTAGAAGAATAGTCAGACAGATGACGTGGTCACAGTATGGTAGAAGTAGAAGTAGAAGAATAGTCAGACAGATGACGTGGTCACAGTATGGTAGAAGTAGAAGTAGAATAGTCAGACAGATGACGTGGTCACAGTATGGTAGAAGTAGAAGTAGAAGAATAGTCAGACAGATGACGTGGTCACAGTATGGTAGAAGTAGAAGTAGAAGAATAGTCAGACAGATGACGTGGTCACAGTATGGTAGAAGTAGAAGTAGAAGAATAGTCAGACAGATGACGTGGTCACAGTATGGTAGAAGTAGAAGTAGAAGAATAGTCAGACAGATGACGTGGTCACAGTATGGTAGAAGTAGAAGTAGAAGAATAGTCAGACAGATGACGTGGTCACAGTATGGTAGAAGTAGAAGTAGAAGAATAGTCAGACAGATGACGTGGTCACAGTATGGTAGAAGTAGAAGTAGAAGAATAGTCAGACAGATGACGTGGTCACAGTATGGTAGAAGTAGAAGTAGAAGAATAGTCAGACAGATGACGTGGTCACAGTATGGTAGAAGTAGAAGTAGAAGAATAGTCAGACAGATGACGTGGTCACAGTATGGTAGAAGTAGAAGTAGAAGAATAGTCAGACAGATGACGTGGTCACAGTATGGTAGAAGTAGAAGTAGAAGAATAGTCAGACAGATGACGTGGTCACAGTATGGTAGAAGTAGAAGTAGAAGAATAGTCAGACAGATGACGTGGTCACAGTATGGTAGAAGTAGAAGTAGAAGAATAGTCAGACAGATGACGTGGTCACAGTATGGTAGAAGTAGAAGTAGAAGAATAGTCAGACAGATGACGTGGTCACAGTATGGTAGAAGTAGAAGTAGAAGAATAGTCAGACAGATGACGTGGTCACAGTATGGTAGAAGTAGAAGTAGAAGAATAGTCAGACAGATGACGTGGTCACAGTATGGTAGAAGTAGAAGTAGAAGAATAGTCAGACAGATGACGTGGTCACAGTATGGTAGAAGTAGAAGTAGAAGAATAGTCAGACAGATGACGTGGTCACAGTATGGTAGAAGTAGAAGTAGAAGAATAGTCAGACAGATGACGTGGTCACAGTATGGTAGAAGTAGAAGTAGAAGAATAGTCAGACAGATGACGTGGTCACAGTATGGTAGAAGTAGAAGTAGAAGAATAGTCAGACAGATGACGTGGTCACAGTATGGTAGAAGTAGAAGTAGAAGAATAGTCAGACAGATGACGTGGTCACAGTATGGTAGAAGTAGAAGTAGAAGAATAGTCAGACAGATGACGTGGTCACAGTATGGTAGAAGTAGAAGTAGAAGAATAGTCAGACAGATGACGTGGTCACAGTATGGTAGAAGTAGAAGTAGAAGAATAGTCAGACAGATGACGTGGTCACAGTATGGTAGAAGTAGAAGTAGAAGAATAGTCAGACAGATGACGTGGTCACAGTATGGTAGAAGTAGAAGTAGAAGAATAGTCAGACAGATGACGTGGTCACAGTATGGTAGAAGTAGAAGTAGAAGAATAGTCAGACAGATGACGTGGTCACAGTATGGTAGAAGTAGAAGTAGAAGAATAGTCAGACAGATGACGTGGTCACAGTATGGTAGAAGTAGAAGTAGAAGAATAGTCAGACAGATGACGTGGTCACAGTATGGTAGAAGTAGAAGTAGAAGAATAGTCAGACAGATGACGTGGTCACAGTATGGTAGAAGTAGAAGTAGAAGAATAGTCAGACAGATGACGTGGTCACAGTATGGTAGAAGTAGAAGAATAGTCAGACAGATGACGTGGTCACAGTATGGTAGAAGTAGAAGTAGAAGAATAGTCAGACAGATGACGTGGTCACAGTATGGTAGAAGTAGAAGTAGAAGAATAGTCAGACAGATGACGTGGTCACAGTATGGTAGAAGTAGAAGTAGAAGAATAGTCAGACAGATGACGTGGTCACAGTATGGTAGAAGTAGAAGTAGAAGAATAGTCAGACAGATGACGTGGTCACAGTATGGTAGAAGTAGAAGTAGAAGAATAGTCAGACAGATGACGTGGTCACAGTATGGTAGAAGTAGAAGTAGAAGAATAGTCAGACAGATGACGTGGTCACAGTATGGTAGAAGTAGAAGTAGAAGAATAGTCAGACAGATGACGTGGTCACAGTATGGTAGAAGTAGAAGTAGAAGAATAGTCAGACAGATGACGTGGTCACAGTATGGTAGAAGTAGAAGTAGAAGAATAGTCAGACAGATGACGTGGTCACAGTATGGTAGAAGTAGAAGTAGTAGAAGTCGTAGAATAGTCAGACAGATGATGTGGTCACAGTATGGTAGAAGTAGAAGTCGTAGAATAGTCAGACAGATGACGTGGTCACAGTATGGTAGAAGTAGAAGTCGTAGAATAGTCAGACAGATGACGTGGTCACAGTATGGTAGAAGTAGAAGAATAGTCAGACAGATGACGTGGTCACAGTATGGTAGAAGTAGAAGTAGAAGAATAGTCAGACAGATGACGTGGTCACAGTATGGTAGAAGTAGAAGTAGAAGAATAGTCAGACAGATGACGTGGTCACAGTATGGTAGAAGTAGAAGTGACAGAATAGTCAGACAGATGACGTGGTCACAGTATGGTAGAAGTAGAAGTAGAAGAATAGTCAGACAGATGACGTGGTCACAGTATGGTAGAAGTAGAAGTAGAAGAATAGTCAGACAGATGACGTGGTCACAGTATGGTAGAAGTAGAAGTAGAAGAATAGTCAGACAGATGACGTGGTCACAGTATGGTAGAAGTAGAAGTAGAAGAATAGTCAGACAGATGACGTGGTCACAGTATGGTAGAAGTAGAAGTAGAAGAATAGTCAGACAGATGACGTGGTCACAGTATGGTAGAAGTAGAAGAATAGTCAGACAGATGACGTGGTCACAGTATGGTAGAAGTAGAAGTAGAAGAATAGTCAGACAGATGACGTGGTCACAGTATGGTAGAAGTAGAAGAATAGTCAGACAGATGACGTGGTCACAGTATGGTAGAAGTAGAAGTAGAAGAATAGTCAGACAGATGACGTGGTCACAGTATGGTAGAAGTAGAAGTAGAAGAATAGTCAGACAGATGACGTGGTCACAGTATGGTAGAAGTAGAAGAATAGTCAGACAGATGACGTGGTCACAGTATGGTAGAAGTAGAAGTCGTAGAATAGTCAGACAGATGACGTGGTCACAGTATGGTAGAAGTAGAAGTAGAAGAATAGTCAGACAGATGACGTGGTCACAGTATGGTAGAAGTAGAAGAATAGTCAGACAGATGACGTGGTCACAGTATGGTAGAAGTAGAAGTAGAAGAATAGTCAGACAGATGACGTGGTCACAGTATGGTAGAAGTAGAAGTAGAAGAATAGTCAGACAGATGACGTGGTCACAGTATGGTAGAAGTAGAAGTAGAAGAATAGTCAGACAGATGACGTGGTCACAGTATGGTAGAAGTAGAAGTAGAAGAATAGTCAGACAGATGACGTGGTCACAGTATGGTAGAAGTAGAAGTAGAAGAATAGTCAGACAGATGACGTGGTCACAGTATGGTAGAAGTAGAAGAATAGTCAGACAGATGACGTGGTCACAGTATGGTAGAAGTAGAAGTAGAAGAATAGTCAGACAGATGACGTGGTCACAGTATGGTAGAAGTAGAAGTAGAGGAATAGTCAGACAGATGACGTGGTCACAGTATGGTAGAAGTAGAAGTAGAAGAATAGTCAGACAGATGACGTGGTCACAGTATGGTAGAAGTAGAAGTAGAAGAATAGTCAGACAGATGACGTGGTCACAGTATGGTAGAAGTAGAAGTAGAAGAATAGTCAGACAGATGACGTGGTCACAGTATGGTAGAAGTAGAAGTGACAGAATAGTCAGACAGATGACGTGGTCACAGTATGGTAGAAGTAGAAGTGACAGAATAGTCAGACAGATGACGTGGTCACAGTATGGTAGAAGTAGAAGTAGAAGAATAGTCAGACAGATGACGTGGTCACAGTATGGTAGAAGTAGAAGTAGAAGAATAGTCAGACAGATGACGTGGTCACAGTATGGTAGAAGTAGAAGTCGTAGAATAGTCAGACAGATGACGTGGGAAGTAGAAGAATAGTCAGACAGATGACGTGGTCACAGTATGGTAGAAGTAGAAGTAGAAGAATAGTCAGACAGATGACGTGGTCACAGTATGGTAGAAGTAGAAGTAGAAGAATAGTCAGACAGATGACGTGGTCACAGTATGGTAGAAGTAGAAGTAGAAGAATAGTCAGACAGATGACGTGGTCACAGTATGGTAGAAGTAGAAGTAGAAGAATAGTCAGACAGATGACGTGGTCACAGTATGGTAGAAGTAGAAGTAGAAGAATAGTCAGACAGATGACGTGGTCACAGTATGGTAGAAGTAGAAGTAGAAGAATAGTCAGACAGATGACGTGGTCACAGTATGGTAGAAGTAGAAGTAGAAGAATAGTCAGACAGATGACGTGGTCACAGTATGGTAGAAGTAGAAGTAGAAGAATAGTCAGACAGATGACGTGGTCACAGTATGGTAGAAGTAGAAGTAGAAGAATAGTCAGACAGATGACGTGGTCACAGTATGGTAGAAGTAGAAGTAGAAGAATAGTCAGACAGATGACGTGGTCACAGTATGGTAGAAGTAGAAGTAGAAGAATAGTCAGACAGATGACGTGGTCACAGTATGGTAGAAGTAGAAGTAGAAGAATAGTCAGACAGATGACGTGGTCACAGTATGGTAGAAGTAGAAGTAGAAGAATAGTCAGACAGATGACGTGGTCACAGTATGGTAGAAGTAGAAGTAGAAGAATAGTCAGACAGATGACGTGGTCACAGTATGGTAGAAGTAGAAGTAGAAGAATAGTCAGACAGATGACGTGGTCACAGTATGGTAGAAGTAGAAGTAGAAGAATAGTCAGACAGATGACGTGGTCACAGTATGGTAGAAGTAGAAGTAGAAGAATAGTCAGACAGATGACGTGGTCACAGTATGGTAGAAGTAGAAGTAGAAGAATAGTCAGACAGATGACGTGGTCACAGTATGGTAGAAGTAGAAGTAGAAGAATAGTCAGACAGATGACGTGGTCACAGTATGGTAGAAGTAGAAGTAGAAGAATAGTCAGACAGATGACGTGGTCACAGTATGGTAGAAGTAGAAGTAGAAGAATAGTCAGACAGATGACGTGGTCACAGTATGGTAGAAGTAGAAGTAGAAGAATAGTCAGACAGATGACGTGGTCACAGTATGGTAGAAGTAGAAGTAGAAGAATAGTCAGACAGATGACGTGGTCACAGTATGGTAGAAGTAGAAGTAGAAGAATAGTCAGACAGATGACGTGGTCACAGTATGGTAGAAGTAGAAGTAGAAGAATAGTCAGACAGATGACGTGGTCACAGTATGGTAGAAGTAGAAGTAGAAGAATAGTCAGACAGATGACGTGGTCACAGTATGGTAGAAGTAGAAGTAGAAGAATAGTCAGACAGATGACGTGGTCACAGTATGGTAGAAGTAGAAGTAGAAGAATAGTCAGACAGATGACGTGGTCACAGTATGGTAGAAGTAGAAGTAGAAGAATAGTCAGACAGATGACGTGGTCACAGTATGGTAGAAGTAGAAGTAGAAGAATAGTCAGACAGATGACGTGGTCACAGTATGGTAGAAGTAGAAGTAGAAGAATAGTCAGACAGATGACGTGGTCACAGTATGGTAGAAGTAGAAGTAGAAGAATAGTCAGACAGATGACGTGGTCACAGTATGGTAGAAGTAGAAGTAGAAGAATAGTCAGACAGATGACGTGGTCACAGTATGGTAGAAGTAGAAGTAGAAGAATAGTCAGACAGATGACGTGGTCACAGTATGGTAGAAGTAGAAGTAGAAGAATAGTCAGACAGATGACGTGGTCACAGTATGGTAGAAGTAGAAGTAGAAGAATAGTCAGACAGATGACGTGGTCACAGTATGGTAGAAGTAGAAGTAGAAGAATAGTCAGACAGATGACGTGGTCACAGTATGGTAGAAGTAGAAGTAGAAGAATAGTCAGACAGATGACGTGGTCACAGTATGGTAGAAGTAGAAGTAGAAGAATAGTCAGACAGATGACGTGGTCACAGTATGGTAGAAGTAGAAGTAGAAGAATAGTCAGACAGATGACGTGGTCACAGTATGGTAGAAGTAGAAGTAGAAGAATAGTCAGACAGATGACGTGGTCACAGTATGGTAGAAGTAGAAGTAGAAGAATAGTCAGACAGATGACGTGGTCACAGTATGGTAGAAGTAGAAGTAGAAGAATAGTCAGACAGATGACGTGGTCACAGTATGGTAGAAGTAGAAGTAGAAGAATAGTCAGACAGATGACGTGGTCACAGTATGGTAGAAGTAGAAGTAGAAGAATAGTCAGACAGATGACGTGGTCACAGTATGGTAGAAGTAGAAGTAGAAGAATAGTCAGACAGATGACGTGGTCACAGTATGGTAGAAGTAGAAGTAGAAGAATAGTCAGACAGATGACGTGGTCACAGTATGGTAGAAGTAGAAGTAGAAGAATAGTCAGACAGATGACGTGGTCACAGTATGGTAGAAGTAGAAGTAGAAGAATAGTCAGACAGATGACGTGGTCACAGTATGGTAGAAGTAGAAGTAGAAGAATAGTCAGACAGATGACGTGGTCACAGTATGGTAGAAGTAGAAGTAGAAGAATAGTCAGACAGATGACGTGGTCACAGTATGGTAGAAGTAGAAGTAGAAGAATAGTCAGACAGATGACGTGGTCACAGTATGGTAGAAGTAGAAGTAGAAGAATAGTCAGACAGATGACGTGGTCACAGTATGGTAGAAGTAGAAGTAGAAGAATAGTCAGACAGATGACGTGGTCACAGTATGGTAGAAGTAGAAGTAGAAGAATAGTCAGACAGATGACGTGGTCACAGTATGGTAGAAGTAGAAGTAGAAGAATAGTCAGACAGATGACGTGGTCACAGTATGGTAGAAGTAGAAGTAGAAGAATAGTCAGACAGATGACGTGGTCACAGTATGGTAGAAGTAGAAGTAGAAGAATAGTCAGACAGATGACGTGGTCACAGTATGGTAGAAGTAGAAGTAGAAGAATAGTCAGACAGATGACGTGGTCACAGTATGGTAGAAGTAGAAGTAGAAGAATAGTCAGACAGATGACGTGGTCACAGTATGGTAGAAGTAGAAGTAGAAGAATAGTCAGACAGATGACGTGGTCACAGTATGGTAGAAGTAGAAGTAGAAGAATAGTCAGACAGATGACGTGGTCACAGTATGGTAGAAGTAGAAGTAGAAGAATAGTCAGACAGATGACGTGGTCACAGTATGGTAGAAGTAGAAGTAGAAGAATAGTCAGACAGATGACGTGGTCACAGTATGGTAGAAGTAGAAGTAGAAGAATAGTCAGACAGATGACGTGGTCACAGTATGGTAGAAGTAGAAGTAGAAGAATAGTCAGACAGATGACGTGGTCACAGTATGGTAGAAGTAGAAGTAGAAGAATAGTCAGACAGATGACGTGGTCACAGTATGGTAGAAGTAGAAGTAGAAGAATAGTCAGACAGATGACGTGGTCACAGTATGGTAGAAGTAGAAGTAGAAGAATAGTCAGACAGATGACGTGGTCACAGTATGGTAGAAGTAGAAGTAGAAGAATAGTCAGACAGATGACGTGGTCACAGTATGGTAGAAGTAGAAGTAGAAGAATAGTCAGACAGATGACGTGGTCACAGTATGGTAGAAGTAGAAGTAGAAGAATAGTCAGACAGATGACGTGGTCACAGTATGGTAGAAGTAGAAGTAGAAGAATAGTCAGACAGATGACGTGGTCACAGTATGGTAGAAGTAGAAGTAGAAGAATAGTCAGACAGATGACGTGGTCACAGTATGGTAGAAGTAGAAGTAGAAGAATAGTCAGACAGATGACGTGGTCACAGTATGGTAGAAGTAGAAGTAGAAGAATAGTCAGACAGATGACGTGGTCACAGTATGGTAGAAGTAGAAGTAGAAGAATAGTCAGACAGATGACGTGGTCACAGTATGGTAGAAGTAGAAGTAGAAGAATAGTCAGACAGATGACGTGGTCACAGTATGGTAGAAGTAGAAGTAGAAGAATAGTCAGACAGATGACGTGGTCACAGTATGGTAGAAGTAGAAGTAGAAGAATAGTCAGACAGATGACGTGGTCACAGTATGGTAGAAGTAGAAGTAGAAGAATAGTCAGACAGATGACGTGGTCACAGTATGGTAGAAGTAGAAGTAGAAGAATAGTCAGACAGATGACGTGGTCACAGTATGGTAGAAGTAGAAGTAGAAGAATAGTCAGACAGATGACGTGGTCACAGTATGGTAGAAGTAGAAGTAGAAGAATAGTCAGACAGATGACGTGGTCACAGTATGGTAGAAGTAGAAGTAGAAGAATAGTCAGACAGATGACGTGGTCACAGTATGGTAGAAGTAGAAGTAGAAGAATAGTCAGACAGATGACGTGGTCACAGTATGGTAGAAGTAGAAGTAGAAGAATAGTCAGACAGATGACGTGGTCACAGTATGGTAGAAGTAGAAGTAGAAGAATAGTCAGACAGATGACGTGGTCACAGTATGGTAGAAGTAGAAGTAGAAGAATAGTCAGACAGATGACGTGGTCACAGTATGGTAGAAGTAGAAGTAGAAGAATAGTCAGACAGATGACGTGGTCACAGTATGGTAGAAGTAGAAGTAGAAGAATAGTCAGACAGATGACGTGGTCACAGTATGGTAGAAGTAGAAGTAGAAGAATAGTCAGACAGATGACGTGGTCACAGTATGGTAGAAGTAGAAGTAGAAGAATAGTCAGACAGATGACGTGGTCACAGTATGGTAGAAGTAGAAGTAGAAGAATAGTCAGACAGATGACGTGGTCACAGTATGGTAGAAGTAGAAGTAGAAGAATAGTCAGACAGATGACGTGGTCACAGTATGGTAGAAGTAGAAGTAGAAGAATAGTCAGACAGATGACGTGGTCACAGTATGGTAGAAGTAGAAGTAGAAGAATAGTCAGACAGATGACGTGGTCACAGTATGGTAGAAGTAGAAGTAGAAGAATAGTCAGACAGATGACGTGGTCACAGTATGGTAGAAGTAGAAGTAGAAGAATAGTCAGACAGATGACGTGGTCACAGTATGGTAGAAGTAGAAGTAGAAGAATAGTCAGACAGATGACGTGGTCACAGTATGGTAGAAGTAGAAGTAGAAGAATAGTCAGACAGATGACGTGGTCACAGTATGGTAGAAGTAGAAGTAGAAGAATAGTCAGACAGATGACGTGGTCACAGTATGGTAGAAGTAGAAGTAGAAGAATAGTCAGACAGATGACGTGGTCACAGTATGGTAGAAGTAGAAGTAGAAGAATAGTCAGACAGATGACGTGGTCACAGTATGGTAGAAGTAGAAGTAGAAGAATAGTCAGACAGATGACGTGGTCACAGTATGGTAGAAGTAGAAGTAGAAGAATAGTCAGACAGATGACGTGGTCACAGTATGGTAGAAGTAGAAGTAGAAGAATAGTCAGACAGATGACGTGGTCACAGTATGGTAGAAGTAGAAGTAGAAGAATAGTCAGACAGATGACGTGGTCACAGTATGGTAGAAGTAGAAGTAGAAGAATAGTCAGACAGATGACGTGGTCACAGTATGGTAGAAGTAGAAGTAGAAGAATAGTCAGACAGATGACGTGGTCACAGTATGGTAGAAGTAGAAGTAGAAGAATAGTCAGACAGATGACGTGGTCACAGTATGGTAGAAGTAGAAGTAGAAGAATAGTCAGACAGATGACGTGGTCACAGTATGGTAGAAGTAGAAGTAGAAGAATAGTCAGACAGATGACGTGGTCACAGTATGGTAGAAGTAGAAGTAGAAGAATAGTCAGACAGATGACGTGGTCACAGTATGGTAGAAGTAGAAGTAGAAGAATAGTCAGACAGATGACGTGGTCACAGTATGGTAGAAGTAGAAGTAGAAGAATAGTCAGACAGATGACGTGGTCACAGTATGGTAGAAGTAGAAGTAGAAGAATAGTCAGACAGATGACGTGGTCACAGTATGGTAGAAGTAGAAGTAGAAGAATAGTCAGACAGATGACGTGGTCACAGTATGGTAGAAGTAGAAGTAGAAGAATAGTCAGACAGATGACGTGGTCACAGTATGGTAGAAGTAGAAGTAGAAGAATAGTCAGACAGATGACGTGGTCACAGTATGGTAGAAGTAGAAGTAGAAGAATAGTCAGACAGATGACGTGGTCACAGTATGGTAGAAGTAGAAGTAGAAGAATAGTCAGACAGATGACGTGGTCACAGTATGGTAGAAGTAGAAGTAGAAGAATAGTCAGACAGATGACGTGGTCACAGTATGGTAGAAGTAGAAGTAGAAGAATAGTCAGACAGATGACGTGGTCACAGTATGGTAGAAGTAGAAGTAGAAGAATAGTCAGACAGATGACGTGGTCACAGTATGGTAGAAGTAGAAGTAGAAGAATAGTCAGACAGATGACGTGGTCACAGTATGGTAGAAGTAGAAGTAGAAGAATAGTCAGACAGATGACGTGGTCACAGTATGGTAGAAGTAGAAGTAGAAGAATAGTCAGACAGATGACGTGGTCACAGTATGGTAGAAGTAGAAGTAGAAGAATAGTCAGACAGATGACGTGGTCACAGTATGGTAGAAGTAGAAGTAGAAGAATAGTCAGACAGATGACGTGGTCACAGTATGGTAGAAGTAGAAGTAGAAGAATAGTCAGACAGATGACGTGGTCACAGTATGGTAGAAGTAGAAGTAGAAGAATAGTCAGACAGATGACGTGGTCACAGTATGGTAGAAGTAGAAGTAGAAGAATAGTCAGACAGATGACGTGGTCACAGTATGGTAGAAGTAGAAGTAGAAGAATAGTCAGACAGATGACGTGGTCACAGTATGGTAGAAGTAGAAGTAGAAGAATAGTCAGACAGATGACGTGGTCACAGTATGGTAGAAGTAGAAGTAGAAGAATAGTCAGACAGATGACGTGGTCACAGTATGGTAGAAGTAGAAGTAGAAGAATAGTCAGACAGATGACGTGGTCACAGTATGGTAGAAGTAGAAGTAGAAGAATAGTCAGACAGATGACGTGGTCACAGTATGGTAGAAGTAGAAGTAGAAGAATAGTCAGACAGATGACGTGGTCACAGTATGGTAGAAGTAGAAGTAGAAGAATAGTCAGACAGATGACGTGGTCACAGTATGGTAGAAGTAGAAGTAGAAGAATAGTCAGACAGATGACGTGGTCACAGTATGGTAGAAGTAGAAGTAGAAGAATAGTCAGACAGATGACGTGGTCACAGTATGGTAGAAGTAGAAGTAGAAGAATAGTCAGACAGATGACGTGGTCACAGTATGGTAGAAGTAGAAGTAGAAGAATAGTCAGACAGATGACGTGGTCACAGTATGGTAGAAGTAGAAGTAGAAGAATAGTCAGACAGATGACGTGGTCACAGTATGGTAGAAGTAGAAGTAGAAGAATAGTCAGACAGATGACGTGGTCACAGTATGGTAGAAGTAGAAGTAGAAGAATAGTCAGACAGATGACGTGGTCACAGTATGGTAGAAGTAGAAGTAGAAGAATAGTCAGACAGATGACGTGGTCACAGTATGGTAGAAGTAGAAGTAGAAGAATAGTCAGACAGATGACGTGGTCACAGTATGGTAGAAGTAGAAGTAGAAGAATAGTCAGACAGATGACGTGGTCACAGTATGGTAGAAGTAGAAGTAGAAGAATAGTCAGACAGATGACGTGGTCACAGTATGGTAGAAGTAGAAGTAGAAGAATAGTCAGACAGATGACGTGGTCACAGTATGGTAGAAGTAGAAGTAGAAGAATAGTCAGACAGATGACGTGGTCACAGTATGGTAGAAGTAGAAGTAGAAGAATAGTCAGACAGATGACGTGGTCACAGTATGGTAGAAGTAGAAGTAGAAGAATAGTCAGACAGATGACGTGGTCACAGTATGGTAGAAGTAGAAGTAGAAGAATAGTCAGACAGATGACGTGGTCACAGTATGGTAGAAGTAGAAGTAGAAGAATAGTCAGACAGATGACGTGGTCACAGTATGGTAGAAGTAGAAGTAGAAGAATAGTCAGACAGATGACGTGGTCACAGTATGGTAGAAGTAGAAGTAGAAGAATAGTCAGACAGATGACGTGGTCACAGTATGGTAGAAGTAGAAGTAGAAGAATAGTCAGACAGATGACGTGGTCACAGTATGGTAGAAGTAGAAGTAGAAGAATAGTCAGACAGATGACGTGGTCACAGTATGGTAGAAGTAGAAGTAGAAGAATAGTCAGACAGATGACGTGGTCACAGTATGGTAGAAGTAGAAGTAGAAGAATAGTCAGACAGATGACGTGGTCACAGTATGGTAGAAGTAGAAGTAGAAGAATAGTCAGACAGATGACGTGGTCACAGTATGGTAGAAGTAGAAGTAGAAGAATAGTCAGACAGATGACGTGGTCACAGTATGGTAGAAGTAGAAGTAGAAGAATAGTCAGACAGATGACGTGGTCACAGTATGGTAGAAGTAGAAGTAGAAGAATAGTCAGACAGATGACGTGGTCACAGTATGGTAGAAGTAGAAGTAGAAGAATAGTCAGACAGATGACGTGGTCACAGTATGGTAGAAGTAGAAGTAGAATAGTCAGACAGATGACGTGGTCACAGTATGGTAGAAGTAGAAGTAGAAGAATAGTCAGACAGATGACGTGGTCACAGTATGGTAGAAGTAGAAGTAGAAGAATAGTCAGACAGATGACGTGGTCACAGTATGGTAGAAGTAGAAGTAGAAGAATAGTCAGACAGATGACGTGGTCACAGTATGGTAGAAGTAGAAGTAGAAGAATAGTCAGACAGATGACGTGGTCACAGTATGGTAGAAGTAGAAGTAGAAGAATAGTCAGACAGATGACGTGGTCACAGTATGGTAGAAGTAGAAGTAGAAGAATAGTCAGACAGATGACGTGGTCACAGTATGGTAGAAGTAGAAGTAGAAGAATAGTCAGACAGATGACGTGGTCACAGTATGGTAGAAGTAGAAGTAGAAGAATAGTCAGACAGATGACGTGGTCACAGTATGGTAGAAGTAGAAGTAGAAGAATAGTCAGACAGATGACGTGGTCACAGTATGGTAGAAGTAGAAGTAGAAGAATAGTCAGACAGATGACGTGGTCACAGTATGGTAGAAGTAGAAGTAGAAGAATAGTCAGACAGATGACGTGGTCACAGTATGGTAGAAGTAGAAGTAGAAGAATAGTCAGACAGATGACGTGGTCACAGTATGGTAGAAGTAGAAGTAGAAGAATAGTCAGACAGATGACGTGGTCACAGTATGGTAGAAGTAGAAGTAGAAGAATAGTCAGACAGATGACGTGGTCACAGTATGGTAGAAGTAGAAGTAGAAGAATAGTCAGACAGATGACGTGGTCACAGTATGGTAGAAGTAGAAGAATAGTCAGACAGATGACGTGGTCACAGTATGGTAGAAGTAGAAGTAGAAGAATAGTCAGACAGATGACGTGGTCACAGTATGGTAGAAGTAGAAGTAGAAGAATAGTCAGACAGATGACGTGGTCACAGTATGGTAGAAGTAGAAGTAGAAGAATAGTCAGACAGATGACGTGGTCACAGTATGGTAGAAGTAGAAGTAGAAGAATAGTCAGACAGATGACGTGGTCACAGTATGGTAGAAGTAGAAGTAGAAGAATAGTCAGACAGATGACGTGGTCACAGTATGGTAGAAGTAGAAGTAGAAGAATAGTCAGACAGATGACGTGGTCACAGTATGGTAGAAGTAGAAGTAGAAGAATAGTCAGACAGATGACGTGGTCACAGTATGGTAGAAGTAGAAGTAGAAGAATAGTCAGACAGATGACGTGGTCACAGTATGGTAGAAGTAGAAGTAGAAGAATAGTCAGACAGATGACGTGGTCACAGTATGGTAGAAGTAGAAGTAGAAGAATAGTCAGACAGATGACGTGGTCACAGTATGGTAGAAGTAGAAGTGACAGAATAGTCAGACAGATGACGTGGTCACAGTATGGTAGAAGTAGAAGTAGAAGAATAGTCAGACAGATGACGTGGTCACAGTATGGTAGAAGTAGAAGTCGTAGAATAGTCAGACAGATGACGTGGTCACAGTATGGTAGAAGTAGAAGTAGAAGAATAGTCAGACAGATGACGTGGTCACAGTATGGTAGAAGTAGAAGTAGAAGAATAGTCAGACAGATGACGTGGTCACAGTATGGTAGAAGTAGAAGTAGAAGAATAGTCAGACAGATGACGTGGTCACAGTATGGTAGAAGTAGAAGAATAGTCAGACAGATGACGTGGTCACAGTATGGTAGAAGTAGAAGTAGAAGAATAGTCAGACAGATGACGTGGTCACAGTATGGTAGAAGTAGAAGTAGAAGAATAGTCAGACAGATGACGTGGTCACAGTATGGTAGAAGTAGAAGTAGAAGAATAGTCAGACAGATGACGTGGTCACAGTATGGTAGAAGTAGAAGTAGAAGAATAGTCAGACAGATGACGTGGTCACAGTATGGTAGAAGTAGAAGTCGTAGAATAGTCAGACAGATGACGTGGTCACAGTATGGTAGAAGTAGAAGTAGAAGAATAGTCAGACAGATGACGTGGTCACAGTATGGTAGAAGTAGAAGTAGAAGAATAGTCAGACAGATGACGTGGTCACAGTATGGTAGAAGTAGAAGTCGTAGAATAGTCAGACAGATGACGTGGTCACAGTATGGTAGAAGTAGAAGAATAGTCAGACAGATGACGTGGTCACAGTATGGTAGAAGTAGAAGTAGAAGAATAGTCAGACAGATGACGTGGTCACAGTATGGTAGAAGTAGAAGAATAGTCAGACAGATGACGTGGTCACAGTATGGTAGAAGTAGAAGTAGAAGAATAGTCAGACAGATGACGTGGTCACAGTATGGTAGAAGTAGAAGTGACAGAATAGTCAGACAGATGACGTGGTCACAGTATGGTAGAAGTAGAAGTAGAAGAATAGTCAGACAGATGACGTGGTCACAGTATGGTAGAAGTAGAAGTAGAAGAATAGTCAGACAGATGACGTGGTCACAGTATGGTAGAAGTAGAAGTAGAAGAATAGTCAGACAGATGACGTGGTCACAGTATGGTAGAAGTAGAAGTAGAGGAATAGTCAGACAGATGACGTGGTCACAGTATGGTAGAAGTAGAAGTAGAAGAATAGTCAGACAGATGACGTGGTCACAGTATGGTAGAAGTAGAAGTAGAAGAATAGTCAGACAGATGACGTGGTCACAGTATGGTAGAAGTAGAAGAATAGTCAGACAGATGACGTGGTCACAGTATGGTAGAAGTAGAAGTAGAAGAATAGTCAGACAGATGACGTGGTCACAGTATGGTAGAAGTAGAAGTAGAAGAATAGTCAGACAGATGACGTGGTCACAGTATGGTAGAAGTAGAAGTAGAAGAATAGTCAGACAGATGACGTGGTCACAGTATGGTAGAAGTAGAAGTAGAAGAATAGTCAGACAGATGACGTGGTCACAGTATGGTAGAAGTAGAAGTAGAAGAATAGTCAGACAGATGACGTGGTCACAGTATGGTAGAAGTAGAAGTAGAAGAATAGTCAGACAGATGACGTGGTCACAGTATGGTAGAAGTAGAAGAATAGTCAGACAGATGACGTGGTCACAGTATGGTAGAAGTAGAAGTAGAAGAATAGTCAGACAGATGACGTGGTCACAGTATGGTAGAAGTAGAAGTAGAAGAATAGTCAGACAGATGACGTGGTCACAGTATGGTAGAAGTAGAAGAATAGTCAGACAGATGACGTGGTCACAGTATGGTAGAAGTAGAAGTAGAAGAATAGTCAGACAGATGACGTGGTCACAGTATGGTAGAAGTAGAAGAATAGTCAGACAGATGACGTGGTCACAGTATGGTAGAAGTAGAAGTAGAAGAATAGTCAGACAGATGACGTGGTCACAGTATGGTAGAAGTAGAAGTAGAAGAATAGTCAGACAGATGACGTGGTCACAGTATGGTAGAAGTAGAAGTAGAAGAATAGTCAGACAGATGACGTGGTCACAGTATGGTAGAAGTAGAAGTAGAAGAATAGTCAGACAGATGACGTGGTCACAGTATGGTAGAAGTAGAAGTCGTAGAATAGTCAGACAGATGACGTGGTCACAGTATGGTAGAAGTAGAAGTCGTAGAATAGTCAGACAGATGACGTGGTCACAGTATGGTAGAAGTAGAAGAATAGTCAGACAGATGACGTGGTCACAGTATGGTAGAAGTAGAAGTGACAGAATAGTCAGACAGATGACGTGGTCACAGTATGGTAGAAGTAGAAGTAGAAGAATAGTCAGACAGATGACGTGGTCACAGTATGGTAGAAGTAGAAGTAGAAGAATAGTCAGACAGATGACGTGGTCACAGTATGGTAGAAGTAGAAGTAGAAGAATAGTCAGACAGATGACGTGGTCACAGTATGGTAGAAGTAGAAGTAGAAGAATAGTCAGACAGATGACGTGGTCACAGTATGGTAGAAGTAGAAGTAGAAGAATAGTCAGACAGATGACGTGGTCACAGTATGGTAGAAGTAGAAGTAGAAGAATAGTCAGACAGATGACGTGGTCACAGTATGGTAGAAGTAGAAGAATAGTCAGACAGATGACGTGGTCACAGTATGGTAGAAGTAGAAGTAGAAGAATAGTCAGACAGATGACGTGGTCACAGTATGGTAGAAGTAGAAGTAGAAGAATAGTCAGACAGATGACGTGGTCACAGTATGGTAGAAGTAGAAGTAGAAGAATAGTCAGACAGATGACGTGGTCACAGTATGGTAGAAGTAGAAGTGACAGAATAGTCAGACAGATGACGTGGTCACAGTATGGTAGAAGTAGAAGTGACAGAATAGTCAGACAGATGACGTGGTCACAGTATGGTAGAAGTAGAAGTAGAAGAATAGTCAGACAGATGACGTGGTCACAGTATGGTAGAAGTAGAAGAATAGTCAGACAGATGACGTGGTCACAGTATGGTAGAAGTAGAAGTAGAAGAATAGTCAGACAGATGACGTGGTCACAGTATGGTAGAAGTAGAAGTAGAAGAATAGTCAGACAGATGACGTGGTCACAGTATGGTAGAAGTAGAAGTAGAAGAATAGTCAGACAGATGACGTGGTCACAGTATGGTAGAAGAATAGTCAGACAGATGACGTGGTCACAGTATGGTAGAAGTAGAAGTAGAAGAATAGTCAGACAGATGACGTGGTCACAGTATGGTAGAAGTAGAAGTGACAGAATAGTCAGACAGATGACGTGGTCACAGTATGGTAGAAGTAGAAGTGACAGAATAGTCAGACAGATGACGTGGTCACAGTATGGTAGAAGTAGAAGTAGAAGAATAGTCAGACAGATGACGTGGTCACAGTATGGTAGAAGTAGAAGAATAGTCAGACAGATGACGTGGTCACAGTATGGTAGAAGTAGAAGTAGAAGAATAGTCAGACAGATGACGTGGTCACAGTATGGTAGAAGTAGAAGTAGAAGAATAGTCAGACAGATGACGTGGTCACAGTATGGTAGAAGTAGAAGTGACAGAATAGTCAGACAGATGACGTGGTCACAGTATGGTAGAAGTAGAAGTGACAGAATAGTCAGACAGATGACGTGGTCACAGTATGGTAGAAGTAGAAGTAGAAGAATAGTCAGACAGATGACGTGGTCACAGTATGGTAGAAGTAGAAGAATAGTCAGACAGATGACGTGGTCACAGTATGGTAGAAGTAGAAGTAGAAGAATAGTCAGACAGATGACGTGGTCACAGTATGGTAGAAGTAGAAGTAGAAGAATAGTCAGACAGATGACGTGGTCACAGTATGGTAGAAGTAGAAGTAGAAGAATAGTCAGACAGATGACGTGGTCACAGTATGGTAGAAGTAGAAGTCGTAGAAATCTACAAGAATAATCAACATACATTACAATTTACATGTATGAACAATTCACGGTAAATTTTTTTTACATTTATTTGTTTTTTAAATCGGTAGGCGGTAGAAGACTTAAAAATTCGGTAGACTACCGCGTAAATCGGTAGGGTTGTCATGTATGTATTTACGTTACGTTTGAAACTACACGGTACGTTTACGAATTTTGTGAATATGAAATTATGATTGTGTGTCGCTTGATACTGTAAACAGATTAAATAGTTTACTTTCTTAGGTGTCTGTTTGTGCTTCCTGTCTCTTTTTCTTTGTCTTCCCATGATCAAGTCGGTGTTTTTTTTTGTTTTTTTTTTCCTTTCACTTATTTTTCGGACATGTGTGATTTCTCTTCGTCTGGTACCCAAGTATCTCAACTAAGGTACTTGTAACAGTTCGAAAAAATTTATGGGTTAGCCCAAAAAGAAGAAAACTTACCCCGTACATTCAGATAGAGCTAAATTAGGTGTCACAACAAATGACATATGTTATGTAAAAAGAAAGGAATAGACATTACCATAGATACATAATTACAACAACTAAATATATCAATTTTCAACTTCGGGGATAGGTTACGACTTCTCTCAAAATTAAGGATTTGAGGTCTAATAAAACCACTGGTAAACTTTCATAAATGCTTTATTTCCTAATGATGGCCTTCCTGGTTACAATGTAAAGGTAAGTGATGATCAACAACCAGAATTCATAAGTCTAAGTGAATTTTACATAATTGGGTCATTCTCTGACAACTTTTACAATAGTGACGGTAAAGACTGCAATTGTGTCCCATTAATATTACAGAAAAACAACAAATTGAAATTAAAATAAAAGTAGATATGACGGTTGTTCATGTTAAATTGTATTTATTTCATTAAAAGATTAATAAAATGCATTAAGGTATACGCCAAATAATGGATTTACAAATTCTCTTTTTTACCGTCACATATAGAATAATACACGTGACGGTAATGTCCCAAAACATGGATGATTATAGAAAAAAAAAGAATTAATACTTCAAAAATGGTGTTTCTTTATGTTTTATAGGTTTAATCATTACAGTAAACATTGAATAATAATATGCTTAAAGATTTATATATTTTGCATGTAAAATATTTCCTTTATTTACTCTGAAATGCGTGTTCTACGAATTTCGATCTTTACCGACACGAAAATTTAACATTGAAGAACGTCTAATATACAGGTGACTCTGAGATCGAAGTCACGTTGGTGCTTTCCTTTTTACTTCATCGATGTAAAGAAACGGTATCGTTGATCGACTCTCAGCAGGATTCAAAGAAACAAGCCAGTATCTCCATTAAAATGCATTAGTACCTGTACTCAACGTCTTTACCAAATATAATAGAAGTTCCTCAGTTCACCTGCTACAACATTTTAAACGTCATGTGAAAATAAAACGTTGTTCCCAATAGCAATGTACATATTCCACCTTTAGAAATATTTTCTGTAATACACGGAATCAATACCGAAATGCTGAATTTTCTCTACCGTAAGTCTTTGCCGTCACAATTTCATATTACAGTCGTGACGGTAAAGACAACCACATACTTTTAATCACTTTTATTTAGCATCAGGAATGACTTTGAGCACCGTTAAAGGCGTTATATTCAACCTCGTGCATTTGATTTATGTTTGTAGTTGCCCCACGGTTATTATAAACCAAAATGTCTTTACCGTCACATACGTTTTATTTACCGTCACAAATTTTCCTTTGCGTCACGAACTCAAACATGTTTTATGTATATTATATTTGTAATTATACAACATATGTAACCTTAAATGACACTGTAGTAGCACATCTATAACCCAGTTCAGTTATTTTTTTACCATTGAGCAATAGTTAAAGAATATAGCAAAAATATATACATCCCGGATCTCAACTTTGAAATTATGACACACAAACCTTTTCAATACTTCGTAGATATAAGAAAAAAATATATAAGTAATTCTACATGTATCAACAGAACAAATCATTCGTTTATATTCATATCGGTTTTATCGTTTATGTTGAAGAAAAAGTAAGAATATATGCGTTTAAGATATTGTGACGGTAAAGACAAATATTTCTCCCACACGAGAATAAAAGGCATAGAAAAAATATAATTCTGATTAAACAGCTTGCCAAACACTTAATTCTGTCTCAAGGATGGTTAATTAAACGAACTGTACAAAATGAACCATTTGTGACAAAATTCCCTCTCATACTGACAAATCTCGGTATTTGGAAAAGTCAAGTTATCGGAGAATGACCCAATTATTACTTTTCTAAATAAACTAAAAATAGTTGAAAATACCAACCCCTTCAGAGATTCACATGCCCCTTCTTGTCTCTCAGGGCGCCAGACCGATGTACCGGCTGAACCCCCTCTCATAGGCCCTGATTACAACAATACAACATCATCCATTACATTACAAATATAGTACGCTGACTTTATAATTTGATTCAGACTTCAAGTAAAATTAAAGAAGCAGGAGGTAATCTTTACACGAAATAAATAAATATCACTTACTTTGGTATCTTTAAACTTTTCTCACTCACTCAAGACGTATAGACGAATCACCAGATGTACATCTATTAATAAGTAAGAAGTTGGGGGACGTATTAAATCCACAAGACAAGAAAAAAGAAAAAGAGGAAGAAAAAAGAAAAAGCAAAAAAAGAAGAAGAAAAAAAAAGAAAAAAGGTAATGCAGCCAATAACTATTTAGTTATAGCCAGTCACAAGCCTGGTTAAATGCAGAGTGACCTACTATTGGGTGACTTAGGGGATCAAATGTACAATTTCATTCATTTGACTCTTAGGTTATTTAGTAGAAATACCAGTGAGAAAGCGGACGTGATAGAAAACACCATTGGAGTACTACACAACATAGTCTATAACGAATATATCCGAAATCACTGGAAAAAATGGTTGTGTAATTATTGAAGGGGCTCCCCATGAAAATAAAATGGCGGGAAATAAGGTTATAGGACCCGGATGTCCTAGAGAGCACCCCAAGGACAGTTCCGATACCACATGCGCGCTCCCATATTTTCCAGGGGAAGCCCTACGGGTGACGTTTGATCGGATATCGTAAAACTTCCGGTGGCGCATGCGCGCACTCCACCCTTCCAGTTTCACGTGACGTTTAATTACGTCATTTCCGGTGAAAAGGTCCCACTAGGGCACACCCCCACCGTTCCAAGGGAACCCCTTCGGGTCATGTGACGCTTGATGACTACTATAGTAAGAAAAAAGCGCGGGAACCGGTTGCGCATGCGATACTTCTGGTCACGTGACATCATTTCCGGTAAGACCTTCTTGCTCCTCCTCAAATGCGACTTTGGCTGTCCCTATCTACTACTTACCAAAGACGTTGAGATTTGAATGGAAATTCCTAATTATTCCGTTTCAAGTTATTTAAACCTTATTCCAATACGTGTATTTTGTATGAAATGTGTTAATTTGATTGAAATACGATTTGATGCATATATTTATGCCCCATATTTCCTTGTACTTTGACATATAATCTTTGAGATCACTGCGCAGATACCGGAAGTTGAATTCGGGGGCAAATACGGATATTTGAGGGCGAATGTGGATATGTTCGAATTCATCCCGGTTAATATTTCAACACCGACTTCTAGCTATTATTAGACATGCAAAAACGAACATATTGCAACGAAATATGTGATAATATGTGTTATCTTTATATTCTATCTGATATATACTTATCTTCTTGACAAGAGGGAAGTCCTTCTCAATGTTTTGTGATTGGGCTGTTAGATCATTGTTTGTTCGTTTTCGTTTGGCCATTGTATTGTCTGTCCTTGATTTACCGCTTCAGATTGCCCAATTGGTGTCTTCAAACTTTTCTTATCTTGGTTCAAGGATTTACATCCTTGCTTGGTTAAATTTGAACGAACAATCATCTCTCACTTTAACTCACTGAACACAAAAAGACAATAACATATGACGTTGGAAATCCAGGGCCAGACTTGAGACAGGCACAAACATGCGGCGGTGTTAAACCGGTTAATGGGATCCCAACCCTTCCTATTGATAACTCGATTCTAAAGTATATATGTGTTTATTGTAGTATTTGTTTCCAGATTGTTCCTTTGTTTTGCCTGTATTATTAATGTTGTGTGTGTGCTTTGAACGTTCCCTTGTTTTATCTGTGTGTTTATTGCTTGGTTTGTATCCAGAGCGTCTCCTTGTTGTGTTTTGCCTGTTTATTGTGGGTTTCTATCCAGAGCGTCTCCTTGTTGTGTTTTGCCTGTTTATTGTGAGTTTCTATCCAGAGCGTCCTCTTGTTGTGTTTTGTCTGTTTATTGCTTGGTCTCTATCCAGAGCGTCCTCTTGTTGTGTTTTGCCTGTTTATTGTGGGTTTCTATCCAGAGCGTCTCCTTGTGTTTTGCCTGTTTATTGTGGGTTTCTATCCAGAGCGTCTCCTTGTTGTGTTTTGCCTGTTTATTGTGAGTTTCTATCCAGAGCGTCCCCTTGTTGTGTTTTGTCTGTTTATTGCTTGGTCTCTATCCAGAGCGTCCTCTTGTTGTGTTTTGCCTGTTTATTGTGGGTTTCTATCCAGAGCGTCCTCTTGTTGTGTTTTGTCTGTTTATTGCTTGGTCTCTATCCAGAGCGTCCTCTTGTTGTGTTTTGCCTGTTTATTGTGGGTTTCTATCCAGAGCGTCCTCTTGTTGTGTTTTGTCTGTTTATTGCTTGGTCTCTATCCAGAGCGTCCTCTTGTTGTGTTTTGCCTGTTTATTGTGGGTTTCTATCCAGAGCGTCCTCTTGTTGTGTTTTGCCTGTTTATTGTGGGTTTCTATCCAGAGCGTCTCCTTGTTGTGTTTTGCCTGTTTATTGTGAGTTTCTATCCAGAGCGTCCCCTTGTTGTGTTTTGCCTGTTTATTGTGGGTTTCTATCCAGAGCGTCCTCTTGTTGTGTTTTGTCTGTTTATTGCTTGGTCTCTATCCAGAGCGTCCTCTTGTTGTGTTTTGCCTGTTTATTGTGGGTTTCTATCCAGAGCGTCCTCTTGTTGTGTTTTGTCTGTTTATTGCTTGGTCTCTATCCAGAGCGTCCTCTTGTTGTGTTTTGCCTGTTTATTGTGAGTTTCTATCCAGAGCGTCCTCTTGTTGTGTTTTGTCTGTTTATTGCTTGGTCTCTATCCAGAGCGTCCTCTTGTTGTGTTTTGTCTGTTTATTGCTTGGTCTCTATCCAGAGCGTCCTCTTGTTGTGTTTTGCCTGTTTATTGTGGGTTTCTATCCAGAGCGTCCTCTTGTTGTGTTTTGCCTGTTTATTGTGAGTTTCTATCCAGAGCGTCCCCTTGTTGTGTTTTGCCTGTTTATTGTGGGTTTCTATCCAGAGCGTCCTCTTGTTGTGTTTTGTCTGTTTATTGCTTGGTCTCTATCCAGAGCGTCCTCTTGTTGTGTTTTGCCTGTTTATTGTGGGTTTCTATCCAGAGCGTCCTCTTGTTGTGTTTTGCCTGTTTATTGTGGGTTTCTATCCAGAGCGTCCCCTTGTTGTGTTTTGCCTGTTTATTGTGGGTTTCTATCCAGAGCGTCCCCTTGTTGTGTTTTGTCTGTTTATTGCTTGGTCTCTATCCAGAGCGTCCCCTTGTTGTGTTTTGCCTGTTTATTGTGGGTTTCTATCCAGAGCGTCCTCTTGTTGTGTTTTGCCTGTTTATTGCTTGGTCTCTATCCAGAGCGTCCTCTTGTTGTGTTTTGCCTGTTTATTGTGGGTTTCTATCCAGAGCGTCCCCTTGTTGTGTTTTGTCTGTTTATTGCTTGGTCTCTATCCAGAGCGTCCTCTTGTTGTGTTTTGCCTGTTTATTGTGAGTTTCTATCCAGAGCGTCCTCTTGTTGTGTTTTGTCTGTTTATTGCTTGGTCTCTATCCAGAGCGTCCTCTTGTTGTGTTTTGCCTGTTTATTGTGGGTTTCTATCCAGAGCGTCCTCTTGTTGTGTTTTGCCTGTATATTGCTTGGTCTCTATCCAGAGCGTCCTCTTGTTGTGTTTTGCCTGTTTATTGTGGGTTTCTATCCAGAGCGTCCTCTTGTTGTGTTTTGTCTGTTTATTGCTTGGTCTCTATCCAGAGCGTCCTCTTGTTGTGTTTTGCCTGTTTATTGTGGGTTTCTATCCAGAGCGTCCTCTTGTTGTGTTTTGCCTGTTTATTGCTTGGTCTCTATCCAGAGCGTCCTCTTGTTGTGTTTTGCCTGTTTATTGTGGGTTTCTATCCAGAGCGTCCTCTTGTTGTGTTTTGCCTGTTTATTGTGAGTTTCTATCCAGAGCGTCCTCTTGTTGTGTTTTGCCTGTTTATTGTGGGTTTCTATCCAGAGCGTCCCCTTGTTGTGTTTTGCCTGTTTATTGTGGGTTTCTATCCAGAGCGTCCTCTTGTTGTGTTTTGCCTGTTTATTGTGGGTTTCTATCCATAGCGTCCTCTTGTTGTGTTTTGTCTGTTTATTGCTTGGTCTCTATCCAGAGCGTCCTCTTGTTGTGTTTTCCCTGTTTATTGTGGGTTTCTATCCAGAGCGTCCTCTTGTTGTGTTTTGCCTGTTTATTGCTTGGTCTCTATCCAGAGCGTCCTCTTGTTGTGTTTTGCCTGTTTATTGTGGGTTTCTATCCAGAGCGTCCTCTTGTTGTGTTTTGCCTGTTTATTGTGAGTTTCTATCCAGAGCGTCCCCTTGTTGTGTTTTGCCTGTTTATTGTGGGTTTCTATCCAGAGCGTCTCCTTGTTGTGTTTTGCCTGTTTATTGTGGGTTTCTATCCAGAGCGTCCCCTTGTTGTGTTTTGCCTGTTTATTGTGGGTTTCTATCCAGAGCGTCCCCTTGTTGTGTTTTGTCTGTTTATTGCTTGGTCTCTATCCAGAGCGTCCTCTTGTTGTGTTTTGCCTCTTTATTGTGGGTTTCTATCCAGAGCGTCCTCTTGTTGTGTTTTGCCTGTTTATTGCTTGGTCTCTATCCAGAGCGTCCTCTTGTTGTGTTTTGTCTGTTTATTGCTTGGTCTCTATCCAGAGCGTCCTCTTGTTGTGTTTTGCCTGTTTATTGTGGGTTTCTATCCAGAGCGTCCTCTTGTTGTGTTTTGTCTGTTTATTGCTTGGTCTCTATCCAGAGCGTCCTCTTGTTGTGTTTTGCCTGTTTATTGTGGGTTTCTATCCAGAGCGTCCTCTTGTTGTGTTTTGCCTGTTTATTGTGGGTTTCTATCCAGAGCGTCCCCTTGTTGTGTTTTGCCTGTTTATTGTGGGTTTCTATCCAGAGCGTCCCCTTGTTGTGTTTTGTCTGTTTATTGCTTGGTCTCTATCCAGAGCGTCCCCTTGTTGTGTTTTGCCTGTTTATTGTGGGTTTCTATCCAGAGCGTCCCCTTGTTGTGTTTTGCCTGTTTATTGCTTGGTCTCTATCCAGAGCGTCCTCTTGTTGTGTTTTGCCTGTTTATTGTGGGTTTCTATCCAGAGCGTCCTCTTGTTGTGTTTTGTCTGTTTATTGCTTGGTCTCTATCCAGAGCGTCCTCTTGTTGTGTTTTGCCTGTTTATTGTGAGTTTCTATCCAGAGCGTCCTCTTGTTGTGTTTTGTCTGTTTATTGCTTGGTCTCTATCCAGAGCGTCCTCTTGTTGTGTTTTGCCTGTTTATTGTGGGTTTCTATCCAGAGCGTCCTCTTGTTGTGTTTTGCCTGTATATTGCTTGGTCTCTATCCAGAGCGTCCTCTTGTTGTGTTTTGCCTGTTTATTGTGGGTTTCTATCCAGAGCGTCCTCTTGTTGTGTTTTGTCTGTTTATTGCTTGGTCTCTATCCAGAGCGTCCTCTTGTTGTGTTTTGCCTGTTTATTGTGGGTTTCTATCCAGAGCGTCCTCTTGTTGTGTTTTGCCTGTTTATTGCTTGGTCTCTATCCAGAGCGTCCTCTTGTTGTGTTTTGCCTGTTTATTGTGGGTTTCTATCCAGAGCGTCCTCTTGTTGTGTTTTGTCTGTTTATTGCTTGGTCTCTATCCAGAGCGTCCTCTTGTTGTGTTTTGCCTGTTTATTGTGAGTTTCTATCCAGAGCGTCCTCTTGTTGTGTTTTGTCTGTTTATTGCTTGGTCTCTATCCAGAGCGTCCTCTTGTTGTGTTTTGCCTGTTTATTGTGGGTTTCTATCCAGAGCGTCCTCTTGTTGTGTTTTGCCTGTATATTGCTTGGTCTCTATCCAGAGCGTCCTCTTGTTGTGTTTTGCCTGTTTATTGTGGGTTTCTATCCAGAGCGTCCTCTTGTTGTGTTTTGTCTGTTTATTGCTTGGTCTCTATCCAGAGCGTCCTCTTGTTGTGTTTTGCCTGTTTATTGTGGGTTTCTATCCAGAGCGTCCTCTTGTTGTGTTTTGCCTGTTTATTGTGGGTTTCTATCCAGAGCGTCCTCTTGTTGTGTTTTGCCTGTTTATTGTGAGTTTCTATCCAGAGCGTCCTCTTGTTGTGTTTTGCCTGTTTATTGTGGGTTTCTATCCAGAGCGTCCCCTTGTTGTGTTTTGCCTGTTTATTGTGGGTTTCTATCCAGAGCGTCCTCTTGTTGTGTTTTGCCTGTTTATTGTGGGTTTCTATCCAGAGCGTCCTCTTGTTGTGTTTTGTCTGTTTATTGCTTGGTCTCTATCCAGAGCGTCCTCTTGTTGTGTTTTCCCTGTTTATTGTGGGTTTCTATCCAGAGCGTCCTCTTGTTGTGTTTTGCCTGTTTATTGCTTGGTCTCTATCCAGAGCGTCCTCTTGTTGTGTTTTGCCTGTTTATTGTGGGTTTCTATCCAGAGCGTCCTCTTGTTGTGTTTTGCCTGTTTATTGTGAGTTTCTATCCAGAGCGTCCCCTTGTTGTGTTTTGCCTGTTTATTGTGGGTTTCTATCCAGAGCGTCCCCTTGTTGTGTTTTGCCTGTTTATTGTGGGTTTCTATCCAGAGCGTCCCCTTGTTGTGTTTTGTCTGTTTATTGCTTGGTCTCTATCCAGAGCGTCCTCTTGTTGTGTTTTGCCTGTTTATTGTGGGTTTCTATCCAGAGCGTCCTCTTGTTGTGTTTTGCCTGTTTATTGCTTGGTCTCTATCCAGAGCGTCCTCTTGTTGTGTTTTGCCTGTTTATTGTGGGTTTCTATCCAGAGCGTCCTCTTGTTGTGTTTTGCCTGTTTATTGTGAGTTTCTATCCAGAGCGTCCCCTTGTTGTGTTTTGCCTGTTTATTGTGGGTTTCTATCCAGAGCGTCCTCTTGTTGTGTTTTGTCTGTTTATTGCTTGGTCTCTATCCAGAGCGTCCTCTTGTTGTGTTTTGCCTGTTTATTGTGGGTTTCTATCCAGAGCGTCCTCTTGTTGTGTTTTGTCTGTTTATTGCTTGGTCTCTATCCAGAGCGTCCTCTTGTTGTGTTTTGCCTGTTTATTGTGGGTTTCTATCCAGAGCGTCCTCTTGTTGTGTTTTGCCTGTTTATTGTGAGTTTCTATCCAGAGCGTCCCCTTGTTGTGTTTTGCCTGTTTATTGTGGGTTTCTATCCAGAGCGTCCTCTTGTTGTGTTTTGTCTGTTTATTGCTTGGTCTCTATCCAGAGCGTCCTCTTGTTGTGTTTTGCCTGTTTATTGTGGGTTTCTATCCAGAGCGTCCTCTTGTTGTGTTTTGCCTGTTTATTGTGAGTTTCTATCCAGAGCGTCCCCTTGTTGTGTTTTGCCTGTTTATTGTGGGTTTCTATCCAGAGCGTCCCCTTGTTGTGTTTTGCCTGTTTATTGTGGGTTTCTATCCAGAGCGTCCCCTTGTTGTGCTTTGCCTGTTTATTGTGGGTTTCTGTCAAGACCGTCCCCTTGTTGTGTTTTGCCTGTTTATTGTGGGTTTCTATCCAGAGCGTCCCCTTGTTGTGCTTTGCCTGTTTATTGTGGGTTTCTATCAAGACCGTCCCCTTGATCTGTTTTGCCTGTGTGTTTATTTTTTTTTTAATTTTTACCCAGAGCGTCCCCTTGTGTTTTATCTATTTATTGTTGGTTTCTATAAAGACCCTCTCTTTGCTATGTTGTACCTGTGTGTTTATTGTGTGTTTCTGCCCAGATCGTCCACCCTCTTTTGTTTTGCCTTTGTGTATTGTTTGGTTTCTATCTAGGACGTCCCCCTTGTTTTTGTTTTTTTCATACTTTTGTTGCTTATTGCAAATAAATGAAAGCATGTTTCTAAACAGTTTTTCATATTCCTCCTGTCAAATCAATATATCACATTATCATAATTCTCATATGTTGTAACAATATTATTTATTTCATGTTATTTAATGTTTCTGAGTTTACATTTTCTCGTTTTATACTTTATTGCTGGTATTCCATCATTGCATATGTTTACCAGAGGTGTGCCAGCTACTCCTGTTAATCGTATAGTATTGTCTCAACCATCTAGTATTCTGTACATTATCTGTGAAAAAAAATCATATTACATTATTTCAAAGCGACTTCCGTCGTCACGAACTATGGTAGTTGATATTATATCTTGAAATCAGTACTAATGTTGGCGAGTTCAGTTAACATTGTAGCGAGATGTAATCGACACGAAACATAATATACTAATTAAGGGTAATAACAAAATTACCGAACTCCGAACAATCTTCCAAAGGGAAAGTCAAAACTCATAAGTATATAAACAGACTGGGAAAACCGTAATGACCCTGACTTGGTACAGGCATTTCCAAAGAAATGGTGGGTTGAATCAGATTTTACGGCGCCAAACCTCCCGCTTTATTACGGTTCAAAGGTTCCGCCTGTCACTATAACAGCATCTATAACAATACTGGAACAAAATAGGTAAAATAGTAGTCAACACAGAACTAAATCCAGCGAGGAGGGTGGAACATCTATCGTGAACCATCTCCATCAACAACCACGAGTACCCTGAAGTATTTTAACTACGAAAGTAAATGTCAAAAACACTCTTACGTCACACATTGACAAAAAATATCTTTGACATTGCTGTTGACTTCATTATCTTTATACATTTTCACTTGATGAAAATCCATCGTTCACCATTGTCTCTGCAGAGACAGAATATATTTCGACAATATCTTGGTATCGGAATATAAACTTTTAAAGAGATCGAATAAGGCGAATCCTTTTATAGCCCTGGTCCAGTAGCCTGTTTCTCAGAAAAAGATGACGTTTCAAGAAATCAGAATAATTGCTACTAGCCCTTGCATAACGAATCAATTGCGAGATGTAAACACCATATGCAGGAGAAGCTGGTATATTGCTGCACATATTTGGAAAATTTATGATTTTAAAATTGAAGTCGTCCCGTTTATCATAAATTTTAGTACTGAGTTGACCACTGTCGTCAAATTCGAGGTATAAGTTTAAAAATGGTGCGGACGAAGCTGTATCTGTGGTCTCTTTAATTTCCACTCTGGAGGATATATCAATGGAAGAAATTCTGAAAATCTAGAATTATTGATAGATAAAACGTCATCAATATACCTGTATGTGAAATTAAAGGCTTCATGAATCTTCTTATCTATTACAAGCTTTTGAAGAAACTCCGACTCATATGAGTATAAAAATAAATCGGCGAGAAGAGAGGCACAATTCGTACCCATTGGTATGCTGACGACCTGCTGAAACAGTGTCCCTCCAAAGGAGACAAATATGTTATTGATGAGGAACTCCAGCATACTGATCACTTGTTCCTCGGAGTAGCATGCTTTACCTTTTTGAATTTTGTTTGAAAAATATGTGGAATTGTAGCCTAACACAACAAATTTTGAGCCATCGTTTCTATGACTGAAAACTTTGTGAATTGTTTCTTTTACGATATCCTTCTTGTAAAGAGGACATGAATATCATGTCACAAAGAAATCAAGATTAGACAAGACAAAGCATTAATAATCACATAACAGATAATCCTCATATCAAAAACTAAACAAAAGAACTCAAAACCGTAACGCAACAGGGGGCAAACAAAGCTAAAGTATTGGAAGCCTAATAATTTAGAAGTCTTTAGGAAAAAACCAACCTAAATCAGGGGCGGATCCAGGATTTCAAGTTAGGGGGGGGGGCGCACTTAAAAAAAATTGCGCCGAGCGGAGGGAGGCGCGAAAATATTTTGGGTAAACATTAATATTAGTAATAATTACATTATATAGGAACTGCACATGTCAATAATTAATATATCTAATAAACCATGTCAGTGTCAACACACGGATTATGGGGCGGACGACATCCGCGCTTACAAATAGTCCACCAGCAGAGGTAACGACACGCCGATAGTAGTAAAAACGTAGAAATCTAATTTAATGCGTACGACGCGTTTTAGGAATAACCATGAATACTGATTTGCTATTATCCAAGTTAATTCCTAAATATATAGCACATTCTTAATGTCGTTCATCAACATTGATATATTGCCTGGATTTGTAATAAATAGTTTTGATATGACCTACATATGTATATTTATGTCAACCTATTTTATGATAAAATAGCAATACAGACCAGTAACCGCATCGGTGGTGTAATGGTTAGCGTGTGGTAGATCATGTGTAATGATGTAGCAGGACACAACGCATGCCCTGCAACAATCACAAATTAAATGAACAACAAAAACACGTCTGTTGCCATTTCTTACATTTATTAAAGAGACAGCTAATACATAAAACAAATCCGGACAAAGTACAAACGGAGATAACTCTTACACAAACTTACGAGACCATACAAACAACTACATAACATCCCGCCTCACAAAATAACATTTTCTAAATGTTTACAATGGTCCGAAAGTTTTTGTAAATCTGAATATGAAGTCGGAATGTGTACATGGCCTAACAAATATTCAGCTTTGACGGGAAAGTAAATACATCAACTGGCCGAACATCTACGTCACAATACGATGAATTCAGCGGAGACCTCAAACTCCTAAATGTTTCACAAGAAACGAACAGGTTTTATTTCTGAAATAAATCGAACCACCGGCGATGCAATCATCACCTGATGTCATAACCCGAATAATCCAGTCGTTATATTCCGCTCACTATCGATCGCTTCATTAACGGTTCTTAGATTTCTTTACATGATAAGTTATATTTTTTCGATCTGGTAATTCATATACTACACTGGTTTCTTCCTCCATCATGTCCAACTTCTTCAAGATCTGTGACTTCATATTTGTTGTTGCGGTGGCGGTTAAAGCTACATATGTTACATCATCTGGTAAGATTGAACGAAGCTCTGCTAATCTGCCATAATCTTGTCGGAATTCAGCACCCCTGTGAAAAAGAAAATATTTAAAATAATTGGGTTTTTTTGTACCTGAAAGTACATGTAAATTATATACATGTATTGTATATCTTAACTAATTCTGTGTTACTTGTTTTCTGAATTTAAATACAGGTGCTATCTGATTAATATACCTTACCTTATAGTGTATGTATTCTGCTGAAGACTAAACATGAACAGTGAATTTTGTTTGTATTTGTCGTGGATTGCTCATTTAATTGTTATACGTACATCTTAAAAGATTTTGCGACATTACATTAACTGTAATCCGGTATTGAAAGTTTTTTAATCTAGTCATTACTCATAACCATGTAGTTCTATCATAAACTTCAACTTTATTTTCTACCATTGTTTTTGGTTTTCGAGTTGAAAAAAAATCATGTTTTGTTACATGATGTCACCTACAACTGTCACCTTATCAATGAAAACTCTAAAATTGGGGATAATTCACTACCATTTGCAACTTGCTTGAAGTGGATATAACACTTTGTTTGCATCATAAATGCCAAAAGAATAAAATACTGAAGTTACCTGGAAAAGGAATACATGTGCATGTATGAAGAAAAATCTGAACAATAAAGACTTGTGCTTCAGTGTCACAGGTATGCAAGACTGACCTGTCCTTTATTATAAATGAATTAACAATGACGTAACATGTGAATTTAATTTTAGGCCCTTTAAGTTTAGGTTATTTGTTCTCTATCAGCCCTTTAATATCTTTTGGTTTTTGGTCTTCCAAATGTTTTGATTTTATCTGCACTGATGAGACATAAATGTCGAAATGGCCATATGCAGAACTCAATTTACTGCAATTTCGGTACTTTGATATTTCAATAAAACTTACCATTCAGTTATGCAGTGAGCTTCATCAATTACAATGGCTTTCAGGTTGTCGTGGGAAAATCCTGATGTGAAACATGTCCTCCACATACCAGGGGCAGGGGTAAGTGCAGCCTCTGGTGACGTAAATACAGTTGTGAATGCCCCTTCCGCGATTTTGTCTGCAACGCCTTTATCCTTCTGACACTCACCAACCAATGTGGCATTAATTCCAATCGATGTAAGTTTGGTTACTTGGTCCATCATCAAAGATTTGAGTGGTGATATCACAAGCACTGTCCCAAAATTGTCCAAATGTTCGTATATTTCTGGCAAGTGTGCATAAATTTTAGTCTTTCTGTAGCCGGTTGGCAGAACAACAAATGTGTCTTTTCCACTTACAATTGATTTGATAGCTTGGATTTGCTTTTCTTTGAATTTAAACGAGTATTTTGTCTCGATAGAACTTAAGGCGGCGTCCACTTCCATGTTTGTAAACAATATATTACTCTAACGGAAGTGTAATTGCGCACACTCAAGAGAAAGAAGCTCGCTGATTGGTCACGTAATTCAGAGAGCACTTGAAGGATTTTTAACAAGAAGCGAGTTCAAGCCTTCGACTGTAGCGACAGCGGATAGAGGGCGCTGAATTATTCGAGTTACTGATGTCAAGATACTACAGCATCACATAGCCAGAAATCATGGGTGATTTTGCTCATGAATATTCATAAACCAAATCGCGTCATGTAATGACGTCAGCAAATAAACGTTGAACCATATTTGGAAGACGCTGATGAAAATTCGTATCTATTTTTTTTAAATAATATTTCACCACAGTTTTGATCACATAAATAACTTCATAATTATTGGTGTTCGTATCAAAATTAATTGTCATCATATATTTATTAGGAATCCGATGATGTGTGTAAAAGATCGAAAATATATTTAATGCACTTGTGAAGCCCTCTTTTAAATTATCGTGGGAACCTTTAATTTTTCAGCAAAATATTTATTGAAGAAAGATTCCTCAACAATGTTACCGGAACTGATCGAATTTGTCCCGGCAACTAGAATGGGGATTGTAAGAAAAGTGCTTTTAGGTCTTGAAAACCGTGCAGGATGCATTTTTTCACTTCTTCTCAATGATTTTGAATGGCGCTTCCGCTTCAACATTTGAAACTGTGTGGGAACCTTGAGTTTTCATGGTACAGCTGTAATATTTTGAGATATTGTTCAAACCGGCCCAAGCTAACAGAAAGTTTCCCGTTCAACTATATGTTAAAATCCAAATTCTTTTTTGAGCCGCCATTTTGAATATGCAAATGAGCAAATCACCTATCATTTCTGGCTATGAGCCAAGCCATGGCTCAATTTGATTTAGAAATTTCACAAATGTAAGAATAAGTTGATACGCTGCAGATATCCTGAACCGTCCTCACATATAATACCAGGCATCACGATCTACCGTGCTGGTATTATCACTAGGTTTCTCACATCTTTTCGTCGATATCACAAATGTGTCACATGTGTAAAATTGAAAACAAACTTCATATGCAATAATCAGTAGTTCAAATTAAAGAAAACTCGCTGATAACGAACACAACTGACGGACAAAATATTCAACGCACGATCCTAGCGTGAAAAACAATATAGTCTCATCAATGTATTATTTACAATTTACAGGTGCCCAGCGTAAATTTAGAATACTGAAAACAACAATTTAGCAAAGTTTGAAATTGGAAAGGCAATATCCTTCTCACTCCAATGAAATTTTCAACGGACCACGTGCTAACTCAAGCTGTATCCAATCAATCCACACCAACATTTCAGTGATTTAAATCCTACTCCATCCATGATGAAAATTTTAAAATACATACAGGTTTAACGAATTTTAAAAAGGTGGGATACATATCAATCAACACACGACGATTTTGACTATTTCACATACAGACAGGTCCATCACGCAGACGACATTGAAAACGAGCACCAAATAAATCTACTTGAGCAGCATTCTTGCCTTTTAAAATCCAGATGGTACCAAAATGCAATGTCTTATATCCTTGGGAAATTGAGATCTTTAGAGTTCTCCACCATGTAATGATGTAACAGGACACAACGCTTGCCCTGTAGCAATCACAAATTAAATGAACAACAAAAACACGTCTGCTGCCATTTCTAACATTTATTCCAGAGCCATTTTCGCGTCAAGCCAAAGACTATAAAATTGTCATTTTCTACTTCTCCGCTAGGCGCGAGATTTAAAGCAGTAAGAGCAAAAATTGTTTGACAGGGAATCATAATAATGTGTCCGAGTGGAACGACAGGTCTACCCACGGTCTGTTGTTTCAGTGAGTTAGCATTATAATTTTTTTTATACCAACTAAACATGTTGATCTAGTTAGAAGTGGACATCATCATCATCTTCATCATAATCATTTCATTGAATTTAACTTGTTCTCGCCATGATAGCTGAAACATTGCTCATTTGGCGTTAAACAACAATCACTCACCCACTCCTAGTTCACTTACCCCAATTAGTATTACACCTGATAGAGTAGATAATATCAGGAGGATTAGACTTGGATTATCTGTTTGATCTGTCAATAAAACACGATTAAATTAAATGTAAGCAATAAGCAATGCATTGTATGAAAACAGAAAAATAAACACTATAAAATAAATTCAAACATGGATCTATTGAATAATCTATATCACGATTTCCAGATGATAGATTTTTACGGACTTTCTCATGTTTTGCTTGATAACTTGCCTGATGCTTAATAGCCTGAAACATATAAAAATTATTATCTGTTGTTCAAGTGTAGAGAACAATGCACGTAAAATGTGCACAAAAGATATGACGGTGCACGGACACAAGGAAAGAAAAGCGTGAAACTAGTCTACAAGCATCCTACTAAACGTAGTACAGGGTATAACACATCAAACAATGATCTACAAAACACTACACAAAAAGCTAAGAATTGAGCAACACGAACTCAACTTAAAACCGGTGATGAACTCAGGTGATTCGGAAGAGTAAACAGTTCCTCCTCCTTTAGCGTCACACGTCGTGTCATTAATTTTACAAGATCACTGAACCATGAATAAGGAAAAGACTGGATTGTGATTACGACAAGTAGAACGTGACTGTGGTCATTTATGACATAGAAATTCCGTAACGGTTTAACAAGTCATGGTGGTGACCGTACAACTGTTTGATGACTTCAACTTAACCACTATGACCGTTGGTTCAGTTGTTTACTTGTTAGCAGCAACCCTCTATGACTGAAATCATGATGGGTACCACAAGCTCTGGAATATCGGATCAACTGAGAGATATATATTACATATGATGTTTCTGTTGGAATAGTGTTACATATTATTGGAATGTTCGCAAATGGGAAAATTGAAAGCATCTCTTCTGTCAATAAGTTTTGTTTTTAAACGGCCTTATGTATTTGCTTTAGAAACTGAAAACCTTAGTGGATTCATACGAATAGTTGTGTCTCTATTGATATGTCTGAAATACAAACTCTGTTCCTTCACTGACTTTGTAAATCACGATTTCATTAGACAGAAGATGTGAACTGGTCATTCAACATACCTGGTATTACCAATTTATTAGTGGGGAATTTGTGCTGTTCAAACCTTCGTTCTTATCGTTTTACCTTTGTGCTTGTATTGTTCTTGTTTTCTCTCCTGTTCGTCCTTTCAATTTGAGATCTCCTCAGACTTGCGTACTTTGCGTTCATCTAATTTAAACATATTTCATTTTTCATATAAAACAATCTGCAGGCGTGTTCCTACCAAGTTCAATACATTTTATTATACTTGCCGTTCTTCTAATACAATTCATTTCACCTTAATCTGTTAAGGTCAAGAGTCCCGTAAAGCACTAATGAAGGATAAAAACAGTAAAATCAGGAAATCAAGATCTTAGTTTTCTGGCCCAACAAAATAACAATTATTATTGCAAATTGTCAATAAATAAAAATTGTTACCAGTATTAACAACTTGTGGCGTCTGTATTATTGGTGCAATCGTAGGTGTGGTTACCACAGTGTTGGGGGGCTGACCTATATAAATAAAAGATAAAGATTGTACTCAAGTGCAATATATTTCCTTCAAATATATAAACCTAAGCACTACTATTAAGATTATTCTGAAAACCGCAAGCAATGACATACATTTGAAACGAAACACTTGTTCTTGTAGAAAATAATTACAATATTTGATTGGATTTATGTTTTTGAAGATAAAAGATAAATGTCAAATATCAAGAAAAAAGGCAAAAACAAGTTTTAAGATGTCAAAGGGCTAATAAGAAGCAGTAAATCGTAGAAGGACAGATAATGTAATGGCAAAAATAGGACAACCAATGATCTATAAAACATTACATGGAAAACTAAAGATCGAGCAACACAAACCCATTAAAACATGCACTATGAACTCAGATGCTCCAGAAGTGTAAGCAGTTCCTTCTCCATATCTGGCGCCCGTCGTGTTACTTGGTGATAAGTTGCATCATACACTGGCTTACACATGACATTAACAGTTTTACAATTCTAACCTGATGTCACTGGATTTCCGGTCTGTGCTGGTGCTAAATTAAAATTAATAAATGTATTACCCAAAACAGAAAATATAGGCCAACAACTCAGTAAAGCAACTTACAAATAAGCTATGATTTGATAGTGTGATGCTGAAATTAGTAAACATTCACATGCATTCAATGGCTTGCTACAATCTCATACATGTGGATTGGTAGTCGTTTGTTAAACTAATGGGTCACTACTAACTCATAAATATGGTTTGGTAGTGGGTTGCTAAGCCAATGGATCTCTAACAACTCATAAATATGGTTTGGTAGTGGGTTGCTAAGCCAATGGATCTCTAACAACTCATAAATATGGTTTGGTAGTGGGTTGCTAAGCCAATGGATCTCTAACAACTCATAAATATGGTTTGGTAGTGGGTTGCTAAGCCAATGGATCTCTAACAACTCATAAATATGGTTTGGTAGTGGGTTGCTAAGCCAATGGATCTCTAACAACTCATAAATATGGTTTGGTAGTGGGTTGCTAAGCCAATGGATCTCTAACAACTCATAAATATGGTTTGGTAGTGGGTTGCTAAGCCAATGGATCTCTAACAACTCATAAATATGGTTTGGTAGTGGGTTGCTAAGCCAATGGATCTCTAACAACTCATAAATATGGTTTGGTAGCGGGTTGCTAAGCCAATGGATCTCTAACAACTCATAAATATGGTTTGGTAGTGGGTTGCTAAGCCAATGGATCTCTAACAACTCATAAATATGGTTTGGTAGTGGGTTGCTAAGCCAATGGATCTCTAACAACTCATAAATATGGTTTGGCAGTGGGTTGCTAAGCCAATGGATCTCTAACAACTCATAAATATGGTTTGGTAGTGGGTTGTTAATCTATTGGGTCACTACTAACTCGTTAATATGGTTTAGTAGTGGGTTGTTAGAATTTAATGGATATTAACAACTCGCAATGCAACCACTTAAAAACTCGTATGTTTTGAAACAAATTGTAAAGATATCATGATTTAATAGAAGAAAAAGTGTTGTGAAAAGTCTAATGATACCAAAGCCTAGAGGTAATCGAAAGTCACGATTTGAATGCGGACAGACAATAAAATGGCTAAGAGAAAAAAGGCAAAACATTACACAGAAAACTAAAGATTGGGCAAAACAAAGTCCACTAAAAACTGGAGATAACTCATGTTCTCGGGAAGTCTAAGTAGTTCCTGCTCCACTGGTGTCACCCGTCGTATTACTCTTGTTACAAACCCGTTAATAATAAGTCAAGAATTAGGAAAGTACCGGATTGTGATTACGACAAAAGGAAGTATATGTGGCAATTTGAGACACAGATAGTTCGTAACAGTAAACCAAAACATGGTGGTGACTGCATTCCTTTTGAATGATGACTGCCACTTAACCGGAAGGGTTATCAGTATCTGCACCATTAGAGACTCCTGTCGTATTACTGTTAAGCAACACGAACATCATCAAACCACCCAGTGATAGATTAACAGATCGTATATTATTGAAATAACCTACAGCCAAACCATATTAAATTAATGTCGTAAATAAATTCATAGTTGTCTGTTAGCCTGATCAGTAACAACTCCTGCTATCAAACCATAAATCTATAGTCTGATAGTAGCTTTTTATGGTTTACTAAATTAAAATTAGAGTACACCAAGAGAAGCTTGGACTCTTGATCAGAATTGCAACAAACAAGTGGTGGTTATGGCGTCTAGCGCCACTTCTAACAATATTTCAGTTATATCGTGGAGGTCAGTTTTATTGGTGGAGGAAACCGGAGTACCCGGACAAAACCACCAACCTGCCGCAAGTCACTGACAAACTTTATCACTTAATGTTGTATCGAATACACCTCGCCTGAGCAGAGTTCGAACTCACAACGTTAGTGGTGTTAGGAACTGATTGCATAGGTAGTTATAAATCCAACTACCATACGATCACGACCACGACGTCCCGTAACAAACAAGAATTCAGAATAAATACAATTATGTTTAAAAAAATTAAAATTAGATTTTTGTTAGAGATTTATTAAATTTTGTTATTTGGTGATCACCTAACATCTAATGTCATCTTATATCGGATCACAAACGACTAATAACCAACGACCATATGAAATCATTGGGTTCTAAGAGTAAAGAGCTTGATATGAAAATGTTAGAGCATTCAACAATGAATGTGAGCCGATTCAGGATATTGTTAAATATTAATGGATCGCTGAAAAAAATAAGACAAAATCATGCTTGAGATTTTAAAGTTATTAACAACCTGCTGTAGTTGTAATGGTCGTTGTAGGTTGAGCATTACACATAGCTTCAGTAGTTGTACAGGGAAGGCATAAAGATGGAGTTGTTGTTAAGGTCTCGGAGGTTCCTGCAAATTGTCAGTAAATAAAACATTACACCAAAGCAGAGTACCGATGATAGAAGTGATTCCCAGGAAAACGACTGACTATCAGTCACAGTATACTCAAAAACAAAGTCTCCACATGTACTTATAAAAACCGAGTGCGAGACTATCTGTTATCAAAAGACCACATTCATTTGTTCCAAATATGATATCCATTGTGTATAATGCTGTAGATATTGTAGTAACAAACACACAACCAATTTTTGGAGAAAAAATAATACATTTGTTTAGTCGAAGACGATTGGACGACGATATTAGTTTTAAAAAAGTGGAATATTCCAGTAACACTTGATAAATAAACGTTAAACGATATAACAAACAGACCAAATGCTTATCCCGAGCAATCAGCGAAAACGAATTATCCATTAGTTATCCATAGATACGGCGGGTGTCTTATAAGAAGCAGGAACTGCCTACCCTTCGCGAGAACCCAAGGTTTTTTAGTAGTATCCGTGTTTCTCATTTGTTATTAGTTTTTTGTGTTGTCCTATTACGTGTCATTACGTTTTGATGTCCGTTACGATGTGAGCATAAAAACGATGTTCGGTTCATCTTTACCTCCAATTGTTTGTAGGAGGGCTCATGTCTTATTTACGTTATTTGTGTTTGTTTCCGCATAGCGGTGTCCAACACATATTGTGTTGTGTTTTGTTTTGTTTTTTTTGTATTGTGTGCCCTGTGTTGCCAGTTTCTCTGGATTGTCCATTTTTTTATTGCCCCTTCGGTATTCTCTAACATTTTATAAAATGGACTAATCACAGATTGAGATAACGAGGCTTGATTGTATATTTACTATAATATGAATACAATAAAAATGAATATTGAAAACATTCAACATCAGTCAGTGTGTTTTCTTAAAAACGAATGTTTATCATTACCTAAAGCCAAGAACCGACGACGTCGTCTATCGTTTTTTTTATACGTAAATCTTATATAAGTATCCTGAAATTGAGTCGACCCTTTTCACCACCGTCGGGGTATTTGCACGAGGATTTCACTTGCCTTCTCTTGGCCAAATACAAATTTGCCTGTTTTACTTAAACGCGAGCTTTAACCCGGTAGAAACTATTCGGAATCTTTCTTTATTACCGTTCTATATATACCGTGATTAATCAAATTAAAAAAGGGCTCGGGTGGCTCAATGATTTAGGTAATTGGATTACCTAACAACTCATACAAGCCTATCACCAATACCTCGTGGGTTCGTGTCCGGCTTTGTTAATTACAAAAATGGTGCACTCGACTCGCAGCCACAAGTGATAAAGTTTACCAGTTGCTTGCCCATGGTCGGTGGTTCACTCCGGGTGCTCGGGCTTCTTTCACCACAAAAACTGGTCGCCATGATATAGCTGAAATATTGCTTAAAGTGCTGAAACAACAAACGAAAAGTATTTAGTCATTGTTCTGATTAATATTAGATGTACAATTAAACAGATATACAAGATACAAGATATTTTATTTTCCAATCATGGGGCCCAGTACTGAGCAGAATAATCATTTACAAATTAAAGAACATAAAATACACATATGATTTGTAATAATTAAATGTAATTTGAAAACATATTAAGACAATACAAAACAAAAAAAAAGTTTTGGAGACACACGGTGACTCTGAAGGTCAAGGGGGAAGACAACCCATAAAATCTGGTAAATAATAATAATAAAAACATAATATTCTAATGTATTGAATTATATTATTTTAAGTAATTATTATATTATTATTGAGTCTAAATGTATATCTCCAATATCGCTTTGGGAATTTTTATTCTCTCGACTGGTATTTCTAAGAAATACCTCTCCCAAACATGACAAACTTTTTAATTTGTAAGAATACACATCTAGTTCCAATCAGTAGAAAAGTACATTGTATGCTTGGAGAAGAGTCAATGAGTAAGAAATTTAGATACACTTATTATCTAACATCTAAAAGATTAAATAACAATTAATACACTACCTCGTCTTTTAAGTAAATTATATTCAGTATCAGGTGGCGGAGTGGTGAAGGTACAGAAATCACAGGTACGATCAGTATCAGGGGGTACCAATGCTGTTTCCGGGTTAAACACTCTTACATTTGGTATTACTGTGATATCTAGATCTATAGATATAAAGTCAATTACTTTACTTTAACAATGGACAGATTGGTTTAAGATTGATCATTAATTAATTGTTATTGTTACATTGTCAATTATGTCATAAATCTCTTTTGATTTTAAGAGTACATGATGAAGGTTATTTCAGAAATAGATATCTACGTTTTTATTACTATCACTCAGTCGATATATATATTTGCTGCTGTACTATTATTCCCTCATGATATTATCACTAATATCAGCCCAGTGTTTCGGCACTGACAAGGTTTATAAGATATATTTATTATTGAAATCTACAGTTTCTAAATAATATAAAAGATTCTCTCCTCCCCAGGAATAGGTAACTTTAGCGAATGTTGGCCATCATGTTCAGGCCCTTTGGAATTATTCCTCACACAGACTTATTTAGCTTTCCAATCTTTTGACATTGAGAGTACCTGATGAAGGTTATTCTAGAAGCATTAAATTAGATATCTACTTTTCTATTGAAAGTGGTTTGATAAACTAATGGGTCGCGCACTAACGCATGTATATGGTTTGGCAATAGTTTCCTAAACTAATGGGTCGCGACCAACTCATACATATGGTTTGGCAGTAGTTTGCTAAACTAATTGGTCCTGCACTAACGCATGCATATGGTTTGGCAGTAGTTTGCTAAACTAGTGGGTCCCGCACTAACGCATGTATATGGTTTGGCAATAGTTTGCTAAACTAATGGGTCGCGACCAACTCATGCATATGGTTTGGCAGTAGTTTGCTAAACTAATGGGTCGCGACCAACTCATACATATGGTTTGGAAGTAGAATGCTAAACTAATGGGTCGCGCACTAACGCATGCATATGGTTTGGCAGTAGTTTGCTAAGCTAATGGGTCGCGACCAACTCATACATATGGTTTGGCAGTAGTTTGCTAAACTAATGGGTCGCGACCAACTCATACATATGGTTTGGCAGTAGTTTGCTAAACTAATGGGTCGCGACCAACACATACATATAGTTTGGTAGTAGAGTGCTAAACTAATGGGTCTCGACCAACTCACACATATGGTTTGACAGTAGTTTGCTAAACTAATGGATCGCGACCAACTCATATATATAGTTTGGCAGTAGAGTGCTAAACTAATGGGTCGCGACCAACTCACACATATAGTTTGGCAGTAGTTTGCTAAACTAATGGGTCCCGCACTAACGCATGCATATGGTTTGGCAGTAGTTTGCTAAACTAGTGGGGTGCGCACAAAAGGATGCATGGTTTGGCAGTAGTTTGCTAAACTAATGGGTCGCGACCAACTCATACATATGGTTTGGCAGTAGTTTGCTAAACTAATGGGTGGCGACCAACTCATACATATGGTGTGGCAGTAGTTTGCTAAACTAATGAGCCACGACCAACACATGCATATGCTTTAGAAGTAGACTGCTAAACTATTGGGTTGCGGCCAACTCATACATATGGTTTGGTAGTAGAATGCTAAATTAATGGGTCGCGGCCAACTCATACATATGGTTTGGCAGTAGAGTGCTAAGCTAATGGGTCGCGACCAACTCACACATATGGTTTGGCAGTAGAGTGCTGAACTAATGGGTCGCAACCAATTCACACATATGGTTTGGCAGTAGTTTGCTAAATTAATCAGTCGCGATCAACTCATACATATGGTTTGGCAGTAGTTTGCTAAACTAATGGGTCGCGACCAACTCATACATATGGTTTGGCAGTAGTTTGCTAAACTAATGGATCGCGACCAACTCATACATATAGTTTGGCAGTAGAGTGCTAAACTAATGGGTCGTGACCAACTCACACATATGGTTTGGCAGTAGTTTGCTAAACTAATGGATCCTGCCCTAACACATGCATATGGTTTGGCAGTAATTTGCTAGACTAGTGGGTCGCGCACTAAAGGATGCATATGGTTTGGCAGTTGTTTGCTAAACTAATGGGGCGCGACCAACTCATACATATGGTTTGACAGTAGTTTGCTAAACTAATGGGTCGCGACCAACTCATACATATGGTTTGGCAGTAGTTTGCTAAACTAATGGGTCGCGACAAACACATACATATGGTTTGGAAGTAGAATGCTAAACTAATGGGTTGCGGCCTACTCACACATATAGTTTGGTAGTAGAGTGCTAAATTAATGGGTCGCGACCAACTCACACATATGGTTTGACAGTAGTTTGCTAAACTAATGGATCGCGACCAACTCATATATATAGTTTGGCAGTAGAGTGCTAAACTAATGGGTCGCGACCAACTCACACATATAGTTTGGCAGTAGTTTGCTAAACTAATGGGTCCCGCACTAACGCATGCATATGGTTTGGCAGTAGTTTGCTAAACTAGTGGGGTGCGCACTAAAGGATGCATATGGTTTGGCAGTAGTTTGCTAAACTAATGGGTCGCGACCAACTCATACATATGGTTTGGCAGTAGTTTGCTAAACTAATGGGTCGGGACCAACTCATACATATGGTGTGGCAGTAGTTTGCTAAACTAATGGGCCGCGACCAACTCATGCATATGCTTTAGAAGTAGACTGCTAAACTATTGGGTTGCGGACAACTCATACATATGGTTTGGTAGTAGAATGCTAAATTAATGGGTCGCGGCCAACTCATACATATGGTTTGGCAGTAGAGTGCTAAGCTAATGGGTCGCGACCAACTCACACATATGGTTTGGCAGTAGAGTGCTGAACTAATGGGTCGCAACCAACTCACACATGGTTTGGCAGTAGTTTGCTAAATTAATCAATCGCGATCAACTGATACATATGGTTTGGCAGTAGTTTGCTAAACTAATGGGTCGCGACCAACTCATACATATGGTTTGGCAGTAGTTTGCTAAACTAATGGGTCGCGACCAACACATACATATAGTTTGGTAGTAGAGTGCTAAACTAATGGGTCTCGACCAACTCACACATATGGTTTGACAGTAGTTTGCTAAACTAATGGATCGCGACCAACTCATATATATAGTTTGGCAGTAGAGTGCTAAACTAATGGGTCGCGACCAACTCACACATATAGTTTGGCAGTAGTTTGCTAAACTAATGGGTCCCGCACTAACGCATGCATATGGTTTGGCAGTAGTTTGCTAAACTAGTGGGGTGCGCACAAAAGGATGCATGGTTTGGCAGTAGTTTGCTAAACTAATGGGTCGCGACCAACTCATACATATGGTTTGGCAGTAGTTTGCTAAACTAATGGGTGGCGACCAACTCATACATATGGTGTGGCAGTAGTTTGCTAAACTAATGAGCCGCGACCAACACATGCATATGCTTTAGAAGTAGACTGCTAAACTATTGGGTTGCGGCCAACTCATACATATGGTTTGGTAGTAGAATGCTAAATTAATGGGTCGCGGCCAACTCATACATATGGTTTGGCAGTAGAGTGCTAAGCTAATGGGTCGCGACCAACTCACACATATGGTTTGGCAGTAGAGTGCTGAACTAATGGGTCGCAACCAATTCACACATATGGTTTGGCAGTAGTTTGCTAAATTAATCAGTCGCGATCAACTGATACATATGGTTTGGCAGTAGTTTGCTAAACTAATGGGTCGCGACCAACTCATACATATGGTTTGGCAGTAGTTTGCTAAACTAATGGATCGCGACCAACTCATACATATAGTTTGGCAGTAGAGTGCTAAACTAATGGGTCGTGACCAACTCACACATATGGTTTGGCAGTAGTTTGCTAAACTAATGGATCCTGCCCTAACACATGCATATGGTTTGGCAGTAATTTGCTAGACTAGTGGGTCGCGCACTAAAGGATGCATATGGTTTGGCAGTTGTTTGCTAAACTAATGGGGCGCGACCAACTCATACATATGGTTTGACAGTAGTTTGCTAAACTAATGGGTCGCGACCAACTCATACATATGGTTTGGCAGTAGTTTGCTAAACTAATGGGTCACGACCAACTCATACATATGGTTTGGCAGTAGTTTGCTAAACTAATGGGTCGCGACAAACACATACATATGGTTTGGAAGTAGAATGCTAAACTAATGGGTTGCGGCCTACTCACACATATAGTTTGGTAGTAGAGTGCTAAATTAATGGGTCGCGACCAACTCACACATATGGTTTGACAGTAGTTTGCTAAACTAATGGATCGCGACCAACTCATATATATAGTTTGGCAGTAGAGTGCTAAACTAATGGGTCGCGACCAACTCACACATATAGTTTGGCAGTAGTTTGCTAAACTAATGGGTCCCGCACTAACGCATGCATATGGTTTGGCAGTAGTTTGCTAAACTAGTGGGGTGCGCACTAAAGGATGCATATGGTTTGGCAGTAGTTTGCTAAACTAATGGGTCGCGACCAACTCATACATATGGTTTGGCAGTAGTTTGCTAAACTAATGGGTCGGGACCAACTCATACATATGGTGTGGCAGTAGTTTGCTAAACTAATGGGCCGCGACCAACTCATGCATATGCTTTAGAAGTAGACTGCTAAACTATTGGGTTGCGGACAACTCATACATATGGTTTGGTAGTAGAATGCTAAATTAATGGGTCGCGGCCAACTCATACATATGGTTTGGCAGTAGAGTGCTAAGCTAATGGGTCGCGACCAACTCATACATATGGTTTGGCAGTAGAGTGCTGAACTAATGGGTCGCAACCAACTCACACATGGTTTGGCAGTAGTTTGCTAAATTAATCAATCGCGATCAACTGATACATATGGTTTGGCAGTAGTTTGCTAAACTAATGGGTCACGACCAACTCATACATATGGTTTGGCAGTAGTTTGCTAAACTAATGAGTCGCGGCCAAGTCATACATATGGTTTGGCAGTAGAGTGCTAAACTAATTAGTCGCGACCAACTCAGACATATGGTTTGGCAGTAGTTTGCAAAATTAATCAGTCGCGACCAACTCATACCTATGGTTTGGTAGTAGAGTGCTAAACTAATGGGTCGCGACCAACTCATACATATGGTTTGGTAGTAGAGTGCTAAACTAATGGGTCGCGACCAACTCATGCATATGGTTTGGTAGTAGAGTGCTAAACTAATGTGTCGCGGCCAACTCATAAATATGGTTTGGTAGTAGAGTGCTAAACTAATGGGTCGCGGCCAACTCATAAATATGGCTTGGTAGTAGAGTGCTAAACTAATGGGTCGCGGCCAACTCATCAATATGGTTTAGTGGCATGATAGGTGTTTTCTACGAGGTAAAAGACAATTTTGAACATATTATTCTAATCCATGTTTCTATGGTTTATTTTGACTTGATTTCAGTTATTTAAACTTGTTCCATAGATTTGTTTATCTGTGTTCATCTCTTTGAAATGTCAATACTATCTGTGATTAATATATTAAGTGATTTAGACAAATATTTTATGTACAAAGTGATGTATACATGGTATATGCAATTTGATATGACATATCATCATGTTAATAACTTACTGTAGTATTAAAGACTATGCATGGCAATCTTACCTGACATTAAATAGTAATAGAACAGATTGTCTGTAACTTTTGTCAACCTCATACATAAATAAATCCATTTGAATACTCCACGCTGGCTATAAGCTTGAACACTCCTATAATAGGTAACATTTTATTAATACGATTTACACAGTGATCATGTTATTATACGCATAGTGATTTCCAATTAAGGAATTGTCACAAACTCAAAGGGGAGATCACTCAGTGGAAAATTAATGATAATGCCGATTGTTTAACTTTTCAATAAATTTTCAAATCAAAGAATAACTGCAAATGAAGAAAGTTGTTTTAAAGGTGGTGAGGTGAATCATATTTAGGAAGAATGGATAACAAGTTATACACTCTGCCTCCCCCGAAACCACCGGAAAGGCAATGTGAGTAAAAAATTATAGGACTTTTGTGGTCCATTTATTGGAAAAGTTGATAAAGTCTAGCCGTATAGCCAATCGTTTAAAAAAGTACACTTCGATTACTCTCTACTCATCACACGTGGGTCAACTGACAAATAATTCTTTGTTGAAAAAGGTTATTAATAGTAACCAATCAAAATCATCGTTTGATATTGTTAATCTCCTGATTTGGGGTGAACAAATTATATTGAAAAAATGGAGACTCCCATCATTTCTTAAATTAAATACATTTAAAATCTGTGATTTGATTAGCTATAGAGACAGTCGTCAGAACTTAATAAAGTGTTCTAAAATGATCACATGACTAAGAGCATTTATCTGTCAGTTGAACCATATGGGTGACGAGTGCAGAGTAATCGAAGCGTAGCGTGGTCAGCTGTGGGTTACCGACGATGGGGAGATATTTGATTCAGACAGAACAAGCTCCAAGTAATAAACCACTTTAACTGCTAACAATCACTAGCATGCATAATATTTTAATATTATAATGGTGATTTGTCATATATGGTGTATTTTACTTACTTGAGAACATATACGTTGTCTGTATTAGATATACAATCATAATCGTTCAGGACATCTCCACGAACATTGACTGGCCATCCTGACATTGAAGATGTATCGAATATCAGCAGTAACGACCGTGTTTCATCGTTCCATTGACCGTTCTGTATGGCTGCTGGCAATGTACAGGCGGCATCTGTGTGGTAAATATAGTATACAGAGTAACATAGTATTATACTCTCTGTTGCTATTTCTATCGAATGCTTACTGCCAAGGGTTAGGGTTATGGTGTTTAACGCCACATTCAACAAACTCTATCACATAATGTTGTATCGAGTACAGCTCGCCAAGAGGTGTGATAAGCCCTGATTGCATATGTAGTTGTAAATCCAACTACCGTACAATCTAGCCTCGGAACCGTAGCTCTTGTGGTCCCTTTTTTTGTGTGAGCATAGAGCAACATATTTCACCCGCAGAGCTCCAGATAATTTTCAAGTCCAAAGGGTAATTACCCTCTACTTTTGAAAATGATGGGTATTTGCATATTTCCTTTGCACTGTTGTACTCTCTACTTCAGAAAAGATTGCTTACATGTACACGTTTAAAATTATGTTTGACACAAGTGTTATTCAATAAACGCCTTCTTATTTTGAAGACATGTTTACAGTATGAAATGGTTATTGTTTTGTGGGTCAGTCTTTGTAGACTTAGTTGTGTATTTTTTCATAGTATTTTGTATATTTTTTCATATTTTTTTCATAACAATACAATATAACAATTTTTTTTTTCTTTTATATATATATAGATTTTTTGTTGTATTTTTTTGTTGTATAAAAAGAAATGAATCATGTAGAATTTCTAAAAATGGTCTTCGTCAGGAACAGAAATTGTAAAGTTTATAAAACTTCAAGAAGAAACAATGATATTACAACAATTATATATTAGTTTTATACCTTACACATCTACAGATGACAAAATTAAGATGCTTCAAAATTTGAGACGTAAATCTGTCAACATTACAACCTTTAAAGAACAACAGCTCCAAAAAGAAGAACAGAAAACAGTTAAACCTTGTGGCATGTCTAAAGAAGACCATGGTCAACTAATCAAGAATTATGTAAGACTTGTAGCGGAGTTACCTACCTCCGATATAGCAGATTATTTAAAACAGAAAAAAAAATTAACAGAGGAAATGGTGGAAAGAATTTTAAATAAAGAGACTTTACAAGATAGAAACAGACAACTTTTAACTATTTTATTTCGTCGAGGAAGCAAAGCTTTTCCTTGTTTAATAGACGGTTTACGTTTTCTGAATTGTAATGCATTAGTTTCTTTATTACAAAACTAAGTAAAAAAAATGCAAATACAAAACATGTACTGTTGTATCAGTTGATGTTTATTTCGTAAAGTCATGTCAGTGACTGATTGTAAACTGTCTGACTATTGTTAAGTTTGTACAAAGTTATGCCAGTAAAAGACAAAGAAAGAAAATAGAATAGAAAAAAAAAATATATTCGGATCATTATGTTGTTAGATTGTAATATCTATTAATCTAATAGCGTTATGGTTGAATACTTATTTGCACAAACAACTACTACTACGGCACAACAATAGAAACCACATTCAACAGAGTAGAGAATCACAAGTTTTACAAATTTCAAGTAAGTATTTTTCAGTAAAAATGTTTGTTTTGTATATGACGTTATTAAGCATTTTACCGTACTTTTTTCCAGTACTTTTTACAAACTACAACGGTTAAAAAATATCAGTTACTTGTTTATTTCATTTTCCCGTCATTTTTCTGAAATGTTGGAATTTATATCATTTGGATTTTTTTTAATCATGTTTTACTTGGAAGATAAAGACACCACCATCTTGAAAGACTTTTTTTAATTTTTTTTTAGCACTCAGACTGTTTAACAAAGGGACATTAAAACACAACATGTAGTATACAGTAAATAATAATAATAAGCAAATTAAAAAACATAAAGGATTAAAGGACGTCGTTAATATGGGTTTTTTAGCTGCGGTTTGTTAACAGAAAAAGCTGTGCAGTACAAATATGCAGAGAAAATCATGCAAAGACTATTTGAGAATAATATGCAATAAACATACATTATATAATTTAAGTATAGATTAAAAAAATTTGGGAATGTACCGATTCAGATTCTACATTAATGTAGGTCTGAGGTCAGGTACGTTTGCAGTCTTCTTCATCGTGCTTTTTTTTTTACTAATAATTATTTTATTGAAAAATTACATCTTGGAAGACCATATTAATGATACTTTGAAGGATGATCGAAACCGCTCTTGGAGGGTAATCTTATTTGTTCTCAAACCCAAAAGAGGATTTAAATGTTTTATAGTACCAACCAATCACATCACTGGAAATTGAACCAATCAGATTACAGGAAACGAACCAACCAGATCCCTCATACCAAAAACGAACAACCAATTACAGCCATCGTAATAATTGACCTTTCCTATGTAAGCCTCGTACCAAAAATATACGTCATTATCACCATTCGATTTTCTGAAAAAACATGAAGATTAGGAAGGCACATATACTAGTCCGACATTTTCATAACATGGAAGACGATTCTGCCGGAATATTTTACACTGAAGAGGGTGGTGGAGTGGTCTGGTTGTCGGATGTGATCCAAGACACTGTAGGTTTGTTCCTCAACAACAGCCAAGAATTTCGAAGGTTAGGCGGACAAACCTACAACGAACAACAGAGAAGAGTCCTACTAGAGATGCCCATGGACTCTCTAGTGGGGCTGTTTAGGGGTCCTGAAAGGAAAGAATGTACGGGGGTGTTGATTGTGTACGACTGTTGGAAACATCTAGTCGTCACATCATACCCCTGTGCTCCACGACCAAGAGACCTACAACCAGAAGATGATGATGGTTGGCTTTCTTCCTGAAGCCAACCATCGTATTTTAACGGCCCTTTTAAGGGCCATACAAATATTTAAAGCAAGAGCTTTAAGTGCATTGTCAATACATAAACATTGTAAAGACCTTTTAAGATCATACAAAAACTTAGGTCATTTAGTAGAAATACCACAGTGAGAACGCGGACGTGATAGACTACTTGGAGTACTACACAACATAGTCTATATCCGAAAACACCGTAGGTGAAAACCATCATTGAAATAAATAATGTAATTATGAAAATAAAATGGCGGGGAAGGGGCAGATAACCAGTGAAAGGACTAGCAGATAATGAAAATAAAATGGCGGGAAAGGGGCAATTAATAATAAGGGCTAGTTCGTAGGCTATAGGACTCGGACACCCTTGGAGTACTACACAACATATACACTATAATATATATAAAAGAAATTAGCCAAAAAAAGAACAAAACGGATTTTTCACAACATTCTTGTAATAACGTTTTCACTGCTGTTGCAGAAATTCAGGTACAATGTTTATAGGTCATAAAGTTAATATATATATAGGACGCGGACGTCGTAGAGAACACCCCAAGCAACATTGTGTACTACTACTACTAAGAAAAAAGTACGGGAAAAAAAGTACGGGAAAAAAGTACGGGAAAAAAGTACGGGGAAAGTACGGGGGAAAAAAATAAGGGGAAATGTCACGTGACGTTACTTCTGGTCAAGCATGCGCACGGTATCACTTCTGGTAGATCCTCGTCGCTCCTCCACAAATGCTACTTGAAAACCTCTTATATACTACTGAGGTATTTCGTGGTTTCTAACCCCGTTCGTATCAAACCAAAAACCTTAAAATTGGTATTTGCTACAGTAGAGTTAAAATTGAAGAAAGTTACATTTTAGTAGAGACTGCAGTGGTGACATTAGAGTTGATCTAAAACATCATACTGTCCATCCAGGAAATGAGTGCTAGTGGTTGGTAATGATTGTTGTTTAACGCCAAATGAACAATTGCTTTAGCTGTATCATGGCGAGATCAAGTGACAAAGGTTTGACAAGACCGGAGTACGAACCCACGATCAATAACACTCAAGGCGAGCATGCTAATCAGTACACTACCGATGTGGTTTCCATGAAATGATATAAACTTAATGCACTACATGGGTATAATAATTATCTAGTAGCTGAAAGGTAAATGAAAGTCGCGACGTAATAAAAATGTCATATAAAGTGCATGTACTGATGTTACTCGTTATGATATAGAATTGACACTAGAACATAGGTAAACAAAATAGTACTGTAAAACCTATAAACTCCGACAAAATACTGACAATGAGGCCAAATGTTTTACCGTTATGGAATAGAATAATGTATCTGTGTGAGAAGTATTCGGATATGCCCCGTTTGTCATAGACAACCCAGTTCTTCTTTCCTATTTCATGACTTATCACCGCATTTTTAATAAGAATAGCCCGACGGGCGCTACTAGTGGAAAAGGAACTGCTTACCCGTCAGTGGCACCTCAGCTCACCACTTACTAGATCTTTAGTTTTCTTTGTAGTTTTTTGTTGATAATTGTTTGTCTTTTCGCTCTTTTTTTATCTTTTTTCGTTTGTATTGTCTGTCGTACTTCAATTTATGAGCCTCTGATATCCCTGTGGTATTTTAAAACTAGATTAACACGACGGGTGCCATTAGTGGAGCAGGAACTGCACACCCTTCAACCCCTATTTTAGTGGGGTTCGTGTAACTCGATATTTAGTTTTATGTGTATGTTTTGTAGATCGATGTTTGTTCTTTTGTACTTTTTCTTTTGGCCATTTTGTTGTCTGTTCTTCTTCGATATACGGATTCAGATTACCCCTTTGGTATCTTCAAACTCTTCTTAGAAATGTTAGTATCTCGTTGACCAAATCTCACCACTTTTTATTGAAGTGCCTGTACCAAGCCAGGAGAGTGCACGGACATGAATGAAAGATGGGTTAGGGTTATGGCGCTTACCACCACTTTTAACAATATATCATTTATATCGTGGTGGTCAGTTTGATAGGCGGAGGAAACCGGCGTACCCGGACAAAACCACCGACCTGTCGCCACTGACAAACTTTATCACATAATGTTGTATCGAGTACACATCGCCATGAGCGGGTTTCGATAGACACAGGTAGTTGTAAACCCAAGCACCATAAGATCACAGCCCGGTCATATATGAAGACATATTGGGGCACATCAAAGGTATGATAGAAGACATCAATCGAAAATGGACAGACAATAAAATGACCAAAAGAATAGTGTGATTCAACTTTCAACATTTTCTACAATATTGAAAGATTTCGTTTTATGAAAGAAGCATATAGTTCAAACTATCCATATACTGAATAATACCGTGGCTAAGTTAGCATCCTCGGTCATCCAGTAGAAACCTCTGTCCTATTGTTAGAAGTAGGACCTGACAGGATAGAAGTTTGAACAAAGATGATCAGACAGGCTGACTTCAACATTGTATTATTATGTACATTTGTCACAATAATTCTTACCTTGGCTAAAATAATTACTATTGTGTCTGTCCACTGTATTTTGTTTTGTGTATTTCATATTTTTATCATTCTTCAGAATTTATATGATGTTCGTGTCGTTTAACAGTAACACGACGGGTGTCACATGTGGAGCAGGAGATGGGACACGTACGGAGCACCTGAATTCGTCCCCGGTTTTTAGTGTGGTTCGTGTTACTCGATCTTTAGTTTTCTATGTGATGTTTTGTAGGTCGTTGTTAGCCCTTTTGTCCGTTTTCTCTTGTCCATTATATTGTCTGTCCTTCTTCGATTTACTCTTTCCGATTACCCCTTTGGTATCTTCAAACTCTTCTTAATTATTTGGCTTTCTAATATTTCGATATTGAGCGTTCCAGATAAAGGTTATTCCAGAAACACATCGTGCGCACAAAATTTGATATCTACGTTTTCTTGTTTTTTTTATATAATTGTAATCCGTCCAGTAGTCTGTGTTTCGGCACTGACATGGTGTATTAGATATATTTGGTTTCCCTACCTCAGACATATGTGGCATTAGCTGACTGCTTAGACCCGTTGGCTTTCTTGCTCCCAAAGACCTTTATATTATTTGTCTTTCCAATCATCCGACTGTGGACCTTATGAAGTTTGTTCAGAAAACACTGCATGGTCATTAATGTAGATATCTACATTTTTATTAAAACAACTTTTCTATTTGACAAGTCGACAAGGCCCTGACAGTCAATATACAAATGACGATCCTATAATAGATTATGTATCTTCTAGTACATCAACACATATTTACGTATCTCTTACACATTTGTCTATGATAAAAGAAATATAATGAGCGAACAAAGCCAAACTTCATTCAAGCTTAAATTGTAATATTTAATTCATGTCTAACCAACGAATATAGCAGTATAAATTCTCAATACATTTGGTCTGTAATAATAAGTTCAATAAACTGAATATCAAAAATATTAAATATTAGATGTAACAACAAATGCTTACCAGCGGATCTGAGCAAAGTAATGATTGACAAATATATCCAAACATGATACCTGTTCATATTCGTTACCTATTCCAATATATCAGAATCAAAACATGCAATTCTCGTAACATTCGTGTTCGAAGACCCTGATCTGTGCTATATATAAATATTGCACTTCCGATCCTAGATGTATGTCTGTATTACTGACGTCAGTCAGCTCTACGACAAGACCTCTGATCTATGTCAAAATATGAGTACCATTCGTCGTGATTTTAGGATTTCTTTTTTCTAATATTATATCAAGTTATCCTGCAACAGACTGATGGTAATTTTATAAATCTCGTTTTGTTTTAACTTTTGTTGGATAATTCATTATTTAATATACAAAATTAAGAAAAAATAAATCCAAATTTAGCTAAACATTTCTTTTATCCTGAGGTAAAAGACCTTTCTAGATTATAATTTCAACAAACGATAAATACTCTATGATAACAAAGTAATAATAATAATGTGTAGAGTCACACAAAATTCCATTTATAGCAATAGTTCATTATTGTATTTCAAATAGTGGTCTCTGAAGACCGGTTTTGACCACTAATAGAACAGATGTTAATTATTCGACAAGAGGTTTCGTAGGACATTTATCAAACACAGCACAAACCTCTGTTTGTAAGGACACTTATGAAATTAAGATATCCAGTAGAGTAACGTTACGGAAGACCGAGTTATTCGGCTTTGGTTGAAATTTCGAAGGAACACAAAACAGAACCGTGATTTCCTCCTTCGAAAATGTCATTGGGGTATATGTAAGCGAATTGTCAACAAATGTCTTTGTCAAGCAATCTGTGTAAGGTGATTCACATACAAAAATGATATTGTTAGGGGATTCTCTTACAGAATCAATAACATGTTGAGCCACATTTGGGTCTTTGAGGATCGATATTGCGCAAGTGCTCGTTGAAACATTAAGTTGTTAGAAATCTCATTTGTATCAACCATTACCAATTCGTAAAGAGTATATATGTCTTCGCTTTCACCTTTAAGGTTTCACCCATTGCAATGTTATAGTTATGTTTCCAGTTAATGGACAATATTTCGGCCCTTTGGCGAGCACATCTCGTAGGTGGTGTTTATTATGTTAAGGTTGCCAATTATGACATGGCCAGCCGGATTATATGTGAATGTGGAACTTGCTCATGTTCAATCAAGGGGATTAGACTTAAAGTCGTCAATGTTAAGATCATACAACATGTGTTTGTAGTTACATGTATTGATTACAATAGACAGAGAGTGACCGTCTTGGTCGTGATCGTATGGCAAGTTGGATTATAAACTACCTATGCAAGTAATGCCTATCACCAGTAACGTTGTGAGTTCGAATCCTGTATAGGAGAGGTGTGCTCGATATAACATTATGTGATAAAGTTGTCAGTGACTTGCGACAGGTCGGTGGTTTTCCCCGGGTACTCCGGTATCCTCCAACAATAAACCTGACCGCCGCGATATAACTGAAATATTGTTGAAAGTGGCGTTAAACACCACAAACCAAACCAAACCAAACCAAATCAATAGACAGAGTATAGGTATACGATACTATAGGAACAGACTGATCTTTAAAATATGAACGACCTTAAGATTGGACTAATTTGTGATAAAGGATATTACCTAGTTTAAATACAGCAATACCTTACGAATATTTAAGAAAGGAACGTTTATCTACTTTATATTTCTTAATGTCAACGGGTTTGAAAAATGTGATGGGTAATCGCTAACTCGATCGTTGAAAGCTTGTATTGTTTGATTTCAGATTTGTAACGGGTTTCCCAAACATAATTTATGCAAATCATATCTGGCCGATTTAATGAAAAAAATCAACAAAATCAACCACTGGACTAACGAAAACAGTTCCAGATCCTTACTGGGTGTAATAAGAAAACCAACAAAATCTAAAACTGGACACAGACATATTATGATTAAAGTACTGAACAGTCAATCAGCCGGGAAGCCAGCGACACAGGAGAGTTCACTTGACGTTTTTTGTCACGTGATTTTCGACGTAAATATTGACGTGATGGATGTCAGAGGACGGCCTCAGGAATTTGTTGCTTTGTAGCTTCGATTATGGTTATTTGTAATATTTTGTTGAAAGGATCATTTCTACGGACATTCGGGAACGTAAATGTTTAAATTTTGCATCGGTATTCTTACTTTCATACATGTAATGACTCTCATAAAATGGACCTTCAAGATTTCTCAACCCTGTTCGACAACAGAAAACATCATTTGTTTAATTTATTATTGAATATGCTGGTAAATTTCTTACTTTTAATACACAATTTATTATCGTGGGTGACATATATCCAGAAAGTTGCAAGGTTTATCACCGGGGATACGATTGTGTCAGTTATAATCAGCACCCGTCAAGATGAAAATTGCGACGAAGCGGCGTAAATGAAGTTATTTTCGGGTACTCTCGGGATTTTCCTTTCCAGTTGACTAACATTACTGTAGTTTTAAGAACTCAAACATATATTTTTCAAGGCCGAAATGTAAATAAATCTTTTAAAAAATATGGAAAGAATGTACAGACTGTGTAAAGAAAGTTTGTGGATAAGGTCAGAATTAAGTGAAAATTGCTTCCATAGTGTTGTCAAAATCATATTAATAAATTATGCTAAAAAAACTTATTCATGCCTGGACTGGTGTGAAAGCACAAAATGGATAAGTTGGAAAGAATTTGCTCAGACTGGGCGAGAAAAAGTTTGTGATAAAATAAAAATTAACAAACTTCAGTGAAAATTAGTGTTGTCAAAATCATATTAATAAATTTTGCTTAAAAAAAAAAAACCTTTTTCAAACAAAAAATTAAAAAAAAAATTGCTTCCATAGTGTTGTTGTCAAAATCATATTAATAAATTTTGTTTAACAAAAAAAACTTTATTCATGCCTGGTGGGAAAGTACAAAATGGATAAGTTGGAAAGAATTTGCTCAGACTGGGCCAGAACAAGTTTGTAATAAAGTAATAATTAACAAACTTGAGTGAAAATTTTAAATAATTTACTTTAAAGAAACCAAAACCATATATCATTTCAGCTGCAAATTACCAAATTTCAGTTATTATATCTCTGATTTCACCTATTTCTGTTCACAGCATCTTGTGACTGATATATATGCAAGTTTGGTTAAATATTGAATCCTATGTTTTCTTCAATCTGCTTTCCAAATTTGAAGAAAAATCCCATAACATTGCAGATCCATATAATTTCAGTTATTTCTATTGACACAGCACCTTGCATTGTAAGGGACCTCAAAGGCAACTTTTTTGTAAGATTAGATAAATTTTGAATCATAACTCTTCTTTGCAAAGTTACTTTGGTTTTTTTCAGTGGTTATCATGATATCCCATGGGCCTTCCAAACACTCTTAAAATTAGAAAAAAAATTCTACAGCAGACATCATGAGCTGGTTGACAGCACCCAGATGACAAATGATCTGAGGCTGTTTTAGAGCCTTTGCGATTCTCCGGATTAAAGTCCTACCAGACTTGATGATGGACACACATAGATGTATTGCAATAGGCAGGAATTGCTTACCCTTCCGGATCACCCGAGTTCACTTTAGATTATTCGGGAGTTTGTGTTGTTCATGTGCATTTGTGATTTTTTGTGTTATATCGGTTGGTTGTTGTTGGTTTGTTTCTGTGCTTCCCTGGTTTATATTTTGTCCTCGGCTATTGTTTTTTTATAACCCCTCTCGGGCAATGGCAATCTCGTAGAAAAAATCAAATTGCTCGAGAGCGCATATTTGTGAGAAATAGTTATCCGAGTCCCTGTGGATGGATGCACAGATAGGAGGTTGCAATACTTTACAACTTCATAGGTGAGGGGATACTAAAATATCATTATATTAACATCTAGTCAGCATATGAAAACAATCCTGTGGTAATTTGATTATTTAATTGTGTAACATTTAATACAATATTTCAAGGCAGCATTATCATAATAATTGTAATCTTGTCAACAAATCTAAATAAAAAATTCCACAAGAAAGGGTGGATCTTAAAAATCTCATCTCTACAATTAAAATTGTCAATATCTGGTAATCTGTCAGTCTTTATTCTGTCTGAAACATACAATTTAATAACATTTCTCAAAATTTGTGCTGCATGTTCAAGACTTTCATGCTTTGTGTTCTTCTTTAAATCATCTGTAATAAGAGAAGAAATTGTATTTGTTAATTTTAAGTTTTCTTTCTCCATCTGGGCAATTTGGTTTGATGAGCGATGATTTGCCAAAAATAGTGAATGGCAACTTCCTAAAACATCTGCATCATTTCTGCATATCAGACGAATAAGGTTTTTCTTTTTTGGTACATAACACAATAAAGCTCTGCCAAGAAGAAGATTTTAACATATTAAATATCAATTGAGTGAAGTGTAACAATTTGGACATATCTTTGTCACTGTCATAGTGTCAATAACAATGTTGAGGTCATTTTTATGTAAGAGAAGTTTATATCTGTCATAAACTTCAGGTAAAAGTAAAGAACTCTCTTCTTCAAAAGCTTTGACGACAAACTGCAATATCATCTGAAAAGAATAGATGTCAACATTCTGGCCTGTAGCTTTATGTTTTTCAATAAACAACTGTTTACTTAAACAATCCTGCAAGTATGAAGAGGTTTGAGCCAATTTCTCCTCTGCTGCATCAGATCTAGAGAAAAAGTTAAAAGAATTATAACAATAGGGACAACATCTAAATCGATCATTCTCTATATTTTTAATAAAACTGAAATACTTCAAAAACAAGTCTCTTTTCCTCGCCTACAGTTTTAAAAACCATATGATGTCATTACTGCGACAATTTTTCTCACAAACAATGCACTGAACTGTGAATTGTTAATAAATTTGTTGTAATGAGAATGACAAAGTGAGTTATGGTTTTTTGCTTCATTCAGAAAATTTTTCCCGGACAACATGAGAGTTATAATATTTATTTTTTTTGTCGCACAAAGCGCAATTTTTTTCTCTCCAAAATTTAACTTTAGGTTATATGACAAAAACTCTGAAACAGATTTGTTTTCCCTCCACCAAAATCAGAATATTTTTTTCAGTAACATTGGGAATCAGAATATTTGTTTAGAAAAAAACCATAACCCCCCCCTGGAAGTTAAATGGTCCGTCCCTAATTTCTTGCTGAAAAGATAAACAGTCAATTTCAGTTCTATGATTAAATTGGTTTGAGCAAAGGCTGAAATTGGATTAAAAAAAACATTTGTTATCTTCATTATCTGTGCATGCTCTCTTTGCATCTGATGCCTCATCAGGTTCACCTGCTTTAAATTTCAAAAATGAAGTTTAATGCACTTTCACATCTCCTACAAATACATGTAACAATCAGTATCAGTAATCTTATAATATTGCCTGTAAACATAATCTGAAAAAAAATGTACATATCTGTTTGAAGGATCAAATTTACCAATACCACATTTGGGCACACTGCATGGACCTGGATGGACCTTTGTACAGTTGGAATTTGACATAAATGTTTATAAATGTAAATGTTGCAAACTGAGAACAAGTATAAAGAAAAGAGCTAGGGGTCAAATAATATTCTTGCACATTAATATAAACCAATGAAGGAATCTGTAAATTAAATAATGAAATGTACACACACAGATATGGAATGGTTTACACCTGGAAAATGCTGCAAGAAGTGTGACACTAAGCCATTTTCAGGCTTTGAGCTGCTACTTTTTTATGAATCTGTTTTTCCTTTAATTAGGGAATCAATAAGTGAAGCCATCAAGCGTAAACTTTCAAATAGAGACTAAAAATGGAAAAAATTATTATGAGGGGTCACGTTGGAAATCTCACATGACGACATGGATGTGTGGTTCAAATGATGTTTATATCTTGGAATTTTTCCAATATGTAAGTCAACATTCACATCTAAAATACTGAAATTGAAACGAATGCAATATTAAAATACATGAGAACAATCTACAGATGTAATGCTTGCAGATATAAGCCTGAAACAAATAGAAATATCGCTATTTTCCTTCGAAAATACACTGAAATGGTGTCTGCCTTTTGAGGTCAAAATATAGTTTTTCGCTAAGCATGCTGGGATTTGATGTTTTGTATGGGATTCCTTACTAATTTTAGAGTTTATTTTTACCATCTTTGATGTGATTGGCTAAGGGGGATGTGATTGTGTCAGTTAAATATAGAGAGGTTTTTCCCCGCCATATTTTTAGGCGACGAGATGCTTGAAATAGGTCACTGGAAAAATACCGATTTTCACCCTTTTTCTACACGGAAAAGCTGTCAAAAACGATCAGTCATTAGCCTGTGAGAATAAACTTGTGATAAATATAAAAAAACACGAATTACGGTTATTTCAACGTTTCCCCAACAGGTTTTTCTGAGGTACCGTATCGCGGATGATTTTGTTTACGTAGTTATGAAGCGCCACCTGTGCGTTGAATCGAGGTTGTCTGCCCTTAGCGCGGCAATATTGACATCCAATGGATTGATTGATCGATTCAGTCTATGGCTTCCCGGCTGAATGAATACGATACAATGACTGAGTATTGATGAATTATTGACAGTGTCATGGCTTGTAAAGCACAGTTGTCATCTTAATCAGAGGAATGGACACCTTAGATGTTTATAAGTAACAGAACTCAATTAGATGCCTTAATTGTGATTTTTGTACCCTTAGGAAATAGTGTACAACTGTGACGAAAATGCCTATGGATACTTGTATTCATACGAGAAAGATTATAAAATGTTCTGTTTTGATTGATTCCTACCTTCATCATGTTTATTTTCACGCAAGAGATTACTTTACTAAAAGGCAGTCCACTTTACCGTTCAGGGGTATTTATGTTATGGGGATGGAAGGTTTTATTTGTAAATACGGAAAGTTATTGTTTCCTAAACAGTATGTTCATCCTTTCTTTGGAGAACCGGAAAATAACCTGTTTTCCCTTGAACAGTAATGCTTAGTACATTGTGGTATCGTCGTGTGCCACCCCTACATAGATAAGTAATAGACTAGTCCACGTCGCCCAGAGTATATAAGGAAACCGAATCCAGATATCAGCGTCAGTGTGTTGATCATTGTTGGACTAGCAACATCTTTTATATTAACTAAGAGAGTTTGGTAAGTGTTATATATTATTCCTTGGATTAAATAGTGATTCCATGTGATAGTGAATATTCTTTAATATTCCGGAATTCAAATATATCAAGGTATATAAGGAAAGTGTTTATGGTTATTTGTGCGATTTGCATGTGTGCAAATGGAACTATAGTGACGGATATATTTGTTGGAAGTGTGTACTTAGCAATTGTAGTATATCTTGTGTTTCTTGTGTAATTGATTCCATTGGATTGCCGTGTGCGTTTAGATTAGTGATATTCTGATATACAACTGCAGATTCCTGACGGTGTAGGAAGTATCATATTGCTAATAGCAAATTGAGTGTGCAATTTGATAGTGTTCAGAAGACTGAATCCTATACTGTGTATATACGTTATAAAAGTTATCAATTAGAATCTATTATATATGTGCCATTTTCGTGGTATCATTTTGCTTGTGCACATTGCATTGTGTTAATGTGACATTTGAATTATTAGTGTATTTTAGCATTTGTCGGTACGAATCCATTGACCGCTTAGGGTTTACACGTTACACAACTAACATCTTTATAGACATTTCTCAAATGGCAATAGGCATGTTCCCTTTCACGTAGATTTATTATTTCGTCGCCGGCAAGATTTTTACAGGACTTGACTATATAACTATATATGCACCACATGGTGGGTGTCATGTACGAAATAAGAACTGCTTACCCTTCACGAGCACAGGAAATCACTACCTGTTTTTCTTGGGGTTCGTGTTGCTCATCCTTTTAGTTGTCTGTGTTGTGTTTTAGTTTTGTTAGTCTTCATTCTGTGTCTTGTGTGCCCCATTGTATCTCTAGATTGTCCATTCTTGATTGCCATTTTTTCTCTAATGTTTATTTAGTAGCATCATTCACTAAACGGCCATTGCTATGTCTGTTTATTTATATTGTAGTAATTTTCATTTCAGTAAAGCTGCCATTTAGAGCTATATCGAATCGGTGCTAACATATTTCCTCTTAAACCTGTAAGTGTATTGGTATGAACAAAAAGTTAAAAACAACATAAGATTAAAATCTAATCAACAACTACAATTTCTATCGACTTCCGACGTCGTCACATAATTTAGATTTTGAGAATTTCCAAATGTGGTTCATGGTCCTATGGTTAGCTATATTGTCGGTCATTAATTTTTTTAGGATTATTTGTCAGTTGGAAGCTCAATATTTCTTACGGTTTCTAAGTTGGATAGAGAATAAGTCGTTTCAGATATAGTCAATATGCCCAGAAATATCACGTGCATTTTAGCGATCACGTGATGTTAGTTAAGTGCATGAATCTTTGGATTCGCTACCGGATGTTTCATCCCATAACCAAAACGGACCATAACAAAAACGGACCATTACTAAAACGGACCATAACAAAAAACGGACTATTGAAATAAAAAATGTAGGTTTCTTGAATAAATATGATATTTTATGTATTATTTCTATGATTTTATATGTATTTAATTTATGTGTATTAATTTGTTTAGTGTGTTTTAATTATAAATATATGTTCGTTTGCACATAAATTTGTCAAAAAAAAAAAAATTGCAAGCACATTTTTAGTCAAATCATACAATTAATTGTACACACTTAATTACCATTATGATTAATATGATTTTTATTTGATTAAAAGTTAATTAATTTTAAAGAATTTGGTTTAATGTAATTAACTTTAATTTACAAAGATTATTAAGCCCTCAATGCTTTAATCTTAGTTTCCCCCAAAGAATATGGGCTTGGGTTGATAAAAAGAAAAAAGAGCATGTACATAGTAATTAAGATATAATTAACCGATTGCAGTATATGGAATTTTGATAAATTCCATTAGATAAATTCCATTACAAAAACGAGTAAATTTCTTTGATCTTTGGTTCATAGACAATAAAAGAACATGGAGTTTGTTTTCATTCATTATCATTCTCACAATGGGGACAGACCACTGTGCAGATTTCTCCAGAAAAGTAAATTCAAGACAACACACACTTCAGTGATTATTATACAATCACCTGATAATCAAATCATTTAATCTAATTAAAAGTGATTTGGGTGTCATAAACCAATTAAAACACCAATAATTACTTGGCTTCATTACCTGTACTAATTTGATTTATTCATAAATCTAAAAAGTAATTATCACAAATAAGACAAGTTAATAAAAAAACCAATAAACGCACAATAAAAAAAAAATAAAAATAAATAAAGACTCTTGCAATGCATATTTTTTTCTCGTTTTGGTTATGGTTCGTTTTGGTTATGGGATGAAACGTCATGTAGTCTTTGGACTGACTGCCATGTTTGTGACAGATTATATTTACTAGGACATGGGCAATGTTGTTTTTCTTTGTTTGTTATTTGTTTCACAGTGCCATTGATCAGTGGACCAATTTGTTGTTACCTGGGCTTAAATAGTCAATAAACATACCACAAACGACTCATAGTTAATTGCAAATATATTCTAATTACAAATGTACACATTTTAATATCAACATTAATGGAGAACAAATATAATTTCAAGAAAGTAAAATAGATACGAATGCAAATAATTATAACAACATATTAAGAATAAACTGGTAGGTCGTGCTAAAGTGGGTCACGGGTCACTGTGAGTAGCATGTGACTGTATCGAGAAACAGATATGATGTTGAAAAAACTGTTGATACTCATCAAATATTGATAAATGCAATGAAATGTTATGTTTGTCTTCAAGAAATAAAGGTAATAACAAAATTACCGAACTCCGAACAATCTTACAAAGGGAAAGTCAAAACTCATAATTATATAAACAGACAAAATCAGTCAACAACCGGAAAACTGTGAAAACCGTAATGACCCTGACTTGGTACAGGCATTTCTAAAGAAATGGTGGGTTGAATCAGATTTTAAGGCGCCAAACCTCCCGCTCTCATTACGGTTCAAAGGTTCCGGCTGTCACTGTAACAGTATTTAAATACAGGAACAAAATAGGTAAAATAGTTGTCAAAGCAGTACCATATTCGGTGACGTAAATGTCAAAAATATTTTTACGTCACACATTGCCAAAAAACATTTTTCTTGACATATTTGACTCTTTATCTTTATACATTTTCACTATATGAAAATGCATCGCTTATAATTTTTTCTGCAGAGACGGAATATATTTCGACAAGATATTGGTATCGGAATATAAACTTTTTAAGAGATCGAATAAGGCGAATCTTTTTATAGCCCTGGTCCAGTAGCCTGTTTCTTAGATGAAGATGACGTTTCAGGAAATCAGAATAATTGCTACTGCCCCTTGCATAGCGAATCAATTGCGAGATGTAAACACCATATGCAGGAGAAGCTGGTATATTGCTGCACATATTTGGAAAATTTATGATTTTAAAATTGAAGTCGTCCCGCTTATCATAAATTTTAGTACTGAGTTGACCACTGTCGTCAAATTCGAGGTATAAGTCCAAAAATGATGCGGACGAAGCTGTATCGGTGGTCTCTTTAACTTCCAGCTCTGGAGGATATATCAATGGAAGAAATTCTGCAAATCTAGAATTATTGATAGATAAAACGTCATCAATATACCTGTATGTGAAATTAAAGGCTATAGCCTCATGAATCTTCTTATCTTTTACAAGCTTTTGAAGAAACTCCGACTCATATGAGTATAAAAATAAATCGGCTAGAAGAGGGGCACAATTCGTACCCATTGGTATGCCGACGACCTGCTGAAACAGTGTCCCTCCAAAGGAGACAAATATGTTATCGATGAGGAACTCCAGCATACTGATCACTTGTTCCTCGGAGTAGCATGTTTTACCTTTATGAATTTTGTTTGAAAAATATGTGGAATTGTAGCCTAACACAACAAATTTTGAGCCATCGTTTCTATGACTAAAAGCTTTATGAATTGTTTCTTTTAAGCGGGTTTTTAATTTGTCATGCGGTAGGGTGGTATATAGAGTTGAAAAATCAAAGGTTTTGATGGAGGATACCTGAGAGAAAGATCTTGATTTCAGGTTATCCAAAAGATCTTTAGAGTTTTTCAAAATCCACATGTGATTTATGCCACTACGCGAGTAAACAGTTTCACAATATTTCTGTTGTCCCTCTTTTACTGCAGACAGAATCTTTGTTAGGTGAATAGACAATTCTTTCGTCGAACAAGTTGATGATCCCGCTATGTACCTTTCTTTGTATGGTGTCTTATGGAGTTTAGGTATCCAATATAAATAGGGTAAATCCTCAGACTTTTTACCAGAGGGAATGTTTAAAGAGGTCATGAATGATCTGTGGTTAGCTAGGATTTCATCTTTGTCGAACGAAGTTGGTTTGTATGTGGTATTACTAGAGGTGTTGTTATTTATACCTAATTCCTTGATTAGGCATTCGAAGTAATAAGATTTACATACAAACACGATATTGTTGGAAGCCTTGTCCGCAGGAACGATAACATATTTGTCATGAAGAGAGGAAAGACACTTAACAGCTTCTTGGTCTTTAAATACAGACTTAGGTCGACTATTAACACAATTTTTGAGTTTGTGAATCCGACCTTGTACTAGAGACCTAATTGTTCTAACCCAGTCTGACAAGGACTCTAACTCAGGATCTTGGTCTACTTCTCTCTTTATCCACCTTCTGGCATAATCTTCAACAGCATCCATAATTATCTTGAAATTATGTTTCCAATTGATATGTTGAGGTTCTCTGAATTTAGGACCATGAGAAATCACCTTTCGGAGACTCTCATGTTGAATGATATTCAGATCACCAGTGATTACATGTCCAGATGGGTTGTATTGAAAAGGAGAGTGGGAGCAGTCACAAGTCAGAGGGTTCTTAAGGTACTCTTCTATGTTAATATCTTGCAATGCTTCTTTGTAGTTGATAGACAAACCATGTGTGAAGTTTTATGACGAAATATCTCCGATATCTATGTAAATTTACGAGTTGAAGTGGGGAAACACCCACAGGTAATTTTAGCGATGTATTTTCTTTTATCTTTGACAAGAATAAAGAGCGTCCTGATTGGATGACCGATTTAAAACACACTGACTCCGCATGGTTTAGCAAGGTTACTCAGGTCTAGTTTATACATATAGAATCTTGACATCTCCAGCTTTCCAACGATGTAAGTATTTTTGCTTTACGGCGAGGAAAAGCATATTACTGAGTGAATTAAATGTTAAAATGTTATTATTTTTTAAATATAATTATTTTTTAAAAAGAAAAACAGCTATAAATGTGTTCTTTGGTTCATATAGGAAAGGAAAATACCGGACTTTTAACATTGAAACGGAACCATCTTACGTAGAAACCCATCCGAAAACCCCTACCCCCACTATGTTATATTTATTCATTTGTTTGATTCTGGAATATTGTTGATCATTGCTTTAAACAAGGAAAAAGGAAAAAAGGGAAAATGGGAAAAAGGGGGGATTTTATTTGTGAATTTTACAGTTAAATAAATGTTATGTTTCGACAGTTTAAAGAGAAAAATAAAAATTTGTTGCGACTAAAGCTTAAATCAGCGTTAAAAATTGAACAAATATCAGTGGTTTTGTAAATGAGATTTATTTTAAATAGAAAATCTGAATTTATTATTTATTAATTTATTATTAATGATACAATTTTATATCCCTTGGCAGGGGGAGGGGGCTATGATGAAAATTTGAAATAAAAACACAGGACCGGACTTTAAGGAAAAATAATAATCCAGGATTAGTTTTTTATCAAAAAAAATCCAGGACCCCTGTGTCCATGAATTTTTTTTTCTCTAAGTTAATAATATGAAATATTGACATCCACACTTGCCTTTTGGACAGCACATTTCTGTGTCCACACTTGCCCTCAGGTAACAATAATTAAAAAAAAAGACATTCAAAATGGCTGACCAAAGACATCAGATACTGACATTACGCTGAAAACCTTAATTTGATTTATAAAGGTCTGTGTAATTCTCCTACCAGTAGGTACGTCGTAATTCAATAATAAGCAGAAGTCATTTGAAATATTTCCACCATTACCCATGATAACATATATATTCTCTGGTTACCCCTGAAGTGACTTATACCTCGAATTTGACGACAGTGGTCAAATCAGTACTAAAATTTATGATAAACGGGACGACTTCAATTTTAAGATCACAAATTTTCCAAATATGTGCAGCAATATACCAGCTTCTCCTGCATATGGTGTTTACATCTCGCAATAGATTCGCTATGCAAGGGCCAGTAGCAATTATCCTGATTTCCTTAAACGTCATCTTCATCTGAGAAATAGGCTACTGGACCAGGGCTATAAAAAGATTCGCCTTATTCGATCTCTTTAAAAGTTTATATTCCGATACCAAGATCTTGTCGAAATATATTCCGTCTCTGCAGAAAGGATTATAAACGATGGATTTTCATATAGTGAAAATGTATAAAGATAAGGTTTCAGCAAAACTGTCAAAAATATTTTTTTTATCTATGTGTGACGTAAAAGTGTTTTTGACATTTGGCGCTGATTTGACAACTGTTTTACCTGTTTTGTTCAAGTATTGTTGTAAATACTGTTATAGTGACAGCCGGAAACTTTGAGCCGTAATGAAAGGGGGAGGTTTGGCGCTTTAAAATCTGATTCAACCCACCATTTCTTTAGAAATGCCTGTACCAAGTCAGGTTCATCACGGTTTTCACAGTTTTCCGGATGTTGACTGATTTTGTCTGTTTATATACTTATGAGTTTTGACTTTCCCTTTGTTAGATTGTTCGGAGTTCGATAATTTTGTTATTACCCTTATTTGTACAATGTTAACAATGACGCTTGGAACAGCACCTCCAACTCAGACCTCAGAATATAAAATGGTTCAATTAAAACACTCGACTAAACTGTGTCACACAAGACACACAAACACTCTTTTTCTTGGGGAAGAGTGTTAGCCTTCGGGTCCTATGCTCCTCCAGATAGACTCAGCACCGCAGTGTTAAGTCGATCAAGACAATATGATTCAAGGTTATGAGGTTAATAAGACAGCATTGATCAATTCATATAAAGTTAATTATTTAATATGATAAATATTCAGCAAGAACATATATTGACAATAAAGTTAGTGAATAAAATGTTACAGTCCATCAAAAGATTGTTATTGAAATAAATTTCCTTTACCACATCATGCAGTTAAAATGTTAGCAAGCAAGCGGGGATAACTCTGGTCAAGTTAAATAATTATATGTAACTAAATATACTACACAATTTCCTAATCGTATGAAAATGTGTAATGTGTGTGTGATATTATCACTAAAATGTAAAATAGAGAGTGCCTGAGCAAAATCTCAAATTGTATTGAATACCAAATTACAGTGAACTTCTACAGTACACTCCTCCTAGACGTCGTGACTTAACGTTAAACTTGAAAGACTCCTCGTAAGGATTAAGACTTAAAAATATGAACTGTAAAAAAAAATTTTTTCACGAAAATAATTTAACACGGACAAATCTGGTTACTTATTATAGTAACATGACTTATTTTATTCTATATCTCAAAACATTTCTGGATGACTTCGTGACTTCCGTAGCGCTATACAAGAGACTTAGTTTCTTCTAGATAAAAAGATTTAACGATATAGAAAAGACTTAAATGAGTCTCTTTACTTTATAAATAGAACATATCAATTCTTTTAAAATAATGCTGAGTCACTGGTGACTTAAATGTGAAATTGCATTCACTAACCTTGAAATAAAGTGAGTCTTCTGTTTGGAATAAAATCAAGAGGTCTAACTCCGAATGGACCCTTCAAATTTAGAATCAGAAGTCTAAAATAGACTTTATTGGCTTTTGGCGTTTGGCTGCCGTATACCAAGGGATTCAGGTCACGACTGACAAGCTAACAAAAATCGTCTCTTATATAGTACTTAAAAGACTCAAAAATGACGTAAAAAGGGACTCAAAAGACTTAATATTGACGTTTATACGCTGAACTATAACGACATTGATCAGACCGATTTACGGCACAAGATAAGAAAAATGGTTGATCGAAGCGAAAAAATGAGTCGTTATGTTCTTGACCGGATTATCTAGACCACACAAAATATAAAAAAATGTGAATAATACTGAAATTCTACAAAAACAGACAATTCTATTCATATAGGATATAGCTTGTGACATAACATTTTCTCCGAGAAAATAACATGTAAACAGTGACTGATTTCAATGGGATTTTCGGAACTGTATTCTTAAAGTGAGTAAATTTTCATTTAACTGTTTTGACATTAGACATGCGTTTACCATAAACAATCAACTTTAAACTTTAAAATAATAATAATCCTCCTTTAATTTGGATATTTAAACTAACTAAATTAACAATATTCCCAAACGTATTCCGGTGGGGGAGAGGGCAGCTTCCCATTGACAGGAGATAGCGAGCCGGATGGCCAGTCCGTTACACTATATATACAATTTATGAGGTAAGTCTCTGAAAATTATATCATAATCAATATACAGTCGTCACTATCCAAATGGCTTAGATATTGTACAGTATTGTCACAGTGTAGACTCAATACTATTTTAACCCACACAACACGGTCCTGATACATGTACTTACATTTTACAGTCTAATTATTAATAAGTTATTAGTAAGAAACATATTAATATAAATGAACACGAAATACTATACAATAGTTTACACAGACACACATTAAAGTGACAGAACAGCAGCTCTTTTATTGCTGTTCTACATTTCACAGTCACTGAATTCTATATTTAACGTTTTCCCCAATATAAGTCCATCTATTGTTGTTCATTGACGTCTGTTTTGTGTTGCATTGTTTACATCTATTGTACTGTACTCATGTATTTCTGAACCTTCATGATTGATATTCTCCCAAACTCTGAAAATATAGAAAACATTCAAAATAAAATGAAAATTGGCTTGAACGATTATTTGCAAATTGATATTTATGTACTAGTAAATTAAAAAAAAAACATTTTTTTATCGGTGTTGTCAATAAACATCAAACATATATAAAGACGTTGGGTTTGGTTTAGGTTTAGGTCTATGGTGTTTAATGCCACTTTCAACAAAATTTCAGTTATATCGTGGCGTCAGTTTTATTGTTGGAGTAAACCGGAGTACACGGACAAAACCACCGATCTGTCGCAAGAAGAGTTTGAAGATACCAAAGGGGTAATCAGAATCACATACACATAAAACTAAAGATCAAGTAACATGAACCTCACTGAACACCGGGGGTGAACTCAGGTGCTCCGGAAGGATTAGATGTTTCTGCTCCTCTAGTGGCACCGGTCGTGTTAATCTAGTTACACACCCGGAGATAATTCATGTATGAGGAAAGAACCGGGAAGTGTTTACGACAAGTGGAACATATCCATGGTTATTTGTGACACAAATATTCGATAACGGTGGCGACCGTAAAACTTTCGAAGTGATGACTTCAACTTAACCACTAGGAACACTTAGTTATGTAGCTTCCTTGTTAGCAGCATACCTCTATCAAGGAAAACGATATAATTGAAATATTGTTGAAAGTAGCGTTAAGCGCCATAAACTTAAAACCACCATCTATCAGGAAATCATGATAGGAACCACAAGCTCTAGAATATCGGATCAACTGAGAGAGTTTTACTCAATATACATGTGCTGCTGGAATGTTCCTACAAATAAATGGAAAGTTCACACTGGGAACATTTTCCCGGCGTGAATAGTTTTACTTATACAGTAATACACTGGCATTGAACTACTTCTAATTGTTCTGCACCACACAATAAGCTTCCCATTGACAACTAAATAATCTTTTACTTTTAGATATCAAATTTAGTGTGCACGACACGTTTCTGGAATAACCTTCATAAGGCACGCTCAAAATCGAAAGATTGGAAAACCAAATAATATAAAGATTTGAGAGTAATAAAACCAAAGGGCCTAAACAGGATAGCCAAATTCAACTAAGGTCACCTATGCCTGAGGGAGTAGAACCTTAGTTTGATTAATAATTACATTATTTAGGAACTGTAATTTCAGCAATAACTACATGTATATCTAATAAACCATGTCACTGGCCTTTCTTTATTAACTTTTAACTCTCTGTATGTATGGCTGTACTTTACCATCACTTGATTTTTTTTAATGTTGTTTAACTATTGTATTTATATCGTAACTGTTTATGTCTAATATGTATCTACTACTTTATACTTACTTTTCCTTTCGTAATTTCAATATTAGTTTTCCTAAAATGAAAATCATATGAAATTTTAAGAATATATAGGGGCCGTCGTGGTCGTGGTCGTATGATAGTTGGATTAACATGTACCTGTGCAATCAGTTCCTATCACCACTACCGTTGTGAGTTTGAATCTCACTGAGGCGAGGTGTACTCGATACACCATTATGTGACATACGACAAGTCGTAGGTTTATCCGGTACTCCGGTGTCCTCCACCAATAAAACTGACTGCCACGATATAATTGAAATATTGTTGAAAGTGGCGTTAAACATCATAATCCAAACCAAACCTAAGAATTCATAATCTACCTATATCGGGAAAAAGATTTGATGTCTAGAGGTTTTTTGGTTTTTTTTACAAGCACTATTTGCAAGTCATATGTCATTTTTCATTGTAAATGGGCTATTCATAGTGAAACATGATAAGACCGCACCATGTCGATAAGGGAAAGTTGAAAACGTGCATATTAAAAGCAAGTATTTTGCTTGACACAATAAATTGCTGGACACAAGAATTGGACATTTGCTGGAACCATTTTATTTTGGACATTTGTCTTGTTTCACTATTTCAAGTCTTAAATATGTTGTCCATCATTACCCACAACGAAAATCATTTAGCAAAAATACTGCATCAAGATTAAATAAAAAATACAAGGGTTAAAATTATGAAATTCGGCTTTTTTGCTCCTTTAGTTTGGGTTTATCTGAACACAACTGTAAGAGACAGAGGAATTCGTCGACATGCAACATGTAGTTAAGTGCCCAATTAATTCAAAGAGAAAAAAATGCTTCAAAATTGGATGATAAAAAAATTATATATACCTTCCAAATATTCGAAATTTTGGGAATTTGCCCCATTTTAGACACGTTTGGAAATAAAATACCAAAGTTTTTTTTATGATCCATCAGTAACCAATTAAGATGATCATATTGCTACAAAACCCTGCATTAAAATTGGATAGAAAATAAAAAAGTTAAAAATTTGGAAATTTCCACCTCTTTGGGCCCCTTTTATTTATTTCTCTGAAAGGGATTTTCCAAAGAATTTTATGACATTCCATTTGCTCCTTACTTATCTCCTACTTATCAACAGTCATTGTCGTATTTCTTCTACAAAAATAATGACTGGGAACAAGTTAAACGTTTCTAAATTGTGTAACTATGTTAAATGTGTTACCTTTCTTGTACAAGATGAACAGAGCTAAAACTTCCCCAAACTGCAACAGTACAAGAAAGACAATAACACCAATAAAACTTGATTCCTCAGTTACAGTAGATTCTGTAAAATAAAACTTGATTCCTCAGTTACAGTAGATTCTATAAAATAAAACTTGATTCCTCAGTTACAGTAGATTCTATATAATAAAACTTGATTCCTCAGTTACAGTAGATTCTGTAAAATAAAACTTGATTCCTCAGTTACAGTAGATTCTATAAAATAATACTTGATTCCTCAGTTACAGTAGATTCTGTAAAATAAAACTTGATTCCTCAGTTACAGTAGATTCTATAAAATAATACTTGATTCCTCAGTTACAGTAGATTCTGTAAAATAAAACTTGATTCCTCAGTTACAGTAGATTCTATAAAATTAAACTTGATTCCTCAATTACAGTAGATTCTGTAAAATTAAACTTGATTCCTCAATTACAGTAGATTCTGTAAAATAAAACTTGATTCCTCAGTTACAGTAGATTCTATAAAATAAAACTTGATTCCTCAATTACAGTAGATTCTGTAAAATAAAACTTGATTCCTCAGTTACAGTAGATTCTATATAATAAAACTTGATTCCTCAATTACAGTAGATTCTGTAAAATAAAACTTGATTACTCAGTTACAGTAGATTCTATAAAATAAAACTTGATTCCTCAATTACAGTAGATTCTATAAAATAAAACTTGATTCCTCAGTTACAGTAGATTCTGTAAAATAAAACTTGATTCCTCAGTTACAGTAGATTCTGTAAAATAAAACTTGATTCCTCAGTTACAGTAGATTCTGTAAAATAAAACTTGATTCCTCAGTTACAGTAGATTCTGTAAAATAAAACTTGATTCCTCAGTTACAGTAGATTCTGTAAAATAAAACTTGATTCCTCAGTTACAGTAGATTCTATAAAATAAAACTTGATTACTCAGTTACAGTAGATTCTGTAAAATAAAACTTGATTCCTCAGTTACAGTAGATTCTATAAAATAATACTTGATTCCTCAGTTACAGTAGATTCTGTAAAATAAAACTTGATTCCTCAGTTACAGTAGATTCTATAAAATTAAACTTGATTCCTCTTTTACAGTAGATTCTGTAAAATTAAACTTGATTCCTCAATTACAGTAGATTCTGTAAAATAAAACTTGATTCCTCAGTTACAGTAGATTCTATAAAATAAAACTTGATTCCTCAATTACAGTAGATTCTGTAAAATAAAACTTGATTCCTCAGTTACAGTAGATTCTATATAATAAAACTTGATTCCTCAATTACAGTAGATTCTGTAAAATAAAACTTGATTACTCAGTTACAGTAGATTCTATAAAATAAAACTTGATTCCTCAATTACAGTAGATTCTATAAAATAAAACTTGATTCCTCAGTTACAGTAGATTCTGTAAAATAAAACTTGATTCCTCAGTTACAGTAGATTCTGTAAAATAAAACTTGATTCCTCAGTTACAGTAGATTCTGTAAAATAAAACTTGATTCCTCAGTTACAGTAGATTCTGTAAAATAAAACTTGATTCCTCAGTTACAGTAGATTCTGTAAAATAAAACTTGATTCCTCAGTTACAGTAGATTCTATAAAATAAAACTTGATTACTCAGTTACAGTAGATTCTGTAAAATAAAACTTGATTCCTCAGTTACAGTAGATTCTATATAATAAAACTTGATTCCTCAGTTACAGTAGATTCTGTAAAATAAAACTTGATTACTCAGTTACAGTAGATTCTGTAAAATAAAACTTGATTCCTCAGTTACAGTAGATTCTATATAATAAAACTTGATTCCTCAATTACAGTAGATTCTGTAAAATAAAACTTGATTACTCAGTTACAGTAGATTCTATAAAATAAAACTTGATTCCTCAATTACAGTAGATTCTATAAAATAAAACTTGATTCCTCAGTTACAGTAGATTCTGTAAAATAAAACTTGATTCCTCAGTTACAGTAGATTCTGTAAAATAAAACTTGATTCCTCAGTTACAGTAGATTCTGTAAAATAAAACTTGATTCCTCAGTTACAGTAGATTCTGTAAAATAAAACTTGATTCCTCAGTTACAGTAGATTCTGTAAAATAAAACTTGATTCCTCAGTTACAGTAGATTCTATAAAATAAAACTTGATTACTCAGTTACAGTAGATTCTGTAAAATAAAACTTGATTCCTCAGTTACAGTAGATTCTATAAAATAATACTTGATTCCTCAGTTACAGTAGATTCTATATAATAAAACTTGATTCCTCAATTACAGTAGATTCTGTAAAATAAAACTTGATTACTCAGTTACAGTAGATTCTATAAAATAAAACTTGATTCCTCAATTACAGTAGATTCTATAAAATAAAACTTGATTCCTCAGTTACAGTAGATTCTGTAAAATAAAACTTGATTCCTCAGTTACAGTAGATTCTGTAAAATAAAACTTGATTCCTCAGTTACAGTAGATTCTGTAAAATAAAACTTGATTCCTCAGTTACAGTAGATTCTGTAAAATAAAACTTGATTCCTCAGTTACAGTAGATTCTGTAAAATAAAACTTGATTCCTCAGTTACAGTAGATTCTATAAAATAAAACTTGATTACTCAGTTACAGTAGATTCTGTAAAATAAAACTTGATTCCTCAGTTACAGTAGATTCTATAAAATAATACTTGATTCCTCAGTTACAGTAGATTCTGTAAAATAAAACTTGATTCCTCAGTTACAGTAGATTCTATAAAATTAAACTTGATTCCTCAATTACAGTAGATTCTGTAAAATTAAACTTGATTCCTCAATTACAGTAGATTCTGTAAAATAAAACTTGATTCCTCAGTTACAGTAGATTCTATAAAATAAAACTTGATTCCTCAATTACAGTAGATTCTGTAAAATAAAACTTGATTCCTCAGTTACAGTAGATTCTATATAATAAAACTTGATTCCTCAATTACAGTAGATTCTGTAAAATAAAACTTGATTACTCAGTTACAGTAGATTCTATAAAATAAAACTTGATTCCTCAATTACAGTAGATTCTATAAAATAAAACTTGATTCCTCAGTTACAGTAGATTCTGTAAAATAAAACTTGATTCCTCAGTTACAGTAGATTCTGTAAAATAAAACTTGATTCCTCAGTTACAGTAGATTCTGTAAAATAAAACTTGATTCCTCAGTTACAGTAGATTCTGTAAAATAAAACTTGATTCCTCAGTTACAGTAGATTCTGTAAAATAAAACTTGATTCCTCAGTTACAGTAGATTCTATAAAATAAAACTTGATTACTCAGTTACAGTAGATTCTGTAAAATAAAACTTGATTCCTCAGTTACAGTAGATTCTATATAATAAAACTTGATTCCTCAGTTACAGTAGATTCTGTAAAATAAAACTTGATTACTCAGTTACAGTAGATTCTGTAAAATAAAACTTGATTCCTCAGTTACAGTAGATTCTATATAATAAAACTTGATTCCTCAGTTACAGTAGATTCTGTAAAATAAAACTTGATTCCTCAGTTACAGTAGATTCTGTAAGATAAATCTTGATTCCTCAGTTACATTCGATTCTGTAAAATAAAACTTGATTCCTCAGTTACAGTAGATTCTGTAAAATAAAACTTGATTCCTCAGTTACAGTAGATTCTGTAAAATAATACTTGATTCCTCAGTTACAGTAGATTCTGTAAAATAAAACTTGATTCCTCAGTTACAGTAGATTCTGTAAAATAAAACTTGATTCCTCAGTTACAGTAGATTCTGTAAAATAAAACTTGATTCCTCAGTTACAGTAGATTCTGTAAAATAAAACTTGATTCCTCAGTTACAGTAGATTCTGTAAAATAAAACTTGATTCCTCAGTTGCATTAGATTCTATAAAATAAAACTTGATTCCTCAGTTACAGTAGATTCTGTAAAATAAAACTTGATTCCTCAGTTACAGTAGATTCTATAAAATAAAACTTGATTCCTCAGTTACAGTAGATTCTGTAAAATAAAACTTGATTCCTCAGTTACAGTAGATTCTGTAAAATAAAACTTGATTCCTCAGTTACAGTAGATTCTGTAAAATAAAACTTGATTCCCCAGTTACAGTAGATTCTGTAAAATAAAACTTGATACCTCAGTTACATTAGATTCTATAAAATAAAACTTGATTCCTCAGTTACAGTAGATTCTGTAAAATAAAACTTGATTCCTCAGTTACAGTAGATTCTGTAAAATAATACTTGATTCCTCAGTTACAGTAGATTCTATAAAATAAAACTTGATTCCTCAGTTACAGTAGATTCTGTAAAATAAAACTTGATTCCTCAGTTACAGTAGATTCTGTAAAATAAATCTTGATTCCTCAGTTACAGTAGATTCTGTAAAATAAAACTTGATTCCTCAGTTACAGTAGATTCTGTAAAATAAAACTTGATTACTCAGTTACAGTAGATTCTGTAAAATAAAACTTGATTCCTCAGTTACAGTAGATTCTATAAAATAAAACTTGATTCCTCAGTTACAGTAGATTCTGTAAAATAAAACTAGATTCCTCAGTTACAGTAGATTCTGTAAAATAAAACTTGATTCCTCAGTTACAGTAGATTCTGTAAAATAAAACTTGATTACTCAGTTACAGTAGATTCTGTAAAATAAAACTTGATTCCTCAGTTACAGTAGATTCTGTAAAATAAAACTTGATTCCTCAGTTACAGTAGATTCTATAAAATAAAACTTGATTCCTCAGTTACAGTAGATTCTATAAAATAAAACTTGATTCCTCAGTTACAGTAGATTCTGTAAAATAAAACTTGATTCCTCAGTTACAGTAGATTCTATAAAATAAAACTTGATTCCTCAGTTACAGTAGATTCTGTAACATAAAACTTGATTCCTCAGTTACAGTAGATTCTATAAAATAAAACTTGATTCCTCAGTTACAGTAGATTCTATAAAATAAAACTTGATTCCTCAGTTACAGTAGATTCTATAAAATAAAACTTGATTCCTCAGTTACAGTAGATTCTGTAAAATAAAACTTGATTCCTCAGTTACAGTAGATTCTGTAAAATAAAACTTGATTCCTCAGTTACAGTAGATTCTGTAACATAAAACTTGATTCCTCAGTTACAGTAGATTCTGTAAAATAAAACTTGATTCCTCAGTTACAGTAGATTCTATAAAATAAAACTTGATTCCTCAGTTACAGTAGATTCTATAAAATAAAACTTGATTCCTCAGTTACAGTAGATTCTATAAAATAAAACTTGATTCCTCAGTTACAGTAGATTCTGTAAAATAAAACTTGATTCCTCAGTTACAGTAGATTCTATAAAATAAAACTTAATTCCTCAGTTACAGTAGATTCTGTAAAATAAAACTTGATTCCTCAGTTACAGTAGATTCTGTAAAATAAAACTTGATTCCTCAGTTACAGTAGATTCTGTAAAATAAAACTTGATTCCCCAGTTACAGTAGATTCTGTAAAATAAAACTTGATTCCTCAGTTACATTAGATTCTATAAAATAAAACTTGATTCCTCAGTTACAGTAGATTCTGTAAAATAAAACTTGATTCCTCAGTTACAGTAGATTCTGTAAAATAATACTTGATTCCTCAATTACAGTAGATTCTATAAAATAAAACTTGATTCCTCAGTTACAGTAGATTCTGTAAAATAAAACTTGATTCCTCAGTGACAGTAGATTCTGTAAAATAAATCTTGATTCCTCAGTTACAGTAGATTCTGTAAAATAAAACTTGATTCCTCAGTTACAGTAGATTCTATAAAATAAAACTTGATTCCTCAGTTACAGTAGATTCTGTAAAATAAAACTTGATTCCTCAGTTACAGTAGATTCTATAAAATAAAACTTGATTCCTCAGTTACAGTAGATTCTATAAAATAAAACTTGATTCCTCAGTTACAGTAGATTCTATAAAATAAAACTTGATTCCTCAGTTACAGTAGATTCTGTAAAATAAATCTTGATTCCTCAGTTACAGTAGATTCTATAAAATAAAACTTGATTCCTCAGTTACAGTAGATTCTGTAAAATAAAACTTGATTCCTCAGTTACAGTAGACTCTATAAAATAAAACTTGATTCCTCAGTTACAGTAGATTCTATAAAATAAAACTTGATTCCTCAGTTACAGTAGATTCTATAAAATAAAACTTGATTCCTCAGTTACAGTAGATTCTGTAAAATAAAACTTGATTCCTCAGTTACAGTAGATTCTGAAAAATAAATCTTGATTCCTCAGTTACAGTAGATTCTATAAAATAAAACTTGATTCCTCAGTTACAGTAGATTCTGTAAAATAAAACTTGATTCCTCAGTTACAGTAGATTCTGTAAAATAAAACTTGATTCCTCAGTTACAGTAGATTCTATAAAATAAAACTTGATTCCTCAGTTACAGTAGATTCTGTAAAATAAAACTTGATTCCTCAGTTACAGTAGATTCTATAAAATAAAACTTGATTCCTCAGTTACAGTAGATTCTGTAAAACAAAACTTGATTCCTCAGTTACAGTAGATTCTGTAAAATAAAACTTGATTCCTCAGTTACAGTAGATTCTGTAAAATAAAACTTGATTCCTCAGTTACAGTAGATTCTGTAAAATAAAACTTGATTCCTCAGTTACAGTAGATTCTATAAAATAAAACTTGATTCCTCAGTTACAGTAGATTCTATAAAATAAAACTTGATTCCTCAGTTACAGTAGATTCTGTAAAATAAAACTTGATTCCTCAATTACAGTAGATTCTATAAAATAAAACTTGATTCCTCAGTTACAGTAGATTCTGTAACATAAAACTTGATTCCTCAGTTACAGTAGATTCTGTAAAATAAAACTTGATTCCTCAGTTACAGTAGATTCTATAAAATAAAACTTGATTCCTCAGTTACAGTAGATTCTGTAACATAAAACTTGATTCCTCAGTTACAGTAGATTCTGTAACATAAAACTTGATTCCTCAGTTACAGTAGATTCTGTAAAATAAAACTTGATTCCTCAGTTACAGTAGATTCTGTAAAATAAAACATGATTCCTCAGTTACAGTAGATTCTATAAAATAAAACTTGATTCCTCAGTTACAGTAGATTCTATAAAATAAAACTTGATTCCTCAGTTACAGTAGATTCTGTAACATAAAACTTGATTCCTCAGTTACAGTAGATTCTGTAAAATAATACTTGATTCCTCAGTTACAGTAGATTCTATAAAATAAAACTTGATTCCTCAGTTACAGTAGATTCTATAAAATAAAACTTGATTCCTCAGTTACAGTAGATTCTGTAACATAAAACTTGATTCCTCAGTTACAGTAGATTCTGTAAAATAAAACTTGATTCCTCAGTTACAGTAGATTCTATAAAATAAAACTTGATTCCTCAGTTACAGTAGATTCTATAAAATAAAACTTGATTCCTCAATTACAGTAGATTCTGTAACATAAAACTTGATTCCTCAGTTACAGTAGATTCTGTAACATAAAACTTGATTCCTCAGTTACAGTAGATTCTGTAACATAAAACTTGATTCCTCAGTTACAGTAGATTCTGTAAAATAAAACTTGATTCCTCAGTTACAGTAGATTCTATAAAATAAAACTTGATTCCTCAGTTACAGTAGATTCTATAAAATAAAACTTGATTCCTCAGTTACAGTAGATTCTGTAAAATAAAACTTGATTCCTCAGTTACAGTAGATTCTATAAAATAAAACTTGATTCCTCAGTTACAGTAGATTCTGTAAAATAAAACTTGATTCCTCAGTTACAGTAGATTCTGTAAAATAAAACTTGATTCCTCAGTTACAGTAGATTCTGTAACATAAAACTTGATTCCTCAGTTACAGTAGATTCTGTAAAATAAAACTTGATTCCTCAGTTACAGTAGATTCTATAAAATAAAACTTGATTCCTCAGTTACAGTAGATTCTATAAAATAAAACTTGATTCCTCAGTTACAGTAGATTCTATAAAATAAAACTTGATTCCTCAGTTACAGTAGATTCTGTAAAATAAAACTTGATTCCTCAGTTACAGTAGATTCTATAAAATAAAACTTGATTCCTCAGTTACAGTAGATTCTATAAAATAAAACTTGATTCCTCAGTTACAGTAGATTCTGTAACATAAAACTTGATTCCTCAGTTACAGTAGATTCTGTAAAATAAAACTTGATTCCTCAGTTACAGTAGATTCTATAAAATAAAACTTGATTCCTCAGTTACAGTAGATTCTGTAAAATAAAACTTGATTCCTCAATTACAGTAGATTCTGTAAAATAAAACTTGATTACTCAGTTACAGTAGATTCTGTAAAATAAAACTTGATTCCTCAGTTACAGTAGATTCTATAAAATAAAACTTGATTCCTCAGTTACAGTAGATTCTGTAAAATAAAACTTGATTACTCAGTTACAATAGATTCTATAAAATAAAACTTGATTCCTCAGTTACAGTAGATTCTGTAAAATAAAACTTGATTACTCAGTTACAGTAGATTCTGTAAAATAAAACTTGATTCCTCAGTTACAGTAGATTCTGTAAAATAAAACTTGATTCCTCAGTTACAGTAGATTCTGTAAAATAATACTTGATTCCTCAGTTACAGTAGATTCTGTAAAATAAAACTTGATTCCTCAGTTACAGTAGATTCTGTATAATAATATTGTATTTACAGGTAAAATGTGATATAAAACAGATACGAGGTGAATAATAAACTATATTGATTTGTGAAGAATTCCACATTAATGCAAGTTAAAAATATTTTTCACGTTAACCCCAAAAATGTCGTTTTTATCTTAACGCGTTTTGGGTTAGTAGTTGGAATTACATCTTGACGACCTTTCTACCATTCTGCATCGAAGTCGTTGCACCATAATGTACAAGTCCGAAATAATTTGGGTGTTCTTTTATTAAATTCCAAAAGAAGACTAGCGAATTCTAGATGCGAGTTGAAGATAAGCCAATTCAAGATGTGTGCTGAAGACCAGCAGATTGGAGAAGTGTGCTGAAGGTTATCGAATTCAAGATGTGTGCTAAAAACTAGCGAATTTCAGATGTGAGTTGAAGTATATTGGATTGCAGATGTGTGTTGAAAACCATTTGATTGCAGATGTGTGTTGAAGGCTAACTGATTGCAGATGTGTGCTGAACATTATCGGATTGCAGATGTGTGTTGATGACTATCTGATTGCAGATGTGTGTTGACGACTATCTGATTGCAGAAGTGTGTTGACGACTATCTAATTGCAGAAGTGTGTTGACGACTAACTGATTGCAGAAGTGTGTTGAAGACTATCTTATTGTAGATGTGTGTTGACGACTATCGGATTGCAGATGTGGGTTGAAAACTATTGGATTACAGAATTGTTTTGAAGATATTACTCTATGAAATGACTGAATGCTGATGCCATAATATATAATATAGATGTGTATTGACAACTATCGGAATGCAGATGTGTGTTGACGACTATTTGATTGCAGTGGTGTGCTGAAGACTATCTGATTGCAGAGGTGTGTTCAAGACTATCTGATTGCAGAGGTGTGTTCAAGACTATCGGATTGCAGATGTGTGCTGAACACTATCGGATTGCAGAATTGTGTTGAAGAATATCTGATTCAGATGTGTGGTGAAAACTATAGTATTGCACAGTGTATTGACGACTATCTGATTGCAGATGTGTGTTGACGACTATCTGATTCCATATGTGTGCTAGAAACTATCGTATTGCAGATGTGTGTTGACCAGTATCGTATTGCAGAAGTGTGTTGACCAGTATCGGATTGCAGCAGTGTGTTGACGACTATCTGATTGGAGATGTGTGTTGACGACTATCGGATTGCAGATGTGTGTTGAAGACTATCTGATTGCAGAAGTGTGTTGACGACTATCTGATTGCAGAAGTGTGTTGACGACTATCTATTGCAGAAGTGTGTTGACGACTATCTGATTTCAGAAGTGTGTTGACGACTATCTGATTGCAGAAGTGTGTTGACGACTAACTGATTGCAGAAGTATGTTGAAGACTATCTGATTGCAGATGTGTGTTGACGACTATCGGATTGCAGATGTGTGTTGACGACTATCTGATTGCAGAAGTGTGTTGACGACTATCTGATTGCAGAAGTGTGTTGACGACTATCTGATTGCAGATGTGTGTTGACGACTATCTGATTGCAGAGGTGTGTTGAAGACTATCTGATTGCAGATTTGTGTTGAAGACATTACTCTATGAAATGACTGAATGCTGATGCCATATAATTATTACCAATATACAATATAGATGTGTGTTGACGACTGTCTGATTGCAGATGTTTGTTGATGACCATCTGATTGCATAAATGTCTTGAAGCTATCTGATTGCAGAAGTGTGTTGACGACTAACTGATTGCAGATGCGTGTTAACCAGTATCGGATTGCAGATGTGTGTTGACGACTACCCGATTCCAGATGCGTGCTGGAAACCATCGGATTGCAGATGTGTGTTGACGACTATCGAATTGCAGATGTGTATTGAAGGCTATCAGATTGCATAATTGTCTTGAAGAATATCTGATTCCAGATGTGTGCTGGAAACTATCGTATTGCAGATGTGTGTTGACCAGTATCGGATTGCAGAAGTGTGTTGACGACTATCTGATTGGAGATGTGTGTTGACGACTATCGAATTGCAGATGTGTGTTGAAGGCTATCAGATTGCATAATTGTTTTGAATAATATCTGATTCCAGATGTGTGCTGGAAACTATCGTATTGCAGATGTGTGTTGACCAGTATCGTATTGCAGAAGTGTGTTGACCAGTATCGGATTGCAGAAGTGTGTTGACGACTATCTGATTGGAGATGTGTGTTGACGACTATCGAATTGCAGATGTGTGTTGAAGGCTATCAGATTGCATAATTGTTTTGAATAATATCTGATTCCAGATGTGTGCTGGAAACTATCGTATTGCAGATGTGTGTTGACGACTATCGTATTGCAGATATGTGTTGACCAGTATCGGATTGCAGAAGTGTGTTGACGACTATCTGATTGCAGATGTGTGTTGACGACTATCTGATTGCAGAAGTGTGTTGACGACTATCTGATTGCAGAAGTGTGTTGACGACTATCTGATTTCAGAAATGTGTTGACGACTAACTGATTGCAGAAGTGTGTTGATAACTATCTGATTGCAGATATGTGTTGACGACTATCTGATTGCAGATGTGTGTTGACGACTATCTGATTGCAGAGGTGTGTTGAAGACTATCTGATTTCAGATTTGTGTTGAAGACTATTGGATTACAGAATTGTTTTGAAGACATTACTCTATAAAATGACTGAATGCTGATGCCATATAATTATTACCAATATATAATATAGATGTGTGTTGACGACTATCTGATTGCAGATGTTTGTTGATGACTATCTGATAGCAGAAATGTCTTGAAGGCTATCGGATTGCAGAAGTGTGTTGAAGACTATCGCATTGCTGATATGTGCTGAAAGCTATCGGATTGCAGAAGTGTTTTGTGGACTATCGGATTGCAGATGTGTGCTTAAAACATTACTCTGTAAAATGACTGAATGCTGATGCTGTAGAATTATTGCCAATATAAAATACAGGTTATAATGTTTTGGTGTGTTTTCTTGTTCTTACCTTTTGTGTTAGTATTTGTAGTTGTAGGTGCAGGCGTTGTTGTATAGTCTAGAAGAAAAAAAATATATATAATAAAAATCATGTTTTAATTATTGTAATATCATGATTGATGTGACTAAGAGTGAAGATTCGTAAACTTTTATCTACCTTTATCAATGATGATGTAATTGAACGGCAGCATTCCCACAATGCATCAACATTTGTTCAATGGTATACACCTGCTAATCCTGTGTTTATCGTAATATTATCAACAACAATGAATACAACAGTAATTCAGAATCTCAGGGAGTACCCTTCTCAATCAGATCTGGATGGATATATTTTTATTCTGTTAATATAGCATCGTGTTTAGACAGTTTTATTACATTTGAGTGAGTGAGTGATTGTTGCTTAATTTCATCTCTGCAATTTTTCAGTTATCTCATGGCGAGAACAAGTTACTTTTCAATGAGATGTGGATGAGGTCCCTTTGGGTGGATTTTTTTAATGCTACCTCACTGGAAAAACAGTTCGCGGATAGACACGTCGCCCGACTCAAACACATTATCCTGATTCCGAGCCAACAAGTTTTTGTTCATCCTCCTTAATTCTGTGTGCATAGCAGAGATGAAGAAATACCAATTTGATAGTTTTTGATTTGACCTGATAGGGTTCGAACCTACTACATGTAAAACTGCAAACTCAATTGACTGAATTGTACATCAAAGGACATTTTGCTTTATCCAGCAAAATATTTTGAATGTTTTATCTTAATTTAAAAATATCCCAATACTTTTATGTCTTTTATTTTTTGGTATTAAATATAATCTCTCATTCCTATCTCACAAACGTTTAAATGATCAGATTAGGTCATTATATTCAATATAAAATACAGGCTCTAATGTTTTGGTGTGTTTTCTTGTTCTTACCTTTTGTGTTAGTATTTGTAGTTGTAGGTGCAGGCGTTGTTGTATAGTCTAGAAGAAAAAATATATATAATAAAAATCATGTTTTAATTATTGTAATATCATGATTGATGTGGGTAAGAGTGAAGATTCGTAAACTTTTATCTACCGTTATCTATGATGATGTAACTGTACGTCAGCATTCCCACAATGCATCAATAATTGTTTAATGGTATACACGTGCTAGTCCTGTGTTTATCGTAATATTATGAACAAAAACGAATACAACAGTAATACGGAATCTCAAGGAGTACCCTCCTCAATCAGATCTGGATGTATATAGTTTTATTCGGCAAAATAACATAGAGTTTAGAGAGTCTGAATAATTATAATTATGTTAACATGGTAAAACACGATGACGATAAAAACCTCAGAAATGTTAGCCCAAAACGTTAATTTCAGGTTCGGTTATGTAGATGATACTCATATATCCATGTAAATAAAGGATACTACTGACTCAACACACGTTGTTTCTGACCTTGCTCTTCACATTGTAATCGACAATGAATGAAGATTAAAAACAAAACTCTACGACAAACGTGATGACTTCTCTTCTCCAGTAGTCAACTTCCCTTTCATCAGTAGTAATATGTTAGCAGCACCAGCGCATGGAGTTTACTGATTTTCTGGACAGAGCTCAGCTACTCAAGGTTAATGTCATCGCCACACAAATTCTACGGTCGACATAACAAACTGGTTGACCGTAACGAAATATTTACGGTCGACATAACAAACTGGTTAACCGTAATGAAATATCCATTTCTCAAATGACGATGGATGTGTGTGTGTGTGTGTGTGTGTGTGTGCGTACGTGTGTGTTGTTTTGTTTTGTTTTGTTTTTTATCTTTTTATTATATTTTTTTTGCTTAGTTTCTCTTCGTTCTCTGTCTTGTCTCCAATGTTGCCTGTGTCTCTCGAGTTCGCCCCTAATATTAAGAAGTGGGCTCATGTTCTTCATGTTGTCCTATTATGCATCTTTATGTTCTTAGTTTCGTGTTATGATGCTTTTTACAATATCCGCATACAAAGGATGTTCTTATTATATTTATGTATGGATAGTAACGATTGTTTTTTTTCATTAACCTCTAGTGAACATAAACTATAGATTAGTGCAAAGTATACGGTACAATTTATTATTAAGTAAAACAATATCAATGTTCTTTATATTTTTCATTAAGTAATCTTTGGGTTATTCCTATCTAATCTTATGAAATCTTCTCCGTGTTTTTTTCCTATTAACTCTAATATACGATTAATTATACAAGTTACAAATTAATACAAACCTATTTGTACATCTTGAACTTCTGTCAGCTCATGTTGTTTTCCATTAAATGTGTTGTGTCCTACACATATATAGTTCCCTGCATTGTTGACAATTACATCTTTCTGAGATAGAGTAAATGTCTTCCCTGTCATTAATGTTGTATTTATGTCTGAGTCTTTGTGCCATGTAAAGGCTGGTGTTGGGTTCCCTTCAGCTGAACATTCAAGTGTTATTGAGGTGGCTCCTTCAGCATAATTAGGAAGATTTGGTGACTTTGTAATTCCTATGTTCCTTACTTTATCTAAAGGAAATAAAAGATGTCAGTTAATATGCCAGGGTAATAGTTGGTGTCGCGTGGAACAATAAGCCTGCTATCACCCCGATATATCATAAGAAAACTTATACTGAGGTATGATACCATTGGTTATATATTTGTAAACTAAAGTGTTAGCAATGGCAAACTTTTATCGATATCCACATCACTCGGTACACTGTAATATTACTTTGTCAGGGCAATAGTTTATGTCGAGAAGAGCAATAAGCCTGCTATCACCCCCCGATATATCATAGGAAAACTTCTACTGAGGTATAATGACATTGGTTTTATATTTGTAAGCTAAAGTGTTAGCTATGGCAAACTGTTATCGATATCGACATCACTCAGTTATATTTATTGACGTTGTGACCACCCAGGATAAGTCTACATTTAGCATTAGATCTTTGATTCTCTTTGCATAATATGTCAAAATATCATGAACAGCTAAAATACGAATTGATGTCTTAGGAAGAGATAAATCTCATTTTGAAAAATACCAATCTGATTCTACCAAAACATTCTCTGAAACTGATATCATCATAATTCTCGACTTTTTAATTGACATATTTGTCATGTTTGGAGGACATGTTTTTCAACGGACAGTTGTCATTCCTATGGGTACCAACTGTGATCCTTTCACGCCGGATTGTTCCTTTATTCACACGAGGCAGACTTCACACAGGTACTTCTCAGGAAGAGCGAAGAGAAGCTAGCCTGACCCATTAATTTCACGCTTCGCTAACTAATTCTATTATTGGTGATTTTGTTGATCGCATTGAGCTTGAAATAAATGATACCACGGATACAGCTAGGTCTGCTTCATACTTTGACTTACAGCTCGAAATTGACAGTGAGTACCTGTTAAGAACGACAACTTGCGACAAAAGAGATGATTTCATTTTGGCATTGTAAGCTTTCCATTTATATGCAGCAACATTCCAGCAGCACTTGTTGCTGCTAACAAGGAAGCTTCTCAACCAAGTGTTTCTAGTGGTTAGTGGTTAAGTTGAAGTGTTCACCTCGTGACTTATCACTTGGCTTGTAACAAAAAATACACGATGGGTGTCACATGTGGAGCAGAAACTGCTTACCCTTCGGCAGCGTCTGAGTTCACTCTCGGTTTTTATTATGGTTCATGTTGTTCGATATTTAGTTTCTATGTAGTGTTTGTAGATCATCGTATGTCCTTTCTCTTTTGGTCATTGTGTTGTCTGTCCTTCGATTTACGGCTTCTGATTACCTCTTTGGCCTTTTCAAGAAGAGCTTGAAGAGGTCAAAGGGGCAATCAGAATCGTATATCTAAGAAGAACAGACAACACAATGGCCAAAAGGAAAATTACAAAAGGACAAACAACGATCTACAAAACATATATATAAAACTAAAGATCGAGTAACACTCAAGTTTTTCTTAGTTGTCATGTTAAAGTTACTTACAATACACGACAAGTTTATCTGGTTGATTTTGTTGGTACATTTCACTGGTAGCTAACTCCTGCTCCACTTCACATTTAATAACAGCGTTGTTGTCTTCTGCTTCTAGTTTTATAGTCAACATACTGGTACCACTAAAGGTACAGGTACCAGGCATTTCTACTGCAGTAGTAATAGCATCATTGTAGACTGTTGACGTTGTACCTCTGTATTTCGTCCATTTAAATTTACCAGCTGGTTTACCTACATTACCAGTACAGGTGAAGGTCACATTTGTTCCCTCCTCTATCCCTGATTCTGGTGTCCATGTTGGTACATTGTCTGGTATTGCTGGTTCACCTATATTCCAATATATGGATAATCCATATTAAAGAAATATCATTTATTTACATAGAAATATTTCAGTTGGTTTTCTAGCGTTATCAACACGTGTAAATATGACATTTGCATCCTGCTGGTCTGCATGAAATTATTTTGCTAGAGTTACTTGTGGTTCCTATCATGATTTCCTTGATAGAGGGTTGCTGCTAACAATGAAGCTACCGAACCAAGTGTTCTTATTGGGCAAGTTGAAGTCATCGCTTCGAATGTTTTACGGTCGCCACCATGATTTGGTTGACCGTGATGGAATATCTGTGTCACAAATGACCACGAATATGTTCCACTTGTCGCAAACACTTCCCGGTCCCTTCCTCATTCATGACTTATCACCGGGTTTGTAACTAGATTAACACGACGGGTGCCACTAGTGGAGCAGAAACTGCTTACCTTTCACCCCCGGGTTTTAGTGGGGTTCGTGTTACTCGATCTTTAGTTTTATGTGTACGTTTTGTAGATCGTTGTTTTGTCCCTTTGTACGTTTTCTTTTGGTCATTGTGTTGTCTGTTCTTATTCCATATACTGAGTCTGATTACCCCTTTAGTATCTTTTGGTCATTGTGTTGTCTGTTCTTATTCCATATACTGAGTCTGATTACCCCTTTAGTATCTTTTGGTCATTGTGTTGTCTGTTCTTATTCCATATACTGATTCTGATTACCCCTTTAGTATCTTTTGGTCATTGTGTTGTCTGTTCTTATTCCATATACTGAGTCTGATTACCCCTTAAGTATCTTTTGGTCATTGTGTTGTCTGTTCTTATTCCATATACTGAGTCTGATTACCCCTTTAGTATCTTTTGGTCATTGTGTTGTCTGTTCTTATTCCATATACTGAGTCTGATTACCCCTTTAGTATCTTTTGGTCATTGTGTTGTCTGTTCTTATTCCATATACTGATTCTGATTACCCCTTTAGTATCTTTTGGTCATTGTGTTGTCTGTTCTTATTCCATATACTGAGTCTGATTACCCCTTTAGTATCTTTTGGTCATTGTGTTGTCTGTTCTTATTCCATATACTGAGTCTGATTACCCCTTTAGTATCTTTTGGTCATTGTGTTGTCTGTTCTTATTCCATATACTGATTCTGATTACCCCTTTAGTATCTTTTGGTCATTGTGTTGTCTGTTCTTATTCCATATACTGAGTCTGATTACCGCTTTAGTATCTTTTGGTCATTGTGTTGTCTGTTCTTATTCCATATACTGATTCTGATTACCCCTTTAGTATCTTTTGGTCATTGTGTTGTCTGTTCTTATTCCATATACTGAGTCTGATTACCCCTTTAGTATCTTTTGGTCATTGTGTTGTCTGTTCTTATTCCATATACTGAGTCTGATTACCCCTTTAGTATCTTTTGGTCATTGTGTTGTCTGTTCTTCTTCCATATACTGAGTCTGATTACCCCTTTAGTATCTTTTGGTCATTGTGTTGTCTGTTCTTCTTCCATATACTGAGTCTGATTACCCCTTTAGTATCTTTTGGTCATTGTGTTGTCTGTTCTTATTCCATATACTGAGTCTGATTACCCCTTTAGTATCTTTTGGTCATTGTGTTGTCTGTTCTTATTCCATATACTGAGTCTGATTACCCCTTTAGTATCTTTTGGTCATTGTGTTGTCTGTTCTTATTCCATATACTGAGTCTGATTACCCCTTTAGTATCTTTTGGTCATTGTGTTGTCTGTTCTTATTCCATATACTGAGTCTGATTACCCCTTTAGTATCTTTTGGTCATTGTGTTGTCTGTTCTTATTCCATATACTGAGTCTGATTACCCCTTTAGTATCTTTTGGTCATTGTGTTGTCTGTTCTTATTCCATATACTGAGTCTGATTACCCCTTTAGTATCTTTTGGTCATTGTGTTGTCTGTTCTTATTCCATATACTGATTCTGATTACCCCTTTAGTATCTTTTGGTCATTGTGTTGTCTGTTCTTATTCCATATACTGATTCTGATTACCCCTTTAGTATCTTTTGGTCATTGTGTTGTCTGTTCTTCTTCCATATACTGATTCTGATTACCCCTTTAGTATCTTTTGGTCATTGTGTTGTCTGTTCTTATTCCATATACTGATTCTGATTACCCCTTTGGTATCTTTTGGTCATTGTGTTGTCTGTTCTTATTCCATATACTGATTCTGATTACCCCTTTAGTATCTTTTGGTCATTGTGTTGTCTGTTCTTATTCCATATACTGATTCTGATTACCCCTTTAGTATCTTTTGGTCATTGTGTTGTCTGTTCTTATTCCATATACTGATTCTGATTACCCCTTTAGTATCTTTTGGTCATTGTGTTGTCTGTTCTTATTCCATATACTGATTCTGATTACCCCTTTAGTATCGTTTGGTCATTGTGTTGTCTGTTCTTATTCCATATACTGATTCTGATTACCCCTTTAGTATCTTTTGGTCATTGTGTTGTCTGTTCTTATTCCATATACTGATTCTGATTACCCCTTTAGTATCTTTCGGTCATTGTGTTGTCTGTTCTTATTCCATATACTGATTCTGATTACCCCTTTAGTATCTTTTGGTCATTGTGTTGTCTGTTCTTATTCCATATACTGATTCTGATTACCCCTTTAGTATCTTTTGGTCATTGTGTTGTCTGTTCTTATTCCATATACTGATTCTGATTACCCCTTTAGTATCTTTTGGTCGTTGTGTTGTCTGTTCTTATTCCATATACTGAGTCTGATTACCCCTTTAGTATCTTTTGGTCATTGTGTTGTCTGTTCTTATTCCACATACTGATTCTGATTACCCCTTTAGTATCTTTTGGTCATTGTGTTGTCTGTTCTTATTCCATATACTGAGTCTGATTACCCCTTTAGTATCTTTTGGTCATTGTGTTGTCTGTTCTTATTCCATATACTGAGTCTGATTACCCCTTTGGTATCTTTTGGTCATTGTGTTGTCTGTTCTTATTCCATATACTGATTCTGATTACCCCTTTAGTATCTTTTGGTCATTGTGTTGTCTGTTCTTATTCCATATACTGATTCTGATTACCCCTTTAGTATCTTTTGGTCATTGTGTTGTCTGTTCTTATTCCATATACTGATTCTGATTACCCCTTTAGTATCTTTTGGTCATTGTGTTGTCTGTTCTTATTCCATATACTGATTCTGATTACCCCTTTAGTATCTTTTGGTCATTGTGTTGTCTGTTCTTATTCCATATACTGAGTCTGATTACCCCTTTAGTATCTTTTGGTCATTGTGTTGTCTGTTCTTATTCCATATACTGATTCTGATTACCCCTTTAGTATCTTTTGGTCATTGTGTTGTCTGTTCTTATTCCATATACTGATTCTGATTACCCCTTTAGTATCTTTTGGTCATTGTGTTGTCTGTTCTTATTCCATATACTGAGTCTGATTACCCCTTTAGTATCTTTTGGTCATTGTGTTGTCTGTTCTTATTCCATATACTGAATCTGATTACCCCTTTAGTATCTTTTGGTCATTGTGTTGTCTGTTCTTATTCCATATACTGATTCTGATTACCCCTTTAGTATCTTTTGGTCATTGTGTTGTCTGTTCTTATTCCATATACTGAGTCTGATTACCCCTTTAGTATCTTTTGGTCATTGTGTTGTCTGTTCTTATTCCATATACTGATTCTGATTACCCCTTTAGTATCTTTTGGTCATTGTGTTGTCTGTTCTTATTCCATATACTGATTCTGATTACCCCTTTAGTGTCTTTTGGTCATTCTGTTGTCTGTTCTTATTCCATATACTGAGTCTGATTACCCCTTTAGTATCTTTTGGTCATTGTGTTGTCTGTTCTTATTCCATATACTGATTCTGATTACCCCTTTAGTATCTTTTGGTCATTGTGTTGTCTGTTCTTCTTCCATATACTGAGTCTGATTACCCCTTTAGTATCTTTTGGTCAATGTGTTGTCTGTTCTTATTCCATATACTGAGTCTGATTACCCCTTTAGTATCTTTTGGTCATTGTGTTGTCTGTTCTTATTCCATATACTGATTCTGATAACCCCTTTAGTATCTTTTGGTCATTGTGTTGTCTGTTCTTATTCCATATACTGAGTCTGATTACCCCTTTAGTATCTTTTGGTCATTGTGTTGTCTGTTCTTATTCCATATACTGATTCTGATTACCCCTTTAGTATCTTTTGGTCATTGTGTTGTCTGTTCTTATTCCATATACTGAGTCTGATTACCCCTTTAGTATCTTTTGGTCATTGTGTTGTCTGTTCTTATTCCATATACTGATTCTGATTACCCCTTTAGTATCTTTTGGTCATTGTGTTGTCTGTTCTTATTCCATATACTGATTTTGATTACCCCTTTAGTATCTTTTGGTCATTGTGTTGTCTGTTCTTATTCCATATACTGATTCTGATTACCCCTTTAGTATCTTTTGGTCATTGTGTTGTCTGTTCTTATTCCATATACTGAGTCTGATTACCCCTTTAGTATCTTTTGGTCATTGTGTTGTCTGTTCTTATTCCATATACTGAGTCTGATTACCCCTTTAGTATCTTTTGGTCATTGTGTTGTCTGTTCTTATTCCATATACTGATTCTGATTACCCCTTTAGTATCTTTTGGTCATTGTGTTGTCTGTTCTTATTCCATATACTGAGTCTGATTACCCCTTTAGTATCTTTTGGTCATTGTGTTGTCTGTTCTTATTCCATATACTGAGTCTGATTACCCCTTTAGTATCTTTTGGTCATTGTGTTGTCTGTTCTTATTCCATATACTGAGTCTGATTATCCCTTTAGTATCTTTTGGTCATTGTGTTGTCTGTTCTTATTCCATATACTGAGTCTGATTACCCCTTTAGTATCTTTTGGTCATTGTGTTGTCTGTTCTTATTCCATATACTGATTTTGATTACCCCTTTAGTATCTTTTGGTCATTGTGTTGTCTGTTCTTATTCCATATACTGAGTCTGATTACCCCTTTAGTATCTTTTGGTCATTGTGTTGTCTGTTCTTATTCCATATACTGAGTCTGATTACCCCTTTAGTATCTTTTGGTCATTGTGTTGTCTGTTCTTATTCCATATACTGATTCTGATTACCCCTTTAGTATCTTTTGGTCATTGTGTTGTCTGTTCTTATTCCATATACTGAGTCTGATTACCCCTTAAGTATCTTTTGGTCATTGTGTTGTCTGTTCTTATTCCATATACTGAGTCTGATTACCCCTTTAGTATCTTTTGGTCATTGTGTTGTCTGTTCTTATTCCATATACTGATTCTGATTACCCCTTTAGTATCTTTTGGTCATTGTGTTGTCTGTTCTTATTCCATATACTGAGTCTGATTACCCCTTTAGTATCTTTTGGTCATTGTGTTGTCTGTTCTTATTCCATATACTGAGTCTGATTACCCCTTTAGTATCTTTTGGTCATTGTGTTGTCTGTTCTTATTCCATATACTGATTCTGATTACCCCTTTAGTATCTTTTGGTCATTGTGTTGTCTGTTCTTATTCCATATACTGATTCTGATTACCCCTTTAGTATCTTTTGGTCATTGTGTTGTCTGTTCTTATTCCATATACTGATTCTGATTACCCCTTTAGTATCTTTTGGTCATTGTGTTGTCTGTTCTTATTCCATATACTGATTCTGATTACCCCTTTAGTATCTTTTGGTCATTGTGTTGTCTGTTCTTATTCCATATACTGATTCTGATTACCCCTTTAGTATCTTTTGGTCATTGTGTTGTCTGTTCTTATTCCATATACTGATTCTGATTACCCCTTTAGTATCTTTTGGTCATTGTGTTGTCTGTTCTTCTTCCATATACTGATTCTGATTACCCCTTTAGTATCTTTTGGTCATTGTGTTGTCTGTTCTTATTCCATATACTGATTCTGATTACCCCTTTAGTATCTTTTGGTCATTGTGTTGTCTGTTCTTATTCCATATACTGAGTCTGATTACCCCTTTAGTATCTTTTGGTCATTGTGTTGTCTGTTCTTATTCCATATACTGATTCTGATTACCCCTTTAGTATCTTTTGGTCATTGTGTTGTCTGTTCTTCTTCCATATACTGATTCTGATTACCCCTTTAGTATCTTTTGGTCATTGTGTTGTCTGTTCTTATTCCATATACTGATTCTGATTACCCCTTTAGTATCTTTTGGTCATTGTGTTGTCTGTTCTTATTCCATATACTGAGTCTGATTACCGCTTTAGTATCTTTTGGTCATTGTGTTGTCTGTTCTTATTCCATATACTGATTCTGATTACCCCTTTAGTATCTTTTGGTCATTGTGTTGTCTGTTCTTATTCCATATACTGATTCTGATTATCCCTTTAGTATCTTTTGGTCATTGTGTTGTCTGTTCTTATTCCATATACTGATTCTGATTATCCCTTTAGTATCTTTTGGTCATTGTGTTGTCTGTTCTTATTCCATATACTGAGTCTGATTACCCCTTTAGTATCTTTTGGTCATTGTGTTGTCTGTTCTTATTCCATATACTGAGTCTGATTACCCCTTTAGTATCTTTTGGTCATTGTGTTGTCTGTTCTTATTCCATATACAGATTCTGATTACCCCTTTAGTATCTTTTGGTCATTGTGTTGTCTGTTCTTATTCCATATACTGAGTCTGATTACCCCTTTAGTATCTTTTGGTCATTGTGTTGTCTGTTCTTATTCCATATACTGAGTCTGATTACCCCTTTAGTATCTTTTGGTCATTGTGTTGTCTGTTCTTATTCCATATACTGATTCTGATTATCCCTTTAGTATCTTTTGGTCATTGTGTTGTCTGTTCTTATTCCATATACTGAGTCTGATTACCCCTTTAGTATCTTTTGGTCATTGTGTTGTCTGTTCTTATTCCATATACTGATTTTGATTACCCCTTTAGTATCTTTTGGTCATTGTGTTGTCTGTTCTTATTCCATATACTGAGTCTGATTACCCCTTTAGTATCTTTTGGTCATTGTGTTGTCTGTTCTTATTCCATATACTGAGTCTGATTACCCCTTTAGTATCTTTTGGTCATTGTGTTGTCTGTTCTTATTCCATATACTGATTCTGATTACCCCTTTAGTATCTTTTGGTCATTGTGTTGTCTGTTCTTATTCCATATACTGAGTCTGATTACCCCTTTAGTATCTTTTGGTCATTGTGTTGTCTGTTCTTATTCCATATACTGAGTCTGATTACCCCTTTAGTATCTTTTGGTCATTGTGTTGTCTGTTCTTATTCCATATACTGATTTTGATTACCCCTTTAGTATCTTTTGGTCATTGTGTTGTCTGTTCTTATTCCATATACTGAGTCTGATTACCCCTTTAGTATCTTTTGGTCATTGTGTTGTCTGTTTTAATTCCATATACTGAGTCTGATTACCCCTTTAGTATCTTTTGGTCATTGTGTTGTCTGTTCTTATTCCATATACTGATTCTGATTATCCCTTTAGTATCTTTTGGTCATTGTGTTGTCTGTTCTTATTCCATATACTGAGTCTGATTACCCCTTTAGTATCTTTTGGTCATTGTGTTGTCTGTTCTTATTCCATATACTGATTTTGATTACCCCTTTAGTATCGTTTGGTCATTGTGTTGTCTGTTCTTATTCCATATACTGAGTCTGATTACCCCTTTAGTATCTTTTGGTCATTGTGTTGTCTGTTCTTATTCCATATACTGAGTCTGATTACCCCTTTAGTATCTTTTGGTCATTGTGTTGTCTGTTCTTATTCCATATACTGATTCTGATTACCCCTTTAGTATCTTTTGGTCATTGTGTTGTCTGTTCTTATTCCATATACTGAGTCTGATTACCCCTTTAGTATCTTTTGGTCATTGTGTTGTCTGTTCTTATTCCATATACTGAGTCTGATTACCCCTTTAGTATCTTTTGGTCATTGTGTTGTCTGTTCTTATTCCATATACTGATTTTGATTACCCCTTTAGTATCTTTTGGTCATTGTGTTGTCTGTTCTTATTCCATATACTGAGTCTGATTACCCCTTTAGTATCTTTTGGTCATTGTGTTGTCTGTTTTTATTCCATATACTGAGTCTGATTACCCCTTTAGTATCTTTTGGTCATTGTGTTGTCTGTTCATATTCCATATACTGATTCTGATTACCCCTTTAGTATCTTTTGGTCATTGTGTTGTCTGTTCTTATTCCATATACTGAGTCTGATTACCCCTTAAGTATCTTTTGGTCATTGTGTTGTCTGTTCTTATTCCATATACTGAGTCTGATTACCCCTTTAGTATCTTTTGGTCATTGTGTTGTCTGTTCTTATTCCATATACTGAGTCTGATTACCCCTTTAGTATCTTTTGGTCATTGTGTTGTCTGTTCTTATTCCATATACTGATTTTGATTACCCCTTTAGTATCTTTTGGTCATTGTGTTGTCTGTTCTTCTTCCATATACTGATTCTGATTACCCCTTTAGTATCTTTTGGTCATTGTGTTGTCTGTTCTTATTCCATATACTGATTCTGATTACCCCTTTAGTATCTTTTGGTCATTGTGTTGTCTGTTCTTATTCCATATACTGAGTCTGATAACCGCTTTAGTATCTTTTGGTCATTGTGTTGTCTGTTCTTATTCCATATACTGATTCTGATTACCCCTTTAGTATCTTTTGGTCATTGTGTTGTCTGTTCTTATTCCATATACTGATTCTGATTACCCCTTTAGTATCTTTTGGTCATTGTGTTGTCTGTTCTTATTCCATATACTGATTCTGATTACCCCTTTAGTATCTTTTGGTCATTGTGTTGTCTGTTCTTATTCCATATACTGATTCTGATTACCCCTTTAGTATCTTTTGGTCATTGTGTTGTCTGTTCTTATTCCATATACTGATTCTGATTACCCCTTTAGTATCATTTGGTCATTGTGTTGTCTGTTCTTATTCCATATACTGAGTCTGATTACCCCTTTAGTATCTTTTGGTCATTGTGTTGTCTGTTCTTATTCCATATACTGAGTCTGATTACCCCTTTAGTATCTTTTGGTCATTGTGTTGTCTGTTCTTATTCCATATACTGATTCTGATTACCCCTTTAGTATCTTTTGGTCATTGTGTTGTCTGTTCTTATTCCATATACTGAGTCTGATTACCCCTTTAGTATCTTTTGGTCATTGTGTTGTCTGTTCTTATTCCATATACTGAGTCTGATTACCCCTTTAGTATCTTCAAACTCTTCTTACTACATTGATAGTATATTATATGTAATATGTGACAGTTTAAGTTTATATTCTATGAATGATATTGGAATATTTATGTCATATGAGGAACACACTTGCATGGTCGCATCAGAACACGAAGAAGTTTGGCCTTTTTAGAGAGAGAGAGAGAGAGAGAGAGAGAGAGTTGTCATGTATTGTCAGGGATTTCTACGATTTTTCAAATTAGATTATACTACAGTATTTTAATTTCTATTATTTATTGTTTCAGTTAGCTCCTATTATTTTATTTAGAACTTACAGAACCATCCTAATAAGGACTCAAGTGTGACGCTGACAAAAAACTGAAGTATGTCAGTGGATGTGTTCATGTAGGTCTACCAAAGTCTATATTTACCTTTGACAACAATACTTGTGGCATCTGATGTCGGTAGAGTAAGCGATCCATCAGTTTCTAGTATAGTTTTACACCTGTATGTTCTCTCGTCTTCAACTCGGATTCATTATTCGGATTCTGAGCCAACCATTCTTTGCCTTTACTGTTTAGTGCTATGTGCTTAGCAGAGCATCAACAAATACCAATTTTACAGTTTTTGATTAGACCAGCTCATAGCTTGAACCCACGATGTACTGCACCCGAAGCGAGCATGCTAACCATTACACCACCGATGTGGTTTTGGCTACCTTGTACATGTACCTTAGCTTGTAGAGTTAAAAATGTACATTGCTGAATATTAATATCTATTACATTATAGCTAAATTTTTCATCACACATTTCAAACATGTCAACTAGAAAAATCCACCACAAATCTATATACCATTAGGCCTAATACCGGTAGTACCAATGTATATTGTCAACTTCTCTGCAAATTTTTAACTAAGAAACTTCAAATATTACCCCCTTATTCTTACAATGCATCAATAATCATCAGTCATGTGTTGTAACCCTAATTACATTTACTGGCTTCAAATACAATATACCAACGCTTTAACTCTCTTAATTTTGTCATTAGAAGTCATGTATATTTACCTTTGACAACAATACTTGTGGCAGCTGATGTCTTTGTAAAAAACGCTCCATTAGCCTTTATTGATACTAAACACTTGTATTCTCTCTCATCTTCACATTCTATTTGATTGAATGTCAAGATGGCAATATACGTATTAGGAAGAGATGAATTTGGGATGGATAAATTCGCTCTTGATGAAAGATAAGTTCCGTAAGGTAAAAATATTGAATTAGGTTCTGATAGATCAAATGAAGCTATATTTTCAAACTTATCATTAATTTTAGCTTGAATGGTGCTTCCAATAACTGCTTCCCCACTTTCTAGCATATAGACACAACTCAGCTGTAGATTACTTGGTCCAAGGATTCTTTCTTTATTTGGAGACAACTGAAAACCTGATTCAATACCTGAAAAATAGATTCATTATGTAATTAATTCAATCATTGTCTTTTTTATTATTTATCAATCTATGAAAAGGCATGAAAATTTGGAACAAGTGAGTGTCAGAATGATTGTGGTTTAACACCAACTCAGCAATTTTTCAGCTACAGTATATCATGGTGAGAACAAGTTAATTTTCAATGAGATGATGATGATGTCCACTTTGTACTAGACCACTACGCTAAAGTTGAATTTATTTAGTGCTAGCTCACTGAAACAACAGTCCGCGGATAGACATGTCGCCCCACTTGGACACATTATCCCGATTCCGAGCCAACCAGTCTTTGCTCTTTCTCGTTTATGTTGCATGCATAGCGGAGAAGCAACAAATACCAATTTTATAATCTAAAAAATGGTTCAACCCGATCTGGGATCAAGCCCACGATCTATCACACTCAAGGCGAACATGCTAACCATTACAACACCGATGCGGTTTATATGAGTAAATATATCATGGGAAGAAGATAGAACATGTATCTTTTTTTAAGAGATCGTGATTGTGTCTGTTATGTATGTGTATACTAGACAAACTCACTGGGTTTTATTTACATTGTTATCTCCCTGAAACAACTGCCCACAGGTCGCTCCACTCCAACACATTATCCCAATTTGCCCTATTAACTCCTTAATGATGTAGGCTTAGCTTGTGTATAATTCTTTGAACCAGAAAAGCTAAAAGGAGTACACTGAAATGCTTTGTATATCTTAAGTAAAAGACTTAAAACATTGTTTTCTTCCTAAAATCTTAAGTTTACATGTAGCTGTAACATTGGAAAGATAGTGACAAAGAAATTGTACATTACATGTCTTGTCTAGAGGTACCTTACAAAAGATCAACAACATATGTGTTGTCATCTTATCATTAAAGGGCCTTGACAGTTGTATGTATGCCGGCACTGACATGGCTTATTTATTAGATATATTTATTATTGAAATTTAGAGTCAATATTTAATTTTTATCAAAGCTAAGGTTCTCCTCTCTCAGCCACAGATGACGTGTGTTTTATTGCTCCCAAACACTTATAAATTATTTGGCTTTCCAATCGTTCGATTTGAGTGTACCTGATACAGATTATTCTAGAAATGTATCGTACACACTAATCTTACATCTTTCTGCTTTACCTATATTAAATATATGGATTATCCATATTAAAGAAATACGATTTATTTACATAGGAATAATTCAGTTGGTTTGCTAGCGTTATCAGCACGTGTAAATATAACATTTACATCCTGATTCTCATCTTGGAATACTATTTGGCTACATATTTGTCAAACCCACTTCCTGTTGATAGCATGCATGACATAATGTACTAGAGTTCCTACATTGACAGTGTATCATATGTAATATTGCCACTTTAAGACTATATTCTATGGATGATTTTAAAATATTTATCTCACATGTGGAAACCACTTGCATGGCCGCATAAGTTCACGAAGAGGGTTTGCCTTGGGTCCAGTAAACTACTTTAACCCCACCAGTTTTAATTGAAGTACAATAAAGAGAGAGATAGAGTGGTCATGTATTTGTGTGTTAGGGGTTTATTCGATTTTTTAAAATTAGATTCTGGTACAATGTTGTAGTTTTTGTTATTCATTGTTATTATAGGAACTTTTCTTCTCGTCAATATATGGTACATTAATATTTCTATTCAGCTATTGTAACGAAGTTAGTACCGACATAGGTATCTAAATGAGTATCTAATTATATAGATGTCTACGTTGTCTATGTAAATGGTAGGTGGGTGGACTATGTATGTATTGTTAACATTCTAAAGTCATTTGGGTATTGTTGTTTTATTTAGAATTTACAGAACCATCCTAATAAAGACTCGAGTGTGAGACTGACATAGCACTGAAGTATGTCAGTGGATATATTCGTAGTTAGTATAGCGAATCTTTTTAAGTTTTCTTTGTTTTGTTTGCCTTCTTTTTGTGTCTGGCGTCCAATGATCCCTTGCTGTGTCTCTAGATTGTACATTCTTGATTGGTCCTTATGTTTGTGTCTGGCGTCCAATGATCCCTTGTTGTGTCTCTAGATTGTACATTCTTGATTGGCCCTTATGTTTGTGTCTGGCGTCCAATGATCCCTTGCTGTGTCTCTAGATTGTACATTCTTGATTGGCCCTTATGTTTGTGTCTGGCGTCCAATGATCCCTTGCTGTGTCTCTAGATTGTACATTCTTGATTGGCCCTTATGTTTGTGTCTGGCGTCCAATGATCCCTTGTTGTGTCTCTAGATTGTACATTCTTGATTGGCCCTTATGTTTGTGTCTGGCGCCCAATGATCCCTTGTTGTGTCTCTAGATTGTACATTCTTGATTGGTCCTTATGTTTGTGTCTGGCGCCCAATGATCCCTTGTTGTGTCTCTAGATTGTACATTCTTGATTGGCCCTTATGTTTGTGTCTGGCGTCCAATGATCCCTTGCTGTGTCTCTAGATTGTACATTCTTGATTGGCCCTTATGTTTGTGTCTGGCGCCCAATGATCCCTTGTTGTGTCTCTACATTGTACATTCTTGATTGGCCCTTATGTTTGTGTCTGGCGTCCAATGATCCCTTGTTGTGTCTCTACATTGTACATTCTTGATTGGTCCTTATGTTTGTGTCTGGCGCCCAATGATCCCTTGTTGTGTCTCTAGATTGTACATTCTTGATTGGTCCTTATGTTTGTGTCTGGCGTCCAATGATCCCTTGTTGTGTCTCTACATTGTACATTCTTGATTGGCCCTTATGTTTGTGTCTGGCGTCCAATGATCCCTTGTTGTGTCTCTACATTGTACATTCTTGATTGGCCCTTATGTTTGTGTCTGGCGTCCAATGATCCCTTGTTGTGTCTCTAGATTGTACATTCTTGATTGGCCCTTATGTTTGTGTCTGGCGTCCAATGATCCCTTGTTGTGTCTCTACATTGTACATTCTTGATTGGCCCTTATGTTTGTGTCTGGCGTCCAATGATCCCTTGTTGTGTCTCTAGATTGTACATTCTTGATTGGCCCTTATGTTTGTGTCTGGCGCCCAATGATCCCTTGTTGTGTCTCTAGATTGTACATTCTTGATTGGCCCTTATGTTTGTGTCTGGCGCCCAATGATCCCTTGTTGTGTCTCTACATTGTACATTCTTGATTGGCCCTTATGTTTGTGTCTGGCGTCCAATGATCCCTTGTTGTGTCTCTAGATTGTACATTCTTGATTGGCCCTTATGTTTGTGTCTGGCGTCCAATGATCCCTTGTTGTGTCTCTAGATTGTACATTCTTGATTGGCCCTTATGTTTGTGTCTGGCGTCCAATGATCCCTTGCTGTGTCTCTAGATTGTACATTCTTGATTGGCCCTTATGTTTGTGTCTGGCGCCCAATGATCCCTTGTTGTGTCTCTACATTGTACATTCTTGATTGGCCCTTATGTTTGTGTCTGGCGTCCAATGATCCCTTGTTGTGTCTCTACATTGTACATTCTTGATTGGTCCTTATGTTTGTGTCTGGCGCCCAATGATCCCTTGTTGTGTCTCTAGATTGTACATTCTTGATTGGTCCTTATGTTTGTGTCTGGCGTCCAATGATCCCTTGTTGTGTCTCTACATTGTACATTCTTGATTGGCCCTTATGTTTGTGTCTGGCGTCCAATGATCCCTTGTTGTGTCTCTACATTGTACATTCTTGATTGGCCCTTATGTTTGTGTCTGGCGTCCAATGATCCCTTGTTGTGTCTCTAGATTGTACATTCTTGATTGGCCCTTATGTTTGTGTCTGGCGCCCAATGATCCCTTGTTGTGTCTCTAGATTGTACATTCTTGATTGGCCCTTATGTTTGTGTCTGGCGCCCAATGATCCCTTGTTGTGTCTCTACATTGTACATTCTTGATTGGCCCTTATGTTTGTGTCTGGCGTCCAATGATCCCTTGTTGTGTCTCTAGATTGTACATTCTTGATTGGCCCTTATGTTTGTGTCTGGCGTCCAATGATCCCTTGTTGTGTCTCTAGATTGTACATTCTTGATTGGCCCTTATGTTTGTGTCTGGCGTCCAATGATCCCTTGCTGTGTCTCTAGATTGTACATTCTTGATTGGCCCTTATGTTTGTGTCTGGCGCCCAATGATCCCTTGTTGTGTCTCTACATTGTACATTCTTGATTGGCCCTTATGTTTGTGTCTGGCGTCCAATGATCCCTTGTTGTGTCTCTAGATTGTACATTCTTGATTGGCCCTTATGTTTGTGTCTGGCGTCCAATGATCCCTTGTTGTGTCTCTAGATTGTACATTCTTGATTGGTCCTTATGTTTGTGTCTGGCGTCCAATGATCCCTTGTTGTGTCTCTAGATTGTACATTCTTGATTGGCCCTTATGTTTGTGTCTGGCGTCCAATGATCCCTTGTTGTGTCTCTAGATTGTACATTCTTGATTGGCCCTTATGTTTGTGTCTGGCGTCCAATGATCCCTTGTTGTGTCTCTAGATTGTACATTCTTGATTGGCCCTTATGTTTGTGTCTGGCGCCCAATGATCCCTTGTTGTGTCTCTAGATTGTACATTCTTGATTGGCCCTTATGTTTGTGTCTGGCGTCCAATGATCCCTTGTTGTGTCTCTAGATTGTACATTCTTGATTGGCCCTTATGTTTGTGTCTGGCGTCCAATGATCCCTTGTTGTGTCTCTAGATTGTACATTCTTGATTGGCCCTTATGTTTGTGTCTGGCGTCCAATGATCCCTTGTTGTGTCTCTAGATTGTACATTCTTGATTGGCCCTTATGTTTGTGTCTGGCGCCCAATGATCCCTTGTTGTGTCTCTACATTGTACATTCTTGATTGGCCCTTATGTTTGTGTCTGGCGTCCAATGATCCCTTGTTGTGTCTCTAGATTGTACATTCTTGATTGGCCCTTATGTTTGTGTCTGGCGTCCAATGATCCCTTGTTGTGTCTCTAGATTGTACATTCTTGATTGGCCCTTATGTTTGTGTCTGGCGTCCAATGATCCCTTGTTGTGTCTCTAGATTGTACATTCTTGATTGGCCCTTATGTTTGTGTCTGGCGCCCAATGATCCCTTGTTGTGTCTCTACATTGTACATTCTTGATTGGCCCTTATGTTTGTGTCTGGCGTCCAATGATCCCTTGTTGTGTCTCTAGATTGTACATTCTTGATTGGCCCTTATGTTTGTGTCTGGCGTCCAATGATCCCTTGTTGTGTCTCTAGATTGTACATTCTTGATTGGCCCTTATGTTTGTGTCTGGCGTCCAATGATCCCTTGTTGTGTCTCTACATTGTACATTCTTGATTGGCCCTTATGTTTGTGTCTGGCGTCCAATGATCCCTTGTTGTGTCTCTAGATTGTACATTCTTGATTGGCCCTTATGTTTGTGTCTGGCGCCCAATGATCCCTTGTTGTGTCTCTACATTGTACATTCTTGATTGGCCCTTATGTTTGTGTCTGGCGTCCAATGATCCCTTGTTGTGTCTCTAGATTGTACATTCTTGATTGGCCCTTATGTTTGTGTCTGGCGTCCAATGATCCCTTGTTGTGTCTCTAGATTGTACATTATTGATTGGCCCTTATGTTTGTGTCTGGCGCCCAATGATCCCTTGTTGTGTCTCTAGATTGTACATTCTTGATTGGCCCTTATGTTTGTGTCTGGCGCCCAATGATCCCTTGTTGTGTCTCTAGATTGTACATTCTTGATTGGCCCTTATGTTTGTGTCTGGCGCCCAATGATCCCTTGTTGTGTCTCTAGATTGTACATTCTTGATTGGCCCTTATGTTTGTGTCTGGCGCCCAATGATCCCTTGTTGTGTCTCTAGATTGTACATTCTTGATTGGCCCTTATGTTTGTGTCTGGCGCCCAATGATCCCTTGCTGTGTCTCTAGATTGTACATTATTGATTGGCCCTTATGTTTGTGTCTGGCGCCCAATGATCCCTTGTTGTGTCTCTAGATTGTACATTCTTGATTGGCCCTTATGTTTGTGTCTGGCGTCCAATGATCCCTTGCTGTGTCTCTAGATTGTACATTATTGATTGGCCCTTATGTTTGTGTCTGGCGCCCAATGATCCCTTGTTGTGTCTCTAGATTGTACATTCTTGATTGGCCCTTATGTTTGTGTCTGGCGCCCAATGATCCCTTGCTGTGTCTCTACATTGTACATTCTTGATTGGCCCTTATGTTTGTGTCTGGCGTCCAATGATCCCTTGCTGTGTCTCTAGATTGTACATTCTTGATTGGCCCTTATGTTTGTGTCTGGCGTCCAATGATCCCTTGTTGTGTCTCTAGATTGTACATTCTTGATTGGCCCTTATGTTTGTGTCTGGCGCCCAATGATCCCTTGTTGTGTCTCTAGATTGTACATTCTTGATTGGTCCTTATGTTTGTGTCTGGCGCCCAATGATCCCTTGTTGTGTCTCTAGATTGTACATTCTTGATTGGCCCTTATGTTTGTGTCTGGCGTCCAATGATCCCTTGCTGTGTCTCTAGATTGTACATTCTTGATTGGCCCTTATGTTTGTGTCTGGCGCCCAATGATCCCTTGTTGTGTCTCTACATTGTACATTCTTGATTGGCCCTTATGTTTGTGTCTGGCGTCCAATGATCCCTTGTTGTGTCTCTACATTGTACATTCTTGATTGGTCCTTATGTTTGTGTCTGGCGCCCAATGATCCCTTGTTGTGTCTCTAGATTGTACATTCTTGATTGGTCCTTATGTTTGTGTCTGGCGTCCAATGATCCCTTGTTGTGTCTCTACATTGTACATTCTTGATTGGCCCTTATGTTTGTGTCTGGCGTCCAATGATCCCTTGTTGTGTCTCTACATTGTACATTCTTGATTGGCCCTTATGTTTGTGTCTGGCGTCCAATGATCCCTTGTTGTGTCTCTAGATTGTACATTCTTGATTGGCCCTTATGTTTGTGTCTGGCGTCCAATGATCCCTTGTTGTGTCTCTACATTGTACATTCTTGATTGGCCCTTATGTTTGTGTCTGGCGTCCAATGATCCCTTGTTGTGTCTCTAGATTGTACATTCTTGATTGGCCCTTATGTTTGTGTCTGGCGCCCAATGATCCCTTGTTGTGTCTCTAGATTGTACATTCTTGATTGGCCCTTATGTTTGTGTCTGGCGCCCAATGATCCCTTGTTGTGTCTCTACATTGTACATTCTTGATTGGCCCTTATGTTTGTGTCTGGCGTCCAATGATCCCTTGTTGTGTCTCTAGATTGTACATTCTTGATTGGCCCTTATGTTTGTGTCTGGCGTCCAATGATCCCTTGTTGTGTCTCTAGATTGTACATTCTTGATTGGCCCTTATGTTTGTGTCTGGCGTCCAATGATCCCTTGCTGTGTCTCTAGATTGTACATTCTTGATTGGCCCTTATGTTTGTGTCTGGCGCCCAATGATCCCTTGTTGTGTCTCTACATTGTACATTCTTGATTGGCCCTTATGTTTGTGTCTGGCGTCCAATGATCCCTTGTTGTGTCTCTACATTGTACATTCTTGATTGGTCCTTATGTTTGTGTCTGGCGCCCAATGATCCCTTGTTGTGTCTCTAGATTGTACATTCTTGATTGGTCCTTATGTTTGTGTCTGGCGTCCAATGATCCCTTGTTGTGTCTCTACATTGTACATTCTTGATTGGCCCTTATGTTTGTGTCTGGCGTCCAATGATCCCTTGTTGTGTCTCTACATTGTACATTCTTGATTGGCCCTTATGTTTGTGTCTGGCGTCCAATGATCCCTTGTTGTGTCTCTAGATTGTACATTCTTGATTGGCCCTTATGTTTGTGTCTGGCGCCCAATGATCCCTTGTTGTGTCTCTAGATTGTACATTCTTGATTGGCCCTTATGTTTGTGTCTGGCGCCCAATGATCCCTTGTTGTGTCTCTACATTGTACATTCTTGATTGGCCCTTATGTTTGTGTCTGGCGTCCAATGATCCCTTGTTGTGTCTCTAGATTGTACATTCTTGATTGGCCCTTATGTTTGTGTCTGGCGTCCAATGATCCCTTGTTGTGTCTCTAGATTGTACATTCTTGATTGGCCCTTATGTTTGTGTCTGGCGTCCAATGATCCCTTGCTGTGTCTCTAGATTGTACATTCTTGATTGGCCCTTATGTTTGTGTCTGGCGCCCAATGATCCCTTGTTGTGTCTCTACATTGTACATTCTTGATTGGCCCTTATGTTTGTGTCTGGCGTCCAATGATCCCTTGTTGTGTCTCTAGATTGTACATTCTTGATTGGCCCTTATGTTTGTGTCTGGCGTCCAATGATCCCTTGTTGTGTCTCTAGATTGTACATTCTTGATTGGTCCTTATGTTTGTGTCTGGCGTCCAATGATCCCTTGTTGTGTCTCTAGATTGTACATTCTTGATTGGCCCTTATGTTTGTGTCTGGCGTCCAATGATCCCTTGTTGTGTCTCTAGATTGTACATTCTTGATTGGCCCTTATGTTTGTGTCTGGCGTCCAATGATCCCTTGTTGTGTCTCTAGATTGTACATTCTTGATTGGCCCTTATGTTTGTGTCTGGCGCCCAATGATCCCTTGTTGTGTCTCTAGATTGTACATTCTTGATTGGCCCTTATGTTTGTGTCTGGCGTCCAATGATCCCTTGTTGTGTCTCTAGATTGTACATTCTTGATTGGCCCTTATGTTTGTGTCTGGCGTCCAATGATCCCTTGTTGTGTCTCTAGATTGTACATTCTTGATTGGCCCTTATGTTTGTGTCTGGCGTCCAATGATCCCTTGTTGTGTCTCTAGATTGTACATTCTTGATTGGCCCTTATGTTTGTGTCTGGCGCCCAATGATCCCTTGTTGTGTCTCTACATTGTACATTCTTGATTGGCCCTTATGTTTGTGTCTGGCGTCCAATGATCCCTTGTTGTGTCTCTAGATTGTACATTCTTGATTGGCCCTTATGTTTGTGTCTGGCGTCCAATGATCCCTTGTTGTATCTCTAGATTGTACATTCTTGATTGGCCCTTATGTTTGTGTCTGGCGTCCAATGATCCCTTGTTGTGTCTCTAGATTGTACATTCTTGATTGGCCCTTATGTTTGTGTCTGGCGCCCAATGATCCCTTGTTGTGTCTCTACATTGTACATTCTTGATTGGCCCTTATGTTTGTGTCTGGCGTCCAATGATCCCTTGTTGTGTCTCTAGATTGTACATTCTTGATTGGCCCTTATGTTTGTGTCTGGCGTCCAATGATCCCTTGTTGTGTCTCTAGATTGTACATTCTTGATTGGCCCTTATGTTTGTGTCTGGCGTCCAATGATCCCTTGTTGTGTCTCTACATTGTACATTCTTGATTGGCCCTTATGTTTGTGTCTGGCGTCCAATGATCCCTTGTTGTGTCTCTAGATTGTACATTCTTGATTGGCCCTTATGTTTGTGTCTGGCGCCCAATGATCCCTTGTTGTGTCTCTACATTGTACATTCTTGATTGGCCCTTATGTTTGTGTCTGGCGTCCAATGATCCCTTGTTGTGTCTCTAGATTGTACATTCTTGATTGGCCCTTATGTTTGTGTCTGGCGTCCAATGATTCCTTGTTGTGTCTCTAGATTGTACATTATTGATTGGCCCTTATGTTTGTGTCTGGCGCCCAATGATCCCTTGTTGTGTCTCTAGATTGTACATTCTTGATTGGCCCTTATGTTTGTGTCTGGCGCCCAATGATCCCTTGTTGTGTCTCTAGATTGTACATTCTTGATTGGCCCTTATGTTTGTGTCTGGCGCCCAATGATCCCTTGTTGTGTCTCTAGATTGTACTTTCTTGATTGGCCCTTATGTTTGTGTCTGGCGCCCAATGATCCCTTGTTGTGTCTCTAGATTGTACATTCTTGATTGGCCCTTATGTTTGTGTCTGGCGCCCAATGATCCCTTGCTGTGTCTCTAGATTGTACATTATTGATTGGCCCTTATGTTTGTGTCTGGCGCCCAATGATCCCTTGTTGTGTCTCTAGATTGTACATTCTTGATTGGCCCTTATGTTTGTGTCTGGCGTCCAATGATCCCTTGCTGTGTCTCTAGATTGTACATTATTGATTGGCCCTTATGTTTGTGTCTGGCGCCCAATGATCCCTTGTTGTGTCTCTAGATTGTACATTCTTGATTGGCCCTTATGTTTGTGTCTGGCGCCCAATGATCCCTTGCTGTGTCTCTACATTGTACATTCTTGATTGGCCCTTATGTTTGTGTCTGGCGTCCAATGATCCCTTGTTGTGTCTCTACATTGTACATTCTTGATTGGTCCTTCTGTTTGTGTCTGGCGCCCAATGATCCCTTGCTGTGTCTCTACATTGTACATTCTTGATTGGCCCTTATGTTTGTGTCTGGCGCCCAATGATCCCTTGTTGTGTCTCTAGATTGTACATTCTTGATTGGCCCTTATGTTTGTGTCTGGCGTCCAATGATCCCTTGTTGTGTCTCTACATTGTACATTCTTGATTGGTCCTTCTGTTTGTGTCTGGCGCCCAATGATCCCTTGCTGTGTCTCTACATTGTACATTCTTGATTGGCCCTTATGTTTGTGTCTGGCGCCCAATGATCCCTTGTTGTGTCTCTAGATTGTACATTCTTGATTGGTCCTTATGTTTGTGTCTGGCGCCCAATGATCCCTTGCTGTGTCTCTACATTGTACATTCTTGATTGGTCCTTCTGTTTGTGTCTGGCGCCCAATGATCCCTTGCTGTGTCTCTACATTGTACATTCTTGATTGGCCCTTATGTTTGTGTCTGGCGCCCAATGATCCCTTGCTGTGTCTCTACATTGTACATTCTTGATTGGTCCTTATGTTTGTGTCTGGCGCCCAATGATCCCTTGCTGTGTCTCTACATTGTACATTCTTGATTGGCCCTTATGTTTGTGTCTGGCGCCCAATGATCCCTTGCTGTGTCTCTACATTGTACATTCTTGATTGGTCCTTCTGTTTGTATATGATAATACACTTGCCTGTACATACTATGCTGTATTAATCACACATTTGTTTTGACATTGCGTTTTGATCTCTGCATGATATATTTATTGTGATACGATTCCTTATTATATTATGTTCTTGTGGTAACTGAATTAGTCTAGCCACTCCAGTACAATGTCTTCATGTTCAGAGAAGAATCATAAATGGGTATTGCAACTATTCAAAATTATGGGTATTATATCATTGATAATGACCGATACACTGGCAATATACATTGTATGTCTCAATGGTTGTCTTATATAACAATGATCCCAGAATAAAATGCTCCAGTCGTAACATTTCTATTTAGGCAACTTCCATGCAGAACTCTTAGTTATCTATGTTTTTGCTTCATTGCTATGTCTGTGCAGTCAGGTTTATACAAGCTTACAGTTTGGCATAGGGCGTAGACATGTAAGAGGGGTGGACATGTGGGACAGTAATAATTTAAAAAATGAAGAGCTAACAAAAATATAAAACTGGGGTATGGTCCTTTAATCGGGAATGAAATCGGAAGTCATGAGGGAGTGCACTGGCAAAATTCACAATACAGATACTCTCCAAAAGGGTAAAGGTTGTGAAGTCGTTAGTCCAAGTTCGATATCCAACGCGTTATGTGTTATTCAGCACAAATGCTATATCTATTCCTATATTGGTGGAATTGTAGACAATCACTGCTTAACATTTTCTTTATAATGAATCCGACATGTACATCTACAACGACATATGACAAAAGAGGGTATTCTTGACGATCATAAATCAGTCTTGAGTTCTTCGGGTATTTCCACCAAAGATGAAAAAATATCTCCCCTCTTTGTTTGACCAACAAGTATTCATACAACAAGCAGTTCCATGAAACCTCTTTCCATTATATCTTCAATATTATTAGGACACAAATTGAAAATGAGTAGCGCGATGGGCGCTACTTGTGGAGCAGAAAGTTCAAACTGCTTACCCTTCTGGAGCACCTGATTTCACCCAGAATATTTAAGATAGTCCGTATGGCTTATATTTATTTACTTAACTGTATTTGTTGACGTTTATTATTATTCGTATGTTTCTTTTAAAACAATATATATTTATTGGCCACGTGTGTGTTTGTCTTTCCATATTGAATTACATTTATCATGTCTTGGAATCTTCTGTATTTCGACTTGGGACTATATATACAATTCAATTTACTGACAAAATAATTATCTGATGAAAGTTGACAACGTGCTAACAATCTGTGGTCATGTGATCGAGAGTAAGAGTTACAATATTCTGAAAAACCCAAAAAGGAGAAAAAATTAAGCATAAAACTTTTTAAAATGACAAAATTTAGAACATCAACATTCTTTAGAAATGCCTGTACCAAGTCAGGGTCATTACGGTTTTCACAGTTTTCCGGTTGTTGACTGATTTTGTCCGTTTATATAATTATGAGTTTTGACTTTCCCTTTGTAAGATTGTTCGGAGTGCGGTAATTTTGTTATTACCCTTATTTTAAGCATCACATATTAAGTTAGACCTACCTTTTATGACCAACAACAATATTATATGAAAATACATTGCTGATCCAAGCAAGGAAGTACACATGTAATAGTTTACTCACCTTACCATTAAGCTATAAATAAGACTGTATATCTGTCATGTTACACAATTTACAATGTACTTTTCGTTTATATTGTTTCACTGATGGAAATAATACATGCATTACCCCCTCCTTCACACACACACACACACACACACAACCACAGTTAATGATTGAGTTCTGGGTGAGTTAAGCTTGATCGGGACAGCAAAGATGTCATAGTTTATCGATTCTGGAAGAACGAAATCTCTAGCAAGAATTTTCATAATGCGAGATATTGTTCATTGTCAAAATTCTGATTTTATTATCTTAATATACAATGTAGTACAACATTAATTTTTGTTTAAAATATGAAAATATTTTCCCTGTTGTTTCTCTGAATCTAAACAGTATCTAAGCTAAGGTTTTGACAACATATAATCTACAAAGGAAAACTATTGGTCGCTGCCTGTTTGAAGCAGGCTTGGTGGAAGTATCATTGTCATTGGAAATAGTTTCATTTTAAGACAAGGTGCCACAATCATCACATTAATTTTCTACACATCTCATCTATCTTGTATAATTATCAATGATTTTGCAAGATGATGCTGAGAGAAGCACAAGTTCACTAATTCAGGTTTGAAGATATACTGCCGTGAAAATTTGTTTATTACAATTTCTCCACATTTCGCTACACTTTATTGTTTCATATTAGAATTACGAAAGATATTTACACAACCAGTAAATGAGAACTTTGTAAATTAGTATTTTATGTTACGCGGCAGTTGTTTTGTCTGTCTGACTGATTTTGGATCATTTGTCCCCTCTATTGGGTATTTTACTTGTCAATTGTGTCGTATTGTATTGTGATTCCTTGTACTGATGTTCCCTCTTATTGATTTCCAGTCAACTGGTGTTGTTTTGTCTATCTTGATTGTGATTCCTGTTTTGGTGCTTTTTGTCTATCTGGATTGTCATTTCTTATTCTGTTCGCTCAAATACAGTTTTTATTTGTCACTTTCAACAATATTTCAGCTATATCGTAGCGGTTATTTGTCATTGGTGCTGTTTTGAATAAAATATATCTTGATTATGATTCCTCGAACACTGTTCCCTCTAATTAGTATTCCATGTTTTGTCTATCAGAATTGTGATTATTAGAAATTTACAACTATGACCGATAAGAATGAAACTTAATGACAAAAGAGATGATTTCAATTTTCTCTTTGTAAACTTTCCATTTATATGTAGCAACATTCCAGCAGCACATGCATATACATTTTTTATATGACTTTCAGTTAACACAATATTCCAAGCTTATAGTTCCTGTATCATTATTTCCTTAATAAATGGTTGCTGCTAACAAGGAAGCTACTGAACTAAGACTTCCAAGTGGTAAATTTAAAGTCATTACTTCGAACGTGTTCGTGACGGTCGCCCACGTGTGTGTTTGTCTTTCCATATTGAATTACGTTGCTCATGTCTTGGAATCTTCTGTATTTCGACTTGGGACCATTTATACAATTCAATTTACTGACAAAATAATTAGCTGATGAAAGTTGACAACGCGCTAACAATCTGTGGTCATGTGATCGAAAGTAAGAGTTACAATATTCTGAAAAATCGAAAAAGGAGAAAAAATTAAGCATACAACTTTTAAAATGACAAAATTTAGAACATCAACATTTTAAGCATCACATAATAAATAAGGGTAATAACAAAATTACCGAACTCCGAACAATCTTCCAAAGGGAAAGTCAAAACTCATAAGTATATAAACAGACAAAATCAGTCAACAACCAGAAAACTGTGAAAACCGTAATGACCCTGACTTGGTACAGGCATTTCTAAAGAAATGGTGGGTTGAATCAGATTTTAAAGCGCCAAACCTCCCGCTCTCATTACGGTTCAAGTTAGACCTACCTTTTATGACCAACAACAATATTATATGAAAATACATTGCTGATTCAAACAAGGAAGTACACATTTAATAGTTTACTCACCTTACTGTTAATCTATAAATACGACAATGTATATATCAAGTTTAAAGTTTTTATTGATAAGAAAAATCAATCAAACATTGATGTCCTCCCCACATTAACATGATATTAAATCAGTAAACATAGATAGTTATGAATACATTACATTTTTAAATGACAAAATATCATATTAAAGAAAAATAAACTTATCTGATACTCATACATCTTTGATATAGTGACATACATTCATAGTGTCATCAATACTACTGTATTTGGATTTAACAATCGAGTTATTGTTTTCATATATTCACTTCGACACAGATCTTACAGGTTAATGTTCAATTTTTTTAATAAAAGTTTTCTAACATTAGCAAATTTAGTGCGATGAATAAGAAAGTGTTGTTCATCTTCTATTTGATTGCATCGAGGGCATAATCTATTTTCTCTTTTTATTTTCGGTCTAAAATATCTACCTTTTTCAATTAAAAGGCTATGAGAACTTAATCTTAATTTGGTTAGTTCTCTAGTAATATTTACTGGAAGTTTTAATGAAAGATATCTTGTAAAATAGAATCTTTTGGATAGATATTTGCAAAGAAAAATAGTTTATTATCATGTTCTTGAGTAGATAAATGTTGTAGTTTATTTAAAATGACCTTAGAATGTTGGTCAGTTAACAACTGATTTATTTTATTAATGTCAAAATCTAAACTAGTTAAATTCAAATTTTGTAGAGAGTTGTGAATAAATTTTTGCCAAGATCTGTGTCCATCATTAAATAGAGATTTATCTACCTCATAGACCTCTCCAAGCAACCTATCAGAGGGAAGTTGTTTTAGTCTATTGAAATATTTAAGTGCAAGAATAGTTATAAAATTTAGAACTGGTGGCCTCCCTAATTCACATTTAGTTGCAAAATTTAAGCTTTTTTTGTGGACTCCCAGAATATTTTTACAAAATTTATTATGAATCTTTTCAAATGGCAATTTATCAATGCAAGAGTCTTTTAAAGTGAAATCACTAATCCAAATCTCAGACCCATATGTACATATAGGTCTTATAAGCATATCAAACAGTTTTAATTTCAACCTGTGATCTATGTTATTGAATCCAAATATCTTAGAATGTAGAGAAAAAAGGGCCTTTAAACTTTGGTTATACAGGTGTTCAGCAGCATGTTTAAAATTGCCATTAAAATAAATAATGATGCCTAAATATTTGTATTTCTCAACAATTTCAATTTCTAAGTTATTATAGAAAAATTGGAACTTTTTAAAGTTCTTATGGCCTTTGCTAAAAATCATGATTTTTGTTTTGCTTAAATTTACTTTCAACTTCCAACTGTCACAATAGGCCTTGAGAGAGTCTAAGCAAGATTGGAGACCTTCTTTACTCTCTGATAATAAAAGTAGATAATCAGCATACAATAGGCAATTTAGTTTTGTATCAATAAGTTGCACCGGAAAACAAGTATCTGAAGAAAATATGGAATCAATATCGTTAATAAATATGTTGAATAGAATGGGCTTGTCGGGCTCCTTTTCCTAAAATTGAGGGATCAGTAATAGTATGGTCTTTTTTCACAACAAATTTTGCATGTGTGTACATATTACGAATTGATATATTTGTCATGTTATCACAATTTACAATGTACTTTTCGTTTACATTGTTTCACTGATAGAAATAATACATGTATTACCAACACCCACACACCCACACCACCACCCACCCACCGACCCACGCACGCACGCACGCACACACACACACTTTACGACTGATTTCTGGGTGAGTTAAGCTTTCACAATTTAATCGAATGCATTTTGCTATGCAAAGCGCGCCATACCTGCATTATTTATCTGGACAGCAAGATGTCATAGTTTATCGATTCTGGAAGGACGAAATCTCTGACAAAAATTTTCATAATGCGAGATATTGATAATTGTCAATATTCTGATTTTTATTATCATAATACATACATGCCAACCCTCGAGAGACTAAAAGCGGTAGGGGGGTCTGGGTGGGTTAGCCCCCCCCCCCCCCTCAGAAGGACGTAAAATGGTGCATCCTGTTGCATTTTGGATATAAAATCTGTTGTCAAATCTTTAAATATAGTATAAAAAAAAACATGAATAAAATTGACATATTCATTCAGACATTGATCTGTTGATGTTTAGGAATATTAAGTTCAAAATGTAGTGCTTCAAAACTTTATTTTGAATACCGTTTCTGATTGGTTTAATGATAAAGAATTGACCAATGGAAGTTTCCGGTACAAATTAAGAGGGAAACGATTACGGAAAGGGCATAAATAATTTGGATTTGTACTCATTTATACGTCGTAGAAATCTACAAGAATAATCAACATATGAACAATTCACGATAATTTTTTTATACATTTGTCTTTTTTTTAAATCGGTAGGAAAACATCTAAAATCGGTAGGCGGTAGAAGACTTTAAAATTCGGTAGACTACCGCGTAAATCGGTAGGGTTGGCATGTATGATAATATAGTACAACATTAATTTTTTTTTTTAAATATGAAAATATTTTCCCTCTTGTTCCTCTGAATCTAAACAGTACATGTATCTAAACTAAGGTCTTGACAGTGGAGAACTATTGGTCGCTGCTTGTTTGAACTAGGCTTGGTGGAAATAGTTTCATTTTAAGACAAGGTGCCACAATCATCACATTAATTTTCTACACATATCTGTAACATCTCATCTATCTTGTATAATTATCTATGATTTTTGCAAGATGGTGTTGAGAGAAGCGCAAGTTCACTAATTCCGGTTTGTAGATGTACTGTCGTGAAAATTTGTTTATTAATCACTATATATACATTTTCTCCACATTTCGCTACAATAAATTGTTTCATATTAGAATTACGAAAGATATTTACACAACCAGTATTTAATGAGAACTTTGTAAATTAGTATTGTATGTTACGCGGCAGTTGTTTTGTCTGTCTGACTGATTTTGGATCATTTGTCCCCTCTATTGGGTATTTTACTTGTCAATTGTGTCGTATTGTATTGTGATTCCTTGTACTGATGTTCCCTCTTATTGATTTCTTGTCAACTGGTGTTGTTTTGTCTATCTTGATTGTGATTCCTGTTTTGGTGCTTGTTGTCTCTCTAGATTGTCATTCCTTATTCTGTTCACTCAACTATATTTATTAATGTGTATTTTATTTGTCATCAGGGTTAGATTTATGGTGTTTAACTATTTCAGTTATATCGTGGGGGTTATTTGTCATTAGGGTTAGAGTTATGGTGTTTAACTATTTCAGTTATATCGTGGCGGTTATTTGTCATTAGGGTTAGAGTTATGATGTTTAACTATATCAGTTATATCGTGGCGGTTATTTGTCATTAGGGTTAGAGTTATGGTGTTTAACTATTTCAGTTATATCGTGGCAGTTATTTGTCATTAGGGTTAGAGTTATGGTGTTTAACTATTTCAGTTATATCGTGGCGGTTTTTTGTCATCAGGGTTAAAGTTATATTGTGTTTAACTATTTCAGTTATATCGTGGCGGTTATTTGTCATTAGGGTTAGATTTATGGTGTTTAACTATATCAGTTATATCGTGGCGGTTATTTGTCATTAGGGTTAGAGTTATGGTGTTTAACTATTTCAGTTATATCGTGGCGGTTATTTGTCATCAGGGTTAGAGTTATGGTGTTTAACTATTTCAGTTATATCGTGGCAGTTATTTGTCATTAGGGTTAGAGTTATGGTGTTTAACTATTTCAGTTATATCGTGGCGGTTTTTTGTCATCAGGGTTAAAGTTATATTGTGTTTAACTATTTCAGTTATATCGTGGCGGTTATTTGTCATCAGAGTTAGAGTTATGGTGTTCAACTATTTCAGTTATATTGTGGCGGTTATTTGTCGTCAGGGTTAGAGTATATTGTGTTTAACTATTTCAGTTATATCGTGGCGGTTATTTGTCATCAGGGTTAGAGTTATATGGTGTTTAACTATTTCAGTTATATCGTGGCGGTTATTTGTCGTCAGGGTTAGAGTATGTTGTGTTTAACTATTTCAGTTATATCGTGGTGGTTATTTGTCATTAGGGTTAGATTTATGGTGTTTAACTATTTCTGTTATATCGTGGCGGTTTTTTGTCATCAGGGTTAAAGTTATATTGTGTTTAACTATTTCAGTTATATCGTGGCGGTTATTAGTCATCAGAGTTAGAGTTATGGTGTTTAACTATTTCAGTTATATCGTGGCGGTTATTTGTCATTAGGGTTAGAGTTATGGTGATTAACTATTTCAGTTATATCGTGGCGGTTATTTGTCATCAGGGTTAGAGTTATGGTGTTTAACTATTTCAGTTATATCGTGGCGGTTATTTGTCATCAGGGTTAGAGTTATATGGTGTTTAACTATTTCAGTTATATCGTGGCGGTTATTTGTCATTAGGGTTAGATTTATGGTGTTTAACTATATCAGTTATATCGTGGCGGTTATTTGTCATTAGGGTTAGAGTTATGGTGTTTAACTATTTCAGTTATATCGTGGGAGTTATTTGTCATTAGGGTTAGAGTTATGGTGTTTAACTATATCAGTTATATCGTGGCGGTTATTTGTCATTAGGGTTAGAGTTATGGTGTTTAACTATTTCAGTTATATCGTGGGGGTTATTTGTCATCAGGGTTAGAGTTATGGTGTTTATCTATTTCAGTTATATCATGGGGGTTATTTGTCATCAGGGTTAGAGTTATGGTGTTTAACTATTTCAGTTATATCGTGGGGGTTATTTGTCATCAGGGTTAGAGTTATGGTGTTTAACTATTTCAGTTATATCGTGGCGGTTATTTGTCATCAGGGTTAGAGTTATGGTGTTTAACTATTTCAGTTATATCGTGGGGGTTATTTGTCATCAGGGTTAGATTTATGGTGTTTAACTATTTCAGTTATATCGTGGCGGTTTTTTGTCATCAGGGTTAAAGTTATATTGTGTTTAACTATTTCAGTTATATCGTGGCGGTTATTAGTCATCAGAGTTAGAGTTATGGTGTTTAACTATTTCAGTTATATCGTGGCGGTTATTTGTCATCAGGGTTAGAGTTATGGTGATTAACTATTTCAGTTATATCGTGGCGGTTATTTGTCATCAGGGTTAGAGTTATGGTGTTTAACTATTTCAGTTATATCGTGGCGGTTATTTGTCATCAGGGTTAGAGTTATATGGTGTTTAACTATTTCAGTTATATCGTGGCGGTTATTTGTCATTAGGGTTAGATTTATGGTGTTTAACTATATCAGTTATATCGTGGCGGTTATTTGTCATTAGGGTTAGAGTTATGGTGTTTAACTATTTCAGTTATATCGTGGGAGTTATTTGTCATTAGGGTTAGAGTTATGGTGTTTAACTATATCAGTTATATCGTGGCGGTTATTTGTCATTAGGGTTAGAGTTATGGTGTTTAACTATTTCAGTTATATCGTGGGGGTTATTTGTCATCAGGGTTAGAGTTATGGTGTTTAACTATTTCAGTTATATCGTGGGGGTTATTTGTCATCAGGGTTAGAGTTATGGTGTTTAACTATTTCAGTTATATCGTGGCGGTTATTTGTCATCAGGGTTAGAGTTATGGTGTTTAACTATTTCAGTTATATCGTGGGGGTTATTTGTCATCAGGGTTAGAGTTATGGTGTTTAACTATTTCAGTTATATCGTGGCGGTTATTTGTCATTAGGGTTAGAGTTATGGTGTTTAACTATTTCAGTTATATCGTGGGGGTTATTTGTCATTAAGGTTAGAGTTATGGTGTTTAACTATTTCAGTTATATCGTGGGGGTTATTTGTCATTAGGGTTAGAGCTATGGTGTTTAACTATTTAAGTTATATCGTGGCGGTTATTTGTCATCAGGGTTAGAGTTATGGTGTTTAACTATTTCAGTTATATCGTGGCGGTTATTTGTCATTAGGGTTAGAGTTATGGTGTTTAACTATTTCAGTTATATCGTGGGGGTTATTTGTCATTTGGGTTAGAGTTATGGTGTTTAACTATTTCAGTTATATCGTGGCGGTTATTTATCATTAGGGTTAGAGTTATGGTGTTTAACTATTTCAGTTATATCGTGGGGGTTATTTGTCATCAATGTTAGAGTTATGGTGTTTAACTATTTCAGTTATATCGTGGGGGTTATTTGTCATCAGTGTTAGAGTTATGGTGTTTATCTATTTCAGTTATATCGTGGCGGTTATTTGTCATCAGGGTTAAAGTTATATGGTGTTTAACTATTTCAGTTATATCGTGGCGGTTATTGTCATTAGGGTTAGAGTTATGGTGTTTAACTATTTCAGTTATATCGTGGCGGTTATTTGTCATCAGGGTTAGAGTTATGGTGTTTAGCTATTTCAGTTACATCGTGGCGGTTATTTGTCATTAGGGTTAGATTTATGGTGTTTAACTATATCAGTTATATCGTGGCGGTTATTTGTCATTAGGGTTAGAGTTATGGTGTTTAACTATTTCAGTTATATCGTGGGAGTTATTTGTCATTAGGGTTAGAGTTATGGTGTTTAACTATATCAGTTATATCGTGGCGGTTATTTGTCATTAGGGTTAGAGTTATGGTGTTTAACTATTTCAGTTATATCGTGGGGGTTATTTGTCATCAGGGTTAGAGTTATGGTGTTTAACTATTTCAGTTATATCGTGGCGGTTATTTGTCATCAGGGTTAGAGTTATGGTGTTTAACTATTTCAGTTATATCGTGGGGGTTATTTGTCATCAGGGTTAGAGTTATGGTGTTTAACTATTTCAGTTATATCGTGGGGGTTATTTGTCATCAGGGTTAGAGTTATGGTGTTTAACTATTTCAGTTATATCGTGGCGGTTATTTGTCATCAGGGTTAGAGTTATGGTGTTTAACTATTTCAGTTATATCGTGGGGGTTATTTGTCATCAGGGTTAGAGTTATGGTGTTTAACTATTTCAGTTATATCGTGGCGGTTATTTGTCATTAGGGTTAGAGTTATGGTGTTTAGCTATTTCAGTTATATCGTGGGGGTTATTTGTCATTAAGGTTAGAGTTATGGTGTTTAACTATTTCAGTTATATCGTGGGGGTTATTTGTCATTAGGGTTAGAGCTATGGTGTTTAACTATTTAAGTTATATCGTGGCGGTTATTTGTCATCAGGGTTAGAGTTATGGTGTTTAACTATTTCAGTTATATCGTGGCGGTTATTTGTCATTAGGGTTAGAGTTATGGTGTTTAACTATTTCAGTTATATCGTGGGGGTTATTTGTCATTAGGGTTAGAGTTATGGTGTTTAACTATTTCAGTTATATCGTGGCGGTTATTTATCATTAGGGTTAGAGTTATGGTGTTTAACTATTTCAGTTATATCGTGGGGGTTATTTGTCATCAGGGTTAGAGTTATGGTGTTTAACTATTTCAGTTATATCGTGGGGGTTATTTGTCATCAGTGTTAGAGTTATGGTGTTTATCTATTTCAGTTATATCGTGGCGGTTATTTGTCATCAGGGTTAAAGTTATATGGTGTTTAACTATTTCAGTTATATCGTGGCGGTTATTGTCATTAGGGTTAGAGTTATGGTGTTTAACTATTTCAGTTATATCGTGGCGGTTATTTGTCATCAGGGTTAGAGTTATGGTGTTTAGCTATTTCAGTTATATCGTGGCAGTTATTTGTCATCAGGGTTAAAGTTATATGGTGTTTAACTATTTCAGTTATATCGTCGCGGTTATTTGTCATTAGGGTTAGAGTTATGGTGTTTAACTATTTCAGTTATATCGTGGCGGTTATTTGTCATCAGGGTTAGAGTTATGGTGTTTAACTATTTCAGTTATATCGTGGCGGTTATTTGTCATCAGGGTTAGAGTTATGGTGTTTAACTATTTCAGTTATATCGTGAGTGTTATTTGTCATTAGGGTTAGAGTTATGGTGTTTAACTATTTCAGTTATATCGTGGCGGTTATTTGTCATTAGGGTTAGAGTTACGGTGTTTAACTATTTCAGTTATATCGTGGCGGTTATTTGTCATTAGGGTTAGAGTTATGGTGTTTAACTATTTCAGTTATATCGTGAGTGTTATTTGTCATTAGGGTTAGAGTTATGGTGTTTAACTATTTCAGTTATATCGTGGCAGTTATTTGTCATTAGGGTTAGAGTTATGGTGTTTAACTATTTCAGTTATATCGTGGCGGTTATTTGTCATTAGGGTTAGAGTTATAGTATTTAACTATTTCAGTTATATCGTGGCGGTTATTTGTCATCAGGGTTAGAGTTATGGTGTTTAACTATTTCAGTTATATCGTGGCGGTTATTTATCATTAGGGTTAGAGTTATGGTGCTTAACTATTTCAGTTATATCGTGGGGGTTATTTGTCATCAGTGTTAGAGTTATGGTGTTTAACTATTTCAGTTATATCGTGGGGGTTATTTGTCATCAGTGTTAGAGTTATGGTGTTTATCTATTTCAGTTATATCATGGCGGTTATTTGTCATCAGGGTTAAAGTTATATGGTGTTTAACTATTTCAGTTATATCGTGGCGGTTATTGTCATTAGGTTTAGAGTTATGGTGTTTAACTATTTCAGTTATATCGTGGCGGTTATTTGTCATCAGGGTTAGAGTTATGGTGTTTAGCTATTTCAGTTATATCGTGGCAGTTATTTGTCATCAGGGTTAAAGTTATATGGTGTTTAACTATTTCAGTTATATCGTCGCGGTTATTTGTCATTAGGGTTAGAGTTATGGTGTTTAACTATTTCATTTATATCGTGGCGGTTATTTGTCATCAGGGTTAGAGTTATGGTGTTTAACTATTTCAGTTATATCGTGGCGGTTATTGTCATTAGGGTTAGAGTTACGGTGTTTAACTATTTCAGTTATATCGTGGCGGTTATTTGTCATCAGGGTTAGAGTTATGGTGTTTAACTATTTCAGTTATATCGTGAGTGTTACTTGTCATTAGGGTTAGAGTTATGGTGTTTAACTATTTCAGTTATATCATGGCGGTTATTTGTCATTAGGGTTAGAGTTACGGTGTTTAACTATTTCAGTTATATCGTGGCGGTTATTTGTCATTAGGGTTAGAGTTATGGTGTTTAACTATTTCAGTTATATCGTGAGTGTTATTTGTCATTAGGGTTAGAGTTATGGTGTTTAACTATTTCAGTTATATCGTGGCGGTAATTTGTCATCAGGGTTAGAGTCATGATGTTTAACTATTTCAGTTATATCGTGGGGGTTATTTGTCATTAGGGTTAGAGTTATGGTGTTTAACTATTTCAGTTATATCGTGGCGGTTATTTGTCATCAGGGTTAGAGTTATGGTGTTTAACTATTTCAGTTATATTGTGGCGGTTATTTGTCATTAGGGTTAGAGTTATGGTGATTAACTATTTCAGTTATATCATGGGGGTTATTTGTCATTATGGTTAGAGTTATGGTGTTTAACTATTTCAGTTATATCGTGGCAGTTATTTGTCATTAGGTTTAGAGTTATTGTGTTTAACTATTTCAGTTATATCGTGGGGGTTATTTGTCATCAGGGTTAGAGTTATGGTGTTTAACTATTTCAGTTATATCGTGGGGGTTATTTGTCATCAGGGTTAGAGTTATTGTGTTTAACTATTTCAGTTGTATCGTGGGGGTTATTTGTCATTAGGGTTAGAGTTATGGTGTTTAACTATTTCAGTTATATCGTGGCAGTTATTTGTCATTAGGTTTAGAGTTATTGTGTTTAACTATTTCAGTTATATCGTGGGGGTTATTTGTCATTAGGGTTAGAGTTATGGTGTTTAACTATATCAGTTATATCGTGGCAGTTATTTGTCATCAGGGTTAGAGTTATGGTGTTTAACTATTTCAGTTATATCGTGGGGGTTATTTGTCATCAGGGTTAGAGTTATTGTGTTTAACTATTTCAGTTATATCGTGGGGGTTATTTGTCATTAGAGTTAGAGTTATGGTGTTTAACTATTTCAGCTATATCGTGGCGGTTATTTGTCATTAGGGTTAGAGTTATGGTGTTTAACTATTTCAGTTATATCGTGGCGGTTATTTGTCATTAGGGTTAGAGTTATGGTGTTTAACTATTTCAGTTATATCGTGGCGTTTATTTGTCATTAGGGTTAGAGTTATGGTGTTTAACTATTTCAATTATATCGTGGCGGTTATTTGTCATTAGGGTTAGAGTTATGGTGTTTAACTATTTCAGTTATATCGTGGCGGTTATTTGTCATTAGGGTTAGAGTTATGGTGTTTAACTATTTCAGTTATATCGTGGCGTTTATTTGTCATTAGGGTTAGAGTTATGGTGTTTAACTATTTCAGTTATATCGTGGCGATTATTTGTCATTAGGGTTAGAGTTATGGTGTTTAACTATTTCAGTTATATCGTGGCGATTATTTGTCATTAGGGTTAGAGTTATGGTGTTTAACTATTTCAGTTATAACGTTGGGGTTATTTGTTATTAGGGTTAGAGTTATTGTGTTTAACTATTTCAGTTATATCGTGGGGGTTATTTGTCATTAGGGTTAGAGTTATGGTGTTTAACTATTTCAGTTATATCATGGCGGTTATTGTCATTAGAGTTAGAGTTATGATGTTTAACTATTTCAGTTATATCGTGGAGGTTATTTGTCATTAGGGTTAGAGTTACGGTGTTTAACTATTTCAGTTATATCGTGGCGATTATTTGTCATTAGGGTGAGAGTTATGGTGTTTAACTATTTCAGTTATATCGTGGCAGTTATTTATCATTAGAGTTAGAGTTATGATGTTTAACTATTTCAGTTATATCGTGGCAGTTATTTATCATTAGAGTTAGAGTTATGATGTTTAACTATTTCAGTTATATCGTTGCAGTTATTTATCCTTAGAGTTAGAGTTATGATGTTTAACTATTTCAGTTATATCGTGGCGGTTATTTGTCATCAGGGTTAGAGTTATGGTGTTTAACTATTTCAGTTATATCATGGCGGTTATTTGTCATCAAGGTTAGAGTTATGGTGTTTAACTATTTCAGTTATATCGTGGCGGTTATTTGTCATTAGGGTTAGAGTTATGGTGTTTAACTATTTCAGTTATATCGTGGCAGTTATTTGTCATTAGGGTTAGAGTTATGGTGTTTAACTATTTCAGTTATATCGTGGGGGTTATTTGTCATTAGGGTTAGAGTTATTGTGCTTAACTATATCAGTTATATCGTGGCGGTTATTTGTCATTAGGTTTAGAGTTATGGTGATTAACTATTTCAGTTATATCGTGGCGGTCATTTGTCATTAGGGTTAGAGTTATGGTATTTAACTATTTCAGTTATATCGTGGGGGTTATTTGTCATTAGGGTTAGAGTTATGGTGTTTAACTATTTCAGTTATATCGTGGCGGTTATTTATCATTAGGGTTAGAGTTATGGTGATTAACTATTTCAGTTATATCGTGAGGGTTATTTGTCATTAGGTTTAGAGTTATTGTGTTTAACTATTTCAGTTATATCGTGGTGGTTATTTGTCGTCAGGGTTAGAGTTATGGTGTTTAACTATTTCAGTTACATCGTGGGGGTTATTTGTCATTAGGGCTAGAGTTATGGTGTTTAACTATTTCAGTTATATCGTGGTGGTTATTTGTCATCAGGGTTAGAGTTATGGTGTTTAACTATATCAGTTATATCGTGGGGGTTATTTGTCATCAGGGTTAGAGTTATGGTGTTTAACTATTTCAGTTATATCGTGGGGGTTATTTGTCATTAGGTTTAGAGTTATTGTGTTTAACTATTTCAGTTATATCTTGGGGGTTATTTGTCATTAAGGTTAGAGTTATGGTGTTTAACTATTTCAGTTATATCGTGGGGGTTATTTGTCATTAGGGCTAGAGTTATGGTGTTTAACTATATCAGTTATATCGTGGCAGTTATTTGTCATTAGGGTTAGAGTTATGGTGTTTAACTATTTCAGTTATATCGTGGGGGTTATTTGTCATTAGGGTTAGAGTTATGGTGTTTAACTATTTCAGTTATATCGTGGGGGTTATTTGTCATTAGGGTTAGAGTTATTGTGCTTAACTATTTCAGTTATATCGTGGGGGTTATTTGTCATTAGTGTTACAGTTATTGTGTTTAACTATTTCAGTTATATCGTGGGAGTTATTTGTCATTAGGGTTAGAGTTATGGTGTTTAACTATATCAGTTATATCGTGGCGGTTATTTGACATTAGGGTTAGAGTTATTGTGTTTAACTATTTCAGTTATATCGTGGGGGTTATTTGTCATTAGGGTTAGAGTTATGGTGTTTAACTATATCAGTTATATCGTGGCAGTTATTTGTCATCAGGGTTAGAGTTATGGTGTTTAACTATTTCAGTTATATCGTGAGTGTTATTTGTCATTAGGGTTAGAGTTATGGTGTTTAACTATTTCAGTTATATCGTGGCAGTTATTTGTCATTAGGGTTAGAGTTATGGTGTTTAACTATTTCAGTTATATCGTGGCGGTTATTTGTCATTAGGGTTAGAGTTATAGTATTTAACTATTTCAGTTATATCGTGGCGGTTATTTGTCATCAGGGTTAGAGTTATGGTGTTTAACTATTTCAGTTATATCGTGGCGGTTATTTATCATTAGGGTTAGAGTTATGGTGTTTAACTATTTCAGTTATATCGTGGGGGTTATTTGTCATCAGTGTTAGAGTTATGGTGTTTAACTATTTCAGTTATATCGTGGGGGTTATTTGTCATCAGTGTTAGAGTTATGGTGTTTATCTATTTCAGTTATATCATGGCGGTTATTTGTCATCAGGGTTAAAGTTATATGGTGTTTAACTATTTCAGTTATATCGTGGCGGTTATTGTCATTAGGGTTAGAGTTATGGTGTTTAACTATTTCAGTTATATCGTGGCGGTTATTTGTCATCAGGGTTAGAGTTATGGTGTTTAGCTATTTCAGTTATATCGTGGCAGTTATTTGTCATCAGGGTTAAAGTTATATGGTGTTTAACTATTTCAGTTATATCGTCGCGGTTATTTGTCATTAGGGTTAGAGTTATGGTGTTTAACTATTTCATTTATATCGTGGCGGTTATTTGTCATCAGGGTTAGAGTTACGGTGTTTAACTATTTCAGTTATATCGTGGCGGTTATTTGTCATCAGGGTTAGAGTTATGGTGTTTAACTATTTCAGTTATATCGTGAGTGTTACTTGTCATTAGGGTTAGAGTTATGGTGTTTAACTATTTCAGTTATATCATGGCGGTTATTTGTCATTAGGGTTAGAGTTACGGTGTTTAACTATTTCAGTTATATCGTGGCGGTTATTTGTCATTAGGGTTAGAGTTATGGTGTTTAACTATTTCAGTTATATCGTGAGTGTTATTTGTCATTAGGGTTAGAGTTATGGTGTTTAACTATTTCAGTTATATCGTGGCGGTAATTTGTCATCAGGGTTAGAGTCATGATGTTTAACTATTTCAGTTATATCGTGGGGGTTATTTGTCATTAGGGTTAGAGTTATGGTGTTTAACTATTTCAGTTATATCGTGGCGGTTATTTGTCATCAGGGTTAGAGTTATGGTGTTTAACTATTTCAGTTATATTGTGGCGGTTATTTGTCATTAGGGTTAGAGTTATGGTGATTAACTATTTCAGTTATATCATGGGGGTTATTTGTCATTATGGTTAGAGTTATGGTGTTTAACTATTTCAGTTATATCGTGGCAGTTATTTGTCATTAGGTTTAGAGTTATTGTGTTTAACTATTTCAGTTATATCGTGGGGGTTATTTGTCATCAGGGTTAGAGTTATGGTGTTTAACTATTTCAGTTATATCGTGGGGGTTATTTGTCATCAGGGTTAGAGTTATTGTGTTTAACTATTTCAGTTGTATCGTGGGGGTTATTTGTCATTAGGGTTAGAGTTATGGTGTTTAACTATTTCAGTTATATCGTGGCAGTTATTTGTCATTAGGTTTAGAGTTATTGTGTTTAACTATTTCAGTTATATCGTGGGGGTTATTTGTCATTAGGGTTAGAGTTATGGTGTTTAACTATATCAGTTATATCGTGGCAGTTATTTGTCATCAGGGTTAGAGTTATGGTGTTTAACTATTTCAGTTATATCGTGGGGGTTATTTGTCATCAGGGTTAGAGTTATTGTGTTTAACTATTTCAGTTATATCGTGGGGGTTATTTGTCATTAGAGTTAGAGTTATGGTGTTTAACTATTTCAGCTATATCGTGGCGGTTATTTGTCATTAGGGTTAGAGTTATGGTGTTTAACTATTTCAGTTATATCGTGGCGGTTATTTGTCATTAGGGTTAGAGTTATGGTGTTTAACTATTTCAGTTATATCGTGGCGTTTATTTGTCATTAGGGTTAGAGTTATGGTGTTTAACTATTTCAATTATATCGTGGCGGTTATTTGTCATTAGGGTTAGAGTTATGGTGTTTAACTATTTCAGTTATATCGTGGCGGTTATTTGTCATTAGGGTTAGAGTTATGGTGTTTAACTATTTCAGTTATATCGTGGCGTTTATTTGTCATTAGGGTTAGAGTTATGGTGTTTAACTATTTCAGTTATATCGTGGCGATTATTTGTCATTAGGGTTAGAGTTATGGTGTTTAACTATTTCAGTTATATCGTGGCGATTATTTGTCATTAGGGTTAGAGTTATGGTGTTTAACTATTTCAGTTATAACGTTGGGGTTATTTGTTATTAGGGTTAGAGTTATTGTGTTTAACTATTTCAGTTATATCGTGGGGGTTATTTGTCATTAGGGTTAGAGTTATGGTGTTTAACTATTTCAGTTATATCATGGCGGTTATTGTCATTAGAGTTAGAGTTATGATGTTTAACTATTTCAGTTATATCGTGGAGGTTATTTGTCATTAGGGTTAGAGTTACGGTGTTTAACTATTTCAGTTATATCGTGGCGATTATTTATCATTAGGGTTAGAGTTATGGTGTTTAACTATTTCAGTTATATCGTGGGGGTTATTTGTCATCAGGGTTAGAGTTATGGTGTTTAACTATTTCAGTTATATCGTGGGGGTTATTTGTCATCAGTGTTAGAGTTATGGTGTTTATCTATTTCAGTTATATCGTGGCGGTTATTTGTCATCAGGGTTAAAGTTATATGGTGTTTAACTATTTCAGTTATATCGTGGCGGTTATTGTCATTAGGGTTAGAGTTATGGTGTTTAACTATTTCAGTTATATCGTGGCGGTTATTTGTCATCAGGGTTAGAGTTATGGTGTTTAGCTATTTCAGTTATATCGTGGCAGTTATTTGTCATCAGGGTTAAAGTTATATGGTGTTTAACTATTTCAGTTATATCGTCGCGGTTATTTGTCATTAGGGTTAGAGTTATGGTGTTTAACTATTTCAGTTATATCGTGGCGGTTATTTGTCATCAGGGTTAGAGTTATGGTGTTTAACTATTTCAGTTATATCGTGGCGGTTATTTGTCATCAGGGTTAGAGTTATGGTGTTTAACTATTTCAGTTATATCGTGAGTGTTATTTGTCATTAGGGTTAGAGTTATGGTGTTTAACTATTTCAGTTATATCGTGGCGGTTATTTGTCATTAGGGTTAGAGTTACGGTGTTTAACTATTTCAGTTATATCGTGGCGGTTATTTGTCATTAGGGTTAGAGTTATGGTGTTTAACTATTTCAGTTATATCGTGAGTGTTATTTGTCATTAGGGTTAGAGTTATGGTGTTTAACTATTTCAGTTATATCGTGGCAGTTATTTGTCATTAGGGTTAGAGTTATGGTGTTTAACTATTTCAGTTATATCGTGGCGGTTATTTGTCATTAGGGTTAGAGTTATAGTATTTAACTATTTCAGTTATATCGTGGCGGTTATTTGTCATCAGGGTTAGAGTTATGGTGTTTAACTATTTCAGTTATATCGTGGCGGTTATTTATCATTAGGGTTAGAGTTATGGTGCTTAACTATTTCAGTTATATCGTGGGGGTTATTTGTCATCAGTGTTAGAGTTATGGTGTTTAACTATTTCAGTTATATCGTGGGGGTTATTTGTCATCAGTGTTAGAGTTATGGTGTTTATCTATTTCAGTTATATCATGGCGGTTATTTGTCATCAGGGTTAAAGTTATATGGTGTTTAACTATTTCAGTTATATCGTGGCGGTTATTGTCATTAGGGTTAGAGTTATGGTGTTTAACTATTTCAGTTATATCGTGGCGGTTATTTGTCATCAGGGTTAGAGTTATGGTGTTTAGCTATTTCAGTTATATCGTGGCAGTTATTTGTCATCAGGGTTAAAGTTATATGGTGTTTAACTATTTCAGTTATATCGTCGCGGTTATTTGTCATTAGGGTTAGAGTTATGGTGTTTAACTATTTCATTTATATCGTGGCGGTTATTTGTCATCAGGGTTAGAGTTATGGTGTTTAACTATTTCAGTTATATCGTGGCGGTTATTGTCATTAGGGTTAGAGTTACGGTGTTTAACTATTTCAGTTATATCGTGGCGGTTATTTGTCATCAGGGTTAGAGTTATGGTGTTTAACTATTTCAGTTATATCGTGAGTGTTACTTGTCATTAGGGTTAGAGTTATGGTGTTTAACTATTTCAGTTATATCATGGCGGTTATTTGTCATTAGGGTTAGAGTTACGGTGTTTAACTATTTCAGTTATATCGTGGCGGTTATTTGTCATTAGGGTTAGAGTTATGGTGTTTAACTATTTCAGCTATATCGTGGCGGTTATTTGTCATTAGGGTTAGAGTTATGGTGTTTAACTATTTCAGTTATATCGTGGCGGTTATTTGTCATTAGGGTTAGAGTTATGGTGTTTAACTATTTCAATTATATCGTGGCGTTTATTTGTCATTAGGGTTAGAGTTATGGTGTTTAACTATTTCAGTTATATCGTGGCGGTTATTTGTCATTAGGGTTAGAGTTATGGTGTTTAACTATTTCAGTTATATCGTGGCGTTTATTTGTCATTAGGGTTAGAGTTATGGTGTTTAACTATTTCAGTTATATCGTGGCGATTATTTGTCATTAGGGTTAGAGTTATGGTGTTTAACTATTTCAGTTATATCGTGGCGATTATTTGTCATTAGGGTTAGAGTTATGGTGTTTAACTATTTCAGTTATAACGTTGGGGTTATTTGTTATTAGGGTTAGAGTTATTGTGTTTAACTATTTCAGTTATATCGTGGGGGTTATTTGTCATTAGGGTTAGAGTTATGGTGTTTAACTATTTCAGTTATATCATGGCGGTTATTGTCATTAGAGTTAGAGTTATGATGTTTAACTATTTCAGTTATATCGTGGAGGTTATTTGTCATTAGGGTTAGAGTTACGGTGTTTAACTATTTCAGTTATATCGTGGCGATTATTTATCATTAGGGTTAGAGTTATGGTGTTTAACTATTTCAGTTATATCGTGGGGGTTATTTGTCATCAGGGTTAGAGTTATGGTGTTTAACTATTTCAGTTATATCGTGGGGGTTATTTGTCATCAGTGTTAGAGTTATGGTGTTTATCTATTTCAGTTATATCGTGGCGGTTATTTGTCATCAGGGTTAAAGTTATATGGTGTTTAACTATTTCAGTTATATCGTGGCGGTTATTGTCATTAGGGTTAGAGTTATGGTGTTTAACTATTTCAGTTATATCGTGGCGGTTATTTGTCATCAGGGTTAGAGTTATGGTGTTTAGCTATTTCAGTTATATCGTGGCAGTTATTTGTCATCAGGGTTAAAGTTATATGGTGTTTAACTATTTCAGTTATATCGTCGCGGTTATTTGTCATTAGGGTTAGAGTTATGGTGTTTAACTATTTCAGTTATATCGTGGCGGTTATTTGTCATCAGGGTTAGAGTTATGGTGTTTAACTATTTCAGTTATATCGTGGCGGTTATTTGTCATCAGGGTTAGAGTTATGGTGTTTAACTATTTCAGTTATATCGTGAGTGTTATTTGTCATTAGGGTTAGAGTTATGGTGTTTAACTATTTCAGTTATATCGTGGCGGTTATTTGTCATTAGGGTTAGAGTTACGGTGTTTAACTATTTCAGTTATATCGTGGCGGTTATTTGTCATTAGGGTTAGAGTTATGGTGTTTAACTATTTCAGTTATATCGTGAGTGTTATTTGTCATTAGGGTTAGAGTTATGGTGTTTAACTATTTCAGTTATATCGTGGCAGTTATTTGTCATTAGGGTTAGAGTTATGGTGTTTAACTATTTCAGTTATATCGTGGCGGTTATTTGTCATTAGGGTTAGAGTTATAGTATTTAACTATTTCAGTTATATCGTGGCGGTTATTTGTCATCAGGGTTAGAGTTATGGTGTTTAACTATTTCAGTTATATCGTGGCGGTTATTTATCATTAGGGTTAGAGTTATGGTGCTTAACTATTTCAGTTATATCGTGGGGGTTATTTGTCATCAGTGTTAGAGTTATGGTGTTTAACTATTTCAGTTATATCGTGGGGGTTATTTGTCATCAGTGTTAGAGTTATGGTGTTTATCTATTTCAGTTATATCATGGCGGTTATTTGTCATCAGGGTTAAAGTTATATGGTGTTTAACTATTTCAGTTATATCGTGGCGGTTATTGTCATTAGGGTTAGAGTTATGGTGTTTAACTATTTCAGTTATATCGTGGCGGTTATTTGTCATCAGGGTTAGAGTTATGGTGTTTAGCTATTTCAGTTATATCGTGGCAGTTATTTGTCATCAGGGTTAAAGTTATATGGTGTTTAACTATTTCAGTTATATCGTCGCGGTTATTTGTCATTAGGGTTAGAGTTATGGTGTTTAACTATTTCATTTATATCGTGGCGGTTATTTGTCATCAGGGTTAGAGTTATGGTGTTTAACTATTTCAGTTATATCGTGGCGGTTATTGTCATTAGGGTTAGAGTTACGGTGTTTAACTATTTCAGTTATATCGTGGCGGTTATTTGTCATCAGGGTTAGAGTTATGGTGTTTAACTATTTCAGTTATATCGTGAGTGTTACTTGTCATTAGGGTTAGAGTTATGGTGTTTAACTATTTCAGTTATATCATGGCGGTTATTTGTCATTAGGGTTAGAGTTACGGTGTTTAACTATTTCAGTTATATCGTGGCGGTTATTTGTCATTAGGGTTAGAGTTATGGTGTTTAACTATTTCAGTTATATCGTGAGTGTTATTTGTCATTAGGGTTAGAGTTATGGTGTTTAACTATTTCAGTTATATCGTGGCGGTAATTTGTCATCAGGGTTAGAGTCATGATGTTTAACTATTTCAGTTATATCGTGGGGGTTATTTGTCATTAGGGTTAGAGTTATGGTGTTTAACTATTTCAGTTATATCGTGGCGGTTATTTGTCATCAGGGTTAGAGTTATGGTGTTTAACTATTTCAGTTATATTGTGGCGGTTATTTGTCATTAGGGTTAGAGTTATGGTGATTAACTATTTCAGTTATATCATGGGGGTTATTTGTCATTATGGTTAGAGTTATGGTGTTTAACTATTTCAGTTATATCGTGGCAGTTATTTGTCATTAGGTTTAGAGTTATTGTGTTTAACTATTTCAGTTATATCGTGGGGGTTATTTGTCATCAGGGTTAGAGTTATGGTGTTTAACTATTTCAGTTATATCGTGGGGGTTATTTGTCATCAGGGTTAGAGTTATTGTGTTTAACTATTTCAGTTGTATCGTGGGGGTTATTTGTCATTAGGGTTAGAGTTATGGTGTTTAACTATTTCAGTTATATCGTGGCAGTTATTTGTCATTAGGTTTAGAGTTATTGTGTTTAACTATTTCAGTTATATCGTGGGGGTTATTTGTCATTAGGGTTAGAGTTATGGTGTTTAACTATATCAGTTATATCGTGGCAGTTATTTGTCATCAGGGTTAGAGTTATGGTGTTTAACTATTTCAGTTATATCGTGGGGGTTATTTGTCATCAGGGTTAGAGTTATTGTGTTTAACTATTTCAGTTATATCGTGGGGGTTATTTGTCATTAGAGTTAGAGTTATGGTGTTTAACTATTTCAGCTATATCGTGGCGGTTATTTGTCATTAGGGTTAGAGTTATGGTGTTTAACTATTTCAGTTATATCGTGGCGGTTATTTGTCATTAGGGTTAGAGTTATGGTGTTTAACTATTTCAGTTATATCGTGGCGTTTATTTGTCATTAGGGTTAGAGTTATGGTGTTTAACTATTTCAATTATATCGTGGCGGTTATTTGTCATTAGGGTTAGAGTTATGGTGTTTAACTATTTCAGTTATATCGTGGCGGTTATTTGTCATTAGGGTTAGAGTTATGGTGTTTAACTATTTCAGTTATATCGTGGCGTTTATTTGTCATTAGGGTTAGAGTTATGGTGTTTAACTATTTCAGTTATATCGTGGCGATTATTTGTCATTAGGGTTAGAGTTATGGTGTTTAACTATTTCAGTTATATCGTGGCGATTATTTGTCATTAGGGTTAGAGTTATGGTGTTTAACTATTTCAGTTATAACGTTGGGGTTATTTGTTATTAGGGTTAGAGTTATTGTGTTTAACTATTTCAGTTATATCGTGGGGGTTATTTGTCATTAGGGTTAGAGTTATGGTGTTTAACTATTTCAGTTATATCATGGCGGTTATTGTCATTAGAGTTAGAGTTATGATGTTTAACTATTTCAGTTATATCGTGGAGGTTATTTGTCATTAGGGTTAGAGTTACGGTGTTTAACTATTTCAGTTATATCGTGGCGATTATTTGTCATTAGGGTGAGAGTTATGGTGTTTAACTATTTCAGTTATATCGTGGCAGTTATTTATCATTAGAGTTAGAGTTATGATGTTTAACTATTTCAGTTATATCGTGGCAGTTATTTATCATTAGAGTTAGAGTTATGATGTTTAACTATTTCAGTTATATCGTTGCAGTTATTTATCCTTAGAGTTAGAGTTATGATGTTTAACTATTTCAGTTATATCGTGGCGGTTATTTGTCATCAGGGTTAGAGTTATGGTGTTTAACTATTTCAGTTATATCATGGCGGTTATTTGTCATCAAGGTTAGAGTTATGGTATTTAACTATTTCAGTTATATCGTGGCGGTTATTTGTCATTAGGGTTAGAGTTATGGTGTTTAACTATTTCAGTTATATCGTGGCAGTTATTTGTCATTAGGGTTAGAGTTATGGTGTTTAACTATTTCAGTTATATCGTGGGGGTTATTTGTCATTAGGGTTAGAGTTATTGTGCTTAACTATATCAGTTATATCGTGGCGGTTATTTGTCATTAGGTTTAGAGTTATGGTGATTAACTATTTCAGTTATATCGTGGCGGTCATTTGTCATTAGGGTTAGAGTTATGGTATTTAACTATTTCAGTTATATCGTGGGGGTTATTTGTCATTAGGGTTAGAGTTATGGTGTTTAACTATTTCAGTTATATCGTGGCGGTTATTTATCATCAGGGTTAGAGTTATGGTGATTAACTATTTCAGTTATATCGTGAGGGTTATTTGTCATTAGGTTTAGAGTTATTGTGTTTAACTATTTCAGTTATATCGTGGTGGTTATTTGTCGTCAGGGTTAGAGTTATGGTGTTTAACTATTTCAGTTACATCGTGGGGGTTATTTGTCATTAGGGCTAGAGTTATGGTGTTTAACTATTTCAGTTATATCGTGGTGGTTATTTGTCATCAGGGTTAGAGTTATGGTGTTTAACTATATCAGTTATATCGTGGGGGTTATTTGTCATCAGGGTTAGAGTTATGGTGTTTAACTATTTCAGTTATATCGTGGGGGTTATTTGTCATTAGGTTTAGAGTTATTGTGTTTAACTATTTCAGTTATATCTTGGGGGTTATTTGTCATTAAGGTTAGAGTTATGGTGTTTAACTATTTCAGTTATATCGTGGGGGTTATTTGTCATTAGGGCTAGAGTTATGGTGTTTAACTATATCAGTTATATCGTGGCAGTTATTTGTCATTAGGGTTAGAGTTATGGTGTTTAACTATTTCAGTTATATCATGGGGGTTATTTGTCATTAGGGTTAGAGTTATGGTGTTTAACTATTTCAGTTATATCGTGGGGGTTATTTGTCATTAGGGTTAGAGTTATTGTGCTTAACTATTTCAGTTATATCGTGGGGGTTATTTGTCATTAGTGTTACAGTTATTGTGTTTAACTATTTCAGTTATATCGTGGGGGTTATTTGTCATTAGGGTTAAAGTTATTGTGTTTAACTATTTCAGTTATATCGTGGGAGTTATTTGTCATTAGGGTTAGAGTTATGGTGTTTAACTATATCAGTTATATCGTGGCGGTTATTTGACATTAGGGTTAGAGTTATTGTGTTTAACTATTTCAGTTATATCGTGGGGGTTATTTGTCATTAGGGTTAGAGTTATGGTGTTTAACTATATCAGTTATATCGTGGCAGTTATTTGTCATCAGGGTTAGAGTTATGGTGTTTAACTATTTCAGTTATATCGTGAGTGTTATTTGTCATTAGGGTTAGAGTTATGGTGTTTAACTATTTCAGTTATATCGTGGCAGTTATTTGTCATTAGGGTTAGAGTTATGGTGTTTAACTATTTCAGTTATATCGTGGCGGTTATTTGTCATTAGGGTTAGAGTTATAGTATTTAACTATTTCAGTTATATCGTGGCGGTTATTTGTCATCAGGGTTAGAGTTATGGTGTTTAACTATTTCAGTTATATCGTGGCGGTTATTTATCATTAGGGTTAGAGTTATGGTGTTTAACTATTTCAGTTATATCGTGGGGGTTATTTGTCATCAGTGTTAGAGTTATGGTGTTTAACTATTTCAGTTATATCGTGGGGGTTATTTGTCATCAGTGTTAGAGTTATGGTGTTTATCTATTTCAGTTATATCATGGCGGTTATTTGTCATCAGGGTTAAAGTTATATGGTGTTTAACTATTTCAGTTATATCGTGGCGGTTATTGTCATTAGGGTTAGAGTTATGGTGTTTAACTATTTCAGTTATATCGTGGCGGTTATTTGTCATCAGGGTTAGAGTTATGGTGTTTAGCTATTTCAGTTATATCGTGGCAGTTATTTGTCATCAGGGTTAAAGTTATATGGTGTTTAACTATTTCAGTTATATCGTCGCGGTTATTTGTCATTAGGGTTAGAGTTATGGTGTTTAACTATTTCATTTATATCGTGGCGGTTATTTGTCATCAGGGTTAGAGTTATGGTGTTTAACTATTTCAGTTATATCGTGGCGGTTATTGTCATTAGGGTTAGAGTTACGGTGTTTAACTATTTCAGTTATATCGTGGCGGTTATTTGTCATCAGGGTTAGAGTTATGGTGTTTAACTATTTCAGTTATATCGTGAGTGTTACTTGTCATTAGGGTTAGAGTTATGGTGTTTAACTATTTCAGTTATATCATGGCGGTTATTTGTCATTAGGGTTAGAGTTACGGTGTTTAACTATTTCAGTTATATCGTGGCGGTTATTTGTCATTAGGGTTAGAGTTATGGTGTTTAACTATTTCAGTTATATCGTGAGTGTTATTTGTCATTAGGGTTAGAGTTATGGTGTTTAACTATTTCAGTTATATCGTGGCGGTAATTTGTCATCAGGGTTAGAGTCATGATGTTTAACTATTTCAGTTATATCGTGGGGGTTATTTGTCATTAGGGTTAGAGTTATGGTGTTTAACTATTTCAGTTATATCGTGGCGGTTATTTGTCATCAGGGTTAGAGTTATGGTGTTTAACTATTTCAGTTATATTGTGGCGGTTATTTGTCATTAGGGTTAGAGTTATGGTGATTAACTATTTCAGTTATATCATGGGGGTTATTTGTCATTATGGTTAGAGTTATGGTGTTTAACTATTTCAGTTATATCGTGGCAGTTATTTGTCATTAGGTTTAGAGTTATTGTGTTTAACTATTTCAGTTATATCGTGGGGGTTATTTGTCATCAGGGTTAGAGTTATGGTGTTTAACTATTTCAGTTATATCGTGGGGGTTATTTGTCATCAGGGTTAGAGTTATTGTGTTTAACTATTTCAGTTGTATCGTGGGGGTTATTTGTCATTAGGGTTAGAGTTATGGTGTTTAACTATTTCAGTTATATCGTGGCAGTTATTTGTCATTAGGTTTAGAGTTATTGTGTTTAACTATTTCAGTTATATCGTGGGGGTTATTTGTCATTAGGGTTAGAGTTATGGTGTTTAACTATATCAGTTATATCGTGGCAGTTATTTGTCATCAGGGTTAGAGTTATGGTGTTTAACTATTTCAGTTATATCGTGGGGGTTATTTGTCATCAGGGTTAGAGTTATTGTGTTTAACTATTTCAGTTATATCGTGGGGGTTATTTGTCATTAGAGTTAGAGTTATGGTGTTTAACTATTTCAGCTATATCGTGGCGGTTATTTGTCATTAGGGTTAGAGTTATGGTGTTTAACTACTTCAGTTATATCGTGGCGGTTATTTGTCATTAGGGTTAGAGTTATGGTGTTTAACTATTTCAGTTATATCGTGGCGTTTATTTGTCATTAGGGTTAGAGTTATGGTGTTTAACTATTTCAATTATATCGTGGCGGTTATTTGTCATTAGGGTTAGAGTTATGGTGTTTAACTATTTCAGTTATATCGTGGCGGTTATTTGTCATTAGGGTTAGAGTTATGGTGTTTAACTATTTCAGTTATATCGTGGCGTTTATTTGTCATTAGGGTTAGAGTTATGGTGTTTAACTATTTCAGTTATATCGTGGCGATTATTTGTCATTAGGGTTAGAGTTATGGTGTTTAACTATTTCAGTTATATCGTGGCGATTATTTGTCATTAGGGTTAGAGTTATGGTGTTTAACTATTTCAGTTATAACGTTGGGGTTATTTGTTATTAGGGTTAGAGTTATTGTGTTTAACTATTTCAGTTATATCGTGGGGGTTATTTGTCATTAGGGTTAGAGTTATGGTGTTTAACTATTTCAGTTATATCATGGCGGTTATTGTCATTAGAGTTAGAGTTATGATGTTTAACTATTTCAGTTATATCGTGGAGGTTATTTGTCATTAGGGTTAGAGTTACGGTGTTTAACTATTTCAGTTATATCGTGGCGATTATTTGTCATTAGGGTGAGAGTTATGGTGTTTAACTATTTCAGTTATATCGTGGCAGTTATTTATCATTAGAGTTAGAGTTATGATGTTTAACTATTTCAGTTATATCGTGGCAGTTATTTATCATTAGAGTTAGAGTTATGATGTTTAACTATTTCAGTTATATCGTTGCAGTTATTTATCCTTAGAGTTAGAGTTATGATGTTTAACTATTTCAGTTATATCGTGGCGGTTATTTGTCATCAGGGTTAGAGTTATGGTGTTTAACTATTTCAGTTATATCATGGCGGTTATTTGTCATCAAGGTTAGAGTTATGGTGTTTAACTATTTCAGTTATATCGTGGCGGTTATTTGTCATTAGGGTTAGAGTTATGGTGTTTAACTATTTCAGTTATATCGTGGCAGTTATTTGTCATTAGGGTTAGAGTTATGGTGTTTAACTATTTCAGTTATATCGTGGGGGTTATTTGTCATTAGGGTTAGAGTTATTGTGCTTAACTATATCAGTTATATCGTGGCGGTTATTTGTCATTAGGTTTAGAGTTATGGTGATTAACTATTTCAGTTATATCGTGGCGGTCATTTGTCATTAGGGTTAGAGTTATGGTATTTAACTATTTCAGTTATATCGTGGGGGTTATTTGTCATTAGGGTTAGAGTTATGGTGTTTAACTATTTCAGTTATATCGTGGCGGTTATTTATCATTAGGGTTAGAGTTATGGTGATTAACTATTTCAGTTATATCGTGAGGGTTATTTGTCATTAGGTTTAGAGTTATTGTGTTTAACTATTTCAGTTATATCGTGGTGGTTATTTGTCGTCAGGGTTAGAGTTATGGTGTTTAACTATTTCAGTTATATCGTGGGGGTTATTTGTCATTAGGGCTAGAGTTATGGTGTTTAACTATTTCAGTTATATCGTGGTGGTTATTTGTCATCAGGGTTAGAGTTATGGTGTTTAACTATATCAGTTATATCGTGGGGGTTATTTGTCATCAGGGTTAGAGTTATGGTGTTTAACTATTTCAGTTATATCGTGGGGGTTATTTGTCATTAGGTTTAGAGTTATTGTGTTTAACTATTTCAGTTATATCTTGGGGGTTATTTGTCATTAAGGTTAGAGTTATGGTGTTTAACTATTTCAGTTATATCGTGGGGGTTATTTGTCATTAGGGCTAGAGTTATGGTGTTTAACTATATCAGTTATATCGTGGCAGTTATTTGTCATTAGGGTTAGAGTTATGGTGTTTAACTATTTCAGTTATATCGTGGGGGTTATTTGTCATTAGGGTTAGAGTTATGGTGTTTAACTATTTCAGTTATATCGTGGGGGTTATTTGTCATTAGGGTTAGAGTTATTGTGCTTAACTATTTCAGTTATATCGTGGGGGTTATTTGTCATTAGTGTTACAGTTATTGTGTTTAACTATTTCATTTATATCGTGGGGGTTATTTGTCATTAGGGTTAAAGTTATTGTGTTTAACTATTTCAGTTATATCGTGGGAGTTATTTGTCATTAGGGTTAGAGTTATGGTGTTTAACTATATCAGTTATATCGTGGCGGTTATTTGACATTAGGGTTAGAGTTATTGTGTTTAACTATTTCAGTTATATCGTGGGGGTTATTTGTCATTAGGGTTAGAGTTATGGTGTTTAACTATATCAGTTATATCGTGGCAGTTATTTGTCATCAGGGTTAGAGTTATGGTGTTTAACTATTTCAGTTATATCGTGGGGGTTATTTGTCATCAGGGTTAGAGTTATTGTGTTTAACTATTTCAGTTATATCGTGGGGGTTATTTGTCATTAGAGTTAGAGTTATGGTGTTTAACTATTTCAGCTATATCGTGGCGGTTATTTGTCATTAGGGTTAGAGTTATGGTGTTTAACTATTTCAGTTATATCGTGGCAGTTATTTGTCATTAGGGTTAGAGTTATGGTGTTTAACTATTTCAGTTATATCGTGGCGGTTATTTGTCATTAGGGTTAGAGTTATTGTGTTTAACTATATCAGTTATATCGTGGCAGTTATTTGTCATTAGGGTTAGAGTTATTGTGTTTAACTATTTCAGTTATATCGTGGCGGTTATTTGTCATTAGGGTTAGAGTTATGGTGTTTAACTATTTCAGTTATATCGTGGCAGTTATTTGTCATCAGGGTTAGAGTTATTGTGTTTAACTATTTCAGTTATATTGTGGCGGTTATTTGTCATTAGGGTTAGAGTTATGGTGTTTAACTATTTCAGTTATATCGTGGCAGTTATTTGTCATCAGGGTTAGAGTTATTGTGTTTAACTATTTCAGTTATATCGTGGCAGTTATTTGTCATCAGGGTTAGAGTTATGGTGTTTAACTATTTCAGTTATATCGTGGCAGTTATTTGTCATTAGGTTTAGAGTTATTGTGTTTAACTATTTCAGTTATATCGTTGGGGTTATTTGTCATTAGGGTTAGAGTAATGGTGTTTAACTATTTCAGTTATATCGTGGCGGTTATTTGTCATCAGGGTTAGAGTTATGGTGTTTAACTATTTCAGTTATATCATGGCGGTTATTTGTCATCAGGGTTAGAGTTATGGTGTTTAACTAATTCAGTTATATCGTGGTGGTTATTTGTCATCAGGGTTAGAGTTATGGTGTTTAACTATTTCAGTTATATCGTGGCGGTTATTTGTCATCAGGGTTAGAGTTATGGTGTTTAACTATTTCAGTTATATCATGGCGGTTATTTGTCATCAGGGTTAGAGTTATGGTGTTTAACTATTTCAGTTATATCGTGGCGGTTATTTGTCATCAGGGTTAGAGTTATGGTGTTTAACTATATCAGTTATATCGTGGTGGTTATTTGTCATTAGGTTTAGAGTTATGGTGTTTAACTATTTCAGTTATATCGTGGGGGTTATTTGTCATTAGGGTTAGAGTTATTGTGCTTAACTATATCAGTTATATCGTGGCGGTTATTTGTCATTAGGTTTAGAGTTATGGTGTTTAACTATTTCAGTTATATCGTGGCGGTTATTTGTCATTAGGGTTAGAGTTATGGTATTTAACTATTTCAGTTATATCGTGGGGGTTATTTGTCATTAGGGTTAGAGTTATTGTGTTTAACTATTTCAGTTATATCGTGGCGGTTATTTATCATTAGGGTTAGAGTTATGGTGATTAACTATTTCAGTTATATCGTGAGGGTTATTTGTCATTAGGTTTAGAGTTATTGTGTTTAACTATTTCAGTTATATCGTGGTGGTTATTTGTCGTCAGGGTTAGAGTTATGGTGTTTAACTATTTCAGTTATATCGTGGGGGTTATTTGTCATTAGGGCTAGAGTTATGGTGTTTAACTATATCAGTTATATCGTGGTGGTTATTTGTCATCAGGGTTAGAGTTATGGTGTTTAACTATATCAGTTATATCGTGGGGGTTATTTGTCATCAGGGTTAGAGTTATGGTGTTTAACTATTTCAGTTATATCGTGGGGGTTATTTGTCATTAGGTTTAGAGTTATTGTTTTTAACTATTTCAGTTATATCTTGGGGGTTATTTGTCATTAGGTTTAGAGTTATTGTTTTTAACTATTTCAGTTATATCGTGGGGGTTATTTGTCATTAGGGTTAGAGTTATGGTGTTTAACTATATCAGTTATATCGTGGCAGTTATTTGTCATCAGGGTTAGAGTTATGGTGTTTAACTATTTCAGTTATATCGTGGGGGTTATTTGTCATCAGGGTTAGAGTTATTGTGTTTAACTATTTCAGTTATATCGTGGGGGTTATTTGTCATTAGAGTTAGAGTTATGGTGTTTAACTATTTCAGCTATATCGTGGCGGTTATTTGTCATTAGGGTTAGAGTTATGGTGTTTAACTATTTCAGTTATATCGTGGCGGTTATTTGTCATTAGGGTTAGAGTTATGGTGTTTAACTATTTCAGTTATATCGTGGCGGTTATTTGTCATTAGGGTTAGAGTTATTGTGTTTAACTATATCAGTTATATCGTGGCAGTTATTTGTCATTAGGGCTAGAGTTATTGTGTTTAACTATTTCAGTTATATCGTGGTGGTTATTTGTCATTAGGGTTAGAGTTATGGTGTTTAACTATTTTAGTTATATCGTGGCAGTTATTTGTCATCAGGGTTAGAGTTATTGTGTTTAACTATTTCAGTTATATTGTGGCGGTTATTTGTCATTAGGGTTAGAGTTATGGTGTTTAACTATTTCAGTTATATCGTGGCAGTTATTTGTCATCAGGGTTAGAGTTATTGTGTTTAACTATTTCAGTTATATCGTGGCAGTTATTTGTCATCAGGGTTAGAGTTATGGTGTTTAACTATTTCAGTTATATCGTGGCAGTTATTTGTCATTAGGTTTAGAGTTATTGTGTTTTTTACTATTTCAGTTATATCGTTGGGGTTATTTGTCATTAGGGTTAGAGTAATGGTGTTTAACTATTTCAGTTATATCGTGGCGGTTATTTGTCATCAGGGTTAGAGTTATGGTGTTTAACTATTTCAGTTATATCATGGCGGTTATTTGTCATCAGGGTTAGAGTTATGGTGTTTAACTATTTCAGTTATATCGTGGCGGTTATTTGTCATCAGGGTTAGAGTTATGGTGTTTAACTATATCAGTTATATCGTGGTGGTTATTTGTCATTAGGTTTAGAGTTATGGTGTTTAACTATTTCAGTTATATCGTGGGGGTTATTTGTCATTAGGGTTAGAGTTATTGTGCTTAACTATATCAGTTATATCGTGGCGGTTATTTGTCATTAGGTTTAGAGTTATGGTGTTTAACTATTTCAGTTATATCGTGGCGGTTATTTGTCATTAGGGTTAGAGTTATGGTATTTAACTATTTCAGTTATATCGTGGGGGTTATTTGTCATTAGGGTTAGAGTTATGGTGTTTAACTATTTCAGTTATATCGTGGCGGTTATTTATCATTAGGGTTAGAGTTATGGTGATTAACTATTTCAGTTATATCGTGAGGGTTATTTGTCATTAGGTTTAGAGTTATTGTGTTTAACTATTTCAGTTATATCGTGGTGGTTATTTGTCGTCAGGGTTAGAGTTATGGTGTTTAACTATTTCAGTTATATCGTGGGGGTTATTTGTCATTAGGGCTAGAGTTATGGTGTTTAACTATATCAGTTATATCGTGGTGGTTATTTGTCATCAGGGTTAGAGTTATGGTGTTTAACTATATCAGTTATATCGTGGGGGTTATTTGTCATCAGGGTTAGAGTTATGGTGTTTAACTATTTCAGTTATATCGTGGGGTTTTTTGTCATTAGGTTTAGAGTTATTGTGTTTAACTATTTCAGTTATATCTTGGGGGTTATTTGTCATTAAGGTTAGAGTTATGGTGTTTAACTATTTCAGTTATATCGTGGGGGTTATTTGTCATTAGGGCTAGAGTTATGGTGTTTAACTATATCAGTTATATCGTGGCAGTTATTTGTCATTAGGGTTAGAGTTATGGTGTTTAACTATTTCAGTTATATCGTGGGGGTTATTTGTCATTAGGGTTAGAGTTATGGTGTTTAACTATTTCAGTTATATCGTGGGGGTTATTTGTCATTAGGGTTAGAGTTATTGTGCTTAACTATTTCAGTTATATCATGGGGGTTATTTGTCATTAGTGTTAGAGTTATTGTGTTTAACTATTTCAGTTATATCGTGGGGGTTATTTGTCATTAGGGTTAAAGTTATTGTGTTTAACTATTTCAGTTATATCGTGGGAGTTATTTGTCATTAGGGTTAGAGTTATGGTGTTTAACTATATCAGTTATATCGTGGCGGTTATTTGTCATTAGGGTTAGAGTTATTGTGTTTAACTATTTCAGTTATATCGTGGGGGTTATTTGTCATTAGGGTTAGAGTTATGGTGTTTAACTATATCAGTTATATCGTGGCAGTTATTTGTCATCAGGGTTAGAGTTATGGTGTTTAACTATTTCAGTTATATCGTGGGGGTTATTTGTCATCAGGGTTAGAGTTATTGTGTTTAACTATTTCAGTTATATCGTGGGGGTTATTTGTCATTAGAGTTAGAGTTATGGTGTTTAACTATTTCAGCTATATCGTGGCGGTTATTTGTCATTAGGGTTAGAGTTATGGTGTTTAACTATTTCAGTTATATCGTGGCGGTTATTTGTCATTAGGGTTAGAGTTATTGTGTTTAACTATATCAGTTATATCGTGGCAGTTATTTGTCATTAGGGTTAGAGTTATTGTGTTTAACTATTTCAGTTATATCGTGGCGGTTATTTGTCATTAGGGTTAGAGTTATGGTGTTTAACTATTTTAGTTATATCGTGGCAGTTATTTGTCATCAGGGTTAGAGTTATTGTGTTTAACTATTTCAGTTATATTGTGGCGGTTATTTGTCATTAGGGTTAGAGTTATGGTGTTTAACTATTTCAGTTATATCGTGGCGGTTATTTGTCATTAGGGTTAGAGTTATGGTATTTAACTATTTCAGTTATATCGTGGGGGTTATTTGTCATTAGGGTTAGAGTTATGGTGTTTAACTATTTCAGTTATATCGTGGCGGTTATTTATCATTAGGGTTAGAGTTATGGTGATTAACTATTTCAGTTATATCGTGAGGGTTATTTGTCATTAGGTTTAGAGTTATTGTGTTTAACTATTTCAGTTATATCGTGGTGGTTATTTGTCGTCAGGGTTAGAGTTATGGTGTTTAACTATTTCAGTTATATCGTGGGGGTTATTTGTCATTAGGGCTAGAGTTATGGTGTTTAACTATATCAGTTATATCGTGGTGGTTATTTGTCATCAGGGTTAGAGTTATGGTGTTTAACTATATCAGTTATATCGTGGGGGTTATTTGTCATCAGGGTTAGAGTTATGGTGTTTAACTATTTCAGTTATATCGTGGGGGTTATTTGTCATTAGGTTTAGAGTTATTGTTTTTAACTATTTCAGTTATATCTTGGGGGTTATTTGTCATTAGGTTTAGAGTTATTGTTTTTAACTATTTCAGTTATATCGTGGGGGTTATTTGTCATTAGGGTTAGAGTTATGGTGTTTAACTATATCAGTTATATCGTGGCAGTTATTTGTCATCAGGGTTAGAGTTATGGTGTTTAACTATTTCAGTTATATCGTGGGGGTTATTTGTCATCAGGGTTAGAGTTATTGTGTTTAACTATTTCAGTTATATCGTGGGGGTTATTTGTCATTAGAGTTAGAGTTATGGTGTTTAACTATTTCAGCTATATCGTGGCGGTTATTTGTCATTAGGGTTAGAGTTATGGTGTTTAACTATTTCAGTTATATCGTGGCGGTTATTTGTCATTAGGGTTAGAGTTATGGTGTTTAACTATTTCAGTTATATCGTGGCGGTTATTTGTCATTAGGGTTAGAGTTATTGTGTTTAACTATATCAGTTATATCGTGGCAGTTATTTGTCATTAGGGTTAGAGTTATTGTGTTTAACTATTTCAGTTATATCGTGGCGGTTATTTGTCATTAGGGTTAGAGTTATGGTGTTTAACTATTTTAGTTATATCGTGGCAGTTATTTGTCATCAGGGTTAGAGTTATTGTGTTTAACTATTTCAGTTATATTGTGGCGGTTATTTGTCATTAGGGTTAGAGTTATGGTGTTTAACTATTTCAGTTATATCGTGGCAGTTATTTGTCATCAGGGTTAGAGTTATTGTGTTTAAATATTTCAGTTATATCGTGGCAGTTATTTGTCATCAGGGTTAGAGTTATGGTGTTTAACTATTTCAGTTATATCGTGGCAGTTATTTGTCATTAGGTTTAGAGTTATTGTGTTTTTTACTATTTCAGTTATATCGTTGGGGTTATTTGTCATTAGGGTTAGAGTAATGGTGTTTAACTATTTCAGTTATATCGTGGCGGTTATTTGTCATCAGGGTTAGAGTTATGGTGTTTAACTATTTCAGTTATATCATGGCGGTTATTTGTCATCAGGGTTAGAGTTATGGTGTTTAACTATTTCAGTTATATCGTGGCGGTTATTTGTCATCAGGGTTAGAGTTATGGTGTTTAACTATATCAGTTATATCGTGGTGGTTATTTGTCATTAGGTTTAGAGTTATGGTGTTTAACTATTTCAGTTATATCGTGGGGGTTATTTGTCATTAGGGTTAGAGTTATTGTGCTTAACTATATCAGTTATATCGTGGCGGTTATTTGTCATTAGGTTTAGAGTTATGGTGTTTAACTATTTCAGTTATATCGTGGCGGTTATTTGTCATTAGGGTTAGAGTTATGGTATTTAACTATTTCAGTTATATCGTGGGGGTTATTTGTCATTAGGGTTAGAGTTATGGTGTTTAACTATTTCAGTTATATCGTGGCGGTTATTTATCATTAGGGTTAGAGTTATGGTGATTAACTATTTCAGTTATATCGTGAGGGTTATTTGTCATTAGGTTTAGAGTTATTGTGTTTAACTATTTCAGTTATATCGTGGTGGTTATTTGTCGTCAGGGTTAGAGTTATGGTGTTTAACTATTTCAGTTATATCGTGGGGGTTATTTGTCATTAGGGCTAGAGTTATGGTGTTTAACTATATCAGTTATATCGTGGTGGTTATTTGTCATCAGGGTTAGAGTTATGGTGTTTAACTATATCAGTTATATCGTGGGGGTTATTTGTCATCAGGGTTAGAGTTATGGTGTTTAACTATTTCAGTTATATCGTGGGGGTTATTTGTCATTAGGTTTAGAGTTATTGTGTTTAACTATTTCAGTTATATCTTGGGGGTTATTTGTCATTAAGGTTAGAGTTATGGTGTTTAACTATTTCAGTTATATCGTGGGGGTTATTTGTCATTAGGGCTAGAGTTATGGTGTTTAACTATATCAGTTATATCGTGGCAGTTATTTGTCATTAGGGTTAGAGTTATGGTGTTTAACTATTTCAGTTATATCGTGGGGGTTATTTGTCATTAGGGTTAGAGTTATGGTGTTTAACTATTTCAGTTATATCGTGGGGGTTATTTGTCATTAGGGTTAGAGTTATTGTGCTTAACTATTTCAGTTATATCGTGGGGGTTATTTGTCATTAGTGTTAGAGTTATTGTGTTTAACTATTTCAGTTATATCGTGGGGGTTATTTGTCATTAGGGTTAAAGTTATTGTGTTTAACTATTTCAGTTATATCGTGGGAGTTATTTGTCATTAGGGTTAGAGTTATGGTGTTTAACTATATCAGTTATATCGTGGCGGTTATTTGTCATTAGGGTTAGAGTTATTGTGTTTAACTATTTCAGTTATATCGTGGGGGTTATTTGTCATTAGGGTTAGAGTTATGGTGTTTAACTATATCAGTTATATCGTGGCAGTTATTTGTCATCAGGGTTAGAGTTATGGTGTTTAACTATTTCAGTTATATCGTGGGGGTTATTTGTCATCAGGGTTAGAGTTATTGTGTTTAACTATTTCAGTTATATCGTGGGGGTTATTTGTCATTAGAGTTAGAGTTATGGTGTTTAACTATTTCAGCTATATCGTGGCGGTTATTTGTCATTAGGGTTAGAGTTATGGTGTTTAACTATTTCAGTTATATCGTGGCGGTTATTTGTCATTAGGGTTAGAGTTATGGTGTTTAACTATTTCAGTTATATCGTGGCGGTTATTTGTCATTAGGGTTAGAGTTATTGTGTTTAACTATATCAGTTATATCGTGGCAGTTATTTGTCATTAGGGTTAGAGTTATTGTGTTTAACTATTTCAGTTATATCGTGGCGGTTATTTGTCATTAGGGTTAGAGTTATGGTGTTTAACTATTTTAGTTATATCGTGGCAGTTATTTGTCATCAGGGTTAGAGTTATTGTGTTTAACTATTTCAGTTATATTGTGGCGGTTATTTGTCATTAGGGTTAGAGTTATGGTGTTTAACTATTTCAGTTATATCGTGGCAGTTATTTGTCATTAGGGTTAGAGTTATGATGTTTAACTATTTCAGTTATATCGTGGCAGTTATTTATCATTAGAGTTAGAGTTATGATGTTTAACTATTTCAGTTATATCGTAGCAGTTATTTGTCATTAGAGTTAGAGTTATAATGTTTAACTATTTCAGTTATATCGTGGCGGTTATTTGTCATCAGGGTTAGTGTTATGGTGTTTAACTATTTCATTTATATCGTGGCGGTTATTTGTCATCAAGGTTAGAGTTATGGTGTTTAACTATATCAGTTATATCATGGCGGTTATTTGTCATTAGGGTTAGAGTTATGGTGTTTAACTATTTCAGTTATATCGTGGCGGTTATTTGTCATTAGGGTTAGAGTTATGGTGTTTAACTATTTCAGTTATATCGTGGCGGTTATTTGTCATTAGGGTTAGAGTTATTGTGTTTAACTATTTCAGTTATATCGTGGCGATTATTTTTCATTAGGGTTAGAGTTATGGTGTTTAACTATTTCAGTTATATCGTGGGGGTTATTTGTCATCAGGGTTAGAGTTATGGTGTTTAACTATTTCAGTTATATCGTGGTGGTTATTGTCATTAGGGTTAGAGTTATGGTGTTTAACTATTTCAGTTATATCGTGGCAGTTATTTGTCATCAGGGTTAGAGTTATGGTGTTTAACTATTTCAGTTATATCGTGGCGGTTATTTGTCATCAGGGTTAGAGTTATGGTGTTTAACTATTTCAGTTATATCGTGGTGGTAATTTGTCATTAGGGTTAGAGTTATGGTGTTTAACTATTTCAGTTATATCGTGGGGGTTATTTGTCATTAGGGTTAGAGTTATGGTGATTAACTATTTCAGTTATATCGTGGGGGTTATTTGTCATCAGGGTTAGAGTTATGGTGTTTAACTATTTCAGTTATATCGTGGCGGTTATTTGTCATTAGGGTTAGAGTTATGGTGTTTAACTATTTCAGTTATATCGTGGCAGTTATTTGTCATCAGGGTTAGAGTTATGGTGTTTAACTATTTCAGTTATATCGTGGCGGTTATTTGTCATTAGGGTTAGAGTTATGATGTTTAACTATTTCAGTTATATCGTGGGGATTTTTTGTCATTAGGGTTAGAGTTATGGTGTTTATCTATTTCAGTTATATCGCGGGGTTTATTTGTCATTAGGTTTAGAGTTATTGTGTTTAACTATTTCAGTTATATCATGAGTGTTATTTGTCATTAGGGTTAGAGTTATGGTGTTTAACTATTTCAGTTATATCGTGGTGGTTATTTGTCATTAGGTTTAGAGTTATGGTGTTTAACTATTTCAGTTATATCGTGGCAGTTATTTGTCATTAGGGTTAGAGTTATGGTGTTTAACTATTTCAGTTATATCGTGGCGGTTATTTGTCATTAGGGTTAGAGTTATGGTGTTTAACTATTTCAGTTATATCGTGGCGGTTATTTGTCATTAGGGTTAGAGTTATGGTGATTAACTATTTCAGTTATATCGTGGCGGTTATTTGTCATTAGGGTTAGAGTTATGGTGATTAACTATTTCAGTTATATCGTGAGGGTTATTTGTCATTAGGTTTGGAGTTATGATGTTTAACTATTTCAGTTATATCGTGGTGGTTATTTGTCGTCAGGGCTAGAGTTATGGTGTTTAACTATTTGAGTTATATCGTGGGGGTTATTTGTCATTAGGGCTAGAGTTATGGTGTTTAACTATATCAGTTATATCGTGGTGGTTATTTGTCATCAGGGTTAGAGTTATGGTATTTAACTATTTCAGTTATATCGTGGCGGTTATTTGTCATTAGGGTTAGAGTTATGGTATTTAACTATTTCAGTTATATCGTGGGGGTTATTTGTCATTAGGGTTAGAGTTATGGTGTTTAACTATTTCAGTTATATCGTGGCGGTTATTTGTCATTAGGTTTAGAGTTATGGTGTTTAACTATTTCAGTTATATTGTGGCGGTTATTTGTCATTAGGGTTAGAGTTATGGTGTTTAACTATTTCAGTTATATCATGGGGGTTATTTGTCATTATGGTTAGAGTTATGGTGTTTAACTATTTCAGTTATATCGTGGCAGTTATTTGTCATTAGGTTTAGAGTTATGGTGTTTAACTATTTCAGTTATATCGTGGGGGTTATTTGTCATTAGGGTTAGAGTTATGGTGATTAACTATTTCAGTTATATCGTGGGGGTTATTTGTCATCAGGGTTAGAGTTATGGTGTTTAACTATTTCAGTTATATCGTGGCGGTTATTTGTCATTAGGGTTAGAGTTATGGTGTTTAACTATTTCAGTTATATCGTGGCGGTTATTTGTCATCAGGGTTAGAGTTATGGTGTTTAACTATTTCAGTTATATCGTGGCGGTTATTTGTCATTAGGGTTAGAGTTATGATGTTTAACTATTTCAGTTATATCGTGGGGATTTTTTGTCATTAGGGTTAGAGTTATGGTGTTTATCTATTTCAGTTATATCGCGGGGTTTATTTGTCATTAGGTTTAGAGTTATTGTGTTTAACTATTTCAGTTATATCATGAGTGTTATTTGTCATTAGGATTAGAGTTATGGTGTTTAACTATTTCAGTTATATCGTGGTGGTTATTTGTCATTAGGTTTAGAGTTATGGTGTTTAACTATTTCAGTTATATCGTGGCAGTTATTTGTCATTAGGGTTAGAGTTATGGTGTTTAACTATTTCAGTTATATCGTGGCGGTTATTTGTCATTAGGGTTAGAGTTACGGTGTTTAACTATTTCAGTTATATCGTGGCGGTTATTTGTCATCAGGGTTAGAGTTATGGTGTTTAACTATTTCAGTTATATCGTGGCGGTTATTTGTCATTAGGGTTAGAGTTATGGTGATTAACTATTTCAGTTATATCGTGGCGGTTATTTGTCATTAGGGTTAGAGTTATGGTGATTAACTATTTCAGTTATATCGTGAGGGTTATTTGTCATTAGGTTTGGAGTTATGATGTTTAACTATTTCAGTTATATCGTGGTGGTTATTTGTCGTCAGGGCTAGAGTTATGGTGTTTAACTATTTGAGTTATATCGTGGGGGTTATTTGTCATTAGGGCTAGAGTTATGGTGTTTAACTATATCAGTTATATCGTGGTGGTTATTTGTCATCAGGGTTAGAGTTATGGTATTTAACTATTTCAGTTATATCGTGGCGGTTATTTGTCATTAGGGTTAGAGTTATGGTGTTTAACTATTTCAGTTATATCGTGGCGGTTATTTGTCATTAGGTTTAGAGTTATGGTGTTTAACTATTTCAGTTATATTGTGGCGTTTATTTGTCATTAGGGTTAGAGTTATGGTGTTTAACTATTTCAGTTATATCATGGGGGTTATTTGTCATTATGGTTAGAGTTATGGTGTTTAACTATTTCAGTTATATCGTGGCAGTTATTTGTCATTAGGTTTAGAGTTATTGTGTTTAACTATTTCAGTTATATCGTGGGGGTTATTTGTCATCAGGGTTAGAGTTATTGTGTTTAACTATTTCAGTTGTATTGTGGGGGTTATTTGTCATTAGGGTTAGAGTTATGGTGTTTAACTATTTCAGTTATATCGTGGCGTTTATTTGTCATTAGGGTTAGAGTTATGGTGTTTAACTATTTCAATTATATCGTGGCGGTTATTTGTCATTAGGGTTAGAGTTATGGTGTTTAACTATTTCAGTTATATCGTGGCGGTTATTTGTCATTAGGGTTAGAGTTATGGTGTTTAACTATTTCAGTTATATCGTGGCGTTTATTTGTCATTAGGGTTAGAGTTATGGTGTTTAACTATTTCAGTTATATCGTGGCAGTTGTTTGTCATTAGGATTAGAGTTATGGTGTTTAACTATTTCAATTATATCGTGGCGGTTATTTGTCATTAGGGTTAGAGTTATGGTGTTTAACTATTTCAGTTATATCGTGGGGGTTATTTGTCATCAGGGTTAGAGTTATGGTGTTTAACTATTTCAGTTATATCGTGGGGGTTATTTGTCATCAGGGTTAGAGTTATGGTGTTTAACTATTTCAGTTATATCGTGGCAGTTGTTTGTCATTAGGATTAGAGTTATGGTGTTTAACTATTTCAGTTATATTGTGGCGGTTATTTGTCATTAGGGTTAGAGTTATGGTGTTTAACTATTTCAGTTATATCGTGGTGGTTATTTGTCATCAGGGTTCGAGTTATTGTGTTTAACTATTTCAGTTATATCGTGGGGGTTATTTGTCATCAGGGTTAGAGTTATGGTGTTTAACTATTTCAGTTATATCGTGGCGGTTATTTGTCATTAGGGTGAGAGTTATGGTGTTTAACTATTTCAGTTATATCGTGGCGGTTATTTGTCATTAGAGTTAGAGTTATGGTGTTTAACTATTTCAGTTATATCGTGGTTGCGGTTATTTGTCATTGGTGCTGTTTTTAATAAAATAGTTCTTGATTATGATGCCTTGCACTGTTCCCTGTAATAAATATTCCATGTTTTTTCTATGTGAATTGTGATTATTAGAAATTAACAATTATGGCCGTTAAGAATGAAAGTTAACGACAAAAGAGATGATTTCAATTTTCTCTCTGTAAACTTTCCATTTATATGTAGCAACATTCCAGCGGTAGCATCCCAAATTGCCGATTCCCAGTTTGCCGAATCCCAAATTGCCGAGTCCAATTAGCCGATTCCCAAATTGCCGACATATGAAAAATATTGTTATTGCAAGTAGAATAATGCTTCTAATTTATGAAGGAATATTGTAAATAATTAAATAAATATTTCTTTTGAAATGGTCCGACATACAAGGGAGCTTAGATTATAGCACATTTTTTGTTTTGTAAATAGGTCCCAAATTTTTGCATTTGAGCGAGACTTAGTAAAACTCTAAATAAACATTTACTTATTTGTAGTTTATTTCCATTGCTCTTCAATTATTTGAGTAATGAGGATCGGCATCTCCTATTCATCAGTGCATTTGATTATGGTTTTTCTAATTAAAATTGCGCGAAAAATTACTGCTTTCAATAGAATATGTACACATCATCAATATTTTTTTTTAAATAAAAAATAATATTATGAAACTTTGTCATTTTTAACAAAAGTCGGCAATATGGGATTCGGCAAAATGGACTCGGCAATATGGTATTCGGCAATCTGGGATTCGGCAATCTGGTACTAATTCATTCCAGCAGCACATGCATATACATTTTTATATGACTTTCAGTTAACACAATATTCCAAGCTTATATTTCCTGTATCATTATTTCCTTAATAGATGGGTGCTGCTAACAAGGAAGCTACTGAGCTAAGAAAATATTGACACATTATATTGTTGTAATCAAATAAGTTATTGTGTACGATACTAGCTAGTAGTGTACATACTTTATACTGTCCATAGAATAATTGTATACCAGTATTGAAACGGTACTTTAGTTGTAAACTCACCATTGTTGAACAATTTTTAATGATTTATCTGCTGAGTTTTTAATAATAAAAGTATTTCTTAATATTTATTTGCATACAGTGTATGCTATATATTTATTTATCTGTCAGTATTTGGCGAGAGAGGGTTGAATTCGTCTTTATCCAAAATACTGAGTTGAACATATTTTGAGCTCAGTTTGATTTTCATCAAAGAGAATTGTCAAGAATATGGCATTGATAGTAAAAACCCAATTACTGATTACTTCCTACTGCAATATCAAATACAATACTGACGGCATTCTAATCTCATAATACAATACTGACGGCATTCTAATCTCATAATACAATACTGACGACATTTTAATCTCATAATACAATACTGACGGCATTCTAATTTCATAATACAATACTGACGGCATTCTAATCTCATAATACAATACTGACGGCATTCTAATCTCATAATACAATACTGACGGCATTCTAATCTCATAATACAATACTAACGGCATTCTAATCTCATAATACAATACTGACGGCATTCTAATCTCATAATACAATACTGACGGCATTCTAATCTCATAATGCAATACTAACGGCATTCTAATCTCATAATACAATACTGACGGCATTCTAATCTCATAATACAATACTGACGGCATTATAATCTCATAATACAATACTGACGACATTCTAATCTCATAATACAATACTGACGACATTCTAATCTCATAATACAATACTGACGGCATTCTAATTTCATAATACAATACTGACGGCATTCTAATCTCATAATACAATACTAACGGCATTCTAATCTCATAATACAATACTGACGGCATTCTAATCTCATAATACAAAACTGACGGCATTCTAATCCCATAATACAATACTGACGGCATTCTAATCTCATAATACAATACTGACGGCATTCTAATCTCATAATACAATACTGACGACATTATAATCTCATAATACAATACTGACGGCATTCTAATCTCATAATACAATACTGACGGCATTCTAATCTCATAATACAATACTGACGGCATTCTAATTTCATAATACAATACTGACGGCATTCTAATCTCATAATACAATACTGACGGCATTCTAATCTCATAATACAAAACTGACGGCATTCTCAGTAATCTCATAATACAATAATGACGGCAGTCTAATCTCATAATACAACACTGACAGCAGTCTAATCTCATAATACAATACTGACGGCAGTCTAATCTCATAATACAATACTGACGGCATTCTAATCTCATAATACAATACTGACGGCATTCTAATCTCATAATACAATACTGACGGCAGTCTAATCTCATAATACAATACTGACGTCATTCTAATCTCATAATACAATACTGACGGCATTCTAATCTCATAATACAATACTGACGGCAGTCTAATCTCATATAATACAATACTGAACGGCATTCTAATCTCATAATAACCGTTATATTTCTAATTATATATGCACTACATATTATTTTGCATTTAAGCATACAGAACGACTTCCTTTTACAATGTATGTCTCAGTTATATTATATAAAAATTATATTGCATCAACATTTAAAAAATATAATGACATGTTGTGGTCACTGATTGTGTCTAGTTTGTCGTGCTATTTAAACCTAGCTTTATTACGTCAGTATACTCACTGAGCTCGTTTTAAAAATTCATGCATAACCATTTTCTTTTCATTATATACGTTGTTAACATCATAAACCACCTTTCATTTGGGCAAATACATTTCTTTGGCATTATATATTTGCGAAAAAGACATCATATTTGAACTCAAACAGTGGCAATGTGTATTTGCATGATTTCGGTCCGTTTGGTATGGTACTATTTTTTTGTGGTATTAAGACGTACACGAATATTTATTTTTAGCCATTTGGAGTTTCCCCGGGTTAGAAATGATTTTTCCGTTTATTCGTGCCACGAATATAAACAAAACTCGATGAGATAAAACTGGATATGTCTGATTATCCTCAAGATGAATACTATATACTTCTTACTACAAAGATAGGGAAAAAGAAAGAGTCCGGAATTCTAAGAAAATCGTATTCTAGAGTGGAAGTTTTAGCGGGGACACTTCTGCTGAGAGTGGGTGACTGTGAAAGAGACGAAAATGGGATAACAATTTGGACACTAGAAACTTTAGAACCAGAAAATATAGAAGTAGAATGTAAACCGCTATATGATGAAATAAAACAAATCGGTCGTCTGGAACTCCAATTACTACAACCAATACCAGTATGTAGCGAAAGGATAGCAGTTTATATGAACAGTAATTGGCTGCAAGAAGGCCTCAATTTAAAGGTGGGAGATGGAGTGATTGTTTATTTAAAAGGACACCCCGAATTACAGGGTCTTTTACGATATAGAGGAGAATTGCCAGGACAAAAAGGAATACAATTTGGAGTAGAATTGGCCCCGGTAAGAAGTCCTATCCCAAAAATATTTTTAAGGTTTATCATAAAATTGTAAATATCGGAACGATGTCGGATGACTTATTCCGTGTATCATCCATCACTGTATCATTTTTTTTCAAGGGTCTGATGGTGTCTATCATTTTCTATCACTCGCTTGGGATCTTTATAGAAACATTTTTTTTTTAAAATCACAATACTGGTACAATACAGGAACAAATTTTTATACCAGTATTGTGCACAATGTGTCAATACTAGTATACCAGTATTGCGATCGCCAAGTACAGGAAATCCACATATTGTACATAATACATATGTACTTTAATTTGGGGTTATTGTTAATGAGATCCACAAGTACTAACAAAGTTACAGTCAGTGCAGTGGTTTTCTTCCGGATACTCCGGTTTCCTGCACCAATAAAACTGACCGCCACGATATATTTGTTGAAATATTGTTGAAAGTGGTGTTAAATACCATAAACCTACATCTACACTTTTTTAGAACTGGTCCGATTACAAGGGTTGGTAACACACAGGTCAAAATCAAACTCAAACTCACTGGGTTTATGGTTGGTAGGTTTTATGGTGTTTAATGCAACTTTCAACAAAATTTCTGTTATATCGTGGCGATCAGTTTTATTGGAGGAGGAAACCGGAGGACCCGGAGAAAACTACTGACAAACTTGATCACATAATGTACAAAAAATATACTCTTCTCCCCGAGCGGGAGTCGAACCCACAACAGTTTTCTGTAGGGACTGATCATTTCACTTGAAAGGTCTAGGTGAGGCTGTTTTTTGTTTCTAAAATAATAATATTTTGATGCTGCATTTGTATTTACCCACTGACATTCTGTGTAGGAGAAACACTAAATACAGAGTGTATGGCTCATATCTACAATGTACACATGTATATAAATTTACCCATGAGCTTCAGGTGGCCTTGAGTGGCCACAGACTCCTCTTTAAGAGGAGAGTGGTAATCAAGCTGGCCTCTTTAAATAGTGTCTACTTTCTGATGCAAAATAATTAATGCATAGTATCTAAATAAGATTCAGTAAAACCTGTCTTATGTGACCTTCCAAAGGATCATTGAAATAGGATCACTTAAGACAGATTGTCACTAAATACAGGTGTAATTGATATGAAATACTCTGTGAAGGGAAATTGAAATTAATGGTCACATAATACAAGTTATTTCTTAATAGAGGTGGTCACTAAAGCAGGTTTGACTGTACATGTATGTAATGTAATGCAAAACAAATTATTTTAATTATAAAATGACAATTAAAAATACCCAGTCCTTACTAAAGCAGACCGGTAATGCAAATGATAAGAAATAGGATTTAAATCTGTGCAAAAAGGGGCTGTCATGGTCGTGATCGTATGGTAGTTGGATTTACAACTACCTGTGCAATCAGTGCATATCACCACTAAAGTTGTGAGTTTGAACCCTGTTCATGGCGAGGTGTACTGGATACAACATTATGTGATAAAGTTTGTCAGTGACTTGCGACAGGTCAGTGGTTTTCTCCGGGTTCTGCGTTTCCCTCCACCAATAAAACTGACTGCCACAATATAACTGAAAGTTGAAAGTGGCATTAAACACTATAAAACCAAACCAAACCAAACTGTGCAAAATAAAGACCTTTATGTTATTATAGCAAACAATATAATATTAAATGATTGATCTGCTTTGCATAGTGTTTTATATCCCCTCGCCAACGAAATTGCAAAGGGATATAGTAACGCTACCGTCCGTACGTCCATGCTTCCGTTCTTCCGTAACATCCTTGTGAACACTCTAGAATCAACATCCTTCAATGGATTTTGACCAAACTTGGTACATACTTAGTCCATAAGAGAATCTGGAACCTTATTGATTTTCAAGGTCAAAGGTCAAGGTCACTGGGTCAAATTTTTACCGTGTAACATGAACACTAGAATCAACATCCTTCAATGTATTTTGACCAAACTTGGTACATACTTAGTCCTTAAGAGAATCTGGAACCCTATTGATTTTCAAGGTCATAGGTCAAAGGTCAAGGTCACCAGATCAAATTTTTAGGCGAGGGGATATGCCATGCTTTGCGTTGCCCTTGTTAGATCTTGTTTTAATTAATGGTCCATCTTTTCCACTTTTTAAGTATCTACCTGTATATACATATATATATGGTTATTTATATATTGATTGATTATCCTATAATATAAAAGTTAATAAAGGAGAACAGGAATGAAAATTCAGGAAGACTTTGTTCTATTTTTAGAGATTATTAGACGACTATTCCATTTAATAATTTTCCTGCTTGGTTTACCTGAAATTCTGCCGCATTATTATTGGATGAGATCATTTTAAGGAAGTTTTTATTCTTTGACCACAGAAAATTTAAATGTTTCATTTAACAGTAACCTTTAAAGGAAAACTATTTTTGATTTTCTGGAAAGGATTATCTCTATAAAACAACATTCTGTTCAATTTATCAAAGGGTAAACGTGATTAAATATTTTACATCAGTTGATAAATTGTACTTTTTGTCTGTACAAAATGTAACTATGGTAGTCGTCAGTGGTCATATTATGATATTACAAATTTGTATTATTTATTATTATTTTAATTTGATTTGAATAATGCAATCTGATTGGCTGATCCGCCTGGAACAACATTGGTTATTCTTGATAACCTGCATTAGTATTGTGACATCGCCAACGACAAATTCAGATATAGTAAATAAAATTGAGGAATCATTAAATTTTGTCGTAAAAATTATATTATAAGGAATATGTTCAAGTTTTCAACAGGAAAGCACTTCACTTTTAATTATATAAACTGCCCCAAACTAGGTTATATGGTATAACTTGTTCAAAAATTTAACATATTCCTTAAATAAAGTAAAAATGTTGCACCATTGTAAAAAGGATTGGATTATATCTCAGTTATATTATGTATGTGCTATCAGCATGGTCAGTTTTATAGAAAACTGGATTATAGTGTTGGTGAATGTGATGAATTGACAGTCATGGGTTAATAAAGACTAAATACAAGTCAAAAACTGTTTCCTGTTTTAACATAATCTGATCATGACCTAGATGATAAGTCTGTAGTTGTTACTGACTCTTCCTAATTAAAAGCTCATATTTAAATTTCTCTTGATAACTGTTATCCCTAAGGTTAAATTAAGCCATGAGTATTATTTGTCAATGTTAGTTATCCCTAAGGTTAAATTAAGCCATGAGTATTATTTGTCAATGTTAGTTATCCCTAAGGTTAAATTAAGCCATGAGTATTATTTGTCAATGTTAGTTATCCCTAAGGTTAAATTAAGCCATGAGTATTATTTGTCAATGTTAGTTATCCCTAAAGTTAAATTAAGCCATGAGTATTATTTGTCAATGTTAGTTATCCCTAAAGTTAAATTAAGCCATGAGTATTATTTGTCAATGTTAGTTATCCCTAAGGTTAAATTAAGCCATGAGTATTATTTGTCAATGTTTGTTATCCCTAAAGTTAAATTAAGCCATGAGTATTATTTGTCAATGTTAGTTATCCCTAAAGTTAAATTAAGCCATGAGTATTATTTGTCAATGTTAGTTATCCCTAAGGTTAAATTAAGCCATGAGTATTATTTGTCAATGTTTGTTATCCCTAAAGTTAAATTAAGCCATGAGTATTATTTGTCAATGTTAGTTATCCCTAAAGTTAAATTAAGCCATGAGTATTATTTGTCAATGTTAGTTATCCCTAAAGTTAAATTAAGCCATGAGTATTATTTGTCAATGTTAGTTATCCCTAAAGTTAAATTAAGCCATGAGTATTATTTGTCAATGTTAGTTATCCCTAAAGTTAAATTAAGCCATGAGTATTATTTGTCAATGTTAGTTATCCCTAAAGTTAAATTAAGCCATGAGTATTATTTGTCAATGTTAGTTATCCCTAAAGTTAAATTAAGCCATGAGTATTATTTGTCAATGTTAGTTATCCCTAAAGTTAAATTAAGCCATGAGTATTATTTGTCAATGTTAGTTATCCCTAAAGTTAAATTAAGCCATGAGTATTATTTGTCAATGTTAGTTATCCCTAAAGTTAAATTAAGCCATGAGTATTATTTGTCAATGTTAGTTATCCCTAAAGTTAAATTAAGCCATGAGTATTATTTGTCAATGTTAGTTATCCCTAAAGTTAAATTAAGCCATGAGTATTATTTGTCAATGTTAGTTATCCCTAAAGTTAAATTAAGCCATGAGTATTATTTGTCAATGTTAGTTATCCCTAAAGTTAAATTAAGCCATGAGTATTATTTGTCAATGTTAGTTATCCCTAAAGTTAAATTAAGCCATGAGTATTATTTGTCAATGTTAGTTATCCCTAAAGTTAAATTAAGCCATGAGTATTATTTGTCAATGTTAGTTATCCCTAAGGTTAAATTAAGCCATGAGTATTATTTGTCAATGTTAGTTATCCCTAAGGTTAAATTAAGCCATGAGTATTATTTGTCAATGTTAGTTATCCCTAAGGTTAAATTAAGCCATGAGTATTATTTGTCAATGTTAGTTATCCCTAAGGTTAAATTAAGCCATGAGTATTATTTGTCAATGTTAGTTATCCCTAAAGTTAAATTAAGCCATGAGTATTATTTGTCAATGTTAGTTATCCCTAAAGTTAAATTAAGCCATGAGTATTATTTGTCAATGTTAGTTATCCCTAAAGTTAAATTAAGCCATGAGTATTATTTGTCAATGTTAGTTATCCCTAAAGTTAAATTAAGCCATGAGTATTATTTGTCAATGTTAGTTATCCCTAAAGTTAAATTAAGCCATGAGTATTATTTGTCAATGTTAGTTATCCCTAAAGTTAAATTAAGCCATGAGTATTATTTGTCAATGTTAGTTATCCCTAAAGTTAAATTAAGCCATGAGTATTATTTGTCAATGTTAGTTATCCCTAAAGTTAAATTAAGCCATGAGTATTATTTGTCAATGTTAGTTATCCCTAAAGTTAAATTAAGCCATGAGTATTATTTGTCAATGTTAGTTATCCCTAAAGTTAAATTAAGCCATGAGTATTATTTGTCAATGTTAGTTATCCCTAAAGTTAAATTAAGCCATGAGTATTATTTGTCAATGTTAGTTATCCCTAAAGTTAAATTAAGCCATGAGTATTATTTGTCAATGTTAGTTATCCCTAAAGTTAAATTAAGCCATGAGTATTATTTGTCAATGTTAGTTATCCCTAAAGTTAAATTAAGCCATGAGTATTATTTGTCAATGTTAGTTATCCCTAAGGTTAAATTAAGCCATGAGTATTATTTGTCAATGTTAGTTATCCCTAAAGTTAAATTAAGCCATGAGTATTATTTGTCAATGTTAGTTATCCCTAAAGTTAAATTAAGCCATGAGTATTATTTGTCAATGTTAGTTATCCCTAAAGTTAAATTAAGCCATGAGTATTATTTGTCAATGTTAGTTATCCCTAAAGTTAAATTAAGCCATGAGTATTATTTGTCAATGTTAGTTATCCCTAAAGTTAAATTAAGCCATGAGTATTATTTGTCAATGTTAGTTATCCCTAAAGTTAAATTAAGCCATGAGTATTATTTGTCAATGTTAGTTATCCCTAAAGTTAAATTAAGCCATGAGTATTATTTGTCAATGTTAGTTATCCCTAAAGTTAAATTAAGCCATGAGTATTATTTGTCAATGTTAGTTATCCCTAAAGTTAAATTAAGCCATGAGTATTATTTGTCAATGTTAGTTATCCCTAAAGTTAAATTAAGCCATGAGTATTATTTGTCAATGTTAGTTATCCCTAAAGTTAAATTAAGCCATGAGTATTATTTGTCAATGTTAGTTATCCCTAAAGTTAAATTAAGCCATGAGTATTATTTGTCAATGTTAGTTATCCCTAAAGTTAAATTAAGCCATGAGTATTATTTGTCAATGTTAGTTATCCCTAAAGTTAAATTAAGCCATGAGTATTATTTGTCAATGTTAGTTATCCCTAAGGTTAAATTAAGCCATGAGTATTATTTGTCAATGTTAGTTATCCCTAAAGTTAAATTAAACCATGAGTATTATTTGTCAATGTTATTTTAGAAATTTAATTATTTACTCCACCATTTATATGTAGTAGTTAATTGTAGATAATGTAGAATCTGTTTTATCATCATTTTCTTTTACACTTCAACAGGAACATAGAGGTAAAGGAACATGTGATGGTGTGTTTCGTAAAAAAAGATTTTTTACATGTGATCCAAATTGTGGAGTTTTTGTACCACTGCATAAAATCCGTGCTGATCCTTCATCTAGACATGCTGTTACCACAGCAACAGCAAGTATACGACAGGAAATAGCAGAATGTGGTTTGAAATCAAGTGATCGTATTGTGTGGCTTAGTGACAATGGTCCAGAGTTTGGAGAAGTAAAGTGGGTTGGAGTATTACCAGATTCACGTAGAAATGACATCACTGTTGGTGTTGAATTTGTAAGTATAATAAGACGATAGTCTCCAATATTAAAAGAAATTGCTTATTTATATTGGTATGGAAAGTTTTTAACACTTATTTTTCAACCTTATGACACCAAACACAGAGAGACCATTTGTATGGAAATTCTATATGAGGATAAAATATTTTTGATTGGACATTAAGTTTGTACCAGTAGAGGTTGTTGGTATTGAAAAGAACGTAGAATGAGTTTGAAATTAGAAAGAAGATTTATGTCATTGTTACCTGCAGTAGTCTATGACATTTACATTTGTTAATTTTGTGACCTCAATTTCTTTTCAATGACCTTTATCTTAATGTCATTTTTGTGACCTCAATGACATTTCTCTGACCTTTATGTTATGATCTATATATAGTCCTTAACCTAAATGTCATTAATGTGACCTTAAGTGAATGCCATTTAATCAATATTTATGTTCACACTACTTTTATAATATAATCATGGAATATGAGATGGAAAAAAGCATCCTTTGTGGTGTAAATAAGAGTCCTTCACTCAAATGCAGAAGCTGTTAATCGAAGAACAGACAATATAACATGTACAATGATCGAAAGAAAAAGGACAAAAAATCCTGACAATTGTCTACAAAACATAACACAGAAAACTTAAGATTAAGCAACACAAACGCAGTAAAATAAGGGGTGTACTCAGGAAAGGTAAGCAATTCCTGATCCCCTATTGGCACCTGTTATGCTACTCATGTTGAAAATCTGAACGAGGAAAGGACATGATTGAGTCTACGACAAACAGAACAGATGCCTGGTGAACGAGGAAAGGGCATGATATAGTCTACGACAAACAGAACAGATGCCTGGTGAACGAGGAATGGACATGATTGAATCTACGTCAAACAGAACAGATGCCTGGTGAATGAGGAAAGGACATGATATAGTCTACGACAAACAGAACAGATGCCTGGTGAACGAGGAATGGACATGATTGAATCTACGTCAAACAGAACAGATGCCTGGTGAACGAGGAAAGGACATGATATAGTCTACGACAAACAGAACAGATGCCTGGTGAGCGAGGAAAGGACATGATATAGTCTACGACAAACAGAACAGATGCCTGGTGAGCGAGGAAAGGATATGATATAGTCTACGACAAACAGAACAGATGCCTGGTGAACGAACAGATGCCTGTTGAACGAGGAAAGGACATGATTGAGTCTACGACAAACAGAACAGATGCCTGGTGAATGAGGAAAGGACATGATTGAGTCTACGACAAACAGAACAGATGCCTGGTGAACGAGGAAAGGACATGATATAGTCTACGACGAACAGAACAGATGCCTGGTGAATGAGGAAAGGACATGATATAGTTTACGACAAACAGAACAGATGCCTGGTGAATGAGGAAAGGACATGATATAGTCTACGACAAACAGAACAGATGCCTGGTGAACGAGGAAAGGACATGATATAGTCTACGACAAACAGAACAGATGCCTGGTGAACGAGGAAAGGACATGATATAGTCTACGACAAACAGAACAGATGCCTGGTGAACGAGGAAAGGACATGATATAGTCTACGACAAACAGAACAGATGCCTGGTGAACGAGGAAAGGACATGATATAGTCTACGACAAACAGAACAGATGCCTGGTGAACGAGGAAAGGACATGATATAGTCTACAACAAACAGAACAGATGCCTGGTGAATGAGGAAAGGACATGATTGAGTCTACAACAAACAGAACAGATGCCTGGTGAATGAGGAAAGGACATGATATAGTCTACAACAAACAGAACAGATGCCTGGTGAACGAGGAAAGGACATGATTGAGTCTACGACAAACAGAACAGATGCCTGGTGAACGAGGAAAGGACATGATATAGTCTACGACAAACAGAACAGATGCCTGGTGAACGATGAAAGGACATGATTGAGTCTACGACAAACAGAACAGATGCCTGGTGAACGAGGAAAGGACATGATATAGTCTACGACAAACAGAACAGATGCCTGGTGAACGATGAAAGGACATGATATAGTCTACGACAAACAGAACAGATGCCTGGTGAACGAGGAAAGGACATGATATAGTCTACGACAAACAGAACAGATGCCTGGTGAATGAGGAAAGGACATGATTGAGTCTACGACAAACAGAACAGATGCCTGGTAAACGAGGAAAGGACATGATATAGTCTACGACAAACAGAACAAATGCCTGGTGAACGAGGAAAGGACATGATATAGTCTACGACAAACAGAACAGATGCCTGGTGAACGAGGAAAGGACATGATATAGTCTACGACAAACAGAACAGATGCCTGGTGAACGAGGAAAGGACATGATATAGTCTGCAACAAACAGAACAGATGCCTGGTGAATGAGGAAAGGACATGATTGAGTCTACAACAAACAGAACAGATGCCTGGTGAACGAGGAAAGGACATGATATAGTCTACAACAAACAGAACAGATGCCTGGTGAATGAGGAAAGGACATGATATAGTCTACAACAAACAGAACAGATGCCTGGTGAACGAGGAAAGGACATGATTGAGTCTACGACAAACAGAACAGATGCCTGGTGAACGAGGAAAGGACATGATATAGTCTACGACAAACAGAACAGATGCCTGGTGAACGAGGAAAGGACATGATATAGTCTACGACAAACAGAACAGATGCCTGGTGAACGAGGAAAGGACATGATTGAGTCTACGACAAACAGAACAGATGCCTGGTGAACGAGGAAAGGACATGATATAGTCTACGACAAACAGAACAGATGCCTGGTGAACGAGGAAAGGAAATGTATGATATAGTCTACGACAAACAGAACAGATGCCTGGTGAGCGAGGAAAGGACATGATTGAGTCTACGACAAACAGAACAGATGCCTGGTGAATGAGGAAAGGACATGATATAGTCTACGACAAACAGAACAGATGCCAGGTGAACGAGGAAAGGACATGATTGAATCTACGACAAACAGAACAGATGCCTGGTGAACGAGGAAAGGACATGATTGAGTCTACGACAAACAGAACAGATGCCTGGTGAACGAGGAAAGGACATGATATAGTCTACGACAAACAGAACAGATGCCTGGTGAACGAGGAAAGGACATGATTGAGTCTACGACAAACAGAACAGATGCCTGGTGAATGAGGGAAGGACATGATATAGTCTACGACAAACAGAACAGATGCCTGGTGAACGAGGAAAGGACATGATTGAGTCTACGACAAACAGAACAGATGCCTGGTGAACGAGGAAAGGACATGATTGAGTCTACAACAAACAGAACAGATGCCTGGTGAACGAGGAAAGGACATGATATAGTCTACGACAAACAGAACAGATGCCTGGTGAACGTGGAAAGGACATGTATGATATAGTCTACGACAAACAGAACAGATGCCTGGTGAGCGAGGAAAGGACATGATTGAGTCTACGACAAACAGAACAGATGCCTGGTGAATGAGGAAAGGACATGATATAGTCTACGACAAACAGAACAGATGCCTGGTGAACGAGGAAAGGACATGATTGAATCTACGACAAACAGAACAGATGCCTGGTGAACGAGGAAAGGACATGATTGAGTCTACGACAAACAGAACAGATGCCTGGTGAACGAGGAAAGGACATGATATAGTCTACGACAAACAGAACAGATGCCTGGTGAACGAGGAAAGGACATGATTGAGTCTACGACAAACAGAACAGATGCCTGGTGAATGAGGGAAGGACATGATATAGTCTACGACAAACAGAACAGATGCCTGGTGAACGAGGAAAGGACATGATTGAGTCTACGACAAACAGAACAGATGCCTGGTGAACGAGGAAAGGACATGATTGAGTCTACAACAAACAGAACAGATGCCTGGTGAACGAGGAAAGGACATGATATAGTCTACGACAAACAGAACAGATGCCTGGTGAACGAGGAAAGGACATGTATGATATAGTCTACGACAAACAGAACAGATGCCTGGTGAACGAGGAAAGGACATGATTGAGTCTACGACAAACAGAACAGATGCCTGGTGAACGAGGAAAGGACATGATATAGTCTACGACAAACAGAACAGATGCCTGGTGAACGAGGAAAGGACATGATATAGTCTACGACAAACAGAACAGATGCCTGGTGAACGAGGAAAGGACATGATTGAGTCTACGACAAAACAGAACAGATGCCTGGTGAACGAGGAAAGGACATGATTGAGTCTACGACAAACAGAACAGATGCCTGGTGAACGAGGAAAGGACATGATTGAATCTATGACAAACAGAACAGATGCCTGGTGAACGAGGAAAGGACATGATTGAGTCTACGACAAACAGAACAGATGCCTGGTGAACGAGGAAAGGACATGATTGAGTCTATGACAAACAGAACAGATGCCTGGTGAACGAGGAAAGGACATGATTGAGTCTATGACAAACAGAACAGATGCCTGGTGAACGAGGAAAGGACATGATTGAGTCTACGACAAACAGAACAGATGCCTGGTGAACGATGAAAGGACATGATTGAGTCTACGACAAACAGAACAGATGCCTGGTGAACGAGGAAAGGACATGATTGAGTCTATGACAAACAGAACAGATGCCTGGTGAACGAGGAAAGGACATGATTGAGTCTACGACAAACAGAACAGATGCCTGGTGAACGAGGAAAGGACATGATTGAGTCTACGACAAACAGAACAGATGCCTGGTGAACGAGGAAAGGACATGATTGAGTCTATGACAAACAGAACAGATGCCTGGTGAACGAGGAAAGGACATGATTGAGTCTACGACAAACAGAACAGATGCCTGGTGAACGAGGAAAGGACATGATATAGTCTACGACAAACAGAACAGATGCCTGGTGAACGATGAAAGGACATGATATAGTCTACGACAAACAGAACAGATGCATTTAATTTGGTATTTGCTACTTCTGGACTAAGAGTAAGAGCAAGTTGTATGACATGTCTACCTGCAGACTGTTATTTAAACTAGCTAGCATTATAACTTAGTATGTTTGTCTAGCTAGTACAAAGTGGGCATCATCATCATAACCTTTTTCCCTTTGTCTTGCTATGATATAACTGAAAGTTGAACCATTGCACACTTGATTGGCCATATAAACAACTACTCACTCACTATGACATGTATGAGGGAGAAATGTCACAGTAACAGATTCCATTTTTTGTATCTTACTGATTTTGTATCTTACTGGTTTTTGTATCTTACTGATTTTTGTATCTTACTGGTTTTTGTATCTTACTGATTTTGTGTCGTACTGATTTTTATATCATACTGATTTTTTTTTTATATAACTCGTTTTTGTATCTTACTGATTTTAGTATCTTACTGATTTTATATATTACTGTTTTTTTTATCATATTGATTTTGTATCTTACTGATTTTTGTATCTTATTTATTCTATATTGTACTGATTTTGTATCTTACTGATTTTTGTATCTTACTCATTTTTATATCATACTGATTTTTTTTATCTTACTGGTTTTTGTATCATACTGATTTTTGTATCTTACTGATTTTAGTATCTTACTGGTTTTTGTATCTTACTGATTTTGTGTCTTACTGATTTTTATATCATACTGATTTTTTTATTTTACTGTTTATTTTTATCATACTGATTTTAGTATCTTACTGATTTTGTGTCTTACTGATTTTTATATCTTACTGATTTTTTGTTATCTTACTGGTTTTTGTATCTTACTAATTTTGTATACATCATTTAATTGATGCTGATTTCAGGATAACCCAGTTGGTTCTGGAACGGGAAAATATAAAAGTCACAGATTATTCCATGCCAAACCACAGCATGCATCACTAGTACCAATCATGGGATTGATGAAAGCTGAGGAATATCTGTCAATGCAGGCTCCATCACAACCTCCAGGTATATTGTAGTGAGAGTTTTTGATCACATCCTCCAGTGAGGTAGTAATGAGAGAACATGAGCACAACCTCCAGAAATATTGTAGTGAGAGGTTTTTATCACAACTTTCAGTAATGTAGTTGTGAAAAAACTGAATCACAACCTCCAGGTATATTGTAGTGAGAGGTTTTGATCACAACTTTCAATGAGGATGTAGTGAGAAATATTGATCACAACTTCCAGTGAGGATGTAGTGAGATATCTTGATCACAACCTCCAGTGAGGATGTAGTGAGATATCTTGATCACAACCTCCAGTGAGGATGTAGTGAGATATCTTGATCACAACCTCCAGTGAGGATGTAGTGAGATATCTTGATCACAACCTCCAGTGAGGATGTAGTGAGATATCTTGATCACAACCTCCAGTGAGGATGTAGTGAGATATCTTGATCACAACCTCCAGTGAGGATGTAGTGAGATATCTTGATCACAACCTCCAGTGAGGATGTAGTGAGATATCTTGATCACAACCTCCAGTGAGGATGTAGTGAGATATCTTGATCACAACTTTCAGTGAGGATGTAGTGAGATATCTTGATCACAACCTCCAGTGAGGATGTAGTGAGATATCTTGATCACAACCTCCAGTGAGGATGTGGGTGAGAGATCTTGATCACAACCTCCAGTGAGGATGTAGTGAGATATCTTGATCACAACCTCCAGTGAGGATGTAGTGAGATATCTTGATCACAACCTCCAGTGAGGATGTAGTGAGATATCTTGATCACAACCTCCAGTGAGGATGTAGTGAGATATCTTGATCACAACCTCCAGTGAGGATGTAGTGAGATATCTTGATCACAACCTCCAGTGAGGATGTAGTGAGATATCTTGATCACAACCTCCAGTGAGGATGTAGTGAGATATCTTGATCACAACCTCCAGTGAGGATGTGGTGAGATATCTTGATCACAACCTCCAGTGAGGATGTGGGTGAGAGATCTTGATCACAACCTCCAGTGAGGATGTAGTGAGATATCTTGATCACAACTTTCAGTGAGGATGTAGTGAGATATCTTGATCACAACCTCCAGTGAGGATGTAGTGAGATATCTTGATCACAACCTCCAGTGAGGATGTAGTGAGATATCTTGATCACAACCTCCAGTGAGGATGTGGTGAGATATCTTGATCACAACCTCCAGTGAGGATGTGGGTGAGAGATCTTGATCACAACCTCCAGTGAGGATGTAGTGAGATATCTTGATCACAACTTTCAGTGAGGATGTAGTGAGATATCTTGATCACAACTTTCAGTGGGGATGTAGTGAGATATCTTGATCACAACCTCCAGTGAGGATGTGGGTGAGAGATCTTGATCACAACCTCCAGTGAGGATGTAGTGAGATATCTTGATCACAACCTCCAGTGAGGATGTAGTGAGATATCTTGATCACAACCTCCAGTGAGGATGTAGTGAAATATCTTGATCACAACCTCCAGTGAGGATGTAGTGAGATATCTTGATCACAACCTCCAGTGAGGATGTAGTGAGATATCTTGATCACAACCTCCAGTGAGGATGTAGTGAAATATCTTGATCACAACCTCCAGTGAGGATGTAGTGAGATATCTTGATCACAACCTCCAGTGAGGATGTAGTGAAATATCTTGATCACAACCTCCAGTGAGGATGTAGTGAGATATCTTGATCACAACCTCCAGTGAGGATGTAGTGAGATATCTTGATCACAACCTCCAGTGAGGATGTAGTGAGATATCTTGATCACAACCTCCAGTGAGGATGTAGTGAGATATCTTGATCACAACCTCCAGTGAGGATGTGGTGAGATATCTTGATCACAACCTCCAGTGAGGATGTAGTGAGATATCTTGATCACAACCTCCAGTGAGGATGTAGTGAGATATCTTGATCACAACCTCCAGTGAGGATGTGGTGAGATATCTTGATCACAACCGCCAGTGAGGATGTAGTGAGATATCTTGATCACAACCTCCAGTGAGGATGTAGTGAGATATCTTGATCACAACTTCCAGTGAGGATGTAGTGAGATATCTTGATCACAACCTCCAGTGAGGATGTAGTGAAATATCTTGATCACAACCTCCAGTGAGGATGTAGTGAGATATCTTGATCACAACCTCCAGTGAGGATGTAGTGAAATATCTTGATCACAACCTCCAGTGAGGATGTAGTGAGATATCTTGATCACAACCTCCAGTGAGGAGTAGTGAGAGATCTTGATCACAACCTCCAGTGGGGATGTAGTGAGATATCATGCTAAGATATGTTCTACTGATCATCAGTAGAAGAAAGTTATGTAATTTTAAATGTTATTAAAAACTGTTTTATCTTGCAGACACTTATACATATGGAGCCCCAGTTGAACATGAAACGGTGATTTTCTCACCAAAGGAATTAAAAACTACAGAGACAGGGGAGAGAACCATGCCTAACACACAACAGGTAGAGGTGGAGGTACATTCTCCAAACCGACCTCAGTATGTTAAACCAATCAAACCTGTAATAAAGATGTATCCTACTACTGAAGAAACAAGAGAACCAAGCATGAACCCTCTGTATGAGTATCAAAACAACCAGAGTAAGTCAGATATACAGGTATAACCTGGATATAGTCATTATCTTGTACTGAAACAAGAGAACCAAGCATGAACCCTCTGTATGAGTATCAAAACAACCAGATTAAGTCAAATATACAGGTATAACCTGGATATAGTCATTATCTTGTACTGAAACAAGAGAACCAACCATGAACCCTCTGTATGAGTATCAAAACAACCAGAGGAAGTCAAATATATAAATATAACCTGGATATAGTCATTATCTTGTACTGAAACAAGAGAACCAACCATGAACCCTCTGTATGAGTATCAAAACAACCAGAGTAAGTCAAATATACAGGTATAACCTGGATATAGTCATTATCACCTACTGAACACATGGGGACTGATTATAGAACTCTTTATCAGGTAGAGTCTATTGTATAAACAGTATTACTAAGAGGTGATTTTTTAATTCAGTTCATATAATATACAATGCATCACATTCTTTATTTGTTGGATCTCTTCAGGGACCAACATCTAACACATTTCATTTTGTATGATTTTGGTAGGTTTTTTTTTCTCCAAATTGTTTAGTCGTGGTCGTGATCGTATAGTAGTTGGATTTACTGTGCAATCAGTGCCTATCACCACTAAAGTTTTGAGTTTGAATCTCGTTCATGGTTAGGTGTACTCGATGCAACATTATATGATAAAGTTTGTCAATGACTTGTGACAGGTCGCTGGTTTTCTCCATCAATAAAACTGACAGCCATGATATAACTGAAATATTGTTGAAAGTGGCGTTAAATACCATATACCAAACCAAATTTCTTATGAACTTCTTTCGTACTTTTTTTTCAAACTGATTCTATTAAGCTATGTATTTTGCCTGACAATTATCGTTTTCAATTAAAGTGGTGGTGGAGGAAACCCTCATCCAATTGCTATGTGACCAGCATAGCCCTTTTGTCTTTTATTTTCCACACAATAATTCCATGTATACTATATGTAATGGTCCCATATTGTGAACTGGTACTGCAGCAATACCCCCAGGTGTGTTTTAAAAATATTACTCATGTATATCTTATATGATCACAAGGGAGCACCTAGTATTAGTATATGTTTTTTATTTAAAAGTCTTATTTTTGACATAAAAATAGAAATAAAAGTAAAGCTTGTATAAACCTATATAGAAAGTGGGGGAGATTATATATTTGGATACAGGTATATTTTGTAATCATTTACATGTAGGTGGTAAATTTATTTGAAATTAACTTCCATGAAGTCTGTTGATATTGGCAATCTACCATATACATGTATCTGGTTGTTATATGCATATATTTGTATTTCTCGTTCAGTTATTGGGGGGGGGGGGGGGGGGGGGGGGGGGTCTGAGGAAGCAGTAATAATTTAGCAAATTATGTTCCTGTTATACAATGTATACTGCTAATTATGTTAAGCTGACTATTAGATATTTTGTCTTTGTACTAGCTATTATCTGTTTGACTTCTATATATCTTCAGAAAAAAATTCTTAAAAATCCAGTTTTCGAATCAAAATTTTTTTTCTAGATGTTTATTAAATATATGATATATACGAACTCTAACAATTAATTTCAAAATTTTTGGTCCATTATTTAAATAGTTACCCATTAGGTCTCTATGTTAAATATATTTTCAAAAGTGTAGAAATCTGGATGGAGTGAAAACAAATAACAGACTGTACCATGTGACATAGGAAATTTAAATATTAAAGGACAACAACAATTGAGTATCACCTTAATGGTCAGTTAATGAGTAGCCTTTTAATATTTAAATGTCCTATGTCATATGGTACAATGAAATATAGTTGTATTGAAAGCACATGTCTGTTATTTTGTTTTGATGGTTGGGCTCTAACACTATTTGTGCACACTCCATCCAGATTTTTACAATTTAGAAAATATAATTAACATAGAGACCTAATGGGTACCTATTTAGCTCACCTTGCCAAAGGCAATGTGAGCTTTTGCCATCACTTGGCATCTGTCGTCTGTCGTCCATTAACTTTTCACATTTTAATCTTCTCCTCTGAAACCCCTTAGCCAAATGAATTGAAACTTGGTAGGGAGCATCTATGGAAGGTCCTCTGTAAAGACTGCTCATTTCTTCCCAATCTGTTGATAAATATGGCCACCACAAGCAATTCTTGTTTCTGATTGGTTGATTTCTAAAAAATCTTCTTTTCTGAAACTGCTTGGCCAAATGAACCGAAACTTGGTAGGAAGCATCTCTGGAAAGTCCTCTATAAAGATTGCTCAAAACAAAATGAAAGGTGAGTGACACAGGCTCAGCCCACTGAGCCTCTAGTTTAATAATAGACCAAAAATTAATCGTCAGAGTTCGTATATATCATATATTAATTAACATATGGAAAAAAAATTATTGATTTGAAAACTGGATTTTTAAGAAATTTTTTCTGAAGATTTATAGAAGTCAAACGGACTATAGTTACTATCTTATCCACAAAGCTTATTGTACATTAAATTGGGATCTTTCCCCCATTTTTAAGAGGTGAAGACTTTCTTATGTGTAAAACAACTTACAAGTATAACACAATGTTCACATGATAATGAATTTGTAAGAAAGGATATGGAAATTCAGGGCTATTTGCAACTCGTCTAGGTGAGTCATGGACTCATCACTTGTGTTAAGGACTCACCATTATTTACAAACAATAACAAAGAATACACTAGTTATACTCGTGATTTTTTGGTTGAGGATCATCAAAATTTTCCCCTACAATGATCTCTGCTAGATGTAAATAAATAAGAGTGACTATCCAACATTAAACTTGGACACAAATTAATGGGTTTTAAACTTGGACACAAATTAATGGGTTTGTTGTTAATTTGCTTTTTTAAATATATTTGTCTAATATTATACTTATAGATCAAAAACTTAAGAAAGAGCACCAGTCTCAGAGCTTACACTCATCAGAACCTGGAAGTCAATCAATTGAACCTCCAGGAGCTCGTAAAAGTATGAAATCAATCCCACCAGCTGATCCAGACTTAGAAATTGGTTCTATGGTAGAGGTAATGCAGGCTCCACCATTATATGGTGTTATACGATGGATTGGCTCACTACCTGATCAGAAGGAACCAACAAGACCTATTGCTGGATTAGAAATGGTGGGTTTTTTTCTCTTTAGAAATGTTTGTTCTAAAATATATTTTAAAATTGTTAGACAAATTTTTTCAATAAACATAGAAAAACATGATCTGTCAAAGCCTCTTAAACAGTTCAATACATTATTGACCTTGACCTCATTTTCATGGTCTACTGACTTAAATTTACAGTTCAACTTCAATACATTATTGACCTTGACCTCATTTTCATGGTCTACTGACTTAAATTTACATCAAGTTTGTGTGATTAAGTCAGTTTCTCTATTACCATACTACATTTACCTAGGCTCACCATATTTGGTCCACATTTTGATCATGGAACTGGAGGGTACAATTTCATTGTACATTGACTTAGTATATTTTTTTTTTAATATTTGATACTAACGATATGCAGGGGGCAGTCGGGACATAGATCTGTCTACACTTGTTTAAACTGATCTATCTTATATATCTTACAGGAAGAAGAGATTTCAGCAGGAACAGATGGAACTTTTAAGAAACTCCGTTATTTTTCATGTCCAGATAAAAAAGGCTTTTTTGTACCTCTTTATAAATGTAGGAAAGATAAACGTTTTGTTGATCAACATGGAAGAGGAGCTTTAGGGAACAATTTTGGAAGTTTTGAAACTCCAGATGTACATGGAAACATTTCACCTCCAGACTCCTTAAGTGAAAGTGAAATTGGACTAAAAATTTGTGGAAAACAAAAAGGAATTCAAGGTCACCATAACTCTTGTTATTTAGATGCCACACTCTTTGCTATGTTTTATTTTACAACTGTATATGATGGAATTCTGTATAGACCAAAACGTTCAGATGACCATCATGAATATGAAGAAGTTATTAATGTTTTAAAAGAAGGAATAGTTAATCCATTACGATGGTAAGGATTTAAGTATTACAGTTTAATACTACATAATGTAACATACAGTTTACACCAAAGTTTATTTATTTGTTAAAAAGAATGATTTAAGAAATCTGTTATTGTGACTAGAAGTTTACACATACAACCCACAAGTTCATTTATTAAGGGAATCTGCATGATAGGAGAGGGCATTGTGAAAATGTCCCTCTAATTTGAAAATGCAACCCATTCAGTAAAACAGAAGGGCACATTGAGTACATAGAATTATCCTTTGTGCACAGTAGTTGGAACCTTGTATGCACATACCGGTATGCTCATAAATTATCCCCGTTTTTCATTACAAAGGGTGCATTTAATCTCTTTTTGAAATATCTTAGGAGACAACCGTGTTCTTGATACAACCTCATGTGAAAAACTAATATCACTGACTTATATTTGAGCCATTTACTAGCTTGTTTTTATTATCTAGTTGTACCAGTACATTTTTATACCCCCACTCATAGAGAGGGGGCTATATTGCAATCACCTTGTCTGTCCGTCCGTTCACACTTTCATAACAGATATCTCAGCTTCTACTGGAAGAAATGATTTTATATTTGATATATGGCTTTGGCATGGTGACTTGTACCGTGTCTCCCCTTTCCAGGTTTACCGCACATCTACTTCCTGTTTACCGCGCGACTTAGAATTGTTCATGTTTGCCATAATGAAAACTTTCGTAACAGATATCTGAGCTTCTACTGGAAGAAATGATTTTATATTTGATATGTGGCTTTGGCATGGTGACTTGTACCGTGTCTCCCCTTTCCAGGTTTACTGCACATCTACTTCCTGTTTACCGTGTGACTTAGAATTTTTCATGTTTGCCATAATGAAAACTTTCGTAACAGATATCTCAGCTTCTACAGGAAGAAATGATTTTATATTTGATATGTGGCTTTGGCATTGTGACTTGTACCATGTCTCCCCTTTCCAGGCTTACCGCACATCTACTTCCTGTTTACCGTGTGACTTAGAATTTTTCATGTTTGCCATAATGAAAACTTTCGTAACAGATATCTCAGCTTCTACTGGAAGAAATGATTTTATATTTGATATATGGCTTTGGCATGGTGACTTGTACCGTGTCTCCCCTTTCCAGGTTTACTGCACATCTACTTCCTGTTTACCGTGCGACTTAGAATTTTTCATGTTTGCCATAATGAAAATTTTCGTAACAGATATCTCAGCTTCTACTGGAAGAAATGATTTTATATTTGATATATGGCTTTGGCATGGTGACTTGTACCGCGTCTCCCCTTTCCAGGTTTACCGCACATCTACTTCCTGTTTACCGCACGACTTAGAATTTTTCATGTTTGCCGTAATGAAAACTTTCGTAACAGATATCTCAGCTTCTACTGGAAGAAATGATTTTATATTTGATATGTGGCTTTGGCATGGTGACTTGTACCATGTCTCCCCTTTCCAGGCTTACCGCACATCTACTTCCTGTTTACCAAGCGACTTAGAATTTTTCATGTTTGCCGTAATGAAAACTTTCGTAACAGATATCTCAGCTTCTACTGGAAGAAATGATTTTATATTTGATATATGGCTTTGGCATGGTGACTTGTACCGTGTCTCCCCTTTCCAGGTTTACTGCACATCTACTTCCTGTTTACCATGTGACTTAAGAATTTTTCATGTTTTTATGGCATTTTCTGGTAATGAGTGTTGAGATATATACAAATTTGACACAAATGAACGAGTAGGGGTATTCTTAGCACGACGTAGCGTGCAACATCTTGATTTTGTTGCGGTTGTAACAATATTTACTAAAATAAATAAACTGGACTTTTTAGAAACAAAAATTTACTATGTTAGAGAAAATGGATTATATATTTTATATTTTTACTAATATTTTTTTAGCATGTTCTGGTCACCTCGAGTGTGGTAGATCATGCGTTTGATTCCCGGATGAGTCACACCAAAGACTATAAAATTGGTATTTGTTGCTTCTCTGCTAATCATTCAGCATTTAGGAGAAAGAGCAAAGACTGGTTGGTTCAGAATCAGGATAATGTGTTCGAGTGGAGGGACATGTCTACCCACGGACTGTTGTTTCAGTGAGCTAGCACAATAAAAATCCAAGCTTGTTGGTCTAGTACTACAAAGCAGACATTTTTTAGACATCATCATCTCATCGAATGTAACTTGTTCTCGCCATGATTGATATAGTTGAAAAATTACTCATTTGGTATTCAACAATAATCACTCACTCAATAATGACATTTTATTGATTTTTATTTTCGACAAATTGCAAAAACATCATTTAAGCATATCTTATTTAGTTCCTACTACTTTTTTCCAGTGTTATTTATTTAGTACATTTGTAGTTCCCCTTTTAAAAGGCCCACCCCCACCAAAGGTCACTCCTCTTATCAGGCCAGATCTTAGAAGAGGGGTACTACTGTACCAGCTAGTCATTCAAGTAGAGGGTACATGTACTTGTAGCACATACAAACACAAGAAATAAACGGGAGGAGGTGATAATATCATGAATATTGTTGGAATTAGTTTAAATTAACAAAAACTTAAACTTTAACCTCACTTCCAAGTTTACAGGTTTAGTACATCTGTATCTTAATCATCCTAAGAAAAGTTTGAAGATACCAGCGGGGTAATCTGAAGTTATAAAGTACAGTCAACACAATGGCCAACAAACAATCCACAAAATACTACACAGAAAACTCAAGATCAAGCAACACGAAAATGATCCAGAAAACTCAAGATCAAACAACACGAAAATGATCCACAAAATACTACACAGAAATTACAAATAAGTATTGAGCAACACGAATCCCATCAAAAACAAGGGGCGAACTCAGTTGTTCCGGAAGGCTAAGTAGTTCCTGCTCCACATGAGGCACCTGTCAAGTTACTCTGAATGCTAAGATTTAATATGTATACGTTGTATTGTTTTATTATTGTTTTAAGCTGTTTATATTTCTATTTACATGAGTTTTTATATTTGATTTATTGATTGATTGGTGTTTTGTGCCAGCTTTTGCAATATTTCAGTTATATCGTGTCGGTTTTTATATCTGTTAATATTGTGTCAGAATAAATAATTATGTTATTGTTTTACAGCCATTATTATGTTCGGGCAGATAAAGTGATGAAACTACGCCATCTACTGGATAGATTAGGAAATATACCTGGGATGATGAGTGAAGAAAAAGGTAAAATCTTAGAAATAATTGTTGATGTTTGAGTTATTTAAGGTTGAACGTTATAATAAAATATAAATATAGTGACGTTCTATGTAAACCACTGTATATTGTAATTTATGCCATTGTTTTAATATGTTTTTGGTTGTTTTTTTTGCATCACATTTATATAGAAATCATTGAAAAATTTTCATATCACAGTTATCCCTTAATAATATACAGTTATTTAATGGGAGTGCAAGCAAAAGATCAAAATATTTTTCCAGAGGTCTTTACCAATACCGAGGGAATAATATTTTCATTTACTTAGTAGACAGGTTCTGTACGTTAATCAAAATAGTCAAAAATACAAAATACCTAATAATAGCTTAAAAATTATAATTAGGTAATAATAAATATTATCATGTGGAAATACCAACAGAAAACTTCACAAATCATCAGTAATTAGTTTTATTACTATTAATGTATGTCACTTATATATTAACATGTAAAATTTACAGTTAAAATCAAAATATGCCACCACTGTCTTTCATTCCACTTACTGTTAAAATTATATAGTCAACTTGAATACTACTTCTGTAATATTTCTATATATTATATAGTCAACTTGAATACTACTTCTGTAATATTTCTATATATTATATAGTCAACTTGAATACTACTTCTGTAATATTTCTATATATTATATAGTCAACTTGAATACTACTTCTGTAATATTTCTATATATTATATAGTCAACTTGAATACTACTTCTGTAATATTTCTATATATTATATAGTCAACTTGAATACTACTTCTGTAATATTTCTATATATTATATAGTCAACTTGAATACTACTTCTGTAATATTTCTATATATTATATAGTCAACTTGAATACTACTTCTGTAATATTTCTATATATTATATAGTCAACTTGAATACTACTTCTGTAATATTTCTATATATTATATAGTCAACTTGAATACTACTTCTGTAATATTTCTATATATTATATAGTCAACTTGAATACTACTTCTGTAATATTTCTATATATTATATAGTCAACTTGAATACTACTTCTGTAATATTTCTATATATTATATAGTCAACTTGAATACTACTTCTGTAATATTTCTATATATTATATAGTCAACTTGAATACTACTTCTGTAATATTTCTATATATTATATAGTCAACTTGAATACTACTTCTGTAATATTTCTATATACTTGACCTTCTATTTTGTGTTCTGTTTCAGATCCAGAGGAGTTTTTAACATTACTTCTAGGACAGATTACTAAAGCAGATCCATTCCTTCAGATAAAGTAAGTTATTTATATTTATTGGATATCAGAATAAAAATCATACATTTAATTGGCTGAACACTCCACGTGACCTTCACTATTCCACGATATAGACTGGAATGCTGATATAGATCGGTCCAAAAACCGTGTATAGACTGGTACTACTGGTCTATACACAGATATTTGTTTGTTTACATTTTAATAAATTACAATGTTACTTATAATCTCATTTTATTTCTCATTATAAGTTGAACACCATTCAAACAATTGCTGTAGTCAATTCAATTTAGGTAATAACGATGGTGATAATGCCTAGGGAAACCTTCAATGATCCTGATTAAAAATTTCTATGCATTTATATTGTATGTGACAGATTCTGGTCTTCAATGCAATACACACAATAGTTACTGACATAGAGTGCAATATCAGTAACTATTATACAAATAGATAATGTATATATATTACTGATAGTGACTAATGTTATTTTGCATAAATTATATCCTTAAAAAATACATTAAAAACACTAATATTGTTGACAATTGTTGTTTAACTTATGTTTTTCAATATGCAACCTATGTCCTTCTGGCAGGATATTAAATACGCCCCTCAGAGATTGTTATAATAATCTGTGATGTCAGATAATAGCTCCAGCAAGAATTAAATTTAGTCAGACACTGTCCTGATCTGCAAAACATAGAAAATATCTTACTGGTGATATTGTTAGGAATGTATTGAAGCTAGCTATGCTAAATGAACGAGAGGGAAAATCCTATTCTAAAGTAGGGAATATTCAAATAAAAAAACAATACCTTTATTGCTGTTCTTCTCTTGGTAAGATGTCATTTTCTTAATGAATGATACAACTTTTAATGGAGATTACACAGTATGAAAAAAAAAAAAAAAAATTCTTTAATTTAATATATTTGATAATTTGTGCAGGTCTGTATAGGTACCATAAAAATGTGACTTTCATTGAATGTAAAGAATAGTTTAACTGATGTAACTATACATTCACGTTGAACATTTCAGGTCAGAGAATGCAGAGGAAAGTACACAGACGTACTTATTTCAGCTGTTTATGGAAAAAGATGAACGACTCCTTTTACCTACTACTCAACAATTGTTTGAACTATCTTTTCTTCAAAACAGATTAAAATTGAAAGAGGTACATATCTAAATTGTGTTTTTAAATAACAAATGTTCACCAAACATTACTTTATGCAAAAAGAATTTCAGAAGGAGAAAAATTCTAACATACTGTTAAAATATTCAGTTTTTATCATTATTCTGAAATGCTTTGTTAATAATTATAATAGCCATTTTCTTGAAAAGGAAGCATATTTGAGTGAGTAAGTAATTGTCGTTTAACACAAAGTGAGATTATTTTTCAGCTATATCATGTTAGAATTTAGTTCTGTTTTGATGGTGAGGATGCCTCCTTTGTATTGGATCAAAATGCAGAATTGCATTTTACATTGCTGTCTCCCCAGAGTTGTATTTTACATTGCTGTCTCCCCAGAGTTGTATTTTACATTGCTGTCTCCCCGGAGTTGTATTTTACATTGCTGTCTCCCCAGAGTTGTATTTTACATTGCTGTCTCCCCAGAGTTGTATTTTACATTGCTGTCTCCCCAGAGTTGTATTTTACTTTGCTGTCTCCCCAGAGTTGTATTTTACATTGCTGTCTCCTCAGAGTTATATTTTACATTGCTGTCTCCTCAGAGTTGTATTTTACATTGCTGTCTCTCCAGAGTTGTATTTTACATTGCTGTCTCCCCAGAGTTGTATTTTACATTGCTGTCTCCCCAGAGTTGTATTTTACCTTGCTGTCTCCCCAGAGTTGTATTTTACCTTGCTGTCTCCCCAGAGTTGTATTTTACATCGCTGTCTCCCCAGAGTTGTATTTTACATTGCTGTCTCCCCAGAGTTGTATTTTACATTGCTGTCTCCCCAGAGTTGTATTTTACATTGCTGTCTCCCCAGAGTTGTATTTTACATTGCCGTCTCTCCAGAGTTGTATTTTACATTGCTATCTCCCCAGAGTTGTATTTTACATCGCTGTCTCCCCAGAGTTGTATTTTACATTGCTGTCTCCCCAGAGTTGTATTTTACATTGCTGTCTCCCCGGAGTTGTATTTTACATTGCTGTCTCTCCAGAGTTGTATTTTACATTGCTGTCTCCCCAGAGTTGTATTTTACATTGCTGTCTCCCCAGAGTTGTATTTTACATTGCTGTCTCCCCAGAGTTGTATTTTACATTGCTGTCTCCCCAGAGTTGTATTTTACCTTGCTGTCTCCCCAGAGTTGTATTTTACATTGCTGTCTCCCCAGAGTTGTATTTTACATTGCTGTCTCCCCAGAGTTGTATTTTACATTGCTGTCTCCCCAGAGTTGTATTTTACATTGCTGTCTCCCCAGAGTTGTATTTTACATTGCTGTCTCTCCAGAGTTGTATTTTACATTGCTGTCTCCCCAGAGTTGTATTTTACATTGCTGTCTCCTTAGAGTTGTATTTTACATTGCTGTCTCCCCAGAGTTGTATTTTACATTGCTGTCTCCCCAGAGTTGTATTTTACATTGCTGTCTCCTTAGAGTTGTATTTTACATTGCTGTCTCCCCAGAGTTGTATTTTACCTTGCTGTCTCCCCAGAGTTGTATTTTACATTGCTGTCTCCCCAGAGTTGTATTTTACATTGCTGTCTCTCCAGAATTGTATTTTACATTGCTGTCTCCCCAGAGTTGTATTTTACATTGCTGTCTCCCCAGAGTTGTATTTTACATTGCTGTCTCCCCAGAGTTGTATTTTACATTGCTGTCTCCCCAGAGTTGTATTTTACATTGCTGTCTCTCCAGAGTTATATTTTACATTGCTGTCTCCCCAGAGTTGTATTTTACATTGCTGTCTCCCCATAGTTGTATTTTACATTGCTGTCTCCCCATAGTTGTATTTTACATTGCTGTCTCCCCATAGTTGTATTTTACATTGCTGTCTCCCCATAGTTGTATTTTACATTGCTGTCTCCCCAGAGTTGTATTTTACATTGCTGTCTCCCCAGAGTTGTATTTTACCTTGCTGTCTCCCCAGAGTTGTATTTTACATTGCTGTCTCCCCAGAGTTGTATTTTACATTGCTGTCTCCCCATAGTTGTATTTTACATTGCTGTCTCCCCATAGTTGTATTTTACATTGCTGTCTCCCCAGAGTTGTATTTTACATTGCTGTCTCCTCAGAGTTGTATTTTACATTGCTGTCTCCCCAGAGTTGTATTTTACATTGCTGTCTCTCCAGAGTTGTATTTTACCTTGCTGTCTCTCCAGAGTTGTATTTTACATTGCTGTCTCCCCAGAGTTGTATTTTACATTGCTGTCTCCCCAGAGTTGTATTTTACCTTGCTGTCTCCCCAGAGTTGTATTTTACATTGCTGTCTCCCCAAAGTTGTATTTTACATTGCTGTCTCCCCAGAGTTGTATTTTACATTGCTGTCTCCTCAGAGTTGTATTTTACATTGCTGTCTCTCCAGAGTTGTATTTTACTTTGCTGTCTCCCCAGAGTTGTATTTTACATTGCTGTCTCCTCAGAGTTGTATTTTACATTGCTGTCTCTCCAGAGTTGTATTTTACATTGCTGTCTCCCCAGAGTTGTATTTTACATTGCTGTCTCTCCAGAGTTGTATTTTACCTTGCTGTCTCCCCAGAGTTGTATTTTACCTTGCTGTCTCCCCAGAGTTGTATTTTACATTGCTGTCTCCCCAGAGTTGTATTTTACATTGCTGTCTCTCCGGAGTTGTATTTTACATTGCTGTCTCCTCAGAGTTGTATTTTACATTGCTGTCTCTCCAGAGTTGTATTTTACATTGCTGTCTCCTCAGAGTTGTATTTTACATTGCTGTCTCCCCAGAGTTGTATTTTACATTGCTGTCTCTCCAGAGTTGTATTTTACATTGCTGTCTCCCCAGAGTTGTATTTTACATTGCTGTCTCCCCAAAGTTGTATTTTACATTGCTGTCTCCCCAGAGTTGTATTTTACAACGCTGTCTCCCCAGAGTTGTATTTTACATTGCTGTCTCTCCAGAGTTGTATTTTACATTGCTGTCTCCCCAGAGTTGTATTTTACATTGCTGTCTCCCCAGAGTTGTATTTTACATTGCTGTCTCTCCAGAGTTGTATTTTACATTGCTGTCTCCCCAGAGTTGTATTTTACATTGCTGTCTCCCCAGAGTTGTATTTTACATTGCTGTCTCTCCAGAGTTGTATTTTACATTGCTGTCTCCCCAGAGTTGTATTTTACATTGCTGTCTCCCCAGAGGTGTATTTTACATTGCTGTCTCCCCAGAGTTGTATTTTACATTGCTGTCTCCCCAGAGTTGTATTTTACATTGCTGTCTCTCCAGAGTTGTATTTTACATTGCTGTCTCCCCAGAGTTGTATTTTACATTGCTGTCTCCCCAGAGTTGTATTTTACATTGCTGTCTCTCCAGAGTTGTATTTTACATTGCTGTCTCCCCAGAGTTGTATTTTACATTGCTGTCTCCCCAGAGTTGTATTTTACATTGCTGTCTCCCCAGAGTTGTATTTTACATTGCTGTCTCCCCAGAGTTGTATTTTACATTGCTGTCTCCCCAGAGTTGTATTTTACATTGCTGTCTCCCCAGAGTTGTATTTTACATCGCTGTCTCCCCAGATTTGTATTTTACATTGCTGTCTCCCCAGAGTTGTATTTTACATTGCTGTCTCCCCAGAGTTGTATTTTACATTGCTGTCTCCCCAGAGTTGTATTTTACATTGCTGTCTCCCCATAGTTGTATTTTACATTGCTGTCTCCCCAGAGTTGTATTTTACATTGCTGTCTCCCTAGAGTTGTATTTTACATTGCTGTCTCCCCATAGTTGTATTTTACCTTGCTGTCTCCCCAGAGTTGTATTTTACATTGCTGTCTCTCCAGAGTTGTATTTTACATTGCTGTCTCCCCATAGTTGTATTTTACCTTGCTGTCTCCCCAGAGTTGTATTTCACATTGCTGTCTCCTTAGAGTTGTATTTTACATTGCTGTCTCCCCAGAGTTGTATTTTACATTGCTGTCTCCCCAGAGTTGTATTTTACATTGCTGTCTCCCCAGAGTTGTATTTTACATTGCTGTCTCCCCAGAGTTGTATTTTACATTGCTGTCTCCCCATAGTTGTATTTTACATTGCTGCCTCCCCAGAGTTGTATTTTACATTGCTGTCTCCCCAGAGTTGTATTTTACCTTGCTGTCTCCCCAGAGTTGTATTTTACATTGCTGTCTCCCCAGAGTTGTATTTTACATTGCTGTCTCCCCAGAGTTGTATTTTATATTGCTGTCTCCCCAGAGTTGTATTTTACATTGCTGTCTCCCCAGAGTTGTATTTTACATTGCTGTCTCCCCAGAGTTGTATTTTACATTGCTGTCTCCCCAGAGTTGTATTTTACATTGCTGTCTCCCCAGAGTTGTATTTTACATTGCTGTCTCCCCAGAGTTGTATTTTACATTGCTGTCTCCCCAGAGTTGTATTTTACATTGCTGTCTCCCCAGAGTTGTATTTTACATTGCTGTCTCCCCATAGTTGTATTTTACATTGCTGTCTCCCCAGAGTTGTATTTTACCTTGCTGTCTCCCCAGAGTTGTATTTTACATTGCTGTCTCTCCAGAGTTGTATTTTACATTGCTGTCTCCCCAGAGTTGTATTTTACATTGCTGTCTCCCCAGAGTTGTATTTTACCTTGCTGTCTCCCCAGAGTTGTATTTTACCTTGCTGTCTCCCCAGAGTTGTATTTTACATTGCTGTCTCCCCAGAGTTGTATTTTACATTGCTGTCTCCCCAGAGTTGTATTTTACATTGCTGTCTCCCCAGAGTTGTATTTTACATTGCTGTCTCCCCAGAGTTGTATTTTACATTGCTGTCTCCCCAGAGTTGTATTTTACATTGCTGTCTCCCTAGAGTTGTATTTTACATTGCTGTCTCCCCATAGTTGTATTTTACATTGCTGTCTCCCCAGAGTTGTATTTTACCTTGCTGTCTCCCCAGAGTTGTATTTTACATTGCTGTCTCTCCAGAGTTGTATTTTACATTGCTGTCTCCCCAGAGTTGTATTTTACCTTGCTGTCTCCCCAGAGTTGTATTTTACATTGCTGTCTCCCCAGAGTTGTATTTTACATTGCTGTCTCCCCAGAGTTGTATTTTACATTGCTGCCTTCCCAGAGTTGTATTTTACATTGCCGTCTCCCCAGAGTTGTATTTTACATTGCTGTCTCCCCAGAGTTGTATTTTACTTTGCTGTCTCCCCAGAGTTGTATTTTACATTGCTGTCTCCTCAGAGTTGTATTTTACATTGCTGTCTCTCCAGAGTTGTATTTTACATTGCTGTCTCCCCAGAGTTGTATTTTACATTGCTGTCTCCCCAGAGTTGTATTTTACATTGCTGTCTCCTCAGAGTTGTATTTTACATTGCTGTCTCTCCAGAGTTGTATTTTACATTGCTGTCTCCTTAGAGTTGTATTTTACATTGCTGTCTCCCCAGAGTTGTATTTTACATTGCTGTCTCCCCAGAGTTGTATTTTACATTGCTGTCTCCCCAGAGTTGTATTTTACATTGCTGTCTCCCCAGAGTTGTATTTTACATTGCTGTCTCCCTAGAGTTGTATTTTACATTGCTGTCTCCCCATAGTTGTATTTTACATTGCTGTCTCCCCAGAGTTGTATTTTACCTTGCTGTCTCCCCAGAGTTGTATATTACATTGCTGTCTCTCCAGAGTTGTATTTTACATTGCTGTCTCCCCAGAGTTGTATTTTACCTTGCTGTCTCCCCAGAGTTGTATTTTACATTGCTGTCTCCCCAGAGTTGTATTTTACATTGCTGTCTCCCCAGAGTTGTATTTTACATTGCTGCCTTCCCAGAGTTGTATTTTACATTGCCGTCTCCCCAGAGTTGTATTTTACATTGCTGTCTCCCCAGAGTTGTATTTTACTTTGCTGTCTCCCCAGAGTTGTATTTTACATTGCTGTCTCCTCAGAGTTGTATTTTACATTGCTGTCTCTCCAGAGTTGTATTTTACATTGCTGTCTCCCCAGAGTTGTATTTTACATTGCTGTCTCCCCAGAGTTGTATTTTACATTGTTGTCTCCTCAGAGTTGTATTTTACATTGCTGTCTCTCCAGAGTTGTATTTTACATTGCTGTCTCCTTAGAGTTGTATTTTACATTGCTGTCTCCCCAGAGTTGTATTTTACATTGCTGTCTCTCCAGAGTTGTATTTTACATTGCTGTCTCCCCGGAGTTGTATTTTACATTGCTGTCTCCCCAGAGTTGTATTTTACATTGCTGTCTCCCCAGAGTTGTATTTTACATTGCTGTCTCCCCAGAGTTGTATTTTACATTGCTGTCTCCTTAGAGTTTTATTTTACATTGCTGTCTCCCCAGAGTTGTATTTTACATTGCTGTCTCCCCATAGTTGTATTTTACATTGCTGTCTCCCCAGAGTTGTATTTTACATTGCTGTCTCCCCAGAGTTGTATTTTACTTTGCTGTCTCCCCAGAGTTGTATTTTACATTGCTGTCTCCCCAGAGTTGTATTTTACTTTGCTGTCTCCCCAGAGTTGTATGTTACATTGCTGTCTCCCCAGAGTTGTATTTTACATTGCTGTCTCCCCGGAGTTGTATTTTACATTGCTGTCTCCTCAGAGTTGTATTTTACATTGCTGTCTCTCCAGAGTTGTATTTTACATTGCTGTCTCCCCAGAGTTGTATTTTACATTGCTGTCTCCTTAGAGTTGTATTTTACATTGCTGTCTCCCCAAAGTTGTATTTTACATTGCTGTCTCCCCAGAGTTGTATTTTACATTGCTGTCTCCCCAGAGTTGTATTTTACATCGCTGTCTCCCCAGAGTTGTATTTTACCTTGCTGTCTCCCTAGAGTTGTATTTTACATTGCTGTCTCCCCATAGTTGTATTTTACATTGCTGTCTCCCCAGAGTTGTATTTTACCTTGCTGTCTCCCCAGAGTTGTATTTTACATTGCTGTCTCTCCAGAGTTGTATTTTACATTGCTGTCTCCCCAGAGTTGTATTTTACCTTGCTGTCTCCCCAGAGTTGTATTTTACATTGCTGTCTCCCCAGAGTTGTATTTTACATTGCTGTCTCCCCAGAGTTGTATTTTACATTGCTGCCTTCCCAGAGTTGTATTTTACATTGCCGTCTCCCCAGAGTTGTATTTTACATTGCTGTCTCCCCAGAGTTGTATTTTACTTTGCTGTCTCCCCAGAGTTGTATTTTACATTGCTGTCTCCTCAGAGTTGTATTTTACATTGCTGTCTCTCCAGAGTTGTATTTTACATTGCTGTCTCCCCAGAGTTGTATTTTACATTGCTGTCTCCCCAGAGTTGTATTTTACATTGTTGTCTCCTCAGAGTTGTATTTTACATTGCTGTCTCTCCAGAGTTGTATTTTACATTACTGTCTCCTTAGAGTTGTATTTTACATTGCTGTCTCCCCAGAGTTGTATTTTACATTGCTGTCTCTCCAGAGTTGTATTTTACATTGCTGTCTCCCCGGAGTTGTATTTTACATTGCTGTCTCCCCAGAGTTGTATTTTACATTGCTGTCTCCCCAGAGTTGTATTTTACATTGCTGTCTCCCCAGAGTTGTATTTTACATTGCTGTCTCCTTAGAGTTTTATTTTACATTGCTGTCTCCCCAGAGTTGTATTTTACATTGCTGTCTCCCCATAGTTGTATTTTACATTGCTGTCTCCCCAGAGTTGTATTTTACATTGCTGTCTCCCCAGAGTTGTATTTTACTTTGCTGTCTCCCCAGAGTTGTATTTTACATTGCTGTCTCCCCAGAGTTGTATTTTACTTTGCTGTCTCCCCAGAGTTGTATTTTACATTGCTGTCTCCCCAGAGTTGTATTTTACATTGCTGTCTCCCCGGAGTTGTATTTTACATTGCTGTCTCCTCAGAGTTGTATTTTACATTGCTGTCTCTCCAGAGTTGTATTTTACATTGCTGTCTCCCCAGAGTTGTATTTTACATTGCTGTCTCCCCAGAGTTGTATTTTACATTGCTGTCTCCCCAAAGTTGTATTTTACATTGCTGTCTCCCCAGAGTTGTATTTTACATTGCTGTCTCCCCAGAGTTGTATTTTACATCGCTGTCTCCCCAGAGTTGTATTTTACCTTGCTGTCTCTCCAGAGTTGTATTTTACATTGCTGTCTCCCCAGAGTTGTATTTTACATTGCTGTCTCTCCAGAGTTGTATTTTACATTGCTGTCTCCCCAGAGTTGTATTTTACATTGCTGTCTCTCCAGAGTTGTATTTTACATTGCTGTCTCCCCAGAGTTGTATTTTACATTGCTGTCTCTCCAGAGTTGTATTTTACATTGCTGTCTCCCCAGAGTTGTATTTTACACTGCTGTCTCCCCAGAGTTGTATTTTACATTGCTGTCTCCCCAGAGTTGTATTTTACATTGCTGTCTCCCCAGAGTTGTATTTTACATTGCTGTCTCTCCAGAGTTGTATTTTACATTGCTGTCTCTCCAGAGTTGTATTTTACATTGCTGTCTCCCCAGAGTTGTATTTTACATTGCTGTCTCCCCAGAGTTGTATTTTACATTGCTGTCTCCCCAGAGTTGTATTTTACATTGCTGTCTCCCCAGAGTTGTATTTTACCTTGCTGTCTCCCCAGAGTTGTATTTTACATTGCTGTCTCCCCAGAGTTGTATTTTACATTGCTGTCTCCTCAGAGTTGTATTTTACATTGCTGTCTCCCCAGAGTTGTATTTTACCTTGCTGTCTCCCCAGAGTTGTATTTTACCTTGCTGTCTCTCCAGAGTTGTATTTTACCTTGCTGTCTCCCCAGAGTTGTATTTTACCTTGCTGTCTCCCCAGAGTTGTATTTTACATTGCTGTCTCCCCGAGTTGTATTTTACATTGCTGTCTCCTCAGAGTTGTATTTTACATTGCTGTCTCTCCAGAGTTGTATTTTACATTGCTGTCTCCCCAGAGTTTTATTTTACCTTGCTGTCTCCCCAGAGTTGTATTTTACATTGCTGTCTCCTCAGAGTTGTATTTTACATTGCTGTCTCTCCAGAGTTGTATTTTACATTGCTGTCTCCCCAGAGTTGTATTTTACATTGCTGTCTCCCCAGAGTTGTATTTTACATTGCTGTCTCCCCAGAGTTGTATTTTACATTGCTGTCTCCCCGGAGTTGTATTTTACATTGCTGTCTCCCCAGAGTTGTATTTTACATTGCTGTCTCCCCAGAGTTGTATTTTACATCGCTGTCTCCCCAGAGTTGTATTTTACATTGCTGTCTCCCCAGAGTTGTATTTTACATTGCTGTCTCCCCATAGTTGTATTTTACCTTGCTGTCTCCCCAGAGTTGTATTTTACATTGCTGTCTCCTCAGAGTTGTATTTTACATTGCTGTCTCTCCAGAGTTGTATTTTACATTGCTGTCTCCCCAGAGTTGTATTTTACATCGCTGTCTCCCCGGAGTTGTATTTTACATTGCTGTCTCCTTAGAGTTGTATTTTACATTGCTGTCTCCCCAGAGTTGTATTTTACCTTGCTGTCTCCCCAGAGTTGTATTTTACATTGCTGTCTCCCCAGAGTTGTATTTTACATTGCTGTCTCCCCAGAGTTGTATTTTACATTGCTGTCTCCCCAATTTCCTTGATGGTTAAGTATAATTTACGTTTTGGTATTACTTTTGCAGCGACCTTCCTGTTTAATTATACAAATGCCTAGATTTGGTAAAGATTTTAAGATGTACAGACGGATAGTCCCTAGTATAGAATTAGATATAACTGATGTATTAGAAAAAGGTAGGATTGATCTGTGTAAATTTATTTGTTGTGATTTACTGAGGGGACAAAAAGGATTTTCCTTTAGAATGTACACAACTGATGTGACTGTATGTATTTTGTGAATGAAATTATTATATTACATTCCCCGTCCATTAACTATAGTTGTCCCTGCCCCTTCATAGAATGGGAAAGGTGACTTAGTTTGATCATGACTGCATTGTAGTGTATATTCTAAATTAAAGTTAGAGAATACTGAAGGGGCAATCAAAAATGGATAATCCAGAGAAACTAGCAACATAGGGTGCACAAAACGAAGAAAATCAAAGCAAAAACAAACACAATATGTGTTGGACACCACTATGCACAAACAAACATAAATAACGTAAATAAGACTTGATCCCTCCTACAAACAATTGGAGGTAAAGACAAACAGAACATCGTTTTTATGCGGAAATCGTAACGGACATCACAACACGGAACTCAGAACTTAAAGACATTATGAATAGTTCAAGATTTTTGGGGAATTTTGTTTCCACATTAACTTGATAATAATATGAACAGGTATAGAATGATAGATGATAAAGTATTAAGAGTACATAGACATCAGCTTTGAAGTAGAACTTTTTAATATTTTAGTTTTCTTATAGATACTTTATATTTTTGTTAAGATAATAGTGAGGGAATACAATAACAAAACAGGTCACTCAGACTTTGATTTTCAATCCAAGGGTAGATAACTGTTTTTTGCATCATGTAATTGTGAAATCAGATTTGCATTACAACTTTTGGGTATTTTTAATGCAACTTTGACATGGCATCAACAGCATTAGTATATTTTGAAGCGTTATGATCATTTCGATGTATACTTTTTAAGTCAAGTGAAAATAATGTGACAAATTGTGTAGGTTTATTAATATCTTCTTCGAAAGAAGTCGGACAATTTAATTGCAAAAAAATGTACTTGTAACAAATGACTGTTTTGATTACATTTCAGCACCCAGAGAATGTAATATATGTGGAGATTTAGCTTGTTATGAATGTAGAGAGTGCTATAACACTCATGGTGATGGATTAAACACAATAGCATTCTGTAAACCATGTAAAGATAGGGTAAATACATATAAATTTATTTTAGAGTCACGTGTCATTTTATACGTGTTTTGATTGGTTTAAAAAGTTAAGGTTATTTGTCAATGAATGGAATCTAAGAATAGACATCGTTCTCAAGGTGTTGTGTGCCGCCGATTGAGGTTATTTCTTCATGAACCGAAAAAAAAATTCTATCAATCCTTGAGTAGCTTAGGATTTTATTCAATTTTTATTATGAAAGCTGCAAAATAAATAGACTATTTGCACATTTCCAACTTCGATTCTGAAATTATGCAATTTACAAGAGTTATTTCCCTTTGATATTTGAAAAATGGTCCCCTTTCATGCAAAGTTCAATGAAAATAATATATATATTTTCCCATGATCTGTACAACATTTTAATATTGTAACAATTTGTCAGTTTTCTATTTGCTATAAAATTATCCTCAGATTTTTTTTACAAATATCTACAAATTATGAAAAAATTATATTCAGATTCGTTGTCCTTTACTTTGCTCTTGCTAAAATAGGTACCATTTTCCGTTTGTAAGGTAAATAGCTCATATGAAAAAGGTATAAAAAACACATAATTTTAGAATCAAATCTGGAATGTGTAAAAGATCTATTGAGAATGATCAAGTTATATTAGTTTATTGATCAATCTTATCTGAATTATAACTATATAAATAATGCACTATTCTTTTGTGAATCAATAAACACATGATACACATATATATTTTGATGTTACAAATTTGAATTGAAAATTTTATTTTCATAATGCACAATTACAGAGGAATCGTATCAATTTCTGTAAACAAAAGTAACCTATAAATATGAAATCTCTTAAAAGTCACTTGGAAAAATTGAAGACATTTTCTATACTCATAATTTGTTTAACTGTTTGATGAGAATATTTAATAAAAATTATTGGCTGTTTTAACTCACTAAAGTGTATACAGTCATGCCTATATATAAAGAAGACGGAACCTGAAAATGTGGCCTTTATGATCTGTTGTCATTAGTTCACCTGGACCAAAGGTCCATGTGAACTATTGCCATCACTTGGCGTCCGTCGTCTGTCGTCTGTCGTCTGTAAACTTTTCACATTTCAAGCTTCTTCTCCGAAACCACTTGGCCGATTGGAACCGAACTTAGCAGGAATGTTCCTTGGATGGTCCTCTACAAAGTTACTGTTTTTCGTTCCAGTCGGATATTCAATATGGTTGCCAGGGCCAATAATATGCTCTGATTGGCTGAAATTTCAAAGATCTTCTTCTCTGAAACTAATGAACTGACTGAACCCAAACTGTAAAGGAATGATCATTGGAATGTCCTTTACCAAGTTACTGTTTTTTATGCCGATCGGAAATCCAAGATGGCCGCCATCGCAGGACATAGATTAACATTGGACCCTATGGGAAAATGTTCAAATGCCTTCTTCTCAGAAACTACAAATATTATTAAAGCCAAACTGTACATGAATGTTCATTGGATGGTCCTCTACAATCTTAAGGTTTTTTGTTCCGATATGAAATTCAAAATGGCGGCTACGGCAGGACTTAGTTTAACATTGGACCCTATAGGAAAAATGTTTCAAAATGCTTCTTCTCTGAAATCACTTGGACAGTTGAAACCAAACTGCCCAGGAATGATCATTGGAAGGTCCTCTACAAATATTCTGTTTTTTATGCCGGTCGGAAATCCAAGATGGCCGCCACCGCAGGACATAGATTAACATTGGACCCTATGGGAAAATATTCAAATGCCTTCTACTCAGAAACTACAAATATGATTAAAGCCAAACTGTACATGAATGTTCATTAGATGGTCCTCTACAAACTTTACGTTTTTTGTTCCGGTAGGAAATTCAAAATGGCGGCTACGGCAGGACTTAGTTTAACATTGGACCCTATGGGAAAAATGTTTCAAAACGCTTCTTCTCTGAAACCACTTGGATAATTGAAACCAAACTGCCTAGGAATGATCATTGGAAGGTCCTCTAGAAATTCTATGTTTTTTATGCCGATCGGAAATCCAAGATGGCCGCCACCGCAGGACATAGATTAACATTGGACCCTATGGGAAAATGTTCAAATGCCTTCTTCTCAGAAACTACAAATATGATTAAAGCCAAACTGTACATGAATGTTCATTGGATGGTCCTCTACAATCTTAAGGTTTTTTGTTCCGATATGAAATTCAAAATGGCGGCTACGGCAGGACTTAGTTTAACATTGGACCCTATGGGAAAAATGTTTCAAAATGCTTCTTCTCTGAAACCACTTGGACAGTTGAAACCAAACTGCCCAGGAATGATCATTGGAAGGTCCTCTACAAATTTTATGTTTTTTATGCCGATCGGAAATCCAAGATGGCCGCCACCGCAGGACATAGATTAACATTGGACCCTATGGGAAAATATTCAAATGCCTTCTACTCAGAAACTACAAATATGATTAAAGCCAAACTGTACATGAATGTTCATTAGATGGTCCTCTACAAACTTTACGTTTTTTGTTCTGGTATGAAATTCAAAATGGCGGCTACGGCAGGACTTAGTTTAACATTGGACCCTATGGGAAAAATGTTTCAAAACGCTTCTTCTCTGAAACCACTTGGATAATTGAAACCAAACTGCCTAGGAATGATCATTGGAAGGTCCTCTAGAAATTCTATGTTTTTTATGCCGATCGGAAATCCAAGATGGCCACCACCGCAATACATAGATTAACATTGGACCCTATGGGAAAATGTTCAAATGCCTTCTTCTCAGAAACTACAAATATTATTAAAGCCAAACTGTACATGAATGTTCATTGGATGGTCCTCTACAAACTTTACGTTTTTTGTTCCGATAAGAAATTCAAAATGGCGGCTACGGCAGGACTTAGTTTAACATTGGACCCTATGGGAAAAATGTTTCAAAACGCTTCTTCTCTGAAACCACTAGAACAGTTGAAACCAAACTGCCCAGGAATGATCATTGGAAGGTCCTCTACAAAGTTTCTGTTTTTTTATGCCGATCGGAAATTCAAGATGGCCGCCACCGCAGGACATAGATTAACATTGGACCCTATGGGAAAATGTTCAAATGCCTTCTTCTCAGAAACTACAAATATGATTAAAGCCAAACTGTACATGAATGTTCATTGGATGATCCTCTACAAACAATACGTTTTTTGTTCCGATATGAAATTCAAAATGGCGGCTACGGCAGGACTTAGTTTAACATTGGACCCTATGGGAAAAATGTTTCAAAACGCTTCTTCTCTGAAACCACTAGAACAGTTGAAACCAAACTGCCCAGGAATGATCATTGGAAGGTCCTCTACAAATTTTATGTTTTTTATGCCGATCGGAAATCCAAGATGGCCGCCACCGCAATACATAGATTAACATTGGACCCTATGGTAAAATGTTCAAATGCCTTCTTCTCAGAAACTACAAATATTATTAAAGCCAAACTGTACATGAATGTTCATTGGATGGTCCTCTACAAACTTTAGGTTTTTTGTTCCGATATGAAATTCAAAATGGCGGCTACGGCAGGACTTAGTTTAACATTGGACCCTATGGGGAAAATGTTTCAAAACGCTTCTTCTCTGAAACCACTTGGACAATTGAATCCAAACTGCCCAGGAATGATCATTGGAAGGTCCTCTACAAAGTTTCTGTTTTTTTATGCCGATCGAAAATTCAAGATGGCCACCACCGCAGGACATAGATTAACATTGGACCCTATGGGAAAATGTTCAAATGCCTTCTTCTCAGAAACTACAAATATGATTAAAGCCAAACTGTCCATATGTGTGTACATTGGATGGTCCTCTACAAACTTTACGTTTTTTGTTCCGATATGAAATTCAAAATGGCGGCTACGGCAGGACTTAGTTTAACATTGGACCCTATGGGAAAAATGTTTCAAAATGCTTCTTCTCTGAAACCACTTGGACAGTTGAAACCAAACTACCCAGGAATGATCATTGGAAGGTCCTCTGTTTTTTATGCCGATCGGAAATCCAAGATGGCTGCCACCACAGGTCATAGTATTAACACAGAACCATATGGGGAAAATACAGAAATATATTCTTCTCTGAAGCTATTGCACTGATTGATCCTAAACTGTGCATCAATCATTGGAAGGTCCTTTACAAACTTTGTGTTTTTTATGTTGATCGTAATTCCAAGATGACGCAGGACATAGTTTTTACATAGGACCAATTGGGTTTTTTTTATTACCAGGTGAACGATACAGGCTCTTGAGAGCCTCTGGTTTATATACAGATTAAAATTATTAATGGGGAAAATGAGACTGTCCTTTATAGACAGTGATTTGTTGTATAGAGGTTCCCCTGTACTTCAGTAATGACAATAATTATCATGTCATAATTAATATATAAGATACAGTCTGATTAGTTGGGGAGATATGAAGAATTGTGATTATAAATCTGTTATAATGGTTAAATAAAGGTACAATAGAATGAAAAACTAAATCTACCATACTGTCAGAACAGCTAAAAATACCATACTGTCAGAACAGCTAAAAATACCATACTGTCAGAACAGCTAAAAATACCATACTGTCAGAACAGCTAAAAATACCATACTGTCAGAACAGCTAAAAATACCATACTGTCAGAACAGCTAAAAATACCATACTGTCAGAACAGCTAAAAATACCATACTGTCAGAACAGCTAAAAATACCATACTGTCAGAACAGCTAAAAATACCATACTGTCAGAACAGTTAAAAATACCATACTGTCAGAATAGCTAAAAATACCATACTGTCAGAACAGCTAAAAATACCATACTGTCAGAACAGCTAAAAATACCATACTGTCAGAACAGCTAAAAATACTATACTGTCAGAACAGCTAAAAATACCATTCTGTCAGAACAGCTAAAAATACCATACTGTCAGAACAGCTAAAAATACCATACTGTCAGAACAGCTAAAAATACCATACTGTCAGAACAGCTAAAAATACCATACTGTCAGAACAGCTAAAAATACCATACTGTCAGAACAGCTAAAAATACCATACTGTCAGAACAGTTAAAAATACCATACTGTCAGAACAGCTAAAAATACCATACTGTCAGAACAGCTAAAAATACCATACTGTCAGAACAGCTAAAAATACCATACTGTCAGAACAGCTAAAAATACCATACTGTCAGAACAGTTAAAAATACCATACTGTCAGAACAGCTAAAAATACCATACTGTCAGAACAGTTAAAACTACCATACTGTCAGAACAGCTAAAAATATCATACTGTCAGAACAGCTAAAAATACCATACTGTCAGAACAGCTAAAAATACCATACTGTCAGAACAGCTAAAAATACCATACTGTCAGAACAGCTAAAAATACCATACGGGCAAGGACAGCTAAAAATACCATACTGTCAGAACAGCTAAAAATACCATACTGTCAGAACAGCTAAAAATACCATACTGTCAGAACAGCTAAAAATACCATACTGTCAGAACAGCTAAAAATACCATACGGGCAAGGACAGCTAAAAATACCATACTGTCAGAACAGCTAAAAATACCATACTGTCAGAACAGCTAAAAATACCATACTGTCAGAACAGCTAAAAATACCATACTGTCAGAACAGTTAAAACTACCATACTGTCAGAACAGCTAAAAATATCATACTGTCAGAACAGCTAAAAATACCATACTGTCAGAACAGCTAAAAATACCATACTGTCAGAACAGCTAAAAATACCATACTGTCAGAACAGCTAAAAATACCATACTGTCAGAACAGTTAAAACTACCATACTGTCAGAACAGCTAAAAATACCATACTGTCAGAACAGCTAAAAATACCATACTGTCAGAACAGCTAAAAATACCATACTGTCAGAACAGTTAAAACTACCATACTGTCAGAACAGCTAAAAATACCATACTGTCAGAACAGCTAAAACTACCATACTGTCAGAACAGCTAAAAATACCATACGGGCAGAACAGCTAAAAATACCATATTGTCAGAACAGCTAAAAATACCATACTGTCAGAACAGTTAAAACTACCATACTGTCAGAACAGCTAAAAATACCATACTGTCAGAACAGCTAAAAATACCATACTGTCAGAACAGTTAAAACTACCATACTGTCAGAACAGCTAAAAATACCATACTGTTAGAACAGCTAAAAATACCATACTGTCAGAACAGCTAAAAATACCATACTGTCAGAACAGCTAAAAATACCATACTGTCAGAACAGCTAAAAATACCATACTGTCAGAACAGCTAAAAATACCATACTGTCAGAACAGCTAAAAATACCATACTGTCAGAACAGCTAAAAATACCATACTGTCAGAACAGCTAAAAATACCATACGGGCAAGGACAGCTAAAAATACCATACTGTCAGAACAGCTAAAAATACCATACTGTCAGAACAGCTAAAAATACCATACTGTCAGAACAGCTAAAAATACCATACTGTCAGAACAGTTAAAACTACCATACTGTCAGAACAGCTAAAAATATCATACTGTCAGAACAGCTAAAAATACCATACTGTCAGAACAGCTATAAATACCATACTGTCAGAACAGCTAAAAATACCATACTGTCAGAACAGCTAAAAATACCATACTGTCAGAACAGTTAAAACTACCATACTGTCAGAACAGCTAAAAATACCATACTGTCAGAACAGCTAAAAATACCATACTGTCAGAACAGCTAAAAATACCATACTGTCAGAACAGTTAAAACTACCATACTGTCAGAACAGCTAAAAATACCATACTGTCAGAACAGCTAAAACTACCATACTGTCAGAACAGCTAAAAATACCATACGGGCAGAACAGCTAAAAATACCATATTGTCAGAACAGCTAAAAATACCATACTGTCAGAACAGTTAAAACTACCATACTGTCAGAACAGCTAAAAATACCATACTGTCAGAACAGCTAAAAATACCATACTGTCAGAACAGTTAAAACTACCATACTGTCAGAACAGCTAAAAATACCATACTGTTAGAACAGCTAAAAATACCATACTGTCAGAACAGCTAAAAATACCATACTGTCAGAACAGCTAAAAATACCATACTGTCAGAACAGCTAAAAATACCATACTGTCAGAACAGCTATAAATACCATACTGTCAGAACAGCTAAAAATACCATACTGTTAGAACAGTTAAAACTACCATACTGTCAGAACAGCTAAAAATACCATACGGGCAGAACAGCTAAAAATACCATACTGTCAGAACAGCTAAAAATACCATACTGTCAGAACAGTTAAAACTACCATACTGTCAGAACAGCTAAAAATACCATACTGTCAGAACAGCTAAAAATACCATACTGTCAGAACAGTTAAGACTACCATACTGTCAGAACAGCTAAAAATACCATACGGGCAGAACAGCTAAAAATACCATACTGTCAGAACAGCTACAAATACCATACTGTCAGAACAGTTAAAACTACCATACTGTCAGAACAGCTAAAAATACCATACTGTCAGAACAGCTAAAAATACCATACTGTCAGAACAGCTAAAAATACCATATTGTCAGAACAGCTAAAAATACCATACGGGCAAGGACAGCTAAAAATACCATACTGTCAGAACAGCTAAAAATACCATACTGTCAGAACAGCTAAAAATACCATACTGTCAGAACAGTTAAGACTACCATACTGTCAGAACAGCTAAAAATACCATACGGGCAGAACAGCTAAAAATACCATACTGTCAGAACAGCTACAAATACCATACTGTCAGAACAGTTAAAACTACCATACTGTCAGAACAGCTAAAAATACCATACTGTCAGAACAGCTAAAAATACCATACTGTCAGAACAGCTAAAAATACCATATTGTCAGAACAGCTAAAAATACCATACGGGCAAGGACAGCTAAAAATACCATACTGTCAGAACAGCTAAAAATACCATACTGTCAGAACAGCTAAAAATACCATACTGTCAGAACAGCTAAAAATACCATACTGTCAGAACAGCTAAAAATACCATACGGGCAAGGACAGCTAAAAATACCATACTGTCAGAACAGCTAAAAATACCATACTGTCAGAACAGCTAAAAATACCATACTGTCAGAACAGCTAAAAATACCATACTGTCAGAACAGCTAAAAATACCATACTGTCAGAACAGTTAAAACTACCATACTGTCAGAACAGCTAAAAATACCATACGGGCAGAACAGCTAAAAATACCATACTGTCAGAACAGCTAAAAATACCATACTGTCAGAACAGTTAAAACTACCATACTGTCAGAACAGCTAAAAATACCATACGGGCAAGGACAGCTAAAAATACCATACTGTCAGAACAGCTAAAAATACCATACTGTCAGAACAGCTAAAAATACCATACTGTCAGAACAGTTAAGACTACCATACTGTCAGAACAGCTAAAAATACCATACGGGCAGAACAGCTAAAAATACCATACTGTCAGAACAGCTACAAATACCATACTGTCAGAACAGTTAAAACTACCATACTGTCAGAACAGCTAAAAATACCATACTGTCAGAACAGCTAAAAATACCATACTGTCAGAACAGCTAAAAATACCATATTGTCAGAACAGCTAAAAATACCATACGGGCAAGGACAGCTAAAAATACCATACTGTCAGAACAGCTAAAAATACCATACTGTCAGAACAGCTAAAAATACCATACTGTCAGAACAGCTAAAAATACCATACTGTCAGAACAGCTAAAAATACCATACGGGCAAGGACAGCTAAAAATACCATACTGTCAGAACAGCTAAAAATACCATACTGTCAGAACAGCTAAAAATACCATACTGTCAGAACAGCTAAAAATACCATACTGTCAGAACAGCTAAAAATACCATACTGTCAGAACAGTTAAAACTACCATACTGTCAGAACAGCTAAAAATACCATACGGGCAGAACAGCTAAAAATACCATACTGTCAGAACAGCTAAAAATACCATACTGTCAGAACAGTTAAAACTACCATACTGTCAGAACAGCTAAAAATACCATACGGGCAAGGACAGCTAAAAATACCATACTGTCAGAACAGCTAAAAATACCATACTGTCAGAACAGCTAAAAATACCATACTATCAGAACAGTTAAAACTACCATACTGTCAGAACAGCTAAAAATACCATACGGGCAGAACAGCTAAAAATACCATACTGTCAGAACAGCTAAAAATACCATACTGTCAGAACAGTTAAAACTACCATACTGTCAGAACAGCTAAAAATACCATACTGTCAGAACAGCTAAAAATACCATACTGTCAGAACAGCTAAAAATACCATACTGTCAGAACAGCTAAAAATACCATACGGGCAAGGACAGCTAAAAATACCATACTGTCAGAACAGTTAGAATTATGATCGAACAATTGTAGAAACACAGGCAAAATATATACCCCTAACACACATATACATGAATGATTGAGTAAAATGTTTATTCCAAGTTAGACAGTGGGTTATATTGGATTTAAATCCAAGAACAGGTTTATTAAACATCTTTAATGTGATGCACATGAAATTCTGACTTGTACATTGTATAAATCCCCTGAATTTCAACATTTCTCATACTAAATAAATTAAATGTTCTTTTTTTTATGAAAAAAGTTACAAATTTTGGTTTGGATACTCTACAAACCAAATTTTATAATTTTGTTCATAAAAAAAAAAGACATTTGATTTATAATGTATTAATTTTATAAATATAATTATGGTTTTGACTGGTTTATAGAATCACTTACACAAGTTACGAGCCAAACATCAGCCACAGAAGATAAGTGTACCTGAGGAGTACCTACAGTACCATAGTCATCAAAAAAATGTTACAGGACAAAACCCCTCAATTAGTCGTGACAAAATGGAACTATTTGCTGTTGTTTGTATACAGACCAGTCATTATGTGTCATTTGTTAAATGTGGATCAGGCAAAAATGCACCATGGGTATTCTTTGATTCAATGGCTGACAGAATGGGTAAGACTCTTGTTTATTGATGCATTCTGGGATTTAACTAACTTCAAGCTTGATACTCTGTTATTTAATTGTAATAATTATTTTTTATTTAGAAACATGAATTAAATTATACATTAAATTTTGTTTTTTTCCAAGAATTCCTCTAATTCTAGATTCAGGTATATTTCATGCTCTCGAGTGTGGTAGATCGTTAATTTGATCCTCAATTGGTTCAAACCAAATACTATGAAATTGGTATTTGTTGCTTTTTTGCTAAAGAGTTTATAAGAAGCCGTAAATCAAAGGACACAATACAATGGCCAAAAGAAATAGGACAAAAGGACAATTATGATCTACAAAACGCTACACAGAAAACTAAAGATTGAGCAACACGAACCCCGCTAAAAACTGAGGGTGAACTCAGGTTCTCTGGAAGGGTAAGCAGTTCCTGTTCCACTAGTGACACCTGTTGTGTTACTTTTGTTACAAACCCAGTGATAAGTCATGAATGAGGAAAGGACCGGAGTGTGATTGCAACAAATGGAACATATCCATGGTTATTTGTGACACAGATATTACGTAAAGGTTATCAAAGTCATGATGGCGGCCGTAAAAATACACCCTCCCAAGTAAAAACATAAGTATTTTCTAATTGTGATTGTAATTATATTAATGTTTGTGCCAGGCACAAGCCAAGTCCTGTATATTTGTGCCTGTCCCAAACCTGTATTTCCTACATCATATGTCATGGTCTTTTTTTATGTTCAATGGGTTGAGGTGAGAGGCGATTGGTTTTGTTGATTTTGGTGAAATTTTAGACCATCACCGTTTAAATTTACTTTGTGTATTGTACTTTATGTAATTTTTGTGTAGATGTAAGTTTTAATAGGTATATTTTTTTTTCTTGAAGGTGAACAAAGTGGTTATAACATTCCAGAAGTACAATTCTGTCCTGACCTGAACAAATGGTTATCATCTGAATATCAGAAAGAAATAATTAAACGTGAAGATGACAAAGATTTACCAGAGAATATCAGACGTCTTTTATGTGATGCTTATATGTGTATGTACCAGTACAGTGATGTAGCGATGTTTAAATAATGTTGTGAAAATACACATTAGAATCATCACTTTACTGCAGTGTTAGAATCATCACTTTACTGGAGTGTTAGAATCATCACTTTACTGGAGTGTTCACAAACTAGGACTTTAATTATTATCTTAGGCCAAAAAAAAAATATGTGTGTTTCCGATCGACTGACCGACCCTAAAATTTTACCGCCGACCCTAACATTTTTTATGCCAAAAAAAATAATAGATCGGCAAAATCCAGAAATTCGTCTCTGTTTCTGTGTTTGTTTCCGACTTCAACAATAGACTTGGTTTCCTGTTTGAATTTTCTTCATTTCCTTGTACATTGTAGCCCAGGATTCTATGGTACCACGGTAGTTAATGTTTAACCAGAAATAAATAAAAACGGTTATATACCCGAGAGAAAATATTATTTTTATTACTTCAGCAGATCCCTTCCTTCATATCCAATGCATTATTTTTAACCAAAGTATGTTTACGAGTCTATAATCGGAAATCACAACAGCGTCCATTTTATAGGTCAAGAAAAGGAGATTCCTATGGTACCAAGGTAGTTCCGAAAATCAGTCTATGGAGTGCTGTATTAAATATTAACAGCGGAAATCTGATAAATTATTGTCCAATATGATTAAACAAGAAAACATCCTTAAAATCATTTGTTATTGATTTGTTCCAACTGTAAACACTCTCTACTTGTCATCTGTTTGTTTATGTTCAAAACGAGGCCAAATGTAATTCCATTCCATCTATAAATAGATTCCCGCCAAAAAAAACTGACAGTTGATCGTAAACGTGTAGGTTGGGACTCCACTATACCAAAATAGATCTGCTACCAGGTGGCGCTGCAATTGCACAATCGCGTGAAACGTAAATACTGTGGTATGATAGAACCCTTGGTACCATAGGAAGGTACTATACTGCATGTCAAATAATTAATAAGCTGTAGTAGGAAAGAAACAAACAAGTTTGTGTGATTTTAGAGGAAGGGAGCATACTTGTAGGTTTAAAAAAGAAAGTCCCTACCTACCTAATTTTGAAGACCATGCAATCGGAAACACACATATTTTTTTTTTTTTGCCTTATGGAAATTACACATCAAAATCATCATTATGCTAGCGTGTTCACATACTATCATTTCTATGGTTTAGAGATGTTCTGGAGTGTAGAATTAATTATCAACTTGAGTGAGAGGTTTTATCTTTGTATGTGTAAAGTCTATTTATTGATTGTAGATTTTAGATCAAGATGAGTGAGGAATTTTATGTTTGTGTGTGTAAAATATATTACATTTATGACAACCATTATTATCAATGTTACAGCAAGTTGACTTACACGCACTTTCAATTCAATTGAGAGAAAACTAAACTTCGTTCAAATACCTCCATACTAAGTGGAAATTCTGTAGATTTATAACCCAACCTCCCACTTAATTTTAACTCACAAACAGAAAGAACTAATATGTTAAGAGAACTATAGTCAGAAAATGGAACGTTATTTAAGTCCTGTTTACATTCCACTGACAGTAAGTAATAGATCAAATTGTTTACTTTATATTAATCCCTTTATAAATACACGATATCTGTGCATATGACAGTTCTGAATAATAATATATAATTCTTAATTTAGTTTATAATTATTTTATTTGATCAATGATACAAAGAGGATCAGATGCAAGTTTTACCAACTTATGGAGTCTTCTCCTATATATACAATCATTATTACATTATATTGAGAATGCACAAAAAAACAAGAAAAATACAATTTTATCATACATTGTATAACAGACAAAGCTGAAAATAATAAACGAATGATAATATATAAGTCTTAAGTAATAGATAAATGATAATATATAAGTCTTAACTAATAGATAAAAAAAAGTATTATGCTCATCGTAATATATAATTATTGAATAAAAAAATTTAAAAATCAAATCTACCATCACTATTTTCTTTTTGTAAAACATAGAAGTATACAATTTAGGCTAAATATAAAAAATAGTCCGTTTCTCATCACCCTAGTGTGTGATTTTGGGGATTTAATTCAAATTTTGTTTCTTTATAAACAAAAAAAGAAATTTAATAAAATATATACTCCCTTCCTATGGTACCGCGGGTTCTACGATACCGCGGTATTTATTTTGCCTGTTCCTATGCACTGCAGTGCCACCCGCCGGTTTTTCTATTTATATATTCATAAACAGTCACATTTATCGGAACGTCTGTCATTCTGTCCAAATGTCTTGAATTTTTGTAAGTACACACATTTTTATCTTTTCCTTAGAAATAGCAGACATTTTTATTTTACCCTGATACCATGCTTTGTAAAATGTCCAATAATTAAACCATAGTTGTCATAATTCGTCTGCTATTTCTTTTAGAAATGTCGTCTGTTTGTTTACGTTTCATTTCAATCCGATTTGGGATTTTTGGTGCTATTTTTAGTTACTTTCTAGACCGACAAAGTTGATGGAAAAATTAAGCTATGGAAACATATTAACCAACATAACGTTACATTAAATTGACTCAACTTCGTTACATTTGTTATTTCAAAGAAACTTTACTTTATTAAATGTGATAAATTATCAAGATTTTCTTTATGGTATAAGTTTGCCAGATATTCACCTTGATTTAGTATTTATAAACGATGTCTTGATTTATCAAACATTGTGTCCCATAACATTAATTTTGCAATTACCGCGATATCATAGGAAACCATTTCTGGGAGGTACATCGGCGTTGTCATAGAGAAAAGTGGCGACGTATTTTTAAACAAATTCAAAGAATAAAATGAATTGTGGGGGAAAATAGGTTTCTATATCGGGGAATAAAATATAACATTTTTGGATTAATTCCGAAAACTAGTTACGTTATACACAGACGTTAAACATTAAGTACCGCGGTACCATAGAACCCTGGGCTACAGTATTAAATATCGCAATTTAACCGAATTATTCAAAATCATCACAGTTTAATTTTTAAAATGAATAAGTAGAGACAGGAATAGTAATTACTCCAGCAAAATGTTTAATGATAACATAATCTAACTGAGAGGACAAGTTTCGATGACTTGTCCCCAAATATGAGCTGAATTAATTAAAGCAGATGTCGGGTAAAACATTTTTTTCAAATTAGCAAAATTCAAAGGGTTTTCCAAAATGAACCCAACAACTATAGAAATATTCCAGAAAACAGGCTAATTTTAGAAAGTAAAGAATCAATGAACTGGTATATAGATGAGCTATATCTATTTATATATCAATAATTAACTATATTCCATCTGTAACACAGATATCCTTTGGGGTTCATTACAGAGCTAATAGTAATACAGTCTACAAAGTCAGTGGAGTGAAATATTCATTGAAGCAATATTTTACTTTCCCTCAGTCTAACAACATCAATTTATGGGCTTTTGTCAGACATTTTGATATTTTATAATAGTTCAGTATCAAAAAGGACCACCAGTTCTATATTTGAAAGGGCACAGGTGGCTCAATGAGTTAGGTAGTTGAATTACCTAGCAACTCGTACAAGCCTATCACCAATATGATGTGGGTTCGTGCACGGCTTTGTAAATTACAAAAACGGGTGCACTCGACTCGCAGCCGCAAGTGATAAAGTTTACCAGTTGCTTGCTCATGGTCGATGGTTCTCTCCGGGTACTCCGGCTTCTTCCACCACTAACACTGGTCGACATGATATAGCTGAAATATTGCTGAAAGTGGCGTTAAAACGCCAAAAATAAAAAAAAATCTATATTTGAAAAAAGAAGATAATGAGAAACAGAGTTGTTATTGTCCTCATCAATGTAAAATTATAGAAACTGTGTATGTAGACTATACATAGAAACTGTGTATGTAGACTATACATAGAAACTGTGTATGTAGACTATACGTCTCTCTCCATACACTATTAATGGGGGGATCCTCTACACTGATATAGTCTCAAATGTTGCTCTAAAGCAAACATATATATATATATATATATTGATGGATGCTATTTATAGAAAATAATCTTATGAATGTGAGAATAATCCATCCTAATAATTTACACTAATATTCCACTGGTCATTTCTATGAAAAATCACATCTAATTGTAAACTGCAAACTAAAATCAATAATCAGCATTTAATATGTCAAATAATAATTTACTTCTATTCTACAACATTTTACCATAACCATGGTAATGTATCAACAGAAGTTCTAAGAACAACCGTTACCATGGTAATATATCAATAGAAATTACTACGGGCACAGTGTGTATGCTTGAAGTCGTGAATGTTAATGTATTTTTGAAAATTATAAATTTTTGCACATTAACATAAAAATGAAATCCTAAAAAATAACGAAAAAAATTGTTCATGCCACGATATAGCTGAAACACTGCTAAAGTTGGCGTTAAACACCAATCAATCAATCTAATACTAATAAATAGCAAAACAAAACAACTGTGGCTGGGCATTTAGCATTTACAAATCTATGACAGGTATCTTCAGCTTTAACATGTATATTATATGTACAGCAGATAAGTTTAAATAAATCTATCAACCATGTTATATATTGACTTTTAAGTTTCAATTCAGTAAATATGTAGATTTATATTGTATGTTTGTTGACATTTTAAACATTTTTTTTTCTAAAAATTAATAATTATAAATGATCAGAATTTGATATTCTCAAAAAATAATCTTGAAATTGTATTTCTATTGTGACTTTAAGTTGTTTATGATGTCATAGTGAAGTGTTCATATGCATATAGTATAACAACAATTTTGAAGATCTTGACATACTTTATCACTAGTATCTCAGCTTGTCCTGTTAACATTGCTGTCATACTAGTGATAATGTATGTCGAGACCTTCAACCTAATGTTATTGTTAATGAAATGACATATTACCAGTAATTTTTTTAAATAACAATTTGAGTCACATGACTTGGCTCAGAAGACACCAATGTTTCCTAAGAAAAATAATTGTATGAAGATTATACAAAATTTTCATTTTGTTGTTAAATTTAAGGGGTTTTGTTAGCCAATACAATATTAGAGAAATAAATATAAAATTTGTTTATTTTGACACCCCCCTTCTCCCCTCCCAAGATCAAATTACATTTATGAATGTTGGGCAAAAGTTGTATCAGAAACAAGTTTAACAACAAATTCCACTTTGTATAATACAACAGTAAAAGTTGATAGGAAATTTGTCAGATGTTTCTTATTAAATTGATTGTAGTATTTATGTGGTCATATAATATCATGTACATTTATTAAAATGATAATTGAACAAATTGTTTCCATGGAAACCATTCTTCTTGAGCGATATGTTATAGTTTAACAATTTTTTGATATCCTTGTTATTACTAGACTAGATCTGAGGATGCAATTAACATGAGGGATTTTTGATAAAGGCAGCTGAACAGGAGTTAATATTGTATCAGTGTGTGTGTGAACGTAAAACTGTTAGCACATGTAGTATAGTCTTGTTGTGGTTCTGTTCTATATTAACATGATAGATTAAGGTGGAGATAACTCCAGGTCCATAACAACATTTTATGATATTGGTATGAACTGTCATGATTCGAGGGGCAATCAGTGCTTATCACCTCTAATGTTGTGATTTCAAATCCCGATCAGGCAAGGTGTACTCAATACAACATTATGTGATAAAGTTTATAAGTGACTTGCGGCTGGTTGGTGGTTTTCTCTGGGTATTCTGGTTTCCTCCACCAATAAAACTGACCTCCATGATATAGATGTTGAACACCATAACTATAACCATGATGATTCACCAAAGTTTGTTAAATTGTTCTAATTATCTGGAATCACCCGTCTTTGACACTTCATGAATAGAAAAATATATATATATAAAGCAAAAACATCAGTTTTGATAAAGAATCAACTTTTTTGTTTACTTGTTACACTTAAAACACAAATTTCAGTTGCCTGTGGAAATCTACATACAGTGCTTTCCTTTGTTGACGAGTCTAGGAAACAAAGGGTTCAGCAGACCTGTGAGGTGTACATGATATAATTTATATGTCATATAGATTGATGGTTTTTCCCCGGTGTTCTGCTATCCTTCACTAATGAAATTGACTACCAAGAATTTACTGAAATGTTGTATAAAGTGGTGTTAAGTACCAATCCTCTTAACCCAACCCATGAAATCCATGAAAATAGGAAAAATTGAAGCATTAAAATATGAACAAACCACTAAAATTTAATCCTTGAATAAGAATACTGTGATGAGTATCCTAGTTTTCACTAGAGAAAGAGAACGTTTCACGTGAAGACCTGTATATACAATTTTCTGTTATATTAATGTAGGTTAATGTTTTAATTTCTTTACTAGAAATATTGAGTTTTGTAGGATACACAATAAACAATAAATAAATTGAATAGAGCAAGAATCTGTGTAAACAAAACTAATGGATTGACACTGTAATACAACCTTTAATTAAAAGGAACATACAATTTTATTTAAGATGAATTTCTGACCTCTGACTTATACAATAAGATGAACTTTTAACCTTGACCAGTTCAATATGTACTGTATAACTTTTATTTAAGAGGAACTATGACCTACACTGTAAATACAATACCTTTATTTAAGTTTACTTTAACCTCTGATCTATACTCTCTGTACTGTATAGCCTTTGTTTTAAATGAACTTCTGACCTCTAACATATACTTTTATTTAAAATTAACATTGACCTCTGACCTATAGAGTATATTTATTTAAAGGGAATTTTGACCTATGCTCTACATCTTTTATTTAAAAAAAACCTCTGACCTATAGTATAACCTTTACTTAAAAGGAATTTTGACCTTTAATAAGACCTTCTGACCTCTGACCTATAGAGTATGTACTGTATAATCTTTACTTAAAATGAATTTTGACCTTTATTTAATAAGACCTTCTGACCTCTGCAGTATGAAAATCTTTATCTTATCATTTACCTCATTGATTTGTTAATGTACAATACAATTACAATGATAGAGAGGCTGACTAAATAATGAATGTTCTAACTATCACAAGAACTTAGTGTACGATACAAATAATATGATAGAGGCTAACTAAATAATGAATGTTCTAACTATCACAAGAACTTAGTGTACGATACAAATAATATGATAGAGGCTAACCAAATAATGAATGTGCTAGCTAACACAAGAACTTAGTGTACGATACAAATAATATGATAGAGGCTAACTAAATAATGAATGTGCTAGCTATCACAAGAACTTACGTTCTATTTAGTGATGATTCTCTCCCCACCCCCCCGAGTGTTGTAACTGTTTTTAATGTGTATTTTATTGTATTTTTAAAATGTCAATAAAACACCAGTTATCAGTACAATTTGTTAACCTTTAAAACAAAGGTTTGATCATTACAATGTTAAACCTGACATAACAACCCAATGGTTTGTCTTCTTGTATAATGTTTACAGACGAGATGTGTAGCAGACAGTATTATAGACAATGTTAGAATATTGTGATTATATTTTCTGCCCAACGAGTCTTGATTTGCTTGAACTGGTCGCTTGTTTTTGTTTTAAATATTGTCTGTATGGTTGTTAACTTATTTATAAATAGTCAATGTAACAGTTCTTTTATAATAAAATGACATCAAATCTTTATTGGGTTTTACTTTAATGAGTACAGTATAGCCAATATAAATTTACACATCAACATGAATCTTGTGGACGGGCCATCGTGTCCGTGATCGTATTGTAGTTGGATTTACAACTACAGTACCTATGCAATCAGTGCCTATCACCACTGATGTGAATTCGAATCTCGATCAGGGCGAGGTGTACAACATTATGTGATAAAGTTTGTCAGTGACTTACGACAGGTCGGTGGTTTTCTCAGGGTTCTCCAGTTTCCTCCACCAATAAAACTGACCGCCATGATATAACTGAAATATTGTTGAAAGTGGTGTTAAACACCATCAAACAAACAAACCAATTTCTAGTTACACAGCAAGATGAATCTTCTGGAATTGTCAAGTGTCACGAGGAAAAGATAACAAGTAATAGGCATAATTCTATTTCAAATGGTATCAATTTTGTGTCAAAGTGTAGGTAATGGGCAATTTGAAGGACATCCTGAGGTTAGTCTACCTCTTCTGATTTGGAGTGGACAAGTGAGTGATTGTTGTTTTAACACCAGGTGTGCAGTTTTCACCTATTATATATCATGAAGACAAGAAGTTACATGTCGATGATATGGTAATGATATCTGCTTTGCACTAGACCAACACACTAACATGGGATTGTATAGTGCTAGTTCATTGAAACAACAATCTGAGGGGAGACAGGATGCTCCACTCTGACACAGTATGCCGATTCCAAGCCAACCCATATTTGCTCTTGCTCCTTAATTTTTCATGCTTAGAATAGGAGCAACAAATACCAATTTGATTGTCTTTGGTTTGACCTAACCATGGCTTGAACAAATGATCTACCAGACTCGAGTCGAGCATGCCAACCTTTACACTACCGATGCCGTTTTTCTTTCATATTGGTAATAAAATATCAACATGAAAAATAAAACAATTTATTATACATGTACATAAAAACTAGAAAACTGTAAAATCAACAAGATGAATGGATTTTGAGAATGAATAAAACTACATGTAACAAAAACAACATTATATACAGATGTACAGGTAGGTATGTGGTAACAAATGTCTTTGATACAAGTTTTCTTAGAAAGGAACAACATCTTTCAATGTAGTCTGAAATAAGCCAAAAATTTCAACACCCAAATTTAATTTTCTAATTATCCCACTCTTAAGAAGAAAAAGCATTGAATTTTTAATTAAGCAGGGAGAATTTAAATAATTTGTCTTTGAAATAAACAATATGTTGTTAAGACACTTGTCAAAACAATAACGGGGATCTAAGTTAAATTTCTGAACTAGTTCATAGTTTATTGTTTAACTAAGTTGCCAATTTTAATATTATTATCAACATTCATTATAATATTTAGCTTCATAAGCTTCAATGTATAAAAATAACATACAGAATACACACTTTGTTCTATATTTAACGAACACAGATTATTTCTACATCTGATCATCCATTGGTCACTTCATAGTACATGTATTATTATCCATTAAAAAAAAAATTGTATACTTCCATCATTCAACTCTTAAAGTACATAATTAGGTCAACAAATTTCTTTTGTGAAGTGAAACACGATTGACTTTCTACATTTTCTTAGGCGTTAAATACCATAACCCTAACCCTTCTACAGTTTATTCAAATCTACAACTAATGTAAAACAATGTTGCCAAGACTAAAAACATTAGTTAATACAAGACTTGTAAGAAATTGTGTATCTGTACAGCAATAGTTTACTTTTACCATTAATTTGATCGTAAACGTATTAATACAGATATTGTATATTATTTTTACAGCCATTGTCTTAGCTCTGATCTTACCACTGGCTACAACTCTGAAGTGAAATCAGATTTAAAAATTTAAAAAGCTAAAAATGTGCAATAGGATATTTTTCCATTCATTAAATTTCCAAATTCAGAACCTTTGTTTGTTTTAATTATACAGACGCCAATATATCAAAGGTAGCTAAGTGACTATCAACTTAAAAACATGGCAGTCTTTTAATATTTAGCCTCCTATTTTTCATTGGTTGAGTGTTTTCATTATGCGATTTGCAGACATATTATACTAATATAATCTGTTTACAACTTTTTACCTTAATAAACAAGATGTGATTTGGGTGAAATTTGTTTAGAATAAATTAAGAAAAAGAACAAAAACAAAAATTAATTTTATATAACTCCACTAGAATGAATGACTTGATAATTAATTGTTAACAAAATACATGCAAATTAAATCATTTATGGATATAATGATAACTAATTATATACAAACATTTCACAAAAGAAATGATCAATATTTATGTTGGAGATTAATCACATATTATTGATAAGTACATCTTGTCTTGTGTTATTATTACAATGGGCAAGCGGTTGATAAAAACTGATATCTAAATTAGTGTAAATGACATGTTTCATAATAGTATGATCAGAACTAATTTTACCTTTTTTTTTTAATGTATAATGAAGTTTAAATTTATTCCTACAACTTTTCTATCATTACCTGACATCTATATCTCAGAATATCTAATCTTAATCAAATGTTTGCCTTTATTTACAACAGAACTATGGCTGCTATTGGAAATCACTATGATCCTATCTCAATGAGTGATATTATCACAATGATCCTATCTCAATGAATGATATTATCACTATGATCCTATCTCAATGAGTGATAGTGTCAATATGATCCTATTTCAATGAGTGATATTGTCAATATGATCCTATCTCAATGAGTGATATTATCAATATCAACCAACTGATTCGAATACTGAAAATTGTCAGTCAGTGTGATGTCAAACACATTATGAAGTTACTGATAAAAAAACCCAATGTTAGACTTGTATCACAGGTCGTCCTATCATACTCATTTTGGTACTGGACATAAGGTCTATCTCGACCTTCATAACTGCTGTTATTCTATATCTATGTTTGAAAATATTACATTGAGGGGAACAGCAAATTTTATTGATCTTCATCTTTTATGCATTTCTCCTGTTTTTCTACCATTTTTAATACAAGTATGTATATCGCAAAGCATATTTTATTAGCATATTTTACAAGAGTATTTCCAGTTATAAGTAAAAAGTATTTTTTTAAATAAGGAAAATAAATCACTACATGTATCAAATTATCAATAGATGTTATACACCTACTTCACATAACATATCAAATTAGAAAACAAAAATTATTATTTGGAAAGAAAAATTTACACTAGGAAAAACATTACACCATACAGTTAATAAAAACATATTTTAATATGTATTACGGTAAATTTATTCCTTTAAATACACATAAAAATCATAAGAAAATCTACAACTAAATAATGTTCCATAATTATATACAAGCTGGGAAAGTTACAATTCTATTTAATTGTATAATGTTAATAAAGACCTTGAAATCTTTCTCTCGGATTTCATCAGAACCACCAATTGCATCCAGACCCTATTTTACTCAATAGGATGTAATGATATAATTCAATCTTTTTAGCCTTCTCTTAATCTTCAACACTCCACACATTAAGTGGGATTTTTTTTTTTTTTTTATCTTTCCCCAATTCATTACTACAAAAAGATCCTTGCAAACTACTTCAATCCAAACACAAGCTATTTCCTGTCATTAATATGTCAGTCATTAAAGTGTCATATCTAGACAATCAGAGTACTCCTCTATGAACTACAATATAAACCTTGTATTTCTCTCTCAGAACAATTGTTAAGCAATACATTATTAACTTCAGTCATATTCATAATAAAAACAATATTTTCTTGTAATTTCTTCATTTTTCTGATACCACCATCTTGGTTATTTTATTACAAAATTCTGCTGAAGTTTTAATATAATATACCATATGTTGTAATCTCATACAAGTCCATTTCATACCTACAATCTACTATTGATATACCATTATAAAACTATTTCCTTCTTGTCCTTTTTACTATATAAAAATTCCTACAGAAAAACAGCTTCAAAGTCACAATACATGGATTTCTATCTTTATAACAATACTGAAATCAAATAACAAAATATAAAATGATGTTATGACATGAAGCCTTGTATGGTAGTTTTTAACACTAACTCAATCACATAGGCATTCAATATCAACTTCAGGACAAACCTTCTGATACAACATTTTTGTCTCAATTCTATTTTTATCCTTCTATATTTAGAACCTTTTCTATTTTCATATCAGTTCATCATTACATGTACCCTCTAATACAAATAATTAATGTATTTCTATAATGTTATAACATAATTACTGAGGGCTTACTTGTAATTATTTTGGTCAGTGATACATGTCTGGTATCTGTGGGGATAACTCTCGTTTCCCTTCAAGGCCTTGTGGGTGGAGAGACGACAAATAAAATTATCTGCTATCATATTTAAACATATAGAAACGACTACAACGTATTAATACAATTAAATAAAACCATAAAACAATCATTTTTTTTAAATATGATATAACATTATTGACTACACATTTAACAAGTCTACAGATCATGTCAAATCTTAATGTGTATAACATCTATTTATTAATGAGTTGTCAAATTTCCCTTTGATCTTTACAGATGATAATATCTATTATCAAGCAATATATGTTTTGCTCGAAATGAGAAAGCATGGACAAAAAATACCGGGTACTATAAAACTCAAAATGTAAATGAGATCTCTAAATTGTAAATCATGATCAATTATTTCCCAAGTTTACCACTAACAAAAGAATAACAAAGCTGAGATGACTTGGGTTACATTGAATGAGAAATGTTTTTGTCTGCTTTAGAGATCAGTGCTAGCTCATTATATGGGTTTAAAAATGATTTCAGTGTGCACAAGTTTTTTTTATGTATTATTCAAAATAACCATGAAAAATTCAAAATTAGAAGTGTATTGTTATTGTTATTTTCTACATCACTCATATTCATCTAAAAAGTAATTTTGATGGTAGAAAATAAAGATACAGCTTACATAGCAATTACTACAACTTATGTAAGACTTGTTGTAATATGTTACCTGATGGTACAAAATAAAGATAAAACTTACATAGCAGTTACTACAACTTATATAAGACTTGTTGTAATATGTGTTACCTGATGGTACAAAATAAAGATAAAACTTACATAGCAGTTACTACAACTTATATAAGACTTGTTGTAATATGTTACCTGATGGTAGAAAATAAAGATACAGCTTACATAGCAGTTACTACAACTTATATAAGACTTGTTGTAATATGTTACCTGATGGTACAAAATAAAGATACAGCTTACATAGCAGTTACTACAACTTATATAAGACTTGTTGTAATATGTGTTACCTGATGCTGTAATGTAGATATAAAAACAGTGATACAATTAACCACCTCAATCTTACCATTATCTATCATTTTTACATGTTTTTCTTTGATTTCACCGAGTGATATTGTTAATATCAACAAACCGACTCTGATCCAATTATTAAGAGGGTTGGGATCTCATCACAAGGTTTAATCCTGTCACATTTTGTGTCTGTAGAGGGTTGGGATCAAGATTTAATCCTGTCACATTTTGTGTCTGTACCTAGATTTCCAACCTCATATGTTGTGGTCTTCATGTGTTCAATGATTTGAGGTGAGAGGTGATCGTTTGTTTATATTTTTACAGTATATAGTTTCTGAATGACCGAAACGAGCATTAGAAATAGATTTTGACATTCAATTCAGACAGGTTCTGAGAAATACTTAATATGTTAGTTCTTTAGACAATAACAGTAAAACAGAACACCAGTTTATATATTACAATGAGGCTGGAGGGTCACATGATTAGTAGTTAAATGAATACACGTAGTAAACAGCACTGAACATAAAATTATATAATATATAAAATAAAATAGAAATAGAAATAAACAATCTCCCCCACAAAAGAAGTCTGTAGGTGTCTTTTGTCCTCCACAAAGAAGTCTGTAGGGGTCTTTAATCTGTATGTTCAGCTACTCCATTGTTACTTCAGAACTGAAATAAAGTCAGAAATACAATGCTTTTATGGAATCCATGAAAATAACAATTCAAGACCAAAATAGTTAACAAAATTAATTATATATGTAGCTAATAGTAAACAAACAGTTTCTATTAAGATTTTCTTCAAACTTTAGCACATTTTTTTCATATAATACATGCATATGCATTGATAGCTAAGATAAGAAAACAATAGAAGCTCCTGTGAATATGTCACCATTATTTAACAGGATCTTACAGAATTATGAATATTAGCAAAAGCTTTCAACAATAAAAACATATTAGATCATGATATGACATCCTTAAGCTAGCAGTAATAATGTCAAAAAACATAAGTAAATTGTTTTATTAACTATGAAGCATTAAATCAAGTCAGAATGATGTGAAGCAGTAATACTTTATATTAATTATTTCAGATAACAATATAACACAATTACTGTGCTCATAAAAAAGCTGTGAAGAAATATTTTATGAAAACATGTTCATTATTTTATAGGATATCATGTTTTTCCGATTATCATAAACTTCCCTTGAGTGAATGAAGCATGCATTAACTCATTAATGTATGTAGCACATGAGTGAGATAAAAAGAATAGTTTGGACACATGTATTATATATATAGTTCAAGACTATTATGAACAGATATATCATGTTTGGGAGGGGTATTTGTGAAAAATACCAGTCGAGCCGATAGTGTTATTTGGTCATTTGTGACATATTTTTGTTAACGAAACTCATCTTACTGGTAGCATAAGTACTATAGTAAAATAATTCTTGACAATGATCCCTAAAAAGTGACTTGAAGCCTCTTTAACTCACTCCTCAAATGTGTCCAAATCATCCGTCATGTCAAACATACTGCTATCCTGTACTATCCCCGAGTCTGAGTACGACACACTACAATAAAACAAAAGTCAACTTTGCAACAAAATGATCATGTTTAGCATGTTTTATCTATTATGCAAATAATAACAACCTTAATTATATTGTCACGTTATTTTTTTTTTTATTAAATATTTCCAATATTGTGATAAATATATCAATAGCTTTCATTTTGTTGCAATAATCACCAAACTAAATAAAGATATGTGTTCTAATTAAACTTGTACATTCACATTTATCATATGTATATGAATACACACAACAAAGAGAATGATTTCAAAGATGTATAGCCATGATGTACATGAAGGTTATCCAGAGAAAACAAAGTCATGTTGATTAAATGATCAGAATTTTTATGGTGAAAAGCTTTCATGAATTTGACAGCATAGCAATGACTGAAGAGTGAAGTGTCAATTTCTATCAATGAAGTGTGAATCAGAAGAGTCGTCCAGAAGGTACATAGTGAATATTTTTTATATTAACATCAACATTCATAGCCAACACTACATATATAAAAGTATTGCACTTGCTAGCATCGTTCCAATACATTGGACTTCTGCAGCTTATTCTTGCCAAAATAAATAGAAATTTCAGTAGTCCTGACAATTGTCAGGGTCAAAGTTCAAAATCAAGAAATCTTCAATTACATTTGTTTTTGACCCTGTAAATTTGACCCTTGGTGTTATTATTCAACTTAATTTTTTCTACCTTCCCTAAACACACTTAATTGAAATACAATGTCAAATAATTATAAAAAATCCACCATCACTGCAAAAGCGTGAAGCCATCTTTAAATTAGTGCTCAAGTAAAATTTGTATATTCCACACCCAATAAATTAATTCTGAAAAATTAAGGATTTTTCAATGTATCTCTAGATTGTCAATTCTGTTTTCTCTAATGTTTATTCAAATTGAAATGAGTTTGTCATAAAAACTTATTTTGTCTTTTAAACTTAATATAGATTTCAAGTTTTTTGAGGTTCATGAAAGGCACAAGAATTTAAAATATAAACTGCATACATGCAAAAAGGAAAGAAGTAAAGTGCCATCATGGTAAATAAAATGTATTAAATCTTACCTTTACAATCATTAATTAAGCAGTTGATTCATCAGGTTAAAAAAAAAAGGTAATTTATCATGCGACTTACCTTGATGATCGACAGGTGAAAAAAACAAGACGTTTCAACTTCTTGTTGTAGAAGAAATAATTGAAAGACCAAATACACCCAGCTTCACCATAGGGGTCAGAGGTCAAATCTGGATTATAACTGAAAATGAAAATATTGAACAAACATTTATATATACACTACTTTATTAAACAAATATTTATATATACACTACTTTATTAAACAAACATTTATATATACACTACTTTATTAAACAAACATTTATATATACACTACTTTATTAAACAAACATTTATATATACACTACTTTATTAAACAAACATTTATATACACTACTTTATTAAACAAACATTTATATATACACTACTTTATTAAACAAACATTTATATATACACTACTTTATTCATACCAATGACTGTTGGCAAGTCTAACTTTCAATATATGTTAACTAGAAATTAACTAAATTATATTTTGATGGAATAAATAATTCAATTGGATTTTTTTAGTTTTGTTTGTCGCACATTAAGACATAATTTGCTGTAAATTGTCCAATAAGTGAGCGATTGTTTAATGCCAACTCAGCAATTTTTCAGCTATATCATGGCGAGAACAAGTTACATTTGGTGAGATGATAATGACGTCCATTTTGTACTAGACCAATTGGCTTAGCTGGATTTTTATAGAACTATACAAATGAAGGATTCCTAGTGATAACATTAGCTCACATAGTTTGCTCAATAAATTATTATGGTCAGAAATTGTAATATGTGTCAAGTTGCTTTGTAATTTTTCCAGTTTGAATGTAAACATTATGATTACAATACCTGTATATTTCACAATCCTGGAGGGAACATTCTTCATCAAATGCTGTCCATAGATTTTGCTTGAGTGCACCATAAGCTTCTCCCAGTGTGGCATATAACTGAGTATCTATGTTGTTGGCTACCCACTAAAACAAATTAGTTGTTATACAGAAACTGTATTAGCTTCCACAAATATATATAACTTTCAAATTATATTAACAATTAACCTGTCTTATATTTAATTATTAAAATTCAAAGATTAAAGTTTTGAAAGAATAAATCTCTAAATTCAATTCATTAATAAAATGCTATTTAAAAATGTGTGTGTGAAATGTTTATTTACAGAAACACTAACTAACCCAATATAATACACAACATTATGTGACAAAGTTTGTCAGTGACTTGTGACAGGTCGGTGGTTTTCTCCAGGTCATCCGGTTTCCTCCACCATTAAAACTGACCGCCACGATATAACTGAAATATTGTTGAAAGTGGTGTTAAACACCATCAAACAAACAAGTCTTGATAACCCAATATCCCCTCCCTCTCCTTATAATAGAATCACCATTACTAATATGAAACCGGCACGGCCATGAATGCTCGCGAATCTGAAAATGATCTGGCAATTTCACGCTCATCCAGTGCATCAAAAAGTGTCAAGATTTTTTGGGCCAAGAAATATCGGGGACGACTTTTTATTAGGACCAAATCTAGTCTCATTCAATCGAGCTGTCGTTCCTTACGAAATCTCAAGTTAATTTCCGCTTAGAAACAAAAATTCTTGTCAGTATGTCAGAAGAGATTTAATAAATTAAAAAATATCAATATAAGTAAAACAAGCTAACAAAATGACTTTTATTACACACAGGTTCCGGGTTTCAGAGGTATCGGACATACGAGACTTATGATCACCTTTGCGCTTTATGTTAAGAAGATCTTCATTAGTTGAGTGTGTTACACGGAACGTGTTTACAATGCACAGAATTTTTTTTAATTCATCAGTATGTGCAGCCATGTTTGTCAAAAAATCCTAAGTACACATTTTATACCATAAATAGCTCGCTAACGCTCGCATATTACCTCTAAACTTGGTTCTTTACTGAACTCTTCACTCTTAGCATTACTAAAGTCATAATCAGGATTGAATGAAGCATTTAGAGTAGATATGAGGTAGAATAAGGTCTTAGTAGAAATTGTATCACAGAGGTATCCCTCCCCATCACTGCCAGCACTCTTACTGTATTGTCTGAAAAACAATATTACAAAATAAATCACAGAGATATCCCTCCCCATCACTGCCAGCACTCTTACTGTATTGTCTGAAAAACAATATTACAAAATAAATCACAGAGATATCCCTCCCCATCACTGCCAGCACTCTTACTGTATTGTCTGAAAAAAATATAACAAAATAAATCACCAAAAAATCCTTACTGCCAGTTAAATGAGCATAAACAGAATACTGTATGGAACCAAGAACCCACTCCTCTCTCATCTGGACTCTAATAAGAAAAATCTAAAGGAATAATATATGTAATTATCACAAAGAACCCCCCCACCCCCCTTCCTCTTGATTCTATTAAAAAAATTAAACAGAAATAATAAATATCACAAAACCCCACTCCTTGAACCCATTGAATAATCTATATAAATATTTCAGCTTGTGATGCAATATGCCAATAGTATTTACAAATGTAAATCCAATTTTGTCTTTTTTTTTAAACTGGAAGGCATTGCATGCTAAACTGATGAATAGCATTTCAAATCCAGCGATGTTTATATGATTTATATTATTACATTAAGTCTCCTGTACCTAAATAATCAGATGAAATTAACATGGTGACAATTTGTGAATTTTCTGGTTTATAGCCAGAATACACAATTGTTTTGTAACAGGAGGAAGCTGTTCCATTGTATAAGGATACAAGCAAAGATTTCTTATCGACACCAAAAACACACATTTTGTACAGGGTCATCTACATCTATTAACTGTCAATTAAATGACAAATGTTCAGAATACCACAATACTTACTTGGAAGGGGACAGAGATAACACAGTCTGTGGTGGAGATAAAGCTTGTAAATCTTCTGGACCAACTCCACCCTCTGCACTGATCATCTTGAATAGTCTTTTGTCATTTCCTGCCATTTTACAAGAATAACTCTCTATTCTAAAAATAAAGCAATGAATAACTCTTAATGTGTTTCTCTTGTATAATATAAATTTGATTTTCTTTGTTCAATTTTTCTTTTTAAATCTAGACATTTCTCATTACTAACCTGTAATTATTGACTAGATAATTAAAGTCTTGGTCAGTGTTTCTGTGTATGTGCATTCTATGACAGTCTTCTGACTTACACAATCAAGGAGACATTTGAAAGAATTTTGATTAAGTACCAAAGTAATTTTCAATGCTATTTTACAGACCCAAGAAACTAACAGGTTTAGCATTAATTGACACTGTTATTGTACTGTCCATATTTATGTTGTCATTCATTTTTGTGATAGTATGTGGTCTTTTTGACTTTACAATATAACAAATAACAAATAAAAAACTCCATTGACTGTACGACATAAACTTTTTTATTGATATACATTGTAGTGTCGAGTGTCTGTGGTCGAGTATTAGCTATATTTTAATGAATGATCATATCAGTTTGTCAAACCTTAGCTAAAAGTGTTCACAAGACATTATACTAGTAGTGTCATAGTGCTTCAACTAAAAGTCTTACCCTTATTAATATCTAACACACAGTACATTGAAAGTGGGGGTGGGTCGGTTTGTTTATATTTTGTGCACCGTTTCAGTAAAAATATACTCGAAATGAAATAAACAATCAAAAGAGTTTCCAATGAAGCTTAAAACTGTATTTTTCTTTCATAAATATATTCTGTGTGTATTGAAACATTACAAATAATCAAGAGCACCAACACACCAGACAGCTCAATAATTATTTGAATTATTTTCCAACAGTTTATATTTACTAGAAAAAGTGCCAAATTTTAGAACATTACAAAGTATCTTTTCATGATTATAAACTAACCTTCCTTCTAGCTTTGAGCTTCCAAGCTCCTGCGACAGAGCAAAATTAATTTGTTCAAATCTGGAATTCTCCAGCAGCTTCATGGTGTCCGATCCTATTTGTCCAAGTTGTATATTTTCTTCAAATTCTTATATATTTTTGAATATCACCTTTACAATCAATGATCTGTGTTCAATCAGGTGTGACTATTGCTTATCAAATGTCACTTAATTAGGGAAATTAAATCCGTTTTCTGTTTTATTTAATTAGTTCAGTATAGAAAGAAAAGAGGACCAAGGATTTAAGGAAGGTTGACAAATACTGATAGGTGAAATGTTACTGTTTTTTCTTCTCGTGGTTTCTACAGTTTCTTCACAGTATTTAAAATTGTCTTTCATATCAACAACCACGAAATAAAATGCTTCCATTTGTATCTTTGTTGAAAAATAACAATGACAAATTAACAACAAATTAAAATGTTGTGTTGAATCGAAATCTACAATTCAATAATGATCGGATTCACCCACTATCTCCTGTAAAACTATACCACCAACAGGAGAAATATTTCTGTAAAAAAGATCATTCAAATAAATGTATAAAATAAAGCAATTTTTGTTTCTTTTTCCTGTATTTCACAATAACCTTGACCTCAGGTAAACATATCCCAGAATGCATCACGTTATAGTTTGTTTCTTATTTCTTGAAAACATATCACGTTGCTTTCTTTCTTTTATCTTTATTTTCTTGGTGTTAGAAAATATTGATATGCTATACATGTATATATTATTGTTTATATGAAACAGTTAATTTGTAAAAGGTAATGGACAATAGCCACGAGTTTATTGCTGTTTTCTGATTCATTCTTTAACATTGTAAAAAAAAAACATGATGTCATTTAACAAAAATAAAAATTGAACATTATGTCACTTGTGGACATACAAGTATTCGTCACGTCCCTATATTATTTATACAAAAAAAAAATACCTAGGTCAGGCGGGAAGCCACGCACAGATTCCGTACCTCCAACAATGCAAAGTCAAATCCCGAAATCAAGGGACGTAACTCTATTTTTTTTAGACATGACGTTTTACAAGTGAGCGGCCATGCTATGTTTACGTCGTCACCCCATGTGTTTTTACTGAATATCTTCATAAATAAAACTGAAAGACGTATTCATTCTTATTGAATCCATTTTTTAAATAAAATTGTAACATGACTGACGCGTGAATACGTGTATTTATGATATCGTTTGCTTGAAATCAACGTTGGAACTCGGGATACCGCTGCTGATGAAATGTTGTAAAAAAAAAATGGCGCTAAAAATAGACTCTTTAACTAAGTGGAACAATTGCATCCCATTGGCTGTTTATTAATAAATTTGGTAAAAATAGCTAGAATCACGTATTAGAGTATGGATTATTTGCATATTTCCCCATCATTCGTCACTAGAATTCCATATTTGGATGTAAACAAGAAGCACTATATTTCGAGATTCTAACCAAATATTTCTGGTTTTTTTCATAGATTGATCGATCTATTAGGATGAAAATGTGACTGTTTCTGTTTAAACACGAAAGAACCACTTGACCAATCATAGTCACACATATATAGAGTCAATTTATTCCATTTTTAACAACAAATCTTTCATTTTCGTTGACTCGTTCCATGGCATTTATGGACATGTCAAAATATTGACATAATTAATAAATACATTTTAGAAATAAAAAGGTCTGCATTATAATGTATGATCTTGTCATGCAGAGAATGGTGAAAGATTATGTTAAATTCACTCTAGATTAACATGGCATAGCATAAGGCTACATATTTAGTACAGGTTAAGCATTTACACCCCCCCCCCCCTTTTTTTTTCATTTTCAGTCTGTTTTCCTGAAATACTTATTGATGTGTGAACATGCTACTTTTCAGTGCCAATGGTATTGACAACCTCCAGTTTTAGTTAGTTTTAGATCATTGTAGGTAGATATGTGTATATACAGACTGGACATGGGATGTTTATTTTTTTTTAACAAGAGTCTGAAAATACCAAAGGGGCAAAGTTACAGATTCTATGAGTATAAATGCAAAGTTTCCTGTGATGTTTATTGGTTGAATATTTGAATAAATAAAAATAAGAATATATGATAAGTCTTATATATATATTCATACAGGTTTGAAAATCAATATATATATATATATATATATATATGTTTTTTTCTTCTAAAATATCCATGAAGTAAAAAAAATGGACCAGCATTCCAATTATTTTTAAAGTACATCATCAAACAAATGCCATGAGTTTTCAAGACACCTTGTGTCATAAATTATAATAAAGTCATTCAGAAAAGAACTTTCTGATTGTGTAATTTGTGTAATTTGTGAAACTTCATCTGAAACTCAAAAGGTTTATTTCAATTTCAATTGAAAACCAGGACTTGTCTTAAACATTTCAAGAATGAATTAAATTTCTGTAAAGAATTTGGCTCAGAAGATAACTTATATTGTGGTACTTATTGTTATAACAGTTGTAACACATTTTCTAGGTCAGAAAGTGGAGCTGAAACAAGATCTCAAACTTTTCAATTTCTTATAGATATATTGAACCAGAACCAAGTTGTTGAACAAGTTTCTACAGACATTTAGACCTGTATACACTCCAACATGTTGTTGAATTTGTTATTCATGCTTTTTTTTAGATGAAAAGGTACTTATGTTGCCTGTTGTTTATGAGAAATATAATTATCTTTTATCTATGAATATTAATGCCGAAATTTATAAATTTTCTTTTACAGAAAAGAATTTTTCAAAATGTGCCCATTTATTAACTTTTTTCCAGTCATTGGAACAAATAAAATAATTTTTTTAACTTCAATTTTAAACAATATTAACCAATACTTGGTTATTTTGCCAACAGAAAACATATTCATTCTATTCTAATCATTTAATTTACTTAGTGAAATTAGGAATTCTGGTTTGTCCTTTCATGTGAATGCAAGTATTCTGTATGTGTCTTAAAATTATGTGAATGGTAGTCATTCAATATGCTCTTTTATGTGAATGCTAGTTATTCTGTATGTGTCTTTTATGTGAATGCTAGTCATTTTGTGTCTGTCTTTTATGTGAATGCTATAGTCATTCTGTTTGTGAATGTCATGGTGGAAAAATTATTGCAATCTAAGTATCCATATTTGTAAATGCTGGTAATTTTGTGAATGTCTTGGAGAAAGAATTATTGCAACCTAAGTACTCATATTTGTAAATGCTGGTAATTTTGTGAATGTCAAGGGGAAAGAATTGTTACAACTTGACCACCCATATATGTTATAAAAGCTAGTTTGTAGTTGTGTCAAACACATGAATATTCCAAATACATTGATATTTACATTGTGAGATAAACATGAAACTTGGTAGCTTTCATTCAGATAATAAAATTTCCTAATTTCAAGAAAGATATTTGCTTACACTGATTTTTTTTTAATTTGCCTTGATATAATAGGAAGGGTTAAGATATCTGAATACAATTTTTTATGCCCCTTTTTGTCTCAAGGTTACACTTTTTTTTTAGATTTTTTTAACATGTTTTTTTTTTATAATATTTTCATATTTTTTCAATTCGCTTAATTTTTATTTACATGCCTTTATTTTTTCCACACATTTATTTCTTTCTATTTATCTTGTACCTGTTGTATTGAAATTAAAATAAATTGAAATTATTAATTGTTGTACATTCCCTGTGCAAGTCTAGTATCATAGATGATTTTTTTTTAAATTTAAAGTGATAATAAATAGTAATTCCCCAGTCTAAATTACAAAATGCACAATGTCTAAAACAATATTGCAATACAAATAATTCAATTAAACTGAAAAATACGGTATTAATACAAGAAAATTAAAAAAAGACATAGACACCCCTTTCCCAAATGAAATATACTCTTTCGGATGTACGCTTAGGTGTCGTTTATTGTTGATGTTAAGAAACACCACCGATGTGTTCCGAAAGACAATGAATTTCGATGTTTGACACATCGTCGATCCGACCAAGGTGGGTGTAGGGCTAAGTGGAACAATTGCATCCCACAAGACATTGACACTAGTTGTCGGTATGACAATGATCCTTGATGATTTCTTCAGACAATGTATGTTACAGAAAGCCATCATATTGTTTTAATTAAATTTTCTCTTTTAAATAGAACCACCTTGACATTTGTTTTGAAATTGAGTCCACTTCAATTAGCAAAATTCGATGTTTGTACACAATATAAATAAAAACTGAAGTGATACAATAAATTTCTATTTATCCATAGACATCTTCCGTATATTTTAATTGATTTCAAGCATAAATATTTATTGTAAACCGACGTATTTTAAGCGAAGGGTTGAACGTCATTTTTCATCAAAAATGAAGCGAAAGTCACGTGACTGGGACTTGACTTTGGAGCTCTCCTGTCACGCTGGCTGTCTTACTGGGTCATGCTGGAATTTCCACTCACATAGACACATTTTTTTGTATGAAGTTTGTCACTGTCTGATAAATAAAAAAAAAACATCAAAACAATATGTGGTCAAAAGTCTCCGGAAACATTTTTTGGCTCTGTGGAAAGAAAAGATGAATAACTGCTCTGATGGGAAACTTCAAACATATACAAAAGTGAAAACTAGCTTCGGTTGTAAAAAGTATTTGAAATTGATTAGAAACGTTGAGCTCAGTATGAGTATGAGTATGTAAATTTAGAGTTTCCTCTCATCATTTGCAGATAGAGTTGGGCAGGTACCAGGGTATCCCTCGACACTACAATCGTAACTACTCGGCCATTCTCGCTACCCTGCAAATAACCTCGTACGTACATAGCAGAAATTCTTCTTAAATTGTTTGCCGGAAGTTAAGTTAAGTTAAGCCGCACACAAATATAGTCCACGAAAATCCAATATGGAAGACATACTAAGTAAAATCTAATCATGCAAAACTAATTAAAACTTTAATTGAAATATAGAAAATTGCTTAAAATATAACTTTATCAAACTTTCATGTAACTGACATGTGAAAAGTAGTGCGATTTATACGCCTAATGCATACGAGGTTATTTGCAGGGTAGCGAGAATGGCCGAGTAGTTACGATTGTCGACACTAAAGGCTCTGTCAACAGTGCAGTTCAGGAGAAGTTGAAGATGAAATACATTTTCTTTTCAAATGTACTAAATATGAACCAGACAGGAAAGAATTGATCGATATAATATTGAATTCATGTCCAAATTTTAATAGCTTAAATGATGTAAAGAAATTAGAATGGATTTGTAATTGTGAAAATCACAATATACTAACACATTTGGGTGTGTTCTTGAGCAAACACTGCAGATTGATATTTATTTTCTTTATTTATCTTTGTCTGTGTTTGTGTTTGTTTTTTCCCCTTGATATCTTGCTTCTCTGCCTCAGACACGAGGTGGAATGTCACAGCTATATGATGGACATCTCCAGAAGCACTGTCCCTTGGTGTCTGTGGTTGAGTAGCAATACATCTCTATATATATTTGTATATTATTTAACCTTGGAGTTCTGCTGGGGGCACGAGGTGTAATGTTCAATGAAACATATCCATAAGCACCGTCCCTTGGTGATCCTTGCAGATATCCAATGTTTCATGCAAAAGTCCAAATATACTATCCACTTAGTACAAACTAAGATATGCAGTACAAGGATTACATTTTTTTGTTAGTGTGTGCGATATCGTTTCTTTGAATCTCCTGGATTGCACTTTGGCTGAGATCAGGTACAACAGTAACACATATGCTGTATTACTACTGAGTATAATCTCAATTATTGACATTTACTGTTTATAGCAATGTACTGTCTACTGTATTAATCATAATTGTTGTATTTATGTAACTGCTCCCTGTGGGACCATGATTGGATTAATAAATATTTGATTTTTTAATTTGAATTTATATATAAACGTCTGAAAAAGTAGCCAACGTATGAACCTACATATATAAAAGAACGTATGAACCTATATATATAAAAGGGGGTCAGGTCATTATTCCGACAGCCCATTATTCCGACAGCCCATTGCTTCGACGGCCCATTATTCCGACAGCCCATTGCTCCGACGCCCCATTATTCCGACAGCCCATCATGCTCTGACAGCCCATTTCTCCGACAACCCATTATTCCGTCAAAAATGGTCAAAAGTAGTATAATTATCTTAAAACCTGTTGTTTTTCTTCTATACCTAACGGAAGACTGACTTTAATCTTTATACTCACTGGGCGGATTGTTTCTGTATTAAACTAAAGGGTAAATATGGGGTCAAAGTCAAATGTCATGTCAATGTTTGCCCTAAATTTTACCGGGAAAAAAAATCTGTCCGGACGAAAATCCCAGCCCCCGCCCCCTAGCCTTCCATAGCCAGAAATGATGGGTACTTTGCTCATTTGCATATCTAAGATGGCGACGCCGGGACGTCTGCAATTTTCATATGATCTATATAGACGATATCATTCATAATTGCATGTGTGTCATTTTCTGAACTTGAAAATGATACATTGAATCAAGCTGAATTAAATGAAATAAAAATTAATGAAAACAATTAAATATTCGAGGTTCCTGGACTAAATGAAAATCCGAAGCGAGGTAACCCTTTTTTGGCCTTAAGAGTCTATGTAAAAATGTCTGAAATACATGAAACTGGTGGCGTGTGACACAAAATTTAACAATGAATGACATTTGGCGACATATTTTCTGAAATTAATTTAGATTCCTCAATAATATATGTATTTATATTAACTAACCTTATATTTCTAGCTTCTAAACTCGGGGTTCCCACATTAAATATAATATGATCATTTTTGCATGATCGCGATATCAAAGACATGTCTAAAATCGTTACAAAACAAAAATATTTGAATTTTGACAGAAGAAAAACTTTGCGGAAATAAACAATAACTTTTAATTTTCGAATCTTTGACGGTCACATTGAATTTCCGTACTATAGGCTATTTTTTGACAAATCTAATAAACGATCCATCAATCTTGAAACTGCAGTCACGTGATCAAAATCTAATTTAAATATGATGAATATTTATGAGGAAAGTACCCTCAATTTCTGGATATGCCCCCATCCAAAAAATATCAAATGGTCCGTGCCTAAATTGCATGAAATTTTAATATTATTTTGAAATTTTGAAATAAATTAAACGAAAATGGAAAATGAATTATAATTCGAAGGTAAAAATGTGGGAAGGGAGACAAAGCAATATGTGAAAAGTTTACAGTCGAACGGACGACAGACACCAAGTGCTTGTGGGGACCCGGGTGGCTCAATGAGTTAGGTCGCTGGATCTAACGCCTCATACAAGCCTATCACCAATACGGCGTGGGTTCGCGCTCGGCTTTGTAAATTACAAAAAGGGTGCACATGACTCGCAGCCGTAAGTGATAAAGTTTACCAGTTGCTTGTCCATGGTCGGTAGTTCTCTCCGGGTACTCCGGCTTCCTCCACCACTAAAACTGGTCGCCATGATATAGCTGAAATATTGCTGAAAGTGGCGTTGAAACACCAAAAATCAATCAACCAAGTGATTGTAATACTCACTTGCAGTTTTAACCAGGTTAGCTAATTACCGCAAAATTAGGACATTTTGTTGTTGTCTAATGGTCAGGCATCTCTCTATTTTAAGATAGCTGTATGCATGTTTGGTTTCATTTTAATGTCTCAGGTACAAATAAGTTAACTTATCTGTACCTGAGACATTACGTGTAAATTACAAGCTCTTTTGCGACAGGAAGTTTTTACAAGATGAATAGAAAAGGAAACAGAGAAAATGGACGAAAGTCATTAAAATCATCAATAAACAACTACTGTCCTGATCAACCTTGCAGGAATTCAAAAATAAAATGTCAGCAAAGTTTGGTTAACTTCTGTTCTATTGTTACCGAGGGGTGCATAATGTGAGCTACTGACGGACAGACCACGTACACCTACTCTTGCCTTTGATACTACAAGCTTATTGAATCAAGAAAATAAAGACAAACAACTTTCACAAAATATACTGAAGATTATTTTACCCGATGCTGTAAGAGTACAAAAAACAAAAGTATACATATACAAACAAAAAAATATATAATAGTGCAAAACTTTTAAATAGTACAACGAGGTCCATCAAAGCCAACAAGTCAGGCATAGTGCGCAGGATATGCCATCAAACGTCACTTCCGGCACTTCTGTTTACAAAATAGAAGCAATAAAGTGGCTGGTTGCTTCCCAGTAGTCATCTACATTTCTCACACCAGTGTTATATTCTTCTTTAAGTCTTTTGATGCGCGTTTCCAAGTTTCTCCATTTACACCTTCTTCTTGGTGTAGCTTCACCATGGTTTACCGCATCGACAGATACTTCCGAATTGGCCTGCTCATCTTTCAGACTTCTAAGGAATTTCCATATGGACGGATGACGAAGAGTGACGGACTGATTTCATGCCCTGTGGAAACCTGAAAGTAAACGATTAGAACTTATTTCTTTTTGTAATAGATAGACGCCGAATAAAGTTTAAAACGACAACGGATGTCAAATGGCGGTATAAAGGTTCCTTCTGCAAGAGTGGGCAGTTAAAATTTGGTATTTAAAGTTCAAATTTCAACCGAAATTGATCAGCTTACTGAAATATTGTCTAAAAAATTGATACAAATATACATTGTATATCTGAAATTTAATATCAAGTCAGTTCAAAACTGTAGGAGGAGATATCAGGACAAACAATGTATATATATCCGGACGGACGAACACAATGACTAAGTCCAACTACCTACGATTTTGAGAGTATTTGATGAAAATCACAATCCTGTGGACATGCACACCTCCATTATGTGTATAAACATCATACAACATATTAAAGCTGTAGCTCCAAAACTGTAAGAGGACCCGGATAGCCAGACAAACCATGTATCAATACCTGGACGGACGAACGGGCGGACAGGGGTAAATTAATGTGCCTCCCCTCCCCCGACTCTTCGTCGCGGAGGCATAAAAAAAAGATGACATCTCGGACACCACAAGTCAACTGACCAAAGTAGGCCTACACTAGTTGTTGGTATCAAAAGTAGTTTCTACTATATTTTGGTATATATTTTTACGAAGGCAAGTGGGTAAAACGAGGCACGAGGGTTCCTCTTGGTAAATTTTTTCCAAAGCCTCGGAATCCTATCTGAGTAAAATGTTCTGCTGAAATTGTTTTACCCTATGCTTTTTCAAATAAAAATGTTGTAGACGGACTAAAACGTGTTCCAAGAGTGAGAGTGTGAAATGAGACTATGTTACGAAATTACGATTGCGAATATTAATAAATGTACCAGATCATTATAATCAATTAGGGTTCAGACAAATAAACAAGTAGAAAGCTGTTTTCTAAATCACAATTCATCAATTCATTTTTGTTGTACTGATTCCTTGCTTATGACACACCATGGTGGACTTAGTTTGAGTATCATTATTTGGAGACTTCTAATTACCACTTTTGGTATCTTCAAATTTTTCTTACAATAATAAATGATTTCCAGTCGAACAAATAAAATTTTTCAAATTAAACAAGAATCGCTCTTTTTCCCCCGAGTATAAATTTGAAGTAAAAATCGTACTTTTTTACAGTAAATGTAGACGTTTGAAATAAAACATTTACACATTTTATAGAAATCATTACCTACATGTACATATATCTACATGTACGATCAGGAATCATAATTTAAAAGATAAAAGAATAGTGTTTCTTTATATTATTTCCATAAAGGCGGGAGATTAAGATAGTGGCACTGTTCATACACGAGTCACTGCTTTACGCCTTTTGATCCCTAGGGCAAGTTGTGCTCTTGATTCGTCTGGTTAACAATCAGGCATCTAGCAACCCTTTCAGGGGGTAGTGCACAGCAACGAAACAACTGGATCCTAATTATATACCCGGGGATCCTTCTTTACGGAAGCGGAGACAGATATAAAATTGACTGATGCATTTTTAATGTCAGATGAAAAATAACACATGTAGAACAAATGTAATTATAACTGGGAATGTGCATAAATTACAAATGTTCCTTAAGAACCACATTGACGATCTAATAAAACAAACTATTCATATGATATCAGTCATTCGCCAAATTTCCTTTGAGATCTGTAAATTTCATATTAATTGCTCATAAAGAATATTTCCACTAATTGTATGTATTGTTATGACAATTATACCAGAGCAAGTGAATTTCTCTAGGGAATGGCAATTCCTAAAACTTAAGATACAATATTAATTTAATATCTTCAGAAAACTAACTTAAGGTCCCAAGAATGAAAATAGGAAAATGTATGTAAGAATAAATAGCCACGCTGCTGTCGTAAAACTACACTCAAAGCAATAAGGTGTGTTCGATTTATCAGGTAACTGCAGTTAGTTTTATTTAGTGATACCGTTCTCAAATCGATATAATTAGTTTTTCTATTTGCTACAATAATATTTGTTATAAAAAATAAAGTTAAAGAAAAACAAAAATTAAATGTACATGTATGTTTGTAATTTTCATTTTGTGAATGAAAAGTCAAGGCTATTCATTATTCCAAAACGCAGAAATTATTTTCTATTGATTTGTAAGTAGTAAACCCGAACTAATATACCTCCCTTAATTACAGATAATTATGATAATTAAATGATATTTCCCTGCATCTTAGATATGTAATTAAGAGATATGTATTTAACAGACAAACATTGGTGGTTATCTTAGTGTAAGACATATCTGTTAGTTGTATCATGGAGGGTGGATGCCCGATGAGTTATAGTTGATTATGATTGATGTACAATTTTAAGGGTCTTTGTGGAATTGTCCTTATCTTATGATCAAGCATAATTAATGCAGGGTATCTGATTAAACATTTTACCACATTGTGATGCAAGTAATGATGTATTGTCTTGATATATTTTGTCATAAAATGTGTTGTTGGTCATTCAGTTTGTCGCTTGTAATTTAGTGTTGTTTGTTATTCAGTGTGTTGTTTTTCATTCAGATTGTTGTTTGTTATTCGGTTTGGCTTGGTTTGGATTGTGGTGTTTAACGCCACTTTCAACAATATTTCAGTTATACCGTGGCGGTTAGTTTTATTGGTGGAGGAAACCCGAGTACCCGGAGAAAACCACCGACCTGTCACAAGTCACTCACAAACTTTATCATATAATGTTGTATCGAGTACACCTCGCCATGAACGGGGTTCGAACTCACAGCTTTAGGGGTGATAGGCACAGATTGCTCTGGTAGTTGTAATTCCAACAACGTACATTTTTTTGTTAGTGTGTGCGATATCGTTTCTTTGAATCTCCTGGATTGCACTTTGGCTGAGATCAGGTACAACAGTAACACATATGCTGTATTACTACTGAGTATAATCTCAATTATTGACATTTACTGTTTATAGCAATGTACTGTCTACTGTATTAATCATAATTGTTGTATTTATGTAACTGCTCCCTGTGGGACCATGATTGGATTAATAAATATTTGATTTTTTAATTTGAATTTATATATAAACGTCTGAAAAAGTAGCCAACGTATGAACCTACATATATAAAAGAACGTATGAACCTATATATATAAAAGGGGGTCAGGTCATTATTCCGACAGCCCATTATTCCGACAGCCCATTGCTTCGACGGCCCATTATTCCGACAGCCCATTGCTCCGACGCCCCATTATTCCGACAGCCCATCATGCTCTGACAGCCCATTTCTCCGACAACCCATTATTCCGTCAAAAATGGTCAAAAGTAGTATAATTATCTTAAAACCTGTTGTTTTTCTTCTATACCTAACGGAAGACTGACTTTAATCTTTATACTCACTGGGCGGATTGTTTCTGTATTAAACTAAAGGGTAAATATGGGGTCAAAGTCAAATGTCATGTCAATGTTTGCCCTAAATTTTACCGGGAAAAAAAATCTGTCCGGACGAAAATCCCAGCCCCCGCCCCCTAGCCTTCCATAGCCAGAAATGATGGGTACTTTGCTCATTTGCATATCTAAGATGGCGACGCCGGGACGTCTGCAATTTTCATATGATCTATATAGACGATATCATTCATAATTGCATGTGTGTCATTTTCTGAACTTGAAAATGATACATTGAATCAAGCTGAATTAAATGAAATAAAAATTAATGAAAACAATTAAATATTCGAGGTTCCTGGACTAAATGAAAATCCGAAGCGAGGTAACCCTTTTTTGGCCTTAAGAGTCTATGTAAAAATGTCTGAAATACATGAAACTGGTGGCGTGTGACACAAAATTTAACAATGAATGACATTTGGCGACATATTTTCTGAAATTAATTTAGATTCCTCAATAATATATGTATTTATATTAACTAACCTTATATTTCTAGCTTCTAAACTCGGGGTTCCCACATTAAATATAATATGATCATTTTTGCATGATCGCGATATCAAAGACATGTCTAAAATCGTTACAAAACAAAAATATTTGAATTTTGACAGAAGAAAAACTTTGCGGAAATAAACAATAACTTTTAATTTTCGAATCTTTGACGGTCACATTGAATTTCCGTACTATAGGCTATTTTTTGACAAATCTAATAAACGATCCATCAATCTTGAAACTGCAGTCACGTGATCAAAATCTAATTTAAATATGATGAATATTTATGAGGAAAGTACCCTCAATTTCTGGATATGCCCCCATCCAAAAAATATCAAATGGTCCGTGCCTAAATTGCATGAAATTTTAATATTATTTTGAAATTTTGAAATAAATTAAACGAAAATGGAAAATGAATTATAATTCGAAGGTAAAAATGTGGGAAGGGAGACAAAGCAATATGTGAAAAGTTTACAGTCGAACGGACGACAGACACCAAGTGCTTGTGGGGACCCGGGTGGCTCAATGAGTTAGGTCGCTGGATCTAACGCCTCATACAAGCCTATCACCAATACGGCGTGGGTTCGCGCTCGGCTTTGTAAATTACAAAAAGGGTGCACATGACTCGCAGCCGTAAGTGATAAAGTTTACCAGTTGCTTGTCCATGGTCGGTAGTTCTCTCCGGGTACTCCGGCTTCCTCCACCACTAAAACTGGTCGCCATGATATAGCTGAAATATTGCTGAAAGTGGCGTTGAAACACCAAAAATCAATCAACCAAGTGATTGTAATACTCACTTGCAGTTTTAACCAGGTTAGCTAATTACCGCAAAATTAGGACATTTTGTTGTTGTCTAATGGTCAGGCATCTCTCTATTTTAAGATAGCTGTATGCATGTTTGGTTTCATTTTAATGTCTCAGGTACAAATAAGTTAACTTATCTGTACCTGAGACATTACGTGTAAATTACAAGCTCTTTTGCGACAGGAAGTTTTTACAAGATGAATAGAAAAGGAAACAGAGAAAATGGACGAAAGTCATTAAAATCATCAATAAACAACTACTGTCCTGATCAACCTTGCAGGAATTCAAAAATAAAATGTCAGCAAAGTTTGGTTAACTTCTGTTCTATTGTTACCGAGGGGTGCATAATGTGAGCTACTGACGGACAGACCACGTACACCTACTCTTGCCTTTGATACTACAAGCTTATTGAATCAAGAAAATAAAGACAAACAACTTTCACAAAATATACTGAAGATTATTTTACCCGATGCTGTAAGAGTACAAAAAACAAAAGTATACATATACAAACAAAAAAATATATAATAGTGCAAAACTTTTAAATAGTACAACGAGGTCCATCAAAGCCAACAAGTCAGGCATAGTGCGCAGGATATGCCATCAAACGTCACTTCCGGCACTTCTGTTTACAAAATAGAAGCAATAAAGTGGCTGGTTGCTTCCCAGTAGTCATCTACATTTCTCACACCAGTGTTATATTCTTCTTTAAGTCTTTTGATGCGCGTTTCCAAGTTTCTCCATTTACACCTTCTTCTTGGTGTAGCTTCACCATGGTTTACCGCATCGACAGATACTTCCGAATTGGCCTGCTCATCTTTCAGACTTCTAAGGAATTTCCATATGGACGGATGACGAAGAGTGACGGACTGATTTCATGCCCTGTGGAAACCTGAAAGTAAACGATTAGAACTTATTTCTTTTTGTAATAGATAGACGCCGAATAAAGTTTAAAACGACAACGGATGTCAAATGGCGGTATAAAGGTTCCTTCTGCAAGAGTGGGCAGTTAAAATTTGGTATTTAAAGTTCAAATTTCAACCGAAATTGATCAGCTTACTGAAATATTGTCTAAAAAATTGATACAAATATACATTGTATATCTGAAATTTAATATCAAGTCAGTTCAAAACTGTAGGAGGAGATATCAGGACAAACAATGTATATATATCCGGACGGACGAACACAATGACTAAGTCCAACTACCTACGATTTTGAGAGTATTTGATGAAAATCACAATCCTGTGGACATGCACACCTCCATTATGTGTATAAACATCATACAACATATTAAAGCTGTAGCTCCAAAACTGTAAGAGGACCCGGATAGCCAGACAAACCATGTATCAATACCCGGACGGACGAACGGGCGGACAGGGGTAAATTAATGTGCCTCCCCTCCCCCGACTCTTCGTCGCGGAGGCATAAAAAAAAGATGACATCTCGGACACCACAAGTCAACTGACCAAAGTAGGCCTACACTAGTTGTTGGTATCAAAAGTAGTTTCTACTATATTTTGGTATATATTTTTACGAAGGCAAGTGGGTAAAACGAGGCACGAGGGTTCCTCTTGGTAAATTTTTTCCAAAGCCTCGGAATCCTATCTGAGTAAAATGTTCTGCTGAAATTGTTTTACCCTATGCTTTTTCAAATAAAAATGTTGTAGACGGACTAAAACGTGTTCCGAGAGTGAGAGTGTGAAATGAGACTATGTTACGAAATTACGATTGCGAATATTAATAAATGTACCAGATCATTATAATCAATTAGGGTTCAGACAAATAAACAAGTAGAAAGCTGTTTTCTAAATCACAATTCATCAATTCATTTTTGTTGTACTGATTCCTTGCTTATGACACACCATGGTGGACTTAGTTTGAGTATCATTATTTGGAGACTTCTAATTACCACTTTTGGTATCTTCAAATTTTTCTTACAATAATAAATGATTTCCAGTCGAACAAATAAAATTTTTCAAATTAAACAAGAATCGCTCTTTTTCCCCCGAGTATAAATTTGAAGTAAAAATCGTACTTTTTTACAGTAAATGTAGACGTTTGAAATAAAACATTTACACATTTTATAGAAATCATTACCTACATGTACATATATCTACATGTACGATCAGGAATCATAATTTAAAAGATAAAAGAATAGTGTTTCTTTATATTATTTCCATAAAGGCGGGAGATTAAGATAGTGGCACTGTTCATACACGAGTCACTGCTTTACGCCTTTTGATCCCTAGGGCAAGTTGTGCTCTTGATTCGTCTGGTTAACAATCAGGCATCTAGCAACCCTTTCAGGGGGTAGTGCACAGCAACGAAACAACTGGATCCTAATTATATACCCGGGGATCCTTCTTTACGGAAGCGGAGACAGATATAAAATTGACTGATGCATTTTTAATGTCAGATGAAAAATAACACATGTAGAACAAATGTAATTATAACTGGGAATGTGCATAAATTACAAATGTTCCTTAAGAACCACATTGACGATCTAATAAAACAAACTATTCATATGATATCAGTCATTCGCCAAATTTCCTTTGAGATCTGTAAATTTCATATTAATTGCTCATAAAGAATATTTCCACTAATTGTATGTATTGTTATGACAATTATACCAGAGCAAGTGAATTTCTCTAGGGAATGGCAATTCCTAAAACTTAAGATACAATATTAATTTAATATCTTCAGAAAACTAACTTAAGGTCCCAAGAATGAAAATAGGAAAATGTATGTAAGAATAAATAGCCACGCTGCTGTCGTAAAACTACACTCAAAGCAATAAGGTGTGTTCGATTTATCAGGTAACTGCAGTTAGTTTTATTTAGTGATACCGTTCTCAAATCGATATAATTAGTTTTTCTATTTGCTACAATAATATTTGTTATAAAAAATAAAGTTAAAGAAAAACAAAAATTAAATGTACATGTATGTTTGTAATTTTCATTTTGTGAATGAAAAGTCAAGGCTATTCATTATTCCAAAACGCAGAAATTATTTTCTATTGATTTGTAAGTAGTAAACCCGAACTAATATACCTCCCTTAATTACAGATAATTATGATAATTAAATGATATTTCCCTGCATCTTAGATATGTAATTAAGAGATATGTATTTAACAGACAAACATTGGTGGTTATCTTAGTGTAAGACATATCTGTTAGTTGTATCATGGAGGGTGGATGCCCGATGAGTTATAGTTGATTATGATTGATGTACAATTTTAAGGGTCTTTGTGGAATTGTCCTTATCTTATGATCAAGCATAATTAATGCAGGGTATCTGATTAAACATTTTACCACATTGTGATGCAAGTAATGATGTATTGTCTTGATATATTTTGTCATAAAATGTGTTGTTGGTCATTCAGTTTGTCGCTTGTAATTTAGTGTTGTTTGTTATTCAGTGTGTTGTTTTTCATTCAGATTGTTGTTTGTTATTCGGTTTGGCTTGGTTTGGATTGTGGTGTTTAACGCCACTTTCAACAATATTTCAGTTATACCGTGGCGGTTAGTTTTATTGGTGGAGGAAACCCGAGTACCCGGAGAAAACCACCGACCTGTCACAAGTCACTCACAAACTTTATCATATAATGTTGTATCGAGTACACCTCGCCATGAACGGGGTTCGAACTCACAGCTTTAGGGGTGATAGGCACAGATTGCTCTGGTAGTTGTAATTCCAACAACCGCACGACCACGATGGTCCCGTTTGTTATTCTATGTGTTGTTTGTTGTACCGTGTTCTGTGTGTTGTTTGTTTTCATTCAGTCGTTTATTATCATTCTATGTGTTGCTTATCATTTAGTTTGTCGCTTGTCATTTAGTGTTGCTTGTCATTTAGTTTGTCGCTTGTCATTTAGTGTTGCTTGTCATTTAGTTTGTCGCTTGTCATTTAGTGTTGCTTGTCATTTAGTTTGTCGCTTGTCATTTAGTGTCGCTTATCATTTAGTTTGTCGCTTGTCATTTAGTGTTGCTTGTCATTTAGTGTCGCTTATCATTTAGTTTGTCGCTTGTCATTTAGTGTTGCTTGTCATTCGGTGTTTTGTTTTTCATTCAATGTTTTTTTCATGCAGCTTGTTCTGTCTTTCAGCGTGTTGATTGTCATTCGATGTGTTGTTTGTCATACAGTGTATTGAAAAGTGTTTATAGATAAGTTACAGTCACATCATGTAGAGTTACTATATGATAACATGTTTGTTATTCGGTGTGTTGTTCAGTGTTTTGTGTATTGTTTGTGTCATTCAGTGTGTTGTTTGTCATTCTATGTGTTGTTTATCATTTAGTGTGTTGTTTGTCATTCAGTGTGTTGTTTGTCATTCAGTGTGTTGTTTGTCATTCAGTGTGTTGTTTGTCATTCTATGTGTTGTTTATCATTTAGTGTGTTGTTTGTCATTCAGTGTGTTGTTTGTCATTCAGTGTGTTGTTTGTCATTCTATGTGTTGTTTATCATTTAGTGTGTTGTTTGTCATTCTATGTGTTGTTTGTCATTCTATGTGTTGTTTGTCATTCAGTGTGTTGTTTGTCATTCAGTGTGTTGTTTGTCATTCTATGTGTTGTTTGTCATTCAGTGTGTTGTTTGTCATTCAGTGTGTTGTTTGTCATTTAGTGTGTTGTTTGTCATTCTATGTGTTGTTTGTCATTCAGTGTGTTGTTTGTCATTCAGTGTGTTGTTTGTCATTCAGTGTGTTGTTTGTCATTTAGTGTGTTGTTTGTCATTCTATGTGTTGTTTGTCATTCAGTGTGTTGTTTGTCATTCAGTGTGTTGTTTGTCATTCTATGTGTAGTGTGTCATTTAGTGTGTTGTTTGTCATTCAGTGCGTTGTTTGTCATTCAGTGTGTTGTTTGTCATTCAGTGTGTTGTTTGTCATTCTATGTGTAGTGTGTCATTTAGTGTGTTGTTTGTCATTCAGTGCGTTGTTTGTCATTCACTGTGTTGTTTGTCATTCTATGTGTTGTTTATCATTTAGTGTGTTGTTTGTCATTCTCTGTGGTGTATGTCATTCAGTGTGTTGTTTATCATTCTGTGTGTTGTTTGTCATTCTCTGTGGTGTGTGTCATTCAGTGTGTTGTTTGTCATTCTATGTGTTGTTTGTCATTCAGTGTGTTGTTTGTCATTCAGTGTGTTGTTTGTCATTCTATGTGTTGCTTGTCATTCAGTGTGTTGTTTGTCATTCTATGTGTTGTTTATCATTCTGTGTGTTGTTTGTCATTCTCTGTGGTGTGTGTCATTCAGTGTGTTGTTTGTCATTCTATGTGTTGTTTGTCATTCAGTGTGTTGTTTGTCATTCAGTGTGTTGTTTGTCATTCTATGTGTTGTTTGTCATTCAGTGTGTTGTTTGTCATTCTGTGTGTTGTTTGTCATTCTATGTGTTGTTTGTCATTCAGTGTGTTGTTTGTCATTCAGTGTGTTGTTTGTCATTCTCTGTGGTGTATGTCATTCAGTGTGTTGTTTATCATTCTCTGTGTTGTTTGTCATTCAGTGTGTTGTTTGTCATTCAGTGTGTTGTTTGTCATTCAGTGTGTTGTTTGTCATTCTGTGTGGTGTGTGTCATTCAGTGTGTTGTTTGTCATTCTCTGTGGTGTGTGTCATTCAGTGTGTTGTTTGTCATTCAGTGTGTTGTTTGTCTTGCAGTGCGTTGGTTATCATTATATATGTTGCTTATTATTCAGTGTGTTGTTTATCATTCAGTGTGTTGTTTGTCATTCTGTGTGTTGTTTGTCATTCTGTGTGGTGTGTGTCATTCAGTGTGTTGTTTGTCATTCTCTGTGGTGTGTGTCATTCAGTGTGTTCTTTGTCATTCAGTGTGTTGTTTGTCTTGCAGTGCATTGGTTATCATTATATATGTTGCTTATTATTCAGTGTGTTGTTTATCATTCTCTGTGGTTTTTTTCATTCAGTGTGTTCTTTGTCATTCAGAGCATTGCTTGTCATTCAGTGTGTTGTTTGTCATTCTTTGTGTTGTTTGTCATTCAATGTGTTGTTTGTCATTCAGTGTGTTGTTTGTCATTCAGTGTGTTGTTTGTCATTCTGTGTGATGTGTGTCATTCAGTGTGTTGTTTGTCATTCTCTGTGGTGTGTGTCATTCAGTGTGTTGTTTGTCATTCAGTGTGTTGTTTGTCATTCAGTGTGTTGTTTGTCATTCTCTGTGGTGTATGTCATTCAGTGTGTTGTTTATCATTCTGTGTGTTGTTTGTCATTCAGTGTGTTGTTTGTCATTCAGTGTGTTGTTTGTCATTCAGTGTGTTGTTTGTCATTCTGTGTGGTGTGTGTCATTCAGTGTGTTGTTTGTCATTCTCTGTGGTGTGTGTCATTCAGTGTGTTGTTTGTCATTCAGTGTGTTGTTTGTCTTGCAGTGCGTTGGTTATCATTATATATGTTGCTTATTATTCAGTGTGTTGTTTATCATTCAGTGTGTTGTTTGTCTTGCAGTGCGTTGGTTATCATTATATATGTTGCTTATTATTCAGTGTGTTGTTTATCATTCAGTGTGTTGTTTGTCATTCTGTGTGTTGTGTGTCATTCAGTGTGTTCTTTGTCATTCAGTGTGTTGTTTGTCTTGCAGTGCATTGGTTATCATTATATATGTTGCTTATTATTCAGTGTGTTGTTTATCATTCTCTGTGTTTTTTTTCATTCAGTGTGTTCTTTGTCATTCAGAGCATTGCTTGTCATTCAGTGTGTTGTTTGTCATTCTTTGTGTTGTTTGTCATTCAGTGTGTTGTGTGTCATTCAGTGTGTTTTTGTCATTCAGTGTGTTGTTTGTCATTCTGAGTGTATGTGTCATTCAGTGTGTTTTTGTCATTCAGTGTGTTCTTTGTCATTCAGAGCATTGCTTGTCATTCTGTGTGTTGTGTGTCATTCGGTATGTTTTTGTCATTCAGTGTGTTGTTTGTCATTCTGAGTGAAGTGTGTTATTCTGAGTGTAGGATGTCACTCAGTGTGATCTTTTGTCATTCAGTGTGTTGTTTGTCATTCTAAGTGGTGTGTCATTCTGAGTGTAGTGTGTCATTCAGTGTGTTGTTTGTCATTCTGAGTGTATGTGTCAATCAGTGTGTTTTTGTCATTCAGTGTGTTGTTTGTCATTCTGAGTGTAGTGTATCATTCAGTGTGTTGTGTTGTTTGTCTTTCAGAGCATTGTTTGTCATTATATACATGTATGTTGCTTATTATTCAGTGTGTTGTTTATCATTCAGTGTGTTGTGTGTCATTCCGTGTGTTGTGTGTCATTCAGTGTGTTTTTGTCATTCAGTGTGTTGTTTGTCATTCTGAGTGTAGTGTGTCATTCAGTGTGTTGTTTGTCATTCTTTGTGTTGTTTGTCATTATGTGTGTTGTGTGTCATTATGTGTGTTGTGTGTCATTCAGTGTGTTGTTTGTCATTCTTTGTGTTGTTTGTCATTCTTTGTGTTGTTTGTCATTATGTGTGTTGTGTGTCATTCGGTATGTTTTTGTCATTCAGTGTGTTGTTTGTCATTCAGTGTGTTGTTTGTCATTCAGTGTGTTGTTTGTCATTCTGAGTGTAGTGTGTCATTCAGTGTGTTGTTTGTCATTCAGTGTTTTGTCATTCAGTGTGTTGTTTGTCATTCAGTGTGTTGTTTGTCATTCAGTGTGTTGTTTGTCATTCTATGTGTTGTTTATCATTCAGTGTGTTGTTTGTCATTCTATGTGTTGTTTATCATTCAGTGTGTTGTTTGTCATTCTGAGTGTAGTGTGTCATTCAGTGTGTTGTTTGTCATTCTATGTGTTGTTTATCATTCAGTGTGTTGTTTGTCATTTTATGTGTTGTTTGTCATTCAGTGTGTTGTTTGTCATTCTATGTGTTGTTTATCATTCAGTGTGTTGTTTGTCATTCTCTGTGGTGTATGTCATTCAGTGTGTTGTGTGTCATTCAGTGTGTTGTTTGTCATTCTATGTGTTGTTTGTCATTCAGTGTGTTGTTTGCTATTCGGTGCGTTGTTTGTCATTCAGTGTGGTGTTTTTCATTCAATGTGTTGTTTGTAATTCAGTGTGGTGTTTTTCATTCTGTGTGTTGTTTGTAATTCAGTGTGGTGTTTTTCATTCTGTGTGTTGTTTGTAATTCAGTGTGTTGTTTGCTATTCGGTGCGTTGTTTGTCATTCAGTGTGTTGTTTGTCATTCTATGTGTTGTTTATCATTCAGTGTGTTGTTTATCATTCTCTGTGGTGTGTGTCATTCAGTGTGTTGTTTGTCATTCTCTGTGGTGTATGTCATTCAGTGTGTTTTTTATCATTCTGTGTGTTGTTTGTCATTCAGTGTGTTGTTTGTCATTCAGTGTGTTGTTTGTCATTCTATGTGTTGTTTATCATTCTGTGTATTGTTTGTCATTCTCTGTGGTGTATGTCATTCAGTGTGTTGTGTGTCATTCAGTGTGTTGTTTGTCATTCTATGTGTTGTTTGTCATTCAGTGTGTTGTTTGTCATTCTATGTGTTGTTTATCATTCAGTGTGTTGTTTGTCATTCTCTGTGGTGTGTGTCATTCAGTGTGTTGTTTATCATTCTCTGTGGTGTATGTCATTCAGTGTGTTGTTTATCATTCTGTGTGTTGTTTGTCATTCAGTGTGTTGTTTGTCATTCAGTGTGTTGTTTGTCATTCAGTGTGTTGTTTGTCATTCTGTGTGGTGTGTGTCATTCAGTGTGTTGTTTGTCATTCTCTGTGGTGTGTGTCATTCAGTGTGTTGTTTGTCATTCAGTGTGTTGTTTGTCTTGCAGTGCGTTGGTTATCATTATATATGTTGCTTATTATTCAGTGTGTTGTTTATCATTCAGTGTGTTGTTTGTCATTCTGTGTGTTGTGTGTCATTCAGTGTGTTCTTTGTCATTCAGTGTGTTGTTTGTTTTGCAGTGCATTGGTTATCATTATATATGTTGCTTATTATTCAGTGTGTTGTTTATCATTCTCTGTGGTTTTTTTCATTCAGTGTGTTCTTTGTCATTCAGAGCATTGCTTGTCATTCAGTGTGTTGTTTGTCATTCTTTGTGTTGTTTGTCATTCAGTGTGCTGTGTGTCATTCAGTGTGTTTTTGTCATTCAGTGTGTTGTTTGTCATTCTGAGTGTATGTATCATTCAGTGTGTTTTTGTCATTCAGTGTGTTCTTTGTCATTCAGAGCATTGCTTGTCATTCTGTGTGTTGTGTGTCATTCGGTATGTTTTTGTCATTCAGTGTGTTGTTTGTCATTCTGAGTGAAGTGTGTTATTCTGAGTGTAGGATGTCACTCAGTGTGATCTTTTGTCATTCAGTGTGTTGTTTGTCATTCTAAGTGGTGTGTCATTCTGAGTGTAGTGTGTCATTCAGTGTGTTGTTTGTCATTCTGAGTGTATGTGTCAATCAGTGTGTTTTTGTCATTCAGTGTGTTATTTGTCATTCTGAGTGTAGTGTATCATTCAGTGTGTTGTGTTGTTTGTCTTTCAGAGCATTGTTTGTCATTATATACATGTATGTTGCTTATTATTCAGTGTGTTGTTTATCATTCAGTGTGTTGTGTGTCATTCCGTGTGTTGTGTGTCATTCAGTGTTTTTTTGTCATTCAGTGTGTTGTTTGTCATTATGTGTGTAGTGTGTCATTATGTGTGTTGTGTGTCATTCAGTGTGTTGTTTGTCATTCTTTGTGTTGTTTGTCATTCTTTGTGTTGTTTGTCATTATGTGTGTTGTGTGTCATTCGGTATGTTTTTGTCATTCAGTGTGTTGTTTGTCATTCTGAGTGTAGTGTGTCATTCAGTGTGTTGTTTGTCATTCTTTGTGTTGTTTGTCATTCTGAGTGTAGTGTGTCATTCAGTGTGTTGTTTGTCATTCTAAGTGTAGTGTAGCATTCAGTGTGTTGTTTGTCTTTCAGAGCATTGTTTGTCATTATATACATGTATGTTGCTTATTATTCAGTGTGTTGTTTATCATTCAGTGTGTTGTGTGTCATTCTGTGTGTTGTGTGTCATTCAGAGTGTTTTTGTCATTCAGTGTGTTGTTTGTCATTCCGAGTGTAGTGTGTTATTCAGAGTGTTTTTGTCATTCAGTGTGTTGTTTGTCATTCTGAGTGTAGTGTGTCATTCAGTGTGTTTTTGTCATTCAGTGCGTTGTTTGTCATTCTGAGTGTAGGGTGTCATTCAGAGTGTTTTTGTCATTCAGTGTATTGTTTGTCATTCTGAGTGTAGGGTGTCATTCAGTGTGTTTTTGTCATTCAGTGTGTTGTTTGTCATTCTGAGTGTAGGGTGTCATTCAGTGTGTTTTTGTCATTCAGTGTGTTGTTTGTCATTCTGAGTGTAGTGTGTCATTCAGTGTGTTGGTTGTCATTCTTTGTGTTGTTTGTCATTCGGTGTGTTCTGTGTCATTCATTGTTTTTGTCATTCTGAGTGTAGTGTGTCATTCAGTGTGTTGTTTGTCATTCTTTGTGTTGTTTGTCATTCTGAGTGTAGTGTGTCATTCAGTGTGTTGTTTGTCATTCTAAGTGTAGTGTAGCATTCAGTGTGTTGTTTGTCTTTCAGAGCATTGTTTGTCATTATATACATGTATGTTGCTTATTATTCAGTGTGTTGTTTATCATTCAGTGTGTTGTGTGTCATTCTGTGTGTTGTGTGTCATTCAGAGTGTTTTTGTCATTCAGTGTGTTGTTTGTCATTCCGAGTGTAGTGTGTTATTCAGAGTGTTTTTGTCATTCAGTGTGTTGTTTGTCATTCTGAGTGTAGTGTGTCATTCAGTGTGTTTTTGTCATTCAGTGCGTTGTTTGTCATTCTGAGTGTAGGGTGTCATTCAGAGTGTTTTTGTCATTCAGTGTATTGTTTGTCATTCTGAGTGTAGGGTGTCATTCAGTGTGTTTTTGTCATTCAGTGTGTTGTTTGTCATTCTGAGTGTAGGGTGTCATTCAGTGTGTTTTTGTCATTCAGTGTGTTGTTTGTCATTCTGAGTGTAGTGTGTCATTCAGTGTGTTGGTTGTCATTCTTTGTGTTGTTTGTCATTCGGTGTGTTCTGTGTCATTCATTGTTTTTGTCATTCTGAGTGTAGTGTGTCATTCAGTGTGTTTTTGTCATTCAGTTTGTTGTTTGTGATTCTGAGTGTAGTATGTCATTCTGTGTGTTGTTTGTCATTCTTTGTGTTGTTTGTCATTATGTGTGTTGTGTGTCATTCTGTGTGTTGTTTGTCATTCTTTGTGTTGTTTGTCATTATGTGTGTTGTGTGTCATTCGGTATGTTTTTGTCATTCAGTGTGTTGTTTGTCATTCTGAGTGAAGTGTGTTATTCTGAGTGTAGGGTGTCATTCAGTGTGATCTTTTGTCATTCATTGTGTTGTTTGTCATTCTGAGTGTAGTGTGTCATTCTGAGTGTAGTGTGTCATTCAGTGTGTTGTTTGTCATGCTGAGTGTATGTGTCATTCAGTGTGGATTTATCATTCAGTGTGTTGTTTGTCATTCTGAGTGTAGTGTATCATTCAATGTGTTGTTTGTCTTTCAGAGCATTGTTTGTCATTATATACATGTATGTTGCTTATTATTCAGTGTGTTGTTTATCATTCAGTGTGTTGTGTGTCATTCTGTGTGTTGTGTGTCATTCAGTGTGATTTTGCCGTTCAGTGTGTTGTTTGTCATTCTGAGTGTAGGGTGTCATTCAGAGTGTTTTTGTCATTCAGTGTGTTGTTTGTCATTCCGAGTGTAGTGTGTTATTCAGAGTGTTTTTATCATTCAGTGTGTTTTTTGTCATTCTGAGTGTAGGGTGTCATTCAGAGTGTTTTTGTCATTCAGTGTGTTGTTTGTCATTCTGAGTGTAGGGTGTCATTCAGAGTGTTTTTGTCATTCAGTGTGTTGTTTGTCAATCAGTGTGTTTTTGTCATTCTGAGTGCAGTGTATCATTCAGTGTGATTTTGTCATTCAGTGTGGTGTTTGTCATTCTGAGTATAGTGTGTCATTCAGTGTGTTGTTTGTCATTCTGTGTGTTATGTGTCATTCGGTATGTTTTTGTCATTCAGTGTGTTGTTTGTCATTCTGAGTGAAGTGTGTCATTCTGAATGTAGTGTGTCATTCAGTGTGTTGTTTGTCATTCTGTGTGTTGTGTGTCATTCAGTGTGTTGTTTTTCTTTCACAGCGTTGTTTGTCATTATATATGTTGTTTATCATTCTGAGTGTAGTGTGTTATTCAGTGTGGTTTTGTCATTCAGTGTGTTGTTTGTCATTCTGTTTCTTGTGTCATTCAGTGTATTGCTTGTTATTCTCTCTGTTGTTTATTATTTTGAGTGTCATTCAGTGTGTTGTGTGTCATTTTGAGTGTAGAGTGTCATTCTGTGTGTTGTGTGTCATTCAGTGTGTTTTTGTCATTCTGAGTGCAGTGTATCATTCAGTGTGATTTTGTCATTCAGTGTGGTGTTTGTCATTCTGAGTGTATGTGTCATTCAGTGTTTTTGTTATTCTGAGTGTAGTGTGTCATTCAGTGTGTTGTTTGTCTTTCAGAGTATTGTTTGTCAATATATATGTTGCTTATTATTCAGTGTGTTGTTTATCATTCAGTGTGTTGTTTGTCATTCAGTGTGTTATTTGTCATTCAGTGTGTTGTTTGTCATTTTGTGTGTTGTTTGTCATTCAGTGTGTTGTTTGTCATTTTGTGTGTTGTTTGTCTTTCAGGGCATTGTTTGTCATTACATATGTTGTTTATTATTCAGTGTGTTGTTTTTCTTTCAGAGTCATGTTTGTCATTCTGTGTGTTATTCAGTGTGTTGATTATCATTCTTCGTGTTGTTTGTAATTCAGAGTGTTTTATGTGTTATTCGTTGTGTTGTTTGTAATTCAGTGTGGTGTTTGTCATTCAATGTGTTGTTTGTAATTCAGTGTGGTGTTTTTCATTCTGTGTGTTGTTTGTAATTCAGTGTGTTGTTTGTCATTCTATGTGTTGTTTATCATTCACTGTGTTGTTTCTTGTTCCGTGCGTTGCTTCTTATTTAGTTTGCTATTCGGCGCGTTGTTTGTCATTCAGTGTGTTGTTTTCAAGTGAGATGTTAGTTTTCAGTCAATGTGTTGTTTTTCAATTTGTGTGCAGTTTTTCATTCGATGTGTTGCTTGTCATTCAGTGTGTTGTTTGCTATTCGGTGCGTTGTTTGTAATTCAGTGTGGTGTTTGTCATTCTATGTGTTGCTTTTCATTCTGGGTGTTGTTTGTCATTCAATGTGTTGTTTATCATTCGATGTGTTGCTTGTCATTCAGTGTGTTGTTTGCTATTCGGTGCGTTGTTTGTAATTCAGTGTGGTGTTTGTCATTCTATGTGTTGTTTATCATTCTATGTGTTGTTTATCATTCTGTGTGTTGCTTGTCATTCAGTGTGTTGTTTGTCATTCTGGGTGTTGTTTATCATTCACTGTGTTGTTTATCATTCTATGTGTTGTTTATCATTCTGTGTGTTGTTTATCATTCTATGTGTTGTTTATCATTCTGTGTGTTGTTTATCATTCACTGTGTTGTTTATCATTCTGTGTGTTGTTTATCATTCTGTGTGTTGTTTATCATTCTATGTGTTGTTTATCATTCTGTGTGTTGTTTATCATTCACTGTGTTGTTTATCATTCTATGTGTTGTTTATCATTCACTGTGTTGTTTATCATTCTATGTGTTGTTTATCATTCTATGTGTTGTTTATCATTCACTGTGTTGTTTATCATTCTGTGTGTTGTTTATCATTCTATGTGTTGTTTATCATTCACTGTGTTGTTTCTTGTTCCGTGCGTTGCTTCTTATTTAGTGTGTTGTTTGTAATTCAGTGTTTTATTTGTCATTCTGTGTGTTGTTTATCATTCTGTGTGTTGTTTGTTATTCTGTGTGTTGTTTATCATTCTGTGTGTTGTTTGTCATTTAATGTGTTGTTTTTCATTCTGTGTGTTGTTTGTCATACTGTGTGTTGTTTATCATTCTGTGTGTTGTTTGTCATTCTCTGTATTGTTTTTCGGACAACATGTTGTTTTTCAGTCTGTGTGCAGTGTTTCATTCGGTGTGTTGCTTGTCATGCAGTGTGATGTTATTCATACAATGTGTTGTTTGTCATTCAGTGTGTTGCTTGTCTACATCCAGCTGATCATTTAGGATGGACATACTATGTGCTGTTTATCGTTTGCCTTGTATATTTGTTGGTCATTCAATTCGTTGTTTTGGTCATTCAATGTCTTAACTATATTGTTTTATAAATCAGTATGGTTTTTTGGGATATTCAATAATTATTTTGTCATTCGGTGTTATAGTTTAAACAAATTTATTCATTTGAAATACAGAGTACAATATAACACAAGTATAAAATTGTATTTTCGAATTTGTAAACGAGCTTATTATAGCTTATACTAAACCGTCTTTTTATTCTGTGTACTGTTTGATCATTTTGAGTACTGTTTGGTCATTCAACATTTGTTTGACCATTCGATATACTGTTTAATAAACGTGTGTGATATTTTGGTCATTCGGTTTTATTGTTTGGTAATTTAGTGTGCTGTTTGGCAATCCAGTGGGCTGCGTAGTTATTTATTGTGTGACCTGGTCATTCAGTGTGCTGCTTAGTCAATCAGTGTACAATTTTGTTTGTCTTCGTCCTGTGTCATGTGGACCCAATGTGGCCAGTGTCACTGGATTGTCCATTCTTGATTACCCCTGTGGTTTTCACTAACCTTTGTCCTGTGTCATGTGGACCCAATGTGGCCAGTGTCACTGGATTGTCCATTCTTCATTACCCCTGTGGTTTCTCTAACCTTTGTCCTGTGTCATGTGGACCCAATGTGGCCAGTGTCACTGGATTGTCCATTCTTCATTACCCCTGTGGTTTTCTCTAACCTTTGTCCTGTGTCATGTGGACCCAATGTGGCCAGTGTCACTGGATTGTCCATTCTGCATTACCCCTGTGGGTTTCTCTAACCTTTGTCCTGTGTCATGTGGAACCAATGTGGCCAGTGTCACTGGATTGTCCATTCTTCATTACCCCTGTGGTTTCTCTAACCTTTGTCCTGTGTCATGTGGACCCAATGTGGCCAGTGTCACTGGATTGTCTATTCTTGATTACCCCTGTGGTTTTCTCTAACCTTTGTCCTGTGTCATGTGGACCCAATGTGGCCAGTGTCACTGGATTGTCCATTCTTCATTACCCCTGTGGGTTTCTCTAACCTTTGTCCTGTGTCATGTGGACCCAATGTGGCCAGTGTCACTGGATTGTCCATTCTTCATTACCCCTGTGGTTTTCTCTAACCTTTGTCCTGTGTCATGTGGACCCAATGTGGCCAGTGTCACTGGATTGTCCATTCTTCATTACCCCTGTGGTTTTTCTAACCTTTGTCCTGTGTCATGTGGACCCAATGTGGCCAGTGTCACTGGATTGTCCATTCTTCATTACCCCTGTGGTTTCTCTAACCTTTGTCCTGTGTCTTGTGGACCCAATGTGGCCAGTGTCACTGGATTGTCCATTCTTCATTACCCCTGTGGTTTCTCTAACCTTTGTCCTATGTCATGTGGACCCAATGTGGCCAGTGTCACTGGATTGTCCATTCTTCATTACCCCTGTGGTTTTCTCTAACCTTTGTCCTGTGTCATGTGGACCCAATGTGGCCAGTGTCACTGGATTGTCCATTCTGCATTACCCCTGTGGGTTTCTCTAACCTTTGTCCTGTGTCATGTGGAACCAATGTGGCCAGTGTCACTGGATTGTCCATTCTTCATTACCCCTGTGGTTTCTCTAACCTTTGTCCTGTGTCATGTGGACCCAATGTGGCCAGTGTCACTGGATTGTCTATTCTTGATTACCCCTGTGGTTTTCTCTAACCTTTGTCCTGTGTCATGTGGACCCAATGTGGCCAGTGTCACTGGATTGTCCATTCTTCATTACCCCTGTGGGTTTCTCTAACCTTTGTCCTGTGTCATGTGGACCCAATGTGGCCAGTGTCACTGGATTGTCCATTCTTCATTACCCCTGTGGTTTTCTCTAACCTTTGTCCTGTGTCATGTGGACCCAATGTGGCCAGTGTCACTGGATTGTCCATTCTTCATTACCCCTGTGGTTTTTCTAACCTTTGTCCTGTGTCATGTGGACCCAATGTGGCCAGTGTCACTGGATTGTCCATTCTTCATTACCCCTGTGGTTTCTCTAACCTTTGTCCTGTGTCTTGTGGACCCAATGTGGCCAGTGTCACTGGATTGTCCATTCTTCATTACCCCTGTGGTTTCTCTAACCTTTGTCCTGTGTCATGTGGACCCAATGTGGCCAGTGTCACTGGATTGTCCATTCTTCATTACCCTTGTGGTTTCTCTAACCTTTGTCCTGTGTCATGTGGACCCAATGTGGCCAGTGTCACTGGATTGTCCATTCTTCATTACCCCTGTGGTTTTCTCTAACCTTTGTCCTGTGTCATGTGGATCCAATGTGGCCAGTGTCACTGGATTGTCCATTCTTCATTACCCCTGTGGTTTCTCTAACCTTTGTCCTGTGTCATGTGGACCCAATGTGGCCAGTGTCACTGGATTGTCCATTCTTCATTACCCCTGTGGTTTCTCTAACCTTTGTCCTATGTCATGTGGACCCAATGTGGCCAGTGTCACTGGATTGTCCATTCTTCATTACCCCTGTGGTTTTCTCTAACCTTTGTCCTGTGTCATGTGGATCCAATGTGGCCAGTGTCACTGGATTGTCCATTCTTCATTACCCCTGTGGTTTCTCTAACCTTTGTCCTGTGTCATGTGGACCCAATGTGGCCAGTGTCACTGGATTGTCCATTCTTCATTACCCCTGTGGTTTCTCTAACCTTTGTCCTATGTCATGTGGACCCAATGTGGCCAGTGTCACTGGATTGTCCATTCTTCATTACCCCTGTGGTTTTCTCTAGCCTTTCTTTAAGCAGCACACTGAAATGACTAAGCATCATAATGACTGACTAAGCAGCACACTTGATGATTAAGCAGCATAATGAATAACTAAACACTCTAAATGACTAAGCAGCACACTAAATCCTTAGTTGTACACTGAATGACTAAGCAGCACACTGAATGACCAAGCTGGCCAATGGATTGCCAAACAACTAAATGACCAAAATACACGCAAAATCATCAAACAATAATCATAATTACCAAACAATAAATCCGAATGACCAAAATATCACACACGTTTATTAAACAGTATATCGAATGATCAAACAAATGTTGAATGACCAAACAGTACTCAAAATGATCAAACAGTACACAGAATAAAATGACGGTTTAGTATAAGCTATAATAAGCTCGTTTACAAATTCGAAAATACAATTTTATACTTGTGTTATATTGTACTCTGTATTTCAAATGAATAAATTTGTTTAAACTATAACACCGAATGACAAAATAATTATTGAATATCCCAAAAAACCATACTGATTTATAAAACAATATAGTTAAGACATTGAATGACCAAAACAACGAATTGAATGACCAACAAATATACAAGGCAAACGATAAACAGCACATAGTATGTCCATCCTAAATGATCAGCTGGATGTAGACAAGCAACACACTGAATGACAAACAACACATTGTATGAATAACATCACACTGCATGACAAGCAACACACCGAATGAAACACTGCACACAGACTGAAAAACAACATGTTGTCCGAAACACAACACAGAGAATGACAAACAACACACAGAATGATAAACAACACAGAGAATGACAAACAACACACAGAATAGCAAACAACAAACTAAATAAGAAGCAACGCACGGAACAAGAAACAACACAGTGAATGATAAACAACACATAGAATGATAAACAACACACAGAATGATAAACAACACAGTGAATGATAAACAACACACAGAATGATAAACAACACATAGAATGATAAACAACAAACAGAATGACAAACAACACACAGAATGATAAACAACACACAGAATGACAAACAACACACAGAATGAAAAACAATACACTGAATGAAAACCAACATCTCACTTGAAAACAACATAATAAATGACAAACAACACACCGAATAGCAAACAACACACTAAATAAGAAGCAACGCACGGAACAAGAAACAACACAGTGAATGATAAATAACACATTGAATGACAAACAACACACTGAATGACAAGCAACACCCAGAATGACAAACACCACACTGAATTACAAACAACAGTCAGAATGACAAACAACACGAAGAATGATAAACAACACCCAGAATGACAAACACCACACTGAATTACAAACAACACACAGAATGACAAACAACACGAAGAATGATAAACAACACCCAGAATGACAAACACCACACTGAATTACAAACAACACACAGAATGACAAACACCACACTGAATTACAAACAACACACAGAATGACAAACACCACACTGAATTACAAACAACACCCAGAATGACAAACACCACACTGAATTACAAACAACACACAGAATGACAAACAACACGAAGAGTGATAATCAACATAGAGAATGACAAACAGCGCTCTGAAAGACGCACTACAATCAGAATAATAAGGAACACACTGAATGACACACTACAATCAGAATTACTTGCGGCTGCGAGTCGACTGCACCCTTTTTAGCTCACCTTGCCAAAGGCAAAGTGAGCTTTTGCCATCACTTGGCGTCCGTCGTCCGTTAATATTTCACATTTTAATTTTCTCCTCTGAAACCCCTCAGCCAAATGAAGTAAAACTTGGTAGGAAGCATCTATGGCAGGTCCTCTATAAAGATTGCCCATTCATTCCCGATACATTAACAAACATGTCCGCCATAGGCAATTCTTGTTTCTGATTGGTTGATTTCTAAAAATCTTCTCCTCTGAAACTGCTTTGCCAAATGAATCAAAATTTGGTAGGAAACATCCTTGGAAGGTCCTCTAAAAAGATTGCTCATTTATTTCCGATCCGTTAACAAACATGACCGCCACAGGTAATTCTTGTTTCTGATTGGTTGATTTCTAAAAAATAATCATCTCCTCTGAAACCGCTTGGCCAAATGAATCGAAACTTGGTAGGAAGCATCCTTCGAAGGTCCTCTAACCAGAATGCTAATTTAGCTCCGACTCGTTAACAAACATGGCCACCACAGGCCATTCTTGTTTCTGATTGGTTGATTTATAAAAATATTTTCCTCTGTAACTGCTTAGCCAAATGAACCGCAACTTGGTGGGAAGCACCTATGGAAGGTTCTGTATTAAGTTTCCTCAAAGCAGAATGAAAGGTGAGCGACACAGGCGCAGCCCCCATTAGTATACATATCAATGATTCTTGATATATAGGAATACAAAGAAAGTATACTACAGGTTAAAAAATTTTCACACTGGTTAAAAGTTTTGCATCTGGAAAATCTTCTTTTCATTTTAAATCAGGATCCTCCCAACATGAATAACAACTCTTCTTAATATTTTCATGTAAGTAACTGTATGCAACATTAGTGTCTGGTACAGAAGCTAGATTACAAATTAAGAAATACCACTTTTGGCATGGAACATAGTTATTTTAATTTAATGCTTTATTTATTTCAAGAGGATTGCAAACAGTCCAAAGGCTACAAAGTTGGTCTCCTCAACATACATATGATACAAGACAAGACAATACAACAGACTATCTCACACTCATTCACTCATAATAGTTAATACAAGTGTGGACACAGAAATGTGCTGTCCAAAAGGCAAGTGTGGATGTCAATATTTCATATTATTAAACTTGAAAAAAAAAATCATGGACACAAGGGTTCTGGATTTTTTTAATAAAAAACTAATCCTGGATTATTATTTTTGCTTAAAGTCCGGTCCTGTGTTTTTATTTCAAATTTTCATCATAGCCCCCCTCCCCCTCTCAAGGGATATTAAATTGTATCATTAATAATAAATTAATAAATAATAAATTCAGATTTTCTATTTAAAATAAATCTCATTTACAAAACCACTGATATTTGTTCAATTCTTAATGCTGATTTAAGCTTTAGTCGTAACAAATTTCTATTTTTCTCTTTAAACTGTCGAAACATAACATTTATTTAATTGTAAAATTCACAAATAAAATTCACCCCCCCCCCCCCTTTTCCCTTTTTTCTTGTTTAAATCAATGATCAACAATATTCCAGAATCAAACAAATGAATAAATATAACATAGATTTCTTTTACATGCATCTTTTTACCATGTTTCAATTTCCCTGATGTAAAAGTTGGGGGAAAGGTACTGCGAAGGTACTTCCAATAGACATCTTTAGTCACGCTAACTGCAAAACTTACTCTTTTCTTCAATTTAACTGGAAGCTACAGTAAAAAGGAATATCAGTTTACTTATAGTTAATACAAATTATATTTTCAATAGCAATTTAAAATATTTACAAAGCATATAATCTATTGAAATCTATTGCTATTTTCAATGAATTCATATAAACACTGAAATATAACTATGTTATCATCCATAGATAAATCATCACTTCCTTGAAGAAAAAGCTCAACTAAATATGACTTTAATTCATTTTTGAAAATATTTAAATTCACATTTGGACAGAGCAATGATTTAATCTTGTGAAAAAGTGTTTTTCTTAATTCATCATATTTATCACAGCTAAATAAAAGATCCTGTGGAAAATACATACAAACACTTCTTCTCAGAAATCACTTCAAAGTTTATAACCAAATTGTGTATAGGATCATATTGTGGGCCTTTATATAAAATTGTGGTGTCAATTGGAAATGCAAAAATTACCTCATCATGGAACATGATTTAGCAAAGGACCCTACTTCTCCCAAGCTATTGGGTATTTGAAAAAAATATACATGTATGATGCATGAATTATCCTTTAGTGCTCATTTTCGCCTTGTTAGGATAATATGAAAAATAGTTAAAAAGACATTTCATCATTATTAAAAGCAAGTGATAAAAATACCTATTTTGGATGTTTAGGCTGAAAAGGAGACAACTTCTAATTAAAACTAAGAACGTTTAACTAACAACTTAATAAAGTAAAAATAAACGAAGTGTCGAAAGAGCATTGGAAGATAAACATATATTTTTCTGTTTTATGTGGAGAAGTGGCATATTATTTCAATCAAATATTACTATTTTTGACATTTATATGAAGGGAAAAACGCGTATACATTTAAAACTATCCCATTTCTAAAGAAGATCATCAATAATGAATAAATAGCATTCATAACATAGGTAAGAAGAGTTTGAAGATACATAAGCGGTAATCATAATCCGTAAATCGAAGGAAAGACAACACAATGGCCTAAAGAAAAAGAACAAAAAAAGTATCATTTCAATATTAATGGTTATTGTACATAGTTTTCTTGGTTCAAAACATCTGCATGTGCACACATTTGAAAACTTCTTTTCTGCACATATGAGAATAATATGAAATCGGCACGGCCATGAATGCTCGCTCATCTGAAAATTATCTGACAATTTCATCAAAAAGTGTCGAGATTTTTTGGGCCGAGATATATTAGGGACGACTTTTTTTAGGGCCGAATCTAGTCTCATTCAATCGAGCTGTCGTTCCTTTATTCGAGTTATCGTTCCTTACGAAATCTCAAAAGTTAACTTCCGCGTAGAAACAACAATTCTTGTCAGTATGTCAGAAGAGATTTAATAAATTAAAAAATATCAATATAAGTAAAACAAGCTGGCAAAATGACTTTTATTACACACGGGTTCCAGGTTTCAGTGGTATCGGACGTACGAGAGAGGGTACGAGACTTCAGGATCACATTTACGCTTTATGTTAAGAAGATCTTCATTAGTTGAGTGTGTTAGTGTGTTACCCGGAAACCGGTGTTTACAAAACGTAGAATTTTTTTTTCTTCGACAATATGTTCAACCATGTTTGTTAAAAAATCCTAAGTACACATTCTATACCATAAAGAGCTCGCTTAAGCTCGCATAATAAAATCAATTTATTATCTTTATTCAGAAATTTTAAACTTCTGCATTACTTAAAAGGAGCACTTAAAGGTAATATTTTGAGAATTTTTTTTCCGTTTACTGAAAATTATCAATTTTTTGATAAGGTTCTTTTTTAATACATTTTTGAATATATAATAAAAAAAATTATTCGTAATTTTCCATTCTTTTACTATTCCAAAACTTCATTGAATTTTCTATAAAGTTATTTTTAACACTATCTTAATTTCAAATATATTTCCGTCCTCTTCAAAGTCCGCGCCTTCTCATATCAATAATATTCAGTTCAAAGTTCTTATTTGGTCATCCGTACAAAATAAATTGACCAACGAGATCTACAAGCGCCGTTTCTCGTGTGATTTCTCAGTTGGAATATATATTCCGAATGCATCACCTTGTACAAGGAATAATTATTGTATACTTCACAATGAAAAATCGAAAAACCTCGAACGAAAATTTTCCGCAGATCGTATAACGTGTTTCCTTCCCCTAATCTATAATCCCCTGATACGAAGAAATCAAGAGCATCCCAACAAAGGTTCAGATTAAGAAAAGGCGCAACATATAAACTTAGAGAAGGAATTTGCTCCAATAAAATGGAGAGTTTGGAGAAAAAAAGAGGAGATCAACAGACCAACAAAGAAAGTTTAGTCTCTTGGTATGTATGCTGAAACTAATGAGTGCAATCATTAGAAATGAAATAGTTATTTCGTACCATGGCCTTTTCGTACCATAATTTACCATTTCGTACCATAACCAGAAACCATTTCGTACCATATGTATTTTGCACCATAACCATTTCGTTCCGTAGCATATGTATTTGCACCATAACCATTTCGTTCCTTAGCATATGTATTTGCACCATAACCATTTCGTTCTGTATGTATCGTCACGGTATGTATTTTCGTGCGTCATCTGTTTTCGTTTTATCCATTTTATTTTGATTTCCACAGCGCACACATTATTTTTTACGTGTCCTCCGGTTTCTATTTATGGAACGTAAACAGGACTACAACGTGACATCTGTAAAAAATGTTAAAGTTTGCTTTTAAAGACGTAAGTACTAGTGCAGTAGTGGTGTACCAATCATCGGAAACATCGACTAATCAGTCGGACGTCATCATACGATCCGATGATCGATTCTTAAACCTTGTGGTCGATTCTGATTCTATAGTGTCTAAAATATACATGTATATGCTTAACTTTGTTCTTTGGTTGTTGTTTTTTTTGTCTCCATACTGACAAAAATATTGCAGTTTTATCCCAGCTGGTTTATTTTGCCCTCATAGTGACAAACATCTGGTAGTTTTGTCCAAGCGTATTTTTGACACTCAGTCAATACACATATTTGGACTAGTCTATTATTTATCTACTTCCGAGAATAGTCCATTTTATATCAGGTGTTACACATATGGAAAACGATCTTTTGTTTTGTTCTAAGTTAATGTTTACAAATGGAAAAATTGTAGTTTGTAAATATATTATTTGATTTTATTCAAATCTTTACTTTTGTCAAACACATATTTGGACTAGTCTATTATTTATCTATCTATATCAGGTGTTACACATATGGAAAACGATCTTTTGTTTTGTTCTAAGTTAATGTTTACTATTAATGGAAAAATTATAGTTTATAAATTTATGATACAATTTTATTTATATCTTTACTTTTGTCAATCATACTCTTGAAATAAAGACTACTTGATTAACTAATTATAGTCAGTAAATACATTTAGCAGGCAATTGTCACCGATGATCGATCGATGTTGATATAACGATCATCGATCTTGAAAACGCTACCGATTCCCATCACTAGTAAGTACCAAAAACAGTGAACCTACCTACTGAACCATACTTTTTGTAATGCTAAAAATTTACTTCATTTATAAAGTAGCTGGAAATAAATCCAGAAGGGCTATATAAAATTGAAATATGTCGTCTGCCTCTCAGACACCGGCTCTTCCTGTCATGTGCCTGTTTCTTATATAAAATACATGTCACTTTGCAGTGCATTGTGCTTTCAGCACTAAAAAAAACATCAAAAGTAAACACAATTTTGAAAGTGGTCATTTTCAAACATTCTTTTACTTTATATAGATGTAGTATGATTTGGTAGATGACCAGAACCATGAAATTTTAAAACCAGCCATTTCCGGATTTTATATTCGTTTCCATCCCGTATACGGCCCTGTTTTTACTTCAAACGAAAACAGATGACGCCATTTTACTGACAGCAAAAGTTGCCAGATAATCGAGAGTATATTAAAATACAAGAATGGCTTTAAAAACAATCTTATGTACAAAGAAATATTTAACTAGCCATTCTTTGAAAATTCCAATCGTCATATGAATGAAGGGTTAACACTGTTAATCGCTATATCTTTAAATGCGCATGCGTGAACAGACAGACCGCCAATTTTTGACAGAGAAAGTTTTTGAAGATTTTTACTATGTTCTGACACTTTTTTGCATTATAAGGTATCATATTCATATTCCATACCATTTTTGTCTGCTAAATTCATGTTTTGGAATTTACAAGAGCATTTTGGTCGCCGCTCTAAAAATTGTTCTAGCTGCTGAAACAAACTCTTAAGATCCGGACCGAGAATTCCGAAAACCGGAAGTAAACAATCAGAAAATCTTGTATTTTAGCACACAGATGAAATAGCCAGCTTATCCTTCATTCCTATAACTATCCTTTTTTCCTGACACAGACTGACTTTGGTGTTGGGATTGACCTGACCTGGCTTGCTCTAACGTAAGTACCCAACGCTGTGTCGCCCGGCGTGAGAAGACTTAACACTGTTTAGTAAGGGATAACCATTTTGTATTTCGTTGTCACTCCTTGAATTTCTGTACTTTATCACAACATAGATCCTGATTGTACGAGTTTTACTTGTAGGGAATATGGATATTCAGATTATTTTAACATACTATCTTATGCTCAACATTGTTGCTTCAAACCTAGGGCTTAAACATGCTATCCCAATCACAGAAGAACATGAAGTTGTACCTCCATCTGATTTCAAACTTACACCTGAGAGTAAAAATGTCAACATCAGCATGACAACAGCATCTTACTACGTAACACAAGACACATTTAAAAAAAAGTTAAAACCTCAGAAACAAGTCTTATCATATCTTAGTTCCATCCTGCTGACCCGCTCCTATGCACCAGAGCCAAATCCTGGTCCTAGAGTACTCAAACATCATTGTGGTCAATGTAGTAAAGCAGTAACATGGCAAACTGCAGGTATCGGCTGTGACCAATGTGATACGTGGTATCATAAAGATTGTTTAGGTATGAGTACCCAAATCTATCAAGGTTTACATAATGTATCGTGGTACTGCGACATTTGCGGACTACCAAACTGTTCATCATGCTTTTTTGACAATACCTCATTCGTTAACACAAACATGTTTGAGCCTTTAAGTAGACAAGACCAAAACAAGACTTAATTGTTCAAATGCTAAAAATGCAAGTGTAAATGCAAACATTCAACAACCAAAATCAATTAAACAATTCTCATGTAAATACCCATGTGGAAACTGTAAAAATGCCGTAACTTGGAAAACCCCAGGAGTCTGTTGTGACTCTTGCAATAAATGGTTCCATAAAAAATGCCTTGGAATGAACACCCTTGTATATCAGGGCTTAAGAAACATATCTTGGAACTGTGACATCTGCGGCCTTCCAAATCTTTCTTCACATATATTTGGCACATCAACCATCACAAGTGTAAATAGTAACGATACATTCACTGATACATCTTTTAATCTTGATAACTTAGGAAGCCCAACAGCTACTTCATCACCTATACAAAAAACCAGATCCAACACTTACACTAAAAAACCTCGATCAGACACACCATTGAGAATTCTGCCAGACATCATGATCGATACAGAGTCATGGTTAAGCAATGACATACAATCAACAGAAATATTCCCTAGTGGGTTTACCCCATACAGAAAAGATAGAAAAACTGATAGTCATGGCGGTGTATTTATACTTGTGTCTGATAAATATCTAAGTTCAGAACCAACAGACTTAAAATCAGACGACTCAAGCGAACAATTATGGGTAAAACTCCAAGTAAAAGGTGCACCTGACTTATATATTGGCAGTTTCTATAAACCACCAAAAATAACAGATGATGAATGCCTGTTGCATCTCGAGAAAAACATACAGAGAATCCGACAGAACAATAACTCCCAAGTATGACTAGGGGGTGATTTCAATCTGGGAGGTATAGAATGGCACAATTACTCCATCAAAAATAAGGCACAGAACACCAAACAGTGCAAACAACTACTCGATATTTGCCAAGATAACTGTCTAGAACAGGTAGTTAATGAAGAGACTCACTTCACAGAAAAATCCAAATCCATTCTTGATTTATTCTTCACTAGTAACAGCTCACTAATCAACAAAGAGAAGTTATACCAGGTATATCAGACCATGAAATTGTGTATGTTGAAGCAAGTATCAAACCAAGAAATGTAAACAAACCACCAAGAAAAGTATACCAATACAACAAAGCAAACACAGAGGAATTAAAAGAAAAACTCAGAAGCAGTTGAAAGAACAAGATTTAACTGTAGATCAACTATGGAACAACTTTAAAGAAAAGGTTTTGGACATTATGAATCAGTCAATACCTACAAAAATGATAAATAACTCCAAACGTAAACTACCCTGGGTAAACAGAGAAATGAAATCTCTCACAACTAAAAGAAATAAATACTTTAAGAAAATGAAACAACACCCATGTAAAAAGAACACTGATCAATATAGAGAAACTAAACGTAGACTACAAAAAGAAAGCAGAAAGGCATACTGGCAGTATCTAGAAAACATCATTTGTTATGACGAGTCAATAGAAACTGTCCAAAAACAGAACAAATTCTGGAATTATATCAGGAACACCAAAAAAGACAGTTCAGGAGTGGCACCTCTCGGATCAGACGGCCTACTTGTAGACGACACCAAGGAAAAAGCAGAAATATTAAATAGGCAATACTTTTCACTTTTTACACCTGAAAACACTGATGAACAGTTACCACCACTAAATGACAATTTTCAATCTATGTCAGAAATAAAAGTCACCATATTAGGCACTAAAAAACTTCTTAAAAATCTTGATCCAACAAAAGCCACTGGACCAGACCAAATACCAGCACGGATATTAAAACAATTTGCAGCAGAATTTGCACCACACCTAACCACCATTTTCAATACATCTATTACAAAAGGTGAAGTTCCAACAGACTGGCGTCAAGCAAATGTAATACCGATCTTTAAAAAAGGGGAAAGGTACCTAGCAAGCAATTATAGACCAGTATCACTCACCTGTATATGCTGTAAACTTTTAGAACACATCGTAGTGAGTAACATCTTAAAACATCTAGATCTGCATAACATCTTAGTCGACTGTCAACATGGTTTTCGTGCAAAAAGGAGTTGGGAAACACAATTACTCACACTCAGCCATGAACTGCTCAGTAACCTACACTCTAGCATACAAACTGACTTGATAATGCTTGACTTTTCTAAGGCATTTGACAAGGTACCTCATAAGAAATTACTATGGAAGCTTAACAATTATGGAATAAGAGGGAACACCTGGAAGTGGGTCTCAGCTTTCTTGAGTAACAGAATGCAGCATGTAGCTTTGGATGGGGAGGTATCTGGTCAACTGCCTGTAGTAAGTGGAGTACCTCAGGGATCGGTCTTGGGTCCACTGCTTTTTCTCATATTCATAAATGATCTTCCAGTTGCAGTAACATCAAAAACTAGATTATTTGCAGATGATTGTATTCTATACAGACAAATCTATAATCATGATGATTCAATCACTTTACAACAAGACTTGGACAACTTGGCAGCTTGGGAAAAAATGTGGGGTATGCATTTTCATCCAGAAAAATGCATCTCATTAAGTGTCACAAGATCACAAAAACCATTTCACACCAGCTACATCCTCAAAGGTCATTCCCTTGAATCAGTTACAACTGCAAAATATCTGGGCATAACAATCTCAAAAGACATGAACTGGGACACTCATATCAATAACATCACCTCAAAAGCAAACAAGATCATAGGCTTCTTGAGACGAAACCTACCAATTCAAAACACTGAAACTAAAACTTTGGCATATAAATCCATGGTCAGTAGCGCAAGTGTCTGGTCACCTCACACAGAATTGCAATGCTTTATAAAATCACCAACAACCTTATTGCAGTGGATCCAAAACTTTACCTTACTCCTCAACCTTATCTCAGTACAAGAAACAATAACCCATTACAATATCAAATTATATCCACCAAGACAAACTATTATAAATACAGTTTTTCCCCACATGCAGTAGTACTCTGGAACTCACTACCTTATACAGTTGTTAATGCTGGGTCCCTGGATCAGTTTAAACAACTGATTCAATGTCAGAACATCTAAACATCTTAGTTGGCCTGTAAATACCTGTAAATGTGTTAAATATTTGCACCTGTTTTTGTTAATTTTTGATTTCACTTATTTTCATGCAATATTTGTAGTTAATTTTTATTTATTATTATTATATATATATTTTTTTTTAATGTCTGTTTGCGCAGCGCCGACGTATAGTCATCAGAGTTTTGATGGATCGTCGTACTATGTAGATGTAGATGTATATCTGAAAATCGATAATAGCACGAAAACCGATAACACAATGCTATTTGCACCATAACCATTTCGTACCAACCATATGTAATATTGCTCAGTAGCCATTTTGGAAATAGAATTACACTATATGACCATTTTGTACCATATGGAACTGGAAGTAGATACATTATGACCATTTCGTACCATATAGAAATAGAATACACTATGACCAATTCGTACCATATGGAAGTATATACATTATGACCATTTTGTACCATATAGAAATAGATTATACTATGACCAATTCGTACCATATGGAAGTATATACATTATGTCCATTTCCACTGGGCATAGCCATAACAGATTCTTTATGAACAAGAAACGGATCATTTCGGCTTTTTTCTCAACATGAAATGGATGACAATGCCAATAAGACGAAAGTTATGGAACAGGAAAGGTAATTAAAACAATCTAACTATGCCACGGAACTTCTGAGTTTACCGACAGACCACTTTTCCTTTACATCTGTATAATTTCCTCTCATATATTCTACAAAGTGTGCACAAAACAGGAGCCGTTGACTTCGTTTTTTTCATATCGATAGTTTGTTACTTATTTACACTTTATTCCTCAACATATATATACATAGCTGATTCATAATACATTTTCTTTACATGGGGACTTATTTCTAATCATAACATCAATTAATTTAACAGAAAAAAAAACCTTAAACCAAATATGCAGGTAACGGATTCTTTGTGATTTGGTCATTTCTGGCATTGGACTACTTACGGATCATAATGGCATCAGATTCAATATCTGTATCATAGATGTCTTCTACAAGCAAACATCCCAAAGCAGCCAAAGAGTTTGTGTCGATCTGTAAAGTATAATAATAACAGGCATGTAGGAATCGAAAAAATATAAACATTTGGTTTTGATATAAATGAAAATCAGATAAACATATATAACTAAATATACAAAAAACCTTGATTCGTCTATCAGACACGGAATGCCCATATCATTATTCAAATAGAACTAAACGCAAAAACGTCTTTACTTAAGGTGAAATTGTAGGTCAAAGCGACTTAATTAATAGTGAACCCTGTTGTACTACTCGGGACCTATTTACTGAATAAGTATCATTGCTATATCTATCATATATCATATCTAGTAACTAAGAGATCGACTTAGCAAAAGTTGTTTATGCATAGAAAATAGCTCAGTGACCTAATTAATAGTGAACCATGTTGTACTGTCCAAGACCCGTGGCCAAGTATCTCTAGTATCTGAAAAATGGACCTAACTGCAAGATTTAAATGGTTATTCATGCGTTTAATGTAAGTCAAAGTGACCAAATTAATAGGAACCATGTTGTACTACCCAAGATCTATCCAACTGGTCAAATATCTATACCATGTCTAGTATCTGAGAAACAGACCTAAATAAATAGGAACGGACGTACATATGGACATACGGACGGACAATGGCAAATAAATGTGACAAAAAAAGTCAGAACATGATCAAAATGGAGAGTCCATAAAAAGAAAAGGGATATCACAGAGCATTTTCTCCAACAAAACAACTTATGGACAACCGTCATATTTCTCACTGGATACAGACATTTTTGAGTGAAAATGGTTGTTTAAGCCAAGTTTTGCATAGCTCTTAACCGCTCTGATCGAAAATTGACACATCGTAATGGTAAAACATTTGAACGTGCATTGACGAAACATCAAGGCTAACACACTGACTCGAGTCTTGTAATTGGAAAAGAGAAGAAAACCACAGACAACCATCCTACTCCTGACTGGGTACATGTATTTCTATGTGGAAATGGTGGGTTAAAAGAGCTTTAAACCTCCCTCTTGTATGATTATTGTCCATAGTTTTGCAAGGCAACACAAGTTTCACCCCTCCAAACAAAAGGGTGGCGGTCAAAAACTAATTGAATCCATCTTGAATAAAATTTGAAATTGAAATGTAATATTTTTTTCTGTAAAATCAGGATAGTTCTCTTGAGGAAAAGCATGAGCTGCTTTTTATTGACAGACTTCGATGTAGATGTAAAAATCTGAGTAGCAGCTCAGTATAGGCTCTAACATATCGGAAAAGTTGATTGAAATATGTATACTACATAAACGGGTGAGGAAGGAATATTGCTGCTAAGATGTGGAAAACTAACAATATCAAAATTAAAATCGTCCCTTTTGAAATATATCACAACGTTAACACTATCCCCAAAATTATCTGCCACAATAACTAACCTCTGCTCCCAAAAATCTGTAGTCGTTAGAATTCATTGCTCTAAAAAGAAAAGAACACCTGTACTCAATTGATCAATAACATCCTAAAGAATCCGGTGCAGTGATCATTAAGTTTTCGTTTCTCAAGTGTATTTACATTTTTGTTAAATATGATAGTAGTTATGCAAAATTACACCCGATAGCAAGTTAACACTTTCAAATTATCAATTTTATATCTAAAAAGCGACATTTGAACCAGATGTGTCATTAAATTATTTTGTATCGGTGAAAACAACATGCTCAGCGACGAATTGTTGGAAAATAATTTGCGTTTGTTCGTTAAAAGTCAACGAAAATGATAGCTTTAACTTCCCAGCACAAATCACTTGATAAAAAGAATTATTGAAAAGTTCCGTCGTACCGTTCCCTGACAGATTTAGGGAATTTTTAGTTGTAAAACAGAGAAATAATCAGAGCACATACATGTACCTACACTTCTTCGAAATGATCCGTTCCGCGATTCCGAAAGAATCCGTTTTATCCAAAAGAATCTGTTATGGTGTCAAACCACTAATTCACCAATCAGAGCTTAGAACGAAAGTAGTCCCTTTTCAAGAAAAAAGTTCCTTTCACTTTCAGTTTGTAATATTGTTGCTATCATGTTCAAATTAGCCTAAAAATGTCACAACAGATCAAGAGTAACATTTTTCATACAAAAATGTTACAAAATGCATTGTGGTGTCAGATTACATGGTCAAAATGCATGTTATGTAATATTTTGGAATATTACTCCCAAACACTGGATATACATGGACACAGGGTATTGCAACTCATTTTATTTTTGTTTATGACTTTATAATTATTGAGAATATGTTATTGAATGTATTTTTGCAGTAGAAGGGCATATCATATTGAAAATATGGTTCCGTTAATATAAAGAATTTAAAAAATTTCATTGTGCGGCAGTTTTTCGACTTCAAATATAGAATATGGTGATATCATGATATCATGATTGGATTTTTTTCAATCCTACAAATTTTTCCTGGTAAATTTTGATAGTTTGAGTTAGAATACATGTACAATGTACTTTTAAAATAATATAAGGCTATAGAAAGCAGTTTTAATTGAAAATTATGTAGTAAAAACCTGGTAATTTAAGTGATCCCAGAAAAATTATTTTGACTGCTTAGCATTTTCTGTTAATTTTTCAAATTGTCAATTTGGATTTCATGTTTTAGAGTATTATTTGGCTGTAACAGTACATTTGAACATCCAGCATTACAGTGAAAAAAATGATGTGGAAGCATAGATTTATTGAGTTTTGGGGAAAATTATAGTTGTGCACCATCATTCCAAGACTTGAATATCAATAAATCATATTTTTGCAAATTTGATGGAATTAGAAGGAATTTCAACTAAAGATCTATATACAAAAACTTATTTTATGTCTTAAACTACATAATTTATGGGGTAAAAGCATGAATTAACAAAATTAGGAATGACATGAACTCATTTTATGGGACGAAAAAAGGGGGGGCTAAATGCAAACTTTTCATAGTATTTAGCTATTAATTATACAACTGAGGCTTATATATGTGTTAAAATTGCTTATTATGTTAGAAATTAGCTTAATAACTGTAATATATATAAGAGAATAAGTAAGTTTTGGTATATTACACAATCTGACCTCAACAGCTGTAAATGGAGATATTTTCATCAAAAATCTTCAAGGGGGTACCTTTGCATTTGAACACTTATACTTGCAATTATCAGACAGCCACATACCTAATGAGGTTTTTATGGGTTGATATTGCCTAAGGAATAGAAATTAGTCCAACAAATGGCTAAAGAAACAAGTTTGTGTGCTCTTTAGGTGGCAAACCACTAATTCACCAATCAGAGCTTAGAACATATACGAAAGTAGTCCCTTTTCAAGAAAAAAAGTTCCTTTCACTTTGTAGTATTGTGAAAACTACTGAATGGAGTGGAATAATTAAAATTGATAATTGAAGTTATATATATACGGATTAATTTGAGCTCAAATTTAGTTGTATTTTAAAATCTCTGGAGGATTTGATGCATGACCTATAAATACTGAATTTCTTGGGGATGACCGAGCTATTTTTAGAGTAGATGTTTTCCGTAGCATGGCATTTCACTGCTAGACTTTAAACATGCCCTGATAGTTTGACAGAACTAGAGGAATCATGTACGTTTCAGAAAATATATGGTCTTGGAAAGGTTAAACTTAAGATAAAATGGCCAGGTAGGCTCGAAAAAACACAAATTTAGTAGAAAACCTTAAAGAAATTAATTAGTGTTTTGGCTATGCACCGTGATTTCGTACCATATGAAAGTAGATACATTGTGACAAATTCATATCATAGGGAAGTATATAACATACAATCAAACATATGGAAGAAACAGTTATCTTTTTGTACCAATGTTTGCCATTTCTTACCAATGTGTTCATATGTTGTGAATAATGGTACAATGAGTGTTTACTTTATTCTACTTTGTGTATTTATTGTATTTGTAATCTTTTCGTAACATATGTATAAGTTGTGTGCATATATTTATTATGATTAAATTGGTCTCCCCAGTTGCATCTTCGCTAGCCAAGGGTTACGATCCGCTCTACTCATCTTCACCCTTGGCATCGTTAGACGGATTTTCGTAATTCCCGCGCAGTGCCACCTGCTGGATTTTAACAGTCACGCCCCTTGTAATGATGTCAATTTCAGCCAATTGACGCGAGGCTTTCATTTTCTTTCGTTTGAATGCCCTGAAAATTGACTCGAGATTATAGTTTAAACATATTTTATTGTCAAAAAACATGACAATAGGATCAGATACAAGTTTTTCAACTTAGAACATCTTCTCCTTTATATAAACAATATACAAATACAGTTGAACATAAATACACAAAAGCTACAGTCTTTCTTAATAATTAGAAAAAAACAACAAAAAACAACATGAAATGTACGAGTGCAACACAATTTGAAATTTGCCAAATGACAAATCGAACAGACCTTTATAATAATTGGACTAGTTTATAGAACACACCTAGAATGAAGAAAATCAATAATTGTTATACAATGTAGTGGGATTATTAATTCGGTAAAGGTAGGATCTTTTAAAATTTAGTTTCAAAATATATAACAATATCATTATTTATTCAGTAAGAATTTTAACATAAAGTGCTCACACGTGTGTATTGCAACATTTACTAATTCACACCAGGTCAGCCACAAACCAATTGTCACCTGATTACATTCACGATAATCAGTGGAAAGAAAAGCGACATGTTTCCTTAATATATGTCGAGACAATAAAATTTCTTTATTTCTTTATTATTTCATCTCCTTTTCCTTATTTTAGCTTATTCGTATCAATATTCATACAATCTTATGTTAACATCAAATTGCATGTGTCAACCCTATAAGATAAGATAAGATTTTATTGTCCAATCAAGGTCCTAGCAAGAGGCAGAGTTATTACAGTGCATGCAACTCGGCAGGTTTAAAAATCGTACCCCTGCTCGCTTCGAGTACATTTATTGCACCTTATTTCCATTATGTCATTCAAACTAGGACATGTATCCATTCCTAAAAGACGCATCTTTTTGCCCCTGTTTTTGTTTTGTGCATGCCATACGATAGATCAATTCTCCAGAATTTTAAGATTTTCACACATTTATTGACGGAAGTGAAGTACCACTGCATTAACTTCAACGATAGGGTCAGAAAAGTTCCAAATTATAAATTTTTGGAAGCTAGCAGGGGTACGATTTTTAAACCTGCCGAGTTGCATGCCTTGTGGATTATTAGTATCTAAATAGGTTCGACACATGCAATTTGATGTTAACATAAGATTGTATGAATATTGACACGAACAAGTTAAAATAAGGAAAAAGAGATGAAATAATAAAGAAATTTTATTGAAAATAAATTTGTAAACAGAAAGTTAGAAAAAAGTGGGGTGGTCCGTGCCACGAGCGCCTGTGTTCTTGATATCATATATGGTCTCGTTACCAAGAAAATAGCCGTCGGAAATTTAAGGAAGATAATCGTAACTCCAAAAGAAGATAATCTATTTTTATATATTATAATTTATGGAGTTACGATTATCTTCCTTAAATTTCCGACGGTTATTTTCTTGGTAGCGAGACCATATATGCTATCAAGAACACACACACAGGGGCGGATCCAGGGGGGGGGGGCCTAAAATTGGAAAAAAATATAATTTTTTGCCGTAAAATCGTGATTTTTCACACGAAATACCCCCAAAATTTTCGCGCCTCCCTCCGCTCGGCGGAATTTTTTTAAATGCGCCCCCCCCTTAGCTTGAAATCCTGGTTCCACCCCTGCACACATACAACAAAATCGTACAGATCAACCTTGCGGCTGAGTAATTCTTGACAACAACGCGTTAGAATGGAGAAATTAGCAGAAAACGATCTTACCTATTTTTACCTCCGCCATGTTGTGATCGTGGTAACTGTAGTTACCACGATCAGTTTAACGCCAGTGAATAATGATTTCCTTCTAGTTGAATAAGAAAACAACACTTTAGAATTGTTAAAAAATACATTTTATTACATATACATTGTATGTACATTTTACAGCACTAACAACAAGAAGATCAACAAATACAATACAATGCAACAATTCAGCTACTATTATAGGAGCAACATCTGATCTCGTTCATAAATGTGTGACTTTATGAAAGGAATTTTCATAAAATTACATAAATTCGTTTAGACAGGAAATGTCTTTGTGATCTGTACATCAATTTTATACAACAACTATAATTTTCTTAGCCTAACACATTTATTATAAAGTTCTTGGTAACAATTTACTGGTCTGGGTACACTAATCGGCCACATAGACGCAGGAGACGGTCGACGGAAATGCTACCCTCTGTATACTGCTCCCACTGGTTAAAGAGAAGTTGTTGTGTTGTCTTTACATGTTTGCTCTGTAGCTTCTTCAGTTTACCTTCGGAAACTAGTCGAGTCTGGATAGGCAGGAGGTTGGTTTCTTCTAGTAGCAATGGTGCGATGGAATACAGTCCCTTGTTTCCGCTACCTGCTTTCTTGTCTTTGTTGAGACGGTGATGCCATCCCTCGACGTCGTTGTTAGTACGGGTAGGGCGCATAAAAACGGAGCTGGTGATCCACGTCTTTTCTATGTAGTTGGTGAGGTTCATTAACTTTGGCGACTGCTCTGGATCTAGTTGTTCTTTAAGGCGTTGAAGAGACGACTGGATGTGTTCTGGTGTAACCAATACTGTCTGCCAGCTTCATCATGTTGCGGTTACTTCCATTTGTAGACACGTGGTAGGTGACACTGTCGTCAGTTGGCTCGGTCTCTTGGGGCTGAAGATCTTCAATTGAGCTGAATAAATAAATACATAAATCAGAGTTCGACATTAACGGTTGTCCGATTGCCCGGGACAAGTGAAATGCGTCTTCGGGCAAGTGAAAACGGCACCCAACTTGTCCGATCGGGCAAGTGAAAATGATTCTGTGACATGTTCAATTCCTGAAGACAAAATGATTAATATTGAATTATTCAGTGTTGGAAGTCGCGCCGAATTTTACCTAAACATCACGTTGTATGTATCGTGTATTTTACGCCATTTTGTTTTATTTTGTTGACTACGGAATTCCCCTTTCTCAAATAAAGATCATGTTATTTATATTAGCCAATCGCGAATGCCTAATTAGGCGGCAGCGCTGCATCAACATCGTATTTATTTTTGCCGGATAATGAATATTAGCAAGAGTTATTTGCGGTGTTCTAATTTTAGAAAATTATCCCTGATGTGTATTGCCTTTACGATCAAAATATTGAAAGCGTGATAGATCACTGGAATAAAAATTCAAACAAACTATACAGTCGTTGTCAGTCTATGATATGGAACATTTATACTTAAATTTTCTAACAAAAATATTTCAGAAATCCTCATCAATCACCCGTATTTATAAAACTGTCATTTCTGCAAATTGATAGGTACGTCTACTCAATATCTCAGACTCAGTCCCAGAATTTGGTGCCAATATGGCACAAGTAACCCTCGGGAAATCATAAGGTGTAAATAATTAATATGAGGGGTTATTCTACTCTATGACCGGTTATTGTAGATTGCATAGTTCTGCACTACATGCATATATGCCACTTAAGAATTCGGGCAAGTAAAATCAATATGTCACTTGCCCGAATGGACAAGTTGGTCAAAAAGTTAATGTCGAACCCTGCATAAATACATAAATGCAATTGACAACGCACAAGAATTTTCTACATGTATTTAGAATTTTGGTACTTTTCTTTAAGAGTAATAGAAATATATGGATTTTTTTTATTTGTAATTTTATTTTGTTATGTTTTTTGCTCCTAAAACTTGGATAGGATTATACTAATAACGAGCATTTCATATTGTATTGGAATACTTAAGTCAATACAAAAGTATATTTTTTTTCACCCCGATTGAGGACATAAATACTATTTATAAAATATGTCTTGTTTTAATTTACAAGTTTTCATGTACTTTAACAATTATAGTACAGACACCAAAAAAAAAAAATGAATAGAGATCATAGTCACTTGTAGTCCGCTGAAAAGAGACATTAACTACTGATAATTATAATTAACACTTACCAGTACCACATAAACTATGGTGCCATCGTAGACAGTTGTCACACTGCATGGCTTCTTTTTACGGTACCAACATGCAGCATGTACTTGGGCATAACATTTATTTGAATATGATGTAAAATAAGGCTAAATGTACTATCTGCATAAGATTTTGTATATACGAAATGGTCATAATGTATCGATCTGCATATGGTACGAAATAGTCATAATGTGTCGATCTGCATATGGTACGAAATGGTAATAATGTATCGATCTGCATATGGTAAGAAATGGTCATAATGTGCCGATCAGGATATGGTACGAAATGGTCATAATGTGTCGATCTACATATGGTACGAAATGGTCATAATGTGTCGATCTACATATGGTAAGAAATGGTCATAATGTGTCGATCTACATATGGTACGAAATGGTCATAATGTATCGATCTACATATGGTACGAAATGGTCATAATGTGTCGATCTACATATGGTACGAAATGGTCATAATGTGTCGATCTACATATGGTACGAAATGGTCATAATGTATCGATCTACATATGGTACGAAATGGTCATAATGTGTCGATCTACATATGGTACGAAATGGTCATAATGTGTCGATCTACATATGGTAATAATTATCGATCTGCATATGGTACGAAATGGTCATAATGTATCGATCTACATATGGTACGAAATGGTCATAATGTGTCGATCTACATATGGTACGAAATGGTCATAATGTGTCGATCTACATATGGTAAGAAATAGTCATAATATGTCGATCTACAAATGGTACGAAATGGTCATAATGTGTCGATCTATATATGGTACGAAATAGTCATAATGTGCCGATCAGGATATGGTAAGAAATGGTCATAATGTGTCGATCTACATATGGTACGAAATGGTCATAATGTGTCGATCTACATATGGTACGAAATAGTCATAATGTTTCGATCTACATATGGTACAAAAAGGTCATAATGTGTCTCTCTATATATGATACGAAATGGTCATAATGTGTCGATCTACATATGGTACGAAATGGTCATAATGTGTCGATCTACATATGGTACGAAATGGTCATAATGTGTCGATCTACATATGGTACGAAATAGTCATAATGTGTCGATCTACATATGGTACGAAATGGTCATAATGTGTCGATCTACATATGGTAAGAAATGGTCATAATGTGTCGATCTACATATGGTAGGAAATGGTCATAATGTGTCGATCTACATATGGTACGAAATGGTCATAATGTGTCGATCTACATATGGTACGAAATAGTCATAATGTGTCGATCTACATATGGTACGAAATGGTAATAATGTGTCGGTCTACATATGGTACGAAATGGTCATAATGTGTCGATCTACATATGGTACGAAATAGTCATAATGTGTCGATCTACATATGGTAATAAATAGTCATAATGTGTCGATCTACATATGGTACGAAATAGCCATAATGTGTCGATCTACATATGTTACGAAATGGTCATAATGTGTCGATCTACATATGGTACGAAATGGTCATAATGTGTCGATCTACATATGGTACGAAATAGTCATAATGTGTCGATCTACATATGGTAAGAAATGGTCATAGTGTGTCGATCTACATATGGTACGAAATGGTCATAATGTGTCGATCTACATATGGTACGAAATAGTCATAATGTGTCGATCTACATATGGTACCAAATGGTCATAGTGTGTCGATCTACATATGGTACGAAATGGTCATAATGTGTCGATCTGCATATCGTACGAAATGGTCATAATGTGTCGATCTACATATGGTACGAAATGGTCATAATGTGTCGATCTACATATGGTACGAAATGGTCATAATGTGTCGATCTACATATGGTAATAATTATCGATCTGCATATGGTACGAAATGGTCATAATGTATCGATCTACATATGGTACGAAATGGTCATAATGTGTCGATCTACATATGGTACGAAATGGTCATAATGTGTCGATCTACATATGGTAAGAAATAGTCATAATATGTCGATCTACAAATGGTACGAAATGGTCATAATGTGTCGATCTATATATGGTACGAAATAGTCATAATGTGCCGATCAGGATATGGTAAGAAATGGTCATAATGTGTCGATCTACATATGGTACAAATGGTCATAATGTGTCGATCTACATATGGTACGAAATAGTCATAATGTTTCGATCTACATATGGTACAAAAAGGTCATAATGTGTCTCTCTATATATGATACGAAATGGTCATAATGTGTCGATCTACATATGGTACGAAATGGTCATAATGTGTCGATCTACATATGGTACGAAATGGTCATAATGTGTCGATCTACATATGGTACGAAATAGTCATAATGTGTCGATCTACATATGGTACGAAATGGTCATAATGTGTCGATCTACATATGGTAAGAAATGGTCATAATGTGTCGATCTACATATGGTAGGAAATGGTCATAATGTGTCGATCTACATATGGTACGAAATGGTCATAATGTGTCGATCTACATATGGTACGAAATAGTCATAATGTGTCGATCTACATATGGTACGAAATGGTAATAATGTGTCGGTCTACATATGGTACGAAATGGTCATAATGTGTCGATCTACATATGGTACGAAATAGTCATAATGTGTCGATCTACATATGGTAATAAATAGTCATAATGTGTCGATCTACATATGGTACGAAATAGCCATAATGTGTCGATCTACATATGTTACGAAATGGTCATAATGTGTCGATCTACATATGGTACGAAATGGTCATAATGTGTCGATCTACATATGGTACGAAATAGTCATAATGTGTCGATCTACATATGGTAAGAAATGGTCATAGTGTGTCGATCTACATATGGTACGAAATGGTCATAATGTGTCGATCTACATATGGTACGAAATGGTCATAATGTGTCGATCTACATATGGTACGAAATAGTCATAATGTGTCGATCTACATATGGTACCAAATGGTCATAGTGTGTCGATCTACATATGGTACGAAATGGTCATAATGTGTCGATCTGCATATCGTACGAAATGGTCATAATGTGTCGATCTACATATGGTACGAAATGGTCATAATGTGTCGATCTACAAATGGTACGAAATGGTAATAATGTATCGATCTACATTTGGTACGAAATGGTCATAATGTATCGATCTACATATGGTACGAAATAATCATAATGTGTCGATCTACATATGGTACGAAATAATCATAATGTGTCGATCTACATATGGTACGAAATGGTCATAATGTGTCGATCTACATATGGTACGAAATGGTCATAATGTGTCTACCTACATCTGGTACGAAATGGTCATAATGTGTCGATCTACATATGGTACGAAATGGTCATAATGTGTCGATCTACATATGGTACGAAATGGTAATAATGTATCGATCTACATATGGTACGAAATAGTCATAATGTATCGATCTACATATGGTACGAAATAGTCATAATGTGTCGATCTACATATGGTACGAAATGGTCATAGTGTGTCGATCTACATATGGTACGAAATGGTCATAGTGTGTCGATCTACATATGGTACGAAATAATCATAATGTGTCGATCTACATATGGTACGAAATAGTCATAATGTGTCGATCTACATATGGTACGAAATGGTCATAATGTGTCGATCTACATATGGTACGAAATGGTCATAATGTGGCGATCTACATATGGTACGAAATGGTCATAATGTGTCGATCTACATATGGTACGAAATGGTAATACTGTGTCGATCTACATATGGTACGAAATGGTTATAATGTATCGATCTACATATGGTACGAAATAGTCATAATGTGTCGATCTACATATGGTACGAAATAATCATAATGTGTCGATCTACATATGGTACGAAATGGTCATAATGTGTCGATCTACATATGGTACGAAATGGTCATAATGTGTCGATCTACATATGGTACGAAATGGTCATAATGTGTCGATCTACATATGGTACGAAATGGTCATAATGTGTCGATCTACATATGGTACGAAATGGTAATAATGTCTCGATCTACATATGGTACGAAATGGTCATAATGTATCGATCTACATATGGTACGAAATAGTCATAATGTGTCGATCTACATATGGTACGAAATAGTCATAATGTGTCGATCTACATATGGTACGAAATGGTCATAATGTGTCGATCTACATATGGTACGAAATGGTCATAATGTGTCGATCTACATATCGTACGAAATGGTCATAATGTGTCGATCTACATATGATACGAAATGGTCATAATGTGTCGATCTACATATGGTGCGAAATGGTAATAATGTATCGATCTACATTTGGTACGAAATGGTCATAATGTATCGATCTACATATGGTACGAAATAGTCATAATGTGTCGATCTACATATGGTACGAAATAATCATAATGTGTCGATCTACATATGGTACGAAATGGTCATAATGTGTCGATCTACATATGGTACGAAATGGTCATAATGTGTCTACCTACATCTGGTACGAAATGGTCATAATGTGTCGATCTACATATGGTACGAAATGGTCATAATGTGTCGATCTACATATGGTACGAAATGGTAATAATGTATCGATCTACATATGGTACGAAATAGTCATAATGTATCGATCTACATATGGTACGAAATAGTCATAATGTGTCGATCTACATATGGTACGAAATGGTCATAGTGTGTCGATCTACATATGGTACGAAATAGTCATAATGTGTCGATCTACATATGGTATGAAATGGTCATAATGTGTCGATCTACATATGGTACGAAATGGTCATAATGTGTCGATCTACATATGGTACGAAATGGTCATAATGTGTCGATCTACATATGGTACGAAATGGTCATAGTGTGTCGATCTACATATGGTACGAAATGGTCATAGTGTGTCGATCTACATATGGTACGAAATAGTCATAATGTGTCGATCTACATATGGTACGAAATAGTCATAATGTGTCGATCTACATATGGTACGAAATGGTCATAATGTGTCGATCTACATATGGTACGAAATGGTCATAATGTGGCGATCTACATATGGTACGAAATGGTCATAATGTGTCGATCTACATATGGTACGAAATGGTAATAATGTATCGATCTACATATGGTACGAAATGGTTATAATGTATCGATCTACATATGGTACGAAATAGTCATAATGTGTCGATCTACATATGGTACGAAATAATCATAATGTGTCGATCTACATATGGTACGAAATGGTCATAATGTGTCGATCTACATATGGTACGAAATGGTCATAATGTGTCGATCTACATATGGTACGAAATGGTCATAATGTGTCGATCTACATATGGTACGAAATGGTCATAATGTGTCGATCTACATATGGTACGAAATGGTAATAATGTCTCGATCTACATATGGTACGAAATGGTCATAATGTATCGATCTACATATGGTACGAAATAGTCATAATGTGTCGATCTACATATGGTACGAAATAGTCATAATGTGTCGATCTACATATGGTACGAAATGGTCATAATGTGTCGATCTACATATGGTACGAAATGGTCATAATGTGTCGATCTACATATCGTACGAAATGGTCATAATGTGTCGATCTACATATGATACGAAATGGTCATAATGTGTCGATCTACATATGGTGCGAAATGGTAATAATGTATCGATCTACATATGGTACGAAATGGTCATAATGTATCGATCTACATATGGTACGAAATAGTCATAATGTGTCGATCTACATATGGTACGAAATAATCATAATGTGTCGATCTACATATGGTACGAAATGGTCATAATGTGTCGACCTACATATGGTACGAAATGGTCATAATGTGTCGATCTACATATGGTACGAAATGGTCATAATGTGTCGATCTACATATGGTACGAAATGGTAATAATGTATCGATCTACATATGGTACGAAATGGTCATAATGTATCGATCTACATATGGTACGAAATAGTCATAATGTGTCGATCTACAGATGGTACGAAATAATCATAATGTGTCGATCTACATATGGTACGAAATGGTCATAATGTGTCGATCTACATATGGTACGAAATGGTCATAATGTGTCGATCTACATATGGTACGAAATGGTAATAAAGTCTCGATCTACATATGGTACGAAATGGTCATAATGTATCGATCTACATATGGTACGAAATAGTCATAATGTGTCGATCTACATGTGGTACGAAATGGTCATAATGTGTCGATCTACATATGGTACGAAATAGTCATAATGTGTCGATCTACATATGGTACGAAATGGTCATAATGTGTCGATCTGCATATGGTACGAAATGGTCATAATGTGTCGATCTACATATGGTACGAAATGGTCATAATGTGTCGATCTACATATGGTACGAAATGGTCATAAGGTGTCGATCTACATATGGTACGAAATGGTTATAATGTGTCGATCTACATATGGTACGAAATGGTAATAATGTATCGATCTACATATGGTACGAAATGGTCATAATGTATCGATCTACATATGGTACGAAATAGTCATAATGTGTCGATCTACATATGGTACGAAATAATCATAATGTGTCGATCTACATATGGTACGAAATGGTCATAATGTGTCGATCTACATATGGTACGAAATGGTCATAATGTGTCGATCTACATATGGTACGAAATGGTCATAATGTGTTGATCTACATATGGTACGAAATGGTCATAATGTGTCGATCTACATATGGTACGAAATGGTCATAATGTGTCGATCTACATATGGTACGAAATAGTCATAATGTGTCGATCTACATATGGTACGAATAGTCATAATGTGTCGATCTACATATGGTACGAAATGGTCATAATGTGCCGATCAGGATATGGTAAGAAATAGTCATAATGTGTCGATCTACATATGGTACGAAATGGTCATAATGTGCCGATCAGGATATGGTACGAAATAGTCATAATGTGTCGATCTACATATGGTACGAAATAGTCATAATGTGTCGATCTACATATGGTACGAAATAGTCATAATGTGCCGATCAGGATATGGTACGAAATGGTCATAATGTGGCGATCTACATATGGTACGAAATGGTCATAATGTGTCGATCTACATATGGTACGAAATGGTAATAATGTATCGATCTACATATGGTACGAAATGGTTATAATGTATCGATCTACATATGGTACGAAATAGTCATAATGTGTCGATCTACATATGGTACGAAATAATCATAATGTGTCGATCTACATATGGTACGAAATGGTCATAATGTGTCGATCTACATATGGTACGAAATGGTCATAATGTGTCGATCTACATATGGTACGAAATGGTCATAATGTGTCGATCTACATATGGTACGAAATGGTCATAATGTGTCGATCTACATATGGTACGAAATGGTAATAATGTCTCGATCTACATATGGTACGAAATGGTCATAATGTATCGATCTACATATGGTACGAAATAGTCATAATGTGTCGATCTACATATGGTACGAAATAGTCATAATGTGTCGATCTACATATGGTACGAAATGGTCATAATGTGTCGATCTACATATGGTACGAAATGGTCATAATGTGTCGATCTACATATCGTACGAAATGGTCATAATGTGTCGATCTACATATGATACGAAATGGTCATAATGTGTCGATCTACATATGGTGCGAAATGGTAATAATGTATCGATCTACATATGGTACGAAATGGTCATAATGTATCGATCTACATATGGTACGAAATAGTCATAATGTGTCGATCTACATATGGTACGAAATAATCATAATGTGTCGATCTACATATGGTACGAAATGGTCATAATGTGTCGACCTACATATGGTACGAAATGGTCATAATGTGTCGATCTACATATGGTACGAAATGGTCATAATGTGTCGATCTACATATGGTACGAAATGGTAATAATGTATCGATCTACATATGGTACGAAATGGTCATAATGTATCGATCTACATATGGTACGAAATAGTCATAATGTGTCGATCTACAGATGGTACGAAATAATCATAATGTGTCGATCTACATATGGTACGAAATGGTCATAATGTGTCGATCTACATATGGTACGAAATGGTCATAATGTGTCGATCTACATATGGTACGAAATGGTAATAAAGTCTCGATCTACATATGGTACGAAATGGTCATAATGTATCGATCTACATATGGTACGAAATAGTCATAATGTGTCGATCTACATGTGGTACGAAATGGTCATAATGTGTCGATCTACATATGGTACGAAATAGTCATAATGTGTCGATCTACATATGGTACGAAATGGTCATAATGTGTCGATCTGCATATGGTACGAAATGGTCATAATGTGTCGATCTACATATGGTACGAAATGGTCATAATGTGTCGATCTACATATGGTACGAAATGGTCATAAGGTGTCGATCTACATATGGTACGAAATGGTTATAATGTGTCGATCTACATATGGTACGAAATGGTAATAATGTATCGATCTACATATGGTACGAAATGGTCATAATGTATCGATCTACATATGGTACGAAATAGTCATAATGTGTCGATCTACATATGGTACGAAATAATCATAATGTGTCGATCTACATATGGTACGAAATGGTCATAATGTGTCGATCTACATATGGTACGAAATGGTCATAATGTGTCGATCTACATATGGTACGAAATGGTCATAATGTGTTGATCTACATATGGTACGAAATGGTCATAATGTGTCGATCTACATATGGTACGAAATGGTCATAATGTGTCGATCTACATATGGTACGAAATAGTCATAATGTGTCGATCTACATATGGTACGAATAGTCATAATGTGTCGATCTACATATGGTACGAAATGGTCATAATGTGCCGATCAGGATATGGTAAGAAATAGTCATAATGTGTCGATCTACATATGGTACGAAATGGTCATAATGTGCCGATCAGGATATGGTACGAAATAGTCATAATGTGTCGATCTACATATGGTACGAAATAGTCATAATATGTCGATCTACATATGGTACGAAATAGTCATAATGTGCCGATCAGGATATGGTATGAAATGGTAATTGTATTACATTGATATGAAAGTGTACACAAAGTAACGTACATATGGTACGAAAGGGATATGGTACGAAAATGATTTTCATTGTGGTACGAAATGACAGGTACGAAATGGTTAAGGTACGAAATGTCTATAATTCTTCCCATCGATAGTGGTAACCCCACTGAACCTAAAGGCCGAACTCCAGTGAACTATGCATTACGTATATTGTTTGCTTCTTTTAAAAATTTGCAAATTTGTTTTGTTTTGAATAGATCCTTAGGGTCAAGAATCTCTCTGACAAGATCATCGTCAGTTATAATACTTTGGAACAATGTATTGTAACTATTTCTGATATTCTGGTAGTTAGGGCAATGTAATATAAAATGTTTTTCATCTTCAACCGATGAGGGACACAATTTACAAAGACGTTGCTCGCGAGGAGCTAGTGCTATTGTAACGACCTGTTTCTAAATTAAGACTATGTGCACTTATTCTTAATTTTGTAAGGAAAGATCTGTGTTCTTTTGAAGGGGAAATTCCAAATAGTTTTGTAATTTAAAAATGCGAAGAATGTTGCTAAGAAAATGTAACTTGCCCGTTTTATTTTTTCGAATGTTTTCAAACTGTTTTAGCGTTTTTCTTTCAAAACAATTAAATAGATGATATTTGAAATCTCTGTCCGAGATGTCCAAAGATGATAATTATTTTTTTTGTTTTATAGAGTTTAAAGTTTTATTTAAAGTTTTATTTGTTGAGTTTCTTGTCTTCAATAAAGGCTGATCTTAACAGAGAGTTCCTCGACTCATTGTCGAATTCAATTCTTTTAAGTCTATTGTAATATTTAAGCATCAATATAAAGGATTTAAAACAGGCTGAAAATGTACCCAATTCAGCAATTAGAAAGTATTTTAAATGGACAAAAACATACAAACATGGATTGAAAGTACTTATGAAAACTGTTATTAATTTGAACACTTCAATATTGGAATACCTTTTAGCAATAAAATAAGTACACATAATATATTGCTAGCCTTCTATTTCTTTAGTAAACAATTCAGCAACCAAACTCTACAATAGACCAATTTCACGTTACCGCCGCTATTATGGTTCAAAGGTCAATCGGAGTAAAAAAAACCGTAAACAAGTCGTCATTGCATTTGTAAACACGGTGACGCAGTTTATTCATCGTGACAGTTATGCACATATTGTCACGGTCGTAAGGAAGTTTTCGTGAATTTGTTGGTTATGAAAATAATTTATGACTACATGTATCCCGTAGATCTTGAAAATGATGAGAGATCGTGTGAATATTCAGCTATATAGCCCGGTGACCATCTACGCAAAAGTCGCATATTAACGGAGTTTAATTTCACTTCATACTATACGGCTAAAAATTGGCATGCTTGTAGGAAAATGATTTTACTTTGATTTTAGACTGGTCGTCAAAAAGTCGTATGGTGCAGTTTTCTAAAATTCTATGTATAGTTAGCAAAATTTATTTAAATTTGGACCTCGAGTGACTAACAGTTTTGCTCCGGTATTTAAAAACTGTATAGAAATATATTTCTTTCGCATTGGATTCAAAGTTTACATATAATGTTTTATTCATTAAGCGAAAAAACTAACACAATAAACCTATTATTGAAAAATAACAACAATAACAAATATTGTAAATGGGGTCATTTTGTAGTTTCACCAGATTTAAATTCTGTACAATAATGCGCCAGTTGATAAATAGTTAAGTAACAAGTAGAAATTGAAAAATAAAATCATTACCCTATTTAGTGAGACACTTTTTTTTTATCTAAGTTTCTTTAATGGGATTTTATATACCACCCAAAATATAGACTAACAAATCTTTACCTTACTTAATTTTTCGGAAAGTTGTGTCCGGTCCCGGTAAGTCTGAATACTTTGTTCACCATATTGATCTTGAACTTCGAGTGCACCTTATGTTCGATTAATTTACGTTAACTATGGATTGATTTCTTTTGTATTTGTTGATGTGTCTTTGTTCTTTTGACTTTTAAATGTTGTTTGTTCGAATTTGAGGTTGTGGTGATAGTTACTTTTCATTTTTGTTCATTCTAAGAGGTAATTTAGTTATTGAGTTGTAAGTTATTTCAATCGCCATATTCTTAGACTTAGTGGTTTTCACAGTTTGTCTTGTTTCTTATCTTCGATAGGGAAACTTTGGGCCGATGGCTGTCTTCGTGATCTTTTGGTTGATTCTGGCGTGTATGCTGGAAATACAGCTGAGCATATGTTGGTTGGCAAAGAATTTAACAGGGATGTCGGGGGATTCACACTTGTATTTGAAGCCCTACAAGTTCTGTTTATCGCGGCATTCATACACTGGTGTAGGACCTTTGACTACATCGATCAAATACCATCAGCGTTCTGAAATGCGCTATTTGAATTTCATAGAAGTATCTGTGATCAGACGATTGAAACATCAGTACTACTAACTAAAGTTGAAGAATTGTTTGAAGACCATGTACAGCCTCTAATCGGTAAGCTTAGAAAATGGGGATGCGATGCATCACCTACATTCAAATACTGGGATATGTTTCTGGTGGCGGTTCAAATTATGTTGTCAAATGTACGAGCAGAACGGGAAGATGATTGGTCGGCACATCTGATGTCTTCATCAAAAATGTTGCCCTATTTCTTCATTACTAACCGTACAAATTACTCTAGATGGATGCCTGTATATATACTTGATATGCTCGAACATCCAGCCGAGATAAAATCAGCTTTTGAAAAAGGCGAGTTTTCCATTAGACAAACATGCGGCAGCTTCAATGGTATTTGGAGCGATATGGGCACTGAAAAAACCATCATAAAAGATTCGAAGGGCCCAGGTGGTATCGTAGTAATAACGAATCAGAAATCTGCCCTTGTTAGATGGACACTCACTAGACATTTCCTATCATCATTTAGTAGTGCAATGAACGACAGGGCAGGTATTACAAGCACCAGCAATACCTCATATGAAGAAATGAAGCAAACAACTTTGAAGCGAGATGAGGAACAAGTCCAAGCAATAGTAAACCATTTGAACGAAACCATGACTGACCGCTTTGATATAGAGGCCCACCCTCCTTGTCTCGTGAATATTTCTACAGGCATGCATGCTACTAGAGAAGTACAGGATTCTTTGCTGTCTGCTGTCAACGAAGGTGAACAAAAGTGCAGAAACTTTGTTAACAGTGCTCTCTCTGTAGGACAGTCTGTGAGTATTTATAGCCCTATCTCAAAGTCAAAATTGAAAACATTTGAACACATGAATGCCAAAACATCCCTGAAATGCAAATCTGGTGAAATCATAACCGGTCATATCAATCCAGAAATTGTTTTCAGACGTGCTCTGGTTTTGGCTAATAGCAGAGATGATGTCACGATTGACAACATTCTTTCACATCCTGTAGGGCCTATCCCGGTGTCCATGTTCCATGAAGATGGTAAAATGAGGAAATCTTATGAATCAGATCTAGTGAAGCAGTTCGAAAATGAAATTTCCCCAGTTCTTTCGTTGCCGGATTTTGACCCTTCGTTGACAACTTACATCAGAGATAGCATGGCACTAGTTCAGTGCATGGATGCAAAGAAGCATAAAACCTTTGGAGACCTTGCTACCGACTACTGCAGACCGTTGACATCATGCTTTGCCAAAGCACATACAGTAGCAGATGTATTTGACCGGTATGACGTAAAAAACTCCATCAAGTTGGCTGAAAGAAAGCGTCGTACCAAAGTGACTGCCCATACAAAGGTGTTCCAAGTCATAGAAGGCAGAAATGTTCCTGACTGGAAGAAATTGCTATCTGTCAAAGAAAACAAGTTGGCACTCATCAACTTTTTTGGTGACTTCATTGTCAAATTCAATCAAAGTAACCCATTAGTTCCCCCTGGAAATCTGTATTACATTGCCAGTTCATTTGGAAATCCGGTTGGAAATATGTTCTTGCCAAGGATCAGAATCATGTAAAAACGTCTATTCATATACCCTTGCAGAAGAGTTTAATGTGTTAACAACATAATCATGTACACTTTTTTGACGAGCTGTTTCATTTTTCTGCAAATATCTTGTTTCGCTTAAGTCTTGTGTAGAACAGCTCCAATTTCCACATGAAAAAGGCAGTTCCAGTCACTCAGAATGCCTTGTACAGTTGTTTTGCCTATTTGTTGCTGATTTATATTCTTTTGATGCATTTTGTTGCATACAAGAAGTTGTGTTTTTGCTTTTAACCCACATATAAGTATGTTTTGTATGAGTTAATGTTGCCAATTGGACATGTACCAACACAAATCTATGTGAACAAAACTTATATTCCTCATTATAATTTGGCTATTATTTATATTTATTTTGTAGAATACATATTTTTCTATATTTTCTTTACGTTTGGACAAGTTGTAATGGCTTTACTATCGACAGTTTGGAAAATTACCAGGGTTTTAAGCGAAACCCCCCCCCCCCCCTTTTTTTGTGAAAACACATAAATTTGCACAGAACAATTATTATTTTTTATGACATCCGACGTTTTAGATAGAAAATTGAATAAGGAAAACCAAATATGCAATTTTTCGTCTTTCTTTAGTGAAAAAGGGATGCTAATTGAAATTTGGTATTCAATGAATTTTTGTGTGAAAAATCTTGTTTAACCTTTGACCTTGATTTCTGAAAAACTGCACCATATTTTCTTTTGACGACCAAATTATTTTGAAAGTACGAACATTGCCGAGTAGAATGATATATGACACAGCCGTATAGTATTCATGACGATTAAATTTTGGAAATGATGTCTCTAGTCACCGGGGTAATAGTAGTTCCAACTTCCAAAGATATTGTGACACAACCTCGCAAATAGTACTGTTTACAAAACATCCTAGAGCTGCAAGAATAAATAAAATATATCATCCTAACGGGTACTTATCGATTAACTTGAAGAAAATTAATCTAAATCTCGGGGTCCTTATGAAAAAGGGAAATCAAAAGAAATATTTTTCCCCCTAAACAACTGGCAGGTATTCGTACAAAAAACAGCTTTGTATTGTTAATGCTTTAAAGTTGGCATTATGTTAGACTTCTGCATGGTTTTATAGTTTATCATATTTATATCACATTAAACATGCAATTTGTAAATTATCATATTATGGAGCATCAAATACAACTGTTTCAAAGGCCCAACTTAAAACTGGTATGCAGTTAGAGAATGTATAAAGTATGTACTAACTTAAAAATGACTTACTTCAACTATATATCATTTTGTGATTTTTTAGAAATCAAAATCCTGTAAGAATGCACACCTTTAGTATTTGTACATTAAACACACTACAAAATATTACAAAAACTCTAGCTCAAAACTATAGGGAGGGACAGACAGAAGTTAAATAGTATGCCCTGATACAGGACTATACATTTACAGTCATGTTTCAAGCATATTATTATGGTGTGGTTTCTGTTGAGGCACTCCATCCTTTCTTGTTTATGCCAATGTCAGGAGACCAATAATAACATATAAGGATTAGTATGGAAAAAGTGCTAAATTCAGGAACAAGTCAGTCTTGGTTGGGCAAAATATGTACATGCACATGTACTTTGTAAATGATTCAACTGATAACTTTTGTAAATTATAGAGCACAAAAATTAAATAAATATTCATTAACAAGAAATATTTATTGCAAAAAAAAAACATTATTAAAAGGTCAGCTACATGTATAATAACAATGTTGTAAAATAACAAAACTATGAACTGGAACATTGAAGAATGGGTAATAAGTTAATGATTGAATGAACATTATATTGTTTTTAACATCAAAAAGTTAATATTGGGGGGACACTATGCAATTTTCTCTATCCTTTGGTTATTGAATTGAGAAGCTAAAAAATCTGACAAATGTTCCACCCCCCCCCCCCCCCCTCCCAAGAAACATACTACATGTAATAAGGTTCAAAACTCCTTTAATTTCAAAATAATTGTCTAAGACTTTCTCAGGTAAATGAACAAAGCCCAAAATATTCAATAATTTTACATGAAAAACAACACTCATTCATATGGGGGATAAAAACATTCTATTCATATAATTTTTTAACAATAAACAACAAGAAACATAAACTATAACATGTGATGTGTAAACTATATAAGAATGGGCAACAGGAAACACATTTAGATACAAAAAATGAAAAGACCAACACCCTTAGGTGGATTTTTAGAGTGCTAGTTCATTGAAACAACAGTCTGTGGGTAGATATGTCGTTCCACTCTGAAACATTATTCTGATTCTGACCCGACCAGTCTTTGTTCTTACTCCTTAATGCTGCATTCTTACCAATTTTATAATCTTTGGTTTGACTAGACAGGGGCTAGAACCCATGGATCTACCACATTCAAGGTGAACATGCTAATCATTACACAACATTTTTGCGGTCGTGTAAAAATCACACTGAAAAAGGAGTAGTTTCTCAAAACTTTCATTAAGCTAGAGACTTGTGTCCAAGTTAGTTAATGCAGTCAACATGATCAAGCATATATTAAAATAAACCCATAGATTAGCTTCCTGTCAGATTTGAACTGACATCTTTTGTGTGTAAACCTGTATGTGGATGCATCTTTGATGGTAGATCAGCATCCATGCAAAAGTAGGTCACTGCGACCCATATTTTATGGTTCATTGACTTTGGTTGAGTTTTACGTCCGAGTTCATATTTCGAGGGTTGTCTGCCAAAAGGCGCTATCTCAGTTTTGGAAATTTTTCAGAAACAAGATTTAAAGTTTTGACAACGTGCTCTAAATCAACAAAAAGAGGTAGAATGTGTACCAAGATTTTTAGCAATAGAGTATACAATTATCTTCAGAAGATATTAAATATTACTAGAAAATATAATACCATTACGTCACAAATGACCTAATTTTAAGATAGCACCTTTTGGCAGCCGAAATATAGCAAGGTATCAAATTCCTTTTGGCAGGAAACAATGCTTGAAGTATGAATAAAATACAAATGAGATAGAACCTTTATGATACTGTAAGTTTAATTTATCTCAAAGCAAAGTCTTCAAGGAGACAATAAATCGATACCAAAAAAACTCAGGATAAATACAAAATCAGCTTATCATTTTTTAAATTCAGTTAGACAGAATCAACTTTTCTACTTCCAAATCAGGTTCTGTAGCCCTTTTCACAAAAATTCTTACGATAAAAAATTGTCGTAAGTGTAAAACTAAGATTAAAAAGAGTTTCACAAAAATACTTACGATAATCTTAAGTGTGAAAATAGTCCTAACTTTACGTGTAAAACTACCCTGTCCTAAGTGTAAAATTTTGATCGTAAGAGAAATTTTGGTCTTATCTCTGCTTTTATCGTAAGTGAAGAAAATAGAAAAAAAGATGGACGATGTATTGGCGCTTCGACTTGAAAATAAGAGAGCAATTCATCGTTAGCGCATTTTCTCTGACCGTATGACAAACCTATTTACACATATTGATAAATGTTTATTGAAATGAATATGGTTTAATACAAACAGACGCTACAAATGGCATTGTTGTTTACTCCTTTTTCTGGCGTGACTAATAACAGAGTCTGTCTATAACGATGCATTCCGTACATTTACCTTTACAATGCAGAGTGTATCGTTTACATGACCAAAAAAATTAAGATAATTCTCATTAATTTTAGATTTCAAATTGGGAACGATCGACAATCGAAAAGACTACTTGCAAACTTGGGGAGAATTCTTTTTTTTTTCATTTTTTTTTATAAAAACAGGAATACGGGATTTTCTTCTAGACATCTACTTCGCTTACAAAAGTTTTGTATGAACAGCCGCTTTGGACTGGAATTTTCTGGATCCAATGATATCGTTTTGATTTTGCCTTTATATTAGTAATATAATTTATTAATTTCTGCCAACTTCGATGATCATCGAACACTCTGGCAATACATAAACTTGTGTACATTCTTCTGTTATATTAATATTAATATATAACAGGGATATTTATTCGTCTTCATGATTGATAGATGATAAACACATCTTAATTTGGGTTATCTCAGAAAAATCGGGATAAATTTTCATCAGTAAGAGAACAAGCGTTTAATTTTATGTGGGATGGGATTAATTGGAAAAAAGGGGTAAATATTTTGCTGACAAATAACTGATAAAATGAATTATATGAATAGGGTTTTTTTCACACTCCAGATGCACTCCCTTAAAAAATACTTTTACCAAAAGTAACCACGCGTGGATGATGACGCACAACTCCAAGTAATGATAATTATTATAGATCATTTTAATTTACATGCATTAGAAATGTTTCTCTATACGAAAATCATACCCGTTCATATTTTGTGCAGTTATTGGTGACCGATTCATATACATTTTTTTGTATTAGATAAAAATTCAATATAAACATGCAAACACATCATAGCATAAAAACTGCTTATAAATTAGTGCCGGGGATATTTTATAGAATAATTTTATTAAAAAAAATGCTTTGTTGTGCTATGGAAATGAAACTAGGTTGCTAAGGAAGATGGTTTATGGTGTTTAACGCCCCTTTCAACAATATATGGGTCAGTTTTATTGGTGGAGAAAACTGGAGTACTCGGAGAAAACCATTGACCTGTCGCAAATCACTGACAAACTTTATCACATAATGTTGTATCGAGTACACCTAAGGAAGAATTTTTTATCGTAAGTGTAATTTTAGTCGTAAGATTAAAATTTGTCGTAAGATAATCTTTGTGAAAAAGACTTAGGAATTGTCGTAAGATAATCTTAAGTGAAAAAGTTAGGACTATAGTTACGAATTTTTGTGAAAAGGGCTACTGGTCAACAGTCTCTAATTGTTTTATTGGTTGGAATCAACTTATAAAAGTGGTGTAGGTCCTCTGGTTTACAAAGGGATAACAAATCAGCCTTTTTAGCACATGAAACTTCCAACCTTCTTTTGTACTTCTTTGGCAATTCAATGTTCTGCTTTTGTCTACCTCGGGTTGGCACTTTACATTTTATTACTTTAAAGTCAGCTTCACTGAAGTCATATTTGTAGTAAATATTTTGTGGGAAACTTTTTCTATATTGTAAATGTCTTATTTCCCTCCATCTTACTTTTTCATTGAAAGTGTTAGTTTCAAAATTTTTAAAGAAATCATTTTGCATCTTCTTAAAATCAATAAAGTCCCAGTATTTCAGAGGCAGTACAATATAAAGGTTACTTCGTCTTGTCATGCGGATGATGGTATCCCACTGACTTGGTATGAATACATTTGTTTTTCTTTTAGCATATTCTATTGCTGCATGCATAGAATCACACTCCATTTGAGTGTGACCGGCTTCTAGGTATTTTTGGTCAATTACATCTATATAATTACTCTTGGATACTGAGTACAGTAAAGCAGTTGTGACATATTTGTATCTATTCTGCCCCATACAATTATCAGAGTAAAAACATATATGGTTAACATTTGGAGGAAGCGAATTAATATACTTATGCAATCAAGTGGCTACTTCACAAAACCCTCTTTCTCCTGCGGTTTCATTCCACAAGATACAAGTTCCTTTATTGTCACCTAAGGAGTACAGGGAGAGGTTATAGCAGCTAACTTTCTGTTGATAATATGCTTGGCAAACTAACGAACATGGTGTTGAAAGGACAACTTCTAAATCAAATGTGGCAGCAGAAAATGTTTTGTTCTCCTTTGCTGACCGTTTATCGTTTTCCTTTTCTTGACGCCCTTGCAATTTTCGTCTTTGATGTTGCTGATATGCGTGTGTTGTTGACTCATCAATGTTCCCCGATTCTTCTTTCTGTTTGTATTGGTTACAAGTAACACACTGGTCTTTCTTTGGTCTGAAACGATATGTTGTATTCATTACAAAATACTTGTCCATATACCTTTCAGTGACCAATATTTGTGCTTTTCCATGCAACCAGTTCTATACAGATCATGCATTTTCCTAATAGAAAGATTGCTGCTCAGGTATTTCCTGTCTGTATCTTTGCGAGTGTAGTGTGATTCAACTGTTGGAAAAAATTCAATATGTTGTCTTACCGAATCTTTCTCTGTGTCAGGAGTTCTGTTGTGAGGTTGATGTTTACCCCTTCTGTCCATTAATGGAGTGGATTTATTTGCATTCTTTCTGAGAGCTGTTTCTACAGTTTTTCTGCCAATGCACAACGTCTTTATAAAAAAGATCTTTACACACTCTTGCACTTTGACCATTTACATGCAGGGTACATGTTCTTGCGACTTGTTTCTTTTTCTTAGTGGGAGACCCAATGGAATCACGTACCAATACATGGGCACAAATGAAATCTCTTTGACGTTCATACGACTAAATTCCAGTATGAGTTGAAAATGTCGAGTCGTTCTTCTTTGTTAATTTTTTCTCCACAGTTAAATCTACATTTAATACAGGAAAGACCACCCAGTACTTTTGCCTCTACTGATTTGCCTGTAGCACTGATGTAATTTGAATTTTCCTGTAAATTGTTGCAAAGTTGCTCTCTAACCAGTGTACAATCTATATCTTCCTCAGCTTGCTTTACTACAGCTTGTACAATCTATATCTTCCTCAGCTTGCTTTACTACAGCTTCGAAAAAGCAATTACCATAAGCTAGAACATATTGACGATGAAGACCATTGCTATTGAGTAAAACATCTAACCGCTTTGAGTATCTTATTTTCCCCCTGACGACGTTTCACTTCTAAAGCACTCTTTCTTTTTGTTTTTTCAATACTATCGGTGGACTTGCCAGGCTCATATCTGGTTTCTTTGATATAGAGTTTTGATTTGTTGGAAGACGGTACACTCTTTTTAATTCTTTCTTTTTCGGTCTTGACATTACAACTTCATAACCATCAGAACTTGAATATTCTGATACAAGACTACTATTTGAGTCTGAGTTGTTAATATCTTGCTGAGATGGAACATATTCTTCCGAACTGGACTGGTACTCTTCAGGCGAAGATGAATCGATAACCTCAATACGTGACTTGTACTGTTGTGTCATATCTTGTGGTGATGTAGAATCATAGAAGTCTATATCTACTGTCTCAGTAGAAAGTTGGCCATCTTTATTTGAGGATGAACAGCCTTGAAGTATATGATTGGAGGAGGGGCTTCTTGGGAAGACTGGTTCCTTCAACAAGTTGTTGATGGTCCTTAGATTTATGTCATGTCCAGCAACAGTCCACGAAGAATCATTTAAAACAGCATCTATTCTATCGTGCTGCATTTTGTTTTTTAATACTTGTAGATTTAATTTCCATCTGCTGTCATCACTTTCCCATTCAGAAGATTCAGAGTGAATGCATTCCTCCGATGAATCAGATTTATTGCATGATTTATCAGTTAGTGTAGTGACTTCATCTTTTGGATCCATTTGAAGATCCTCCCAGTCAATGTAATTCATTCCTGACCAGTCACTCCACTCACTTTCAGAACTCATCTGAAAATAAAATATGAACTTATTAGATAATGAACACACGTAGATCAATAAACATGTTTAATAACTTTGCTTATATAACAGCAAAATATTTGTTCCTAATGCTTATTGTTAATTAACTGTATAAGTACACAATACATAATAATAAAGAAATAAAATAAAAAAATATGTTTGCATTATATATTTCTATAGTGAAATAAATAGAAGAAGCTTCAATTTGATTTCAAAGTAACACAACTATGTAGACCCTAATTTATTTTCAAACAAACTGTATATCAGTGAATGGGAAGTAAATAAAATGCCAATCATTAAAAACATGTCGAGCAGATGTTTATATATGAAAACAAAATAAAATAAAATTTCTTACCTTAACTATATATTTCTTTTCAGGTAATCCGTAAGATAATAATAAAGATATTTTGAAATTTCTTAATAAACAATGAAACACTGTTTTTCGATTTACGGATTCTGATTACCCCTTTGGTATCTTCTAACTTTTGGCCATTATGTTTTCTGTTCTTCGATTTACGGATTCTGATTACCCCTTTGGTATCTTCTAACTTCTGGTCATTATGTTTTCTGTTCTTCGATTTACGGATTCTGATTACCCCTTTGGTATCTTCTAACTTTTGGCCATTATGTTTTCTGTTCTTTGATTTACGGATTCTGATTACCCCTTTGGTATCTTCTAACTTTTGGCCATTATGTTTTCTGTTCTTCGATTTACGGATTCTAATTACCCCTTTGGTATCTTCTAACTTTTGGCCATTATGTTTTCTGTTCTTCGATTTACGGATTCTAATTACCCCTTTGGTATCTTCTAACTTTTGGCCATTATGTTTTCTGTTCTTCGATTTACGGATTCTGATTACCCCTTTGGTATCTTCTAACTTTTGGCCATTAGATTTTCTGTTCTTCGATTTACGGATTCTGATTACCCCTTTGGTATCTTCTAACTTTTGGTCATTATGTTTTCTGTTCTTCGATTTACGGATTCTGATTACCTCTTTGGTATCTTCTAACTTTTGGCCATTATGTTTTCTGTTCTTCGATTTACGGATTCTGATTACCCCTTTGGCATCTTCTAACTTTTAGCCATTAGGTTTTCTGTTCTTCGATTTACGGATTCTGATTACCCCTTTGGTATCTTCTAACTTTTGGCCATTATGTTTTCTGTTCTTCGATTTACGGATTCTAATTACCCCTTTGGTATCTTCTAACTTTTGGTCATTATGTTTTCTGTTCTTCGATTTACGGATTCTAATTACCCCTTTGGTATCTTCTAACTTTTGGCCATTATGTTTTCTGTTCTTCGATTTACGGATTCTGATTACCCCTTTGGTATCTTCTAACTTTTGGCCATTATGTTTTCTGTTCTTCGATTTACGGATTCTAATTACCCCTTTGGTATCTTCTAACTTTTGGCCATTATGTTTTCTGTTCTTCGATTTACGGATTCTAATTACCCCTTTGGTATCTTCTAACTTTTGGCCATTATGTTTTCTGTTCTTCGATTTACGGATTCTAATTACCCCTTTGGTATCTTCTAACCTTTGGCCATTATGTTTTCTGTTCTTCGATTTACGGATTCTGATTACCCCTTTGGTATCTTCTAACTTTTGGCCATTATGTTTTCTGTTCTTCGATTTACGGATTCTAATTACCCCTTTGGTATCTTCTAACTTTTGGCCATTATGTTTTCTGTTCTTCGATTTACGGATTCTGATTACCCCTTTGGTATCTTCTAACTTTTGGCCATTATGTTTTCTGTTCTTCGATTTACGGATTCTAATTACCCCTTTGGTATCTTCTAACTTTTGGCCATTATGTTTTCTGTTCTTCGATTTACGGATTCTAATTACCCCTTTGGTATCTTCTAACTTTTGGTCATTATGTTTTCTGTTCTTCGATTTACGGATTCTGATTACCCCTTTGGTATCTTTAAACTCTACTTTCTACTGTGTGAACGTTTTGTATTATGTTTGTTTTCTTGATCAACTTGTTTTGTATCCATGTATAGAAAACACATATGTACCAGGAATTGATGGTTTATTTCAACATTAACAATTAACATATTATTTGCATAATGTTACATAAACAGGTTAAATACTGAAGGGGTGCATGGTAAATTAAACAATATAACAGTCGTTTTATTTTATGTCTATAAGTGTTATCAAGACAGATCCGAAATACCATTATTTTAATTTACCTAAATTCATTTGATAACAATTAGGAGGTAGGAAGGTTCGGGGTTAACTCGGGTTGAAACCGACAACATTCGAATAGGAAGTTTTAGTTCGGAACAATAACATGAACTTGAAATATTACAGGATAATAACAAAAATGTTAACAATTACAATAATTACAATAATTGGCATGAAATATATTAACACAGTTGTGGGCATAATTATTCCCAGCAGTACAGACTCATTATTTAACATATTACACACTCACATCATACACAAAACATGTTTTATACAGATGTAAAGAGCTACTCTGAAATTATAATACAATGGGGAACATTGGTGAAGATTATCCCCACTTGATTACAGGTGGCGCTATGGTAGATCAGGTTCAGCATATGTTATCAGGATAAACCAGCATGCATTCACTGTTATGTGTTTGTGTTATTTATCAATAAATTACTTTCTTTGATTTTTTATTTATCTACTTTATAATATTATTAATGATACAAAAAATGTCAAATTATGAAAGTTGTGTGTTATATACCTGAACTGGAAAAAAGGAATTAAAATTAAGGAATCCACCTGTATCTGTACACATTTAAGGTTAACAAAATAAAAACAGTTGATAGAAATGAAGAGTTTATTTCTGAAATTATTAGTACATTAGTTTAACTGCATTTTATGATGAATCAATTTTAAAAAGACAGTTTTAAATAAGTTTAGTTATTATGGATATTACAAATTATTCTTGGTGATATGAAACTTTAAATAGGCATTTTCTTCCAAAATCTTTAATTTTTGTTACCCATAAAAACTATCAGATATGATTGATGCCTTAATAAAACGTGTTTCTGTAATTTATAAATGTTAAGAAATGTACGCGCATCGTGGGAAAAAGGTGCAACTGCTCGTGTTTTCAGATCGATCAAGAAATGGACGCCGTCTTATTAATTATCGGCATTGTTTACGGAGTTTGCCGAATCATCATTAAATCAGTACAACAATGCACTTATTTCTTATTTTCTGTGAATCTGCTTTTAGTTGGCGTTAATTACGGACAAAGAACCATGCAAGTTTGCAGTTAATTAGCGACAAAATACAAATTATTCGTTTTTACCTGTAAGGTCAGTTGCATACGAAGAAAGCGAGGTCAAATTATTTGCTTGCAAGGAAATAATAAATCGATGGTAATTTTCGTTCTCAAAAGGCGAAAAGTGGTACGATAAGCTGTTTAATGTGAAATATTTACCTTTATTTCCTCATTTTAAAGCTATTTACCAATTTCCAAAACAAATAATTGTTTTGGTCAACATCGTAGCTAATGCCTCTTTAAATAACGTTTTATTCCAAACTGACCTTATTGTTATGAACATGTATATACGACCTAAATAAATTTATATATAATAGCTATACATCAGGGGCGGATCCAGGGGGGCCGCACCCGGCGCTCAGTCCCCCCCCCCCCCCCACCCACCCCCCCCCCCTAAAATTGGAAAAAATATGATTTTTTGGCGTAAAATCGTGATTTTTCACACGAAATACCCCAACAATTTTCGCGCCTCCCTCTGCTCGGCGCAATTTTTTTAAGTGCGCCTCCCCCCCCCCTAACTTGAAATCCTGGATCCGCCCCTGTACATGTATATTTACTCTGTTTATTAGTGTACTCAGACATGAAATAATTTAGTTTGAATGGTGGAATAATGCATTTTTTTAAATTGCACAACTACAAAACAATAAACATGCTAAGTAAACACTGTAAAAATTGCCATCTCAGCAAGTAATATTAAATAATGAATATAAACGCTATAAAGTACATAAATATTAATTATGAACTAATATTAAAGAAATGATATTTTGCAATAAATAAAATATTTATTATGTGAAGTAGTCTTTATATTTTCATTTAAGATATTTCTTATTATTATATTTATTTATATTTAAAATTATTAAATTTAATATATAAAATTAATAAAAATATATAAATATGAAATGTATAATCCTAAATTAAACAATGCTATTAAATTATTACATTTTACGGTTTAATTTTAATTTACACTTGCTAAAACTTGTCACTGGTGTATAATCATTTTCTAGGTAGTTCATAGCAAACAATACTGCTTTTGTGTGATGTCCATTCTTTATGTTTTTACTCACTTTATTCCTTTTAATAGCATTTAATAATTCTTTTTTATTTTCCCCACGCGATAGCGGGGAGAGGATATAGTAATAGCGGCTGTCTGTCTGTCCGTCCGTCACATTTTCTTGTTTACGCGATAACTTGAGTAAACATTGATAGATTTGAATAATTTTTTGCATGTTGCTTGTAATTATCATTATCTTGGATGGGTTCTAACATGGAAATATTTGAAGCAAGAATTTTGGGGGGAAATCTTAGCTTTTGGTTGAAAAATCACCAATATTGAGAATTGTGTCTTGTTAACGCGATAACTTTAGTAAACATGGATAGATTAGAATAATTTTTTGCATGTGGCTTGTAATTATCATTATCTTGGATGGGTTCTTACATGGAAATATTTGAAGCAAGGGTTTTGGGAGGAAATCTTAGTTTTTGGTTGAAAAATCACCAATATTGAGAATTGTGTCTTGTTTACGCGATAACTTTAGTAAACATGGATATATTTGAATAATTTTGTGCATGTGGCTTGTAATTATCACTATCTTGGATGGGTTCTAACATGGAAATATTTGAAGCAAGGTTTTGGGGGAAAAATCTTAGTTTTTGGTTGAAAAATCACCGATTTTGAGAATTGTGTCTTGTTTACGCGATAACTTCAGTAACCATGGATAGATTTGAATACATTTTTGCATGTTGCTTGTAATTATCATTATCTTGGATGGGTTTTACATGGAAATATTTGAAGCAAGGGTTTTGGGGGAAATCTATGTTTACATCAGAGGTTTACACAGTATTCAAAGTGGAGTACTTCCTGTATATTATTCAGATCATGCTGTAATATACTCCATCCTTCAATAAAGTATGTTATACATTAAGACTGCAAGGCTGCTTTCTATTAATATATAAAACTAAATATTATGCAAGTGCGGGGGGATACGTCGCGCATTTATGCGCTAGGCGGTTCTTTTAAGTGATCATCATTAGGAAACAAGTTTCCACCTCTATGAGCAAATCATATGCACAACAATATGTAGAAAGAATTTTAATTATTAACAAAAATACTGATAATTACTTGTAAACAAATATTAGCCCAATGTTAATCTATGTAACTTGGAGATAAAGAGATGCTGTTGTTGAACCTGATCTACTGCAGCGCCATCTGTGTTATCAGCTAGGGGAAATAATTGACCATTTGTCCCCATTACCAGACAGAGGCCTACCCATATCTTTTAAATGGTAATACAAGTTTTAGGAACGGGGCCTACTTTTATCCTTTAAATGGTAATAGAATTACAAGACGGGGGCCTATCGATAAACTGACCAATCAAAGTTTCTTATAAATTAAGCCCCGAACTAAGCAAACAAACATAGTTATCGTGACGATTTTTAAATCGCCCCATATCTCTATTAACTGCACACATCTTGTAATTAGAACCACGGCTAAAACACAATCAGGTGTACCTATTTAAACATTAGCATGTTTTGGAGCTGGTACTCATAAATATTAAGAGGAAACAAGTTGTAATCTACATATTGGGGCAGCTGATAATTTTCTCTTTCTAATGGTATATCATATCATGGGGTTAGTGCTTTCATGGAAGCGCATAATGCATTTCAAAGCTGAGAAATTGCTACATTTCCTGCGTTATGTTGTGTCATTTTAATTTTGCTCTATGTTCTAAGCTTTGTAAATTAGAAATGCTACTGTATTATAAAAATATGTCTTTTGTGACCTTATAAGATGAGAATTTAGTCATCAACTGGCCTTTACAGAATAAAAATTGAAGAACGAGCAGTGATTTAACTGTAAAAACTGCAAAAGTTGTATTTGTTATGAAATTTTAATTTTCTAGAGGTATTCACATAATGGCAAGGTATGATAAAATAGTAATAAAATAAGACATATCAGAAACTATTTTAAACATTAGACCTGCATTAGACCAAGGCATAGATTGTAGAAAGCAACAAAGTGTTTGATAGATGTGACAAGGCTTTCCTCTGAGTTGAGAAAAACATTGTCCGTAGACTAATATTTTAAAGTTCATATTTTAAGCTTTAGATCTCAAATTATGTACCTTACAATTATAAAATGGTGCTTCCATCTTCAAATTAAGGTTATTAATTGATAACTCATCTTATTTTGTACAAAATAAAACAATATGGATAGTTTGCTACATACTCATTCTGTTGTCTAAAATATGAGTAAATTATAAACATTTCCTACAGTAGACAAATGAATGATTAATGCTTAGTATACATTGGAACCATAAATCTTCAACAAAAATATATTTTGCTATATTATGATAATAGACAATGAAATTCAATAAATTCATGTATGGTCTACGGACACTACACAAACCACATTGTATATGATAATTAACCATAGCCTTTTCCACAACAATAAACTAAGTGAAATAGATACAGAAGAAGAAAAGACAAAATGGAACCAATAAAGCAACCGAAATGAAAAGATATAGAGACAAAATGAAAACAGATACAGACAAATGTGAGCAAATAAAGAAGGAATGAAACAAAAGGAACGTGAAAATCAAAGAATAAAAAGAATGGCATAGCAATGCTGGAAGAGATAAGGAGATCAAAAAAGAGAACAACAAAGAAGATACAGAGCAAAACAAAAAGTAAAAAAACAAAAAACAAAGAAAGAAAGAAAGAAAAGCCATTTGTTGCATCCTATAAAAGAAATGAATGGAAAAAAATCAAAGCAATTCAAAAGGAAAATGAGATAAGAAAAGCTGTCATTAGAACACAGAAATGAAGACTGAGAATCAAACTGCAAAAGGACAATACTGACAAACAGCCAACAGTACCAGAGGAAAACCTACAATAGTAGGTCCAAATATGACAGTGAAAAGAAAGAACAACAAAGTGTACTACAATTGGCCAGTTCAGCCAAACAAATCATGGGAGTGTAAAGATGTTGTTCTTAAAAGAATGAAACCAAACATTGATGGACACATACGTTCAAATAGACTTTTATATTACTTGAATTCTTCTTTGAAAAGTTACTAGCTTTGGAAAACTGTTGAGATGTTCTTTTAGTCTTCAAGAATGTGTTTGTTTGTTCAAGTTAATTTTGTTAGTGTCAGATATTGTTCTTTTTGTATTTAGGAAAATATGTAATGTCCGTAGACCACATGAGTATACATATAATTGTATTATTGATCATGTAAGGTGTTAATTCTTTTAAGAGTTGAGGGAGTGTACTGAACTAAGAAGTATGAATTCAATTAAAGATAAAGAAGGAGGTATCAAACATCTTTCTTCTCATATTTTGCAAATAACTGTAAGATAGAGTGACTTAATATGAAACATCCAGATATAGTGAAATTTTGTACTCCTTTACTTTATTTGGTTGTTATGTAATATTAGATGCTTAAAAGGTTAAACACAATTTGTTTATACATGTCCTTTTGTTTTCGTGTCCTTTTTTAGTTTAAATTTCAACATAACACATTTGGTAGTGTCCGTAGACTTCATCTAAGTCTGTTTACATAATTGTACATTTTTAAAATCAGATTTTATGTTTATTAAATACAATTCTATTAAGTAATACATTTCTTAATTTTGGGAAAGGTAACTTTAATATCTGAATGTAGACAGAAATTGTAAAAATGACATTTTTCATGACTAAAAATGTATCACTCTATCATATGTTATGATATTTCTAAAAACTGCATTAGGTTGAAACCTTTGATGACATTTTATGGATAGTAGTTCTATATCTGACTGAGAGGTGTTTTAAGTTACATAGTATTATATATCTGACTGAGAGGTGTTTTAAGTTACATAGTATTATATATTTTGTTGTGAAAGAATGTTATACATATAGTTTTGTAATGTCTGTAGACCATTTCCCTTGTGGTAATGAAAGCCAATTTGAAAAATGATGCCAGGATAGAAAACAAAATCCTGTTGGGGTAACATACCCCATACATCACAGTATCTTTTCTAACATACCCCATACATCACAGTATCTTTTCTAACATACCCCATACATCACAGTATCTTTTCTAACATACCCCATACATCACAGTATCTTTTCAAATAAAAATAGTCTGCCAAACAGTTTTCATTTTTTGCAAAATGTGACACACAAAATCCCCACCTGATTGTGTTTTAGCCGATGCAGGATTTCATGGCGGTTGCTTCACCCAGAAGAACGGATCCAAGATGTTGGGTTTTTTTGTATTCAGAGGAGGTCACTTCCTATACACAGACGTACGTAGGTTAAGTAAACTTTATGACTGGTCATATATTTTCAACTTCAATATAAACATTCATAAGCTAGGATGTATCAGTGGGTCACATTTCTACAAGCAACCAGTTTCTTAATTGATGTGACAATTTCTTTTGTAATTACTAAGGAAGGTTTGTGTTATAATTTGATCGGATAAAATGAAACATTGATGAAGAATTGTGTGTTTATTTTGGACTAAATAATTTAGTTATGCTTGCTCTATTTGAGCAGTCATAATGCATTTACTTGATAAATTTGTTATATACGGTCATTGATCGAAATATAGCTTTTCTGGTACCCCTTTCGGGTGTTATGATTGTTGGGCTTTGGGAAACTAGTTGTAAATCAATTCACTTGCTGTTGAGAAAAAATATCAGAAGGGGCAATCAAGGAATAATTTTATATTTTTATTATCCAATTCAGATATCACCGCATATGGATTTTTGTGATTTTCTTGCAGGATAAGCACAATAGTAATGTAATGTCTTAAAATATAAAGTTTATGACATTCAGTGCAAAACTCTGAAAAGACTATGTGAACCTCGCTTTTGTCCCCGTTTTTAAGCCTCTCTCATACACATAGAGTTTATACTTTCAGAAACTGTACTAATTATATATATGAATGGATATCCAATGCCTACACAATAAATGAATGGGTATGATTTTCATACTACGAATATATGAATGGATAGGGTTTTCATGTTTAGGGAATATATTATGGTGGCGTTTTTCAAACCCCAGCTCCAATCCGGTGTCGTAAATTTTTTAGCTACCCATGAAAATTAGCTACCTCCAACTTCTGGTAGCTAATTTTCATACGGCGGAGCTATAAAAATTAGCTACCTATGAAAATTAGCTACTTGTAGCATAAACTTATAGGATTTGTCTCCCTTATTATGTTTACCAAAATACAAATTGTGTATTTCCAATGGAGGGACAAAATGAAAAACTGCATGTACATAAACAGGAAAAGAGTTACTGATTGATAAAGAGAGACATATAGATCTACACAAGGATTTATATAGTAAGTCTTACTATATAAATCCTTGATCTACACAATATAAAATAAAATAAACAATAGATATTAGTGGTGTTCATAGTTGAAAAACAAAATTCTGTATGGCTGTATAGCATGTGATTAAGTTACAAACTATCTTTTTTCAATTTACCATCACGATGTATCATTTTTACAGCTATTAAAAAATAGATTGGTGGACTATTTATGGTAGAATTTAATATTTATTTGATGTTCAAACTATGCAAATTATTCTTTAACTTAATAAGATCATATCTGATAATGGAAATTCATTTGTTCCAAGTCCGAATTCAAATTTCATGAAAAAACGTATTTCAATTGTATTATACCTAATGTATATATTAATTATTATTCACACTTTTATTATTGCTAACCTTATTACCACCCTCTTGAAATAAAGAAATTGACTCATTTACTTACTTATTGACACTATCTTCTGAATTCAAGAAATACATAAAATTATGTTCCATGTTTAATAATGAAAGTTGGGAACTTTATTTATTACAATATTAAAGAACTAGTAGCTATTAGAATAATTTTAATTCGAAACTGAAACTATTTGCACACTCTTGATGACAATTTCTTATTTGGATTTTGTAAAAATAGAACCCTAAATCATAAATTTCCAACAGAATGGGGAAGATGGCAAGATATAAATTTGTTTATATACATGTACTCAAAAAGTCGCTTTTTATGTGTCTTCTGAAGGATTGTGAAAGCGCGAAAAGTTGACTTTGCACAATGTAATTGTATTGTTACGTTATCTATTGTCATTTATGTAGACAATATATGTATTCGCTGAGAAACAGACCAGAAATGCTCACCAAAGACTCTCGGCGGTAGTGTAATCGTTAACGTGCTCGCCTCGAGTGCGGTAGATCGTGGGTTCGAGTCCCGATCGGGTCAAACCAAAGATTATCAACTGGTATGTGTTGTTTATAATGCAAAGCACGCAGAATTAAGGAGAAAGAGCAAAGACTGGCTGGCTCGGAATCAGGATAATGTGTCCTAGTGGAGCGACATTTATATCCGCGGACTGTTGTTTCCGTTAGCTAAGACTATAAAAAAAAACTCCTATTCCATGCAATGAAGAAAGGACAGGTAGCTAATGTTCATGGACCATGCAATGAAGGAATGTGAGGTAGCTAATTATCATAGGCAAGCTTCATTTTCGAAGGAATGTAAGGTAGTTTATTTTCATGGGCAAGCTTCTGATGTTTATGCTTATGTCTGAATGGTACAAGGTAGTTTATTTTCATGGATAGCACGTTGAAACCTGTGTCATGCATTGAACAGATGTAAGGTAGCTTATTTTTATGCAAAAAATCATGAATTCTATCCCATGCAACGAAGGAATGTGAGGTAGCTAATTTTCATGGGCAAGCTTCTGATGCTTATGCTTATGTCTGAATGGTACAAGGTAGTTTATTTTCATGGATAGCACGTTGAAACCTGTGTCATGCATTGAACAGATGTAAGGTAGCTTATTTTTATGCAAAAAATCATGAATTCTATCCCATGCAACCTGTGTCATACATTGAACAGATGTAAGGTAGCTTATTTTCATGGAAAACGTCATGACTCCTATCCCATGCAATGAAGAAAGGTCAGGTAGCTACTAGCTAATGTTCATGGACTATGCAACGAAGGAATGCGAGGTAGCTAATTTTCATGGGCAAACTTCTGATACTTATGCTTATGTCTGAATGGTACAAGGTAGTTTATGTTCATAGATAACACTTTGAAACCTGTGTCATACATTGAACAGATGTAAGGTAGCATATGTTCATGGAAAACCTCATGACTCGTATTCTATGCAATGAAGAAAGGTCGAGTAGCCAATTTTCATGGACAAGCTTCAGATGATTATGCTTATGTTTGAACGGTGCAAGGTGGTTTATTTTCATGGATAGCACTTTGAAACCTATGTCATACACTGGACAGATGCAAGGTAGCTTATATTCATGGAAAACTTCATGACTTCTATCCCATGCAATGGAGGAATTGTGCTACGAGTCAACTAATCTTTGTCTTTATTCGTTTACGCCATGTGCCAATATAAATTTTATAGTCTTTGGTTTGATCAGATCGTTGATCGAAACCACGATCTACCGCACATGATGCGAGTACTCCACCACAGGAATTGCTTGTTATAACTTAGCGTCATATTTCTTTGGAATAGATATACACATTTTTGTATATATGCAAAGCAGAAAATGCATTATGTACAGATAAATAATTTGGTGATCGATATATAGAAAATTGTTCATGTCATATAATTTTTTTTAATATTACGGACTTGAATTTATTTATATTTTATATCGAAATAACTTATTTTCATCCAGATTTTGCTGCATGTTAAAAAGGATTTATATATATATATATATATATATATATATATATATATAAATCCTTGATGTACAAATTTCTGGGATAAATCTATCTAATTAAATAGATTTCCTCGCCTACATCCACCCCCTTTTTTTCGATCAAAAATACTAATTATCAAGAATCTATCAAAACATGGTAAAAGGGGAATAACTGGCATAGTACTTTTAATGTATTATTAAGGTAGCTAATTTTCATGGCTATCATTTGGAACACCTTTGTGGTTTACGAAAATTTCGTTCCGAACGTCAAAAAGTAGCTAATAATTATAGGACACCGGTACCCAATATTACCAGAAGTAACCCAGTGATTTGCGTCACCTGTATTAGGAAACAATTGCAATCAGTTTCATGAGATAAGTATTTGTTCATAGTAGCACATACTTCAGATATATTCACACAATATTTATATAATTTACATAATAATATGAAGAAATGATAATAATCACGTGTGTAGTAAAACTGAAGATGAAAGGTAAACGTACAAAAATGAGGGTGTCAACCTCTACATGTGAAACCTGCAATCCTCTATTATTGAATGGCCTCAACCGAAAATTCACTTTATCCTATTACATACACAAGTTTTAATTATCTTAAAATGAAAACATATCTCAAGGTCTTAGTCTTAGATATTATTACAACTGAAGATGAACTACGCCATAATCGAATTACATTTTAATTGAAATATTGAAAGGTTTGGAGTAGGCGTTCCATACCATGTGGATCAACACATCTCAAACCATATAAATCAAATCAATTTGTCAATGGAAGATCAAAGCAGAAATTGACTAGTTGTGTGATAGGTAAAATTGCTGACGAAGTAATATATTGTTAATGTTGTTTGTTTAAATGATATAAAAAAACACCCACACAGAAAATTTGTTGACAAAGTTTTTGATACTACAACGACGTTTTAATTTAGAGCGTGTTATAATAATTACAAAAGTCATATTTCGACTACTACAACTTTACCCGTATTAAGTCATGTATTAAAATTCACATTTCAGGATATTCAAAATTGCATCTTCAATCTGTTACATTAGAAGCTTACTTCATACCATTCTGTTCTACCTCGTAGATGAGAATACAAACATAACAAAATTACAGCTCAATCAAATTTAGTGTCTCAGTTTCACTAATTCTTCTTCCATTTCTTCCGTTTTTGGCCAAAATATACCCATAAAAATGCTACTCCAAATATAAGAACGGAAAATTAAAAATTAAAAAATGATTTGTTGATTTAAATGCACAGGACAGAAATGTAATATATGATCACAGATATGTTGACTTTTGTATGAGATTTACATTTTACGTTAACAACCATTCACGAACACAAATTACGATGACGTCAGAATTATTACACATGATCCATCGTATATCTACACTTGTACCACCGATCAATCATACCCAGTCAACTCTGACGAACTCTCTCTCTCTCTGTTGATTCAATTAAGATGATATTTACACACACCTGGTATTTGTAATCAGAATATGTACCAATTAATAAATAAAAACAAGGCTTGAATGACAAACGAAGAAAACACTCATGAATTAATGAGAACTTGAGATGTTAACAATACAGACAATGTTGAAATGTAACTTAATAGATGCAATCACAAAACACACAATGAGTGTCGTTAAGTTTGTAAAGTTCAAAAATTGTAACGGTTGTAAATTAATGAATTCGAAAACATCGAAACGCTTTGATTTCATACACGAGGCTGTATATCATTTGCAGACACTGACAATTTTCAATAATATGTTTGGTTTATCACGAATTTTGGATCATTTACATTCCAAATGATTGGAAGTTCGACAGAAAATATTGTATTACAATGTCTAGTGCTTTGCATAAAACATTTTTTGCATAAAACGACAGTTTCCTTATGTGTAAAGCGATGCTATGCATTTTATGTGCTTTTCAAACAGTAATTAAATATGCCTAATAATTCTAAAGAAATCATCTATGCCTTTGTCGAAGTAGATCTCTCAATTCGTACAGCTGTATTTGTATATTGGCAGCTGTCGTTTCCAGGGATTCCAGCCTCTTACAGACATTTTCTTGGTTTTGTCTCACTACAGACACGATGTCACAGACCTCCGTAACACCTTTGGCTATTTCCACAATACCAATCACATTCTCCCGCATTCTGTATTTTTCCTCGCGAGATTTATTCATTGTACGTATGGCGTCCATTAATTTACGACGATGACGTAAAACTACTGTGCTGGTAGGTCCAAATCCCAATTTACGTTTTCTCCATATAAGCATGGATTGCTTAACGACGTCTGCCGCTGCATTACGGCGAATCTTATCCATATGAATTTGCTGTACAAATGTATGGACATATTTCTCTGAACGAGTTTGTTCCAATTTTTTCGCAAGTACTGCCACGCATAACGCCATGATACCAACGCCCATCATTCCTGTGGTAATGGCGAACACACGACCACATACGCTGTAAGGAACAATGTCCCCATATCCTAACGTTAGAAATGTTACAGCAATTAGCCAAACAGCACTCAAATAACTTCCTGCTGGGGATTTCGTAGACGTTGAATGTTCGAACGAATAATATTCACAAATTCGAACACTCCAACTATTGACTATTAGGGTAGTAACTAGAATGCTAAGCAAACAGGTACCAGGCATTGTAGACATCAATGCTTTAAATACAAATTTGGCATTGATATTGACCTTGCTAAGTGTTCCTAAACTTTGTACCGTAGTATCTCTGAAAAGGTCACTATGTACGACAAGAAAACGGCCTAAGATGTACACACGCAGGAACATCAACACAGAAAGTATTGCATTAATTGGGATCTCTTGTGTAAAATATATTAAACTGTCTGGATCTAATACCAGCATTGGTGTGGTGATATTTCCATACGGGATTGGATGGATTGAACAGATAATGATCTCTACGATCGTTTTAATGACAATCTGGTAATTGATTACGAGTTTCCAATTGTCAAGTCCAGTTGTTACGAGCTGAAGTCTCAGACCAATCAAGTTATAGAAGATTATAGACACGACAAGTAAACAAGTAGTGATAGTCGTTACCACACGTAAAGATGTTGACGTGACGTCATCATACTCAATAACGCCTCCCAAAACTAGTTCATAATGGAGTACATTACACATAATTCCTATTAAACTAAGAACGAATGACGTGTCAACTACTTTAGACCTGTAGCTGATCAGTTCCTTTCTGCGACGAAGTCTAAATCCTAAATTATTCTTTTCATCCATGAGTGTTGCCTTAAAATTCTTCATAGATTGGGCATCAATTAAATCATCAGTGCTTACGTAACGTGTATACTGAAAATCCGATTTAACCAACGGTATTCCAGCATTTTCCATTATGGTACAGACTCTGGAAAGTTTCTGAAATAGACAAAACAACAGAGTGAACTATAACATGCTATTAATAAAATACCTTAGACAATTTATGGTACAACCAAGGATAAACATTACAATGTCAATACTGAATCTTATATTACAAAGTAAATATATATTCATCAAACTAGTTTAACCCCGTCACCTTTTATTGAAGGGCATGTACCGAGCCAGGAAAGTGGACGGTCATATATAGGTGTGTTAGGATACTTGATTTTGTCTCTGTTTCTACGATTTGTTTGATTAGATTTTGGAATTATTTCGTCAGGGTAGTGTCTTTCGTCAGCGTAGTGTCTTTTTTTCCATCTCATAGATATGTTGTGACAACTGTTTTGCCTGTTTTGTTCAGGTATTGTTATAAATACTGTTATAGTGACAGCCGGAAACTTTGAGCCGTAATGAAAGGGGGAGGTTTGGCGCTTTAAAATCTGATTCAACCCACCATTTCTTTAGAAATGCCTGTACCAAGTCAGGGTCATTACGGTTTTCACAGTTTTCCGGTTGTTGACTGATTTTGTCTGTTTATATACTTATGAGTTTTGACTTTCCCTTTGTAAGATTGCTCGGAGTTCGGTAATTCTGTTATTACCCTTATAACACAACCAGTCTTTTTACAACTATGAATATTATTATTATGACTGCTGTTAATAAATGAGAGTTTTTTTTTAGGTTTTTACAAGAATTTACGACATAACCAGAATGGTTTCAGATACGTTGAAGGCGTGCCATTCTATCTTGTCATGATATATTGTGTTAATAACGTTCATCTATTAATATAATGTTTAGATTAATATATGCCTTGACCAAATGTCACATATCTACCTTTATTCCCTTGAATAACGTTTTACTTGATTGATTTGATTTTTGATGTTTAACGCCACTTTCAGCAATATTTCAGCTATATCATGACGACCAGTTTCAGTGGTGGAAGAAGCCGGAGAGAACCACTGACCATGGGCAGGCATCTGGTAAACTTTATCACTTGCGGCTGCGAGTCGAGTGCATCCTTTTTTGTAATTTACAAAGGCTTGCTCGAACCCACGCCGTATTGGTGATAGGCTTATATGAGTTGTTAGGTAATCCAACTACCTAACTCATTGAGCCACCCGGGCCCTCGTTTTACTTGATAATTTAGTTATCGATACTTTTCTTAAGATAGTCATTTTCTTAAGATATAACTATGATTATGCAGAATAACAACAGGTAGACCTTCTTACCTATGATAAAAACGTAAATATCTAATGTATTGTACACGACACGTAAACATCAACAGGTACGCCCCCACAGCCGAAAGAGTGGAAATACACGACACGTAAACATCAACAGTTACGCCCCCACAACCGAAAGAGTGGACATACACGACACGTAAACATCAACAGGTACGCCCCCACAGCCGAAAGAGTGGAAATACACGACACGTAAACATCAACAGGTACGCCCCCACAGCCGAAAGAGTGGAAATGCACGACACGTAAACATCAACAGGTACGCCCCCACAGCCGAAAGAGTGGACATACACGACACGTAAACATCAACAGGTACGCCCCCACAGCCGAAAGAGTGGAAATACACGACACGTAAACATCAACAGGTACGCCCCCACAGCCGAAAGAATGGAAAGACAATTAATTTAAAAATCTGTCGAAGCAAGAAAACCAAAAGACATAAACAGGATAGTCAAAATCAGCTGAGGTCAGCTTATGATAGTCAAAATCAGCGAAGGTCAGCTTATGATAGTCAAAATCAGCGAAGGTCAGCTTATGATAGTCAAAATCAGCTGAGGTCAGCTTATGATAGTCAAAATCAGCGAAGGTCAGCTTATGATAGTCAAAATCAGCTGAGGTCAGCTTATGATAGTCAAAATCAGCGAAGGTCAGCTTATGATAGTCAAAATCAGCTGTATCGTCTAATTGTGTATATTATAATGAAATGTAAAAACAAATGAATATGAAATATGTTTAAGTGGACTTTTTATTTTTATTTTCACTTGCTACCCCTGGACAAGTTGAGATTTATGAAAAAACATGGACCCTTAATGTTCACTCCTGGGCCATTAAGGTTATTGTAAACAGGAGATTTTGAATAAACTATATTATGATGGAAAAAAAAATCAGCTGAGGTCAGCTATGATAGTCAAAATCAGCTGAGGTCAGCTATGATAGTCAAAATCAGCTGAGGTCAGCTATGATAGTCAAAATCAGCTGAGGTCAGCTATGATAGTCAAAATCAGCTGAGGTCAGCTATGATAGTCAAAATCAGCTGAGGTCAGCAATGATAGTCAAGATCAGCTGAGGTCAGGTATGATAGTCAAAATCAGCTCAGGTCAGCTATGATAGTCAAAATCAGCTGGTCCGCTATGATAGTCAAAATCAGCTGAGGTCAGCTATGATAGTCAAAATCAGCTGAGGTCAGCTATGATAGTCAACTTTAGCTGAGGTCAGCTATGATAGTCAACATCAGCTGAGGTCAGCTATGATAGTCAACATCAGCTGAGGTCAGCTATGTCCTGGAATGTAAAAAAAGGTATCCGAGTCTGACAATCCAACAATCCACATATAGTACAATAATGGTAAAACAAAAAGGAATTTAACGCAAAGAATAGCCAGACATCACGAAACCCTACTAAGTTGGACGTTATATCGAATTGTTCCGAAGGACCATCGTCCAGATATTGATACTAAGTCATTATTTGTGATCATCATATTCTATGCAAATTTCTGTACTGATATTTGGAATAAACATTTTTGTATTTGAAAGTATTAAATGACCAACAGTTGGCCACATGATGACCCAGCGTTGATCCAATGACGATTCAATAGTCTTCATCAACAGTTGGCCACATGATGACCCAGCAGCGTTGATCCAATGACGATTCAATAGTCTTCATCAACATTTGGTCAATGCTGGCCGATAGTGATAAAACAAATTGCGACCACGATAACTAGAGAAGTTGTGGAAATAGTAAATCAACACAGTTTTCATTGTTCCATGATATTGATCATGAAATGTTTTGGGCGAACGACTTGGAAACAACCGTAGGTGTAAAATGGTTGGGTCATCGTCATCGTAGGGCCAACTATAACGAAGTGACATTAGGAATTTCATCATTCTACCAACATTGGTACAACAAAATGACAGTTGGTAATACAATAGTGTACCAAAGTTTGCCACGCGTAGCAAAGCCAACGCCAACCATGTATCAACGTAGCCAACATTTACCCAACGCCGGCTTAATGTCGCTCCATTATCTGGGGCTAAATTTGATATAATCATTTGTATTATTGTAGAACATCAGTTACAATATTCGTGCAATGTCCGAAAACTTAAAAAAAAAAATACGAGCTTTAGAAACAGGTAGAAAAGCAAATTTTCTGTTTCGCAGCGAATGCAAATTAATTTTATATTTACCGAGGTAACAAGCTCAAAACAAATTGTCTGAAAAGAACAAGTGTCCTTCCAATCGTTTAATGGTGCCCTCTATCGCATCCGGGCTCACAATGCTACCTTTCCTTCTCGCCGCTCTACATTAATAAGGAACCAGAAAAGTTTTAATAGGTTCATTACTAAATAACACTGCAGTTTATTTGACGCCTTTCTTATGATTCAAAATTACACAATTTCAGGATAAAATATAATAATTGTGGGGATAAATCGAGCAAGCATGTACATTTATAAGTAATTAATCGCTATGACAAAGAACAAACTCATTTCTCGTTAATAATAGACAGAAATGACTAAAAACTCAATATATTATTCAAAGCTGAGTGGTACTAGTCTGCTTAGCATGGCACATAATAAGTATTCATCAGACCAGAAAGTTCCTTTTTAAAGTCACAGAAGCAAACACAACTTATTTTTTGTCTCACAATAACTAAAAGAATATATTAGTTTCGAAAATAATATTGATTTAAATGTTTACAAACTGACGAGACCTCTAATATAACACATAATTCATGAACAAAAGTTGCCTTTACCCTTCGCGAGTACCTGAGTTGATCCCGGTTGTTTTGTTTGTTTGTTTTGTGTGCTTTGTGTGTGTGTGTGTGTGTGTTTGATCCGTGTCTCTCATGTTTTAAGCTTTCTGTGTTGTGTATTGTGTTAGTTGTATTTGTCTTCATTCTGTGTGTTATAGCCAATGCTAACTGTGTCTCTGGGTGTGGTCCATTCTTGATTGTCTTCACTCTGTGTCTTATAGCCAATGCTAACTGTGTCTCTGTGTGTGGTCCATTCTTGATTGTCTTCACTCTGTGTCTTATAGCCAATGCTAATTGTCTCTGGGTGTGGTCCATTCTTGATTGTCTTCACTCTGTGTCTTATAGCCAATGCTAACTGTGTCTCTGTGTGTGGTCCATTCTTGATTGTTTTCACTCTGTGTCTTATAGCCAATGCTAACTGTGTCTCTGGGTGTGGTTCATTCTTGATTGTCTTCATTCTGTGTATTATAGCCAATGCTAACTGTGTCTCTGTGTGTGGTCCATTCTTGATTGTCTTCACTCTATGTCTTATAGCCAATGCTAACTGTGTCTCTGTCTGTGGTCCATTCTTGATTATCTTCACTCTGTGTCTTATAGCCAATGCTAACTGTGTCTCTGGGTGTGGTCCATTCTTGATTGTCTTCATTCTGTGTATTATAGCCAATGCTAACTGTGTCTCTGGGTGTGGTCCATTCTTGATTGTCTTCACTCTGTGTCTTATAGCCAATGCTAACTGTGTCTCTGGGTGTGGTCCATTCTTGATTGTCTTCATTCTGTGTCTTATAGCCAATGCTAACTGTGTCTCTGGGTGTGGTCCATTCTTGATTGTCTTCACTCTGTGTCTTATAGCCAATGATAACTGTGTCTCTGGGTGTGGTCCATTCTTGATTGTCTTCACTCTGTGTTTTATCGTCAATGCTAACTGTGTCTCTGGGTGTGGTCCATTCTTGATTGTCTTCACTCTGTGTATTATAGCCAATGCTAACTGTGTCTCTGGGTCTGGTCCATTCTTGATTGTCTTCACTCTGTGTCTTATAGCCAGTGCTAACTGTCTCTGGGTGTGGTCCATTCTTGATTGTCTTCACTCTGTGTCTTATAGCCAATGCTAACTGTGTCTCTGTGTGTGGTCCATTCTTGATTGTCTTCACTCTGTGTCTTATAGCCAATGCTAACTGTGTCTCTGGGTGTGGTTCATTCTTGATTGTCTTCATTCTGTGTATTATAGCCAATGCTAACTGTGTCTCTGTGTGTGGTCCATTCTTGATTGTCTTCACTCTATGTCTTATAGCCAATGCTAACTGTGTCTCTGGATGTGGTCCATTCTTGATTTTCTTCACTCTGTGTCTTATAGCCAATGCTAACTGTGTCTCTGTCTGTGGTCCATTCTTGATTATCTTCACTCTGTGTCTTATAGCCAATGCTAACTGTGTCTCTGGGTGTGGTCCATTCTTGATTGTCTTCATTCTGTGTATTATAGCCAATGCTAACTGTGTCTCTGGGTGTGGTCCATTCTTGATTGTCTTCACTCTGTGTCTTATAGCCAATGCTAACTGTGTCTCTGGGTGTGGTCCATTCTTGATTGTCTTCATTCTGTGTCTTATAGCCAATGCTAATTGTGTCTCTGGGTGTGGTCCATTCTTGATTGTCTTCACTCTGTGTCTTATAGCCAATGATAACTGTGTCTCTGGGTGTGGTCCATTCTTGATTGTCTTCACTCTGTGTTTTATCGTCAATGCTAACTGTGTCTCTGGGTGTGGTCCATTCTTGATTGTCTTCACTCTGTGTATTATAGCCAATGCTAACTGTGTCTCTGGGTCTGGTCCATTCTTGATTGTCTTCACTCTGTGTCTTATAGCCAGTGCTAACTGTCTCTGGGTGTGGTCCATTCTTGATTGTCTTCACTCTGTGTCTTATAGCCAATGCTAACTGTGTCTCTGTGTGTGGTCCATTCTTGATTGTCTTCACTCTGTGTCTTATAGCCAATGCTAACTGTGTCTCTGGGTGTGGTTCATTCTTGATTGTCTTCATTCTGTGTATTATAGCCAATGCTAACTGTGTCTCTGTGTGTGGTCCATTCTTGATTGTCTTCACTCTATGTCTTATAGCCAATGCTAACTGTGTCTCTGGATGTGGTCCATTCTTGATTTTCTTCACTCTGTGTCTTATAGCCAATGCTAACTGTGTCTCTGTCTGTGGTCCATTCTTGATTATCTTCACTCTGTGTCTTATAGCCAATGCTAACTGTGTCTCTGGGTGTGGTCCATTCTTGATTGTCTTCATTCTGTGTATTATAGCCAATGCTAACTGTGTCTCTGGGTGTGGTCCATTCTTGATTGTCTTCACTCTGTGTCTTATAGCCAATGCTAACTGTGTCTCTGGGTGTGGTCCATTCTTGATTGTCTTCATTCTGTGTCTTATAGCCAATGCTAATTGTGTCTCTGGGTGTGGTCCATTCTTGATTGTCTTCACTCTGTGTCTTATAGCCAATGATAACTGTGTCTCTGGGTGTGGTCCATTCTTGATTGTCTTCACTCTGTGTTTTATCGTCAATGCTAACTGTGTCTCTGGGTGTGGTCCATTCTTGATTGTCTTCACTCTGTGTATTATAGCCAATGCTAACTGTGTCTCTGGGTCTGGTCCATTCTTGATTGTCTTCACTCTGTGTCTTATAGCCAGTGCTAACTGTCTCTGGGTGTGGTCCATTCTTGATTGTCTTCACTCTGTGTCTTATAGCCAGTGCTAACTATGTCTCTGTGTGTGGTCCATTCTTGATTGTCTTCACTCTGTGTCTTATAACCAATGCTAACTGTGTCTCTGTGTGTGGTCCATTCTTGATTGTCTTCACTCTGTGTATTATAGTCAATGCTAACTGTGTCTTTGTGTGTGGTCCATTCTTGATTGTCTTCACTCTGTGTTTTATAGCCAATGCTAACTGTGTCTCTGGTTGTGGTCCATTCTTGATTGTCTTCATTCTGTGTATTATAGCCAATGCTAACTGTGTCTCTGGGTGTGGTCCATTCTTGATTGTCTTCACTCTGTGTCTTATAGCCAATGCTAACTGTGTCTCTGTGTGTGGTCCATTCTTGATTGTTTTCACTCTGTGTCTTATAGCCAATGCTAACTGTGTCTCTGGGTGTGGTCCATTCTTGATTGTCTTCACTCTGTGTCTTATAGCCAATGCTAACTGTGTCTGGGTGTGGTCCATTCTTGATTTTCTTCACTCTGTATCTTATAGCCAATGCTAACTGTGTCTCTGTGTGTGGTCCATCTGTGTCTCTGGGTGTGGTCCATCTGTGTCTCTGGGTGTGGTCCATCTGCTTCTCTGGGTGTGGTCCATTCGTTAGCCTCTTTGGGTTCTCTAGCGTTTATCTTCATTGTAGACCATACACACATGATTTGATCGTAGACTATATGTATACGACTTGATCGTAGACTATATGTATATGACTTGATCGTAGACTATTTGTATATGACTTGATCGTATACTATATGACTTGATCGTAGACTATATGACTTGATCGTAGACTATATGTATATGACTTGATCGTAGACTATATGTATATGACTTGATCGTATACTATATGTATGCGACTTGATCGTAGACTATATGTATATGACTTGATCGTTGACTGTGTATATGACTTGATCGTAGATTATATGTATATGACTTGATCGTAGATTATATGTATATGACTTGATCGTAGACTATATGTATATGACTTGATCATAGACTATATGTATATGACTTGATCGTAGACTATATGTATATGACCTGATCGTAGATTATATGTATATGACTTGATCGTAGACTATATGTATATGACTTGATCGTATACTATATGTATATGACTTGATCGTAGACTATATGTATATGATTTGATCGTAGACTATATGTATATGACTTGATCGTAGACTATATGTATATGACTTGATCGTAGACTATATGTATATGACTTGATCGTAGACTATATGTATATGACTTGATCATAGACTACATTTGTATCATATGCTTAAATATGATTTTTTTTATGAGTTTATCGATGTGTAAAGTCAACCGAACTACTCACAAACTAAGTAAAGTTCGACGATCAGTCAGAGATAAGAGTAATTCAACATATCAATCCGTTTCCGACAGTCATGGATATCAGTAATCTAAATAAAATTCATCGACTGAACAGTCACGGGTAGCAGTAATCTAAATAAAACTCAGTGGCTGAACAGTCACGGGTAGCAGTAATCTAAATAAAACTCATCGACTAAACAGTCACGGATAGCAGTAATCTAAATAAAAAATCAGACTAAACAGTCACGGATAGCAGTAATCTAAATAAAAAATCAGACTAAACAGTCACGGATAGCAGTAATCTAAATAAAACTCAGCGACTGAACAGTCACGGGTAGCAGTAATCTAAATAAAACGCAGTGGCTGAACAGTCACAGATAGCAGTAATCTAAATAAAACTCAGTGGCTGAACAGTCACGGGTAGCAGTAATCTAAATAAAACTCAGCGACTAAACAGTCACGGGTAGCAGCAATCTAAATAAAACGCAGCGACTAAACAGTCACGGATAGCAGTAATCTAAATAAAAAATCAGAGACTAAACAGTCACAGATAGCAGTAATCTAAATAAAACTCAGCGACTGAACATTCACGGGTAGCAGTAATCTAAATAAAACGCAGTGGCTGAACAGTCACAGATAGCAGTAATCTAAATAAAACTCAGTGGCTGAACAGTCACAGATAGCAGTAATTTAAATAAAACTTGGCGACTGAACAGTCACGGCTAAAAATAATCTAAATAAAAATCAGAGACTTAAACAGTCACGGATAGCAGTAATCTAAATAAAAAATCAGAGACTAAACAGTCACAGATAGCAGTAATCTAAATAAAACTCAGCGACTGAACAGTCACGGATAGCAGTAATCTAAATAAAACTCATCGACTGAAAAGTCACGGATAACAGTAACCTAAATAAAAAATCAGAGACTAAACAGTCATGGATAGCAGTAATCTAAATAAAAAATCAGAGACTAAACAGTCACGGATAGCAGTAATCTAAATAAAACGCAGTGGCTGAACAGTCACAGATAGCAGTAATTTAAATAAAACTTGGCGACTGGACAGTCACGGCTAAAAATAATCTAAATAAAAATCAGAGACTGAACAGTCACGGATAACAGTGGCTGAAAAAGTACGGAGAGTAGTAATACATAATTGCAATTAGTGTCGGACAGTCACGGATAGCAGTAATCTAAATAAATACTAGTGGCTGACCAGCCACGGATAGGAATCGTCAGTTATCCGAAATAAATCTAGTTGGATAAAACCATCATGGAAATGATTAAACAAATTAAAAGATAATCATACGTGGTTGATATTCCGGTATTGTACGTACCTTACGTCCGTTGTAAACTAATTACTAATAATTTTAGTAGGTAAACAGTCTTAAGTTCTAAATTTGTGGATTCTTTAGATATTGTTTTTCTCCAGCTATATTATATATTCTTGGATATTTTGTGTTTTATGTTCATTTTTCTATGATCTTCAGTTTAATGTGAAATGGTACTCTAAATTCTGTAATTTCTGAAGTTTTATCCTCATGTTTATTTGGTATATGTTAACATCAAACGAGACAATATAAAAGGTTTCGCCTACACAATTAGATATACTCATACATATATAATAATAATGGCAGCTATTTCTAATAAGATTGGTAAAAAATCAATAGAAAACAATATTTATCTAATATATGATTGATTTATTGCAATCTGGTATGAAACTGCTGATTTTTATATAAAATAATGAAATAATAACAAGTTCTCCCCAGAGTAAACAATGGACCTGAATACAAATTAATCTGGCACAATTAAGCCCCTTACACTATACCACACGGGGATACAATATAATGGGGTATAACAGATGGAAACTCTAGGGTCAGTCAGTGATAATGTAAATAAATGTAACATGTAAATTAATATAGCTTAATAAATATGAGAACAAACAAGGAATAATAAGTAAATAAAGTCACGGTGACCATGTATACGACACGATAGATTAATAGATTAAACGAATGTAGCAATGTTAATTATATGGCTATCTGCAGGTCCATAGGGATTGACAAGATCATTTAGAAGTATCAATTGTTCTTAAGATAATGAAAGGCCACGCAGGACCATATGATTCATTGAATGTAAGAAAACTGTGAAGATACCAAAGGGGTAATCAGAAGTCGCCAAGAAAGACATACAATAATGGCAAAAAGACATACAATAATGGCAAAAAGACATACAATAATGGCAAAAAGACATACAATAATGGCAAAATGGGACAAAAGAACAAGTACTGTTCTACAAAAATACTACTAATAAGAATAAGATACGGAACACCTGTGTCAGAGATGTCACGGAACATATGTGTCAGAGATGTCACGGAACATATGTGTCAGAGATGCCACGGAACATATGTATCAGAGATGCCACGGAACATACGCGTCAGAGATGTCACGGAACACCTGTCAGAGATGCCACGGAACACGTGTGTCAGAGATGGCCACGGAACACCTGTGTTAAAGATGCCACGGAACACTTGTGTCAGAGATGCCACGGAACACCTGTGTCAGAGATGGCCATGGATATGTTCCGTTTGTCGTAGTCACAATTGCGCCCTTCTTAACTCTGTCATCTCTTATTACTTGATTTTTCACAAGACTACCACAACGGATGCCACTATTAGAACAGGATCTAATTAGCCTTATGGAGCACTGAAGATCACCCGTAATTTTCAATTGGATTCGTGTTGCTCAATCTTTTCTGCATTGTGTTTTGTGAATCATTTTTGTATTTTTGTCCATTATCATTTGGTCATTGTAATATCTGTCCTACGGCTTACTCTGTTGGTATCTTCAGACGTTTTTAATGTACATATGGGTGTATCAAACACACATCGTCACATGGAGATCTACACTATATCTATAGGTTACTGACAGTTAATCTACGACGAGAAACATTAGTACATGTAACAAAATCAGATATACACAAAAAACATCTTCAAAACTATAGGGTTGTCTGTAATTACTGTTAATTGTTAATAGTTAATTTAAACGTCTTGCATAGGTACAATACCGACCATGATGGCAGTATCAAGTGGTTAATAGTTAATTTAAACGTCTTGTATAGGTACAATACCGACCATGATGGCAGTATCAAGTGGTTAATAGTTAACTTAAACGTCTTGTATAGGTACAATACCGACCATGATGGCAGTATCAAGTGGTTAATAGTTAATTTAAACGTCTTGCATAGGTACAATACCGACCATGATGGCAGTATCAAGTGGTTAATAGCTAATTTAAACGTCTTGTATAGGTACAATACCGACCATGATGGCAGTATCAAGTGGTTAATAACTCATTTAAACGTCTTGTATAGGTACAATACCGACCATGATGGCAGTATCAAGTGGTTAATAGCTAATTTAAACGTCTTGTAAAGGTACAATACCGACCATGATGGCAGTATCAAGTGGTTAATATCTCATTTAAACGTCTTCTATAGGTACAATACCGACCATGATGGCAGTATCAAGTGGTTAATAGCTAATTTAAACGTCTTGTATAGGTACAATACCGACCATGATGGCAGTATCAAGTGGTTAATAACTCATTTAAACGTCTTGTATAGGTACAATACCGACCATGATGGCAGTATCAAGTGGTTAATAGCTAATTTAAATGTCTTGTATAGGTACAATACCGACCATGATGGCAGTATCAAGTGGTTAATATCTCATTTAAACGTCTTCTATAGGTACAATACCGACCATGATGGCAGTATCAAGTGGTTAATAGCTAATTTAAATGTCTTGTATAGGTACAATACCGACCATGATGGCAGTATCAAGTGGTTAATATCTCATTTAAACGTCTTGTATAGGTACAATACCGACCATGATGGCAGTATCAAGTGGTTAATAACTCATTTAAACGTCTTGTATAGGTACAATACCGACCATGATGGCAGTATCAAGTGGTTAATAGCTAATTTAAATGTCTTGTATAGGTACAATACCGACCATGATGGCAGTATCAAGTGGTTAATATCTCATTTAAACGTCTTCTATAGGTACAATACCGACCATGATGGCAGTATCAAGTGGTTAATAGCTAATTTAAATGTCTTGTATAGGTACAATACCGACCATGATGGCAGTATCAAGTGGTTAATATCTCATTTAAACGTCTTGTATAGGTACAATACCGACCATGATGGCAGTATCAAGTGGTTAATATCTCATTTAAACGTCTTGTATAGGTACAATACCGACCATGATGGCAGTATCAAGTGGTTAATAGCTAATTTAAATGTCTTGTATAGGTACAATACCGACCATGATGGCAGTATCAAGTGGTTAATATCTCATTTAAACGTCTTGTATAGGTACAATACCGACCATGATGGCAGTATCAAGTGGTTAATAGCTAATTTAAATGTCTTGTATAGGTACAATACCGACCATGATGGCAGTATCAAGTGGTTAATATCTCATTTAAACGTCTTGTATAGGTACAATACCGACCATGATGGCAGTATCAAGTGGTTAATAGCTAATTTAAATGTCTTGTATAGGTACAATACCGACCATGATGGCAGTATCAAGTGGTTAATATCTCATTTAAACGTCTTGTATAGGTACAATACCGACCATGATGGCAGTATCAAGTGATATGAAAAACATATTATCTCTGATTGTCGTCCTCCAACACTCCTTCCTTTCTTATATACAATACAAATCTAAGATTATGTTTTCGTTGAGAGGACACGACTATTTTAGTTCTTGCTTTCCTTTAGCTTCACCCGGCTTGATATTAAGATCCATCTGTATTTGGGGCTTTTTCGCCGACGATCGACAGCAAATCGACATCAGATTCTGTATTGCAGAACATCCAAGAGTATTGTAGAGCGAGATCACACCACAATTATGACAGTAATGTAACTCTCTACAATGTCTGTTGGATATGTTGGGGATTGTTGTTTACAATAGAGGTTTTTAGCATTGTATAGCTATATGTATCATGTTGCTAAGTAATCTTACTTTCAGTTTTTATACCCGGAAGTTGTGTGGTACATTCTAGAGTACATTGGAATCAAAACCGATACAATTAAGAACATAACGATATAACTGACAGTTTAGTAATACTTTGAGGACAGTTAGACTATAATTGAAGGACAAAGGAAACTGAGAAGTAGCTTAATTCAGAGGACAACATATTTATGTTTTTTTTTAAATACATATACATGTATAGCAAATTAAAATTAATTCGTTTCGAACTTAAAGGAAAATCTGATCAAGGAATCAATTCTAGAAGGCTAATAGTATGTATATTTTCGTTTCACCAATGTATAATGGATGAAATGAAAATACTAGATTGCTTATGATTCTTTCCTACCTATCTAAATACCGGCATATAACAATATACAATTATTGCCTGCACTTAAGGTGAACATCATAATTGTTCATCCGAGGGGTGTTGTTTTCCCGAGGGTTTATGATGTTCACCGCAAGTGCAGGTAATAATTGTTTTATTATACCGAAACTCTATTTACAATAATATTGGATGCAATAAACAGTTATTTGTGTGTTTTTATCTTGTGTTTTCATAAACTTCATATTTGTGCTTTTAACTTCCGGTCAAGATTGTAACTCAGTTTTCAAAGGGTTAGTAAATATAGCTTCGTGCTAATGTGATGTGCTGTGCTTATAACAAAACAGACTACATGCTATCTACCAAATACGACATCATAAACATATACATTTTACATATAAATTTTACAAAAACATGATTAATAAATGCACGACTTAAAGAATCGGAATTCGCTATGGAAAAAAGTAAACAGCAATGATCAATAATTCCATCGATATCAACAAACAAACAAATACATCTCACCTCAAATCACAAAAAATTCCACAACAAATGAGAATGGAGTTCCATGTCCTTGCTTTGGGACATACACTTGAATATGGCGGGGTTATACCGGGTAATGGAATCCCAATTCATAAATTGATCTCTATGATCATACGCCAAACAAATTATATATCAATAGATGGTAAACTGTAGATAAGATATCTGACCTTTCACTCTCCAAGACTTTGTTCGACTTAGAAACAGATCACAAACGTTGTCATTTGATAACTGAATACTTTTCGCCTCGAACAACAATACTGATGCGACTTACTAGCAGGAAGGGTAATCTTTTCAGTTCAAAACAACTTTAGCGTGCTCGCCTCGAGTGCGGTAGATAGTGGGTTCGAGTCCCGGTCCTACCAAAGCAAAGACTATGAATTATTGCTTCTTCTCCACAGTATTAAGGAGAAAGGACAGATACTGGTTGGCTTGGAATGAAGATAGTGGATCAACATGTTTACCTGTGGACTTTTATTTCTGTGAGCAGCAATATAAAAATTCAACTAAGCGTTTTGGTCTAGTAGAAAGTGGACATCATTAAAAGTTCATCGAATATGACTTGTTCTTGTTATTATATAATTAAAATAGGGCTCATTTGGAATTAAAACAACATTCACTCACTCACTTTAAATTTGAGTAATGTTGAGTTTTTTTCTGTAGTAAACATAAAAAATGAAATTTATATTTGCAAAAATAATTTCAATTTCAAAAATATAATCTCCGATATATAGAAAATAATAACATACCTCTCTTAAAACAATAAACCAATCCATTCCATATTTTTCTGGAAATTTAATAACTTTAACCTACACGAGTAGATGCAATCTGATCTGGTATAAAAATAAGATGTTTTTGTAATGATCTTGAGTTGGCAATCAATACAAAACAATGTATGCTAATCATCCAATACGGGTTTTAAAATGGCTTATTCTGGTGAGGTACTAACGATCTATCCCTTGAGTAAACAATAAACACGAATAGACAAATATAAAACAATATATTTGACCAACAGATTAATCAAAAGATGACATGAATAACATAGATAATAGTACGTGCTTTCATGGCACGATATGGGTCTCTTTATACCATGCACCGGATTCAAAATCATTTAAACAGGATTTACTACGCCGAGATGTCGCACAGCATATCAAAGATTTCCATAAATCTTATCTATATGCCAATTGTCGTCAATTAAATGTAGTAGCGCACGCATGATAGCAGAACAGCAAAAAAGATAGATTGTCAATTTTGTCTAGCGAGTTTATAAACAAGGAGTCATTTTCATCGAATGCAGCATTCTCAAGCATCATCTTCATATAAAAAGAATTTAGCGTACGCCACAATTAACATATAACAATGCGACGAACGTAAAACACTGCCAAAACTATTCGAATATCGAAAATACTATTCGAATAAGGAACGAGCAAAAACAGTTCAAACAGAAGGGTAAGCGGACAATTCGGACACAAAACGCAACGTACAAATGCAAAAATAAGCGTGTTGATCTAAACACAAAACATAGCAGTGCTAACAGAAAAGGAAAGGACGATTTAGATACACAAAAACAACAACAGTATCAACACAAAGCTAAATCCAAAGGAATAAATTGTAGCAAATTCGATCATTTTTAAATTTTGTTTTAAATATAAACGGACTCACAACAAATTATTGATATTGTTGTATGACTAGCCGCTTAGCACAATACATGTAGTCAATGATCAAAACAGATGAATAACATTCCCCATGTGATGGTGATATATGAATCAGAATTAGAAAAAGGGGGTGAATATCCCGGGATGTTGGCAAATCTATAGGATGAACACACATAGGGTAGACGAGTAACCCTGGTATGATACCAATATCTGTAGCACAATCTAACAAAGGGTTGATGGATAGCTCAGTCAAGGCAACATTATCTAGCACAATCTGACAAAGGGTAGATGGATAGCTCAGACAAGGCAACATTATCTAGCACAATCTGACAAAGGGTAGATGGATAGCTCAGACAAGGCAACATTATCTAGCACAATCTGACAAAGGGTAGATGGATAGCTCAGACAAGGCAACATTATCTAGCACAATCTGACAAAGGGTAGATGGATAGCTCAGACAAGGCAACATTATCTAGCACAATCTGACAAAGGGTAGATGGATAGCTCAGACAAGGCAACATTATCTAGCACAATCTGACAAAGGGTAGATGGATAGCTCAGACAAGGCAACATTATCTAGCACAATCTGACAAAGGGTAGATGGATAGCTCGGATATGGTAACAGTATCTAGCACAATCTGACAAAGGTAGACGGACAGCTCGGATATGGTAACAGTATCTAGCACAATCTGACAAAGGGTAGACGTACAGCTAGGATATGGTAACAGTATCTTGCACAATCTGACAAAGGGTAGACGGACAGCTCGAATATGGTAACAGTATCTAGCACCATCTGACAAAGGATAGACGTACTGCTCGGATATGGTAACAGTGTCAAGCACAATCTGACAAAGGGTAGACGGACAGCTCGGATATGGTAACATTGTCAAGCACAATCTGACAAAGGGTAGACGTACAGCTAGGATATGGTAACAGTATCTAGCACCATCTGACAAAGGGTAGACGTACAGCTAGGATATGGTAACAGTGTCAAGCACAATCTGACAAAGGGTAGGTGGATAGCTCGGATATGGTAACAGTATCTAGCACAATCTGACAAAGAGTAGACGGACAGCTCAGATATGGTAGCAGTGTCAAGCACAATCTGACAAAGGGTAGATGGACAGCTCGGATATGGTAACAGTATCTTGCACAATCTGACAAAGGGTAGATGGACAGCTGGTGATCTTGATATATGTATCACAATCTGAGAAAGGCTAGATGGACAGCCCGGATATGGCAACAATATATGTAGCACGATTTGATAGGAGGGTTGATGGATAACCCGGTATGTTAATAATATTGGTAGCACAATCAGACAAAAGATTGATGCACAGCCCATGTATTGTAAAAATACCATTAGCACTGTCTTGCGAAAGGTAGATGGATATTGAATATAAAAATAATATTTGTAGCACACCCTGATAAAGGCAACGATGGATATCTAATTTAGTGTGCACGGCACGTATATCGGTATGCTTGAGGTCAACCGGTAGGAAAGCTAAATTATTAAAATTCTTTGGAAGGACATAATCAGAGAGATAAACAATACAATCTGTAATAAAGGATTGATTGACACTCCTCCAAGTATGTTGATAACTATACTTGAACGAAATCAAAATAAACGTACATTAATTCGTACCGTTTTCAAATAGAAAATGTTCTTAGGTTTGTTTTTGTTTGTCATTGGTAAGAAAAGTTTGAAGATACTAAAAGGTTAAAAATAATGAGAAGCCGTAAATTGAAGAAGAACAAACAATGTAATAGTCAAAAGGAATGGTAAAGAAAACCAGAAATAGTCCACATAATATGATACAGAAAACTAAATATTGATCAATGCAAACTGTACCGGGCGTGAATTCAGGTGCTCCGAAATAGGGAGTATCTTGTCCACTAGTATTGGCACCCGTCGTTTTACACGTTTTAAGAATGCGGTGATTAGTCACATTGAGTGATGAATTCAAGAAGAATTTGAAGATACCAAAGGGGTAATCAGAATCGTAAAGACAGACAAAACAATGACCAACAGATAAAGGACAAAAAGGACAAACAACGATCTATTCATCATTACACAGAAAACTAGAGATCTAGTAACACGAATCCCACTAAAAACCGGGGATGAACTCATGTGCTCCGGAAGGGTACGCAGTTCCTGCACAACTTTACTATTATGAACCCTTGCTTCATTAGCTTCCTTGCTAGGTTTTAATCTAATATTGCAGTCAATATAATCAAAGTGTTGTTTTTCAATCCAGTCAGGTATCATAGTTTCAAATAACAAATACTGTATCTAATATTAGTTTCCAATTCCAACACAATGTAGTTCTTTGTAGTTCGTTGTAATTAATCAAGCCAATAGAAAATTTCGGAATAAGAGTTAGATCTGACGCCCTGTCTTCTTGAGAATGACGTCAAACCTACGAGTTGTCTACCCGAATAGGACGACAAACTTAATTGTTGTTTTCGTTAGAATGCTGATCTTTGACATGCTGGTTTGTTTACCCGACAGAACAGTTTGTGTACGCAAAGAGTACGAGACACACATACTAAAGTGACTTATGATAAAGCTTCTTTTATTACAATGATACAATAATAAAAGTAAAAACAAGAAATAGCACAGCGTTGAAACACTTACAGAATATTGTAGACAAATCGTAGAAACAGAGATAATATCACACATAATACATCAACGCTCACTTTCCTGGCTTAGTACAGGCATTTCAATAAAAAGGGGCAGGGTTAAACTAGTCTTATGGGCCCAAATGTTATAGAAAAATTCCCACGTATTTAAACCTTTATAAAAACAACGCAAAATGTGTAAAACAGTTCTGTACACAACAAAGGAATTTATTGATATTGTAAGGCATCATAAAGCCTTGAACAGACATCTTTATTTCACCATTTGAAAGAGAATATTTTTTTAATATTTCATTCATATGCTATGGATTAAACGTCTTTTCAAATATCAAGGACATATCACAATTATAACGAGTAGTTTATTGAAGAATCAACCGGAATTACGATGATTCTGCTCTATAAAATGGCATTAATTTTATTTAATGGTGCGTAGATAGCTATGCAAATCTTGATTTATACTATTCTCAATTATTTAGTAGATTGTACAGATCATTAATTGCCTCAGTATAAACAAATAATAAATTCACTCCATTCAATACTTTGAAAGTCAAAAAGCGATTACAAAATTAGTATTTCTCCTTTACTACCACGTCATGGTCGTGATCGTACAGTAGTTGGATCTATAACTACCTATGCAATTAGTGCATATCACCACTAACGTTGTGAATTTGAACCCCGCTCAGGCGAGGTGTACTCGATACAACATTATGTGATAAAGTTTGTCAGTGACTCACGACAGGTCGGTGGCTTTCTCCGGGTACTCCGGTTTCTTGCACCAATAAAACTGACCGCCACAATATAGCTGAAATATTGTTCAAAGTGGCGTAAAACCATAACCCTGAACCTTCTTTACTACTTCTATATCCTACACTACAAATGTACAAATATTGTCTTCAAAATAATTCCTTTTTGCTTACTTTTATTCACCATAACCCTAAACCTTCTTTACTACTTCTATATCCTACACTACAAATGTACAAATATTGTCTTCAAAATAATTCCTTTTTGCTTACTTTTATTCACCATAACCCTAAACCTTCTTTACTACTTCTATATCCTACACTACAAATGTACAAATATTGTCTTCAAAATAATTCCTTTTTGCTTACTTTTATTCACCATAACCCTAAACCTTCTTTACTACTTCTATATCCTACACTACAAATGTACAAATATTGTCTTCAAAATAATTCCTTTTTGCTTACTTTTATTCACCATAACCCTAAACCTTCTTTACTACTTCTATATCCTACACTACAAATGTACAAATATTGTCTTCAAAATAATTCCTTTTTGCTTACTTTTATTCACCATAACCCTAAACCTTCTTTACTACTTCTATATCCTACACTACAAATGTACAAATATTGTCTTCAAAATAATTCCTTTTTGCTTACTTTTATTCAATCTGATGTTATATAGTATATTTGGGGTGGGACAGGTCTTGTTTTCATATCCACAAACGCTCTATTCGTTATGACATAACATTAGTTCGTGTATCTGATATACCGTTGTCTATGTCTGCTTGTTGAGCTGTGTCCAAGCAGTATAATCACGTTCATCAGAACCTTACTCTCAGCAGTGTATACGTGGTTGACCAGACCTTCTCTGTCAAGTACTCCTGATTAATTATTACGTATGGTTACGAGAGAGAAAAAACTGAGGATCGATACATACCATCCGTATAAATCTATAAGTCATTTTAAAAGGGAATTATGCCACTGGTTATTTGCGTATCGTGGTATTCGCCACAGGTTCTGCGTTATAATGATGTCCCTGTCGTTACAATGTATCACAGAGTGTAACGCATCCCATCAAAAGAGGCTAATATTGCTAAAACTTTTCATACTTTTCTTGTGAATAAAAGCAGATACTTTGCGTTGTCAGGTCTTTCGTTCATTTGGTTGTGCTTCCCACTAGGCTTTGTCTATCGGTATTAATTCGGTTCTTGTCACTCGACTATGATATTCTAAATGTTTTCATAACAGCCTTGGTAATCTGAAAACATTCCAGTGTTTCAGCCGTCCAACGACACATACAGATTGTATTACCGGTTCCTAAATATGTATATTGTCCTTCATCAAAATTTGAAATAAATTTCACAAAGATGAATACAAAAAATGTATGCATGCTACTCTACATCTATCATGAAATAAAAAACCACAATAATACCACACTGTCGGAACAGTTCCAATAATACCACACTGTCGGAACAGTTCCAATAATACCACACTGTCGGAACAGTTCCAATAATACCACACTGTCGGAACAGTTCCAATAATACCACACTGTCGGAACAGTTCCAATAATACCACACTGTCAGAACAGTTCCAATAATACCACACTGTCGGAACAGTTCCAATAATACCACACTGTCGGAACATTTCTAATAATACCACACTGTCGGAACAGTTCCAATAATACCACACTGTCGGAACAGTTCCAATAATACCACACTGTCAGAACAGTTCCAATAATACCACACTGTCAGAACAGTTCCAATAATACTACACTGTCGGAACAGTTCCAATAATACCACACTGTCGGAACATTTCCAATAATACCACACTGTCAGAACAGTTCCAATAATACCACACTGTCGGAACAGTTCCAATAATACCACACTGTCGGAACAGTTCCAATAATACCACACTGTCGGAACAGTTCCAATAATACCACACTGTCGGAACAGTCCCAATAATACCACACTGTCAGAACAGTTTCAATAATACCACACTGTCGGAACAGTTCCAATAATACCACACTGTCGGAACATTTCCAATAATACCACACTGTCGGAACAGTTCCAATAATACCACACTGTCGGAACAGTTCCAATAATACCACACTGTCAGAACAGTTCCAATAATACCACACTGTCGGAACAGTTCCAATAATACCACACTGTCGGAACAGTTCCAATAATACCACACTGTCAGAACACTTCCAATAATACCACACTGTCGGAACAGTTCCAATAATACCACACTGTCGGAACAGTTCCAATGATACCACACTGTCGGAACAGTCCCAAAACCCAATAGAAGAATGGCAGAAACAGAGGAAATGTCAACATCCCTAAACATGTATGTGTGACAACTCACTCTCTTTTGTCATGGTACAGCGGATGGCTTCACTCACCGGACTTGAGTTCATGAATCACATGACTGTCTTATAAAAAACAAGGAATGCTTACCATTCGCTAGTACTTGGGTTCACCACCAGTTTTTGGTGAGGTCACTTTTCCTCATTTTTAGTTTTCTGTATTGCGTTCTTTGTTTGTCCCTTTATCTTATGTCCAATGTGTCCATTCTTGACCCTTTTGTGTTTCCTCAAGCGTTAATTCAAGAGGACAATGTGATAATGTTATAAACAATATAGCTTTGGGGTTTACGTTTATGGTGTTTAAAGGCATAAAGTCGCTCAGATTGAATTTTTTTCATATTAAAAGTTGCCAATATTCGATGTTTTATACTAATTCAAATTGCAGTTGAATATTTTCATAATATCATACGTATTTAACCTGGAACGAAGGAAATATGTCGCTGTTTGATTAACTTATGACCAGTAAAGAATTCAATGTTTACCAGCATGATATTCATATATTCATGAATATGATCATATGACCATTGATGACCTGCACAGTGACCTCATTCGGTAAAGCGTTTGCGCATGTGCGAAATTAGTTGCTGAAAAAAGAACATGTTATAAATAAAAATATTGACGGATTCTACGCGAAAACGACACAGGAGGATTCAGCAAGATTTGTGTAAAAATTAAAAAAACATGTTAAACCGACCTACTCCATTTTTCAACACGTAAGCATAATTTATATATCTTTTTTCGGCTGAATCGTATTTTCACAGAATTGCATCATAGTTTGTTTTTTTTTTTTTTTCAGGAGAAAACGCTAGGTGATATCTCTTTTAAATTAGAGACTAAAATAATGAACTTCATGTCTGGTTTTTTTCTAAAAAAAACTCAAGTGTTGTCAATAATATGCAATACAATTTGTTTACAATTTTCCCTTTATCGGGCACCTTTGCAGAGTTTGGGTTTGTTTTTATTGATTTCATCACGTATTTTCGATCTTAAGTGTCATTCTTACTAAATACCATTATATAATATTAACTGATTACCCCGGGATCCAATTTCATAAATATATTTCTGAAATTATATTAATTTTAATCAATATTTACCTGCAACATGCTTTCTGGTTATTTATAGCAGTTATCAGTGTCCGGTAAACTTCGAAAAAGACAGCTGACTTATAATTAGGTGTGTTAATGGCGATTTCACCAACAAACAATCGAATTCTTTTCACTAATTACGACATTATGACCTATCTTTTAAACCTGGCTTCTTGTTCAGAACATTTTATTAGTATAAAACATCGAATATTGGCAACTTTTAATGAAAGCAAAAAAAAATAACCTGAGCGACTGTATGACTTTAACGCCACTTTCAACAATATTTCAGTTATATCGTGGAGGTCAGTTTTATTGGTGGAGGAAACCGGAATCCTCGGAGCAAATCACCGACCTGTCGCAAGTCACTGACAAACTTTATCACATAATGTTGTATCGAGTACACCTCACCATTAACGGGGTTCGAACTCACAGCTTTAGTGGTGATAGGCACTATTATGCACAGGTAGTTGGATTTAGTAGTTGTAAATCCAACTACCATACAATCACGACGACGGCAAATTATAAACAATATATGTTCAATATAATGTTACATGCACTAACTATTAATTGTCAACGTTTCATTAAAATCTACATTTACAATTTTAATATTAACAACGAAGGACAGACGCCAAGAGATCAACACGTTAATGTATCTCATTTTTACTTTATGCTTAACTGAGATTGTTTTGTAGACTCGAATAGTGATCTATTTTGTACTGTTTTCTAATTTCGCAAGATTAAAGTGTATGGCGAGTGCAACATTTGGTTTATATAAGCATTAATATAGTTATCGCGTCGAACATGTTACAAAAACTATCAACAGTAACAATGTTCTTTTTCATTTGATAGTGTGCATATATGAAATATAAATCTAAATGTTGTGATTAGGAGTTCATGGACAACATGGGGATATATTTCAACTGAACAGAATGGTTCAGAAGCAGTTATTGTCAACAATTCCACCAATATCAACAAAACGAACACGATTTCACCTCTCGTCGGTTATTTAATACAAATTTTAAATTAGATTTATTTATTTACGTCTATGAAAAACTAGATAAGAAATAAAATTGAATATTTGTATTAAGTCTTTGGTAAGGAAACTGAAAATTACATCTTACCTTTGAAGACAATTTTAAACGAAGTCTATTTAACTATCCAATTAAGACAAATATTCATATTGGACTGACAATCTCACCATATACTTTAACAATCAGATGCTATCATATAATCCATTTCTACCTTCATCTTAATTACAATCTATATCAAGGTGAAATTAACGTATATCATATCATTATCAATAACTATAGGTATTGATAAATATCATTATCAATAACTATAGGTATTGATAATGAAGCTGTCCATTTCTTTGGATGATATATTTGTCGTTAAAGCCGCCGGCTAATGGTATTTAGTATCACAATTAACGGAATGTTCTATAGTATCATCATATATAATTATATTATATTCAAGGTTTTTGTTTAATACATATCCACCTAAAACAAGCTACATCCATATACAGGAATATAACATTATTATATCATATTCAAGGTTTTTGCTTAAAACACACCCCCTATTCTAAGCTACATACATCCATATACAGACAAATAACATTGATAATTGAATTTATATACATTTTGGTAAAATCTGTTAATTTGTGCTTTATCAATTATCGCCGTACTATTTAATTCAGCTCGTCCACACATCAACAGTAACATATCAGGATTTGATGACAAGATTATTGAAATTTTAATGACATTACACAATATAACTACACTAACTTTAATTAATGAGTAAGAAACAGGCGATTTGATGCCTAGAAAACCATAAAAATCAGAAGCTGATTGATTTCCTGCATTGTTAATTGGTTTATACTTATGATTAATGTAGCATGTTCTACGTACACTGTGCAACAAAGAGATTGTGCTGCCATGATATTGTACTTCTATGCAATATGATACTATCTTTATACTTGTAAATTAGAGGTGATATGCTTTGGATAATAATACAAGCCCTTCCATGGCACAATTATTAGCGCGATCACCCGGAATGTTGCAAATCGGGGTTCGATCTCTGGGCGAAATAAAAAAAACTTTGTAAAACAGAGACGCCCTGCCTCTTAGCACAAACATATGATAATATGTATCTTAGATTGTGTACCAAGCACTATAAAAACGGAGATATCAAATTTAGTGCGCATGATGTGGACACGTTTTTTGAAAGCCAAATAATTAAAAAGATTCCAGTTAATGGTCTATAATAGTATTACAGACATATATACACAGCATCGAAATCTTATAATACGATTATTTCGTCATGGTAACGGTAAACTATTACGTGATACAATATTTAGATGAACAAAAGCCATTAATATAAAACAAACTACCACTGCTTACCTACATGTACTCTGAAGACAGTCAAAAGTTAAACGACCCCTTTGTTAAACGCTTCCTTGGAAAAATAATACATACACGGTCACCAATATACCCGACAGTATATAAAGAACTCTTCAATAGTCACATGACTCCAATAATTTTAACAGATTGGGCGATAAACTTCATATTACCCTTTGGTATACAATGAAAAACAGAAATTACCACACTATCGGAACAGTTATAAATATCTAATTAAAAAATGGCATTGATACAAACAAACTACCAAAAAGTTATTAGTGGGCTATACAACTATTGGACCTATCAATAATAATGATAAGGGTTGTAACTTATTTTCCAGCGATAAGTTGGTACAATAAAATGTGCTTACTATCGACTATCAATGTCATATCAAAGAACACAGCCAGCTATAAACCAGTAATGACAACCTTTATAGTAGGAAACAACAGCAATTCAAGGGACATTACACAAGCCAGTGACATTGATTAGAATTATAGGTTAGTTACAATTTGATACATTGACAGCAAAACCAATTATTATTTATTGTACACGTCAATGAACTACAACACGTCTGTCCTTCTTCGATCTATGGCTTCTGATAACCCTTTTGGTTTATTGTACACGTCACTGAACTACAACACGTTTTTCCTTTTCCGATCTATGGCTTCTGATAATCCTTTTGGTTTCTTGTACACGTCACCGAACTACAACACGTCTGTCTTCGATATATGGCTTCTGATAATCCTTTTGGTATATTGTACACGTCACTGAACTACAACACGTCTTTCCTTTTTCGATCTATGGCTTCTGATAATCCTTTTGGTTTCTTGTACACGTCACTGAACTACAACACGTCTGTCCTTCTTCGATCTATGGCTTCTTATAACCCTTTTGATTTCTTGTACACGTCACTGAACTACAACACGTCTGTCCTTCAAACTATGGCTTCTGATAACCCTTTTGGTTTATTGTACACGTCACTGAACTACAACACGTTTTCTTCAAACTATGGCTTCTGATAACCCTTTTGGTTTCTTGTACACGTCACTGAACTACAACACGTCTGTCCTTCTTCGATCTATGGCTTCTGATAATCCTTTTGGTTTAGTGTACACGTCACTGAACTACACCACGTCTTCTTCGATCTATGGCTTATGATAACCCTTTTGGTTTATTGTACACGTCACTGAACTACAACACGTCTCTCTTCGATCTATGGCTTCTGATAACCCTTTTGGTTTATTGTGCACGTCACTGAACTACACCACGTCTTCTTCGATCTAAGGCTTCTGATAACCCTTGTGGTTTAGTGTACACGTCACTGAACTACAACACGTCTCTCTTCGATCTATGGCGTCTGATAACCCTTTTGGTTAATTGTACACGTCACTGAACTACAACACGTATGTAGATCTATGGCTTCTGATAACCCTTTTGGTTTATTGTACACGTCACTGAACTACAACACGTATGTAGATCTATGGCTTCTGATAACCCTTTTGGTTAATTGTACACGTCACTGAACTACAACACGTATGTAGATCTATGGCTTCTGATAACCCTTTTGGTTAATTGTGCACGTCACTGAACTACAACACGTATGTAGATTTATGGCTTCTGATAACCCTTTTGGTTAATTGTACACGTCACTGAACTACAACACGTATGTAGATCTATGGCTTCTGATAACCCTTTTGGTTAATTGTACACGTCACTGAACTACAACACGTATGTAGATCTATGGCTTCTGATAACCCTTTTGGTTAATTGCACACGTCACTGAACTACAACACGTATGTATATCTATGGCTTCTGATAACCCTTTTGGTTTATTGTACACGTCACTGAACTACAACACGTATGTAGATCAATGGCTTCTGATAACCCTTTTGGTTAATTGTACATGTCACTGAACTACAACACGTATGTAGATCTATGGCTTCTGATAACCCTTTTGGTTTATTGTACACGTCACTGAACTACAACACGTATGTAGATCTATGGCTTCTGATAACCCTTTTGGTTAATTGTGCACGTCACTGAACTACAACACGTATGTAGATCTATGGCTTCTGATAACCCTTTTGGTTAATTGTGCACGTCACTGAACTACAACACGTATGTAGATCTATGGCTTCTGATAACCCTTTTGGTTAATTGTACACGTCACTGAGCTACAACATGTATGTATATCTATGGCTTCTGATAACCCTTTTGGTTAATTGTACACGTCACTGAACTACAACACGTATGTAGATCTATGGCTTCTGATAACCCTTTTGGTTAATTGTACACGTCACTGAGCTACAACATGTATGTATATCTATGGCTTCTGATAACCCTTTTGGTTAATTGTACACGTCACTGAACTACAACACGTATGTAGATCTATGGCTTCTGATAACCCTTTTGGTTAATTGTGCACGTCACTGAACTACAACACGTATGTAGATCTATGGCTTCTGATAACCCTTTTGGTTAATTGTACACGTCACTGAACTACAACACGTATGTAGATCTATGGCTTCTGATAACCCTTTTGGTTTATTGTACACGTCACTGAACTACAACACGTATGTAGATCTATGGCTTCTGATAACCCTTTTGGTTAATTGTACACGTCACTGAACTACAACACGTATGTAGATCTATGGCTTCTGATAACCCTTTTGGTTAATTGTACACGTCACTGAACTACAACACGTATGTAGATATATGGCGTCTGATAACCCTTTTGGTTAATTGTACACGTCACTGAACTACAACATGTATGTAGATCTATGGCTTCTGATAACCCTTTTGGTTAATTGTACACGTCACTGAACTACAACACGTATGTAGATCTATGGCTTCTGTTAACCCTTTTGGTTAATTGTACACGTCACTGAACTACAACACGTATGTAGATCTATGGCTTCTGATAACCCTTTTGGTTAATTGTACACGTCACTGAACTACAACACGTATGTAGATCTATGGCTTCTGATAACCCTTTTGGTTTATTGTACACGTCACTGAACTACAACACGTATGTAGATCTATGGCTTCTGATAACCCTTTTGGTTAATTGTACACGTCACTGAGCTACAACATGTATGTATATCTATGGCTTCTGATAACCCTTTTGGTTAATTGTACACGTCACTGAACTACAACACGTATGTAGATCTATGGCTTCTGATAACCCTTTTGGTTAATTGTACACGTCACTGAGCTACAACATGTATGTATAGCTATGGCTTCTGATAACCCTTTTGGTTAATTGTACACGTCACTGAACTACAACACGTATGTAGATCTATGGCTTCTGATAACCCTTTTGGTTAATTGTACACGTCACTGAGCTACAACATGTATGTATATCTATGGCTTCTGATAACCCTTTTGGTTAATTGTACACGTCACTGAACTACAACACGTATGTAGATATATGGCTTCTGATAACCCTTTTGGTTTATTGTACACGTCACTGAACTACAACACGTCTGTAGATCTATGGCTTCTGATAACCCTTTTGGTTTCTTCCAATATTTTTTTGCAGAAAGTATTATATTTTTTTCTCCTCTGTGTTCCCCCTAAGACAAATGTGCATGTCTTGATAAGGAAATGAATGACATATGCGTGTATAAAGAGATACATCTCTAAAACTGGTGGCCTTGTAAGAATAATAAAATGAAGGTTTCGTAGACAAAAAAAATATTATGCAAAATGTTCATCCTTTCGAAGCGCTTGTCTCTCAGTTCTTTTGTTTATTTTAGCATGTTACTTTAACAACCAGGGTTATGATTTTTGACAATATATTGACTGGGTTTGGCTTGGTTTATGGTGTTGAATACTACTTTCAACAATATTTCAGCTATATCATGGCGGTCAGTTTTATTGGTGAAGGAAACCGGAGTTCCCGGAAAAAACCATCGACCTGTCGCAAGTCACTGACAAAATTTATCACATAATTGTGTATCGAAGTTCGAACTCACAACTTTAGTGGTGATAGGCATTTATTGCACAGGTAGTTGTAAATTCAACTACCATACGATCACGACGGCCCCCATATTAATGTGATTACTTAACTCTTTGTCTATTTTGTTTCTGTTTTGTATTTGTCTTGTGATGTGTAACTTGATGGTCATTTAATGCTAAACACAAGTTGATTTTGTAAATCAAAATTAAATATTTACACCAAATCAATGATACATTATACGATGTTTATCTGTTTTCAACTGTCAAGTGTTACAAATCATAGTCATTTCGCTATGTAATATGTCATATAAATACTGGTTGGCACATTCTAAAGCTCTAAATAATGTATCATCGAGTACTACTTAAAGTTTCATACAAATTGGCAGCGTATTGGTATACATCACAGTATAATACTTTGACTATTGTTTTGTTTAGACCCTTTGATATTCCTGCTCCCAAAACTTGTTAATTATTTGGCTGTCCAATTTTATTATTGAAGAAGAGTTTGAACATACCAAAGGGGCAATCAGAATCCGTATATCGAAGAAGAAAAGACAACACAATGGCCAAAAGAAAAAGTACAAAAGGACAAACAACGACCAACGAAACATACATATAAGACTAAAGATCGATTAACACGAACCCCACTAAAAACCGGGGGTGAACTCAGGTGCCCCGGAAGGGAAAGCAGTTCCTGCTCCACTAGTGACACCCGTCGTGTTAATTTAGATTAGTTGTTCGACAGTGGTAGACGCAAGATATACTGGGATGATGATGCAATGTTAGATCTCCGTAGAGAAAGTACATTCAAATTGCAAAGGCAGATTATAAAATATGGACCATTTACCTTGTGGTGTATTTGATTTTCAATGGAAAAGTGTAAGGAATGGGCATATAATAAATTAGTATCATATTTTGGAAAGATAGATTTTGTGTTTACGTCATAGACAACAAAGAACCGTCTTGTGCTTACGTCATAGATCACATATAATTTTTTTGTACTTTCTTTTAATTTTTATGATTTAGTACTTGCTAGCAAAATTGCAAAATTGAACTCAACCAATCAAATGATTTCTAAAGGTTAAAATAAAGGAGAAATAATAAAAGTGATTTAGTCAATGTATTGATATTACAGGTAATCACTATTCTGTAAAGTCAAAGTTGAGTGTATGTTTTATATCAGATCTTTTCAACATTTTAATCAAATGAAATGTCAAGTATTAACAATTTAAAACAGAAACATTTCCAATATACCGCCTATTGAAGAACAAAAGACCCTAGCTGCATATTTTAGGATTTGTAGGTAAATGATAGACTTTTTTAATGTTGCTCACGCTAGTCATTTATTATCTGCATTCTAAAAGAGGTGTGTTTACTCTTACGTGCTCCACTTTATTGATATGTTGTAGCATAGGGAATCTGAGGAAATCTCATTACAGGTCACGTGATCCTATGTACCAGCCAATGAAAATTGCAATTGATAGAATATTGGAATGTTACTAAACTGCTTTCCATGCTATATAATATCAACTCGATTGGTAAAAAAACGTAATTATCACATCTTTATATATTCTTGATTAAGTTCACTCACATGGGACACTTAATGGGATTTCCACATATCTCCCACGCCCAAACATATTAGTGAAGTGGAGTCAGTGCGAGATCTCATTAAAATCAGATTTGTTTAGCTTAATATGTTGTTCAACATCATTTCTAAAAAGACAGCATTAATAACTTCAAACCAAATCGTCTAAGATCCATCGTAGTCTCGTTCAAACAAACTCACTCATGCCATACAGAGTCAGGTTTCACACTGTTCAAAGGTTGGCTGTTGAAATGTGTTGAAGAATACAAGAAAGTGGAACTTAGCAGCAATGGCGCAGTGAACAAAAGAAAAAGCATGTGGCACTGTTTACGAACATGAATAAAAGTACAATGCATGTATAAATTACAGAAAGTCTCAACTGTACAAATGGTCAACAATTCGCATCCTATTAATTGGAGATATTTATATTTAATTTGTTATTCATTTTACAGGATGCTGTCTACATCGTTAGTAAAGTATCAAAAGGCAATGTAGAATTTTAACGTTGAGGAATGCCCACACAATAAACGTTAGAAGAAACCGCAGATGCTAAACAAGAATAGAAAATTCAGTGACACAGTAAACATTGGACACAAGACACAAAACAAAGACAAACAAAGCCAAGACACAACACACATGAAAAAAAGATGGACAACATGCATTCCCCCGACAAACCGAGGGTGAACCAAGGTTCCCGTGAATGGTACGTTTTTCCTGTTTCTTATAAGGCGTCCACCATCGACTCTTTTTTAAAGGAACTAATACTAATATTATACATCTCAAAACTTATCGGGAAGATTAAATATAATATGCATAATCCTTAGGACTCAGCGTTTTGTTAACAATGCTGATCAATCAGTTATGTGTAAGGGTTGGCTATGTACGTGATCAGGCATGAACTTGTGTGTTAGGGGTATTGATTTAGCTTATGATTTTTTCTATTAGATCTTGGAACTATTTCGACAGTGTCGTATTATTTGTTCTTCATTTATTGACCAATAATAATAACTACCTGTATCTATCATATTACTATTTGTCCTAGAACCATGCGCTCGGCAGAGAAAATCTCAAAGTAAATGAGAGTCTGGTTGAATGATGCTACTAAGTGTATATTTTGTAACAACGTTCAGATACCATTATATTGAACGGTAAATATTATCTACACCTTAAAAGATAATGATCCTTTTGTTGTCATTGAAAAGCAGAAACATCACGTGCTTAATAATTGGTTGAGGTTAATTAAGTTGCCTTTTATCATACAATGGGTTTTGCAGATAACTTGTCCAAAATGTCGCCGACTATAGACTGCTATGTAGACTATAATAAATATTTATCTATAAAGAATGGTTATTATTGAATATAGAGTAGACGTTAATAAGGAGCTTAGAGCCAAACTGTTATGTATATGAAACTGCAGACTCTGATTATATCAGTAATGCTCTGTTTGAGATCGTATCATAAAATCTGTATACTCTAGCGGTCACTTAATTGAATATAAAGTGTCTGTTATACCACAATATATAATGTGTTTTATAATTCAAAGGGACAGATAGCCATTTTAACATTGGTGATCAAGACAATTTAATAATTATTCTAATGTACCAACAGCAATGAAGCTGTAATCAATCTTGCTGTTAAAAGAACTCAGTAATATATCATAATAGACGTTTGTATAGAGGGCGGGGAGGGGAGATAAACATTTTATGTCATTTGTATTAAACTATTTGATCATAGGTACAATAATGATGTTCTGGCAAGATAAAATGTCAAAAAAATACTTGCTTAGTCTGATCAAACGGTTGTATTTTCGATTCAGGGGAAATACATTTTCTGGCAAAGAGATGATTTGTATTTTCCATTGCACAGACAATTTTCATTTTTATACATCCTGTGTTTATATACATTGCTTGTTTACAACAAAGTACATAAACATCTAATATCAAAGCATGGAAACACTAAGATATTCATCCAGCTGAATAAGAAAAGTCTTTATTCTAAAAAGATTTTTTATCAAAAACAACACAGTGAAGTCGTGCTTTCCCCGAGCAATATGCAATCAACCAAAATTTCACTTCTTAAGCATTTCTGGCAAACTGTTATTCAAAAACTGATATTTGATAGACAATTTAACTTATATTCAAAATTAAAAAGGATCATGAGAGAAATAATAATTTTTGATTGTATTAATATTTCAAGTATAAAACATACGTACCTGGCGGAAGGGAAGGTCCATTATAGTAAGGTGAAGTATCGTATTCTTTCATCCTCGCTGTCTCTTATACACCATATTCTGTAACAAAAAAGACGTGTCTTCAAAATAAACCCAAAATATTTAATAATGAATAGAGCAGACATGCAATGTCCTGGAAAAACACTATAGTAAAGGTTGAGAAGTTAAAATACAGACTGTGTTATTAGTAAGAAAGGATACGAGTGTAAATGAACATGAAAGACTATCCACTTAGACACAAATGTACAGGAACAGCTTGTAATAAAAAGGATACGAATGTAAATGAACATAAAAAACTATAAAACACTACACTTAGACACAAATGCACAGGAACAGCTAGTAATAAAACGGATACGAGTGTAAATGAACATAAAAGACTATATAACACTACACTTAGACACAAATGTACAGGAACAGCTTGTAATAAAAAGGATACGAGTGTAAATGAACATAAAAGACTATATAACACTACACTTAGACACAAATGTACAGGAACAGCTTGTAATAAAAAGGATACGAGTGTAAATGAACATAAAAGACTATATAACACTACACTTAGACACAAATGTACAGGAACAGCTTGTAATAAAAAGGATACGAGTGTAAATGAACATAAAAGACTATATAACACTACACTTAGACACAAATGTACAGGAACAGCTTGTAATAAAAAGGATACGAGTGTAAATGAACATAAAAGACTATATAACACTACACTTAGACACAAATGTACAGGAACAGCTTGTAATAAAAAGGATACGAGTGTAAATGAACATAAAAGACTATATAACACTACACTTAGACACAAATGTACAGGAACAGCTTGTAATAAAAAGGATACGAGTGTAAATGAACATAAAAGACTATATAACACTACACTTAGACACAAATGTACAGGAACAGCTTGTAATAAAAAGGATACGAGTGTAAATGAACATAAAAGACTATATAACACTACACTTAGACACAAATGTACAGGAACAGCTTGTAATAAAAAGGATACGAGTGTAAATGAACATAAAAGACTATATAACACTACACTTAGACACAAATGTACAGGAACAGCTTGTAATAAAAAGGATACGAGTGTAAATGAACATAAAAGACTATATAACACTACACTTAGACACAAATGTACAGGAACAGCTTGTAATAAAAAGGATACGAGTGTAAATGAACATAAAAGACTATATAACACTACACTTAGACACAAATGTACAGGAACAGCTTGTAATAAAAAGGATACGAGTGTAAATGAACATAAAAGACTATATAACACTACACTTAGACACAAATGTACAGGAACAGCTTGTAATAAAAAGGATACGAGTGTAAATGAACATAAAAGACTATATAACACTACACTTAGACACAAATGTACAGGAACAGCTAGTAATAAAACGGATACGAGTGTAAATGAACATAAAAGACTATATAACACTACACTTAGACACAAATGTACAGGAACAGCTTGTAATAAAAAGGATACGAGTGTAAATGAACATAAAAGACTATATAACACTACACTTAGACACAAATGTACAGGAACAGCTTGTAATAAAAAGGATACGAGTGTAAATGAACATAAAAGACTATATAACACTACACTTAGACACAAATGTACAGGAACAGCTTGTAATAAAAAGGATACGAGTGTAAATGAACATAAAAGACTATATAACACTACACTTAGACACAAATGTACAGGAACAGCTTGTAATAAAAAGGATACGAGTGTAAATGAACATAAAAGACTATATAACACTACACTTAGACACAAATGTACAGGAACAGCTTGTAATAAAAAGGATACGAGTGTAAATGAACATAAAAGACTATATAACACTACACTTAGACACAAATGTACAGGAACAGCTTGTAATAAAAAGGATACGAGTGTAAATGAACATAAAAGACTATATAACACTACACTTAGACACAAAATCAGAAAGTAAAGGAACAGTGTTTGTATTGCTGTTCTGTATTTCACAGTCACAGTAAGGTCCTCAACAATCAACAAAACTCATATCCTAAATGAGTGTGAAGCGGTCTATGACCTGTAATTGAACTTCTGTCGATAAACGTCATATCCGGGGATCTTTGTCGTTTTGGTGTTATTTGGTGTATATTAACCCAAATACGGGTGTATCCGCAAGAAAACAAAACACGGGTGAAGCAATCTTTGGGGTATATATATATAGTGTGCTTTACTCCAAAAAGCTAATTTTAACTGGATTACACCATGCATAAGAATAATTTTTTTGTTGAAACATCTATACCGCCGTATATTTTTTACTACAATAAAGTGCATGCTTTTATTGCTTAGTGATGTACAGAAATACATTTTGTATTTAAATATGTGGCGGTCTAAGATTTATTGTTTAGTGGTAAACAGAAATATATTTTGTATTTAAATATGTGGTAGTTTAAGATTTATTGTTTATTGGTGAAAGAAATATATTTTGTATTTGAATATGTGGTGCTTTAATATTTTATTGACGCAAATACAACTGTGACAGTAACATCACCGACTGAAGGCAGCAACATCACCGACTGAAGGCAGCAACATCACCGACTGAAGGCAGCAACATTTCTTTTCAAATAATCAATGTTGCCTTTTTTTACTTTTAAAATGTAAAGTTACTTCCTTGTATCTAAATATACATCAGAGTAGCTGAGAGTTTGTGTAGCATGAGTAGTTAGTGATAAAAGGCAAACAAAACAATTAATATAGAGAGAAATCCTTAGTTTAAAAATGTATTACATTGTATATATAAATCTTAGTGTCTGTGAATTATGCAGCATATTAATGTGCTACTGTTGTCTTTCATGACGTAGCTGAATTCTCCTTGGGCACATTTCTGGAGATCTTAATATTAAATCTCCGTAGACATATAAAACCTAATCCATTAATGAGTTGATGGTCAATCACTTGTACGATAATTAGGCAGACTTCATACAGGGAGCTATAGCCAAATCCTATTATCACTTTGTCACTTACAGCTATTTATAGATGATGTCCTTTCACTAAATAATTGTAAGCTTGGTGATTTTATTGGTCTCATCTATCCCATTGAGTTTGAAATAAAGGATACCACAGATACAACTAGATCTGCTTTATACTTAGCCTACACATCGAAATTGATCGAGCAAGGATCGGTTAAAAACCAACATTTTACGACACAAGAAAACTTCCATTGTATATATAGTTACATTCTAGTAGCACCTGTATATGGAGTATATATCTCTCGATTGATACGATATTCAAGAGCTTGTGGTTCCTATCGTATCGTGAGTTCCTTGATAGAGGTTGCTGCCAACAAGGAAGAACCTATTAGTTAAGTGGAAATCATCAATTCGAAAGTTTTACGGTCGCCATCATGACTTTGTTAACCGTTACGGAATATCTGTGTCACAAATGACCACGGGAAGGTTCCGTTTCTTGTAACCACAACCCGGTCTTTTCCCCATTCTTGATTTTCTCCACCGGGTTCGTAACATGAGTAACACGACGGGTGTCACTAGTGGAGCAGGAATTGCCCGGAGTTTACCTCCGGCTTTTAGATTTACGGCTTCTGATTACCCCTTTTGTATCTTCAAACTTTTCTAAATACATATTATTATAATTATATGTTAGCAAGGAGATTACTGTAGTATTTGCTGAAAATAAATGTTACAAACAAATCACTTGGCATGACACAGAATATAGTGATTTATGCTACAAACAAATCACTTGGCATGACACAGAATATAGTGATTTATGCTACAAACAAATCACTTGGCATGACACAGAATATAGTGATTTATGTTATAAACAAATCACTTGGCATGACACAGAATATAGTGATTTATGTAACAAACAAATCACTTGGCATGACACAGAATATAGTGATTTATGCGAATAAAATTATATATATAGTTAAACTTCTCCGAAACTAGGACTATATCAGACAACTACTGTATTAACCCAGTTCCCTAGGGATATTTTTTCTTTTTTTTTCTTTAAATAGCATGACAATACAAAAGCAACAGTTATAAAACATCTGTTGATTAAATAATGTTAAAAATATCAAATTAATTCAACATAAAGTTTTTGGAGGATATACACCAAAATGTCATCTCCCCCTCACAAGTCCAGATCTGGTTAAAGACAACCTTTTGTCTCTCATGATCGATGAAACGTTTATTTTTTTAACCATTATCGAGACAATTATGGCCAAATAACATACATTTGCATGGCACAGTTTTTCATTACCTTTCGGCAGACGATATTTACATGTCTAGAATGATAAAAATAAACGAGTCTCTGTATCTTAATCTCTATATAATATACATACATATATCTTTAATCTTAGGTATTTATATATAAACAGATTATGTGATGTGTTGGCTTGATTTCTACTCTAGACTATTTATATTAGACATTAACAATTAATTAACAACATTAAACAATTTATCATAACATTGGTATTCTATATTAAATCCTTCCAAATTCAAGAGAAAGGAGTTAACAAACAAAATTAAATTTCAATATAGCAATACAAAAAACGAAAGAAATGGCCATTATTAATTATATACTGCATGTGAAATATTTGTTCTTGAGTATAGAGATCTTCTGTTAACACGTCATCGGGGCGAATCTCAAAGAGAAATATAACATATCAAAACAGAACATAGTGGTCTAGTAGTGTCACAGGCAATCATCAAATGTTATATATAATAATCTATCTTCAGAGTGAATCAGTGAAGGTTCTAACTTCTGGTAACTCTGACGAAAGAATTAACATGTATCCAGCTCACATACGAGTCTGGCCTAGTTGTTCACTATACACTTTAGCGTTATATGCGAGCGTCAGCGAGCTCTTTATGGTATGAAATGTGTACTCATGCACATACTGAAGGATAAAAAAAAATTCGACGCATTGTAAACACGTTGCGTGTAGCACACTAACACACTCAACTAATGAAAATCTTCTTAACATAAAGCGCAAATGTGATTCCTAAGTCTCGTACCCTCTCTCGTACGTCCGATACCACTGAAACCCGGAACCCGTGTGTAATAAAAGTCATTTTGTTAGCTTGTTTTACTTATATTGATATTTTTTAATTTATTAAATCTCATCTGACATACTGACAAGAATTTTTGTTTCTACGCGGAAGTTCTCTTTTGAGATTTCGTGAGGAACGACAGATCGATTGAATGAGACTAGATTCGGCCCTAATAAAAAGTCGTGCCCGATATATCTCGGCCCAAAAAAATCTCGACACTTTTTAATGCACTGGATGAGCGTGAAATTGCCAGATAATTTTCAGATTCGCGAGCATTCATGGCCGTGCCTGTTTCATATTATACATGACAGCATTATCAAAGGAAAATATTTCATATGAAAATGCGAAAACAGATATTTAAATATATATATTATGTTCTTCGGGATCTTCAGACACAGCGGATATGGGTTCTAATACCCTGTCTGTTTTCTATATTCCCTGAGCATGTAGAAAACAGACGGGGAATATGAACCGTAAATTTCGATTATCTCCCCTTTGTGCAAACAGAAAAATTGATATCGGAACGGATATGGGGAAAATCCGTACAAACAAATTGCTTTATCATTTTGTTATTGTAATTTATTTTTCAAAATGAGTAAATATATGAAGCTATGATGAGACGCGATTTTCCAAAAATACCTGTCCATATCCCAGCTTGATTAACCAATCAAATTACAGGATTAGACAAGATATTTCATTTTATTTATTTATTTATTTATTTATTTATTTATTTATTTATTTATTTATTTATTTATTTATTTATTTATTTATTTATTTATTTATTTATTAAGAAACTACCCCTTTACAACGGGGCCACCGATCGCAAGGATATATATCAGCAACGGCGCGTCTAACATAATTCAAAAACAGTTACATGTCAACACAATGATATTAGGTACAACATAAGTAGTAAAAATATCAATAATAAAGTAGTGTATCATTATATTGTGGGCTACATTTTGTTACGGTATGCGTGTGAAATCTAATTAAAATTATATGTTTTCTGTATATTTATTTTGTGATACACTAACAACTAACAACATCCTGCATGAGGTGATGTCAGGTAACCTTTGGTGATACACAAACATCTAACAACATCCTACATTAGGTTATGTCAGGTAACCTTTGGTGATACACAAACATCTAACAACATCCTATATGAGGTGATGTCAGGTAACCTTTGGTGATACACAAACATCTAACAACATCCTACATGAGGTGATGTCAGGTAACCTTTGGTGATACACAAACATCTAACAGCATCCTACATGAGGTGATGTCAGGTAACCTTTGGTGATACACAAACATCTAACAACATCCTACATGAGGTGATGTCAGGTAACCTTTGGTGATACACAAACATCTAACAACATCTTACATGAGGTGATGTCTGGTAACCTTTGGTGATGCACAAACATCTAACGACATCCTACATGAGGTGATGTCAGGTAACCTTTGGTGATACACAAACATTTAACAACATCCTACATGAGGTGATGTCAGGTAACCTTTGGTGATACACAAATATCTAACAACATCCTACATCAGGTGATGTCAGGTAACCTTTGTTGATACACAAACATCTAACAGCATCCTACATGAGGTGATGTCAGGTAACCTTTGGTGATACACAAACATCTAACAACATCCTACATGAGGTAATGTCAGGTAACCTTTGGTGATACACATATGTCTAACAACATCCTACACCAGGTGATGTCAGGTAACCTTTCATTCATCTAACAACATCCTACATGAGGTGATGTCAGGTAACCTTTGGTGATGCACAAACATCTAACAACATCCTACATGAGGTGATGTCAAGTAACCTTTGGTGATACACAAAGATCTAACAACATCCTACATAAGGTAATGTCAGGTAACCTTTGGTGTTACACAAACATCTAACAACATCCTGCACGAGGTGATGTCAGGTAATATTTGGTGATACAAAAACATCTAACAATATCCTACATCAGGTGATGTCAAGTAACCTTTGGTGATACACAAACATCTAACAACATCCTACATGAGGTGATGTCAGGTAACCTTTCATTCATCTAACAACATCCTACATCAGGTGATGTCAGATAACCTTTGGTGATACACAAACATCTAACAACATCCTACATGAGGTGATGTCAGGTAACCTTTCATTCATCTAACAACATCCTACATGAGGTGATGTCAGGTAACCTTTGGTGATACACAAACATCTAACAACATCCTACATGAGGTGATGTCAGGTAACCTTTGGTGATACACAGGCATCTAACGACATCTTACATGAGGTGATGTCAGGTAACCTTTGGTGATACACAAACATCTAACAACATCCTACATGAATTGATGTCAGGAAACCTTTGGTGATACACAAACATCTAACAATATCCAGCACGAGGTGATGTCAAGTAGCCTTTGGTGATACACAAACATTTAACAACATCCTACATGAGGTGATGTCAGGTAACCTTTGGTGATACACAAACATCTAACAACATCCTACATGAGGTGATGTCAGGTAACCGTTGGTGATCCACAAACATCTAACAACATCCTACATGAGATGACGTCAGGTAACCTTTGGTGATCCACAAACATCTAACAACATCCTACATGAGATGATGTCAGGTAACCTTTGGTGATACACAAACATTTAACAACATCCTACATGAGGTGATGTCAGGTAACCTTTGTTGACACACAAACATCTAACAACATCCTACATGAGGTGATGTCAGATAACCTTTGGTGATACACAAACATCTAACAACATTCTACATGAGGTGATGTCAGGTAGCCTTTGGTGATACACAAACATCTAACAACATCCTACATGAGGTGATATCAAGTAACCTTTGGTGATACACAAACATCTAACAACATCCTACATGAGGTGATGTCAGGTAACCTTTGGTGATACACAAACATCTAACAACATCCTACATCAGGTGATGTCAGGTAACCTTTGTGATAAACTAATATTTAACAACATCCTACATGAGGTGATGTCAGGTAACCTTTGGTGATACACAAGCATCTAACAACATCCTACATGAGGTGATGTCAGGTAACCTTTGTTGATACACAAACATCTAACAGCATCCTACATGAGGTGATGTCAGGTAACCTTTGGTGATACACAAACATCTAACAACATCCTACATGAGGTAATGTCAGGTAACCTTTGGTGATACACAAATGTCTAACAACATCCTACATCAGGTGATGTCAGGTAACCTTTCATTCATCTAACAACATCCTACATGAGGTGATGTCAGGTAACCTTTGGTGATGCACAAACATCTAACAACATCCTACATGAGGTGATGTCAAGTAACCTTTGGTGATACACAAAGATCTAACAACATCCTACATAAGGTAATGTCAGGTAACCTTTGGTGTTACACAAACATCTAACAACATCCTGCACGAGGTGATGTCAGGTAATATTTGGTGATACAAAAACATCTAACAATATCCTACATGAGGTGATGTCAAGTAACCTTTGGTGATACACAAACATCTAACAACATCCTACATGAGGTGATGTCAGGTAACCTTTCATTCATCTAACAACATCCTACATCAGGTGATGTCAGATAACCTTTGGTGATACACAAACATCTAACAACATCCTACATGAGGTGATGTCAGGTAACCTTTGGTGATACACAAACATCTAACAACATCCTACATGAGGTGATGTCAGGTAACCTTTGGTGATACACAGGCATCTAACGACATCTTACATGAGGTGATGTCAGGTAACCTTTGGTGATACACAAACATCTAACAACATCCTACATGAATTGATGTCAGGAAACCTTTGGTGATACACAAACATCTAACAATATCCAGCACGAGGTGATGTCAAGTAGCCTTTGGTGATACACAAACATTTAACAACATCCTACATGAGGTGATGTCAGGTAACCTTTGGTGATACACAAACATCTCTAACAACATCCTACATGAGGTGATGTCAGGTAACCGTTGGTGATCAACAAACATCTAACAACATCCTACATGAGATGACGTCAGGTAACCTTTGGTGATCCACAAACATCTAACAACATCCTACATGAGATGATGTCAGGTAACCTTTGGTGATACACTAACATTTAACAACATCCTACATGAGGTGATGTCAGGTAACCTTTGTTGACACACAAACATCTAACAACATCCTACATGAGGTGATGTCAGATAACCTTTGGTGATACACAAACATCTAACAACATTCTACATGAGGTGATGTCAGGTAGCCTTTGGTGATACACAAACATCCAACAACATCCTACATGAGGTGATATCAAGTAACCTTTGGTGATACACAAACATCTAACAACATCCTACATGAGGTGATGTCAGGTAACCTTTGGTGATACACAAACATCTAACAACATCCTACATCAGGTGATGTCAGGTAACCTTTGGTGATAAACTAATATTTAACAACATCCTACATGAGGTGATGTCAGGTAACCTTTGGTGATACACAAACATCTAACACCATCCTACATGAGGTGATGTCAGGTAACCTTTGGTGATACACAAACATCTAACAACATCCTACATGATGTGATGTCAGGTAACCTTTGGTGATACACTAACATCTAACAACATCCTACATGAGGTGATGTCAGGTAACATTTGGTGATGCACAAACATCTAACATCATCCTACATGAGGTGATGTCAGGTAACCTTTGGTGTTACACAAACATCTAGCAACATCCTGCACGAGGTGATGTCAGGTAATATTTGGTGATACACAAACATCTAACAATATCCTACACGAGGTGATGTCAGGTAACCTGTGGTGATACACAAACATCTAACAACATCGTACATGAGGTGATGTCAGGCAACCTTTGGTGATACACAAACATCTAACAACTTTCTTCATGCGATGATTTCAGGTAACCTTTGGTGATACAAAAACATCTAACAACATCCTACATGAGGTGATGTCAGGTAACCTTTGGTGATACACAAACATCTAACAACATCCTAAACGAGGTGATGTCAGGTAACCTTTGGTGATACACAAACATCTAACAATATCCTACACGAGGTGATGTCAGGTAACCTTTGGTGATACACAAACATCTAACAACATCCTACATGAGGTGATGTCAGGTAACCTTTGGTGATACACAAACATCTAACAACATCCTACATGAGGTGATGTCAGGTAACCTTTAGTGATACACAAACATCTAACAACATCCTACATGAGGTGATGTCAGGTAACCTTTGGTGATACACAAACATATAACAACATTCTACACGAGGTGATGTCAGGTAACCTTTGGTGATACACAAACATCCAACAACATCCTACATGAGGTGATATCAGGTAACCTTTGGTGTTACACAAACATCTAGCAACATCCTGCACGAGGTGATGTCAGGTAATATTTGGTGATACACAAACATCTAACAATATCCTACACGAGGTGATGTCAGGTAACCTGTGGTGATACACAAACATCTAACAACATCGTACATGAGGTGATGTCAGGCAACCTTTGGTGATACACAAACATCTAACAACTTTCTACATGCGATGATGTCAGGTAACCTTTGGTGATACAAAAACATCTAACAACATCCTACATGAGGTGATGTCAGGTAACCTTTGGTGATACACAAACATCTAACAACATCCTAAACGAGGTGATGTCAGGTAACCTTTGGTGATACACAAACATCTAACAACATCCTACATGAGATGATGTCAGGTAACCTTCGGTGATACACAAACATCTAACAATATCCTACACGAGGTGATGTCAGGTAACCTTTGGTGATACACAAACATCTAACAACATCCTACATGAGGTGATGTCAGGTAACCTTTGGTGATACACAAACATCTAACAACATCCTACATGAGGTGATGTCAGGTAACCTTTAGTGATACACAAACATCTAACAACATCCTACATGAGGTGATGTCAGGTAACCTTTGGTGATACACAAACATATAACAACATTCTACACGAGGTGATGTCAGGTAAACTTTGGTGATACACAAACATCTAACAACATCCTACATGAGGTGATGTCAGGTAACCTTTGGTGATACACAAACATCTTACAACATCCCACATGAGGTGATATCAGGTGACCTTTGGTAATACACTAACATTTAACAACATCCTACATGAGGTGATGTCAGGTAACCTTTGGTGATACACAAACATCTAACAACATCCTACATGATATGATGTCAGGTAACCTTTGGTGATACACAAACATCTTACAACATCCCACATGAGGTGATATCAGGTGACCTTTGGTAATACACAAACATTTAACAACATCCTACATGAGGTGATGTCAGGTAACCTTTGGTGATACACAAACATCTAGCAACATCCTGCACGAGGTGATGTCAGGTAATATTTGGTGATACACAAACATCTAACAATATCCTACTCGAGGTGATGTCAGGTAACCTGTGGTGATACACTAACATTTAACAACATCCTACATGAGGTGATGTCAGGTAATCTTTGGTGATACACAAACATCTAACAACATCCTACATGAGGTGATGTCAGGTAACCTTTGGTGATACACAAACATCTAACAACATCCTACATGAGGTAATGTCAGGTAACCTTTGGTGTTACACAAACATCTAGCAATATCCTGCACGAGGTGATGTCAGGTAATATTTGGTGATACACAAACATCTAACAATATCCTACATGAGGTGATGTCAAGTAACCTTTGGTGATACACAAACATCTAACAACATCCTACATGAGGTGATGTCAGGTAACCTTTCATTCATCTAACAACATCCTACATCAGGTGATGTCAGATAACCTTTGGTGATACACAAACATCTAACAACATCCTACATGAGGTGATGTCAGGTAACCTTTGGTGATACACAAACATCTAACAACATCCTACATGAGGTGATGTCAGGTAACCTTTGGTGATACACAGGCATCTAACGACATCTTACATGAGGTGATGTCAGGTAACCTTTGGTGATACACAAACATCTAACAACATCCTACATGAATTGATGTCAGGAAACCTTTGGTGATACACAAACATCTAACAATATCCAGCACGAGGTGATGTCAAGTAGCCTTTGGTGATACACAAACATTTAACAACATCCTACATGAGGTGATGTCAGGTAACCTTTGGTGATACACAAACATCTCTAACAACATCCTACATGAGGTGATGTCAGGTAACCGTTGGTGATCCACAAACATCTAACAACATCCTACATGAGATGACGTCAGGTAACCTTTGGTGATCCACAAACATCTAACAACATCCTACATGAGATGATGTCAGGTAACCTTTGGTGATACACTAACATTTAACAACATCCTACATGAGGTGATGTCAGGTAACCTTTGTTGACACACAAACATCTAACAACATCCTACATGAGGTGATGTCAGATAACCTTTGGTGATACACAAACATCTAACAACATTCTACATGAGGTGATGTCAGGTAGCCTTTGGTGATACACAAACATCCAACAACATCCTACATGAGGTGATATCAAGTAACCTTTGGTGATACACAAACATCTAACAACATCCTACATGAGGTGATGTCAGGTAACCTTTGGTGATACACAAACATCTAACAACATCCTACATCAGGTGATGTCAGGTAACCTTTGGTGATAAACTAATATTTAACAACATCCTACATGAGGTGATGTCAGGTAACCTTTGGTGATACACAAACATATAACACCATCCTACATGAGGTGATGTCAGGTAACCTTTGGTGATACACAAACATCTAACAACATCCTACATGATGTGATGTCAGGTAACCTTTGGTGATACACTAACATCTAACAACATCCTACATGAGGTGATGTCAGGTAACATTTGGTGATGCACAAACATCTAACATTATCCTACATGAGGTGATGTCAGGTAACCTTTGGTGTTACACAAACATCTAGCAACATCCTGCACGAGGTGATGTCAGGTAATATTTGGTGATACACAAACATCTAACAATATCCTACACGAGGTGATGTCAGGTAACCTGTGGTGATACACAAACATCTAACAACATCGTACATGAGGTGATGTCAGGCAACCTTTGGTGATACACAAACATCTAACAACTTTCTACATGCGATGATTTCAGGTAACCTTTGGTGATACAAAAACATCTAACAACATCCTACATGAGGTGATGTCAGGTAACCTTTGGTGATACACAAACATCTAACAACATCCTAAACGAGGTGATGTCAGGTAACCTTTGGTGATACACAAACATCTAACAATATCCTACACGAGGTGATGTCAGGTAACCTTTGGTGATACACAAACATCTAACAACATCCTACATGAGGTGATGTCAGGTAACCTTTGGTGATACACAAACATCTAACAACATCCTACATGAGGTGATGTCAGGTAACCTTTAGTGATACACAAACATCTAACAACATCCTACATGAGGTGATGTCAGGTAACCTTTGGTGATACACAAACATATAACAACATTCTACACGAGGTGATGTCAGGTAACCTTTGGTGATACACAAACATCTAACAACATCCTACATGAGGTGATGTCAGGTAACCTTTGGTGTTACACAAACATCTAGCAACATCCTGCACGAGGTGATGTCAGGTAATATTTGGTGATACACAAACATCTAACAATATCCTACACGAGGTGATGTCAGGTAACCTGTGGTGATACACAAACATCTAACAACATCGTACATGAGGTGATGTCAGGCAACCTTTGGTGATACAAAAACATCTAACAACATCCTACATGAGGTGATGTCAGGTAACCTTTGGTGATACACAAACATCTAACAACATCCTAAACGAGGTGATGTCAGGTAACCTTTGGTGATACACAAACATCTAACAACATCCTACATGAGATGATGTCAGGTAACCTTCGGTGATACACAAACATCTAACAATATCCTACACGAGGTGATGTCAGGTAACCTTTGGTGATACACAAACATCTAACAACATCCTACATGAGGTGATGTCAGGTAACCTTTGGTGATACACAAACATCTAACAACATCCTACATGAGGTGATGTCAGGTAACCTTTAGTGATACACAAACATCTAACAACATCCTACATGAGGTGATGTCAGGTAACCTTTGGTGATACACAAACATATAACAACATTCTACACGAGGTGATGTCAGGTAAACTTTGGTGATACACAAACATCTAACAACATCCTACATGAGGTGATGTCAGGTAACCTTTGGTGATACACAAACATCTTAGAACATCCCACATGAGGTGATATCAGGTGACCTTTGGTAATACACTAACATTTAACAACATCCTACATGAGGTGATGTCAGGTAACCTTTGGTGATACACAAACATCTAACAACATCCTACATGATATGATGTCAGGTAACCTTTGGTGATACACAAACATCTTACAACATCCCACATGAGGTGATATCAGGTGACCTTTGGTAATACAGAAACATTTAACAACATCCTACATGAGGTGATGTCAGGTAACCTTTGGTGATACACAAACATCTAGCAACATCCTGCACGAGGTGATGTCAGGTAATATTTGGTGATACACAAACATCTAACAATATCCTACTCGAGGTGATGTCAGGTAACCTGTGGTGATACACTAACATTTAACAACATCCTACATGAGGTGATGTCAGGTAATCTTTGGTGATACACAAACATCTAACAACATCCTACATGAGGTGATGTCAGGTAACCTTTGGTGATACACAAACATCTAACAACATCCTACATGAGGTAATGTCAGGTAACCTTTGGTGTTACACAAACATCTAGCAATATCCTGCACGAGGTGATGTCAGGTAATATTTGGTGATACACAAACATCTAACAATATCCTACATGAGGTGATGTCAGGTAAGCTGTGGTGATACACAAACATCTAACAACATCGTACATGAGGTGATGTCAGGAAACCTTTGGTGATACACAAACATCTAACAGCTTTCTATATGAGATGATGTCAGGTAACCTTTGGTGATACAAAAACATCTAACAACATCCTACATGAGGTGATGTCAGGTAACCTTTGGTGATACACAAACATCTAACAACATCCTACACGAGGTGATGTCAGGTAACCTTTGGTGATACACAAACATCTAACAACATCCTACATGAGATGATGTCAGGTAACCTTTGGTGATACACAAACATCTAACAATATCCTACACGAGGTGATGTCAGGTAACCTTTGGTGATACACAAACATCTAACAACATCCTACATGAGGTGATGTCAGGTAACCTTTGGTGATACACAAACATCTAACAACATCCTACATGAGGTGATGTCAGGTAACCTTTAGTGATACACAAACATCTAACAACATCCTACATGAGATGATGTCAGGTAACCTTTGGTGATACACAAACATATAACAACATCCTACATGAGGTGATGTCAGGTAACCTTTGGTGATACACTAACATCTAACAACATCCTATATGAGGTGATGTCAGGTAACCTTTGGTGATACACAAACATCTAACAACATCCTACACGAGGTGATGTCAGGTAACCTTTGGTGATACACAAACATCTAACAACATCCTACATGAGGTGATGTCAGGTAACCTTTGGTGATACACAAACATCTAACAACATCCTACATGAGGTGATGTCCGGTAACCTTTAGTGATACACAAACATCTAACAACATCCTACATGAGGTGATGTCAGGTAACCTTTGGTGATACACAAACATATAACAACATCCTACATGAGGTGATGTCAGGTAACCTTTGGTGATACACTAACATCTAACAACGTCCTATATGAGGTGATGTCAGGTAACCTTTGGTGATACACAAACATATAACAACATTCTACACGAGGTGATGTCAGGTAACCTTTGGTGATACACAAACATCTAACAACATCCTACATGAGGTGATGTCAGGTAACCTTTGGTGATACACAAACATATAACAACATCCTACATGAGGTGATGTCAGGTAACCTTTGGTGATACACTAACATCTAACAACATCCTATATGAGGTGATGTCAGGTAACCTTTGGTGATACACAAACATATAACAACATCCTACATGAAGTGATGTCAGGTAACCTTTGGTGATACACAAACATCTAACAACATCCTACATGAGGTGATGTCAGGTAACCTTTGGTGATACACAAACATCTTACAACATCCCACATGAGGTGATATCAGGTGACCTTTGGTGATACACACACATCTAACAACATCCTACATGAGGTGATGTCAGGTAATATTTGGTGATACACAAACATCTAACAACATCCTGCATGAGGTGATATCAAGTAACCTTTGGTGATACACAAACATCTAACAACATCCTACATGAGGTGATGTCAAGTAACCTTTGGTGATACACAAACATCTAACAACATCCTACATGAGGTAATGTCAGGTAACCTTTGGTGTTACACAAACATCTAGCAACATCCTGCACGAGGTGATGTCAGGTAATATTTGGTGATACACAAACATCTAACAATATCCTACATGAGGTGATGTCAGGTAACCTGTGGTGATACACAAACATCTAACAACATCATACATGAGGTGATGTCAGGTAACCTTTGGTGATACACAAACATCTAACAACTTTCTACATGAGATGATGTCAGGTAACCTTTGGTGATACAAAAACATCTAACAACATCCTACATGAGATGATGTCAGGTAACCTTTGGTGATACACAAACATCTAACAACATCCTACACGAGGTGATGTCAGGTAACCTTTGATATAACAACATTCTACACGAGGTGATGTCAGGTAACCTTTGGTGATACACTAACATTTAACAACATCCTACATCAGGTGATGTCAGGTAACCTTTGGTGATACACAAACATCTTACAACATCCCACATGAGGTGATATCAGGTGACCTTTGGTGATACACACACATCTAACAACATCCTACATGAGGTGATGTCAGGTAACCTTTGATGATACACAAACATCTAACAACATCCTGAATGAGGTAATGTCAGGTAATCTTTGGTGATACACAAACATCTAACAAAATCCTACATCAGGTGATGTCAGGTAACCTTTGGTGATACACAAACATCTAACAACATCGTACATGAGGTGCTGTCAGGTAACCTTTGGTGATACACAAACATCTAACAACATCCTACATGAGGTGATGTCAGGTAACCTTTGGTGATACACAAACATCTAACAATTTCCTACATCAGTTGATGTCAGGTAACCTTTGGTGATACACAAACATCTAACAACATCCTACATGAGGTGATGTCAGGTAACCTTTGGTGGTACACAAACATCTAACAACATCCTACATGAGGTGATGTCAGGTAACCTTTGGTGATACACAAACATCTAACAACATCCTACATGAGGTGATGTCAGGTAACCTTTGGTGGTACACAAACATCTAACAACATCCTACATGAGGTGATGTCAGGTAACCTTTGGTGATACACAAACATCTAACAACATCCTACATGAGGTGATGTCAGGTAACCTTTGGTGATACACAAACATCTAACAACATCCTACATCAGGTGATGTCAGGTAACCTTTGGTGATACACAAACATCTAACAACATCCTACATGAGGTGATATCAGGTAACCTTTGGTGATACACAAACATCTAACAACATCCTACATGAGGTGATGTCAGGTAACCTTTGGTGATACACAAACATCTAATAACATCCTACATGAGGTGATATCAGGTAACCGTTGGTGATACACAAACATCTAACAACATCCTACATGAGGTGATATCAGGTAACCTTTGGTGATACACAACATCTAACAACATCCTACATGAGGTGATGTCAGGTAACCTTTCATTCATCTTTGACTGTCCAATCACATGGAAAAAAGTAAAAATATATTGACAAATCAGGCAATAGCTTTCAGGGTGTGCTCTTGTTAAACAATAAACAAAGCGACGTCTGTAAAAAGAATCACTACCGCAAAAACAATGAAGATTATGTAATATTAATTTGGCCATGTTAAACCCACTTGTTATATATTAGATTACATGTACACGGAGTCAACCCCTTGTTAAATTCACAAATCGACAAAAATGTCAAAATTACGCTTTATCATGTGCGGTGACCTCTTTGATTTTAATACCAATATTTTTGAAGGTTCGTAAATGATTGATAGATTGCAAATACAACAGCTAATATCACCCAAACGGGATATGTTTTAATGTTAGTATATCCTAGAAAATTAAGGTCCTACAAACATCTAATGTTAATCTGATATTGTATGTACATGTGCAATTTCACTTAAACTAAATATAAATTGGAGAGCATAATTTGAACAAACGTTGAGATTTAGTATCAAAAGTTGCTAAAATATAAGAAATATATGCGATATATTTTCTTCAATACTTATAAAAAAACAAAAGATTAAACCGTGACTGACAACAATTCCCCCAATATCAGCAAAACGAACAATCACCTGAACATAAAATATACCATGACATAGGAAATTCATGCGCCGAATTGGGAAAGGCACAACAATGTAGCGGCTCTAACCTGTTAATGGGAGCTTTATATAACTGGATCTCCAACAGTAATACAGATACAGACAAACAAACTGCAAAGATTCGCATTCACTCAAAAAAGTGACTTGCTATAATAATGAATGACAACATAAGCATGAACAGTACAATAGCAGAGTCAATGAATGCCCGTAGTTAACTGACTACTAGCTAAGAATTTAGAAACTAGTTGGTTGAAGACTATTACACTTAGGTCAAGTTAGGACGGAATTGAGAGCTTCTAAGTTCCACCCGATCTGCTGTACCGTTTACATAATTTTAATATATTTATTATGTATCCTATGACTTAAAAATCATAAGTGTTTTATTGGTGGATCATAGAATGAAGCCGAGAACACAGGCGAAGTTCAAAGCAAATTCCTTCATGTGTGATTTGATAGATGTACAAGTAAGGGTAATATTTCATTCTAATTAAACTATCATATTTCAACGTGTTACATACCAACCTTCAAGGACATACTGGCTTGTAGAAATATGGCCTGTTTAAAAGGATCCATCTAACAGTGGTTTCCACTAATTCATTCTTATTTTATTTTATTTTTATTTTTTTGGTGGAAGTATCAAATACCAAACTAATCAGAATTATAAATGGATGTCCTTCACCTTGTATGTACTTCAAATATTTTTAGTAGCCCCCACTGAGCAACAGGTTGTACGGTACGGAAGCGTATTAGGGCCACTTTGACACTTTTTTATTTTCTATTTTTCACACTTTAATCTGTAAAATTCACACTTTAATCTGTAAATTTTACACTTTAATCTGCAAAATTCGCACTTTAATCTGTAACTTTTACACTTTATTCTGTAAACTTCACACTTGAATCTGTAAAATTTACACTTTAATCTGTAAAATGGTAACCTGGGGCCTGTTTTACTAAAGGACTTACGTAGTACGGAGTAGATGTTGGTTGCGCTAATTAGTAAAACCATATTTCTTTACCCTACACAGTATCTCCTCTATTAGTTGTTACACATTTGTGACATTCACCCGGAGGCCCATCTCTCTACCACCTTTTTACCTGTATTTGTGTACGTCATATATGAATATATAGTCTGATGCTTACCAGTGACGTCAAGAATAATCAATCAATCAATCCATATTTCATACCACGCGCCTAAGAACTGGAGTAATACGTTCCTCATAAAAATTGAATCCTTGATGTGACAATTTTCAGTCTGGTGGAGATGACGGTAGTTAGTATTAAATAGTTTAAATAGGCGAATTATATACAGTTTAAAGTGTTATAATGTAATAAACATTATATACTTCGATTGACAATAATTTTATAATAAATGTAAATGAACATGAAATAACATTCAAATTATAGGAACACGCACTGTTAATCATGTATGTTGCTAAAAAAACAAATAAAATAGAAAAAAAAAGACGAAATAATATGAGATGACCTAGCTAGTCCTTACTTGATTTCGACAGAATTGAATAGCAACACTAAGTAAAACTAACGTTATAAGAAAATTGGTGGTCATACCGTGTTAATTGTCTACAAGAATGTTGATAATTGGCTTATGTTGTGTTTCACGTATATATAGCAATATACACAGGGTTAATTAACCGTTAGGTTAGTTTTGTTGATTTGTTGATGGTCTACTCAATCAGTTATACTAAACAAACATGCTTTAATAACTTGTATATACGTTAGTGCAAAAATGTTAATGAAACTGACCAAATTTTCTACATATCATTTTTGTCCAGTTTTATGTAGCATCATTCTCCAGTTGTATGATATATTCCGTTGTTGATTAGCATTTATAATGCGCACTGATAAACACTGAATTATATTTAAATTTAGCCATTTTATTGCCAGGTTATGGCAGTGTAGAGTATTAAAGGCAGGTGATCAATATATATTTCTAAAGTGACAACCTGAATATAGAACAGCTAAAAAAAAATACAACAAGCAAAATTAAAAAAAAACAAAAAACCCAGACACACAAATAAGGTCAACACTAACGTACACTGGGGGGAGGGGGGGGGGTGAAATTGATATGATTTAATACTTTCCCCTTTAAACTTAAGGTCAAATACTAATTATGTCCCTTTCTTCGTTTGTGACTATTTGGGATACCACATGCCAATCTATAACACGGGTTTGTCAATCAGGACCGATAACTCTGGGTAATATTATATAACCCATACACATGGTGTATCATTAGTAATTGACTTGACATTGAAGCTTGACCCTGTGACCTTGAATAATACCAAGAATGTCAATGATCAACTGTAGAACGTTATCTAAGATTCCTTTGGTAACCAAGTTGTGTCTACAAGAAAACATCCAACGGGCAGATCACTGTCTGTCTGTCACGACCTCACTACATTCTTAATAAAAGTTCATTTTGCCAAATATTTTTGAAGGTAGAGAAGTAAATCTCCAAATCGATTTTAGCAAAACATAGTTATATGTAACCTATAGAAGAAAGTGTTTTTTCTGTTTGTTTCCAGTGATAAACATCGCAAAACACCAAAACATGATTTTTAAACGAAACTCGAAATTGCTCAGAAATTGTTTTCTTCGTATCCATACACGCCATGATGTAATTTCCGGTGTCACTTTGGCAAGACAAAACTTGCTGAATCTAAGGTAATGCTTTAATGAAGGTAAAGAAGGTATCTAGTTTCAATGTTGGAGAGTGTTGCATGCTACAAGATTAACCAAGTATATTGTAATCATTAGGTTAGTAGCTTCACCCGGTTTCACGCGTTATCGTGAAGTCAGTACTTATCGTTGACGCGGTTGTAAACATTGGCCAACGTGAACACCAATGTCCAACGAAAAAGGTCAGTTTCATTAATTGCTTTATCTTTTTTTCAGGAAAGCATTATGTCTTTGCATTCACATATATAACACGGGAAATTATTTTAAAACACAAGAGGTACGCTCCCTTAAAGTGTGATACTTAACAAAATGTAGTAACATTTTCTTACATTATCGCTGGTTACACAAATAGATGGCTAGCTTTGGACAAAAAAAACCAACTACGCTCTACTCTTTTTCCTTCATTCCAGAAGCTATCAAAAAAAGGTTGGGGTCCAGATTTGCTTAAATCGGCGGAAGACTTATTTTTTTTAAGTCTGGTTGATGTTATTATGTATTAAATAAGGTCAAAAGTTTCTACGGAAGAAATATCGGAAATACTTGTTTTTGAAGCAAATTACAATGTTTTTTTTTATAATAGGTCTTACCGTGACTTGTCTTTTCGATGTTATCATTAATGTGGTTCATTTCCTGAAATTTTCATTAGAATTCATTGAAAAAGAAGATCGATGTCACAAAATAATTCTTCTGGAAAACATTCAACCTTGAGAGCTAATGAACAGTCTGTCAGTACAATTCTAGAGTATTTTTGCAAAAGAGGTTCTAGAAGAGGAACTAATTTATCTATGTTATTACACGGATAATTCGTTGTAGCAATGTTATAATACGTTCTCAGCAAATATATAAATAGAAAATAATTTTTTGATCTCGAGTAATCAGAATTCAAAATAAATAAATACCCAAATTATATAGTCACACTCATCTAGCGCCTCATTCTAGATGTAACTGACTTTAATTATGTACAATTATATAGTCACACTCATTTAGCGCCTCATTCTAGATGTAACTGACTTTAATTATGTACAATTATATAGTCACACTCATCTAGAGCCTCATTCTAGATGTAACAACGACTGACTTTAATTATGTACAATTATGCATGAGGCTAGCAGCATTGTTTTTATAACAGACTCCCCCACAACATAAAACATGTAATGACATGCATTAGCACCCCAGTGGATTGATCCTACAAATCTCAGGCAATTAGCGTCAGTGTGTAAACTACATCACTTAATTATATTGGCATAAAGACAAAAATACGCTTCCATGCATGCAGTCGTCTATATTGTTGACTGGAATTTATTTCATTTATTTTGTTGGTGCAAGTTCCCTAGGAACTTGTTTTGAATTTATTATTTAATATGAACAGAAAGTAGAAATTTTCTACGGTATGGTCCTGTATAGTATCTTCAACAGAAATTGATTTAATTGTCAATGTAGGAAATAAAGTATCATTAATCCAATGGTAACAAATGGGATTTTAAAATATATACACTACTAGTACACATGTATAGCATTTGAAATTAGAAATCAGATATAATTGAAATTACATCGCATGGTGAAACTGTCCATTTAAAACTTTCAATTAATTTGTTTCCACTTCACTGATTCCAAGTCTGATTCAGCGTTTTACATGTGAATTCTGATGTTGTACAAATTCATTCATTACATTCGGAGTTTTATTTGTTGTCACATTTAAACGGTAAATTTTGTTTTATAGGGTGTGTTATAGTTCTAAGTACAATTGTAAATCGCAATTAGCCGGTCACAAATTTGTCAATCCAGTTTTCAAAATTTATATTCCTTTACCATGTAATATAAAATATATTTCAGTAATCTTTAAAGACAGAAGATACCAAGACGCGATAAAAAAAAAATTGCAAATCAATATAGAAAGAAAATCATGTGGTCTTAAAATATAAAGATATCAAGACACATAACAATCAATATGAACAAACTCAAATAAAGATGAAAAACAAAGACTCCATCAAGAACCGGATGAACTCAAGTGTGCCGGAAGGGTAAACAGTTCCTGCACCACATTGTGTAGAGGTCAACCCATGCATGATGATGGCGACAATGAAACAGCCTGAGCGAAGACTTCAATCTAATCATCACAAACCCATGTGTAAGGATTTTATTAGTCAGCAAACTTCTTTATTGCCTTTGTAATCAACAACTATACAAAGAAGAAAAAAAGATACGCAACTGAATAATACATTTACAACAACTCTACACTCTACAAATAAAGCAAGTAAGTCCCGAAAAAATAAACAATAAAGTAAGACAATAACGGCTCGCATAAATAAACAATAGATTAAGACGATAACAGCTCGAATAAATAAACAATAAAGACGATAGCGGCTAGAAAAAATAAACAAAAAAGTAAGACGATGGCAGCTCGAATAAATAAGCAACAAAGTAAGACGATAGCGACTCGTATTTAAATAAACAACAGAGTAAATCAATAACGGTTCCAATAAACAACAAAATAAATCAATAACGGCTCCAATAAACAACAAAGTAAATCAATAACGGCTCCAATAAACAACAAAGTAAAGCAATAACGGCTCCAATAAACAACAAGGTAAAGCAATAACGGCTCCAATAAACAACAAAGTAAAGCAATAACGGCTCCAATAAACAACAAAATAAAGCAATAACGGCTCCAATAAACAACAAAGTAAAGCAATAACGGCTCCAATAAACAACAAAGTAAAGCAATAACGGCTCCAATAAACAACAAAGTAAAGCAATAACGGCTCCAATAAACAACAAAGTAAGACGATAACGGCTCGAATAAACAACAAAGTAAAGCAATAACGGCTCCAATAAACAACAAAGTAAAGCAATAACGGCTTCAATAAACAACAAAGTAAAGCAATAACGGCTCCAATAAACAACAAAGTAAGATGATAAGGGGGTTCGAATAGATAAACAATAAAGAAAGATCATAGCGATTCGAATAAATAAACAATAATGAAAGATGATAACGGCTCGAATATTAAATAAACAATAAGAGAAGACAAGAACGACTGAAATAAATAAACAACAATGGAAGACAATAACGACTCAAATAAATGCAAACAACTGCACAAAATAAACAATAAAGACCTGGCTAAAGAATCAACAATTTTGCAAGTGAAAACAATGAAGTGCAAGGACACCGAAAGGCATAACATCTTCCCACCGATGGTGCATCGAAAGGGATATCACCATTCGCGAAGATCTAATAAGGAAACAGTTTACATGAAAACCATGTATACAATAACTGATACACCTAACCTCCATTTATCCTGCAATCAGTACATTTGCTGTACAAATATGCTATGCGAATAAATTTTTGCTTTATTCGTACTAGACGAATAAACTTTTCGTACTATATGAATAAACTTTTCAACCTACGAATAAACTTTCCTGGTACCCTGTAGCTATGTACAGCGGAGGGCGCAGACAAGTATGAAACTGGTACTAATGTCACGCGGACCACGAAGAAGACACCATTGACAACATTTATGAAAGGCGAGGAATGACGCTTGTTTCTGTCCTTTTTGTTTAAAGCTGACAAGATTTCTGACTTTTTTTACATTGCAGGATAAACACAATATACGTACATTGTCGTTAAATATAAAATTCATTTGTACTCGCTGCGAAACAGGCCTGAAAAGCTCGCCAAAGGCTCGTTATTCTGCCTGTTTCTAAAGCTCGTACAAATAAATGTTATATTTACCGACAATGTACGTATATTGTATATATAGATCATCCAATTCTGAAGCCAGAACTATAGTTTTTGTTTCCAGTAACAGAACTGATGCAATTTTCAACCTGTTCGCGAATTCCTGTTCTTGGACATCCTCTAGAATGACATGTCGACTGGAATACAAACAAGCAATAGGCAGTATATACAGAGCTGTTACAAGAATAGAAAGGATAATCTACCACTGTGTCATATATCAAGTTTATTATAAATTTTGGAACTGTTTAATTGTTAATTCATAGTTCTCTTCTTCGAACTACAAAAATGTGGTGTTTTACATGTAACGAACTTGGAACTCTTCAAACGCGTCATCCTCTATGGTCCACAGTAATACTAAGCGGGGGTTTAACAGTTCACTACCATTGTTATTGAACACGTGGTAATAATAAAGGGAATGAAACAGTTCACTACCAATGACATAGACAACGTGATAATAAACGACATACGTGGGTCTAGTAGTTCACTACCAGTGACATAGACCATGTTGTAATAAACGACATACGTGGGTCTAACAGTCCACTACCAATGACATAGACCACGTAGTAATAAACGACACACGTGGGTCTAATAGCCCACTACCAATGGCATAGACCACGTGGTAATAAACGACATACATGGGTCTAACAGTTGCATTACCAATGGCATAAACCACGTGGTAATAAACGACATACGTAGGTTTAACAGTTCACTACCAATGGCTTAGACCACGTGGTAATAAACGACATACGTGGGTCTAACACTTCACTACCAATGACATAGACCACGTGGTAATAAATGACACACGTGGGTCTAACAGTTGCATTACCAATGGCATAAACCACGTGGTAATAAATGGCATACGTGGGTCTAACAGTTCACTACCAATGGCATAGACCACGTGGTAATAAACTACACATATGGGTCTAAGTCCACTACCAACGACATAGACCACGTGGTAATAAATGACATACGTGGGTCTAACAGTTCACTACCAGTGACATAGACCACATGGTAATACACCACATACGTGGGTCTAAGTCCACTACCAACGACATAGACCACGTGGTAATAAATGACATACGTGGGTCTAACAGTCCACTACCAACGGCATAGACCACGTGGTAATACACCACATACGTGGGTCTAACAGTCTCTTTACCAATGGCAAAGACCACGTGGTAATACACCACATACGTGGGTCTAACAGTTTCTTTACCAATGGCAAAGACCACGTGGTAATAAACTACATATGTGGGTCTAACAGTTCACTATCAATGACATAGACCACGTGGTAATAAACGACATACGTGGGTCTAACAGTTTCACTACCAATGGCATAGACCACGTGGTAATAAACGACATACGTGGGTCTAACAGTCCACTACCAACGGCATAGACCACGTGGTAATAAACTACATATGTGGGTCTAACAGTTCACTATCAATGACATAGACCACGTGGTAATAAACGACATACGTGGGTCTAAGTCCACTACCAACGACATAGACCACGTGGTAATAAACGACATACGTGGGTCTAACAGTTTCACTACCAATGGCATAGACCACGTGGTAATAAACGACATATGTGGGTCTAACAGTTCACTATCAATGACATAGACCACGTGGTAATTAACGACATACGTGGGTCTAAGACCACTACCAACGACATAGACCACGTGGTAATAAACGACATACGTGGGTCTAACAGTTTAACTACCAATGGCATAGACCACGTGGTAATACACGACATACGTGGGTCTAACAGTTCACTATCAATGGCATAGATTACGTGGTAATAAACGACATACGTGGGTCTACCAGTTTCATTACCAATGGCATATACCACGTGGTAATAAATGGCATACGTGGGTCTAGCCGTTCACTACCAATGGCATAGACTACGTGGTAATAAACGACATACGTGGCTCTAACAGTTCACTACCAGTGACATAGACCAAGTGATAATAAACGACATACGTGGATCTAACAGTTCACTACCAATGGCATAGTCCACGTGGTAATAAACGACATACGTGGATCTAACAGTTCACTACCAGTGACATAGTCCACGTGGTAATAAATGACATACGTGGGTCTAACAGTTCACTACCAGTGACATAGACCACGTGGTAATAAACGACATACGTGGATCTAACAGTTCACTACCAGTGACATAGTCCACGTGGTAATAAATGACATACGTGGGTCTAACAGTTCACTACCAGTGACATAGACCATGTTGTAATAAACGACATACGTGGATCTAACAGTTCACTACCAGTGACATAGTCCACGTGGTAATAAATGACATACGTGGGTCTAACAGTTCACTACCAGTGACATAGACCACGTGGTAATAAACGACATACGTGGATCTAACAATTCACTACCAGTGACATAGTCCACGTGGTAATATATGACATACGTGGGTCTAACAGTTCACTACCAGTGACATAGTTCACGTGGTAATAAACGACATACGTGGATCTAACAGTTCACTACCAGTGACATAGACCACGTGGTAATAAATGACATACGTGGGTCTAACAGTTCACTACCAGTGACATAGTCCACGTGATAATAAACGACATACGTGGATCTAACAGTTCACTACTGATGGTATAAACAACGTGGTAAAACGAAACGTCAAATACATAAATATTCAGTACAAACCAGATGTCCATTTCTATATTCAGTTTCCCCCTTGATGATTGGTCGATCCCAAATATTTATATTTTTATCAATTTTTCGTCTATCATATGTTCTCTACGTCACACGCCTTTTCCACATGTTTATACATTCAGCTGCTGGCGCTACCCAGCATTTGTAATGCACTGCGATACATTTATAACTATATTACATGTTCTTTGTAGAAAAATAATTGTTTGTAAATAACTAAATACCAATGTAACTGCTATGTTACGTAGACTGTAATTGTTTTGTCATATTTTCAAGTTTCTACAATAATATATACAAGACTTCATACGTGCCAACAACTCAGTTACAACAATTTATAACAAATTGGTGTTACATTTTTGCGTATTGTTTATTTCAGTGCAATACGAACGAATAGTATAGAAATATTTATTCAAAATTCAGCTGTTGTCAAGACAACTAACATAACACTTGGTATTTACTGCTTCTCTGTAGAATTAAGGAAAAGAAGCAAGGACCGAGTGTGTCGGAGTGAGGGTTATTTCTTCTCCTGGGGGCTTCAATGCACAATAGTACTCTAAAATCAATATCATGGTCGTAACTTAGTTCAAAGCAGGCGTCATCATGATCTTCTAAAATAGTAACTCGCCTTAACATAGCTGAAAATTACGCTAAACATTAATTACTCCCTCAATTCTTTAATAAAATTCGTAGATATCCATATGAAGGCACCCGGTGAGTTTCTGGAATATCCTTCATCAGATCATAGTCAACAAGACTGGAAAGTCAAGTAATCCAAAGAAACAGGAGAGCCAACATCGGCTTAGATCAATTATGTCTGAGGAGACAAGTCATTGGAAACCAAGTAAACCAAAGGTTCTAAACAGGAGAGCCAACATCGGCTTAGGTCAACTATGTCTGAGGAGACAAGTCATTGGAAACCAAGTAAGCCAAAGGTTCTAAACAGGAGAGCCAACATCGGCTTAGGTCAACTATGTCTGAGGAGACAAGTCATTGGAAACCAAGTAAACCAAAGGTTCTAAACAGGAGAGCCAACATCGGCTTAGATCAATTATGTCTGAGGAGACAAGTCATTGGAAACCAAGTAAACCAAAGGTTCTAAACAGGAGAGCCAACATCGGCTTAGGTCAACTATGTCTGAGGAGACAAGTCATTGGAAACCAAGTAAACCAAAGGTTCTAAACAGGAGAGCCAACATCGGCTTAGGTCAACTATGTCTGAGGAGACAAGTCATTGGAAACCAAGTAAACCAAAGGTTCTAAACAGGAGAGCCAACATCGGCTTAGGTCAACTATGTCTGAGGAGACAAGTCATTGGAAACCAAGTAAACCAAAGGTTCTAAACAGGAGAGCCAACATCGGCTTAGGTCAACTATGTCTGAGGAGACAAGTCATTGGAAACCAAGTAAACCAAAGGTTCTAAACAGGAGAGCCAACATCGGCTTAGGTCAACTATGTCTGAGGAGACAAGTCATTGGAAACCAAGTAAACCAAAGGTTCTAAACGGGAGAGCCAACATCGGCTTAGGTCAACTATGTCTGAGGAGACTGTCCTTAGTTTTAATGATAATAATAATATTACCGTATTTAGGAACGGTAAATTTCAATGATGAATATATTCTAACAACCCATGTCAGTACATAAACACTTTAGGGGGCGTCGATGTCGTGATCGTATGGTAGTTGGATTAGCAACTACCTGTGCAATCAGTGTCTATTATCACTAAAATATGTGAGTTCGAACCCCGTTCATGGCGAGGTGTACTCGATACAACATTATATGATAAAGTTTGTCAGTGAATTGTGACAGACAGGTCGTCCAGGTAGTCCGGTTTCCTCCATCAATAAAACTGACCGCCACGATATTACTGAAATATTGTTGAAAGTGACGTTAAGCACCATACACCAACCTACCATAACACCTTTCTTTACAACTGAATTCATAGTTCTAATTGTATCATGATAGAACAACAACAACAACAAAAACGGTTAACATTACTGTGTGGGTGTTTATCATTGATTTCCTGTTAATCGTATCATTTATAGTCTTTGACATCAATTATCATTAATGTGAAACAAATCAAAAATCAATAGTTTAATCAGTTTGTGCTGTAGATTCCAGTTGTCAGATATCAATTGCATAGCATCAAATCAAAAATACTCTTGTCATCAGGTACTCCCAAAGTCAAAATACTCTTGTCATCAGGTACTCCCAAGACAAAATACTCTTGTCATCAGGTACTCCCAGAGTCAAGATACTCTTGTCATCAGGTACTCCCAAAGTCAAAATACTATTGTCATCAGGTACTCCCAAGGTCAAGATACTTTTGTCATCAGGTACTCCCAAAGTCAAAATACTCTTGTCATCAGGTACTCCCAAAGTCAAAATAATCTTGTCATCAGGTACTCCCAAAGTCAAAATACACTTGTCATCAGGTACTCCCAAAGTCAAGATACTCTTGTCATCAGGTACTCCCAAAGTCAAAAGTACTCTTGTCATCAGGTACTCCCAAAGCCAAAATACTCTTGTCATCAGGTACTCCCAAAGTCAAAAATACTCTTGTCATCAGGTACTCCCAAAGTCAAAATACTCTTGTCATCAGGTACTCCCAAAGTCAAAAGTACTCTTGTCATCAGGTACTCCCAAAGTCAAGATACTCTTGTCATCAGGTACTCCCAAAGTCAAAATACCATTGTCATCAGGTACTCCCAAAGTCAAAATACTATTGTCATCAGGTACTCCCAAAGTCAAAATACTCTTGTCATCAGGTACTCCCAAAGTCAAAATACTCTTGTCATCAGGTACTCCCAAAGTCAAAATACTCTTGTCATCAGGTACTCCCAAAGTCAAAATACTCTTGTCATCAGGTACTCCCAAAGTCAAAATACTCTTGTCATCAGGTACTCCCAAAGTCAAAATACTCTTGTCATCAGGTACTCCCAAAGTCAAAAATACTCTTGTCATCAGGTACTCCAAAAGTCAAGATACTCTTGTCATCGGGTACTCCCAAAGTCAAAAGTACTCTTGTCATCAGGTACTCCCAAAGTCAAAAATACTCTTGTCATCAGGTACTCCCAAAGTCAAAAGTACTCTTGTCATCAGGTACCCCCAAAGTCAAAAATACTCTTGTCATCAGGTACTCCCAAAGTCAAAATACTCTTGTCATCAGGCACTCCCAAAGTCAAAATACTCTTGTCATCAGGTACTCCCAAAGTCAAAATATTCTTGTCATCAGGTACTCCCAAAGTCAAAAATACTCTTGTCATCAGGTACTCCCAAAGTCAAAAATACTCTTGTCATCAGGTACTCCAAAAGTCAAAATACTCTTGTCATCAGGTACTCCCAAAGTAAAACGATTGGAAAGCCAAATCACATGAAAGTCTTTGTCAGCCCTGAAACCAAAGACCTGCTGAACATGACAGTCACGATCAGCTAAGATCACCTAGGCCTTAGAGAGATGATTATATTATTTCAAATAATATATATATTTAATAATAAAAACGTAGATATCAAATTTAGTGTGCACCGCGCGTTTCTGGAATAACTTTCATCAGGTATGCTCACAATCATGTCAGTGACGAAACACTAACTACTGAGCTGATGATATCATCGGGGGCTACTAGTCTACCAGCAGAGGTACCGAACCACTGACAACAATGAAAATGAGTGCTTTACTTTATTCAGTAATGTAATAACATACATAATTTTACTATAGAAAGGAAGGTATAAGATGTTTACTATAGAAAGGAAGGTATAAGATGTTTACTATAGAAAGGAAGGTATAAGATGTTTACTATAGAAAGGAAGGTATAAGATGTTTACTATAGAAAGGAAGGTATAAGATGTTTACTATAGAAAGGAAGGTATAAGATGTTTACTATAGAAAGGAAGGTATAAGATGTTTACTATAGAAAGGAAGGTATACGATGTTTACTATAGAAAGGAAGGTATAAGATGTTTACTATAGAAAGGAAGGTATAAGATGTTTACTATAGAAAGGAAGGTATAAGATGTTTACTATAGAAAGGAAGGTATAAGATGTTTACTATAGAAAGGAAGGTATAAGATGTTTACTATAGAAAGGAAGGTATAAGATGTTTACTATAGAAAGGAAGGTATAAGATGTTTACTATAGAAAGGAAGGTATAAGATGTTTACTATAGAAAGGAAGGTATAAGATGTTTACTATAGAAAGGAAGGTATAAGATGTTTACTATAGAAAGGAAGGTATAAGATGTTTACTATAGAAAGGAAGGTATAAGATGTTTACTATAGAAAGGAAGGTATAAGATGTTTACTATAGAAAGGAAGGTATAAGATGTTTACTATAGAAAGGAAGGTATAAGATGTTTACTATAGAAAGGAAGGTATAAGATGTTTACTATAGAAAGGAAGGTATAAGATGTTTTGAAGTGTGGTACATGTATGGTTTAGGAAGTTATCTTAATAATAGAGCATTATCTGTATCACAGACTTGCTACCAATGCCTTTCCTATCAATAATCCCTTTAAAAAAATTACTGCTATGAAAGTATAAATCTTGACTGAATACTTGTATTTACTAACAACATGTCTTTACTGATACATGTCTTTACTAACAACATGTCTTTACTGATACATGTTTCAACATGTGGATAGTAGTCTTTACTGATACATGTCTCAACATGTGGATAGTAGTCTTTACTGATACCTGTCTCAACATGTGGATAGTACAATATAAGTAGTCAGTCAAGATTCAAGCTTTCATAGAAACAATGTATTTAAAAGGATTATTAATAAGAAAGAGACTTGTATCAAGTCTACCTGTATCGTATTAATTGTTGTATCAAGTCTACCTGTATTGTATTAATTGTTGTAGTAAGTCTACCTGTATCGTATTAATTGTTGTATCAAGTCTACCTGTATTGTATTCATTGTTGTATCAAGTCTACCTGTATCGTATTAATTGTTGTAGTAAGTCTACCTGTATCGTATTAATTGTTGTATCAAGTATACCTGTATCGTATTAATTGTTGTAGTAAGTCTACCTGTATCGTATTAATTGTTGTATCAAGTCTACCTGTATCTTATTAATTGTTGTATCAAGTCTACCTGTATCGTATTAATTGTTGTATCAAGTCTACCTGTATCGTATTAATTGTTGTATCAAGTCTACCTGTATCGTATTAATTGTTGTATCAAGTCTACCTGTATCGTATTAATTGTTGTATCAAGTCTACTTGTATCGTATTAATTGTTGTATCAAGTCTACCTGTATCGTATTAATTGTTGTATCAAGTCTACCTGTATCGTATTAATTGTTGTATCAAGTCTACCTGTATTGTATTAATTGTTGTATCAAGTCTACCTGTATCGTATTAATTGTTGTAGCAAGTCTACCTGTATCGTATTAATTGTTGTATCAAGTCTACTTGTATCGTATTAATTGTTGTATCAAGTCTACCTGTATTGTATTAATTGTTGGAAGGTCTTCTTTAATTATATGTTCGTTACCGGTGAATGCCCATCCCTTTGAAAACAGAGAGTAATTTTCTTCTAAATCATGAAAATCGTTACATGAAAGAGACAAATTAGAAATGCTTGAAGTTTATTCCAGAAACCAGTTATGCGCACTAATTTTAATATTTATGTTTTTACTACAACTGATGCAACTAGGTATGGGTTCTTAATTCATGATATATCTTATATGATAGGATCATAGTAAAGACAGAAATAATTAAGACCTCGATATTCCTTAATAGCAAACATTCCAGTAAAGTTACAATATACACCTAAGTGTGTAAGAAATAAATCCACGGAATAATGCACTATCACATGTGAAGAATATTATTCCACGGAATAGGACATTCACCAAATGACTAAGATATTAGCCCATGCACGAAATAATTCCCGCGAATATAGGACTTTAAGAAACTAACTTTTATATCAACAGGTTACAGTGAATGTAAAACATTTTCTTTCCAATTTAGACATATAGGTACCACTTTCAAAATAACTGATATACACGAGATTACTTTGTGTTCTCTATTGTATATTTAGTTTTGGACGTTGACGCCCTTGTAGATCTATCCTATACAATATGTGTATCAGCTGGTTTGTTTTACACACATTTGTAATAACGTATTATACATAATTATGATCATAATATCACAATCCCTGAGTACCTTATACATCAAGGTTGTTTATATAAATATAGAAAACATTAGCTAATATTACCTTGCACTATAAACATTATATATACAACATTAATTCTTCTAGTAGAGTTCAAATCAGAATAAGTAATCCTCATCCTTGAGTCTATGGGAAAATGTTATTCCTAAGCCTATAAAGATTACTTATAAATCTTCTACAGTTATTACATGTGTGAAAATTCTTATTCATAAGAGCTTTGATACTAACAGTTTTTGAGTTTTCCTTTGATGAAAATATAAATAATTCCTCATGCGTAAGAGAAAACCGAAAGAGCACTGCAGAATGGACAATCCAGAGACACGGGCAACATTGGTCACAAGACACAATCCAGAGACACGGGCAACATTGGTCACAAGACACAATCCAGAGACACGGGCAACATTGGTCACAAGACACAATCCAGAGACACGGGCAACATTGGTCACAAGACACAATCCAGAGACACGGGCAACATTGGTCACAAGACACAATCCAGAGACACGGGCAACATTGGTCACAAGACACAATCCAGAGACACGGGCAACATTGGTCACAAGACACAATCCAGAGACACGGGCAACATTGGTCACAAGACACAATCCAGAGACACGGGCAACATTGGTCACAAGACACAATCCAGAGACACGGGCAACATTGGTCACAAGACACAATCCAGAGACACGGGCAACATTGGTCACAAGACACAATCCAGAGACACGGGCAACATTGGTCACAAGACACAATCCAGAGACACGGGCAACATTGGTCACAAGACACAATCCAGAGACACGGGCAACATTGGTCACAAGACACAATCCAGAGACACGGGCAACATTGGTCACAAGACACAATCCAGAGACACGGGCAACATTGGTCACAAGACACAATCCAGAGACACGGGCAACATTGGTCACAAGACACAATCCAGAGACACGGGCAACATTGGTCACAAGACACAATCCAGAGACACGGGCAACATTGGTCACAAGACACAATCCAGAGACACGGGCAACATTGGTCACAAGACACAATCCAGAGACACGGGCAACATTGGTCACAAGACACAGAACGAAGGAAAACAAAACATAAAAACACATTACAACACAAAAAACTAATAAAAACATGGAACTCACACAACAGGGGTGAAACCAGGTGCTTCTGAAGCGTAAACAATGCCTGAATTTTACAAGACACCGGTCGTCTTCCAGCTATGTCTAGAATTGTGGGTTGTACTTGGATTTATATCTATCTATGCAATATGTACCTAAAACCAATACAAGTGTGAATTCGAATTCCGTTCATGAGAGGTGTCCTTTATATAACTTTATGCGATAAAGTTTTTGTCATTGACTTGTAACAGATCTGTGGTTTTCTTCAGGATACACAGGTTTTCGCTACTAATAAATCTCAATTCCACGATATCATTGTAATATTGTTGAAAATGGTGCTAAGCATCCATACTCGTTGTCTTTTGTTATAGATTGTAGCCTATTTCATCTTTATCTTGACGTCGAATACAGAATAGATTACAAGAGGTTTTCAGCCAATGAAACGACCGAAATACAGAAACAACAATAGTGCAATCACAATTGTAATACAAAAACAAAGAACGAAAATACAGTCAATACAAACTCTCGCACTGACGGGGAGTGGGACCGGATGTTCCGGAAGCTTCAACTTTTCCTATTCGATATTGCATTCGGGGGTCTTGAAGGTGATAAGCACGAACGCTTTCCCTAAAATTGTGGTAGATAAATCTCCAATGAATCTTAAATCTAGCTCTAACACTGTTGGGTTGAATGTCCAATGGAAATGTCAATATTCATACTGACAAATCTATAGAATCTGTCGCCGTAGATATTAGATAGTACAGATTTATGTCTGTTTTCATCCATGTTTACATGTTAATAATTAAAGATAAGACTTGAACAAAACAGACTAGCGTCATAACATCAGCAATGTTATTAATTAAAACAAATAATATGTTCACAAACACAAAAATGATATCAACTGAAATTATATTTTGCCATTTACTAATAAAGCTTATTAATTTTAGACCACCAACAATCGCACCGAGCAATGGCAGCATCCCAATAATATAGCTCAATCTTGATAATATTTCCCTTGACTCCTCCGAATATAATATCCAATTACGGAAAAAATCTAGTTCAATGGCTGGACTAATCTCCTGTTATCCCTTCAAGGCTAAACTGTATTATATGTGTGTGTATGTCAATGACGAACTAAAATGTAAACACTCAAAATGTCTGTTCGAGTTTAGCAGTGGGGTACTCTAAGCGTTTCCTTTTCCACTACCATATATACCGAAAGATTATTTAGAGATTACCATAGGGGTACTCCAATAGGATATTGGCTGTTTTATAGTTTCCTTTTCTACTATCATTGATCTAAATTATATTTAGAGTTTATCAGTGGGGGCACGGTCCAAGGATATATTGACTTTTATTAGAACTTGTTCAACTAAAAAGGGAAATGTACACTTTGCTCCCTAAATGCAACAGGAACCACTTACCCTTTGGAGCACCTTAATATGCACCATTTATCCACTTGTCTTAGTATGGTTTCGTGTTGTTCATTTTGTCAAATTACACGTGTTCACGTTTTTAGTTCCGTGTTGCGATGTATGCTACGATTTCCGGGTAAAAAAAACGATGATCGGTTCGTCTTATTCCCCTCCCCCTCTCCCCATCTCTTGTCTTATAGAGGATTCATGTTTAATATATACTATTTGTATCTATTTATATATATTGGTGTCAAACACGATTTCCACAGTAGATGACGTTCGTGTCGTTTAACAGTCGCACGATGGGTGTCCCATGTGGAGCAGAAACTGATAACCCTTCTGGGGCATATGCGTGGTGTACATGTTGCTCGGTCTTTTGTTTTCCGTGTAGTGTTTCGTAGATCATTGTTTGTCCCCCTTGTTCTTTTTTTTCTTTTGGGCCATTGTAATGTTTGTATGTCGTCGACTTCTGATTACCCCCTTTGGCATTTTGTGGCCATTGTAATGTTTGTATGTCGTCGACTTCTGATTACCCCTTTGGTATCTTGTAGCCATTGTAATGTTTGTATGTTGTCGACTTCTGATTACCCCCCATTGGTATCTTGTGACCATTCCAATGTTTGTATGTCGTCGACTTCTGATTACCCCTTTGGTATCTTGTGGCCATTGTAATGTTTGTATGTCGTCAACTTCTGATTACCCCTTTGGTATCTTGTGGCCATTGTAATGTTTGCATGTCGTCGACTTCTGATTACCCCCTTTGGTATCTTGTGGCCATTGTAATGTTTGTATGTCGTCGACTTCTGATTACCCCTTTGGTATCTTGTGGCCATTGTAATGTTTGTATGTCGTCGACTTCTGATTACCCCCCTTTGGCATCTTGTGGCCATTGTAATGTTTGTATGTCGTCGACTTCTGATTACCCCCTTTGGTATCTTGTGGCCATTGTAATGTTTGTATGTCGTCGACATCTGATTACCCCCTTTGGTATCCTGTGGCCATTGTAATGTTTGTATGTCGTTGACTTCTGATTACCCCCCTTTGGTATCTTGTGGCCATTGTAATGTTGGTATGTCGTCGACTTCTGATTACCCCCTTTGGTATATTGTGACCATTGTAATGTTGGTATGTCGTCGACATCTGATTATCCCCTTTGGTATCTTGTGGCCATTGTAATGTTTGTATGTCGTCGACTTCTGATTACCCCCTTTGGTAGCTTGTGACTATTGTAATGTTGGTATGTCGTCGACTTCTGATTACTCCCTTTGGTATATTGTGGCCATTATAATGTGTGTATGTTGTCGAATTATGACTTCTGATTACCCCCCTTTGGTATCTTCAAACATTTCTTATATTAAAACAGTTATTTTCATTTTATTATGATCTAGTTTATATCGGTTTTATCTTCATTTTTGTTATTTTTATCTCACAATAATGTTGTCTATTATATTTACTATTTTTTAAGGAGGTTGGTGTATCATTTTTAATTTTTTAAATGATTTTACAAACAAACTAATTTGAAACCGCACGGACAATTTATTACATTAATGAAATTGTATGTATCTGTTTTTGTTCAAATACTTCTAAGTATTCGGAAATCTCCACTTAACCAATCGCTACAACGTTGTCTTACATAACATTATAAATATATGTTTGTAATAATAATTACTCTTCTTTGCAACCACTAAAAATAACTTTTCATATGTTTTGTACAGTAACAACCGCATTAAAATTAATTAAAATATTTTTAGTGCGACTGTAAATACTACAGCGTTCGTTCATTCTCGAGTTATATTCTTCAGCAGTGATACAAGAAGTACTTTGCTATACATTACATGCTCCAAACATATCTCTTAACATTACTGATGTTTAATTGACAGTAAACATATGGCAGCTCACAAGCTTAACAACCACAATTAAATATCAATCACTTAGTCGTTCTTCTAATGATCATATTACTAAACTATCAGAGGTTTATTATTGCTGACTGTTTATGTGTATAAAACAAAACTAAATATAAACGGTCTTTGTTCATTGTTTTGATTGAAATTTGTATATTAGAAAAAACAATCAACTACAAACGCTGCAAACACAATGGACATAAACAATATAAAACTAATTTCGATCACACAAACTCCGGAAGTAGACCCGGGTAAGATTCTTTTTGGTTCACTTATAGAACTCGTCATGACGTCTTTGAGACTTTTGCATATGCATTATACAAGAATGAAGACTTTTTATTAACAAAAGATATCGATTTAAGGTAGCTCTCCATAAATATAAGGTATATATAACTAAAAGGTAGATATCTAAATTATTGTACGCTGGAACAACCCCCACTAGGCACGCTCAAAGACATAACGAGTGCAAGTTGTGTATCAGTTATCAACTCGAATCAGCTAACATCAAGTAATCACATACTCGGTGAGTTCTTATTATTAAATACTAAGAAGAGTTTGAAGATACCAAAGGTGTAATCAGAATCCGTAAATCGAAGAAGAACAGACAACACAATGGCCAAAAGAAAAAGGACAAAAGGTCAAACAATGATCTACAAAACATTACACAGGAAGGGAAAGCAGTTCCTGTTCCACATGTGGCACCCGTCGTGTTACTATAGTCACAGGTCCGGTGATAAATCATAAATGAGGAAAGGACCGGAAAGTGCTTACGAGAAGTGGAACGTATCAGTGATCATTTGTGTCACATATATTCCGTAACAGTTAACCCAAGTCATGATGGCGATGGTAAACCTAAAAGTGATGACTTCAACTTAGCTAATAGAAGCCTTGATTCTGTAGCTTCCTTGTTAGCAGCAACCATATATCAAGGAAATCCCTAAAGGAACCACAAGCTCTGGAATATCGGATCAACTGAAAGGAATACACTCCATATGCAGGTGCTGCTGGAATGTTGCTAAATATAAGTTCAAGATGGGCCATATTTTAATTATCAAATTGTGCATTAACTGCATGCCTTTATTGTATTATATTATTACAACCTGTCAGCATATGTCTTTCGTTTCGCCAAACGTGTGTAACAGAGCAATACTGAAATCGAAAACTGAGGATTTTTTATAAAGCAATGACTACAATTTCACCCCATATCTGCCATCAATCCAAATATTGAAGTCCAGTTTAGACCATATCATTACTTATGATCGGTATCAAATTTCTGACGTGATAACTCAAAATTGTACTCTACTCTTAATTATCTGTTGATCAAATAGTCCCATAGGATGATCAGTGATTTTGCAAATGATACTTTCACTACTGGAGTAATTCCATGATCATATGATTAGTGAATATGTGATTCCTCTTAAAATGCAACTGCGTTTATATTTGTTTGTTATCTGAACGAATCTATATGCATAGGCTGTCAGTTGTGTTTAAAATTTCAAATTAACTAAAAAAACGAAAATTGATTCCTAAAATTGGGTTTAACTAAGTAACAAAGCATAATCTTTATATCGGAACGTGAAATTGAATGTTGGAACTAAATTCTTATTAAACTTATTTAGGAGAATTCCTTGCATAAAACCAGCATCATAAAAGTGCAAAACCAGATCGACAACATGACGTTCGCACTTTGTTCCCATTTCGACAGTTTGCTAAAAATCGCCATTGTGCATTGTCAATAAACACAAACTAAAACAGTGATTTGTGAGGTACGTATATGTCTTGTAAATTGGAAAGTGATATATTAATATAAGTAGTCTGGAATCCAGAATCCATTCATGCTTGTAAGTCTGTTAACAGTATGTTTGACGTTCCTCTTAAATTGGTAAACCATTTAACCATGACATTTAGATAGTTGTGTTAATAGACATTCGAGTGAATCTGCTACTTACAACGTACATAAATAACGATCAAGTACATCAGCATTAATGCCAGAATGGGAGAACAATCCAATGATTATCTAAATTGCCATCCTTACAGGTTATTCTGGAAGGGGTCTTGAGTCGTTAATGGACATTCTTGTCTGGAAGGGGTCTTAGCTTGAGTCGTTAATTGACATTCTTCTGGAAGGGGTCTTAGCTTGAGTCGTTAATGGACATTCTTCTTCTAGTCTGGAAGGGGTCTTAGCTTGAGCCGTCTTCGGAAGCATGATAAGTGAAAAACAATACGACGTAATAACGTGATTTGCAGACCAACGTAATCCGTGAAAGAACATTATTGCACGTGATTGCTTGAACAAAACCCATACATTTATAAGCGGGAAGACAGTATCCTTTACGTTTTTGCAAACTTAGCAGCGCCAATAAATGTTTCTCGTGCTTACTTATTCCCCTTATCCCGTATCAATTGTACAATATGCCTGCTGTTATATTAAATATCAGTTGCGGTTCTCTTTAGGCATAACAAACATTATATTTGCACACCGTATAGGTCCGGTTTTTAACCGCAATCAATCGTCGTTTGCACACATTTATGTAATAAGGCAAGTCTCTAACATTTCATTGTGAGGCAATTGATCACAACTGCAGGACAATGGAAACTATACTTAATTCTGAATTTTAATTCATATTTTGCGTACAGTATTTAAGCATGAAACATGAAATATCAAAGTATGGAAGCGAACGAAGCGTGGTTGTTATGTTTTTTACGTGTGATCACGTGGAAAGCATCCCAGTTCAGGACCCTCTTACAGATATTGGTAGGAGTTTATGGATGATAACGAGGGGATTGGAGGTATATATTACCTTACTAGTTCTTTTTATCAGACAGTCGCAGTACTGTTTTTACACATAAAGATATACCATGTTAATATAGATGATTTGTCAACTAGAAAGATAACATATATGACGCTTAATAGTCTTATCTTTGATGAAGTTATATTACATGGAACAAAATAATTTCCTCGTTTAAACTTGAATTAAGATCTAACTGTTTTTGTAACAGTAAAATAAGTCCTGATGTGAAATTGATCCGGGCGGAATAAAGTTACTTGTAAAATAACTCAGTGGATAGGTAGAAATATCTCATGTATTATTTTAACTATATAGCTGGAAAAATGATTCCAATGGCATTTAAAACTAGGAAAACTAGTAACCTTGAATTGATTTTACTTGTAATATTGATATATTGTTACTTATTTCACCAGGACAAATTTATCGCATTCACAAATTTACCCATTCAAAAAGATACCAACCACAGCTTTTTACGTTAGTACTTTTATGTAAAGTTATGTTCCAACTAACGGTTTTTCTATAGTGATATTAAACAGCTAGTTAACAAGTCACTATGTTGTTGGTTGCCAACTACGAGTTAAAAGATGAAAGAAGTTGGTGTATGTGAGCATTAGTTACTGGTGCCAAGAAATAAAGCTGTCCAAATCTATTTACTTTCATCATATCATCAAATGTTGGAGTTTCCTTTAGTGAAGGAAAAAAGTATAAAACTAAAACATGTTAGATTACACTTCAGAATAGCATGTTAATAACTTGACACAAACATGTTAAATTACACTTCAGAATAGCATGTTAATAACTTGACACAAACATGTTAAATTACACTTCAGAATAGCATGTTAATAACTTGACACAAACGTGTTAAATTACACTTCAGAATAGCATGTTAATAACTTGACACAAACGTGTTAAATTACACTTCAGAATAGCATGTTAATAACTTGACACAAACGTGTTAAATTACACTTCAGAATAGCATGTTAATAACTTGACACAAACATGTTAAATTACACTTCAGAATAGCATGTTAATAACTTGACACAAACGTGTTAAATTACACTTCAGAATAGCATGTTAATAACTTGACACAAACATGTTAAATTACACTTCAGAATAGCATGTTAATAACTTGACACAAACGTGTTAAATTACACTTCAGAATAGCATGTTAATAACTTGACACAAACATGTTAAATTACACTTCAGAATAGCATGTTAATAACTTGACACAAACGTGTTAAATTACACTTCAGAATAGCATGTTAATAACTTGACACAAGCATGTTAAATTACACTTCAGAATAGCATGTTAATAACTTGACACAAACGAGTTAAATTACACTTCAGAATAGCATGTTAATAACTTGACACAAACATGTTAAATTACACTTCAGAATAGCATGTTAATAACTTGACACAAACATGTTAAATTACACTTCAGAATAGCATGTTAATAACTTGACACAAACGTGTTAAATTACACTTCAGAATAGCATGTTAATAACTTGACACAAACGTATTAAATTACACTTCAGAATAGCATGTTAATAACTTGACACAAACATGTTAAATTACACTTCAGAATAGCATGTTAATAACTTGACACAAACATGTTAAATTACACTTCAGAATAGCATGTTAATAACTTGACACAAACGTGTTAAATTACACTTCAGAATAGCATGTTAATAACTTGACACAAACATGTTAAATTACACTTCAGAATAGCATGTTAATAACTTGACACAAACGTGTTAAATTACACTTCAGAATAGCATGTTAATAACTTGACACAAACATGTTAAATTACACTTCAGAATAGCATGTTAATAACTTGACACAAACGTGTTAAATTACACTTCAGAATAGCATGTTAATAACTTGACACAAACATGTTAAATTACACTTCAGAATAGCATGTTAATAACTTGACACAAACGTGTTAAATTACACTTCAGAATAGCATGTTAATAACTTGACACAAACGTGTTAAATTACACTTCAGAATAGCATGTTAATAACTTGACACAAACGTGTTAAATTACACTTCAGAATAGCATGTTAATAACTTGACACAAACGTGTTAAATTACACTTCAGAATAGCATGTTAATAACTTGACACAAACGTGTTAAATTACACTTCAGAATAGCATGTTAATAACTTGACACAAACGTGTTAAATTACACTTCAGAATAGCATGTTAATAACTTGACACAAACATGTTAAATTACACTTCAGAATAGCATGTTAATAACTTGACACAAACGTGTTAAATTACACTTCAGAATAGCATGTTAATAACTTGACACAAACGTGTTAAATTACACTTTAGAATAGCATGTTAATAACTTGACACAAACGTGTTAAATTACACTTCAGAATAGCATGTTAATAACTTGACACAAACGTGTTAAATTACACTTCAGAATAGCATGTTAATAACTTGACACAAACGTGTTAAATTACACTTCAGAATAGCATGTTAATAACTTGACACAAACATGTTAAATTACACTTCAGAATAGCATGTTAATAACTTGACACAAACGTGTTAAATTACACTTCAGAATAGCATGTTAATAACTTGACACAAACGTGTTAAACTACACTTCAGAATAGCATGTTAATAACTTGACACAAACGTGTTAAATTACACTTCAGAATAGCATGTTAATAACTTGACACAAACATGTTAAATTACACTTCAGAATAGCATGTTAATAACTTGACACAAACGTGTTAAATTACACTTCAGAATAGCATGTTAATAACTTGACACAAACGTGTTAAATTACACTTCAGAATAGCATGTTAATAACTTGACACAAACATGTTAAATTACACTTCAGAATAGCATGTTAATAACTTGACACAAACGTGTTAAATTACACTTCAGAATAGCATGTTAATAACTTGACACAAACGTGTTAAATTACACTTCAGAATAGCATGTTAATAACTTGACACAAACGTGTTAAATTACACTTCAGAATAGCATGTTAATAACTTGACACAAACATGTTAAATTACACTTCAGAATAGCATGTTAATAACTTGACACAAACATGTTAAATTACACTTCAGAATAGCATGTTAATAACTTGACACAAACATGTTAAATTACACTTCAGAATAGCATGTTAATAACTTGACACAAACGTGTTAAATTACACTTCAGAATAGCATGTTAATAACTTGACACAAACATTGTTTAACTAGTCCTTTAATGTATATTATATCCTGGCCATTGGTGTAATATTATACACCATGCAAGATTCGTCATTGTTCTGAATTATTTGAGCTCATAAAACCGGATGAACCCTGCCACTTTCTATTGAAGTGCCAAGCAAGGAAAGTGAGTATTCACATATTTGTGTGCTATGGTTATCGATTCTGCCTCTTTTCCTCCATTTTCCTATTGGATTTTGGTAATGTTCGGACAGTGTGGTATTTTTTGTTTTTCGTTTTATTATAGAACTAGCAAGTATGTCTGGCAACTAACTATTTGAATATTGTTTGTGTATATTTCACTGTTGGCATCTGGACGTATTGAACAACAATTTGATGGTCCTTTTCACATCTGATCTCTCGTGAAGATCATTAATTATTTTCGATGTTTATGTCTAATTGATATATTACCCTTATATTAGCGTATATCAACATATTCTATCTTTTTACCTAATATTCCTGTAATCATGTACATTCAATAGCCCTGATACTGACAATATGCTTGCTGTCGTCATTTCTATGAAGGTGTGTGGTCTACGTTAATTGAAACGTATCATAGTATGGTATTTCTTCTTTGTGTTATTTTGGCCGTTATATGTCTAGTAGTGCTGTGTAGGTCGTTGTTTGTCCTTTTGGTTTTTTTCCCTCTTGGCCATTGTATTGTCTGTCCTTTTGTCTTTTTTTCTGTTGGTCATTGTATTGTCTGTCCTTTTGTCTTTTTTTCTGTCGGTCATTGTATTGTCTGTCCTTCGATTTACGGGTTCTGATGACCCCTTTGGTATCTTCAAACATTTCTTAATCTTGAAATGAGAACTGGGATGTCATCAACCAAATTAAATCTTACACGTGCTTTTCCTTGTAATGTTGTTGGATTTTGGGTTGGACTGTATTTCAGAAAATATCATATCAATCATAATTTATATATGTCTTTATCTCTCGTCTGCTAAAAATGAGGTATCAAATGTCCTTGCATATAATGTCTTTTGTATGTGTACATTCGTGATTATGTTAACATAATGTGGTTTAAATGATAATGATGTTCTCAATGTGGTAACAGTTTTCAAGACGTTTGCTATATTGGTATGTGAGTGCTATTTTTAGTCTGGTAATTAAGTAATTGCCTAGTATGTTAGGTGCACTTGGTATGAGTGCTAATAGCCATATAATCGGAATAAAATGGCAAAGAGCCGTCGTAAGAACAACTGACTAATCTACGTCATGGTTAGCTCTTTACCTTCACTTTGTCCGTAGACAAAGTGGACAAAAAAATAAGAAAAGTTTGAAATTGTTAAAATGGCAGTCAGAATTAAATAAGGATAGATAGTGCAATGGTCAAAATAACAAGAAGAGAAAGTCTAACAATGATGGACAAAACACTACATAGAAAACAAATTAGTAACACTAATATGAGGCAGGTGCAACCTGAAACGCTCCCGAAGAACAGTAATTTTTCTTCCTGCTTACAAAATATCAAGCTTAAAAATAACACCACCTAAAGCTCCAAATTCTGGACCGTTTTCGTATCCGCTACCGAACATTGTTTCATTTTTATTTGAAAAAAACATCGACTAGAGTTCCGGTTTAGGTCACGTGATTTTTCTTTTAATTTATTTCCGGTTTGACAGCCATATTGTTGAAGATTTTGAAGTGCCATAATACCTATTCATACTTCTACCATTAACGCTCCTTTCGGGAGCGTATTAAGCCAGTTAATGTGGAATAATCGTAGGATGTCAGATGAAAACAGTTTGGTATTTTACTCTACTAGAAAACTAATACGACCTTCTGTTACCATGCAAAATACCATGGGTAATATTACTGATACGTTGGCAATATATATTATCATGTTGTAGGTAAAACATGATTCTCTCTAATATTTATTATTATAGACAGAGAAACCAGTACAAATACTCAGGAGCATAACTATGATTTCAGAGCAGTCTACTCCATGTTATGACAGAGAAACCAGTACAAATACTCAGGAGCATAACTATGATTTCAGAGCAGTCTACTCCATGTTATGACAGAAAAACCAGTACAAATACTCAGGAGCATAACTATGATTTCAGAGCAGTCTACTCCATGTTATAACAGAAAAACCAGTACAAATACTCAGGAGCATAACTATGATTTCAGAGCAGTCTACTCCATGCTATGACAGAAAAACCAGTACAAATACTCAGGAGCATAACTATGATTTCAGAACAGTCTACTCCATGTTATGACAGAGAAACCAGTACAAATACTCAGGAGCATAACTATGATTTCAGAACAGTCTACTCCATGTTATGACAGAGAAACCAGTACAAATACTCAGGAGCATAACTATGATTTCAGAGCAGTCTACTCCATGTTATGACATCTCATTTCTAATCGGACATTTTTGTGAATTTCTTTCACTCGTTTTTAATATTTGTTGTTCAGTTTTATACCGCAATTTTTTTCTTCTCATGTTTATCTAAATCAATACAAATATATGCTTAAGTGCACCGCTAAACAACAATCGCTAAGAATTCAAAATGCGAACATTTACAAAACTAAATTCTTCTTGATTGTCAAATTCCCCATACAGTAAAACTACTAACATTTAAGGAACACATGTTACTGAATTTACATAAATGTCGGGGAGAATATCTACCAGCTTAATCCCGAAAGAGAACATAAATGAAACGAACTAAACAATAAAGAGCTTGTAACTTCTTTCTTTTTTTAAGTATAATCCATCTCTTGTTACAAAATATTTTTCAAATAGCTATTTTACGATGGTCTATTTTCCAGCTGTTTTTAACATTATTCTGTTACTTGTGGGCTATGAATGCCCATGTCTTATCAATGTTTATAATTGATAGGAGCAGTGTGACAGAATGGTAAAAATAATCTCAGTTGATAACTCTATTGTTTGGTTCAAACCTGAATGTAGCCAAGAAAAGTTTGAAGATATCAAAGGGCGAATCAAAATTGGTAATCAAATTTGGTATGACGGATGAAGGTATATTTTGGGTATTGTTTCAAAAACTCAGCTTGTAAATTTTCAATATAATTAAGATTAGATACCCGCACTTTCTCCCTGTTTTGTATCGATAGTTTTCTAGTCGCTACGTCAAGAGTCAACATGAACGTATTATAAATTGACCAATCAGTGACTCTTCTTCAACATCCAGCAGACAAGAATATGCGTTTTCGAACGCACTCGATTAACGCGGAATGTATTCATGTTGACCCCTACAGAAGCGTTTTTAAATATCCCAAGCGATAACCAGTAAACAATCGATAGAAAATAGGGAACAAGTTTAATTAGAATGATAGATTTTGAAACAAGATTAATAATTGATCAGGTTTTATAAAATTTTAATTCAATGATAAAATGAAAGACAAAAGAAATACCATACTGTTGGAAATAAGGGTAATAACAAAATTACCGAACTCCGAACAATCTTACAAAGGGAAAGTCAAAACCCATAATTATATAAACAGACAAAATCAGTTAACAACCGGAAAACTGTGAAAACCGTAATGACCCTGACTTGGTACAGGCATTTCTAAAGAAATGGTGGGTTGAATCAGATTTTAAGGCGCCAAACCTCCCGCTCTCATTACGGTTCAAAGGTTCCGGCTGTCACTGTAACAGTATTTAAATACAGGAACAAAATAGGTAAAATAGTTGTCAAAGCAGTACCATATTCGGTGACGTAAATGTCAAAAATATGCTTACGTCACACATTGACAAAAAAATATCCTTGACATTTTTGACTTCTTTATCTTTATACATTTTCACTATATGAAAATGCATCGCTTATAATTTTTTCTGCAGAGACGGAATATATTTCGACAAGATATTGGAATCGGAATATAAACTTTTTAAGAGATCGAATAAGGCGAATCTTTTTATAGCCCTGGTCCAGTAGCCTGTTTCTCAGATGAAGATGACGTTTCAGGAAATCAGAATAATTGCTACTGGCCCTTGCATAGCGAATCAATTGCGAGATGTAAACACCATATGCAGGAGAAGCTGGTATATTGCTACACATGTTTGGAAAATTTATGATTTTAAAATTGAAGTCGTCCCGTTTATCATAAATTTTAGTACTGAGTTGACCACTGTCGTCAAATTCGAGGTATAAGTCCAAAAATGATGCGGACGAAGTTGTATCGGTGGTCTCTTTAACTTCCAGCTCTGGAGGATATATCAATGGAAGAAATTCTGCAAATCTAGAATTATTGATAGATAAAACGTCATCAATATACCTGTATGTGAAATTAAAGGCTCTAGCCTCATGAATCTTCTTATCTTTTACAAGCTTTTGAAGAAACTCCGACTCATATGAGTATAAAAATAAATCGGCTAGAAGAGGGGCACAATTCGTACCCATTGGTATGCCGACGACCTGCTGAAACAGTGTCCCTCCAAAGGAGACAAATATGTTATCGATGAGGAACTCCAGCATACTGATCACTTGTTCCTCAGAGTAGCATGTTTTACCTTTTTGAATTTTGTTTGAAAAATATGTGGAATTGTAGCCTAACACAACAAATTTTGAGCCATAGTTTCTATGACTAAAAGCTTTATGAATTGTTTCTTTTAAGCGGGTTTTTAATTTGTCATGCGGTAGGGTGGTATATAGAGTTGAAAAATCAAAAGTTTTGATGGAGGATACCTGAGAGAAAGATCTTGATTTCAGATTATCCAAAAGATCTTTAGAGTTTTTCAAAATCCACATGTGATTTATGCCACTACGCGAGTAAACAGTTTCACAATATTTCTGTTGTCCCTCTTTTACTGCAGACAGAATCTTTGTCAGGTGAATAGACAATTCTTTCGTCGAACAAGTTGATGATCCCGCTATGTACCTTTCTTTGTATGGTGTCTTATGGAGTTTAGGTATCCAATATAAATAGGGTAAATCCCCAGACTCTTTACCAGAGGGAATGTTTAAAGAGGTCATGAATGATCTGTGTTTAGCTAGGATTTCATCTTTGTCGAACGAAGTTGGTTTGTATGTGGTATTACTAGAGGTGTTGCTATTTATGCCTAATTCCTAGATTAGGCATTCGAAGTAATATGATTTACATACAAACACGATATTGTTGGAAGCCTTGTCCGCAGAAACGATAACATATTTGTCATGAAGAGAGGAAAGACACTTAACAGCTTCTTGGTCTTTAAATACAGACTTAGGTCGACTATTAACACAATTTTTGAGTTTGTGAATCCGACCTTGTACTAGAGACCTAATTGTTCTAACCCAGTCTGACAAGGACTCTAACTCAGGATCTTGGTCTACTTCTCTCTTTATCCACCTTCTGGCATAATCTTCAACAGCATCCACAATTATCTTGAAATTATGTTTCCAATTGATGTGTTGAGGTTCTCTGAATTTAGGACCATGAGAAATCACCTTTCGGAGACTCATGTTGAATGATATTCAGATCACCAGTGATTACATGTCCAGATGGGTTGTATTGAAAAGGAGAGTGGGAGCAGTCACAAGTCAGAGGGTTCTTAAGGTACTCTTCTATGTTAATATCTTGCAATGCTTCTTTGTAGTTGAAAATTTTACGGCCAATGCTGTTAGTGTAGCTATAGGAGATAATGGGAACAGATTGATTTTTGAAATATGGTGGAATTTCTTTTACGACCTCTTTTCTATTAAGAATGTTGCTGATGTTAATAGCATCGATTCCTTTGTTAGCAAACGGAATATGGAGGAATTTGAACAGTCACAAAATCCTATAGAAACATCGTAGAAAGGTGCAAAATGGAAACCCCCCAAAACATGAATACATGAATGTTCCCCAGGCTTGGTACAGGCAATTAAATAAATGTAGGTGGGGTTAATCTAGTTTTATCGGTCATTCAGAGCCATTTGTAGGTGTACAAAATCTGTCACCATATGTGTAGCGCAATCTGCTGCGCCTGAGTTTATTGAATAAAGTTACAAGTACAAGTACAAGTTTTTTGGAAAGTTTTTTAAAAGTGATAACATACCAAAGCGACAACGAAAAGCCTAATAGACTTCAATTTTAAAGTCTCGCACACTGAATTATACGTATATTGGTCAATTATTTTACGCCAGCTATCGCATAGAAGAAACTAATTTGCTATAAACTTCACAATTTTGTCATTAAAGCAAAAAATGATTAATAATTGCGAGATTAGTGTCAGAGTCATGCATCTTTCTTATATAAACGTTAGATAAAACCGAATGGGAAATAAAGAATGGACAATGCAGAGACACGGACAGGACACATAACGAATACAAACAAAACAAAACACACCAGACATAAAGCTAAGAAGATTGGCAAACATAACCCAAATAAAAACTGGGGTTCAATCCAGGTGCTCACGAAGGTTAAACAATTCCTGTTTCTTAAAAGATACCCGACGTATTACACAGTCATGTCCGGTAAATGTCATGTCAGTGAAAGAAGACAGAAAAAGTATATGCATAAAAGAAAAGATCCATTATCATTTGAGATGGATATTTTGTAATGATCAACCAGTTGGTGATAAATTCAACCAAGGTGCAACGTAGCCTTGATTGGGAAGAAGAGTTTGAAGATACCAAAGGAGCAATCGGAATCCGTATATCGAAGAAGAACAGACAACACAATGGCCAAAAGAAAAAGTACAAAAGGACAAACAACAATCTACAAAACATTACATATAAAACTAAAGATCGAGTAACACGAACCACACTAAAAACCGGGGATGAACTCAGGTGCTCCGGAAGGGTAAGCAGTTCCTGCTCCACTAGTGATACCCGTCGCGACGTCATGACCTACATCGTTGGTAACCCACGACTGATTACGCGCCGAATCTCTCCACTCTTTATCTGGAGAGTATTGGAGTGTGATAGGATGACGGAAGATGTGTGTCAACCGAAGTCTATCCGGAGTAAATAATATACAAATCTGTATTATGTCACGAAATGTTGTTACACACGATACAATTTGCAGTATATTTGTAGATATATATTATTTACACGTTTTTGTTGACGTGTTAACAGATTTTAAGCAGCATTGCAATACATTTTGAGACGACACTGTGACGTCATGTACTGGCTCGATGCCTTTTTAACACTATTTTTAGAACGATTTTTGTCAATTGCACGCCTGATGTATTTTTCTTAATTTTGTTACGTAATCTTAAAGTAACGTCTAGAATGTACCCTTTACGCTAATCAACATTTCTATTATTCTGCCAACACATTGTTGTTTCCTTCATGTCTGCGTCAATAAAGTTATAAACGTCAATAGTTAATTTTGAGAAGAACGTTTGCGTACTCTTCCCTGTTTTTATAAACATGAATCCCGTATCACGATAATACAGATGTGTATTACAATATATTATTATATACTCTCTTTATGTTCTTAGTTAACCCCGCCCCCTCATCCACTGACACCAATCTTGAACTTTGCGACCGTAGTCAATCTATGAACATCATGTGTACAAGCTTTTTGTTATGCTAAGAACCATTTGTGTTGATTCCAAGTATGAGGGTTCAAAAATGCTTACTTGATTTATCAGAGGATTTGAAATTCTCAAAAGTCAATCGATTGTTTATACAAAGTATTATCCTTTTGTCTATGAGGGATAGCCTAGTTCGTGCACAGCTTAAGATGAGATGTGAGATCGATTTGTGTCTTAAATAAAACGTTCAATTGTTCATGTTTTAATTCATTGGCATAAAACACGGCCATCAATAAGATAGTCGAAAAAATGTGCGGAAATTAATTAATTATATGTCACACTTTGAATCTTGTAGTGAGCAAGAGAGCGATTGTTGTTTAACGCCACGGGAACATTTTTGTCAGCCTATATCATGTTATCCGAGATGATGATGATATTCGCGTTGTACTTGAACAACAGGCTTAGCCGAATTTGTATAGTGCTCACTTAAACAAGAGTCTTCGGGTAAACATACGCTCAACTCGAACACATCATCCTGATTCCGAAATAACCAGTCGTTGCTCTTATTCCTGAATACTGTGTGGTTAGAAGAGAAGCAGCACATATCAATTTTATTGTCTCTGATTTGACCCAACCGGGCTCCAATCCACGATGTACCACACTTGATGCGAGCACGCTAACATTTAATATATGACCGTTTCATTGTTGATGAAGTAACCATGGTTGTAAAGTTGTAGTAGATGACTTAATGATGATGTATTTGTGTAGGTGTGTACCTTACCCTCTAACTTGACATGTATTACTATTGATGGTTGTAGGGAATTGTCAATCATTATTTTGTCAAACACAAAACAATGAAATACATCTGAAGCCAATGTACCAAGTAGATTAAAACCTCATAGCCTAACTCTGTTAAAGTTACATATGCCTGATGGAGGTTAGCCTTAGTTTTGATAAATCACATTGCTTAGGAACTCTTTTAAGACATATTATATCTAGAATACCATGCAAGTGCCGAAGCATTGACTTACTGGCGGCTTATACCATAGGAGATTAATAGTCTAGCAGCAGAGTTATCGACCCAGTGATAGAAACATTGACTGCTGGGAGGATGATACCTTCAGGGACTAATAGTCTACCAGAGCTATCGACCCAATGATAGAAACACTGACTGCTGGGAGGATGATACCTTCAGGGACTAATAGTCTACCAGAGCTATCGACCCAATGATAGAAACATTGACTGCTGGGAGGATGATACCTTCAGGGACTAATAGTCTACCAGAGCTATCGACCCAGTGACAGAAACATTGACTGCTGGGAGGATGATACCTTCAGGGACTAATAGTCTACCAGAGCTATCGACCCAGTGACAGAAACACTGACTGCTGGGAGGATGATACCTTCAGGAACTAATAGTATACCAGAGCTATCGACCCAGTGACAGAAACACTGACTGCTGGGAGGATGATACCTTCAGGGACTAATAGTCTACCAGAGCTATCGACCCAATGATAGAAACATTGACTGCTGGGAGGATGATACCTTCAGGAACTAATAGTATACCAGAGCTATCGACCCAGTGACAGAAACACTGACTGCTGGGAGGATGATACCTTCAGGGACTAATAGTCTACCAGAGCTATCGACCCAGTGACAGAAACACTGACTGCTGGGAGGATGATACCTTCAGGGACTAATAGTCTACCAGAGCTATCGACCCAGTGATAGAAACATTGATTGCTGGGGGATGATACCTTCAGGGACTAATAGTCTACCAGAGCTATCGACCCAGTGATAGAAACATTGACTGCTGGGAGGATGATACCTTCAGGGACTAATAGTCGCTATCGACCCAGTGATAGAAACATTGACTGCTGGGAGAATTATACCTTCAGGGACTAATAGTCTACCAGAGCTATCGACCCAATGATAGAAACATTGACTGCTGGGAGGATGATACCTTCAGGGACTAATAGTCTACCAGAGCTATCGACCCAATGATAGAAACATTGACTGCTGGGAGGATGATACCTTCAGGGACTAATAGTCGCTATCGACCCAGTGATAGAAACATTGACTGCTGGGAGAATTATACCTTCAGGGACTAATGGTCTAGCAGCAGAGTTATCGACCCAGTGATAGAAACATTGACTGCTGGGAGGATGATACCTTCAGGGACTAATAGTCGCTATCGACCCAGTGATAGAAACATTGACTGCTGGGAGAATTATACCTTCAGGGACTAATGGTCTAGCAGCAGAGTTATCGACCCAGTGATAGAAACATTGACTGCTGGGAGGATGATACCTTCGGGGACTAATAGTCGCTATCGACCCAGTGATAGAAACACTGACTGCTGGGAGGATAATACCTTCAGGGACTAATAGTCAAGCAGCAGAGTTATCGACCCAGTGATAGAAACATTGCTTGCTGGGAGAATGATACCTTTAGGGACTAATAGTCTAGCATCAGAGTTATTGACCCAGGGATAGTAATAAAAACGTAGATGTCTAATGGGAACGAAGTGTTTCTGGAATAATCTTCATCAGGTACGTTCATAGTCAACACATTTCAAAGGCAAATAATTTAAAAGTCTTTGAGAGAAAGTAAACAAGTTATTAATTCACTTGAGGAAAACACTCACATAGCTGCATCATTTCACTAAGAAGGGAGGTTTGGGCCCATAAAACTAGTTAACCCCCTTTTTTATTGAAGTACCTATTTCAAATCAGGAAAGTGAGTGGTCATGTATGTGTCAGTGTCATCGGTTTTTGCCTCTTTCTACGATTTTCGATTGGATTTTGAAACTGTTCTGACTGAGTGGCATTTTTTTCCTCATATTATTAACTTCTTTGTTTGTGAAGCCTTCCCCATTATGAGGAGTGGAAACAACATTTTATTGTATATTATTGGTTTTGTTTAGTACAATATCCTTTCCGTCTAATTATATCGGTAAAACTGCAATTCAACTTTGTAGTATACCACACTGGGGAGTGGTACTAGAATTTCATACATGCATGCGAATATGTTCTTTTGATCTTTGTTTTTTAGTACCATAAATATCAACATACATAAATTATATGTTTAAATGTTTATTCCCATGAGGGTACTTGATTAAGTATTTTGTCTACCATTCAGTAAATATTTTGGACATGTTTGCCAACCTACCTTTCGCATAAATAATATATACTAAATATTATTCACCTAAATGTATGTAAATGTTAATCAACAGGCATACTACCTTTCATCTTGTATTATATTATATTTTCTGCTTAAAAATGCTTCGGCACTGATATTATTTATATATGTAAGAATGTTTTGAAGACACCAAATGGGCAACCAGAAGCCCTATATCGAAGAGGTAAGAGGTGTTTATTATTGAAGTTTACAGTTCCTAAATAATGCAATTACAATTAAAATAAGAAAAGTGTGAAGATACTAAAGGGGTAATCAGAAACAGTTAATAGAAGGACAGACTATACAATGGTCGAAAGTGTGAAGATACTAAAGGGGTAATCAGAAACAGTTAATCGAAGGACAGACTGTCAATGGTCAAAAGTGTGAAGATACTAAAGGGGTAATCAGAAACAGTTAATAGAAGGACAGACTATACAATGGTCGAAAGTCTGAAGATACTAAAGGGGTAATCAGAAACAGTTAATCGAAGGACAGACTGTACAATGGTCAAAAGTGTGAAGATACTAAAGGGGTAATCAGAAACAGTTAATAGAAGGACAGACTATACAATGGTCAAAAGTCTGAAGATACTAAAGGGGTAATCAGAAACAGTTAATAGAAGGACAGACTATACTATGGTCGAAAGTGTGAAGAAGCAGTTAATCAAAGGACAGACCATACAATGACCAAAAGTCTGATGATACTAAAGGGGTAATCAGAAGCAATTAATCGAAGGACAGACTGTACAATGGTCAAAAGTGTTAAGATACTAAAGGGGTATTCAGAAACAGTTACTCGAAGGACAGACTATACAATGGTCAAAAGTCTGAAGATACTAAAGGGGTAATCAGAAACAGTTAATAGAAGGACAGACCATACAATGGTCAAAAGTCTGAAGATACTAAAGGAGTAATCAGAAACAGTTAATAGAAGGACAGAATATACAATGGTCAAAAGTGTGAAGATACTAAAGGGGTAATCAGAAACAGTTAATCGAAGGACAGAATATACAATGGTCAAAAGTGTGAAGATACTAAAGGGGTAATCAGAAACAGTTAATAGAAGGACAGGCTATACAATGGTCAAAAGTCTGAAGATACTAAAGGAGTAATCAGAAACAGTTAATCGAACGACAGACTATACAATGGTCAAAAGTCTGAAGATACTAAAGGAGTAATCAGAAACAGTTAATAGAAGGACAGAATATACAATGGTCAAAAGTGTGAAGATACTAAAGGGGTAATCAGAAACAGTTAATCGAAGGACAGAATATACAATGGTCAAAAGTCTGAAGATACTAAAGGGGTAATCAGAAACAGTTAATAGAAGGACAGGCTATACAATGGTCGAAAGTGTGAAGAAGCAGTTAATCGAAGGACAGACTATACAATGGTCGAAAGTGTGAAGATACTAAAGGGGTAATCAGAAACAGTTAATCGAACGACAGACTGTACAATGGTCAAAAGTCTGAAGATACTAAAGGGGTAATCAGAAACAGTTAATAGAAGGACAGAATATACAATGGTCAAAAGTCTGAAGATACTAAAGGGGTAATCAGAAACAGTTAATAGAAGGACAGACTATGCAATGGTCAAAAGTCTGAAGATACTAAAGGGGTAATCAGAAACAGTTAATCGAAGGACAGACTGTACAATGGTCAAAAGTGTGAAGATACTAAAGGGGTAATCAGAAACAGTTAATCGAAGGACAGACTGTACAATGGTCAAAAGTGTGAAGATACTAAAGGGGTAATCAGAAACAGTTAATCGAAGGACAGACTGTACAATGGTCAAAAGTCTGAAGATACTAAAGGGGTAATCAGAAACACTTAATAGAAGGACAGACTATACAATGGTCAAAAGTCTGAATATACTAAAGGGGTAATCAGAAACAGTTAATAGAAGGACAGACTATACAATGGTCAAAAGTCTGAAGATACTAAAGGGGTAATCAGAAACACTTAATAGAAGGACAGACCATACAATGGTCAACAGTCTGAAGATTCTAAAGGGGTAATCAGAAACAGTTAATCGAAGCACAGACTATACAATGGTCAAAAGTGTGAAGATACTAAAGGGGTAATCAGAAACAGTTAATAGAAGGACAGACTGTACAATGGTCAAAAGTCTGAAGATACTAAAGGGGTAATCAGAAACAGTTAATAGAAGGACAGAATATACAATGGTCAAAAGTCTGAAGATACTAAAGGGGTAATCAGAAACAGTTAATAGAAGGACAGACTATGCAATGGTCAAAAGTCTGAAGATACTAAAGGGGTAATCAGAAACAGTTAATAGAAGGACAGAATATACAATGGTCAAAAGTCTGAAGATACTAAAGAGGTAATCAGAAACAGTTAATCGAAGGACAGACTATACAATGGTCAAAAGTCTGAAGATACTAAAGGGGTAATCAGAAACAGTTAATCGAAGGACAGACTGTACAATGGTCAAAAGTGTGAAGATACTAAAGGGGTAATCAGAAACAGTTAATCGAAGGACAGACTGTACAATGGTCAAAAGTCTGAAGATACTAAAGGGGTAATCAGAAACAGTTAATCGAAGGACAGACTGTACAATGGTCAAAAGTCTGAAGATACTAAAGGGGTAATCAGAAACACTTAATAGAAGGACAGACTATACAATGGTCAAAAGTCTGAAGATACTAAAGGGGTAATCAGAAACAGTTAATCGAAGGACAGACTATACAATGGTCAAAAGTCTGAAGATACTAAAGGGGTAATCAGAAACAGTTAATCGAAGGACAGACTATACAATGGTCAAAAGTCTGAAGATACTAAAGGGGTAATCAGAAACAGTTAATCGAAGGACAGACTATACAATGGTCAAAAGTCTGAAGATACTAAAGGGGTAATCAGAAACAGTTAATCGAAGGACAGACTATACAATGGTCAAAAGTGTGAAGATACTAAAGGGGTAATCAGAAACAGTTAATAGAAGGACAGACTGTACAATGGTCAAAAGTCTGAAGATACTAAAGGGGTAATCAGAAACAGTTAATCGAAGGACAGACTGTACAATGGTCAAAAGTGTGAAGATACTAAAGGGGTAATCAGAAACAGTTAATAGATAATAAATAAAGGTAATAACAAAATTACCGAACTCCGAACAATCTTACAAAGGGAAAGTCAAAACTCATAATTATATAAACAGACAAAATCAGTCAACAACCGGAAAACTGTGAAAACCGTAATGACCCTGACTTGGTACAGGCATTTCTAAAGAAATGGTGGGTTGAATCAGATTTTAAGGCGCCAAACCTCCCGCTCTCATTACGGTTCAAAGGTTCCGGCTGTCACTGTAACAGTATTTAAATACAGGAACAAAATAGGTAAAATAGTTGTCAAAGCAGTACCATATTCGGTGACGTAAATGTCAAAAATATTTTTACGTCACACATTGACAAAAAAATTCTTGACATCTGCGACTTCTTTATCTTTATACATTTTCACTATATGAAAATGCATCGCTTATAATTTTTTCTGCAGAGACGGAATATATTTCGACAAGATATTGGTATCGGAATATAAACTTTTTAAGAGATCGAATAAGGCGAATTTTTTTATAGCCCTGGTCCAGTAGCCTGTTTCTCAGATGAAGATGACGTTTCAGGAAATCAGAATAATTGCTACTGGCCCTTGCATAGCGAATCAATTGCGAGATGTAAACACCATATGCAGGAGAAGCTGGTATATTGTTGCACATGTTTGGAAAATTTATGATTTTAAAATTGAAGTCGTCCCGCTTATCATAAATTTTAGTACTGAGTTGACCACTGTCGTCAAATTCGAGGTATAAGTCCAAAAATGATGCGGACGAAGCTGTATCGGTGGTCTCTTTAACTTCCAGCTCTGGAGGATATATCAATGGAAGAAATTCTAAGGACAGACTATACAATGGTCAAAAGTCTGAAGATACTAAAGGAGTAATCAGAAACAGTTAATCGAAGGACAGACTGTACAATGGTCAAAGGTCTGAAGATACTAAAGGGGTAATCAGAAACAGTTAATCGAAGGACAGATTATGCAATGGTCAAAAGTGTGAAGATACTAAAGGAGTAATCAGAAGCAGTTAATAGAAGGACAGACTATACAAAGGTCAAAAGTCTGAAGATACTAAAGGGGTAATCAGAAACAGTTAATAGAAGGACAGACTATACAATGGTCAAAAGTCTGAAGATACTAAAGGGGTAATCAGAAACAGTTAATAGAAGGACAGACCATACAATGGTCAAAAGAAAAAGAACAAAAGGAAAAACAATGATTTACAAAACACTACACAGAAAAGTAAAGATTGAGCACCACGAACCCTATCAAAAACCGGGGTGAATTCAAGTGCTCTGGAAGGGTTAGTGGTTACTCTTGTTACGAACTCGGTGATAAATCATGAATGAGGAAGGGAATGAGTTGTGATTACGACAAATGAGCATATCTGTGGTCATTTCTGACACAGAAATTCCGCAATGGTTAACCAGGTCATGATGGCGACCGTAAAGCGTTCGAGGAGATGACTTCACCTTAACCTATATGAACTAAGGTTTATCTCCCACGGCCATTGGTAACATTAACCTATTTTGACTATCTTATTTAGCACTTTTGGCATTTTTGCTCCCAATAAATTTACATTATTTGGTTATCCAATCTGCTGACTTATGAGAGTGCCTGATTGCCTGATGTAGGTTATCCAATCTGTTGACTTATGAGAGTGCCTGATTGCCTGGTGTAGGTTATCCAATCTGTTGACTTATGAGCGTGCCTGATTGTCTGATGTAGGTGAGTTGACTTATGAAAGTGCCTGATTGCCTGATGTAGGTTAGTTGACTTATGAGAGTGCCTGATTGTCTGATGTAGGTTATTTGACTTATGAGAGTGCCTGAATGTCTGATGTAGGATAGTTGACTTATGAGAGTACCTGATTGGCTGATGTAGTTTAGTTGACTTATGAGAGTGCCTGATTGTCTGATGCAGGTTAGTTGACTTATGAGGGTGCCTGATTGTCTGATGTAGGTTAGTTGACTTATGAGAGTGCCTGATTGTCTGATGTAGGTTAGTTGACTTATGAGAGTGCCTGATTGCCTGATGTAGGTTAGTTGACTTATGAGAGTGCCTGATTGCCTGATGTAGGTTAGTTGACTTATGAGAGTGCCTGATTGCCTGATGTAGGTTAGTTGACTTATGAGAGTGCCTGATTGTCTGATGTAGGTTAGTTGACTTATGAGAGTGCCTGATTGCCTGATGTAGGTTAGTTGACTTATGAGAGTGCTTGATTGCCTGATGTAGGTTAGTTGACTTATGAAAGTGCCTGATTGCCTGATGTAGGTTAGTTGACTTATGAGAGTGCCTGATTGTCTGATGTAGGTTAGTTGACTTATGAGAGTGCCTGATTTTCTGATGTAGGTTAGTTGACTTATGAGAGTGGCTGATTGCCTGATGTAGGTTAGTTGACTTATGAGAGTGCCTGATTGCCTGATGTAGGTTAGTTGACTTATGAGAGTGCCCGATTGCCTGATGTAGGTTAGTTGACTTATGAGAGTGCCCGATTGTCTGATGTAGGTTAGTTGACTTATGAGAGTGGCTGATTGCCTGATGTAGGTTAGTTGACTTATGAAAGTGCCCGATTGTCTGATGTAGGTTAGTTGACTTATGAGAGTGCCTAATTGTCTGATGTAGGTTTGTTGACTTATGAGAGTGCCTGATTGCCTGATGTAGGTTAGTTGACTTATGAGAGTGCCTGATTGCCTGATGTAGGTTAGTTAACTTATGAGAGTGCCTGATTGCCTGATGTAGGTTAGTTGACTTATGAAAGTGCCTGATTGCCTGATGTAGGTTAGTTGACTTATGAGAGTGTCTGATTGCCTGATGTAGGTTAGTTGACTTATGAAAGTGCCTGATTGCCTGGTGTAGGTTAGTTGACTTATGAGAGTGCCTGATTGCCTGATGTAGGTTATCTAATCTGTTGACTTATGAGAGTGCCTGATTGCCTGATGTAGGTTAGTTGACTTATGAGAGTGCCTGATTGCCTGATGTAGGTTATCTAATCTGTTGACTTATGAGAGTGCCTGATTGCCTGATGTAGGTTAAATCAAGAATCACGTCGTGTGCACTAAATCAAATATATACTCTTGTTAAAATAAAAAAACCCAGGACAGTTGGATCTCTGTCAGAAAGAATGTCAATTGATAGGTCTGTGTTGTTATTGTTTTTCCATCTTGTATCATTGACATTTCAACTAGCTATTCAGTAACTATAAATTACGGTTTCCAAACAAATGCCAAGAGAAAATGAAACCAAAACAAAACCCTTGTTTTAAGATAGATAAACTTATCCCCAATATCAACATTAGCAACACATTCGAAGGCTTGTTTAGAGATAGACAAAACATCCCCAGCATCAATATTGTACTCAGGAATAAGCGTGGAGCAATGACATTTACACATTATCTTTTCACATCATGACATTTAAAAAAATGTACAATCTCAATCATTAATAATACTGCATATGGAAATTCTCATTACCCTTGAACTCTACAACGTAGGTTAGGTTTAGGTTATGGTGTTTAACACCACTTTCAACAATATTTCAGTTATATCATGGCGGTCAGTTTTATTGGTGGAGGAAACGGAGTACCCGGAGAAAACCACCGACCTGTAGCAAGTCACTGACAAACTTTATCACATAATGTTGTATCGAGTACACCTCGTCCGAGTGGAATTCGAAGTCACGACGTTAGTGTTGATAGGCACTGATTGCATAGGAAATTATAAATCCAAGTACCATACGATCATGGCCACGACGGCCCCCTCTACAACGTAACACACATATAAGATCAAATATAAATTGTACAATAAGACTGTTTAATTTTTCTAATCATCATTAAGATCGTCCTGGGAGTATGTAACACCACTGGTATATCTTTATATTGTAATTATATTGTCTCTTATCATAAACCACTCAGAAATATTACAGTTTGATACCAATCTTTGCAGTACGTGATTTTTCTCACTGACTTTACTTAATTTCTTTTAAATAATTAATTCATGGAAATTTTCTTTTAATAAAGCCAGAAGTAAAATGATGCGACGTTTCCTACAGGAAAAGATATAAAACCGAGATGTATATCATTCCGAATTATCACCAACAATCAAGACTGGAATGTCACAACTTCGTCAAAATTTCTCTTTTTCCCCCTTCTTTAGATATGTTTTGTATTGATTACAAATATAATTGCATTATCCACATGCTTTATTTTTTTTGGTTTTCTGTCTATGTTAAATCAATTATATATTTAATGATTCTTTAATTGTACATAAAATTGTCTATCCCATACTCAACTCTTGTAGTGACATTCTTTGATATTCATAATTAGACACACACAAAAAAAACTTTTTCGTTGGAAATAAAACCATGATATATATTATTGCTTGTTAGGGAAATGTCTGGTAAAATATACGGAGACAATTATTGTTGATTAAATGCCAAAGCAAGTCGTGATCAGAAATATATTGTAGGTTTTTTTTATACATTGTGGGTCATTAATCAGCAAATAATACCACATCCGAATGCAATCAATTTAGAAAAGTAACCCTCTACTGAAATTAATTTCATAACATGCATGTACAGTATTTTTAAAAATCGTAACAAAAAGTCACAATCTTTTTATGATGTTATAATAATGAGAAGAAAATTTTTCAGAAAGTGGACATAATCGTTTGTCATCTTTTGATTTAAAACATGCGTAAGAAAATGCTTACCTACAGAATGGCATACTGCATGTTAGTGACATCCGACCACTCTCTGACATATCCTTCCAATTTTACACCTGGCAGTGTGTCAGACGAGAGGCGATTCACTGACACATCTAATATAGTCAAAACAAGTCGCTTCTACCTATCTGTCGAATGCTACTTTACTCCAGAAATAATTATTATGACAGACATTTCGCGTTAACAACTGCAATTATATCGCACGCTACAACCATCACTTGCAGCAGACGACCACAGCGATTGGTTAATTAGCCCAATATTCTTATTTACATTGATTTTTGATAAACGAGATACTTAACTATTATAGCCTTTATCCATAAAAAATCATTTGTAATAATTTAAAAGAATATGTATAATAAAAATATCTCCTTATGACGAAATCTGCTCAATCCTTGCCTTTCCAAACTATTTCTTCAAGTGATTTCAAATTGTTATATTAGCTATAATTCCAGATTTCCGTGAGTTTAATAAGAAAAGTAAGTGATCTTTCTCTTATATTTATATAAGTATTACAATACAAAAAACTAAGATAAATACCAGTAGGAGTACGATATCAATATATCATTGAATACTAAACTGTAACAGCTGTAATTGTAAAAATTCATAGGTGTGAAATATCGTAAATCTATTTCAGGATCCATTAATTATAATAGGTTTTCATTGAAGTTTAAAGAAAAATACAAAATAAGTAAGTAAAACAGTTGTAACATGAAAAAAACCCAGTTGTAACAGTGTTAGTATTGTAACATGAAAAAAACGTTACAATGAGACAAATGTATGCATTATTATACTGGTTAAAGGTGGGCATATACAGGATCAGATTGGGAATTGTATTCGTCGTTTTACGGGTGGGTGGGGAGAGGGTAATTTTCACTTAATTGGATATCCTCTATTCACTTAATGCTCAAGAAACATCGGTGAAGCGTACCATTACAATTTTATTTTGTAAAACATTTGAATCTGAAAGAAATAAATTTGCATGATAATTTTTTGGTCAAATAATGTATTTAAATGATAAGATGATAGATAATGAAGTCAAAAATGTCAAGGATAATTTTTTTTGTCAATGTGTGACGTAAAAATATTTTTGACATTTACGTCACGAATATGGTACTGCTTTGACAACTATTTTACCTATTTTGTTCCTGTATTTAAATACTGTTACAGTGACAGCCGGAACCTTTGAACCGTAATGAGAGCGGGAGGTTTGGCGCCTTGAAATCTGATTCAACCCACCATTTCTTTAGAAATGCCTGTACCAAGTCAGGGTCATTACGCTTTTCACAGTTTTCCGGTTGTTGACTGATTTTGTCTGTTTATATAATTATGAGTTTTGACTTTCCCTTTGTAAGATTGTTCGGAGTTCGGTAATTTTGTTATTACCCTTATCTACATAACGGATGCAGCACCATGATGCATTAAAATGACAAGGAAATATCTATACCTAACAGAGGCGGCCCAATATTGTATTTAAATGACAAGGAAATATCTATACCTAACAGAGGGGGCCCAATATTGTATTTAAATGACAAGGAAATATCTATACCTAACAGAGGCGGCCCAATATTGTATTTAAATGACAAGGAAATATCTATACCTAACAGTGGCGGCCCAATATTGTATTTAAATGACAAGGAAATATCTATACCTAACAGAGGCGGCCCAATATTGTATTTAAATGACAAGACAATATCTATACCTAACAGAGGCGGCCCAATATTGTATTTAAATGACAAGGAAATATTTATACCTAACATAGGCGGCCCAATATTGTATTTAAATGACAAGACAATTTCTATACCTAACAGAGGCGGCCCAATATTGTATTTAAATGACAAGACAATATCTCTACCTAACAGAGGCGGCCCAATATTGTATTTAAATGACAAGACAATATCTCTACCTAACAGAGGCGGCCCAATATTGTATTTAAATGACGAGACAATATCTATACCTAACAGAGGCGGCCCAATATTGTATTTAAATGACAAGACAATATCTATGCCTAACAGAGGCGGCCCAATATTGTATTTAAATGACAAGACAATATCTATACCTAACAGAGGCGGCCCAATATTGTATTTAAATGACAAGACAATATCTCTACCAAACAGAGGCGGCCCAATAATGTATTTAAATGACAAGACAATATCTATACCTAACAGAGGCGGCCCAATATTGTATTTAAATGACAAGACAATATCTCTACCTAACAGAGGCGGCCCAATATTGTATTTAAATGACACGACAATATCTATACCTAGCAGAGGCGGCCCAATATTGTATTTAAATGACAAGACAATATCTCTACCTAACAGAGGCGGCCCAATATTGTATTTAAATGACAAGACAATATCTCTACCAAACGGGGGCGGCCCAATATTGTATTTAAATGACAAGACAATATCTATACCTAACAGAGGCGGCCCAATATTGTATTTAAATGACAAGACAATATCTCTACCAAACGGGGGCGGCCCAATATTGTATTTAAATGACAAGACAATATCTATACCTAACAGAGGCGGCCCAATATTGTATTTAAATGACAAGACAATATCTATACCAAACAGAGGCGGCCCAATATTGTATTTAAATGACAAGACAATATCTCTACCTAACAGAGGCGGCCCAATATTGTATTTAAATGACAAGACAATATCTCTACCTAACAGAGGCGGCCCAATATTGTATTTAAATGACACGACAATATCTATACCTAACAGAGGCGGCCCAATATTGTATTTAAATGACAAGACAATATCTCTACCTAACAGAGGCGGCCCAATATTGTATTTAAATGACAAGACAATATCTATACCTAACAGAGGCGGCCCAATATTGTATTTAAATGACAAGACAATATCTCTACCTAACAGAGGCGGCCCAATATTGTATTTAAATGACGAGACAATATCTATACCTAACAGAGGCGGCCCAATATCGTATTTAAATGACAAGACAATATCTATGCCTAACAGAGGCGGCCCAATATTGTATTTAAATGACAAGACAATATCTATACCTAACAGAGGCGGCCCAATATTGTATTTAAATGACAAGACAATATCTCTACCAAACAGAGGCGGCCCAATAATGTATTTAAATGACAAGACAATATCTATACCTAACAGAGGCGGCCCAATATTGTATTTAAATGACAAGACAATATCTCTACCTAACAGAGGCGGCCCAATATTGTATTTAAATGACACGACAATATCTATACCTAACAGAGGCGGCCCAATATTGTATTTAAATGACAAGACAATATCTCTACCTAACAGAGGCGGCCCAATATTGTATTTAAATGACAAGACAATATCTCTACCAAACGGGGGCGGCCCAATATTGTATTTAAATGACAAGACAATATCTATACCTAACAGAGGCGGCCCAATATTGTATTTAAATGACAAGACAATATCTCTACCAAACGGGGGCGGCCCAATATTGTATTTAAATGACAAGACAATATCTATACCTAACAGAGGCGGCCCAATATTGTATTTAAATGACAAGACAATATCTCTACCAAACAGAGGCGGCCCAATATTGTATTTAAATGACAAGACAATATCTATACCTAACAGAGGCGGCCCAATATTGTATTTAAATGACAAGACAATATCTCTACCTAACAGAGGCGGCCCAATATTGTATTTAAATGACAAGACAATATCTATACCTAACAGAGGCGGCCCAATATTGTATTTAAATGACAAGACAATATCTATACCTTACAGAGGCGGCCCAATATTGTATTTAAATGACAAGACAATATCTCTACCTAACAGAGGCGGCCCAATATTGTATTTAAATGACAAGACAATATCTATACCTAACAGAGGCGGCCCAATATTGTATTTAAATGACAAGACAATATCTCTACCTAACAGAGGCGGCCCAGTATTGTATTTAAATGACAAGACAATATCTCTACCTAACAGAGGCGGCCCAATATTTTATTTAAATGACAAGACAATATCTCTACCTAACAGAGGCGGCCCAATATTGTATTTAAATGACAAGACAATATCTATACCTAAAAGAGGCGGCCCAATATTGTATTTAAATGACAAGACAATATCTCTACCTACCAGAGGCGGCCCAATATTGTATTTAAATGACAAGACAATATCTCTACCTAACAGAGGCGGCCCAATATTGTATTTAAATGACAAGACAATATCTCTACCTAACAGAGGCGGCCCAATATTGTATTTAAATGACAAGACAATATCTATACCTAACAGAGGCGGCCCAATATTGTATTTAAATGACAAGACAATATCTCTACCAAACGGGGGCGGCTTAATAATGTATCTAAATGGCAATAGATATCTACCAAATGACAATATAAAGTACATTAAGATTCTAATCAACAACATGTTTAAATAATAGACGGGTTCAGCTTTTAGCAGTAAATTGAAAAACAAAACAAATGCCACAATGTCTGAACAAAATAGTAAAAAGGTAGATAAAGTAAAACAATATTTCAGTGAGTGGTTGATTGGTGTTTAACGCCACTTGAACACATTTTTCTCTTGTTGTCATCTTTCCTTTTGTCATTGTATTGTTGGGCCTTCCTCGATTTGCGGCTTCTGATAACCATTTTCGTATATTAAATTTTTCAGCTATATCATGGCGAGTACAAGTTTACTTTTTGTTCACGGTAGCGACAGTCCAAATGTAGATAATCGCTCCACTCAGTGACATTTCCATGACTCCGAGTCCAGTCTTTGCTCTTGCCCCCTTTGTGTTCTAAAGTAGCGTGCTAATTATTAAACCGGCGATGCGGTAGAATATATTTAGATTAAGACAGTACTTAAATAATGTTACTGTGCTTTGTGGCGGGAATGAGAATATTTATGGCCATCTGAGTACAATTCTCTCAAAAAGAGCTTCTAATTATTGTTTGCCTCACACTTGAGCAACTCATTAGATGGATCTCTTTTTTACATAAACGTTATAAGAAATATTAAATATTTACATTTTGTTACAATGTTTTCTGATTTGATTTTTTTTCCTTTGATTTTATTTCACATTTCTTTGTTTTTTTATACATTGTCATTGTACTTACATGTCACAATACTGTTCAAACGTCGAGATCAAAGACTTTTTCATTGTCATCGAGATTTATAAGAGTATAAGTTATCGATAAATCGCTATGAAGCGCTCTTAAGCCGTTGTTGTGAAATATATTCGCTACTTCGTTAAGATTCATCTTTCATCGTCATATTCGCTGTATGTTGAGTTTTGTTCAAATAAAATAGAATACAAAATGGATTTCCTTCCAAGTGAAATTATGATACGTAGAATAAATCATCAGTCATTTATAATTAGAAGGTAATGTAGTGAATATTGTGTCATTTCCAACATTAAAAACAGTTTAATTCTGATAGAGTATTAATGAACTATTTTTTTTCAAGAACGAAACATTGAGTTTCCATAGTTATTTGAAATGGTCATTTACTGAAGGTCTATTTCTGTCATTCCATTTCAGTTTGAAGTTATTATTTCTTAATTTGTTTTTCTCTCTCCAGTGTTTAAGCGATAGTAAATAGCAACGGTTAAGAATATCAAAGGCCTATCATACAAGTTCCTATTGATCGGTAACGTAACCGTCATTATTTTCTCTAATGATAACTCCATTCAACAAATAAACGCCAACATAAACGTTTTGAAATACAAGTATAGCATGTTTTCGTACAAAATGATATTATTTCGATTCTGATTAAAACTGTCTGTTCAAATGAAGGGATTTACGGCGGCCATCATGACTTATTAGTCTTTACGGAATAACCACAGATATGATCCTTTTATCGTGGTCACAATCACACCCTCCTTTCTTATCTTATCACCTGATTGTTAACAAGAGTAACACAGCCGTGAGTGAAGCTCCCTTCCGAAGCACATGAATTCATCATCCATTGTTTTTGGGGTTGGTATTACTCAATATTTAGTTTCCTGAGTAGTGCATTGTGGATCATTGTTTTTCCGTTCTTGTGTCCTTTTTATTTTGCCCATTGTTTTGTCTGTCTTTCGGTCACATAATAAAATTGCTATAGCACACACGAAAATCCGATACATTCGCAGAACCACCCTCCCGCCTTTTGTCAAATCATAAACCGAGTGCACGTTCCTTGCAAAGCGGATAATAAACGGACCAGTTTATAAACACTTCGGATGAAGATCATATATGATGCTACTTTGATTAAAGTTTGTAGCAAATGTAAACATACAAAAAAGGAATCATTCATAATTAATTACTTGTGGTTTATATATGCATTAATTGGTCAACAGAAACCGTAAATGGAAGGACGGACAATATAATGCACCAACCAAAACAAAAAAATACAGGAATAACCAACAATGATCTGCAAAACAATATAAAAAAAACTGAAAATTGAACAACACGAAAAAAAATGGGGATGACTGAGGTGCTCCGGAAGGGTAAGCAGTTCCCGCCTCACCTGTGGCAGCTGTTGTGTTACTCTTGTTAATAATCTGGTGATATGTCGTGAAAGCGGAATGGAGGAAGGGTTTTGACTACGATCAACTAGTAACACCCGTAGTGTTGCTCAGTGTTAAACGACATCAACAGCATGTGATAGCGAAATCGTGTTGGATACCAGTATGCGTAAATGAATACAAATAACATATAAACATGAACTCTCTACAAATCAAACGAGAGTAAAGATGAACCGAACTTTTTACGCGGAAATCGTAGTGAACATCACTAGACGTAGCTAATAACCGAAGACGACATGAACAACACCAACCCCAATAAAAACCACCGGTGAACTCAAATGCCCCAGAAAAGTAAGCTTTAGCTTGTATGTAGTAGACTAAATATTGTCGACAATATTATCAACAATAAAAACCAAGCGTACTGCTACTCTGGATAACCTTAAACTCTTAAACATTGATAACACAATGGGTTAAACACTGATAACACAATGGGTTAAACACTGATAACACAATGTGTTAAACACTGATAACACAATGGGTTAAACACTGATAACACAATGGGTTAAACACTGATAACACAATGAGTTAAACACTGATAACAAAATGGGTTAAACACTGATAACAAAATGGGTTAAACACTGATAACACAATGGGTTAAACACTGATAACACAATGGGTTAAACACTGATAACACAATGGGTTAAACACTGATAACACAATGGGTTAAACACTGATAACACAATGGGTTAAACACTGATAACACAATGGGTTAAACACTGATAACACAATGGGTTAAACACTGATAACACAATGGGTTAAACACTGATAACACAATGGGTTAAACACTGATAACACAATGGGTTAAACACTGATAACACAATGGGTTAAACACTGATAACACAATGGGTTAAACACTGATAATACAATGGGTTAAACACTGATAACACAATGGGTAACACTGATAACACAATGGGTAACACTGATAACACAATGGGCTAAACACTGATAACACAATGGGTTAAACACTGATAACACAATGGGTTAAACACTGATAACACAATGGGTAACACTGATAACACAATGGGTTAAACACTAATAACACGATTATGGGTTAAGGTGTTTAACACAACTTCCAACAATATTTCAGTTATATCGCGACAGACAATTTATTGGTGGGGGAAACCGGAGTACCCATAGAGAAAACCACTGACACACTTTATCACATAATGTTGTATTGAGTACACCTCGCCATGAGCGGGATTCGAACTCACAACTTTAGTGATGATAGGCACTGATTGCATTAGTGGCTGTAAATCCAACTACCATACGATCTGATAAGAAAACGATAAAAGTTGTTTGGAATATAGGCTATGGCTTGGGATAGGCATATAAATGTGACGGCATTCAACCTTCAATTTGGACACCATCCCCCTTTTTTCTTGATCTTTAGATGAATATGATTTTAATAAAAGTAGTACAAATTGTACAATGTTATCACTAAAATAACTACATAACTTAATCTATCATTCAAATGTAAATCACATAGGCAATTCAACTCTTGAATTAGACAAGATTTCAGAACATTAATTTTACATCTTCAACTATTGGCTACATTGCTTCTTCTTCTCCACTGAATATGACCCAGCAGAATTAGAATCCGTCAGTGATGTGTTTGTATAGAGATTTAATCACATATACGTTTCGACAAGAACATTTTGTTTGCAGTACCGTCCGATATTTAATTGAACACGGATATTGCCTTGTTGTCTTACTTAAGGAAGGAATAACATTTACATCGTTTTATATCAGATCTGAACAAACAAAACATTTAATTTCATCTTGCAGTCAGGGTTGTCTAATCCTGAATAGGCCGTTTTGTTTGTTGATAGATTAAGATTGGTACTATCATGACACATATTATTTCCTTATTTAGTAGTGATTTTACGTATACCATCTTCATCATTCTATAACCACAACACACAATAACAGGGGCCGTCGTAGTCGTGATCGTAGGGTAGTTTGATCTACAGCTACCTGTGCAATCAGTGCCAATCACTACTTAAGTTGTGAGTTCGCATTCCGCTCATGGCGAGGTGTGCTCAATACAACGTTATGTGATAAAATTTGTCAGTGACTTGCGACAGGTAGGTGGTTTTCTCCGGGTACTGCGGCTTCCTCCACCAATAAAACTAGTCGTCATGATATAACTTAAATATTGTTGAAAGTGGCATTAAACACCATAATATAAACCAAGCCTAAACTATCCAACTTAAAATGTGTAGTGTTTTGTAGATCATTATTTGTCCTTTTTCTGTTGGCCATTGTATTGTCTGTCCTTATCCGATTTATTTCTGATTACCCTTTTGATAACTTCAAACCTTTTTATATTAATTTTGGGAATTATTTATCAGAAGACGGTAGAAACACTCTATATATGTAATATATATAATTTCTCGTATGTGATGTTGTATATTATTATGCTTTCTGTAAATTTCTTCTGTAATACAAGTTCATACGATATTTTGGCATATATCACAAAGAATTATATAGCGTTGATATACTATGCGAAAATAGTACATCTACTATGCCAGTTTCACGCGGGGGAAGGTTGGGTTTTCAGCTGTCTGTCAAACTATATATAGCTAGTCCACGTGCAAGGGGGCGGATCCAATCTGTCAATCTATCATAGTCGTTTAAACGTTTTTTAATACTTGTTATTGTTGTTAATTAAATTTCAAACTTCAAAAATCTTTATATTTTTAAAGCCTTAAATGAAACAAAGAATATTTTCACACTTTCAAGACTATCTGATCCAATATATTTGTCACCAATATCAGGACCTCCTTTATTGTAATAGTTCTTAATATATTGTGTCTACATATAACAGTCAGCATAATAATAATAATGATGTTGTGTTAGCAATGACTATGCCAATATAGTGGTCAGGGTTGAAGACATAGTGCACGACCCGAAAAATGATGACGGTATTTGTAAAATTACTTCATCTGTAGTTTGCTTTCTTATTAATGACACCGTACCCGGGGAATAAAATTATATACACCAAATAACAACTAAACAATAAAGATGTTCATATGTAGCGTTTATTGGCAGAAAGAAAGAGTACAACTCAGCTGTAAGCTACGGACTGCTTCACACTCATATTAGGGTACGAGTTATACTCATTCTTGAATACTTGAAAACTCTACTGTGACTGTGAAATGTAGAGTGGCATTAAAGAGTTTAATATGTGTTTAAGTGTAAATAAACGTTAGAGAATACCGAATGGGGCAATCAAAAATGGACAATCCAGAGAAACTGGCAACATTGTGTACACAAGACGAAGACAAGAAAACCAAATACACAACGCAATATGTGTTGGATACCACTATACACAAACAAACACAAATAACGTAAATAAGACATGAGCCCTCCTACAAACAACTGTAGAGTGATATTAAAAACATCAATGTGTCACTGTATCTAAATGTAACATTAGATAATGTATCATGTTCATTTACACTCATACCTTGTCTTACTAATCTATGAAGTGAGCTTGAAAAGTTATCTATAGTCATGCTATAGTTAACTAACATAATAAATACTCTAAACAGTTATTATATTCTGTAAGCAGCATTTATAGGTCATGCAATATCAATACGGTTGTTTCGAATCATGTCAATTCCGACCACGTTCCGTCTTTTTCTTGTCTTGACGTCTGAACAAATCGGCAGGCGATTTCCGGTGTTTACGCTATTACTGTGACAACGTCAGCATATCATAGTCGTAGATGCGGTAGATTATAAGTAATTGTAATATGGAGACCCCAAGGAAATCGCTGAATAAATACTGGTGTTCGGTACCCCACTATCTGTCTGATATCAGAAATATATACATAAAGGCAGATCGTTTTCCTTTGATGATGCTGACAGCCGCAAATAAAAAAGAAAACAAATTTAATTTTAAAGAAGTATTTGTCTCTGCACATTGAAGTCTTTGATACAAATAAAATAATTTAATTGATATCTGTCTTTTACAGAAAATGTTAAGATTTTTTATGTTGAGGATCGAACGTTAAAACGGCACATATCGATTGGGGTTTTATTGTGTACATTGACACCGGAAGTTCAATGCCGATTAGTCCATCGAAATCACGTGATCTGGCGGACGAAAATAACAAAATTTTGACGGAATGGAAATGATTCAAAACAACCGTATTAGACTACAATGCTAATTATTATTACAATATTTCTCATATCAATACAATCAATATGATTATTTACATGGGCTTGGTAGCTTAAGGAATGGTTATATTTGTAAGCACGTGTGAAATAGTGAGTGCGTCATATGTACCTTCGTCTTTAAATCTACGTTTGGTATGATTTTGTTTATGATTGAATGTAGAGCACGTTGATGACGGTATTTATTAGGTTAATTTACACGTTGGATGATAATAAATGTAATTATTATACCTCATATATTAATTACCATAAATAGATTAATTTGATTGGACAATGGGTAAAAATCAGAACACGTGATCACACAGGACAAAAATCATATTCCGTGAAATAAAAATCATATTCCACCACTTCGGAAGCCTCGCGGGTTTTCCCGCCAGAGTTATCGTTCTTTGACAGGAAAACGTCAGAGGCACTCGGAACACATCATTTGCAGGCAACCGTTACAATGTGGTTTTTAAATATCTGAGACAACGTTCAAATGGACTTAGAATATGTTTGCCAGCAGCATTTTACATATATGTGTTTCATTCGGTATAATAAAACATTTATAGCATGCGCGTATAGGCAATATGAAAATTTATATGAATATGATACTCTTGGGTGAATACATTTTCATATTTTCCTCACCAGCATGCAATAAATGTATAATATTTTACATTAAGAACAAACTCAACATGGCATTCATCGACAATTGCAGGTCTACACGTCTATTATAGATGACGATTCACACTCACTTTATGAGTATTTTTATTTGTGTGTTAGGGGTATCGATTTTGTCTCTTTCTACGATTTTTCTATTGGATTTTGGAGCTTTCCGACGGTGTGGTATTTTTTGCTTTTTATTTTATTTTTCATTCTTGTAAATTAAACAAAGAGCAATAAAAACCGACATTCAATTGCTAAATGTGTTTCCATTATGTAATCTTGGTACCATCCCTTGATATAGAAACATCTTAAATATACAATAACTAGCAATGGAACAGTGGGTAAGTCATCGGCTCAAACCTATAAAATGTTAACTTTCATTTTGATTTGTTTGTTTATTGCATGTTTTATTCAATGTATACAAAGTACCAAACCCTACTTAATTATTTTCCCGCTATATGACTCCATTTTTCAAGGACAATAAAGTTCGGGGAAAGGCGAAATGAACAAATATGACAATGGCCTTCTCCCAGTCGACTATCGTACCTTATATATCCCATGGTTAATTAATCTATATGATAAATAACATGACATTAAAGATAGGGGGCTGTATGTGTTTTATGATCGATGGTATAATTTTATTCATAGAAGTTTATCTACAATAGTTAAACATACATTTTGACGTCATATTTAGCGTGAAGATAAGGATTTATAATTATAACCAACATCTTTACAGGAGGAAATTTGTACATGGCAATCAACAGTTTACTGTTCTATGAATATTTAAAACATTTATGATTTTTCAATAATGATCTGAATTAGAGGTCTAAGATAGATAAAACTGTATGGAAGTTTTATTTGAGTTTTTGGTGCTAAGCTTGATACGATTTAGTTCTTTAGATTTTTACTCCCTCGACAGCATATGTAATCTAAACACAGGGTCAATCCGTTTATTATACAAAAAAATGGCATACAGAAACGAAATAACAATAATTATTGTTGACCACATGGACACCCACCATTACTGAGAGTGAGAGAACTAAGGAAATACATTGGAGATGAAAAATCTTCTTAATTCCTTATATTCCATGTTGTAATTCATATTATTTTTATTCTAAATTAAATAATCCTATTTATAAATTCTTCATATCCTTAATCCTTTTGGGTTTTTTTTTAGATTCCTTGAGGTTTGATAAAAACAAGATTCAGAAATCACTAAACTCATAAATCAATCAAAAAATGGAAGTACTATTTATACTACAATACCAAGTAAAGTTTGATGATACCTAATGTGAAATCAAAAGCCGTAGGAAGTTTTTAAAGAGATGGGACCAAAAGACAAACAATGGTCTGTAAACATTCACTGAAAACTACAAGATTGAGAAACACGAACAACAAAATACCAGGAGGTGGACTCATGTGGTCCTGAAAGGTAGGCTGTTCCTGCTCCACTAATGGCACCACCCGTTGTGTAGTTCTCGCTAAGATTCCGGTGACAAATCATGAATGAAGAATGGATGTGATTGTGATTACGACAAATGGAACATGTGCATTATGAAACGAAAGTTAAAATAGTGATGGTCAACGAGTCCACCAATATCAATAACACGAATAATTCCACCTTATATAAAAATGCTGGATTTTCATTGGATAAAAGCTATGCTATTTTTCCGCAAATATTATGATTTTCTCCAATTTTTCCTTCACCATGGTATTTTTTCCCCGCCATTTCAAGTGCCGTGACATTTTTCAGAAATACAACGGCAGGTGGGAAAATACCATGTCTAAAAATAGAGCGTGATTAAAAATAGTAGTATTTTACATTCCGATGCTCTCGGGATTTATCTTCAGGTAATGATAACCACATATTCGGTGGAATTATAGAAATATATCATGCTTGTAAGTGGTATTTGCCAAAAAATACTGGTTTCGAGACTAGACAAATATCCCTCGCCTGTCGGCGGCTCGGGAAATTTGTCCAGTCTCTCAACCAGTATTTTTTGGCAAATACCACTTACAAGCATGGTGTATTTCTATACAATCACCCATCACCTGAACTCACTGAACACAACACACACAAAAATGGCAGGGGAATTCGGAGAGTAACCGCCATATTGTATTTTATCACACGTTGCGTTGAATGGTGGTTTAGATGTATGACACGATTAATATCAGACTAAATGATAGTAAAATGTTATTGTCAAGAGAATCTAAATCAAAATATTTAAAAACAAATCACAAATGTATTAATTGGCCAGTGTGAATGTCCTGTCAGAAAATTAATAGATCTACATTTATTTAGCATATTGTCAAATTAACAAAAGGATTATTTTACTAATATTGTCACTCGGTGTATATAATATTGCACATTCAAGCTCGAACAATGTGATATATTACTGTACAAGAAAATAATAGTATAATAACAAAGCAATATATTAATCGGCAACATCTTGTTTGCCTGATTCGTGACTTGATTATGTATGTATATAATTGTTCATTGATGAAAGTGTATTCGTTACGATATAGTTTCATGATAAATGGTATACAATGAACTCCCATGATGTAATTAGTACGTAATACGATTTTGTTTGGGGTGGGGGAGTTGGCTGTCTTATATCACATATGTCATATATCATGACACGAAAGTCTGCATGACATGTACAGGTGACACAATATAACCAACGCCACCATACGTACAGGTAAAGCACGTGTAGGAACATATATCACAAAGTATATCAATATTACGACATGTACAGATAACACACGTGTAAGATTATTAATGGCAATATAACTAACCTTATGACACGACACACGTGTAGGATTGTAGATGAAAACATAACTACCATTATGACATGTACAGGTAACGCACGTGTAGGATTATAGATGGCAATATAACTAACCCTTATGACATGACACACGTGTAGGATTGTAGATGAAAATATAACTAACATTATGACATGTACAGGTAACACACGTGTAAGATTATTGATGGCAATATAACTAACCTTATGACACGCCACACGTGTAGGATTGTAGATGAAAATATAACAAACCTTATGACATGTACAGGTAACACACGTGAAGGATTATAGATGGCAATATACCTAACCTTTATGACACGACATACGTGTAGGATTGTAGATGAAAATATAACTAACCTTATGACATGTACAGGTAACTATGAGTGGCCGTTCATGTCATTGGCGCGATAATATACGCGTATAATATTATATACGGGTATATTATCAACATATACGCGTATTTTGCTAAAATATACGCGTTTATACTTTATTCGAATTTATTGGTTAAATACGCGTAATAACTAACCCTTATGACATGACACACGTGTAGGATTGTAGATGACAATATAACTAACCTTATGACATGTACAGATAACATACGTGTAAGATTATTGATGACAATATAGCTAACCCTTACAGGGGCGGATCCAGAATATCAAGTTAGGGGGGGCGCACTTAAAAAACATTTTTGGGGTATTTCGTGTGAAAAATCACGATTTTACGCCAAAAAATCATATTTTTTCCAATTGTAGATGACAATATAACTAACATTATGACATGTACTGGTAACACAAGTGTAGGATTATAAATGATAATATATCTAACCTTATGACATGTACAGGTATTATAGATGACAATATAACTAACCTTATGACATGTACAGGTAACACACGTGTAGGATTATAGATGACAATATAACTAACCTGATGACGACATGCACAGGTAACACACGTGTAGGATTGTAGATGGCAATATAACTAACCTTATGACATGTACAGGTAATACAGGTGTAGGATTATTGATGACAATATAACTAACCTTATGACATGTACAGGTAACACACGTGTATGATTATAGATGACAATATAACTAACCTGATGACGACATGTACAGGTAACACACGTGTAGGATTGTAGATGGCAATATAACTAACCTTATGACATGTACAGGTAACACAGGTGTAGGATTATTGATGACAATATCTAACCTTATGACATGTACAGGTAACACACGTATAGGATTATAGATGACAATATAACTAACCCTATGACATGTACAGGTAACACACGTGTAGGATTATAGATGACAAAATAACTAACCTGATGACATGTACAGGTAACACACGTATAGGATTATAGATGACAATATAACTAACATTATGACATGTACAGGTAACACGCGTGTAGGATTATAGATGACAATATAGCTAACCTTATGACAGGTACTGGTAACACACGCGTAGAATTATAGATGACAATATAACTAACCTTATGACATGTACAAGTAACACACGTGTGGGATTATAGATGACAATATAACCAACCTTATGACATGTACAGGTAACACACGTATAGGATTATAGATGACAGTATAACTAACCCTATGACATGTACAGGTAACACACGTGTAGGATTATAGATGACAATATAACTAACATTATGACATGTACAGGTAACATACGTGTAGGATTATAGATGACAATATAACTAACCTTATGACAGGTACAGGTAACACACGCGTAGAATTATAGATGACAATATAACTAACCTTATGACATGTACAAGTAACACACGTGTGGGATTATAGATGACAATATAACTAACCTTATGACATGTACAGGTAACACACGTATAGGATTATAGATGACAATATAACTAACCCTATGACATGTACAGGTAACACACGTGTAAGATTATAGATGACAATATAACTAACCTTATGACATGTACAGGTAACACTCGTGTAGGATTATAGATGATAATATAACTAACACTATAGCATGTACAGGTAACACACGTGTATAATTATAGATGACAATATAACTAACCTTATGACAGGTACAGGTAACACACGCGTAGAATTATAGATGACAATATAACTAACCTTATGACATGTACAAGTAACACACGTGTGGGATTATAGATGACAATATAACTAACCTTATGACATGTACAGGTAACACACGTATAGGATTATAGATGACAATATAACTAACCCTATGACATGTACAGGTAACACACGTGTAAGATTATAGATGACAATATAACTAACCTTATGACATGTACAGGTAACACTCGTGTAGGATTATAGATGATAATATAACTAACACTATAGCATGTACAGGTAACACACGTGTATAATTATAGATGACAATATAACTAACCTTATGATGGGTACAAGTAACACATGTGTAGGATTATAGATGACAATATAGCTAACCTGATGACATGTACAGGTAACACACGAGTAGGATTATAGATGATAATATAACTAACCTTATGACATGTACAGGTAACACACATTTAGGATTATAGATGACAATATAACTAACCTGATGACATGTACAGGTAACACACGAGTAGGATTATAGATGATAATATAACTAACCTTATGACATGTACAGGTAACACACATTTAGGATAATAGATGATAATATAACTAACCTGATGATATGTACAGGTAACACACGTGTAGGATTATAGATGATAATATAACTAACCTTATGACATGTACAGGTAACACACATTTAGGATTATAGGTGACACTATAACTAACCTTTCGACATGTACAGGTAACACACATTTAGGATTATAGATGATAATATAACTAACCTTATGACATGTACAGGTAACACATGTGTAGGATAATATCCCACAATATATCTTTTTATGAAAGTATCACTTATATTTAAAATCATGAATACAATATAGATAGAATCCCTACTTAAGCATTCCCCATTCTTCCATCCGCCTTTAATGCAAGCTTTTCTCTTGGTGAAATACATATAGCAGGTAGCTGAAGATTTGTTTTTCATATTTATAAAATGTATGTATAAAACGTTATAAAAAACCGAAGGGGCAATCAGGAATGGAAAATCTAGATACACAGGCACCGGGGCAATCAGGAATGGAAAATCTAGATACACAGGCACCGGGGCAATCAGGAATGGAAAATCTAGATACACAGGCACCGGGGCAATCAGGAATGGAAAATCTAGATACACAGGCACCGGGGCAATCAGGAATGGAAAATCTAGATACACAGGCACCGGGGCAATCAGGAATGGAAAATCTAGATACACAGGCACCGGGGCAATCAGGAATGGAAAATCTAGATACACAGGCACCGGGGCAATCAGGAATGGAAAATCTAGATACACAGGCACCGGGGCAATCAGGAATGGAAAATCTAGATACACAGGCACCGGGGCAATCAGGAATGGAAAATCTAGATACACAGGCACCGGGGCAATCAGGAATGGAAAATCTAGATACACAGGCACCGGGGCAATCAGGAATGGAAAATCTAGATACACAGGCACCGGGGCAATCAGGAATGGAAAATCTAGATACACAGGCACCGGGGCAATCAGGAATGGAAAATCTAGATACACAGGCACCGGGGCAATCAGGAATGGAAAATCTAGATACACAGGCACCGGGGCAATCAGGAATGGAAAATCCAGAGACACTGGAAAATTGGGCAACAACACACAGCACGAAGACATTCAAAACAAAAAGAAAAACACAACACAGGAAACTACAAATATGAGCAACACATGCCCCACCAGAAAACCGGGGTGAGCCAATGTGCTCTCGATGGGTAAGTTATTCGTGGTTTTTATAAGACACTCACCGTGTTACTCTTATAATCCGATACAATTCTTGTCGATGAGAGAGGAAAGAGAGAAATCTACAATAAAATGTAAAGACCTACTGTAACCAATAACAACGTATTACTCTCCTATAACAAGTCTAAATTAATCATATACAAAACAACGTATTACTCTCCTATAACAAGTCTAAATTAATCATATACAAAACAACGTATTACTCTCCTATAACAAGTCTAAATTAATCATATACAAAACAACGTATTACTCTCCTATAACAAGTCTAAATTAATCATATACAAAACAACGTAATACTCAAATACAATGAGTCCAAACTAATAAAGTAGTAAGTATTACTCACCTATAATGAGTCCATGCTATACTAGTCAGGTATTCTGAATGATAGACTTTGTATGAGTCTACATGTATATTCCACAGCTTAGAGTATTAATTTAGATATTCTCGATAACTTGGCTAAAGTAAAATGTCAGAAAATGGAAGTTATAGGATATCAAGCTTTTATTGAAAGCAATTTATTATACATAAGACATTAACTTGTAATCATATACAATTGTATGTATTGACCCAAACAGTCAAAATCCCATGTTGCTTAATTTTTTTTACAGATAACTCCTACGTTTATTAAAAAATGATGCCTGGTGTTTTTCAACTTCTAACTTATGAATTATTACTTAATTGTATATCAATCGTACTCTTTATAACGTTTAATGTGACGATTAAAATCATGATAATCTAAATATATGTGAGTGCAAAATCAAATCCAAATGATATAAGTCTATAAAACATGTTACCAATCATTAAATGCATGTGCGTTACATGGTTTACGCTTCAGGAGCACCCGAGTTCACCCCTGGTTTTAGTGGGGTTTTAACCCTAACCCTATTGTGTAACTCGATCTTTACATGGTTTACGCTTCAGGAGCACCCGAGTTCACCCCTGGTTTTAGTGGGGTTTTAACCCTAACCCTATTGTGTAACTCGATCTTTACATGGTTTACGCTTCAGGAGCACCCGAGTTCACCCCTGGTTTTAGTGGGGTTTTAACCCTAACCCTATTGTGTAACTCGATCTTTACATGGTTTACGCTTCAGGAGCACCCGAGTTCATCCCTGGTTTTAGTGGGGTTTTAACCCTAACCCTATTGTGTAACTCGATCTTTACATGGTTTACGCTTCAGGAGCACCCGAGTTCACCCCTGGTTTTAGTGGGGTTTTAACCCTAACCCTATTGTGTAACTCGATCTTTACATGGTTTACGCTTCAGGAGCACCCGAGTTCACCCCTGGATTTAGTGGGGTTTTAACCCTAACCCTATTGTGTAACTCGATCTTTACATGGTTTACGCTTCAGGAGCACTCGAGTTCACCCCTGGTTTTAGTTTTAACCCTAACCCTATTGTGTAACTCGATCTTTACATGGTTTACGCTTCAGGAGCACCCGAGTTCACCCCTGGTTTTAGTGGGGTTTTAACCCTAACCCTATTGTGTAACTCGATCTTTACATGGTTTACGCTTCAGGAGCACCCGAGTTCATCCCTGGTTTTAGTGGGGTTTTAACCCTAACCCTATTGTGTAACTCGATCTTTACATGGTTTACGCTTCAGGAGCACCCGAGTTCACCCCTGGTTTTAGTGGGGTTTTAACCCTAACCCTATTGTGTAACTCGATCTTTACATGGTTTACGCTTCAGGAGCACCCGAGTTCACCCCTGGTTTTAGTGGGGTTTTAACCCTAACCCTATTGTGTAACTCGATCTTTACATGGTTTACGCTTCAGGAGCACCCGAGTTCACCCCTGGTTTTAGTGGGGTTTTAACCCTAACCCTATTGTGTAACTCGATCTTTACATGGTTTACGCTTCAGGAGCACCCGAGTTCACCCCTGGTTTTAGTGGGGTTTTAACCCTAACCCTATTGTGTAACTCGATCTTTACATGGTTTACGCTTCAGGAGCACCCGAGTTCACCCCTGGTTTTAGTGGGGTTTTAACCCTAACCCTATTGTGTAACTCGATCTTTACATGGTTTACGCTTCAGGAGCACCCGAGTTCACCCCTGGTTTTAGTGGGGTTTTAACCCTAACCCTATTGTGTAACTCGATCTTTACATGGTTTACGCTTCAGGAGCACCCGAGTTCACCCCTGGTTTTAGTGGGGTTTTAACCCTAACCCTATTGTGTAACTCGATCTTTACATGGTTTACGCTTCAGGAGCACTCGAGTTCACCCCTGGTTTTAGTTTTAACCCTAACCCTATTGTGTAACTCGATCTTTACATGGTTTACGCTTCAGGAGCACTCGAGTTCACCCCTGGTTTTAGTTTTAACCCTAACCCTATTGTGTAACTCGATCTTTACATGGTTTACGCTTCAGGAGCACTCGAGTTCACCCCTGGTTTTAGTTTTAACCCTAACCCTATTGTGTAACTCGATCTTTACATGGTTTACGCTTCAGGAGCACTCGAGTTCACCCCTGGTTTTAGTTTTAACCCTAACCCTATTGTGTAACTCGATCTTTACATGGTTTACGCTTCAGGAGCACTCGAGTTCACCCCTGGTTTTAGTTTTAACCCTAACCCTATTGTGTAACTCGATCTTTACATGGTTTACGCTTCAGGAGCACCTCGAGTTCACCCCTGGTTTTAGTTTTAACCCTAACCCTATTGTGTAACTCGATCTTTACATGGTTTACGCTTCAGGAGCACTCGAGTTCACCCCTGGTTTTAGTTTTAACCCTAACCCTATTGTGTAACTCGATCTTTACATGGTTTACGCTTCAGGAGCACCCGAGTTCACCCCTGGTTTTAGTTTTAACCCTAACCCTATTGTGTAACTCGATCTTTACATGGTTTACGCTTCAGGAGCACTCGAGTTCACCCCTGGTTTTAGTTTTAACCCTAACCCTATTGTGTAACTCGATCTTTACATGGTTTACGCTTCAGGAGCACCCGAGTTCACCCCTGGTTTTAGTTTTAACCCTAACCCTATTGTGTAACTCGATCTTTACATGGTTTACGCTTCAGGAGCACTCGAGTTCACCCCTGGTTTTAGTTTTAACCCTAACCCTATTGTGTAACTCGATCTTTACATGGTTTACGCTTCAGGAGCACTCGAGTTCACCCCTGGTTTTAGTTTTAACCCTAACCCTATTGTGTAACTCGATCTTTACATGGTTTACGCTTCAGGAGCACTCGAGTTCACCCCTGGTTTTAGTTTTAACCCTAACCCTATTGTGTAACTCGATCTTTACATGGTTTACGCTTCAGGAGCACTCGAGTTCACCCCTGGTTTTAGTTTTAACCCTAACCCTATTGTGTAACTCGATCTTTACATGGTTTACGCTTCAGGAGCACTCGAGTTCACCCCTGGTTTTAGTTTTAACCCTAACCCTATTGTGTAACTCGATCTTTACATGGTTTACGCTTCAGGAGCACTCGAGTTCACCCCTGGTTTTAGTTTTAACCCTAACCCTATTGTGTAACTCGATCTTTACATGGTTTACGCTTCAGGAGCACTCGAGTTCACCCCTGGTTTTAGTTTTAACCCTAACCCTATTGTGTAACTCGATCTTTACATGGTTTACGCTTCAGGAGCACTCGAGTTCACCCCTGGTTTTAGTTTTAACCCTAACCCTATTGTGTAACTCGATCTTTACATGGTTTACGCTTCAGGAGCACTCGAGTTCACCCCTGGTTTTAGTTTTAACCCTAACCCTATTGTGTAACTCGATCTTTACATGGTTTACGCTTCAGGAGCACTCGAGTTCACCCCTGGTTTTAGTTTTAACCCTAACCCTATTGTGTAACTCGATCTTTACATGGTTTACGCTTCAGGAGCACTCGAGTTCACCCCTGGTTTTAGTTTTAACCCTAACCCTATTGTGTAACTCGATCTTTACATGGTTTACGCTTCAGGAGCACTCGAGTTCACCCCTGGTTTTAGTTTTAACCCTAACCCTATTGTGTAACTCGATCTTTACATGGTTTACGCTTCAGGAGCACTCGAGTTCACCCCTGGTTTTAGTTTTAACCCTAACCCTATTGTGTAACTCGATCTTTACATGGTTTACGCTTCAGGAGCACTCGAGTTCACCCCTGGTTTTAGTTTTAACCCTAACCCTATTGTGTAACTCGATCTTTACATGGTTTACGCTTCAGGAGCACTCGAGTTCACCCCTGGTTTTAGTTTTAACCCTAACCCTATTGTGTAACTCGATCTTTACATGGTTTACGCTTCAGGAGCACTCGAGTTCACCCCTGGTTTTAGTTTTAACCCTAACCCTATTGTGTAACTCGATCTTTACATGGTTTACGCTTCAGGAGCACTCGAGTTCACCCCTGGTTTTAGTTTTAACCCTAACCCTATTGTGTAACTCGATCTTTACATGGTTTACGCTTCAGGAGCACTCGAGTTCACCCCTGGTTTTAGTTTTAACCCTAACCCTATTGTGTAACTCGATCTTTACATGGTTTACGCTTCAGGAGCACTCGAGTTCACCCCTGGTTTTAGTTTTAACCCTAACCCTATTGTGTAACTCGATCTTTACATGGTTTACGCTTCAGGAGCACTCGAGTTCACCCCTGGTTTTAGTTTTAACCCTAACCCTATTGTGTAACTCGATCTTTACATGGTTTACGCTTCAGGAGCACTCGAGTTCACCCCTGGTTTTAGTTTTAACCCTAACCCTATTGTGTAACTCGATCTTTACATGGTTTACGCTTCAGGAGCACTCGAGTTCACCCCTGGTTTTAGTTTTAACCCTAACCCTATTGTGTAACTCGATCTTTACATGGTTTACGCTTCAGGAGCACTCGAGTTCACCCCTGGTTTTAGTTTTAACCCTAACCCTATTGTGTAACTCGATCTTTACATGGTTTACGCTTCAGGAGCACTCGAGTTCACCCCTGGTTTTAGTTTTAACCCTAACCCTATTGTGTAACTCGATCTTTACATGGTTTACGCTTCAGGAGCACTCGAGTTCACCCCTGGTTTTAGTTTTAACCCTAACCCTATTGTGTAACTCGATCTTTACATGGTTTACGCTTCAGGAGCACTCGAGTTCACCCCTGGTTTTAGTTTTAACCCTAACCCTATTGTGTAACTCGATCTTTACATGGTTTACGCTTCAGGAGCACTCGAGTTCACCCCTGGTTTTAGTTTTAACCCTAACCCTATTGTGTAACTCGATCTTTACATGGTTTACGCTTCAGGAGCACTCGAGTTCACCCCTGGTTTTAGTTTTAACCCTAACCCTATTGTGTAACTCGATCTTTACATGGTTTACGCTTCAGGAGCACTCGAGTTCACCCCTGGTTTTAGTTTTAACCCTAACCCTATTGTGTAACTCGATCTTTACATGGTTTACGCTTCAGGAGCACTCGAGTTCACCCCTGGTTTTAGTTTTAACCCTAACCCTATTGTGTAACTCGATCTTTACATGGTTTACGCTTCAGGAGCACTCGAGTTCACCCCTGGTTTTAGTTTTAACCCTAACCCTATTGTGTAACTCGATCTTTACATGGTTTACGCTTCAGGAGCACTCGAGTTCACCCCTGGTTTTAGTTTTAACCCTAACCCTATTGTGTAACTCGATCTTTACATGGTTTACGCTTCAGGAGCACTCGAGTTCACCCCTGGTTTTAGTTTTAACCCTAACCCTATTGTGTAACTCGATCTTTACATGGTTTACGCTTCAGGAGCACTCGAGTTCACCCCTGGTTTTAGTTTTAACCCTAACCCTATTGTGTAACTCGATCTTTACATGGTTTACGCTTCAGGAGCACTCGAGTTCACCCCTGGTTTTAGTTTTAACCCTAACCCTATTGTGTAACTCGATCTTTACATGGTTTACGCTTCAGGAGCACTCGAGTTCACCCCTGGTTTTAGTTTTAACCCTAACCCTATTGTGTAACTCGATCTTTACATGGTTTACGCTTCAGGAGCACTCGAGTTCACCCCTGGTTTTAGTTTTAACCCTAACCCTATTGTGTAACTCGATCTTTACATGGTTTACGCTTCAGGAGCACTCGAGTTCACCCCTGGTTTTAGTTTTAACCCTAACCCTATTGTGTAACTCGATCTTTACATGGTTTACGCTTCAGGAGCACTCGAGTTCACCCCTGGTTTTAGTTTTAACCCTAACCCTATTGTGTAACTCGATCTTTACATGGTTTACGCTTCAGGAGCACTCGAGTTCACCCCTGGTTTTAGTTTTAACCCTAACCCTATTGTGTAACTCGATCTTTACATGGTTTACGCTTCAGGAGCACTCGAGTTCACCCCTGGTTTTAGTTTTAACCCTAACCCTATTGTGTAACTCGATCTTTACATGGTTTACGCTTCAGGAGCACTCGAGTTCACCCCTGGTTTTAGTTTTAACCCTAACCCTATTGTGTAACTCGATCTTTACATGGTTTACGCTTCAGGAGCACTCGAGTTCACCCCTGGTTTTAGTTTTAACCCTAACCCTATTGTGTAACTCGATCTTTACATGGTTTACGCTTCAGGAGCACTCGAGTTCACCCCTGGTTTTAGTTTTAACCCTAACCCTATTGTGTAACTCGATCTTTACATGGTTTACGCTTCAGGAGCACTCGAGTTCACCCCTGGTTTTAGTTTTAACCCTAACCCTATTGTGTAACTCGATCTTTACATGGTTTACGCTTCAGGAGCACTCGAGTTCACCCCTGGTTTTAGTTTTAACCCTAACCCTATTGTGTAACTCGATCTTTACATGGTTTACGCTTCAGGAGCACTCGAGTTCACCCCTGGTTTTAGTTTTAACCCTAACCCTATTGTGTAACTCGATCTTTACATGGTTTACGCTTCAGGAGCACTCGAGTTCACCCCTGGTTTTAGTTTTAACCCTAACCCTATTGTGTAACTCGATCTTTACATGGTTTACGCTTCAGGAGCACTCGAGTTCACCCCTGGTTTTAGTTTTAACCCTAACCCTATTGTGTAACTCGATCTTTACATGGTTTACGCTTCAGGAGCACTCGAGTTCACCCCTGGTTTTAGTTTTAACCCTAACCCTATTGTGTAACTCGATCTTTACATGGTTTACGCTTCAGGAGCACTCGAGTTCACCCCTGGTTTTAGTTTTAACCCTAACCCTATTGTGTAACTCCATCTTTACATGGTTTACGCTTCAGGAGCACTCGAGTTCACCCCTGGTTTTAGTTTTAACCCTAACCCTATTGTGTAACTCCATCTTTAGTTTTACGTGTATTGTTTTGTAGATCGTTGTTTCTCATTTTGTGCTTTTTTTTCTTTTTTCTTTTTTTTTGGCCATTGTATTGTCTGTCCTCCTATTTACAGATTCTGACTACCCCTTTCGGTGTCTTCAGACTCTTCTTACGTGTAATCCTTGTAAAGCGGGTGTATCGTCTGTGATTTTCTCATAATCCTCTATGATAGAATAAGTCTGTAAATATATCCAGTTAATCTGGTCTAAACCGAGTCTTCTTGGGACCAACTTTTGTACTCGGAATGAAAATAAGGTTTACTGTAGTAAAATCACATAAATGGGGTAAAATATTTGTTTATTTTACTTGGCGCTAAATATTTTTACTGCAGTAAAAAATATTCAGTTATGAGTAAGATGGCCAACTATATCCGATGACCATTGACCTATAATGATAGAAGAATTATCACTTGTTTCTTGCCTGCATGCATGCAGTTCTCTGATATTATTACAAAATTAATGCTCCTTTATCTGCACATAAAACTGTTGTATTAAAGGTCATAAACAACAATTGCAGACTGCCTCATATAGTATTCACATATACAGCAGCCCCATGGGAAATTAATGGCCATAATTTCATAAATTAATTAATCTGGGACTTCCGTATATCAAAATAACGTTATTGTTGAAAACTCTGTCAATATATATACCATTGACCAATGGCTTAATGCCGATAATAATTTAGGACATCAGGATATGCATGTTTAATATTCAATATTAAATAATTACGTTATAGGTTCATTTAATTTCGAAACCCTCAGATGATTGGTCAAAAAGTTGACACGTGACTTCCGATAGCAACTTCACCAGTCAGTGAAGCGCACAACTATTCAACCACACCCACTCCCGGAAATTATTTTTGAAGTCGAATAACCACGCGCAATAACAACATGTAGAATACCTAAAGATTGCAATAATACCGAAATACATTTTTTATATGAAACACTACATCGCACTTCATACAAAATGTACTTTTAATAATAGTCAACGCTTTTAGACGCCAATAAAACTACAGAAGATTCTATTCAATTATTCCATAATTTGGCAGACTGAATTCCTACTCGGACTGAAAGAGTTCCGCCGTGTTACTGGTAAAAATCATACAAATGTATAAATTGGTCTTGTAGTTCAAATAATGGACATTTCAATTCTATATTATACAGCATGTTATAAATGATAACCACTGGAAGCTGTCTTCTCTATCAATTACTAGATCTTTAGTTTTATGTGTAATGTTTGTAGATGGTTGTTTGTCCTTTTGTTCTTTTTCTTTTGGCCATTATGTTGTTGTCTGTCCTTCGAGTTACGGATTATGATTACCCCTTTCGTCAAACTCTTCTTATGAGACCTATGAATAGTTTTAACCTTTTTTTAATTGTCATGTACAACCTCTGACATAATGTTCAACTTGGTGGAGACGGTTAGTATTTAGTAGATGTAACTACCACAATAACCAACACATTCAGTGGCCAATCCATCCTTGCAAATAGTCAAAGCATATTCATGTGAACCAACCATTCATTTTTTATACCCTTCATATATATTTACACGAAACCTTTTTTATAACTGTTCTGGCATACGTTAAGATGTAGGTCTTATGTATGCCTGTTATATGTTGAATTTAACTCGTATGACCTGTGTATAACTGTTAAACATTGAGTTTCACATTTTGGCCTTATGTATAACTGTTATGCGTTGGGTTTAACACGTAGGTTTTACGTATAACTGTTAATCGCTAAGTTTAATATATAGCCTTACGTATAATTGTTAATCGCTAAGTTTACTATATACCCTTACGTATAACTGTTAATCGCTAAGTTTAATATATAGCCTTACGTATAACTGTTAATCGCTAAGTTTAATATATAGCCTTACGTATAACTGTTAATCGCTAAGTTTAATATATAGCCTTACGTATAACTGTTAATCGCTAAGTTTAATATATAGCCTTACGTATAACTGTTAATCGCTAAGTTTAATATATAGCCTTACGTATAACTGTTAATCGCTAAGTTTAATATATAGCCTTACGTATAACTGTTAATCGCTAAGTTTACTATATAGCCTTACGTATAACTGTTAATCGCTAAGTTTAATATATAGCCTTACGTATAACTGTTAATCGCTAAGTTTACTATATAGCCTTACGTATAACTGTTAATCGCTAAGTTTACTATATAGCCTTACGTATAACTGTTAATCGCTAAGTTTACTATATAGCCTTACGTATAACTGTTAATCGCTAAGTTTACTATATAGCCTTACGTATAACTGTTAATCGCTAAGTTTAATATATAGCCTTACGTATAACTGTTAATCGCTAAGTTTAATATATAGCCTTACGTATAACTGTTAATCGCTAAGTTTAATATATAGCCTTACGTATAACTGTTAATCGCTAAGTTTAATATATAGCCTTACGTATAACTGTTAATCGCTAAGTTTAATATATAGCCTTACGTATAACTGTTAATCGCTAAGTTTAATATATAGCCTTACGTATAACTGTTAATCGCTAAGTTTAATATATAGCCTTACGTATAACTGTTAATCGCTAAGTTTAATATATAGCCTTACGTATAACTGTTAATCGCTAAGTTTAATATATAGCCTTACGTATAACTGTTAATCGCTAAGTTTAATATATAGCCTTACGTATAACTGTTAATCGCTAAGTTTAATATATAGCCTTACGTATAACTGTTAATCGCTAAGTTTAATATATAGCCTTACGTATAACTGTTAATCGCTAAGTTTAATATATAGCCTTACGTATAACTGTTAATCGCTAAGTTTAATATATAGCCTTACGTATAACTGTTAATCGCTAAGTTTACTATATAGCCTTACGTATAACTGTTAATCGCTAAGTTTACTATATAGCCTTACGTATAACTGTTAATCGCTAAGTTTACTATATAGCCTTACGTATAACTGTTAATCGCTAAGTTTACTATATAGCCTTACGTATAACTGTTAATCGCTAAGTTTACTATATAGCCTTACGTATAACTGTTAATCGCTAAGTTTACTATATAGCCTTACGTATAACTGTTAATCGCTAAGTTTACTATATAGCCTTACGTATAACTGTTAATCGCTAAGTTTACTATATAGCCTTACGTATAACTGTTAATCGCTAAGTTTAATATATAGCCTTACGTATAACTGTTAATCGCTAAGTTTACTATATAGCCTTACGTATAACTGTTAATCGCTAAGTTTACTATATAGCCTTACGTATAACTGTTAATCGCTAAGTTTACTATATAGCCTTACGTATAACTGTTAATCGCTAAGTTTAATATATAGCCTTACGTATAACTGTTAATCGCTAAGTTTAATATATAGCCTTACGTATAACTGTTAATCGCTAAGTTTAATATATAGCCTTACGTATAACTGTTAATCGCTAAGTTTAATATATAGCCTTACGTATAACTGTTAATCGCTAAGTTTAATATATAGCCTTACGTATAACTGTTAATCGCTAAGTTTAATATATAGCCTTACGTATAACTGTTAATCGCTAAGTTTAATATATAGCCTTACGTATAACTGTTAATCGCTAAGTTTAATATATAGCCTTACGTATAACTGTTAATCGCTAAGTTTAATATATAGCCTTACGTATAACTGTTAATCGCTAAGTTTAATATATAGCCTTACGTATAACTGTTAATCGCTAAGTTTAATATATAGCCTTACGTATAACTGTTAATCGCTAAGTTTAATATATAGCCTTACGTATAACTGTTAAGCTCTGAGTTTAACGCGTAGGCCATGGACGTAGCTGTTAATCGTTGAGCTTAACACTTAGGACTAACGTGCAAGTGTTAAGCGTTGCGTTTTAATGCGTAGGCCTTGTGTATACCTGTTAGCCGTTTGGATTAACACGTAGGTCTTATGTGTAACTATTGAGCATTGAGTTTAACACTTAGGCCTTTTGTATATCTGTTAAACGTTGAATCATTATTTTCTATGTTGGTGCAATAGACAACAAAGTTGTTTTCAAAGTAATGTTGTCTACATCAGTACAGAAATATGTGCTTGATGTTCAGAAAAAAAACGTATATCTCATTTGAATTATCAAGGGTTTCTTTCACTTTATATATAATCTTATAGACAGCCATATTTGATGACATAACAAAATTATTCCACGACTGGTTAGTTTCCACTACTATAATTAAATAGGAAATGTTGATGCCATTTTAGTACAGCTACCATAATGTAATATAGCTATCGTTAATGGACTAAGCCATACATCAACACGTGAATTAATTCAAACAAAGATCTGTTTAACATCAATAGAGAGGGAATAGATGTTCTGGAAGTGTAATCCATGGTGCATTTTGACCATCATCCCAGTGATAAAGTCTCCTGTAAGACATAGTGAAATTCGCCCATCGTCCCAGTGAGAACATCTTCTGTAAGACATGGTGATATTCGTCCATCGTCCCAGTGAGCAAGTCTTCTGAAAGACATGGTGATATTCGTCCATCGTCCCAGTGAAAAAGTCTTCTATAAGACATGGTGATATTCGTTCATCGTCCCAGTGAGAAGGTCTTCTGTAAGACATGGTGATATTCGTCCATCGTCCCATTGAGTAAGTCTTGTCTAAGATATGGTGATATTCGTCCATCATCCCAGTGAGTAAGTCTTGTGTAAGACATGGTGACATTCGTCCATCGTGCCAGTGAGTAAGTCTTGTGTAAGACATGGTGATATTCGTCCATCGTCCCATTGAGTAAGTCTTGTCTAAGATATGGTGATATTCGTCCATCATCCCAGTGAGTATGTCTTGTGTAAGACATGGTGATATTCGTCCATCGTGCCAGTGAGTAAGTCTTGTGTAAGACATGGTGATATTCGTCCATCGTCCCAGTGAGTAAGTCTTCTGTAAGACATGGTCAATTTCGTCCACCGTCCCAGTGAGTAAGATTTCTGTAAGACATGGTGAAATTCGACCATCATCCCAGTGAGTAAGTCTTGTGTAAGACATGATGAAATTCGTCCACCGTCCCAATGAGTAAGTCTTCTGTAAGACATGGTGAAATTCGACCATTGTCCCAGTGAGTAAGTCTTGTGTAAGACATGGTGACATTCGTCCATCGTCCCAGTGAGTAAGTCTTGTGTAAGAAATGGTGATATTCGTCCATCGTCCCGGTGAGAAAGTCTTCTGTAAGACATGGTGAAATTCGTCCATCATCCCTGTGAGTAAGTCTTGTGTAAGACATGGTGACATTCCTTTATCGCCCCAGTGAGTAAGTCTTGTGTAAGACATGGTGTTATTCGTCCATCGTCCCAGTGAGTAAGTCTTGTGTAAGAAATTGTGATATTCGTCCATCGTTCCAGTGAGAAAGTCTTCTGTAAGACATTGTGATATTCGACCATCATCCCAGTGAGCAAGTCTTGTGTAAGACATGGTGATATTCGTCCATCGTCCCAGTGAGTAAGTCTTCTGTAACACATGGTGAGATTCGACCATCATGCCAGTGAGAAAGTCTTCTGTAAGACATGGTGAAATTCATCCGTCATCCAAGTGAGCAAGTCTTCTGTAAGACATGGTGAAATTTGACTATCATCCCAGAGAGCAAGTCTTGTGTAAGACATGGTGACATTCGTCCACCGTCCCAGTGAGTAAGTCTTCTGTCAGACATGGTGAAATTCGTCCATCATCCCAGTGAGTAATTCATTCTTCTGTAAGACATGGCGAAATTCGTCTATCGTCCCAGTGAGAAAGTCTTCTGTAAGACATGGTGACATTCGACCATCATCCCAGTGATAAAGTCTACTGTAAGACATGGTGAAATTCGTCCATTGTCCCAGTGAGTAAGTCAGTCTTCTGTAAGACATGGTGAAATTCGTCCATCGTCCCTGTGACAGTCTTCTGTAAAACATGGTAACATTCGTCCATCGTCCCAGTGAGTAAGTCTTCTGTAACACATGGTGAAATTCGACCATCATCCCAGTGAGTAAGTCTTCTGTAAGACATGGTGTAATTCGGCCATCGTCCCAGTGTGTAAGTTGTGTAAGACATGGTGAAATTCGTCCGTCATCCCAGTGAGCAAGTCTTCTGTAAGACATGGTGAAATTTGACTATCATCCCAGTGAGCAAGTCTTGTGTAAGACATGGTGACATTCGTCCACCGTCCCAGTGAGTAAGTCTTCTGTAAGACATGGTGAAATTCGTACATCATCCCAGTGAGTAATTCATTCTTCTGTAAGACATGGTGAAATTCGTCCATCATCCCAGTGAGAAAGTCTTCTGTAAGACATGGTGACATTCGACCATCATCCCAGTGAGAAAGTCTACTGTAAGACATGGTGAAATTCGTCCATTGTCCCAGTGAGTAAGTCAGTCTTCTGTAAGACATGGTGAAATTCGTCCATCGTCCCTGTGAGAGTCTTCTGTAAGACATGGTGACATTCGTCCATCGTCCCAGTGAGTAAGTCTTCTGTAACACATGGTGAAATTCGACCATCATCCCAGTGAGTAAGTCTTCTGTAAGACATGGTGAAATTCGACCATCGTCCCAGTGTGTAAGTTGTGTAAGACATGGTGAAATTCGTCCGTCATCCCATTGAGCAAGTCTTCTGTAAGACATGGTGAAATTTGGCTATCATCTCAGTGAGCAAGTCTTGTGTAAGACATGGTGACATTCGTCCACCGTCCCAGTGAGTAAGTCTTCTGTAAGACATGGTGAAATTCGTCCATCATCCCAGTGAGTAATTCATTCTTCTGTAAGACATGGTGAAATTCGTTCATCGTCCCAGTGAGAAAGTCTTCTGTAAGACATGGTGACATTCGACCATCATCCCAGTGAGAAAGTCTTCTGTAAGACATGGTGAAATTCGTCCATCGTCCCTGTGAGAAAGTCTTCTATAAGACATGGTGACATTCGACCATCATCCCAGTGAGAAAGTCTTCTGTACGATATGGTGAAATCCGTCCATCGTCCCAGTGAGAGTCTTCTGTAAGACATGGTGACATTCGTCCATCGTCCCAGTGAGTAAGTCTTCTGTAAGACATGGTGAAATTCTTCCATCCTCCCAGTGAGAAAGTCTTCTGTAAGACATGGTGACATTCGTCCATCGTCCTAGTGAGTAAGTCTTCTGTAAGACATGGTGAAATTCTTCCATCGTCTCAGTTAGTAAGTCTTCTGTAAGACATGGTGACATTCGACCATCATCCCAGTGAGAACGTCTTCTGTAAGACATGGTGGCATTCGTTCATCGTCTCAGTGAGTAAGTTTTCTGTAAGACATGGTGATATTCGTCCATTGTCCCAGTGAGTAAGTCAGTCTTCTGTAAGACATGGTGAAATTCGTCCATCGCCCCAGTGTGTAAATCTTGTGTAAGACATGGTGAAAGTCGTCCATCGTCCCAGTGAGCAAGTCTTCTGTAAGACATGGTGAAATTTGACTATCATCTCAGTGAGCAAGTCTTGTGTAAGACATGGTGACATTCATCCATCGTCCCAGTGAGTAAGTGTTCTGTAAGATATGGTGAAATTCGTCCATCATGCCAGTGAGTAAGTCAGCCTTCTGTAAGACATGGTGAAATTCGTCCATCGTCCCAGTGAGAAAGTCTTCTGTAAGACATGGTGACATTCGACCATCATCCCAGTGAGAAAGTCATCTGTAAGACATGGTGAAATTCGTCCTTTGTCCCAGTGAGTAAGTCAGTCTTCTGTAAGACATGGAGAAATTCGTCCATCGTCCCTGTGAGATCTTCTGTAAGACATGGTGATATTCGTCCATCTTCCCATTGAATAAGTCTTGTCTAAGATATGGTGATATTCGTCCATCATCCCAGTGAGTAAGTCTTGTGTAAGACATGGTGATATTCGTCCATCGTGCCAGTGAGTAAGTCTTGCGTAAGACATGGTGAAATTCGTCCATCGTCCCAGTGAGTAAGTCTTCTGTAAGACATGGTCAATTTCGTCCACCGTCCCACTGAGTAAGTTTTCTGTAAGACATGGTGAAATTCGACCATCATCCCAGTGAGTAAGTCTTGTGTAAGACATGATGAAATTCGTCCACTGTCCCAATGAGTAAGTCTTCTGTAAGACATGGTGCAATTCGACCATTGTCCCAGTGAGTAAGTCTTGTGTAAGATATGGTGACATTCGTCCATCGTCCCAGTGAGTAAGTCTTGTGTAAGAAATGGTGATATTCGTCCATCGTCCCGGTGAGAAAGTCTTGTGTAAGACATGGTGAAATTCGTCCATCATCCCAGTGAATAAGTCTTGTGTAAGACATGGTGACATTCCTTTATCGCCCCAGTGAGTAAGTCTTATGTAAGACATGGTGTTATTCGTCAATCGTCCCAGTGAGTAAGTCTTGTGTAAGAAATTGTGATATTCGTCCATCGTTCCAGTGAGAAAGTCTTCTGTAAGACATTGTGATATTCGACCATCATGCCAGTGAGAACGTCTTCTGTAAGACATGGTGAAATTCATCCGTCATCCCAGTGAGCAAGTCTTCTGTAAGACATGGTGAAATTTGACTATCATCCCAGTGAGCAAGTCTTGTGTAAGACATGGTGACATTCGTCCACCGTCCCAGTGAGTAAGTCTTCTGTCAGACATGGTGAAATTCGTCCTTCATCCCAGTGAGTAATTCATTGTTCTGTAAGACATGGTGAAATTCGTCTATCGTCCCAGTGAGAAAGTCTTCTGTAAGACATGGTGACATTCGACCATCATCCCAGTGAGAAAGTCTACTGTAAGACATGGTGAAACTCGTCCATTGTCCCAGTGAGTAAGTCAGTCTTCTGTAAGACATGGTGAAATTCGGCCATCGTCCCTGTGAGAGTCTTCTGTAAGACATGGTGACATTCGTCCATCGTCCCAGTGAGTAAGTCTTCTGTAACACATGGTGCAATTCGACCATCATCCCAGTGAGTAAGTCTTCTGTAAGACATGGTGAAATTCGACCATCGTCCCAGTTTGTAAGTTGTGTAAGACATGGTGAAATTCGTCCGTCATCCCAGTGAGCAAGTCTTCTGTAAGACATGGTGAAATTTGACTATCATCCCAGTGAGCAAGTCTTGTGTAAGACATGGTGAAATTCGGCCATCGTCCCTGTGAGAGTCTTCTGTAAGACATGGTGACATTCGTCCATCGTCCCAGTGAGTAAGTCTTCTGTAACACATGGTGCAATTCGACCATCATCCCAGTGAGTAAGTCTTCTGTAAGACATGGTGAAATTTGACTATCATCCCAGTGAGCAAGTCTTGTGTAAGACATGGTGACATTCGTCCACCGTCCCAGTGAGTAAGTCTTCTGTAAGACATGGTGAAATTCGTCCATCATCCCAGTGAGTAATTCATTCTTCTGTAAGACATGGTGAAATTCGTCCATCGTCCCAGTGAGAAAGTCTTTTGTAAGACATGGTGACATTCGACCATCATCCCAGTGAGAAAGCCTTCTGTAAGACATGGTGAAATTCTTCTATCCTCCCAGTGAGAAAGTCTTCTGTAAGACATGGTGACATTCATCCATCGTCCTAGTGAGTAAGTCTTCTGTAAGACATGGTGATATTCTTCCATCGTCTCAGTTAGTAAGTCTTCTGTAAGACATGGTGACATTCGTCCATCGTCCCAGTGAGTAAGTCTTCTGTAAGACATGGTGAAATTCTTCCATTGTCCCAGTAAGAAAGTCTCCTGCAAGACATGGTGAAATTCGTCCATCGTCCCAGTGAGAAAGTCTTCTGTAAGACATGATGATATTCGTCCATCGTCCCAGTGAGAGAGTCTTCTGTAAGACATTGTGACATTCGACCATCATCCCAGTGAGAAAGTCTTCTGTAAGACATGGTGAAATTCATCTATTGTCCCAGTGATTAAGTCAGTCTTCTGTAAGACATGGTGAAATTCGTCCATCATCCCAGTGAGTAATTCATTCTTCTGTAAGACATGGTGACATTCGTCCATCGTCCCAGTGAGTAAGTATTCTGTAAGACATGGTGAAATTCTTTCATCCTCCCAGTGAGAAAGTCTTCTGTAAGACATGGTGACATTCGTCCATCGTCCTAGTGAGTAAGTCTTCTGTAAGACATGGTGAAATCCGTCCATCGTCTCAGTTAGTAAGTCTTCTGTAAGACATGGTGACATTCGTCCATCGTCCCAGTGAGTAAGTCTTCTGTAAGACATGGTGAAATTCTTCCATTGTCCCAGTAAGAAAGTCTTCTGCAAGACATGGTGAAATTCGTCCATCGTCCCAGTGAGAAAGTCTTCTGTAAGACATGATGATATTCGTCCATCGTCCCAGTGAGAAAGTCTTCTGAAAGACATGATGATATTCGTCCATCGTCCCAGTAGGAAAGTCTTCTGTAAGACATGGTGATATTCGTTCATCGTCCCAGTGAGAAAGTCTTCTGCAAGACATGGTGATATTCGTCCATCGTCCCATTGAGTAAGTCTTGTGTAAGACATGGTGATATTCGTCTATCATCCCAGTGAGTAAGTCTTGTGTAAGACATGGTGAAATTCATCCATCATCCCAGTGAGTAATTCATTCTTCTGTAAGACATGGTGAAATTCGTCCATCGTCCCAGTGAGAAAGTCTTCTGTAAGACATGGTGACATTCGACCATCATCCTAGTGAGAAAGTCATCTGTAAGACATGGTGAAATTCGTCCTTTGTCCCTGTGAGTAAGTCAGTCTTCTGTAAGACATGGAGAAATTCGTCCATCGTCCCTGTGAGATCTTCTGTAAGACATGGTGATATTCGTCCATCGTCCCAGTGAGTAAGTCTTCTGTAAGACATGGTGACATTCGACCATCATCCCAGTGAGAAAGCCTTCTGTAAGACATGGTGAGCTTCGTCCATTGTCCTAGTGAGTAAGTCAGTCTTCTGTAAGACATGGTGAAATTCGTCCATCGTCCCTGTGAGAAAGTCTTCTATAAGACATGGTGACATTCGACCATCATCCCAGTGAAAAAGTCTTCTGTACGATATGGTGAAATCCGTCCATCGTCCCAGTGAGAGTCTTCTGTAAGACATGGTGACATTCGTCCATCGTCCCAGTGAGTAAGTCTTCTGTAAGACATGGTAAAATTCTTCCATCCTCCCAGTGAGAGTCTTCTGTTAGACATGGTGACATTCGTCCATCGTCCCAGTGAGTAAGTCTTCTGTAAGACATGGTGAAATTCTTCCATCCTCCCAGTGAGAAAGTCTTCTGTAAGACATGGTGACATTCGTCCATCGTCCCAGTGAGTAAGTCTTCTGTAAGACATGGTGAAATTCTTCCATTGTCCCAGTAAGAAAATCTTCTGCAAGACATGGTGAAATTCGTCCATCGTCCCAGTGAGAAAGTCTTCTGTAAGACATGATGATATTCGTCCATCGTCCCAGTGAGAAAGTCTTCTGAAAGACATGGTGATATTCGTCCATCGTCCCAGTGAGAAAGTCTTCTGTAAGACATGGTGATATTCGTCCATCATCCCAGTGAGTAAGTCTTGTGTAAGACATGGTGAAATTCATCCATCACCCCAGTGAGTAATTCATTCTTCTGTAAGACATGGTGAAATTCGTCCATCGTCCCAGTGAGAAAGTCTTCTGTAAGACATTGTGACATTCGATCATCATCCCAGTGAGAAAGTCTTCTGTAAAACATGGTGAAATTCATCCATTGTCCCAGTGATTAAGTCAGTCTTCTGTAAGATATGGTGAAATTCGTTCATCGTCCCTGTGAGAGTCTTCTGTAAGACATGGTGATATTCGTCCATCGCCCCAGTGAGTAAGTCTTGTGTAAGACATGGTGAAATTCGTCCATCGTCCCAGTGAGCAAGTCTTCTGTAAGACATGGTGAAATTTGACTATCATCCCAGTGAGCAAGTCTTGTGTAAGACATGGTGACATTCATCCGTCGTCCCAGTGAGTAAGTGTTCTGTAAGACATGGTGAAATTCGTCCATCATCCCAGTGAGTAAGTCAGCCTTCTGTAAGACATGGTGAAATTCGTCCATCGTCCCAGTGAGAAAGTCTTCTGTAAGACATGGTGACATTCGACCATCATCCCAGTGAGAAAGTCTTCTGTAAGACATGGTGAAATTCGTCCATTGTCCCAGTGAGTAAGTCAGTCTTCTGTAAGACATGGTGAAACTCGTCCATCGTCCCTGTGAGTGTCTTCTGTAAGACATGGTGATATTCTTCCATCGTCCCAGTCAGTAAGTCTTCTGTAAGACATGGTGACATTCGACCATCATCCCAGTCAGAACGTCTTCTGTAAGACATGGTGGCATTCGTTCATCGTCTCAGTGAGTAAGTTTTCTGTAAGACATGGTGAGCTTCGTCCATTGTCCCAGTGGGTAAGTCAGTCTTCTGTAAGACATGGTGAAATTCGTCCATCGCCCCAGTGTGTAAATCTTGTGTAATACATGGTGAAAGTCGTCCATCGTCCCAGTGAGCAAGTCTTCTGTAAGACATGGTGAAATTTGACTATCATCTCAGTGAGCAAGTCTTCTGTAAGACATGGTGACATTCGTCCATCGTCCCAGTGAGTAAGTCTTCTGTAAGACATGGTGAAATTCGTCCATCATCCCAGTGAGTAAGTCAGCCTTCTGTAAGACATGGTGAAATTCGTCCATCGTCCCAGTGAGAAAGTCTACTGTAAGACATGGTGAAATTCGTCCATTGTCCCAGTGAGTAAGTCAGTCTTCTGTAAGACATGGAGAAATTCGTCCATCGTCCCTGTGAGATCTTCTGTAAGACATGGTGATATTCGTCCATCGTCCCAGTCAGTAAGTCTTCTGTAAGACATGGTGACATTCGACCATCATCCCAGTGAGAAAGTCTTCTGTAAGACATGGTGGCATTCGTCCATCGTCTCAGTGAGTAAGTCTTCTGTAAGACATGGTGAGCTTCGTCCATTGTCCCAGTGAGTAAGTCAGTCTTCTGTAAGACATGGTGAAATTCGTTCATCGTCCCTGTGAGAGTCTTCTGTAAGACAGGGTGATATTCGTCCATCGCCCCAGTGAGTAAATCTTGTATAAGACATGGTGAAAGTCGTCCATCGTCCCAGTGAGCAAGTCTTCTGTAAGACATGGTGAAATTTGACTATCATCTCAGTGAGCAAGTCTTCTGTAAGACATGGTGAAATTCGTCCATCATCGCAGTGAGTAAGTCAGCCTTCTGTAAGACATGGTGGAATTCGTCCATCGTCCCAGTGAGAAAGTCTTCTGTAAGACATGGTGACATTCGACCATTATCCCAGTGAGAAAGTCTTCTGTAATACATGGTGAAATTCGTCCATTGTCCCAGTGAGTAAGTCAGTCTTCTGTAAGTCATGGTGAAATTCGTCCATCGTCCCTGTGAGAGTCCTTTATAAGACATGGTGATATTCGTCAATCGTCCTAGTGAGTAAGTCTTCTGTAAGACATGGTGACATTCGTCCATCGTCCCAGTGAGTAAGTCTTCTGTAAGACATGGTGACATTCTTCCATCGTCTCAGTGAGTAAGTCTTCTGTAAGACATGGTGACATTCTTCCATCGTCTCAGTCAGTAAGTCGTCTGTAAGACATGGTGACATTCGACCATCATCCCAGTGAGAAAGTCTTCTGTAAGACATGGTGAAATTCGTCCATTGTCCCAGTGAGTAAGTCACTCTTCTGTAAGTCATGGTGAAATTCGTCCATCGTCCCTGTGAGAGTCCTCTATAAGACATGGTGATATTCGTTAATCGTCCCAGTGAGAAAGTCTTCTGTAAGACATGGTAACATTCTTCCATCGTCTCAGTGAGTAAGTCTTCTGTAAGACATGGTGACATTCTTCCAACGTCTCAGTGAGTAAGTCTTCTGTAAGACATGGTGAAATTCTTCCATCGTCTCAGTGAGTAAGTCTTCTGTAAGATATGGTGACATTCGTCCATCGTCGCAGTGAGTAAGTCTTCTGTAAGACATGGTGACATTCTTCCATCGTCACAGTGAGTAAGTCTTCTGTAAGACATGGTGACATTCGACCTTCATCCCATTGAGAAAGTCTTCTGTAAGACATGGTGACATTCGACCATCATCCCAGTGAGAAAGTCTTCTGTAAGACATGGTGAAATTCGTCCATGGTCCCAGTGAGTAAGTCTTCTGTAAGACATGATGAAATTTGACTATCATCCCAGTGAGCAAGTCTTGTGTAAGACATGGTGACATTCGCCCATCGTCCCAGTGAGTAAGTCTTCTGTAAGACATGGTGAAATTCGTCCATCATCCCAGTGAGTAAGTCAGCCTTCTGTAAGACATGGTGAAATTCTTCAATCGTCCCAGTGAGAAAGTCTTCTGTAAGACATGGTGACATTCGACCATCATCCCAGTGAGAAAGTCTTCTGTAAGACATGGTGACATTCGTCCATTGTCCCAGTGAGTAAGTCAGTCTTCTGTAAGACATAGTGAAAATCGTCCATCGTCCCTGTGACAGTCTTCTGTAAGACATGGTGACATTCGATCATCATCCCAGTGAGAAAGTCTTCTGTAAGACATGGTGACATTCGTCCATCGTCCCAGTGAGTAAGTCTTCTGTAAGACATGGTGACATTCTTCCATCGTCTCAGTGAGTAAGTCTTCTGTAAGACATGGTGAAATTCTTCCATCGTCTCAGTGAGTAAGTCTTCTGAAAGACATTGTGACATTCGTCCATCGTCCCAGTGAGTAAGTCTTCTGTAAGACATGGTGACATTCAACCATCATCCCAGTGAGAAAGTCTTCTGTAAGACATGGTGACATTCGACCATCATCCCAGTGAGAAAGTCTTCTGTAAGACATGGTGACATTCGTCCATCGTCCTAGTGAGTAAGTCTTCTGTAAGACATGGTGAAATTCTTCCATCGTCTCAGTTAGTAAGTCTTCTGTAAGACATGGTGACATTCGTCCATCGTCCCAGTGAGTAAGTCTTCTGTAAGACATGGTGAAATTCTTCCATTGTCCCAGTAAGAAAGTCTTCTGCAAGACATGGTGAAATTCGTCCATCGTCCCAGTGAGAAAGTCTTCTGTAAGACATGATGATATTCGTCCATCGTCCCAGTGAGAAAGTCTTCTGAAAGACATGATGATATTCGTCCATCGTCCCAGTGAGAAAGTCTTCTGTAAGACATGGTGATATTCGTTCATCGTCCCAGTGAGAAAGTCTTCTACAAGACATGGTGATATTCGTCCATCGTCCCATTGAGTAAGTCTTGTGTAAGACATGGTGATATTCGTCTATCATCCCAGTGAGTAAGTCTTGTGTAAGACATGGTGAAATTCATCCATCATCCCAGTGAGTAATTCATTCTTCTGTAAGACATGGTGAAATTCGTCCATCGTCCCAGTGAGAAAGTCTTCTGTAAGACATGGTGACATTCGACCATCATCCTAGTGAGAAAGTCATCTGTAAGACATGGTGAAATTCGTCCTTTGTCCCTGTGAGTAAGTCAGTCTTCTGTAAGACATGGAGAAATTCGTCCATCGTCCCTGTGAGATCTTCTGTAAGACATGGTGATATTCGTCCATCGTCCCAGTGAGTAAGTCTTCTGTAAGACATGGTGACATTCGACCATCATCCCAGTGAGAAAGCCTTCTGTAAGACATGGTGAGCTTCGTCCATTGTCCTAGTGAGTAAGTCAGTCTTCTGTAAGACATGGTGAAATTCGTCCATCGTCCCTGTGAGAAAGTCTTCTATAAGACATGGTGACATTCGACCATCATCCCAGTGAAAAAGTCTTCTGTACGATATGGTGAAATCCGTCCATCGTCCCAGTGAGAGTCTTCTGTAAGACATGGTGACATTCGTCCATCGTCCCAGTGAGTAAGTCTTCTGTAAGACATGGTAAAATTCTTCCATCCTCCCAGTGAGAGTCTTCTGTTAGACATGGTGACATTCGTCCATCGTCCCAGTGAGTAAGTCTTCTGTAAGACATGGTGAAATTCTTCCATCCTCCCAGTGAGAAAGTCTTCTGTAAGACATGGTGACATTCGTCCATCGTCCCAGTGAGTAAGTCTTCTGTAAGACATGGTGAAATTCTTCCATTGTCCCAGTAAGAAAATCTTCTGCAAGACATGGTGAAATTCGTCCATCGTCCCATTGAGAAAGTCTTCTGTAAGACATGATGATATTCGTCCATCGTCCCAGTGAGAAAGTCTTCTGAAAGACATGGTGATATTCGTCCATCGTCCCAGTGAGAAAGTCTTCTGTAAGACATGGTGATATTCGTCCATCATCCCAGTGAGTAAGTCTTGTGTAAGACATGGTGAAATTCATCCATCATCCCAGTGAGTAATTCATTCTTCTGTAAGACATGGTGAAATTCGTCCATCGTCCCAGTGAGAAAGTCTTCTGTAAGACATTGTGACATTCGATCATCATCCCAGTGAGAAAGTCTTCTGTAAAACATGGTGGAATTCATCCATTGTCCCAGTGATTAAGTCAGTCTTCTGTAAGATATGGTGAAATTCGTTCATCGTCCCTGTGAGAGTCTTCTGTAAGACATGGTGATATTCGTCCATCGCCCCAGTGAGTAAGTCTTGTGTAAGACATGGTGAAATTCGTCCATCGTCCCAGTGAGCAAGTCTTCTGTAAGACATGGTGAAATTTGACTATCATCCCAGTGAGCAAGTCTTGTGTAAGACATGGTGACATTCATCCGTCGTCCCAGTGAGTAAGTGTTCTGTAAGACATGGTGAAATTCGTCCATCATCCCAGTGAGTAAGTCAGCCTTCTGTAAGACATGGTGAAATTCGTCCATCGTCCCAGTGAGAAAGTCTTCTGTAAGACATGGTGACATTCGACCATCATCCCAGTGAGAAAGTCTTCTGTAAGACATGGTGAAATTCGTCCATTGTCCCAGTGAGTAAGTCAGTCTTCTGTAAGACATGGTGAAACTCGTCCATCGTCCCTGTGAGTGTCTTCTGTAAGACATGGTGATATTCTTCCATCGTCCCAGTCAGTAAGTCTTCTGTAAGACATGGTGACATTCGACCATCATCCCAGTCAGAACGTCTTCTGTAAGACATGGTGGCATTCGTTCATCGTCTCAGTGAGTAAGTTTTCTGTAAGACATGGTGAGCTTCGTCCATTGTCCCAGTGAGTAAGTCAGTCTTCTGTAAGACATGGTGAAATTCGTCCATCGCCCCAGTGTGTAAATCTTGTGTAATACATGGTGAAAGTCGTCCATCGTCCCAGTGAGCAAGTCTTCTGTAAGACATGGTGAAATTTGACTATCATCTCAGTGAGCAAGTCTTCTGTAAGACATGGTGACATTCGTCCATCGTCCCAGTGAGTAAGTCTTCTGTAAGACATGGTGAAATTCGTGCATCATCCCAGTGAGTAAGTCAGCCTTCTGTAAGACATGGTGAAATTCGTCCATCGTCCCAGTGAGAAAGTCTACTGTAAAACATGGTGAAATTCGTCCATTGTCCCAGTGAGTAAGTCAGTCTTCTGTAAGACATGGAGAAATTCGCCATCGTCCCTGTGAGATCTTCTGTAAGACATGGTGATATTCGTCCATCGTCCCAGTCAGTAAGTCTTCTGTAAGACATGGTGACATTCGACCATCATCCCAGTGAGAAAGTCTTCTGTAAGACATGGTGGCATTCGTCCATCGTCTCAGTGAGTAAGTCTTCTGTAAGACATGGTGAGCTTCGTCTATTGTCCCAGTGAGTAAGTCAGTCTTCTGTAAGACATGGTGAAATTCGTTCATCGTCCCTGTGAGAGTCTTCTGTAAGACAGGGTGATATTCGTCCATCGCCCCAGTGAGTAAATCTTGTATAAGACATGGTGAAAGTCGTCCATCGTCCCAGTGAGCAAGTCTTCTGTAAGACATGGTGAAATTTGACTATCATCTCAGTGAGCAAGTCTTCTGTAAGACATGGTGAAATTCGTCCATCATCGCAGTGAGTAAGTCAGCCTTCTGTAAGACATGGTGGAATTCGTCCATCGTCCCAGTGAGAAAGTCTTCTGTAAGACATGGTGACATTCGACCATCATCCCAGTGAGAAAGTCTTCTGTAATACATGGTGAAATTCGTCCATTGTCCCAGTGAGTAAGTCAGTCTTCTGTAAGTCATGGTGAAATTCGTCCATCGTCCCTGTGAGAGTCCTTTATAAGACATGGTGATATTCGTCAATTGTCCTAGTGAGTAAGTCTTCTGTAAGACATGGTGACATTCGTCCATCGTCCCAGTGAGTAAGTCTTCTGTAAGACATGGTGACATTCTTCCATCGTCTCAGTGAGTAAGTCTTCTGTAAGACATGGTGACATTCTTCCATCGTCTCAGTCAGTAAGTCGTCTGTAAGACATGGTGACATTCGACCATCATCCCAGTGAGAAAGTCTTCTGTAAGACATGGTGAAATTCGTCCATTGTCCCAGTGAGTAAGTCAGTCTTCTGTAAGTCATGGTGAAATTCGTCCATCGTCCCTGTGTGAGTCCTCTATAAGACATGGTGATATTCGTTAATCGTCCCAGTGAGAAAGTCTTCTGTAAGACATGGTAACATTCTTCCATCGTCTCAGTGAGTAAGTCTTCTGTAAGACATGGTGACATTCTTCCAACGTCTCAGTGAGTAAGTCTTCTGTAAGACATGGTGAAATTCTTCCATCGTCTCAGTGAGTAAGTCTTCTGTAAGATATGGTGACATTCGTCCATCGTCGCAGTGAGTAAGTCTTCTGTAAGACATGGTGACATTCTTCCATCGTCACAGTGAGTAAGTCTTCTGTAAGACATGGTGACATTCGACCTTCATCCCATTGAGAAAGTCTTCTGTAAGACATGGTGACATTCGACCATCATCCCAGTGAGAAAATCTTCTGTAAGACATGGTGAAATTCGTCCATGGTCCCAGTGAGTAAGTCTTCTGTAAGACATGATGAAATTTGACTATCATCCCAGTGAGCAAGTCTTGTGTAAGACATGGTGACATTCGCCCATCGTCCCAGTGAGTAAGTCTTCTGTAAGACATGGTGAAATTCGTCCATCATCCCAGTGAGTAAGTCAGCCTTCTGTAAGACATGGTGAAATTCTTCCATCGTCCCAGTGAGAAAGTCTTCTGTAAGACATGGTGACATTCGACCATCATCCCAGTGAGAAAGTCTTCTGTAAGACATGGTGACATTCGTCCATTGTCCCAGTGAGTAAGTCAGTCTTCTGTAAGACATAGTGAAAATCGTCCATCGTCCCTGTGACAGTCTTCTGTAAGACATGGTGACATTCGATCATCATCCCAGTGAGAAAGTCTTCTGTAAGACATGGTGACATTCGTCCATCGTCCCAGTGAGTAAGTCTTCTGTAAGACATGGTGACATTCTTCCATCGTCTCAGTGAGTAAGTCTTCTGTAAGACATGGTGAAATTCTTCCATCGTCTCAGTGAGTAAGTCTTCTGTAAGACATTGTGACATTCGTCCATCGTCCCAGTGAGTAAGTCTTCTGTAAGACATGGTGACATTCAACCATCATCCCAGTGAGAAAGTCTTCTGTAAGACATGGTGACATTCGACCATCATCCCAGTGAGAAAGTCTTCTGTAAGACATGGTGACATTCGTCCATCGTCCCAGTGAGTAAATCTTCTGTAAGACATGGTGACATTCTTCCATCGTCTCAGTGAGTAAGTCTTCTGTAAGACATGGTGACATTTGTCCATCGTCCCAGTGAGTAAGTCTTCTGTAAGACATGGTGACATTCTTCCATCGCCTCAGTGAGTAAGTCTTCTGTAAGACATGGTGTAATTCGTCCATCGTCTCAGTGAGTAAGTCTTCTGTAAGACATGGTGACATTCGTCCATCGTCCCAGTGAGTAAGTCTTCTGTAAGACATGGTGAACTTCGTCCATCGTCCCTGTGAGAGTCTTCTGTAAGACATGGTGACATTCGTCCATCGTCCCAGTGAGTAAGCCTTCTGTAAGACATGGTGACATTCGTCCATCGTCTCAGTGAGTAAGTCTTCTGTAAGACATGGTGAGCTTCGTCCATTGTGCCAGTGAGTAAGTCAGTCTTCTGTAAGACATGGTGAAATTCGTTCATCGTCCCTGTGAGAGTTTTCTGTAAGACATGGTGATATTCGTCCATCGCCCCAGTGAGTAAGCCTTCTGTAAGACATGGTGAAATGAAATTCGTCCATCGTCCCTGTGAGAGTCTTCTGTAAGACATGGTGATATTCGTCCATCGTCCCAGTGAGTAAGCCTTCTGTAAGACATGGTGACATTCGTCCATCGTCCCAGTGAGTAAGTCTGCTGTAAGACATGGTGAAATTGGTCCATCGTCCCTGTGAGAGTCTTCTGTAAGACATGGTGATATTCGTCCATCGTCCCAGTGAGTAAACCTTCTGTAAGACATGGTGACATTCGTCCATCGTCTCAGTGAGAAGTCTTCTGTAAGACATGGTGAACTTCGTCCATTGTCCCAGTGAGTAAGTTAGTCTTCTGTACGACATGGTGAAATTCGTTCATCGCCCCAGTGAGTAAGTCTTCTGTAAGACATGGTGAAATTCGTCCATCATCCCAGTGAGCAAGTCTTCTGTAAGACATGGTGAAATTTGACTATCATCCCAGTGAGCAAGTCTTGTGTAAGACATGCTGACATTCGTCCATCGTCCCAGTGAGTAAGTCTTCTGTAAGACATGGTGAAATTCGTCCATCATCCCAGTGAGTAAGTCAGCCTTCTGTAAGACATGGTGAAATTCGTCCATCGTCCCAGTGAGAAAGTCTTCTGTAAGACATGGTGACATTCGACCATCATCCCAGTGAGAAAGTCTTCTGTAAGACATGGTGAAATTCGTCCATTGTCCCAGTGAGTAAGTCAGTCTTCTGTAAGACATGGTGAAAATCGTCCATCGTCCCTGTGAGAGTCTTCTGTAAGACATGGTGACAATCGACAATCATCCCAGTAAGAAATCGTCCGTATATAAATGTTAGAGAATACCGAAAGGTAATCAAAAAGAACAATCCAGAGAAACTGGCAATGTAGTGGTTATGAAATTCGATCATCATCCCTGTGAGAAAGTCTTCTTTATGTCGTGGTGAAATTCAATCATCATCCTACTGCGGAAGTCTTCTGTAAGTCGTCGTGAATTTCTACCATCATCCCAGAGTAAAAGTCTTCTATCACTCGTGGGAAAATTCGAGCTTCACCCCTGTGTTTAAGGTGCATACTCTTATTTAAACAGTTGTTGACGTATTGTGCATGATAGAGTGTTTAATTGCTACACTCCTTCAACTTTCACTTTTTAGATGTCATTTTCCAATAAAAATTAGATGTCAGTTTAGTGCGCACGACGCGATTCTGGAATAACCTTCATCAGGTACGCTCAAAGCTAAAATATATGAAAGCCAAATAATTTAATATTATACCTTTTGTGAATTTTTTTAGCGATGAATTCATGCCTAGGAGCATCGTAGCCTTGTTTGAATAGCTTTAGCGTCAGCAGCTGAGCTCTGTCCAAAAAATCACTGTACTGGGCACAAGCTCTAGAATAACGTATGAGTTGTGAAATGTAAACTCCATATGCTGGTGATGTGTATTTATGTTGGTCGAAAATCTAGTTATCAACCGGAAAGTCGCTTGGATCCCATTAACAACCAGGTTAGTCATGTCTTCACGTTTTTAGTTTCGTGTTGTGTTGCGGCTTCTGAATCCTGCCATGTTGATGCACCAATCACATAGGAGGAGCTAGATATCTATTAGTATCTTGTCTGTGTTCTGTAGTCAGTCATAAGAGTTGTTCATGTTGTTGTTGTCATTGGTGGAACGTACGACCATCACTTTCTATCATTTTAATTATTGATCAATAAAAGCTTCACCATGTCAACGAATGCTTTGTCACACACATACAACAAAATATTAAATAGAATTATATCGGTATTGTCCCTTTGTTATCCGGTAGGTCCGAGTTTCAAACTTCGTCGTATCGATTTTTAAATGTCAAATAAAGCGATGAATATCATTGTCCACCCTCTAAATTTATCTTGGAATTGCTTTCAGCAACTGGTATTAGATTTAGTAATAAGAGCACTGTACATAAATGTTTCATTTCTACCTGCTGTGTAAATCAGCAATAATCACACAGTACTTTAACGCTTGGTTTTACCTCGGTTTATGATCAGCAATAACAGTACTGTTCCTTAACATTTGTTTGTTAATTGGATTTTAGAGCAGTAGTAAACGCACAGTTAGAAGACTTTACTGAAGGACATGTCCAGTGGCGTCAATGATGTCAATGATAGAAGATTTGTACTGTTTTGTAGCACAGTTAGAAGACTTTACTGAAGGACATGTTCAGTGGCGTCAATGATGTCAATGATAGAAGATTTGTACTGTTTTGTAGCACAGTTAGAAGACTTTACTGAAGGACATGTTCAGTGGCGTCAATGATGTCAATGATAGAAGATGTGTACTGTTTTGTAGCACAGTTAGAAGACTTTACTGAAGGACATGTTCAGTGGCGTCAATGATGTCAATGATAGAAGATTTGTACTGTTTTGTAGCACAGTTAGAAGACTTTACTGAAGGACATGTTCAGTGGCGTCAATGATGTCAATGATAGAAGATGTGTACTGTTTTGTAGCACAGCTAGAAGACTTTATTGAAGGACATGTTCAGTGGTGTCAGTGATGTCAATGATAGAAGATGTGTACTGTTTTGTAGCACAGTTAGAAGACTTTATTGAAGGACATGTTCAGTGGTGTCAATGATGTCAATGATAGAAGATGTGTACTGTTTTGTAGCACAGTTAGAAGACTTTACTGAAGGACATGTTCAGTGGTGTCAATGATGTCAATGATAGAAGATTTGTACTGTTTTGTAGCACAGTTAGAAGACTTTATTGAAGGACATGGTCAGTGGTGTCAATGATGTCAATGATAGAAGATGTGTACTGTTTTGTAGCACAGTTAGAAGACTTTACTGAAGGACATGTCCAGTGGTGTCAATGATGTCAATGTTAGAAGATGTGTACTGTTTTGTAGCACAGTCAGAAGACTTTATTGAAGGACATGTTCAGTGGTGTCAATGATGTCAATGATAGAAGATTTGTACTGTTTTGTAGCACAGTTAGAAGACTTTATTGAAAGACATGTTCAGATGTTCCGTGGTGTCAATGATGTCAATGATAGAAGATTTGTACTGTTTTGTAGCACAGTTAGAAGACTTTATTGAAGGACATGTTCAGTGGTGTCAATGATATCAATGATAGAAGATGTGTACTGTTTTGTAGCACAGTTAGAAGACTTTACTGAAGGACATATCCTGTGGTGTCAATGATGTCAATGATAGAAGATTTGTACTGTTTTGTAGCACAGTTAGAAGACTTTACTGAAGGACATGTTCAGTGGTGTCAATGATGTCAATGATAGAAGATGTGTACTGTTTTGTAGCACAGTTAGAAGACTTTACTGAAGGACATGTGCAGTGGTTTCAATGATGTCAATGATAGAAGATGTGTACTGTTTTGTAGCACAGTTAGAAGACTTTACTGACGGACATGTTCAGTGGCGTCAATGATGTCAATGATAGAAGATTTGTACTGTTTTGTAGCACAGCTAGAAGACTTTACTGAAGGACATGTCCAGTGGTGTCAATGATGTCAATGATAGAAGATGTGTACTGTTTTGTAGCACAGTTAGAAGACTTTACTGACGGACATGTCCTGTGATGTCAATGAAGTCAATGATAGAAGATGTGTACTGTTTTGTAGCACAGTTAGAAAACTTTATTGAAGGACATGTTCAGTGGTGTCAATGATGTCAATGATAGAAGATGTGTACTGTTTTGTAGCACAGTTAGAAGACTTTACTGAAGGACATGTTCAGTGGTGTCAATGATGTCAATGATAGAAGATGTGTACTGTTTTGTAGCACAGTTAGAAGACTTTACTGAAGGACATGTCCTGTGATGTCAATGAAGTCAATGATAGAAGATGTGTACTGTTTTGTAGCACAGTTAGAAGACTTTATTGAAGGACATGTTCAGTGGTGTCAATGATGTCAATGATAGAAGATGTGTACTGTTTTGTAGCACAGTTAGAAGACTTTACTGAAGGACATGTTCAGTGGCGTCAATGATGTCAATGATAGAAGATGTGTACTGTTTTGTAGCACAGTTAGAAGACTTTACTGAAGGACATGTCCAGTGGTGTCAATGATGTCAATGATAGAAGATGTGTACTGTTTTGTAGCACAGTTAGAAGACTTTACTGAAGGACATGTTCAGTGGTGTCAATGATGTCAATGATAGAAGATGTGTACTGTTTTGTAGCACAGTTAGAAGACTTTACTGAAGGACATGTCCTGTGATGTCAATGAAGTCAATGATAGAAGATGTGTACTGTTTTGTAGCACAGTTAGAAGACTTTATTGAAGGACATGTTCAGTGGTGTCAATGATGTCAATGATAGAAGATGTGTACTGTTTTGTAGCACAGTTAGAAGACTTTACTGAAGGACATGTTCAGTGGCGTCAATGATGTCAATGATAGAAGATTTGTACTGTTTTGTAGCACAGTTAGAAGACTTTACTGAAGGACATGTCCAGTGGTGTCAATGATGTCAATGATAGAAGATGTGTACTGTTTTGTAGCACAGTTAGAAGACTTTACTGACGGACATGTCCTGTGATGTCAATGATGTCAATGATAGAAGATGTGTACTGTTTTGTAGCACAGTTAGAAGACTTTACTGACGGACATGTCCTGTGATGTCAATGAAGTCAATGATAGAAGATGTGTACTGTTTTGTAGCACAGTTAGAAGACTTTATTGAAGGGCATGTTCAGTGGTGTCAATGATGTCAATGATAGAAGATGTGTACTGTTTTGTAGCACAGTTAGAAGACTTTACTGAAGGACATGTTCAGTGGTGTCAATGATGTCAATGATAGAAGATGTGTACTGTTTTGTAGCACAGTTAGAAGACTTTACTGAAGGACATGTCCTGTGATGTCAATGAAGTCAATGATAGAAGATGTGTACTGTTTTGTAGCACAGTTAGAAGACTTTATTGAAGGACATGTTCAGTGGTGTCAATGATGTCAATGATAGAAGATGTGTACTGTTTTGTAGCACAGTTAGAAGACTTTACTGACGGACATGTCCTGTGATGTCAATGAAGTCAATGATAGAAGATGTGTACTGTTTTGTTGCACAGTTAGAAGACTTTATTGAAGGACATGTTCAGTGGTGTCAATGATGTCAATGATAGAAGATGTGTACTGTTTTGTAGCACAGTTAGAAGACTTTACTGAAGGACATGTTCAGTGGTGTCAATGATGTCAATGATAGAAGATGTGTACTGTTTTGTAGCACAGTTAGAAGACTTTACTGAAGGACATGTCCTGTGATGTCAATGAAGTCAATGATAGAAGATTTGTACTGTTTTGTAGCACAGTTAGAAGACTTTATTGAAGGACATGTTCAGTGGTGTCAATGATGTCAATGATAGAAGATGTGTACTGTTTTGTAGCACAGTTAGAAGACTTTACTGAAGGACATGTTCAGTGGCGTCAATGATGTCAATGATAGAAGATGTGTACTGTTTTGTAGCACAGTTAGAAGACTTTACTGAAGGACATGTCCAGTGGTGTCAATGATGTCAATGATAGAAGATTTGTACTGTTTTGTAGCACAGTTAGAAGACTTTACTGACGGACATGTCCTGTGATGTCAATGAAGTCAATGATAGAAGATGTGTACTGTTTTGTAGCACAGTTAGAAGCCTTTATTGAAGGACATGTTCAGTGGTGTCAATGATGTCAATGATAGAAGATGTGTACTGTTTTGTAGCACAGTTAGAAGACTTTACTGAAGGACATGTTCAGTGGTGTCAATGATGTCAATGATAGAAGATGTGTACTGTTTTGTAGCACAGTTAGAAGACTTTACTGAAGGACATGTCCTGTGATGTCAATGAAGTCAATGATAGAAGATGTGTACTGTTTTGTAGCACAGTTAGAAGACTTTATTGAAGGACATGTTCAGTGGTGTCAATGATGTCAATGATAGAAGATGTGTACTGTTTTGTAGCACAGTTAGAAGACTTTACTGAAGGACATGTTCAGTGGCGTCAATGATGTCAATGATAGAAGATTTGTACTGTTTTGTAGCACAGTTAGAAGACTTTACTGAAGGACATGTCCAGTGGTGTCAATGATGTCAATGATAGAAGATGTGTACTGTTTTGTAGCACAGTTAGAAGACTTTACTGACGGACATGTCCTGTGATGTCAATGAAGTCAATGATAGAAGATGTGTACTGTTTTGTAGCACAGTTAGAAGACTTTATTGAAGGGCATGTTCAGTGGTGTCAATGATGTCAATGATAGAAGATGTGTACTGTTTTGTAGCACAGTTAGAAGACTTTACTGAAGGACATGTTCAGTGGTGTCAATGATGTCAATGATAGAAGATGTGTACTGTTTTGTAGCACAGTTAGAAGACTTTACTGAAGGACATGTCCTGTGATGTCAATGAAGTCAATGATAGAAGATGTGTACTGTTTTGTAGCACAGTTAGAAGACTTTATTGAAGGACATGTTCAGTGGTGTCAATGATGTCAATGATAGAAGATGTGTACTGTTTTGTAGCACAGTTAGAAGACTTTACTGAAGGACATGTCCAGTGGTATGCGTTAATGATGTCAATGATAGAAGATGTGTACTGTTCTGTAGGTAATTGTTTGTCCTTTTGTCCTTTTTATTTTGGCCATTGTATTGTCTGTCCATCTTTGATTTACGGTTTCAGATTACCCCTTTGGTATCTTCAAACTTTCCGTAGCATTATATTAAAATTTTACTATATTTCTACCTCTTCGAATCACATACAATACTGTTTACTGTGGTGGTTGATGGGGGAATTGTCTCATCAATATTTCAACCATGGTTGTGTAAATTCCTATTAAAAGCAACAGAGAATGGTGACCATTGGTGATCCATGAACATCGTTACCAATCACGTTTTTCCTCCTTTACAATAAAGATGGTTAATATTTCTCATACTCCAACAAACTAATAACGTGTGCATAGCACTTATACAAACATCACACGTGCAACAATTAATGGTGACATTCATTACACAAACATTGTTTGCTAGTAGCAGTTTCAATACATATGGATTTTATCTTCCACGTCTCTCATAAAATGGCACCTTTCCACGTGACCTACTCTGACTAATAGTTACACTATTGTAATAGTCCTAGTACATCATTATGCCACTTTGTATTGCTTTATTTGCATAACAGGTCAATTGCCTTTTTATATATTTTAATACTTAAATTGTAATTTTCATGTACAAACCATACACAAGACCCTTGAAATGTCGTTCTTAAGGTATTTCATAAGCTTATGAATATTAATATGTATATTTAAAAATTATCCTCCGCTGGCTGCTTCCTAAGCTATTGTAGGCTTTTCTACTAGTAGTATTATTCGAAAATATTCATAGATATATAACGTATGTGTTGATACGAAGGGTGTTAAACCTTTTCGGGCAGTCGTCGTCATGAAGGTAGGGTAGTTAGATTTACACCCACCTATGCAATCAGTGCATATAGCCACTAAAGTTGTGAGTTCGAATCCCGCTCATGGCCAGGTGTAGTCGATACAACATTATGTAATAAAGTTTGTCACTGACTTGCAAGGTCGGAGAGTTTTCTCCGGGGATTCCTATTTCCTCCACCAATAAAACTGACCGCCACGATATAGCTGAAACGTTGTTGAAAGTGTCTTTAAACACCATAGCCTTAACCCTAACCAACCTTTTCTGTGTTGCAAATTATAATATCAACAAGTGACAGAACTAATTTAAACGATCAGTGCCATTAATAAATGAAAAACAAAAAAGTGGCGCGTTAAAATAGTACCCCCAAACTTCTACTAGTAGTGAAATTATGCTGTCATGCAGGTGTTTTCCACGTGTGACTGAGTAAAATGCCACCCTCGCATATAACTGGATGAGTAGCGTTATCTTTAAAGAACGCTGAGTCATAATCTTGAACTTTATACATGATATATTTAATGTTCTTGACACAATTGTTATATGCATAATAATAGTTATATATAATAAAAAGGAGCCGATGGCTTTAACGATCATTTAGATATAAGATAATACACAAGGCCATCAGAAGACATAACTAAGGGTAAAACATAACATGAAAAAGAAACAAAGAAAATAACAAACGAAAATGCATCGAAATGACGAAATGAATTCTGATCTATAATTCGACACTTTATTTATGTGGTTCCTATCAGGATTTCTTTGATATAGGGTTGCTGGTAACTAGGAAGCTACTGAACCAAGGGTTCCTCTTAGTTAAGTTGAAGTCATCACTTCGAAAGTTTTATGGTCGCCACCATGACTTGGTTGACCGTTATGGAATATCTGTGTCACAAATGACCACGGATATGTTCCACTTGTCGTAAACACTTTCTGGTCCTTTCATGACATATCAACGGGTTTGTAATAAGAGTAACACGAACGTTGTATGTTAATTGTTTGATGGAACAAGTGAACAAAATAAATAAAAATGTTAAAATTTACAAAATTTTATCAAATTTTCTGTAGCAATTTGCTCTTTTATAAAGTTGTTGGAATCTTTTGACGATATGACTAGCCCATCCATAGCTCGCTTTCCATGTCTACTTACTACTAATCTAGAAATTGTAATTAACATCATGGTCTGTCGAATTCTGTCATTGGTGACTCGCGGAAAGAAAATTAACACTTTATCGTTATACCAAACACTTCCTGTTTAGATGTTCAGTACGCATGTCATAGGAATGTTTAGAACTGGATAAACTGCACTAAATACAATTATTTCATTTGCAGTATACCTGTGTGCACGATCGAAGCCTGATTATACTGTGTGAAGGTTAAGACTTATATAATATGTACACATTATAAAGCATGTAACACACTGAGTGGAATATACTGACATTAGAAACCACTTGTTTACATTGGCGACACACCATCCGCTTTTCACGTTTTGACAGGTCGAAAGATGTAAAAGGGGGGTTACAAGAAAACTTATCTTTGGACCCATGTATGATTTATAAAAAAAAATTTCATCTATAGATTGATATGAAAAGGTGGTTCCTATAAAGAGGGTGGAAATGAAACCTTAATTAATTTTAATTTGATTTTCTCCATGTTTTTTTCTGCAATTTATTTACATATCCTCTAGTCCGAGATTCCTCTGTCGTTTAACGGCATTGATAATCTTGCTGTAGCCGTTCAACGACAGAGGGTGATACATACGGAAAACAGTGGATTTGCTTCTCCAACTCTGGGTCAGCACATTTCCACGTTTCGTGGCTATCGGATTTTATTTTCTATCATAAACCTTATATAAATCGCTTCACCAATCATTTTTCTATTCATTCATAAACATCTTACCCTCAGAAAGTGGTGTTACACTCCATTACAGCACGATTTTGCCTTAGAACCTATGATTTCGACATTTGTCTTCCATTTTTCAAACATTTGTCACATGACTACGAGAAAACTACGATTACCGCAATGTATCATGGGAGATAATTTGCATATAAACAAACAAACAAATATTTTTATTGCCAATCATAGGCGCCTGTTAAGGCAGAACAATTAACATAAAATTTAATACAGTTGATTATATTGATTGGTAATGATTTTAACAGCAAATTTAGTGAATTACAGATAACCATAAGAAAAAAAAATGTAGTACCTTGTCCAAAAACAAAAAGGGGGAACGTAACACATGCTCTTTCCGAAGCCCGTTGGTAACACTCTGCCATTGAATCTTTTCTTTCCAACACATTCTGTATAATTTCCTTCTGCTCTTCTTTGATCTGTAGATGGACTGTTTGTCCTGCAGAATACGCTTAAATGTATCGTCTTCCATGTGATTTGAATGTTGTTTACGTATGCAAATAATGCTCCAAATAATTTGGCACGCTGCATTAATTAGCTCCCATCATGCAATGCGTTGCTGTCATCATTCAGTTAGTATCGCGAGATCACGTGTGTAGATTCGAAAATGGAAGTCAAATGGCGGAATAATAGGATCTAAGGCAAAATCGTGCTGTAATGGAGTGTAACACCACTTTCTGAGGGTAAGATGGTTATGAATGAATAGAAAAATGATTGGTGAAGCGATTTATATAAGGTTTATGATAGAAAATAAAATCCGATAGCCACGAAACGTGGAAATGTGCCGATACTATGGCTGTGAGGCAAATTTGATGGTTTCCGTATGTATCACCCTCTGTCGTTGAACGGCTACAGCAAGATTATCAATGCCGTTAAACGACAGAGGAATCTCGGACTACATATCCTCGTGTATTGTAAAGTCGAGACCCTAAGACTATTTTGTCTCAAAACATTTTTAAAATAACTGCAACTATTCTATAAATAACATAATCAAGAATAAACATACATGTAGTCTCTTTTGGTACCGATTACATTATTTTTGCATCCTTAGCAAGTGATTAAAAATCCATCTGAAACTTGAAGGGTATTTCCACCATGTTTTGTAGAGTGTATTGTAAAGTCGAAACTCCATATTTGCATACGGTTGTGAATAAATGAAAGATGATACCAATTCAATTTTTTCAACTATAATTAAGATAGCAATTTGTAATAACAATCACAGCTAAAAACATCTTTTTTCAGTGTCATATAATATAAAAAAAAACTGTACACCAAAATTGTCTAATTTGTCTCAGCAGAAAAAAATATTTTTCACATAAAGTTTTTTCAGCTGTTCATTTTAGTTCACTATTTCCAACAGCAAATAACAACAATGTGGGTCAATACATTATAACTATATTAAACACAATATACATTCTTTCTTTTATCCATATGTTAAAGGTCACAGGACCAAGTGTTTTGAAAGGCTACAAGTTGTTATTTTGTTTCACTCATTGTCAGACTTTTTACATTTTACAGGTTAGATAAGTAAGAAATCACATGTTTTGTGAGACATTTTTCTCAATTGATTAAACCCACGAGTCCAAATTCAGTCATATAACCTTTAACCCAAGTTTGTAAACAAAGCAGCCGACCGTGACCCTGGTGACCCAAGGCTCTAAAAACGGCACAGAAATTGTTTTTTAAAAATGGGCATTAGCAAAAATGGCGGAAATTGGCATCTTGAGGCTTTCTTATGTTATTTTACCTGTTTGAATCTCATTTTTGTTAAGATACTTGGTAATTTCCAACTAGATCATCATTATTATTGTTTGACAGTCACAGGGCACGTGCTCGCTACAACGTCATCTAATGAATATGCAAAATAGCCGACCCTCGACTTTACAATACACGACGATACTATTTATTACTATTTCTGTGCACAGTGCCTTGTCGACTATCCACATATGCACAAACAAGGGCAGACATCTTTTTTATGCTGCTCGTTTCAAGTGCTACATGTGTTGTTAAATCCAGATAACGTGTCGAAAAACTTATATGACTTGACTATCATTGATAGTATCAATACAATCTTTTCAATAAATATAATCCTCACCTTCCGATGGCAGTTTTTTTATTATTGCCGAGGTAATTTTTCTCACAAAATCGTCGTTGAGTTTATTGTGGCATAAAAGTGAAAATAAATAGCGGAAGTTTGATACTCTCAGACAACTTGGCTGTACTATTGGATATTAGGTTTTCTCATGAATAACCTTCCATTTTTCCATTTAAATTTTTCCTGCTATGTAATGTTGTTTAGAAATCTTCATTATTTATCTAATAGTCCCAAGAGTATTGCACTTATAAACTCTAGCAAGCAGATTTACATTATACTAGTTTTTCAATATGATCGTTTTAAGTAATTTGTGATTTTGCATTTTTATGTAAAGGTAGTTTAGGAACAGAGTTCCTTGTCATTTTGCAATTTATTAACATATGGAGATGACGTACCGTATAACCGGTAATTTCTGTGGTATTCTGCGGTCAACTCTGGACCGCAGAAATTAAAATTGCAGAATATTATGTAAAATAAATGTTGAATGTCCCGTACAAAATACCTTTTCAAGCTCTAACTCCAATTCCGCCTTAAGTGTCAAATACTTAATTAGTCCTAATTACTATATCCAAATTAAAAAAACAACTGGTACTATATAAATGTTTACACAACAATTATTTAGCTGTGGGCTGATGATTTTTAGCTGTTAATTACAATTACTCCAGATAAAGAAATGTGATTATATATACCAAGCTGACACAGACAATAATTGAAAAATCACATCCCATGAATTAATGTTTACAATGATAATAAAGTTTATTAAAGCAATTTTTAAAATTGCTATTACATAAATTAACATTGGTGGGTTTTTTTAATTGTTGTAGCTTCGATTGAATAATATCAAACTGCGTGATCTCAGGATTCATCTAAAAACCAAACAAATAGAAATGTACTGGTAGTAGAATTCCGGTTAACCAGAGTTTTTATGTCTACACTACATTATACTAAAAGAATTGAATATAATTGCTTTTAATCATAATTCTTTTTAAAAAAAAATGTTATATGATAAAGTATGAAGATTCGACATCAAAAATATATATCCGAAATATCAAAGATTTAATACCGATATCGATCCAATTGTTGACTTCGTATTTCCTGTCAACAAAATAGATCGCAAAAACAGTGAAAAAATTGTTTCTTAAGACAAATTTGAAGTTAACCAAATGCATATTCAGAAGCTGTAACCTTTGAAAACTTTCCAAAGAATTGAATATGTTTTTACTTCTAATGATCACTGTGATGTGCACCAGTTGTTTATCGTAACTTCGCTTCCTGTAATACAAACAATTTTTTTTCGGTGCTGAGATTTTCAATCCGCAGAAAAAAAAATCTGCAAAGATTAAATGTCTTCTTTTTAGACCAAAACCGCAGAAATTACCGGTTATACAGTATTCAGTATATTTCTGTCATTTTTCACGAATTTAATGAATACATTGGTGTAGACCGGTACCCCTAGACAAGTAAAAGTTTGATTCAGGTTACCGAATGTTGTATGTTACTTGTTTGATGGGACAAGTGATCAAATTAAATAAAAATGCTAAAATTTACAAAATGTTATAAAAAAACATTTTTTTTGTGCAATTTATTCTTTTATAAAGTTCTAAAAATATTTATCAACCGATTTCATCGAAAGCAGTGGATTTTCCCAATACAAATATTTTTGTAGATGAATTAAAGACGTCTTAAAGAATTGATCACCAATCAGAACTGTCTATACTATTTTAGGCTCAATTCTTACGAACGAAAGTGAAATATGTACCAACTTTTCGGTTACTTAAAGTAACTGTTTGGAGACTGCCACCAAAAGTTCTGGTGAATGTGACAACAGTGCATTGTCAAATACATGTGTTTGTTGATGGTGCCAAATTGAAATTAGCATTTCCAGATAAGGGAAAGCAAATAAATATGCAGTGACAGTAGAAAATTGTACATTAAAAAAGGAACCATTTTAAAAGAAATACATTTGATAATTATTTCATTGTTTTCCATCCATTTTAAATAATGAGGCTACCTGATGGGTGAAATTGACAACTTTATTATTTTATTTTTTAGATTGTAATGAGGTTTTGATAGAGGAGGCACCATCATGGGAGATGTTGATATGATACCAGTGAGGGACCCAGGAGGAGGTAAACATGATGCAGGTTTGTCAATTTTTGCTTGCCTTGAAACTAGTTTAACTTATCGTCACTGAAAAATAATACTGGAATATATATGATAGACTCAGATCGACGTCCAGTCTCTAATCGACGTCCACTCCTCAAATCAGCGTCCACTGACGTCATTATCTCATATCACGGTCCAATTTTAGGATATTCTCAAATCACCGTCCTTTCCAAACTCTCAAATCTATAGGCCGGTTTACACGATCAAAGTTTGCCATCAAAAATAATTGTAAGACTGTTTTGTTTTGTGTGGTTTTTTTTATCTGTTTCTTAAAGTTGTTGGTTTTTTTAAAGCATTTTCCCATTCTTTAATATTATCAATAGGGGTAGAATCTGCTTTGGCGGGGAGTTGGACAATTGCCCCCCCCCCCCCACAAATTGTTTTCAGTTTTATTTTTATACCCCCGCTCCCCGAAGGGGGCGTGGGGTATACTGTTTTACCTCTATCCGTCCGTCCTTCCATCTGTCCTTCCTTCCGTCCGTCCAAGATATTTTTCGTCGCATTTTTCTCAGTAACTGTTGATGGCAGAAATCTGATATTTGATCACAAGCATCATATAGGTATACCATATTGTGGGTAGCGCTTTTGGACCCGTCAGATTCCTACTTCCTGTTTTCCGACTTAATTGGTTTTTATACACATTGAACATATATGCACATTTTTCTCAGCATCTATTGATGACAGAGATCTGATATTTGGTCATAAGCTTCATATCGGTACCCCATATCGTGGGAAGCATTTTTGGACCCATCAGATTCCTGTTTGCCGACTTAGTTGGTTTTTATACACATTGAACATATATGCACATTTTTCTCAGCATCTATTGATGACAGAGATCTGATATTTGGTCATAAGCTTCATATAGGTACCCCATATCGTGGGAAACGTTTTTGGACCCATCAGATTCCTGTTTGCCGACTTAGTTGGTTTTTATACACATTGAACATATATGCACATTTTTCTCAGCATCTATTGATGACAGAGATCTGATATTTGGTCATAAGCTTCATATAGGTACCCCATATCGTGGGAAGCATTTTTGGACCCATCAGATTCCTGTTTGCCGACTTAATTGGTTTTTATACACATTGAACATATATGCACATTTTTCTCAGCATCTATTGATGACAGAGATCTGATATTTGGTCATAAGCTTCATATAGGTACCCCATATCGTGGGAAACGTTTTTGGACCCATCAGATTCCTGTTTGCCGACTTAGTTGGTTTTTATACACATTGAACATATATGCACATTTTTCGTCACATTTTTCTCAGCAACTATTGATGGCAGAAATCTGATATTTGGTCACAAACTTCATATAGGTACCCCATATCGTGGGAAGCGTTTTTGAACCCATCGGATTCCTACTTCCTGTTTGCCGACTTTGTTGATTTTTATACACATTGAACATATATGCTCATTTTTCGTCGCATTTTTCTCAGCAACTATTGATGACAGAAATCTGATGTTTGGTCACAAGCTTCATATAGGTACCCCATATTGTGGGAAGCGTTTTTTGACCCGTCAGATTCCTACTTCCTGTTTGCCGAAGAGCGGGGGTATCATAGGTGAGCATTAGCTCACAGTTCATCTTGTTAGTTTCTGATTACCCCTTTCTGACTCTATGAACTCCATTGCACTACTATACTTTCACTTCAAAATACACTCCTATTTAAGCCAGTTCTCTTGCAATCATTTTTTTTCAAAATTCTTTTTAATTATTAACCTTTGTACTTGGCTTTGATCATTGTTTAATCAAATTCCTTTTTATAATTTTTCTTTGAAGACCAATTTTGTAAGGTAATTAAACTTAATTTGGAAAATAATTAAACTCTATCTAAAAATGATAAGAGAAAGTTATTTTTATCATAGCTTGTCCAAGCTGTATAATCCTTTTGATGATTAATATACAAAGAAAAAAATCCAACTTAAAAGTAATTTGAATAATTTAATCTGAGTTTATGCATATTTATTTCTCATTTAAAAAAAAAATGTTTTCAAATAAAAAAATAAAAATGCAATAAAAAAATTAGGGGATGGGGGGCTATTGTCCTAGACCCACTTTGGCGGACCCTGGATATTGTAATAATCGAAGCGCATGACCCATAACCTTTCATTTTGTTACCATGCAGATATGACAACAAAAGGGATAGGAGGGGATTTATATAGGCTATTGCCTGCTATCCAATCCATTTTATTTATTTATGAATAAAATATGTTTAAAATGAAATGAAAGGGTTAGGTTTATGGTTAAGGTTAGGGTTAAGGGTAAGATAGGGTTAGGGTTCGCTAAAGTAGAAGTACTCCTAAGCACAATAGGATTTTATCTACAGTAACTAAAAAATACATAGGCATGTTTGTCATCAAGAACCCCTCATCTGGAATCTGGTCTTGTCCCTTTTCCATCATTGTTTCAAAACCATGCCCTAACAGGTGTGACGTCATTTGAAGTAAACGTCAGTGACGTAATTGGACGTCGATTTGAGAAAGTAAAAAACTGCCTTATTTGAGAATTGGATGCAGATTTGAGGATTGGACGTCGATCTGAGTCTTACATATATATGAATTACTATACATACAAAATGTGTTAAAGGAATACAAATTTGAAGTCATTCAGTATTAAATGTTATCTGAATTGTTTTCCATTTCTTTAATGACACAATTAGTATATTCCTTTATTTGGATTATTAAAAATTATTGATTTTGTATATACAAATTAAATGATTAGTTTACCTGACCCAAAGGATCATTTGAACTACATGTATTATCATCTCTTTGCATCATTCATTGGTACACTTTTCTTTTTTCAATTTTCTCCGAAAATACCTAGTCAATTTGAACCAAATTTGACAGGAATATACATTAGGGGGCATTCTACAGTTTGGGTTATATTTGGTCAGCATGGCTGTCCGGCTTATACTGTGTTCTGATGAGCCGCAATACAGAACAAAGTTATAACACAGGACATTCCCTGTGTGAAATAAAAACCAAATCCTAGAAAGTAAATTGAACCCATGCATTACAAGTATACTCACTGAATGGTCACATACAAAGTTTTCATCAGATTTTTTTAGGTGGGGAGGGGGCAGGGCTCTTAGAAATCCAATTTGGAGGACAGATTGGATTATGAATAAAAATCTTTTTGTAATTAAAAAAAACTACAACATTGCTTGAAACCAATGGAGGGACAGATAGGTCAGGGGGTAAAAAAATAGGAAAATTAAGTAAATCTTTGCCTTGTCAGGTATATTATAATTGTGTATAGTTATCATTTAGTTAAGACATTTTTTGTATTATTATTACAAATATACAACGTGTAGTGGTAAATTAAAGCACATTTTATTTTATTTCCCATTTAGGGGCTGAACAACAAAGAAGAATGGTTGCCAAGTGGGACCGTGACACAATTGAAGACAAATATCTTCGTATGTATGAAGAAAACCTCATCCTCAAGAAACATGCACGTAAACAGGAAGATAAGATTAAAAGGTTTGTCTTTATTCTATCCTTTCCCCATCATTTTTTTGATAACATTTGTCGACATTGTAAGAATGATCTGTATAGTAACAATTTCAATAAATAAATGTTCACAGAAATCTTTCATTACTGACCAAGTCTCTTTTTTGATTCATTGTAAGTGAATATTAATTTCAACACAAATGTTACCAACCAATTTTTTGTAAAATTCACCTGTCTGAGATTTGATCAACTTTCCAGTTTAAATGTAATACTTTTATTTAATTTGAACCTATTGTTTGTGATTTTTGTGTATTTAGGAATACTTTGTAATGTACAATATTATCTTCCTACTTAACAGAATGGCCACCAAGCTGTTGCGTCTTGTAAATGATAGGAAAAAAGACACAGACAGAGAACATGTCGGAGGTAAAGATTAACTTGATGTACTCCATATATGTGTAGGAAATATATAAGTAATAAGCCCAGTACTCCCCAAATATATCAAAAATAAGGCTGGTAGAACCTGAAAAAAAAGGTTATAAATTAATTGACATGGAGAAATTCTATGATATTTTTGTGTTCTTTATGTGTTTGTGACTTTTGAACAGTTTTCTTGTTAGGTTCTTCTTCAATTTTGTTATAGCATCTTAGCTGAGCATGAAATATTTGCTGCCAGATGTTAACTAACCAACAATCAATCAATGCAAATTACAGAAAATGCCAGAAATAAACAAAAAATTACCCCTTGAAAAATTAATATTAATATAAGGAAAAAATTAAATGCCATATATAAAAATATATATATATCATTCCATTACCAAGATATACACATAGAGGAGAAGAACTACCAATTTAAGTTTATTTGATTTGATGTCATATTGTAGGGAAAACAGCAGGGATGAATATAGAAGTGGCAGAAAAAATGGAAGAAATGAAAGATAAAATAATGGCATTAGAAAAACAGAATCATCAGTTAAAGGAGAAGGTAAAGACTTACAATCTTACTATGTATATGATTATATATAGTAGCTAAATCTGTCTGAAATATATTATGTGACATTGATAATTGTATTGCACTTGTTTACAGATTTACTGGTCTATATAAAAGATTATAAGTATGAAGGGACAGAAACATTTGGATGTCTTTGTAGAAGATCTGTCCGAATACTACATGTAGTATGTTTTGTATGAAAACAGTATGAAACTTAATTTTATTTCCCTGTAAATTGTTACAAGAATTATAATGTTCTTATTAATATAAATTAATTGTTTTTAAACAGCAGAACTTTTGTGTTTCTCACAGTTTTATATGAATATTTTTATATTTTCAGTTAATGTTGTCTAAGCAACAGTTGTCAGCAACAAATAAAAGACCTACACATTATACACATGTTGGCTCTAGAATAAATACTGTAAGTATACCGAATTGCATTTGTGGTGTAATGATTAGTGCACCAAAGTGTTGTAGATTGTGGGTTGGAGTCCTGGTCTAGTGACACTAAAGACTATTAAAGTTGGTATTTCTTTCTTCTCCACTAAGGATGTAGCGTTAACTTAAGGAGAAAGAAGAACGATTGGTTGGCTCGGAATCAGGATAATATATACACATGGAGCGACATGTCTACCTGTGGACTGTTGTTTCAGTGATCTAGCTTTATAAAAATACAACTAAGCATGTTGATATTGTACAAAGGAGACATCATTATTATCTCATCAATTGTAACTTGTTCTTGCTATGATATAGCTGAAAAATTGCTCATTTGGCATTAAACAACAATCGCTCACTCACACCTGTAAGTATACTTGAGCTGACGGACACATTTGTACTCTTTGTCATGTATCTCTCACCCAACAGAATATAGAGTGGATTGACTTACTTTAACTCAATGTCAAATGTTGACCCACAACAAAATATAGAGCTGACAGACTCAATTGTACTCGTCAAATCTGCCTCTCACAGCAATAAAGAGCTAGATCTGCTTGACTCACTTGTACTCCATGTCAAATATCAATCACTCAACAGAATATAGAGATAATTGACTCACTTGTACTCCATGTCAAATATCAATCACTCAACAGAATATAGAGATAATTGACTCACTTGTACTCCATGTCAAATATCAATCACTCAACAGAATATAGAGATAATTGACTCACTTGTACTCCATGTCAAATATCAATCACTCAACAGAATACAGAGATAATTGACTCACTTGTACTCCATGTCAAATATCAAACACTCAACAGAATATAGAGCTAATTGACTCACTTTTACAGTTTTACTTGTTGCTATATAGAGATAATTGACTCACTTTTACAGTTTTACTTGTTGCTATATAGAGATAATTGACTCACTCTTACAGTTTTACTTGTTGTTATATAGAGATAATTGACTCACTTTTACAGTTTTACTTGTTGTTATATAGAGCTCTTCATCTCATTTTCTTATCATTTTTTTAAAATGTCAGATTAATGCAAAGAATGTAATAGAATGATTATAGAATTGAACGATATCCCTATGTAGTTATAATTTATCTTCCAGTGACAGGTCTGTGGTTTTCTCTGGATACTCCGGTTTCCTACAACAATAAATCTTAGTGCCATAATATGACTGAAATATTGTTGAAAGTGGCATTAAATGCCATAACACTAACCCTAACCAGTGGAAAAAAATAATAATTTTCGTATGTGGTTTCTTTTCATTTTTAAGGGTATTGCAAAAACTCAGCCTCCACCACAAGATACCAGAGTTGCTAAAAATTTAAGAGTGGTTGGTCCACCATATGAAGTATCACAACAAAGGTTTGTATAACTGATTACAATCATTATTGAAAATGTGTAATATAATAAGTCTGTACCATATACAATTATTACCTTCGTATGAGGTGAGCATCGGAAGTTGTCAATCCCAGGGTTGACTACTTGATGTTCACCTCATATGCAGGCAATAACTGTTTTATTATACCGAAACTACTCTAAGCTGCTTATGACTTGAATGTTTTGTTTTGCAGTAGACAACTAAATAATTTACAGTATAGAAAATACAACTACGAAACTGGACTGAAAAAAAAAGGATTTTCAACTCACTTCCGGTTGTGAGGGGCTGTAGACTGGGCAACAACCTATTGTCTTCCTCTACATTATATATGTTTGTGTTGTTCACTGGGTTGTCTCCCTTGTCAGCAAATTTTCCATAAAACATTCAAATTGTCTTATTACGTTTATATAGTAAAATATTATGTAAGGTATAATAATAGTAAATATAAAATGTGTTATACAACTTCATAGTGTAAAGGTTGTCTGGAATTACAATCTGATTCTGTAAACTAAACAGGATTGTCTTTACTTACTGGTCATCTACTATATAAACATCATTAATGTGATAGAACAAGGACTGGCCAAGCTGGGAATCAGATTAATATATCCTGGTTAGTTATACAATGTATATTATGACTGTGAACTGCGAACTCAGTCAGGTGATACTGTACTATTTCAGTTCAGTGTTCTTGTCTAGTGCAAGAAGTAAAAGAACAAAATCAGTATAATCTGTTCTCACCACAATTATAACTGAAGTTATATATTTTCAGGAGAACTGTACACAGTCCAACCTTCCCGAAATATGGGCAGACTATGATGGATAATGTTAGATCAGAACTTCGTCAGAAGTAAGTTACAAGTTCTTTTGAAATAACTCGGGCATAGATAACCTTAGCCGATTTCTAGTTTTCTTGCTCCCAAAGACTCTCCAATCTTTTGACTTTGTACCTGAAATGTGTCTTGCTCACTAAATTATAAATCTACATTTATATTCAGGGGTTAAAAAATCTTGGACCACCTCACTAGCCCAGGGCTAGCATACTCCCAAATATTACTAGCCCGAATCTATGAACCACTAGTCCTGGTCAATACCGTGATTTCATGAATCCGACTTGCACACTTGAACCCTTGTACAATGTATATTAGTTTAACTATCTTTCTTTTCAGATCTGGTATTGCTTTTATTTTCACTTATTTTCCACAGTTCAGGTCACTGTAAGGCCAAAAAAAAAATATGTGTGTTTATGGTCACATGTCAAAAAAATCTAGGGTCGGTCGGCATTAATTTTTTTTTTATACTATCGGCAAATCCGGAAATAGTCGTTCCCGGTTCCGGAATCAGATTCTGGTATTTCATTTTCGAAATTTCCGGTAAGCCGTCATTTGTTGAAGCTGTTTTATGATGAGAATATGCAGTTTTTCTACCTTCTTTGCTCTCAATTTCGACAAAAAGCTAGCGGTTGAATAAATAAAACATTGCTGCTGATTAAACAACATATAACATATATGAATATAAGTAGATACGCGAATATTGACAAGTTTGTCAATATCCGATATATATTTTTACTAGCCCGTCAGGCATACAGCTGATTATTTCAGCTAGCCCAAATGTGGAAATTACTAGCCCCGGGCGTCGGGCTAGGGGATTTGTTAACCCCTGATATTATACCTGGTAATTCTAATGAAAATTATTTTATTTGTAATAATTGTAGATTTTGAATTTTTTGTTAGATTTTTATTGATGGAAAAATGTGAAGACTAACCAGTTATAGTAAGAAAATATACATGTTTATGTTATCCTCTGCCAGATATTACTCAATTGATTCTGATCCAATTGATACTCAATGTTAATAGATCAACAATATTTCAGTTCAGATTTGAAAATCAATTTTTTTTTACATGGATTGTTGAAGATTTAAATGTAAAGGTACCAAAATACCATAGTTAGTTCTCAAGCCTCTCCATTCTCCTTCAGCTTTATAAACAGTATCTAGATATTCAAGTTTGAAACTTGTACTTGCATTGGAGTTATTTCCTTTATAAATTGGAAAAAAGACCAAGAACATCCTTGTTGGCATACAATTCTCTTCACTTGTTCAATCCAATGTTATTCTGAGTCTTTATTCTAGTAATATCTCAGTAATGTCAAGAAAGTGTTGTATCAAAAAGTTAAACAAAAATATTCTCATTAAATGACTAACTTTTTTATTCCCATTTATTTACAATTTTATATCATTTTTTCATTCAATTTAGGATAAAAACTAAGTTGTTATTCATCATCAAAGGTTTCTATATATTTTATTTCTTTTCAGAGATGACATTATAGCTCAATTACAAGAACAAGTAGAAATGTATGACCAAGAAATGGAAAATCTTAGACAACAGGTAAATATTTAGGTTTTCATTATAGTATAACTACTAACTCATCCAAATATCAAAAATAAAATCATTCGTAACCAAACAACACAGTAATTCACAAATGTGTGTTTACACTTGAGTGAATTATCATTATTGTTAGGTTTACTTTTCATAATGTCTTGTATCTATACATTTTAATTATATAAATAAAGAATATAGATATACTCGATATCAAAGAAAAAATGGCTTCAAATTATTTGGAAAGACAATTTAGGCAACTGTAAGACTGATTTGAATATTGATATTACTTTTTTTGCTGATTACTTTGGAAAAAAAATGTAATTATTACTTGTGTTTAACATTTATGTCAATTGTGAAATAAAATTTTGTGGAATTTTACTCTGTCAAATAGGTTTTATATAATGTCCTTTAACTGAGATATAAAATGATAATATATTGTCTGTCTTGTTTTATTTATTGAATAATAATGAGCTGTTTTAGTAATAAGTCACTAAGCAAACTTGTATACCATTAGATTGTACTCATCTAAGAGGCAAAGTGAGCGAAGCATTTTAAAAATATTGACAAGGGTTGAGAAACAATTAAGCATTTTAGTTGAGCATAATAATATAACCTGATTTTGACTGACTCATAAAAGGAATTGTTTTGATTTGTTTTAGATGAAGTTGAGAGATGCTGGTTATGAAGAAGATTTAGTTAAGATAAAACAACAGATGACAGCTGAACATAGGTTTGTATTGTAAAACTGACTACCAAAGTGAAAGTAGAATAAGCTGAACATAGGTTTGTATTGTAAAACTGACTACCAAAGTGAAAGTAGAATAAGCTGAACATATGTTTCTATTATAAAACTGACTACCAAAGTGAAAGTAGAATAAGCTGAGCATAGGTTTGTATTGTAAAAGTGAATACTAAAGTGAAAGTAGAATAAGCTGTACATAGGTGTGTATTGTAAAACTGACTACCAAAGTGAAAGTAGAATAAGCTGAACATAGGTTTGTATTGTAAAACTGACTACCAAAGTGAAAGTAGAATAAATTTTATTAAAAAGGGACGGACATTATTACAGTATCTGCTGCTGTATAAGACTCAACTTTTTTCCTTCAAAGTTATCCGGTGGCTTATACAAAAATGGGGCTTACATATGACTTTATCTTGTATTTCAGGAGCATTCAATTTTTTTCCAAATAATTTACTAATTAACTGTTCATGACATTCTGTTTTAACTCATTGGTTAATAAATTATTAAAAATCCTTTTTCATTTTACCTCTAGATATATACAACTAGAAAGGAAATTATAGGACAATATACATGTTTATTAAAATTACTGTTTTTGTAGGTTTAATGTTCAGGAAAATATTGATATGATAAAAGTACAGAGAGAAGTAAAAGAAAAATCGACAAGATTAATGGAACTTCAGGAGAAATATACTCTGTTAGAATCTGTAAGTGAATGTGTAGATGTAAAATTATATATTAAAAGTTGCTTGAATTGTATTTGTACTCATATTTTAAAAACAATTTCTAAGTTATGTCCCTTTATTTTATGAAAAGTACAAATTTTTGAGATTTCTGTTCAATAACTTAAATTCCGATTTAGCAAATCATTTTATTATTAAACAATGTGTTTGATCACAATACAAATGTCAACTTAAAATTTGGTTATTATTCCTTTTATGGTGCCAAAGTTATGCCCTTTAATTGAAAAAGACCAAATTTGTTGGTTTTTTTCTTGTTCTAAATTTAGTTTCCCTCAAAAAAAAGAACATTAAATTTTGCCCCCATTTTTTAGCTCACCTGGCCAAAGGCCATGTGAGCTTTTGCCATCGCTTGGCGTCCGTCGTCCGTCCGTCCATCGTTTGAAACAGCTGAACCAAATTAAAGCAAATTTGACTGGGATGGTCCTTGGGTGGTCCCCTTTTAATATTGTGTCCGATAGCCCCGCCCTCCATTCAAAATGGCTGCTGTTACTAAAAATAGAAATTTCTTTAGTTGTCAATTTCTGCTTTATTACAAATAAAAATGAACTCAAATTTTAACTGCAGCTACATGGCAATGAAGTAGTTTAACATATATTCTGAGTTTTTCTGTGAGATTTTTTCAGCCAGTTTGTCGTACGTCGTAAACCTTCACATTTAAATCTTCTCCTCTGAAACCCCTGAACCAAATTAAACCAAACCTGGCAGGGATGGTCCTTGGGTGGGTCCCTTTCAAAATTGTGTCCGACAGACCCGCCCTCCATTCAAGATGGCTGCTGTTACTAAAAATATAAATTTCTTCAATTGTCCATTGCTGCTTTATTATAAATCTAAATGAGCTCAAATTTTTACTGCAGCTACATGGAAATGAGTAGTTTAACATATATTCCGGGTTTTTCTGTGAAATTTTTCTTTCAGCCGATTTATACCGATTATGCAAATTAGGCATATTTTGATAAAAGATCACATTTAAATCTTTTCCTCTGAAACCGCTGAACCAAATTAAACCAAACCTGGCAGGGATGGTCCCTGTGTGGGTCCCTTTCAAAATTGTGTCCGACAGCCCCGCCCTCCTTTCAAGATGGCTGCTGTTACTAAAAATATAAATTTCTTCAATTGTCCATTGCTGCTTTATTATAAATCAAAATGAGCTCAAATTTTAACTGCAGCTACATGACAATGAGTAGATTAACATTTATTCTGGGTTTTTCTGTGAAATTTTTCTTTCAACTGATTTATACCGATTATACAAATTAGACATATTTTGATAAGATCACATTTAAATCTTCTCATCTGAAACCGCTGAACCAAATTAAAGCAAATTTGGCTGGGGTGGTCCCCTTTCAATATTGTGTCCGACAGCTCCACCCTCCATTCAAAATGGCAGCTGTTACTAAAAATAGATATTTCTTTAGTTGTCAATTTCTGCTTTATTACAAATCAAAATGAACTCAAATTTTGACTGCAGCTATATGGCAATGAGTAGTTTAACATATATTCTGGGTTTTTCTGTGAGATTTTTTCAGCCAGTTTATTCCGTTTAGGAATATTATGAGATAAAAATCACATCAAAATCTTTTGCTCAGAAATTTGAGTTAAAATGATCTTTGGGTGGCCCACTATCAAAATTATGTGTAACACCCCCATTTTCTATCAACTTTAGATGTCAAATTGAAAACCAGGTGAGCAATTACAGGCTCCTGGGAGCCTCTAGTTTTAAAAAGAAATGGATTTTTAATGGATGATGAAAAAAATACATGAATTTTTGTCCTACTTACTGATAAATTTGTGAGTCCTGTAATCGGCAAGCTAACAGATATTTCATTTAGCCCTAAATTAAGAATATTGTTTGTATAAAGTTTCATTTTGACATGCAGCATAATGACTTTTTTTATTAAATAGAACATTAATACAGTAAAACATGGTCATGACAGTATGTTGATGGAGATGGAAAGATTAAATATGCAGTTAAAAGAAGAACAGAACAGAGTACTAACATTACAGAATGAACTAAAGTTTGGTACAGCTAATAACCGAAAACTTATAGAGGTTTGTATTAACATTGGGTGCATTCAGAATTACACCAAACTCACTCTCAATGCATATAGGTTTGACAAATATTTGGTAGTTAAAGAAACTTGGACACTTTGAAAATTCTGATTTAAATTTGGATGACATAGCACCTATTGTAATTCCTGGTTAAACCCAAAACCTATCTTTAATTTTGAACTAACGCAATACAAAATATCTGAAACAAACCCTTTACTAATTCAATAACATTTTGCTGAAATTAGATCCGTAACATCTGAATATTCTGCAATATATACTGATGGTTCAAAGGATGGTGATAGAGTAGTATCGGCAGCTGTTTATGGACAGCAGGTCTATTCAGTTCGATCTTCAGTTCAGAGGCTAATGCAATTCTTCTTGCTTTGAAGTTCGTTGCCTCTTCTGATAAGAATAAATTCATGATCTGTTCAGATTCTCTTTCTTGCCTGTTGGCAATTGAGAGTTGTAAAACTCAAAACCCTTTTATTTTAAAAATTGTTGAAATTTATAAAAGCCTTGTTGCTATTGATAAACATGAAATTTTCAAATGGATCCCTAGTCATATAGGTATCCATGGGAACACAGTCATTGACCAGGAAGCCAAGAACGCATTGGATGATACTGTATCCAATTGTTCTATTCCTTATACTGATTTTAAAACTTTTATTATGAAATGTATTTTAAAACACTGACAAGACAGCTAGGACCAGCAAATTCATAATAAGTTACACGCAATACACTCCATAGTTGGCCAGACTCCTTGTTCTTAGGGTCATGTAGGTGTCTTAAGCTAATATAAAAAAAAATCACACCACAATATAGCTGAAATATTGCTAATGCAGTGAAAGAAACCACCGCTCGCCAAAAACGAGAAGAGAAAAAATTTGGCAAGTACATTTGTGTAAGAACTCGACAATTCGGCGACCGAACATCGTGAGGCAAGTTCCGATTATTTTGCACTCGCCCCTGTCAACCAACTTGACGAAGTAGTTTCTCAGTCAATGATTCCGTACAATTTTTGATTCGACAATAAAAGATGTGAAGAAATCCTTCAAAATCGTTGATTGGACTAGCAGTGCAATATTTCACGTCTGCCATATTGATTTCTCTTATTGATAGAAAACTCTAAAGGATGGCATCCTATTCCGAACCGGGATCAAATAAAATTAATGTATACCTCCCAAAGTTCAATGCAAGCGATTCAGATTATCTTAAATAGGGGTTCGGTAGAGTAAAACTTGATGATATCAAATAAAATTGGGTTTGGGTGGACTTTATATATGGTAAAAAGGTAAAAAAAAAATAAAAAGTAACTGATTTGTATGCAGAATGAATAAAGATGTTATAAATCTTTGTTATTACTTCTCATGTAAAATATTTGCATTAGATCATTGGCGAATAGAAATATCTACCCACTGGCCAAACTTGGCAAGTGCAATTCTAATTTGGCGAGTACTATTTTGAAGCAACTAGCCAAAATGGTCAGATAAGAGAGAGAAAAAAACATTTCCCACACTGTAATGTTGACATTAAACACCAATCAATCAATCAAATCGTAAAGAAATTTGGTGATCTGTGTTAAGTGGACATTCTACACTACCAAATTCTGATCAGCTAAACAAGTACGTCAAAGATTATAAAATTATTGAGTGAAACGTCTAACATATTGATGATCATATCATGTAATATCATGATATTGTCAGCAATTTTAATTTAATTCTATATTTATTTAATATAGGATTGCCAACAGCCAATGGCTACAAACATTTTTCAGAGTAATTTTATATAGTATGAATACTATGTAAAATTATAATATTTGATCAATTGTGCAATGAGAATGTTTATGTTTTTTTAATTCAGCAACAAGAACAAGTGTCATGTCTTGAGAAAGAGAATCAGATATTGAAGGAAGCCAATGAAAAATTTGTTAATAGGTTAGTATATCTTTATTGCAGAAAATAATAAGCCTACAAAGTTAAACTGTTGATTATATTTCCATTACCAGTAAGTTTGTCAGAAAGTATTATGTCTTTGTAAACTGTATGTTTCAAAATTATCTTAATTTGAAATCTGACTGGTTTTTTTACACAAGTCATAATTTTCAAACATCATACTGACGATATGTCATCTGACTGACTGTTGACATGGTGAGATTTTAAGACATTAATAAATATATTGATAAATAATTTGTTATGGGTTGTGGTTGTTTATACAAAAATTGTCATTGTTTACAAATTTTGTTTTTGAATTCAATAAAAAGTGTCTTAGACACTAAACAACTTGCATATAGTTTGACATAATTATACCCCCGCTGCCCGAAGGGGGAGGGGGGTATACTGTTTTACCTTCCGTCCGTCCAAGATATTTTTCGTCGCATTTTTCTCAGTAACTGTTGATGGCAGAAATCTGATTTTTGGTCACAAGCTTCATATAGGTATACCATATTGTGGGTAGCGTTTTTGGACCCGTCAGATTCCTACTTCCTGTTTGCCGACTTAGTTGGTTTTTATACACATTGAACATATATGCTCATTTTTCGTTGCATTTTTCTCAGCAACTATTGATGCCAGATATCTGATATTTTGTCACAAGCTTCATATAGGTACCCCATATCGTGGGAAGCGTTTTTGGACCCATCAGATTCCTACTTCCTGTTTGTCGATTTTGTTGATTTTTGTACACATTTAACATACATTTGTATATGCACATTTTTCGTCGCATTTTTCTAAGCAACTATTGATGACAGGAATCTGATATTTGGTCACAAGCTTCATATAGGTATGCCATATTGTGGGAAGCGTTTTTGGACCCATCAGATTCCTACTTCCTGTTTGTCGATTTTGTTGATTTTTGTACACATTTAACATACATTTGTATATGCACATTTTTCGTCGCATTTTTCTAAGCAACTATTGATGACAGGAATCTGATATTTGGTCACAAGCTTCATATAGGTATGCCATATTGTGGGAAGCGTTTTTGGACCCGTCAGATTCCTACATCCTGTTTGCCGACTTTGTTGATTTTTATACACATTGAACATATATGCTCGTTTTTCGTCGCATTTTTCTCAGCAACTATTGATGCCGGATATCTGATATTTTGTCACAAGCTTCATATAGGTACCCCATATCGTTGGAAGCGTTTTTAGACCCATCAGATTCCTACTTCCTGTTTGTCGAAGAACGGGGATATCATAAGTGAGCATTAGCTCACAGTTCATCTTGTTGGTTTAGGAATATAACAGTTTGTATTTTTATTTTATAGTGCATTTGATTTGGAAAGGGAGAGAGAATGGAGGCAGAGAGAAAATGCATTAAAGGTCCAAATAGCTCAGTTAGAGGCCACACTGAAGGCTGATCTAGGAGAAAAAGGTGGAATCTTAGACAAACTAGCAAGAGAATCAGGTAAGGAAGCTAATGCATTATTGAGAAACAATCATTTTAAGGTTTACAATAGAGAAAGTAATTTGAAGTTTTGCTTGAAACTTAGAGAAAAGTGTGATTTTTTGCTATTAATATTGATTGTGTAATATGCTTTTATGTACCAGGTATTAAATCCTTATTAAATATGGAAGAAAACAATTTAGGATTACATAGAATACAATGGAGGGATGTTTCACATGTTATAGAAGTTCTTGCATGGTGGCCAGCAATGGGAATGATTTGTATCCTGACACATTAAGAAAAAAAATAACACAATGTATATACCTATGTACAAATGTCTAAAAAGCCTTCCAAATGCAAATGCTTCAGTCATTTTAAGGTAATAATTCATCACATAGATCTCAGGTGTAATACAAATGTATTGGATCCAATAACTACTGTCTTTTCACCAGTGAAGTCTCTGTTTATATCATCTCGCCACACTGCCTTTTCACCAGTGAGGTATCGGTTTATATCATCTCGCCACACTGCCTTTTCACCAGTGAGGTATTGGTTTATATCATCTCGCCACAAGGTGTGTTCAGTTTGTACAAATGTAGATGCTCAATGGTTTTTTTTTCTCTTTGAACTCTGGCTTCTTCAACCTTTAAATCTGGTAACCATGATACAGCTGTATTTTTGTTGAACACAAGACTAACACCACTGACACAGGTTTGTGCTCCAATATCTACCTCAAGTGTTAAGACACATAGTAACAATATACACATGTAGTTGACATGTAACAATATACACATGTAGTTGACATGATAAACACCTATAACTCAATCCATTAACAACCAAACATTAATAGGCTTACAAAATTATAATTAAAATCTGTCACATGTTGTCTTTAATTTTGCCTTGCTCTTTAGATATAGTTTTGATTCTTTTTTCAGATCAATTTGAGAAATTACAACAAGATTATAGATCCATGCAAGTAGAACATTATCAACTTAAAGAAGAATATGATGATTTGAAGGAAAAAATGAGATTCTTCACCAAGGTTATTATAACAATATTCTCTAACAAGAAATGAGATTCTTCATCAATGTTTTTATGACAATATTCTGTAACAATTAACATTATATGTTGTTGCAGAATCTAAAAATGTGAATTTGTAAAGAGAAATTTTTTTTAGTTTCTGTTAAATCCTTTATAAACTCTCGATCTAAGTTTAGAATTCTTGGGGAAATGGATTTAAATAATATATCCAGGTTAAAGGATTTTCTTTATATATTAATTTAAGAAATTGTAAACTTCGGAAAACAAAAAATAATATTTGATGTGAATTATTTTTATAATTATTGTAAATTTAACACTGATTTGTTGATGGCAGCATGTAAATTTTATAATCATCGAAAATGTTTTTGTCAATTTATAATAAATTTATCATCAGTTGAAAGTTGGCAGTAATGGTTGACAATTTAACCAACAAAACAAACTACTATTCGAGATTGTTGTTTAGACATACATGTGTTGTTATTTTATTACAGGAAAGTGCTATAGATTTTACTGAAATAGAAGAGGCTTTAGTTCTGGTTAAACAGAAGAAACAGAAATCTATACCTGACCCTGATTTCTTACAAAAAGTGGATGTTGAAATGTCTAAAGGTAAATATTGTGATACAAAAAGTGGATGTTGAAATGTCTAAAGGTAAATATTGTGATACAAAAAGTGGATGTTGAAATGTCTAAAGGTAAATATTGTGATACAAAAAGTGGATGTTGAAATGTCTAAAGGTAAATATTGTGATACAAAAAGTGGATGTTGAAATGTCTAAAGGTAAATATTGTGATACAAAAAGTGGATGTTGAAATGTCTAAAGGTAAATATTGTGATACAAAAAGTGGATGTTGAAATGTCTAAAGGTAAATATTGTGATACAAAAAGTGGATGTTGAAATGTCTAAAGGTAAATATTGTGATAGAAAAAGTGCATGTTGAAATGTCTAAAGGTAAATATTGTGATACAAAAAGTGGATGTTGAAATGTCTAAAGGTAAATATTGTGATACAAAAAATGGATGTTGAAATGTCTAAAGGTAAATATTGTGAAACAAAAAGTGGATGTTGAAATGTCTAAAGGTAAATATTGTGATACAAAAAGTGGATGTTGAAATGTCTAAAGGTAAATATTGTGATACAAAAAGTGGATGTTGAAATGTCTAAAGGTAAATATTGTGAAACAAAAAGTGGATGTTGAAATGTCTCTGAAGGTAAATATTGTGATACAAAAAGTGGATGTTGAAATGTCTAAAGGTAAATATTGTGAAACAAAAGTGCATGTTGAAATGTCTAAAGGTAAATATTGTGAAACAAAAAGTGCATGTTGAAATGTCTAAAGGTAAATATTGTGATACAAAAAGTGGATGTTGAAATGTCTAAAGGTAAATATTGTGAAACAAAAAGTGGATGTTGAAATGTCTAAAGGTAAATATTGTGATACAAAAAGTGGATGTTGAAATGTCTAAAGGTAAATATTGTGATACAAAAAGTGGATGTTGAAATGTCTAAAGGTAAATATTGTGATACAAAAAGTGGATGTTGAAATGTCTAAAGGTAAATATTGTGAAACAAAAAGTGGATGTTGAAATGTCTAAAGGTAAATATTGTGATACAAAAAGTGGATGTTGAAATGTCTAAAGGTAAATATTGTGATACAAAAAGTGGATGTTGAAATGTCTAAAGGTAAATATTGTGATAGAAAAAGTGCATGTTGAAATGTCTAAAGGTAAATATTGTGATACAAAAAGTGGATGTTGAAATGTCTAAAGGTAAATATTGTGATACAAAAAGTGGATGTTGAAATGTCTAAAGGTAAATATTGTGATACAAAAAGTGGATGTTGAAATGTCTAAAGGTAAATATTGTGATACAAAAAGTGGATGTTGAAATGTCTAAAGGTAAATATTGTGAAACAAAAAGTGGATGTTGAAATGTCTAAAGGTAAATATTGTGATACAAAAAGTGGATGTTGAAATGTCTAAAGGTATTTACCAGTAGATATTGTGATGCTACACAATTCAATAGATTATACCCAAGTGTCTGCCTATGCCATATCTTAACTAATCCATCAAGCATAGACATTTAAATCTGCAATTTTGAGTTTTGACAGTGATATGTGCTACTTAGGAGATAACTGTATTGTATTTGAAAATTTCACGGCATCAATTGGAAATTTGATGGTTGCAAATTGAGTTTACTGGCGACGCGTTAGCGGAGCCAGTAAACGGATATTTGCGACCATGAAATCGACAATTGATGCCGTGAAATTTTCAAATACAATACAGTTATCTCCATTCTAATGTAGTCATGTGTATTGCCACATTATTGACAAGATGACGTAAGCAGTAATCAGTTAAAATTCTAAAAATATCTTATGCCATTTCAACTGCGGAATTGATACCGTGAAAAGTACACCATTAAATTGACAATTGATGCCGTGAAATTTTCAAATACAATACAAATTATCTCCATTCTAATGCCATCATGTGTATTGCCACATTATTGACAAGATGATGTAAATGGTAATTGGCTTAAATTGTTAAAATATCTCGTGATATTTCAACCGTGGAATGATATCGTGAAAATTACAGCATTGTCCAATCACAAACCAGGAATATTAAAAAACTACATTAGAATGTGTATTAATCTCTACATATTATACAACACATGTAGCAGACATCTGTGTATGTACTAATTTGGTATTATTTTCCATAGAATTGTATATCCTCATTCAGAAGACTTGTATTGTGGTCATACAGTTAGTAAATATAGTATAAATACAGAATACAATAAGGATTATTTAATTACTCAAGAATGAGCAGGATATATTCTTATAATTCAATTACCTTGTTTCTATATTAATACTCATTTTTTCTTCTTTTTTTTTTGGATAATCTACTCCTGATTTTCCTCAAAATTAACTCTAAATATGTTTTGTTCTTTACTTCAATCCTAGATGAACACAAACAGCTGTTAGAGATACAGGCAGAGTATGCTGAAACTGTACATGAGTTAGAGAAAACTAGAAATCTATTGGTTATACAGCATAAGATTAATAAGGATTATCAACATGAGGTATGGCATAAATTGTATTATTGTTAATTTTTCTACTTTCAACTTTATTCAATAAACTCAGGTGCAGCAGACTGCACTACAGGAGCATCAATGATTTTACAGATCATTATTAAAAGATGACAGAATGAGTAGATAATGTATATGTATTACACAAAAAAAGATGATAGGTGATACACAATTTATTAAGGGGCCCGGGTGGCTCAATGAGTTAGGTAGTTGGATTACCTAGCAACTCATACAAGTCTATCACTAATACAACGTGGGTTCGTACCCAGCTTTGTAAATTACAAAAAAGGGTCCACTCGACTCGCAGCCGCAAGTGTTTCCAGTTGCTTGCCCATGGTCGGTGGTTCTCCCCGGGTACTCCGGCTTCCTCCACCACTAAAACTGGTCGCCATGACATAACTGAAATATTGTTGAAAGTGGCATTAAACACAATAAATCAAATTAAATCAAATCACAATTTATTATCTGTATTACCCACAGCCTAATTTTCGACTATTTTCATTTTTGGGATATTTCTAACTTTTATAAATAATGCATGAACTTATAAAAATAACATTTTTTTGATAGAAAACAAAATGTACAAAGACTATAAGACATTTCATAAAGCCAAATAGATGATGAGGTGTATTGAAAACTGTTTCATGTTCCAGTTACTTCCCCTTATTACATATACCTGTACAGCATATATTTTTCTAAATATTTGCTACCACCTATATGTAAAACATGATTGTAGCTAAGTGAGTTGTTCCCCCTGATATATGAAACATTAATGTAGAAATATCATATATTTAGTATTTTACATTCATAATATGTGTAACATTTACCAAATGAGTAATTTCCCCTTATTATAGGTTGAGATTAGTAGTAGTAAGATTGATGAGATAAAGAAGGAATATGAGACCAAATTAGATGAATATGCCAGACTTCTAGATATCAGGGCTGCCATGATAAAGGTAAGGAATATTACATACTTTCTATAGAATTGACTAGAAAACAACTGTAATTTTGGTCATATTCCTCTTTGCTATAATCAATGTATTAATTTTGATAATTTTGGTTTATTACAAGCAAGATGAACAAGATAAAGAAAATATATGATGCATATCTGAATGTACAAGACAACTGCCATGAACAGATTGGAATTTGTGCTTGAAATATATTAATTGGGAAAATAGAAACTTATTAATTGAAGGATTACAGTTTAACAACTGAAGGCAATGCATAGTTTAATAAGTGCTCATTATTAGCCAACTTAAAATAAAAATAGGAAGCAAAGGCATCATGTGCAGCATGCATGTCCCTCTGTCTGAAGTCAGTTGTCCTGTTACCCGACATTATGGCTAGGTCATAATATGTCATTAGAAGAAATTGTTTAAATTTGATAGAATGGAGAGAACTTAAAAGTAAAACACTGCTGTTCAGATCCACAAGAAACAGTTACAACTGAAAACTAAAATATAGCAGGTAACAAGGAATATAAAGTATCGATGGATGGAGTCCATTTTAAGTACATATGATATGATTTAATGAATGTTATTCCATTTTGTATTGTAGAAATTACAAACCCAGATAAATGATATTGCTTATGGAACCAAACAGTACAAGATAACAGCACCAACTGATGAGGTAAATAAAATAGGAACAATCTTGTGTTTAAGCAAGTTGTTTTCTCAAAAATAGGAATATTACACAACTCAACAAAGGGCAATTCCCTGTAAACTATTAACTAATCAGTAGTTTTTAGTTCTTAAAGTCATGTTTTCTTCCTTTACTCAACTCCACATAATTTTCCAGTGGCAGTCAATAGTCGTTGCTCAAGTTGTATCATTCATACCTCATTCTATATATTGTTGGACTTGTTCTTCATTCTGAATATGCATGAAATATTTGCTGCTGGACTTAATGCAACCAACAGTAATCCTTATAATAAGAATGTTAATTAGCGAGTAGTCAGTCACCACTAGTTTACTTGAATGTTGGTTTACAATTACTGATATCATGAAAGATTATATAATATACACACATATACATTACATTATACAAGAAAACAGTTTTTTGTTAGTTTTGGTTATTGGTATTTAATGCCACTTGCAACAATTTTTTCGTTATATCATGTTTGTCAGTTTTATTTGTGGAGAAAACCAGATGACCTTGAGAGAACCACTGACCTGCTGTAAGTCACTTTATAGCATAAGGTTGTGCACTTGGCCATAAGCAGGAATCCAACTCATAACTTTAGTGGTGATATGAAGTGTTTTGCATCTGTTTATAACTATTTGATTGCTGCCATGACAATCTAATAGTGGTGATATTCACTGATTGAATAAGTAGCTGTTGATCTAACTACCATGCAATTGTTGCCATGACAGCCTTGAAAACAGTTATATATTGTGCTTCAAATATTGAGATCTAACTAAATTTGACATCAGATTAACTGAGTATTAGAGGTAAATATCAACCACTTAAAACAGGATTTAAATCTGTGTGATGTTTATTTTTAGTTGGAAGAACCAACTGTTGACTTTGATGAAACAATTCATTTAGAGAGAGGACAGAATTTGTTTGAAATACATGTACACAAGGTATGTATTATTGTATAGATAGGTGGCAGTCTTTGCCTTAATTTTTTTCGGTTACTTGCCTGAAAGTCAAATTTAGAAAAAATTCTATTTATTGAAACAAATTCTTTCATAATTTTCACTTGTCCAATGTAGTTTTATTTGTCGTAGGCTTCGGGCAAGTGGGTTAGTGCAAAGACTGAGGCGGAGAAATTTGTGTACTTCTTTATTCTTTTACAAAATTTTAAATACATTGTTTTGGCATAATCCTATTCATCAATGGACTCGTGTGTAGATAATACAACTTATCCAGGGCTTGTGTGACATAAATATTTAATGTGTATCATAGAATTAATAATTGATGGTTCTTAATCAAGAGTCTATCTCAGAATTAAGAAACAAGCAGCCCATAATTGTATAAACATGCCAAATGGGAACCCATGCCAAACATGATATTTTTAAAAAGCCCTGTTCCATGTTTGAGAAGTATATATTTGTTTTATCAGTTATATTCTCATTTCAATCGTGTTTTTAAATTATCTCTTCCTACATTTTCCCTCAGGTAAATCTGTCAGATGATGGCTTAAAGATCATTGGAGATGAAGAACCTTCATTGTTTTGTACCTGGGAATTTTTTGAGTTTGAGATCCAGTCAACACCTGTTGTCAGGGGAGCTAAGTATGTTTATAAACAATTACAGCCAGTGCTTTGCTGATGCTGCAAATATAAATTTTAATATGTTGAATGAATATTTCGTCGTCAATGTGACAGTAAAAACATATTTTTACAGTAGTCGTTCTATCAATATTTCAAAACTAGTATCATTTAACATTAAACAATAACATAGAATCTTCTTATCTTCCACTATGATATTAAACAATAACATAGAATCTTCTTATCTTCCACTATGATAATTTTTTGATAATTATGGTCCATTTAAATCTCCACGAAAATGTCAGATTTTTTTTAAGTATTCTTGGAATTGTTTGATATTAACATATTTTGCTTTATTACATTTCAGACCAGAATATGACTTTACATCTCAGTACATTGTCAAAGTGGATGACTTCTTTCTACACTACTTACAAAGGGTGAGACTATTTACTTATAGACTATGTCAAATACTTGTCAAAGATCGTAATGACTTTAAATAGTCCATGAGGGTATACATGGTATAGAAATCTAGTTCAGTAGTCTTAGCTTGAGTGGTAAGACTCCACTGAAAGTGAACATTGAAATGCTGTGCAGGTTGTATTTGTGTTACAACCAATGTCTATCAGCTCTATTATTTGGAGAAATTCCACACTCTCTGAAGTTAAAAGAACACAGGCATGGTGTGTAGGTAGTCTGTTTCAATATTGACACGTGTTAATGGTATATATTTGGCTATTACATATTGTGCTGTTAGTAAATTAATGACCAAGTACTCAAGTATCGCTCTCTAAAATTAGAAAGTACTAGACTATCTATTCTTTGTGTAATTGACATCCTTAGTATTGAATAAATCACCAAGCTGAACTTTTTTTAGTTTTATATTTATAAAGAATAATTTCAGCTGTAAAAGTCTGTTTTTGATTTATTTGATTGCCCTTTTCTAATACAGTGAAAACCTGTCTAAACTGAACCCAGAAATGAAACCTGTCTAAACTGAACCCAGAAATGAAACCCTGTCTAAACTGAACCCTGAAATGAAACCTGTCTAAGCTGAACCCTGAAATGAAACCTGTCTAAACTGAACCTAGAAATGAAACCTGTCTAAACTGAACCCAGAAATTAAACCTGTCTAAACTGAACCCTGAAATGAATCCTGTATAGACTGGTTTATCTGTATGTGTATTGGCCAAGTTTTCATGTCCATGTTTTTCTTGATTATTTTCCTACAACTTTATAAGAAAGTGATAATGATATGTGTACATCTGTTATCTAGGAATCATGTACGTTGGAGATGCACCAGTCATTTGGACAGGATTATAAAACAGTGGCAGCTTGTCAGTTGGTGTTTAAAGATATATTTGATAAACCTCATGGCAGGATACATGGCACTGCTACGTTGTTAGGTAAGTAATGTAATGATACATGACTCATGGCAGGATACATGGCACTGCTACGTTGTTGGGTAAGTAATGTAATGATACATGACTCATGGCAGGATACATGGCACTGCTACGTTGTTGGGTAAGTAATGTAATGATACATGACTCATGGCAGGATACATGACACTGCTACGTTGTTGTGTAAGTAATGTAATGATACATGACTCATGGCAGGATACATGGCACTGCTACATTGTTGGGTAAGTAATGTAATGATACATGACTCATGGCAGGATACATGGCACTGCTACATTGTTGGGTAAGTAATGTAACGATACATGACTCATGGCAGGATACATGGCACTGCTACGTTGTTGGGTAAGTAATGTAATGATACATGACTCATGGCAGGATACATGGCACTGCTACATTGTTGGGTAAGTAATGTAATGATACATGACTCATGGCAGGATACATAGCACTGCTACATTGTTGGGTAAGTAATGTAATGATACATGACTCATGGCAGGATACATGGCACTGCTACATTGTTGGGTAAGTAATGTAATGATACATGACTCATGGCACGATACATGGCACTGCTACGTTGTTGGGTAAGTAATGTAATGATACATGACTCATGGCAGGATACATGGCACTGCTACGTTGTTGGGTAAGTAATGTAACGATACATGACTCATGGCAGGATACATGGCACTGCTACGTTGTTGGGTAAGTAATGTAATGATACATGACTCATGGCAGGATACATGGCACTGCTACGTTGTTGGGTAAGTAATGTAATGATACATGACTCATGGCAGGATACATGGCACTGCTACATTGTTGGGTAAGTAATGTAATGATACATGACTCATGGCAGGATACATGGCACTGCTACATTGTTGGGTAAGTAATATAATGATACATGACTCATGGCAGGATACATGGCACTGCTACATTGTTGGGTAAGTAATGTAATGATACATGACTCATGGCAGGATACATGGCACTGCTACATTGTTGGGTAAGTAATGTAATGATACATGACTCATGGCAGGATACATGGCACTGCTACATTGTTGGGTAAGTAATGTAATGATACATGACTCATGGCAGGATACATTGTTGGGTAAGTAATGTAATGATACATGACTCATGGCAGGATACATGGCATTGCTACATTGTTGGGTAAGTAATGTAATGATACATGACTCATGGCAGGATACATGGCACTGCTATGTTGTTGGGTAAGTAATGTAATGATACATGACTCATGGCAGGATACATGGCACTGCTACGTTGTTGGGTAAGTAATGTAATGATACATGACTCATGGCAGGATACATGACACTGCTACGTTGTTGGGTAAGTAATGTGATGATACATGACTCATGGCAGGATACATGGCACTGCTACGTTGTTGGGTAAGTAATGTGATGATACATGACTCATGGCAGGATACATGGCACTGCTACGTTGTTGGGTAAGTAATGTAATGATACATGACTCATGGCAGGATACATGGCACTGCTACGTTGTTGGGTAAGTAATGTAACGATACATGAAACAATATTGTTTGTGTATATATTGTAAGAATACATGAGACGATGTTGTTTAGTCACTAAAGAATACATGGGACTACTATGTCTTTTGGTCAGTGCTGTAAGGATACACAAGATGATGCTATCAGTGATGATACATCAGAATAGTTTTATCAGTCAGCTATTCTTGATCCTTTATGTCTCTTCTTTCTTTTTTGGGGGTTACCAAGGGATACATGGGACTGCAATTTTAATGTCTCTTTCTTTTACATTGTAATTTTTATCATGAGAACTGTTAACCTTAAACACTTTATATATATTTTAGTTTCATAATGCAGTGAATTAATTATTTTTCAAAATATCATAATTGCTCTAATTGTTTGACTGTCATAAACCCATTTTTTTTACCATATTTAAAAAATGACAAAAAATTGTAACTTGATCTTCTAAACCTCACTTTCATATCTAACCTTTTATTTTTTTCAGGAGTAGATTCCACTGGTACAGGGATTGGATTGGGTATGGTTGAATACTGGATAAGATTACGGGTACCCATGGAACAGGCTCTCAGATTGTATAAGGTTAGTATAATATTGTATAAGATTACGGGTACCCATGGAACAGGCTCTCAGATTGTATAAGGTTAGTATAATATTAGATAAGATTACGGGTACCCATGGAACAGGCTCTTAGATTGTATAAGGTTAGTATAATATTGGATAAGATTACGGGTACCCATGGAACAGGCTCTCAGATTGTATAAGGTTAGTATAATATTGTATAAGATTACGGGTACCCATGGAACAGGCTCTCAGATTGTATAAGGTAAGTATAATATTAGATAAGATTACGGGTACCCATGGAACAGGCTCTTAGATTGTATAAGGTTAGTATAATATTGGATAAGATTACGGGTACCCATGGAACAGGCTCTCAGATTGTATAAGGTTAGTATGATATTGTATAAGATTACGGGTACCCATGGAACAGGCTCTCAGATTGTATAAGGTAAGTATAATATTAGATAAGATTACGGGTAACCATGGAACAGGCTCTTAGATTGTATAAGGTTAGTATAATATTGGATAAGATTACGGGTACCCATGGAACAGGCTCTCAGATTGTATAAGGTTAGTATAATATTAGATAAGATTACGAGGACCCATGGAACAGGCTCTTAGATTGTATAAGGTAAGTATAATATTGGATAAGATTACGGGTACCCATGGAACAGGCTCTCAGATTGTATAAGGTTAGTATAATATTGTATAAGATTACGGGTACCCATGGAACAGGCTCTCAGATTGTATAAGGTAAGTATAATATTAGATAAGATTACGGGTACCCATGGAACAGGCTCTTAGATTGTATAAGGTTAGTATAATATTGGATAAGATTACGGGTACCCATGGAACAGGCTCTCAGATTGTATAAGGTTAGTATAATATTGGATAAGATTACGGGTACCCATGGAACAGGCTCTCAGATTATATAAGGTAAGTATAATATTAGATAAGATTACGGGTACCCATGGAACAGGCTCTTAGATTGTATAAGGTTAGTATAATATTGGATAAGATTACGGGTACCCATGGAACAGGTTCTTAGATTGTATAAGGTTAGTATAATATTGGATAAGATTATGGGTACCCATGGAACAGGCTCTTAGATTGTATAAGGTTAGTATAATATTGGATAAGATTACGGGTACCCATGGAACAGGTTCTTAGATTGTATAAGGTTAGTATAATATTGGATAAGATTACGGGTACCCATGGAACAGGCTCTTAGATTGTATAAGGTAAGTATAATATTAGATAAGATTACGGGTACCCATGGAACAGGTTCTCAGATTGTATAAGGTTAGTATAATATTGGATAAGATTACGAGGACCCATGGAACAGGCTCTTAGATTGTATAAGGTTAGTATAATATTGGATAAGATTACGGGTACCCATGGAACAGGCTCTCAGATTGTATAAGGTTAGTATAATATTGGATAAGATTACAGGTACCCATGGAACAGGCTCTCAGATTGTATAAGGTTAGTATAATATTGTATAAGATTACGGGTACCCATGGAACAGGCTCTCAGATTGTATAAGGTAAGTATAATATTAGATAAGATTACGGGTACCCATGGAACAGGCTCTTAGATTGTATAAGGTTAGTATAATATTGGATAAGATTACGGGTACCCATGGAACAGGCTCTCAGATTGTATAAGGTAAGTATAATATTAGATAAGATTACGGGTACCCATGGAACAGGCTCTTAGATTGTATAAGGTTAGTATAATATTGGATAAGATTACGGGTACCCATGGAACAGGTTCTTAGATTGTATAAGGTTAGTATAATATTGGATAAGATTATGGGTACCCATGGAACAGGCTCTTAGATTGTATAAGGTTAGTATAATATTGGATAAGATTACAGGTACCCATGGAACAGGTTCTTAGGTTGTATAAGGTTAGTATAATATTGGATAAGATTACGGGTACCCATGGAACAGGCTCTTAGATTGTATAAGGTAAGTATAATATTAGATAAGATTACGGGTATCCATGGAACAGGCTCTTAGATTGTATAAGGTAAGTATAATATTAGATAAGATTACGGGTATCCATGGAACAGGCTCTTAGATTGTATAAGGTTAGTATAATATTGGATAAGATTACGGGTACCCATGGAACAGGCTCTTAGATTGTATAAGGTAAGTATAATATTAGATAAGATTACGGGTACCCATGGAACAGGTTCTTAGATTGTATAAGGTAAGTATAATATTAGATAAGATTATGGGTACCCATGGAACAGGCTCTTAGATTGTATAAGGTTAGTATAATATTGGATAAGATTATGGGTACCCATGGAACAGGTTCTCAGATTGTATAAGGTTAGTATTATAGTCTTAAGAAATGAGAGATTCAATTTGAATATCCAAATGATTGAAAAATGTTTTGATTTTCAGCATATTGATAACAACTGCCAATTTTGTTGAAGTAAACATATCCCAAATAAGATTCATTGCTTAAAAGTAAATTTATTTCCTTCTTCTTTCATGAGTTATGACTGGATTTCTGACAAGAGGAACATGACAGGTGCCACTAGTAGAACAGCAGGAGATGCTTGTCTTTTGAGAGCACCTGAGGTCACCCTTTACTTTAATTGAGTTCTTGTTACTCAATCTTAAGTTTTAATGTTTTGTAGATCATTGTCTGTCTTTCTGCGATTAACAGGTTTGTAACAAGAGTAACACGATGGGTGTCACTAGAGGGGCAGGAACTACTTACTTTTCGGGAGAACTTGAGTTCACCCCCCTGTGTTTTAGTGGGGTTTGTGTTGCTAAATCTTTGGTTTTCTGTGTAGTGTTATGTAGATCATTGTCCTTTTTGTTTTAGCTTCTGATTACCTCTTTAGTATCTTCTGATTACCCCCCTTTAGTATCTTCAAACTGTCCTTATCCCTTTTACTGTCTTTCTATTTCTGATTATAAAGTATAGATTACCTAAAAAAGGTTGTGTGTGGTTAAAATGTTTGTTCCCTAGAGTGATATGCTGGATCATTTATATGTTTTCTTGGTCAGTAAAATACATAACATTGTAATATTATTTAGTATCCTAACTCTACTGACCAATGACACCTTATTATCTAATATCTGTGTGGCCAAAGCTTACTGGTTTATTTCCACAAAATATCAATAGTTTATTGTGCTTATCGTAAAAAATTAAAACCTATTTTACAGGAAAGAACAAAAGCACTTGGATATGTTACAACAAATAAGAGAGCAGCTGAGATTGCCATTGAGGCTACAGATGAGGTGGCCATGAAACGTCAACAAATTGATAACATAAACCAAATACATATCAAAATTATCAGATGTTGTGATATACAGTCCAGGAGGAGAGGTATGAGAATATATCATACAATTTAATTTGAGATGTTAAATCTTAACTGCAGTAGTCCTACTCTTACAAGACTGTTTCCAAAGGCCACCTCTCTTATCAGGCCAGATTTCAAATGCACTGAGATAGTAAAATACTACTAACTTGTTCCCTTAAGAGAGGCTATCGTTCTTATAAGGCCATGTTTTTATAGAAGAAAGGACTACTGTATATGATGTTAAAGTAGGTGTCACCGTGGAAGGAAATGATATATTATTTAAGATCAACATTAGTTCATGTATAATCTATAAAGCCTTCCAGCAATGTCATCATTTAGACAACGACACAAACCAGTTTTATTTTTTCACTACATTTTCTGATATACAGAAAATTGACACAAAGTAACAATTGATTTCAGGATTTTCTTGTCACAATAAACTGTATAGAAAGTCTGAAATCATTGAATGTAGTTGGTATTTGGTTAAATATGAGTTAAATAATTGTTGCTTCCCATAGAGTTGCACATACAGTGAAACCTGTCTATACTGAACCCTGAATAAACTGGAAACTATGGATAAAGTTCCAGTTGAGGAAATCTTTGTTAATTAAACCTGTATAAACCAAACACAAGCGGTGGTCCCTTGAGGTTCAGTTTAGACAGGTTACACTGCATCATGTATTTTGTACACATATCAACATTGACTTTTTATTATTACTATGATACAGGAGTACAGCCTGCACCCTACTGTGTGTACCAGTTCTATGACAACAATGATCATGATACACCTATAATACATGCCAGCAACAACCCTGAGTTTAATGATCACAAAACATACCCTGTTGCCATGACGTCAGATTTAGACCAATATCTTAAGACAAAGGTACCTCTTATTCAAGGAAAACTTCATACCCTGTCGCCATGACGTCAGATTTAGATCAATATTTTAAGACAAAAGTATGTTTAATATAAAGAAAAATTCATACCCTGTCACCATGACGTCAGACTTAGACCAATTTTCCTAAGACAAAAGACAAAAAGTGTGTTTAATTCTAGGACAAATTTGTACAATAATGTATCTTTGGTACATTTTACATTAGAAAATAAGTGAAACATTAGCACATGGAGATTATTTATTTTATTGTTAAGAAATGTTGAGATATATTGTTGCTTTTATAACAATATGATTAATATATCTGATAGACTCAGATCGATGTCCAGTCTCTAATCGACGTCCACTGACGTCGTTATCTCAAATCACGGTCCAATTTTAGGATATTCCCAAATCGGCGTGCTTTCCAAACTCTCATATCTATTGGTCCGTTTACACGATATAAGTTTGCCATCAAAAATAATTTTAACAACAGTTTTGCTTTTTTAATTTTTTTTTTTTTAAGCATTTTCCCATTCTTTAATATTATCAATAGGGGTAGAATCTACTTTGGCAGACCACAGAAGTCAGATATTGTAATAAACAAATAAACAAAGTGCATGACCCATGACCGTCATTTTGTTACCATGCAGATATGACAACAAAAGGGTTAGGCTTATGGTTAGGGTAAGGGTTAAGTTTAGGGTTAGTGTAATGTTAGGGTTAGGGTTAATGTTAAGATTAGGGCTAGGGTTAATGTTAGGGTGGAGGTTAAGGTTAGGGTTAGGGTTAATGTTAATGTTAGGGTGGAGGTTAAGGTTAAGGTTAGGGTTAGGGTTAGGGTTAGGGTTTGCTAAAGTAGAAGTACTCCTAAACACAATAGGATTTTATCTACAGTAACTATAAAATACATAGGCATTTTTGTCTTTTGTCATCAAGAACCCCTCATCTGGAATCTGGTCTTGTCCCTTCTCCATCATTGCTTCAAAAACATTCCCTAACGGGTGTGACGTTATTTGAAGTATACGTCAGTGACGTCATTGAACATCGATTTGAGAAAGTGAAAAACGACCATATATTTGAGAATTGGACGCCGATTTGAGGATTGGACGTCGATCTGAGTCTTACATATCTTTTAAGCTCAAAATTATAGTTTTCTTTAAGGATTCTTGAGAAATGTAAAAAATAAAACAATGTATTAATAAATTTAGCATAAAAAGGAGGCATATACTTTTAATATATTTTAACTGAAACTGACAGACTAAGGAGAATCAGTAATTTTAGGAATCTGTTTTAATTTTTGTTTTTGACAAATTAAAACTGATTTATTGAAATATTTCAAATTACAAGTACTTGGTGATGTAATTGTAATATAATGTTTTTTTAAGCAACTGACGATATTCGTGTTTGACGATACTGACCCAGAGCAAACATCATATTTAGGATTTGCTGAAGTACCCATGATACCTCTGTGTCACAACAAAGGAATACAGGGTGTGTTTGAACTGAAAGGACCCATGGGTAGTGTCAATGGTACTATTGAAGTAGAAATCAGATGGCAGGAAGCTTATATTACACCTAAAGGTGTGGTCTACGAGAAAGAGGTAAATACAAGAAATCATCACACAAAATTTTATTTGGGTATTCATTTAAATATTTGCATAAAAGACTATTATAAATTATAATACAGTCAAACCTGTCTATAGTGGTCACCTGGGGGAGATTGACAAAATGACCACTATATACAGGTGACCTTTATATGAAGGGGTTTGATTTTTCGACAAAATATTGCGTGCTAGTTGTAAATAAACATTTTTCATTACATCTTATGTTTTTATATGCCCGTCTTTAAGACGGGACATATTATGGTATACCAATGTCCGACTGTCCGTCCGTTTCACATGTCGCGCTCTAACTTAAGAACCCCATGGCCAATTCACTTCACATTTCACAGAGTTATTGGAATTGATGGTCTTACGGTCTGTATACTTTATGGTGAAATTTCGAATTTTCATTCCAGAGTTGTGGGACTTTATTCATCAAATTGTAGGCGATTTTTCGTATGTCACACTGTAAATTGAGAACTCCTTGGCCAATTCACTTCAAACTTCGCACAGTTATTGGAATTGATAGTCTTTACTGATTTCTCAAAAAATGTTGTTTTCAATTGTATAAATATTGTATAAATGTTCCAATTCATGTTTATGGTGCAGCTGTTGGTGAAATTAAAATTTTTCATTCAAGAGTTATGGGAAGGAAAGTCTTTACAAATATTGTATGAATGTTGACGACGGGCGTATCATGCGCTCTTGGCGCAGCTGTTTATTAATAATGTTTTACTTGTTATTTTGTTCCTGTCTTAATATTACTCTTGTTTACATTGATTGTTGATGAAATTATGTCAATATGATATGATTTGAATAAAACATACAAATAAATAAATAAAGATATTTAATAAACAAAAGTACAATTTCCAGTAACACGACGTTGAACTGGAAGCATTGTTTTCAAAATCGTCAAGAATCTCACGTTTTCTTTTAAGAATGTTCATTATCTGGGTACGACCAACACCCATCTCCTTGCCCACAGCCCGACAACTTTTCCCAACATCACAATGATTTATCGCTTTCACTTTGTTGTCTAATTTCAAAGCTTTCCTATTTACGGATGTTGATGATTTTGACATGATGTACTAGATACAAAATATTTTTGGTGAGTGAATTTCTACTCTCGTCGTAATGAATAAAATCTCCAATAACGCTTGGGGATAAACTGTCTTTTATGTAATTTACTATTCATAAAATTCATGGTGTTTGTTTATTTAGTTATTTAAATTAATCAATATATTTTGTAACACCTCAGGATTTTTGATACATTTGAGAAAAATACTGATTTTCCAAAATCACTTCCGGTATTATTTTTATAATAAATTTACCGTTATACAAAGGTTTTACTCTGAAAATTACTTATAAATGGTGACCGCTGACCACATTGAACAGGTGACCGCTATATCGAATTAAAATATATAGTAAAATGCACCGGGAGAGCACGAAAGTAACTGTTATGAGCAGGTGACCATTATACAAAGGTGACCGTTACGACAGTTTTGACTGTATATAAAATCTATTCAGAAAAAAAGAGAGCTTTTCCCCTAAAATTACAAGAAATAAGTTAAAAAGAAATTTTCTGTTCGATGATTATATATTTAGTTTCATTATCTAATAAAAAGGAAGAATTAAATTGCCTTACAAATTCTTGTAGTGAAATTAACAAATCAATGACATAAACAGATATAATGTAAATCTTTTCTTATTTAATTATGCATAAATAGGCAAGCAAATATTTTGACCCCACCATAGTCTAAGATTATTAGTCAGCATAGATTTGTAATAAATCTGATGTAGTTTTACATGATTTTTTCCATTAATTGATACATGTATTATAATCTCAGGAACCAGTAGCAACAGTTAAAGTACTTGATACGAAGGAGACCCTCCCTGCTCGACCATCCACACCAAAGGAGAAGAGTAAGATTGCTGCCAGGTTCCCACCCCCTTCACATACATCAACACCTATGGCAGGTAAAGATGAACAACATGAAGGGGTGTCGTCTTTATCAGATATGATGGCCACCCCCATCACTCCAGCAGCTAAACCAAGGGTAAGTTTACACATTGTTTTAGGTCACTATACATTGTTAAGCTTTATTGTTTTCCATGTACAGAGATAAACTGTATGTCTTACTTTTGTCTGTTAAGGAAAATTTTCTTCATGCACATATAAAACAGATGTTAGATAAAAAAAAGAAAGTGGATGCCTTAGAAAATAGATATTTAATATCCTGTTTTGAGATTCTAATATATTTCAGTACAAACACATTTTTGACATTAGATGAGATTCTAATATATTTCTGACAGTACAAACATACTTTTGACATTAGATGAGATTCTAATATATTTCAGTACAAACACATTTTTGACATTAGATGAGATTCTAATATATTTCTGACAGTACAAACATACTTTTGACATTAGATGAGATTCTAATATATTTCAGTACAAACATACTTTTCACATTAAATATTAATATTTATGACTTCTGTATAACCAGATCAGACTTACAGATGCACCTATTTTCCAAATGCGCTGGGAAGAATTTTTGGCAGGTATATCGCTATGTTAGAATTTTTGTTTTTATTTACATATATTTACTTTTGTATTCATTGTTTAATGTTCTTTTTTTTTTCTTATTGAAGGACAATTTTCAAATGGACAAGAAATTGCTGTTTTATAGTAAAGTGCTTGTTTATAAGTACCATAGATGAAGTTTACTGTTCTTCTTGGTTTTCATGAAAAAAACTGTTTTATTTACAAATAATTGATGAAAATAATGATGAAAGTAAAGTTTATCAACTTATCTGTCAATGTTCATTTGAATTTTGTCCTTCATTAATCTGTTATTAAAACTAATTTTTGCTTGATTGATTTTTATAAGTAAAAAAATATTTTGAACAGAAAAAGGTTTCCAGACGTTTGGAAGACACTGCAGAGCAGACGTCAGTTAACGCAGCTGTAGCAGATGCTGTCTCCAGCATGATACCAAGCATGTCAGAGACAATTAACTCAGAGATGTTGCCAGGTATAAAATGCTGTTGTTTGTGTATATACCATGGTATTAAGGGTAATATTGGGACTCACATCATTTGGTAGCTGGATTATATGCTATGTGATAATTTGGCATTCTTGTTTGAAACTTAGCATAGTTGCTTGCAGTTTGATTGTAAGATTAAACACAGTTTGTTATCCCCTCGCCAACGAAGTTGCGAAGGGATATAGAAACGCTACCGTCCGTCCTTCCGTAACATCCTTGTGAACACTCTAGAATCAACATCTCCTTCAATGGATTTTGACCAAACTTGGTACATATTTAGTCTTTAAGAGAATCTGGAACCCTTTTGATTTTCAAGGTCAAGGTCAAGGTCACTGGGTCAAATTTTTAGGCAAGGGGATAACCACACTTTGCATTGCCCTTGTTTTAAAAAAAATTAATTCTTATAATCAGTAAAACCATGCCAGTATCAAGACAAATATACAGTAATAACAGAAATTGTTTTCATTTCATCAAAAATGTTTTTTTCCAGCTCATTAACAATTCCTGTTGCTATATTTATTGTATCAGTCTGATTTGTATTCATTGGTCAATTTCAAATCCAATAATTATCAATACTATAGTGGTGTATTGTGTTTATTACACAGCCATTTTACACATTCACACACCATACACTTATTGACTTTAAAGGTTTATTGTACACTTTCACCAGGAATGTCACACAAAGCATTGATTTTTTTCACTTTCACACATCAACGTTTACATTATAGATCCAGTAAAGGTAGCTCTGTGCATCATCACTTGACATGACATGAATTATATTTGAAGGTGTATGAAGTGATCAAATATCAATTCATTTGCAGCAACAAATAACACCATAGTTTAAAGTAATACAGTATGTCAGATAAGCTATGTCTTGAACTAAGATTGTAACAATTAAACATGATAATTAATTTCACAGCAGACGAAAGTCCACGTCCTTCACCAAGGTCAGGGTCACGTAGAACATCTGAAGAACAAGGTATGGCTGCAATATTTATATGTAAAGAGAGAAAGCAATGTTTAGAGCTAAAAGGAAAATATCCAGAGCCCATGATATAACATATACATGTACATTGTAGGGCAAAAACTAATCTGTCACTCCCTGAAAATCCAATATAAATCATTTAAATGTCAACACATATTTAAACATAACAGTAAAATAGTACTTGTTATTTTAAAATCTACAATCTACAAGATGTTAACCTGCCTTAACTTACTTTTATGAATCATTGGAGTCATTGTTTTAAATTCAGTATATTGTTGGGGTTTTTTGTATCCAGAAGTTAAGATCAGTGGCTCCCACCACCATCTCTCTTATAACAATGGAACATGTCATATAATTTTGAAATGCAAATAGAGTTAGAAGTAAATACTTAAGTGGAAAATAACTGAATTCATGCTTAACCTTTAAATTCTATGATTATATTTAACAATTGTTTACAGAATTTTATGTACTTCATGTTTAAAATTGAATCATCATTCATAGTTGACTTGTTACAGTTTAACAGTTAATTACACGTGCAATGGGTCATGCCATACACTGTTGGTGTAATAAAATAATATATGATGAACACTTTACAATAAATCATTCATCGTAGATTTAAATGACTCCAGTTTTAGTTAATTTTGCATACAATGCATGGGTCATAAATTATCATTCACATATGGTGGAAATAATATATGATGAACACTTTACATTAAGCAATTCATTGTGGATCATTGTTAATGTTTAACAGTTAATTACACATGCAATGAATCATACCATTAACTCTTGGTGTAAATAATATATGATGAACACTTTACATTGAACAATTCATTGTGGATCATTATTAATGTTTAACAGTTAATTACACATGCAATGTGTCATACCATTAACTCTTGGTGTAAATAATATATGATGAACACTTTTCATTGAGCAATTCATTGTGGATCATTGTTAATGTTTAACCGTTAATTACACATGCAATTGATCATACCATTAACTCTTGGTGTAAATAATATATGATGAACACTTTACATTGAGCAATTCATTGTGGATCATTGTTAATGTTTAAGCGTTAATTACACATGCAATTGATCATACCATTAACTCTTGGTGTAAATAATATATGATGAACACTTTACATTGATATCATTCATTGTTGATTTGAATTATTTGCCAGTTGAAGAAATGCATACACCTCTAAGTTCTAATTCTGCCACACCACGTAGTAAAAAATCAGCAAGTCCACCAATCACACCTGAAAGGGTGTCTGAAACAAATGGAGGTACTATTTTCATTCTTTGTTTTAGATATTAACTCTTCAGGTACATGTATAAGCAGCCAATAATAAAATGAATGAAAGTTGGTTTTTATCAGTAAATGACCAGCTCAATGTTGCTTAAATGTACCTGTAGATAGATATCTAAAACTCTTCTTCTTTTTTTTTCAAATTCACAAAATCTTTTTTCATTATTTCTTTTCTTTTTATGCACCAGCTTCTTAATTCTTCAATCATTTCTGTACTTTAGGCCATACATAATAAATAATTTGTTTTTCACACCCAAGTGCATTGACATTTCCAGTTTTTCCATTGGAAAATAATACAGTGTGACAAGAATATTTGCCACTTCTCTTCATAGCTAGCTACTAGTTCCAAGTTATCATTCAGATAGAGCTTTCTATGTTTTGAGATAAAAAAAAAAAGAATGAAAATAATACCACCTGTGTTTGAAAACAAATTGAGAAACAAATTATTTTATATGGCCTTGATTTTTGTTTTAATCCTGACACATTTTGTTCTATTTTTTCTTCATTTCTGTTAAAGTTCTCCTACACACTTGTAACAGATTTAACAGTCATTGACCATTAAACTCAGTAATTCCATCTAGATCACGTCTTGTTTTACATGCTTACCAATGGTTATGGTTCTTATAAATTAATATACATTGTAATTTTCTTATGATTAATATACATTGTAATCAAAGGTTTGTTAAGATGTACAATGTCAGTATTTTTTATTATTTTGACTGTACACTGAAAGAAGTTAGTTGTTTTAATGTAGTATACAGTTCTTTCATTATCATTGATAGTGTTTCTAGGGTTAAATGAAGAGAATGCAGGGTTTAGTTCAATGAAACAGCAGTTATATTTTGCAGGTTTTATCTTGAACAAATGAAAACCCAGGGTCTGTGTGATTTAAAGTCCTGGATTCCAACGATTAATATAGACTGTAATGGGGGGGAAAATGGCATAAAACATTATTTGACATGCCGATTTAAGTTTGAGCAAATTAAGGCCCTAGGAACAATGGTTTTTGAGTACTTGTTGAAAATAGGCTGCAATGGAAAAAATCTACATTTTTCTTGAGAAACAGGAATGTAATGCAATTGCATTTTGTTCAAAGCCATATTTTAATATGAAGATTCAATTTTGTACCAATAAATGAGCCAGAGCTTATTGGGTTTATGTCCTGAAAGATCAAAATTTAACATATACTATGATATGCAATAGGTCTACCAGATGAGTGATACAGATCACATGAGTCTCTAGTTTTAAAGTTTTTGTTTAATTGCTGGACCAGTTTTATTTAAATGATTTTGATTACTGTATTTATAATGATATTTTAGAGATTACACATATTTAGGTGGGTAAACTATAAAAACACATGAAAGCATTTTAATATGTTCAGTCATATAAATATATACATTGATCATTATGAGGTCATTTATGTTCTCTTTCTGTCTTGTAAACATTTTTCTTTCTCATATTCATTTCATCTTCACTCATGATCATTTCCAGTGAATTCTGACAATGGAAGTAACTCTCATAGCATCAGTTCTGACAAGGAAAATAACTCACGTAGCATCAATTCTGGCAATGGAAATAACTCACATAGTATCAATTCTGGCAATGGAAATAACTCGCATAGTATCAATTCTGGCAATGGAAATAACTCACATAGTATCAATTCTGGCAATGGAAATAACTCACGTAGCATCATATCGGACAAAGGAAATAACTCACATAGCGTTGGTTCTGACAAGGGAAATAACTCACTTAGCATCATATCTGACAAGCGAAATAACTCTCATAGCATCAAATCAGACATGGGAGATAACTCACTGAGCTTCATATCTGACAAGGGAAATAACTCCCATAGCATCAAATCAGACATGGGAGATAACTCAATTAGCGTCATATCTGACATGGAAGATAAGTCTATAGGTAAAGATTTGTGGTGGACTGATGTGGAACTTTACATTAACATTTGGTTGCAATTTGTTCCCTGACCATATCCTTTTGTTAAAGGCATACAGTAGCTCAGATTGATTTTTTTTGTTTATATTAAAAGTTGCCAATATTCGATGTTTTATAGTAATAAAATGTTCTGAACAAGAAGCCAGGTTTAAAAAATATGCTATAATGTCGTAATTAGTGAAAAGAATTTGAATGTCTGTTGGTGAAATCGCGATTAACACATCTAATTATAAGTCGGCTTCTTTTCCGAAGTTAACAGGACACTGATAACTGCTATAAATAACCAGAAAGCATGTTGTAGGTAAATATTGGTTAGAATAATATAATTTAAGAAATATATCTATGAAATTGGATCCCGGGGTAATCAGTTAATATTATATAATGGTATTTAGTAAGAATGACACTTCAAATCGAAAATACGTGATGAAATTAATAAAAACAAACCCAAACTCTGCAAAGGGGCCCGATAAAGGGAAAATTGTAAACAAATTGTATTGCATATTATTGACAACACTTTTGAGCTGCTTGATTATATTTTTTTAGAAAAAAACAGACATGAAGTTCATTATTTTAGTCTCTAATTTAAAAAGAGATATCACCTAGCGTTTTCTCCTGAAAAAAAGAATATATAAAAAACTACGATGCAATTCTGTCAAAATACGATTCAGCCGAAAAAAGATACTAAATTATGCTTACGTGTTGAAAAATGGAGTAGGTCTGTATAACATCTTTTTTTTATTTTTACACAAAGCTTGCTGAATCCTCCTTTGTGTCGTTTTCGCGTATGATCCGTCAATATTTTTATTTATAACATGTGCTTTTTTTCAACAAACAATTTCGCACATGCGCAAACGCTTTACCGAATGAGGTCACTGTGTAGGTAGGTCATCAATGGTCATATGATCATATTCATGAATATATGAATATTATGCGGGTAAACATTGAATGTTTTACTGGATGCAAGAGAATCAAACAGCGACGTATTTCCTTCGTTCCAGGCTATTTACGTATGATATTATGAAAAATTTCAACTGCAATTAGTATGAAACATCGAATATTGGCAACTTTTAATATAAAAAAAAAATCAATCTGAGCGACTGTATGCCTTTAACTAATTACCAGTACTAATTTTTTTTTTTTTTTTTTTTTTTTTAATGAAAGTTGAATATCAGAATATCTGGCTGAATTTTGTAAGAACAACAATTTTTTTTCACATTAAGATTTATTTCATAATATTATATTATGTATTTTTTATTAAAGTTTCCTCTTTTAGTTAAAGTTTGTTGAGATTGTTTATAAACATGTTACATTCATTATACATTTACACTTTTTTCCATTATGTCTTCCCAAATTGCCTTAAAAAAGGAGAGAAATGTGAACTCTGTTAAATGGGAGATAACTTATTATTATACCTTACATTATATATTATATATAAAATAAAAGTGATGCTTTTACAAAATTGGTACCCCAGGGAAACATCACTGTTGTTCACCGGTCGACAAATATTATGTTCCATGTCTGTCCGGAAATGTATCCGTTTTTTGCATTCCGGAATTACAATCTTGACCGGAAGTTAAAAACACAAATATGAAGTTTATGAAAACACAAGATAAAAACACACAAATAACTGTTTATTGCATCCAACATTATTGTAAATAGAGTTTCAGTATAATAAAACAATTATTGCCTGCACTTGTGGTGAACATCATAATTGTTCACCCTTGGGATGTTGTTTTCCCTCGGGTGAACAATTATGATAAGCCCTCGGGGAAAACAACACCCCTTGGGTGAACAATTATGATGTTCACCTTAAGTGCAGGCAATAATTGTATATTGTCATATATTTGTATCATAAAACATCAACATTTTCACTGATTGTGTTGTTTTTATCTTCCCTGTGTACTCATCAATTTCTTTTGTACTATTAGGACATTTATTCATAATGAATTGAATTGAGTTTCACCAGCATTTTATGGGGAAAAAAGTCCATCAAATTAAATATCTTGGTGTGATACCATTAGTTTTTATTTATTTTTTTATTTTTTTATTCATAGATTGATTTTACATGAAAACCCAAGAACATAACGATATTACATTATCATCTCACATTCTAGCTGTTTCTTTAACACACCATATAGCGACCACTGTATTGTAATGTTAAGAACACTCACTGTGTTGTCATTTTAAGAGCACTCACTAATATTGTTGCCATGTTACAACATTAAATTACACCTTTAACTTATTTAGGTACCAAACAAGGAACTAAACCAGTTCCTAAATCCAGGAAGAGATTAGGTAACAGATTTGATGTGAATGAGACAATTTTGGTGCTAGATATTTATTTCTGCAACTCTTATCACACAATATATACAATGTATGTGAGATTGGTATTAGATATCTCCCAGGGTAATGAGTTTATCTACTGTTAGTCAAACAGAGAGATAATCTGGAAAAGGGTATATTTAAGATTTTTCACAAGTGAAAGTATGACTGATTTATAACCAGTTATCTATAGCACATGTTTACATGCCCTTGTAAGTAAAATATGGATGTGTTTTACAGTATTCACTTATAAAATGGACACTATCTGTTACTTAAGATCACAATTAACATTTAGATATGTTTTTACCTAGTTTATCATTGGAGTCAAAGCATATCATAGCATGAGTATTACTCATTCAGCACAATTGTATACTCATGAAAATCTTTTACAAAAAAAACATTTGGACAAAATTTAACAATTATTGTAATATAAAAAAAAATTAGAAAGATGATAATTTTATATTAGTAAATCAAAAATTATAAATCAAAACAAAAGGTTATAGATCAGTACATACTATACATAACCTATTATGGTAATTAGATTCATTGGCAGATTAGTATCCACAAAATAAAATATTATACAGTAGAACAGATAGATGGGGAAGCTGAGATGTTGATATTTATTCTGGATTTTTAGAATAATGATTCATCGTTTAAAAAAAACTAATAAAAAATTTCAAAGCTATTTGATTGTCCATTTTGATACATCTAATAGACAAAATGGACTGTCACTGTTTAGTTCTCATTGGTATAGAAATGTGCTCTGGTATATTGTTGTGTTAAGGGTTGCACATTGTGAAAAATTACTTCCCCTTTATAGTAGTATTAAATGTAAATGGTATATAGACTTTTAATCGTGGCATGGCATACATAATTACAGGCATGCATGGCAGACATACCCTTGGTCATGTGAATTTAGGCAGGCATGACATACATATATCATGTGATTTCATACATGCATGACATTGTATACATTTTAGATCATGTGATTTCAGGCATGCATGGCATACATACATTTTAGATCATGTGATTTTAGGCATGCATGACATACATACATTTTAGATCATGTGATTTCAGGCATGCATGACATACATACATTTTAGATCATGTGATTTTAGGCATGCATGACATACATACATTTTAGATCATGTGATTTTAGGCATGCATGACATACATACATTTTAGATCATGTGATTTCTGCATACCATTCTTAGTACCATACCATTTCATATGTGGCTGTAAGACAATCACATTTGTGGTATTAATTTTTATCCTGAAACACCTCAACTGTGATTCTGCATGTCATCAAAACATTACCATATATAGAGTTCAAGAATATCTTCATTTAGTCACAATAGATACTTATGCATGTTAATTTTATAACTCAATTCACAAGATTCTAAAACACAAACATACAGCTACTTACTAATTCATACATCAAATTTAATATATGCTTCAATAAAATCACTTATTTATTGTCTTTGTCATTGTAAGTGTTGTGAATTGGTGAGCATATTTTCTTGTGTTTAAAATGTGTACATGTTGTGTCATTTTATTAGTCATCACTTGGCATCCGTCGTCTGTCGTCCGTTAACTTTTCACATTTTAATCTTCTCCTCTGAAACCGGAAAGCCAATTGATCTGAAATTTGGTAGGAAGCATCTATGGAAGGTACTCTATAAAGATTGCTCATTTCGTCCCAATCCATTAACAAACATGGCCACCACAGGCAATTCTTGTTTCAGATTGGCCGATATTTTTAAATCTTCTCCTCTGAAACCACTTGTCCAATTGATCAGAAATTTGGTAGGAAGCATCTATGGAAGGTCCTCTATAAAGATTGCTCATTTCATACCGATCCATTAACAAACATGGCCACCACAGGCAATTCTTGTTTCTCATTGGTTGATTTCTAAAAAAATCTTCTCCTCTGTTAAAAGAAAGATAACTCTTGCCTAAACTGTTAAAAGAAAGGTAACTCTTGATATTATCTCCCTTAGAAATTAACTAATGCTGATATAGTGTAACATGTTTGTTCTATACATTACAAGTAGGTATTCACATTTTTCTTTTTCTTTTTAGCAAACCTTGCCAAAGGTAATATGAGCTTTTGCCATCACTTGGTGTCCGTCCTCTGTCATCCGTCTACTTTTCACATTTTAATCTTCTCCTCTGAAAACCCTCAGCCAAATGAACTGAAACTTGGTAGGAAGCATCTATGGAAGGTCCTCTCTAAAGAGTGCATATTTTGTTTTGATCCATTACCAAACATGGCCACCACAGGCAATTATTGTTTCTGATTGGCCGATTTTTTAGAATCTTCTCCTCTGAAACCGCTTTGCCAAATGAACCGAAACTTGGTAGGAAACATCTATGGAATATCCTCTGTGAAGATTGCTCATTTCGTCCCGTTCAGTTTACAAACATGACTACCACCGAAACTTGGTAGGAAGCATCTATGGAATGTCCTCTATGAAGATTGCTCATTTCGTCCCGATTGATTAGCAAACATGGCCACCACATGCAATTCTTGTTTCTGATTGGTCGATTTCTAAAAAATCTTCTCCTTTGAAACTGCTTAGCCATATGAACCGAAATTTGGTAGGAAGCATCTACATGTATGGAAGGTTCTGTATTAAGTTTCCTCAAAGCAGAATGAAAGGTGAGCGACATAGGTTCAGCCCACTGAGCCTCTAGTATTTGTATTGATAACTTGGCAGTTGACTTTAATTAATGTGTATGTTTTTAGCTGTGTTATTTTGTAAGAGTTATTATATATGTGTTTATTACAGGGAGATTGTGTATTGTTTACAGTAACATTTGTTGTTTATTTCATACATTGTCTATTATTGTATATTATTTCTTTCCCTCTTCACATATTTAATGACAAATTTTTTAACTAAAACAATATCTTTGGGAAATTTGCATAATTTTTTAATTTAATAAGCAAAAAAAAAATTTTTTATTCCAAATATTCTTTGTTTTCTATTTTCATATCCATTTATTATTATTATTATTATTTTTCATGATCAATTAATTATTCATAACTTTTGATGGTATATATTTTACATCTACATTTTTGTATATTAATTCTCTTAAAAGATTAATATATATTTTCATTAATTTTCAGATGAAGCTAAAACTATGCCTACTTCCTTGGTAAGAATATATTGTTAATTATCTGTAAGATTTTTATACACTTGTCAAAAGAGTTTTTATCATGCAGCTATAATTTTTATACAATGAGAAACGTTCATTATGACACAACCATTCATTAATATGTTTTGGTGTTGTACAGTTGCTATAAGGGACATAACTCATGCTTTTGTTTTGTCATCTGCTAACCTCAACAAATCAAAACAATGTTTGTGATGTATGCAATCTTATATTAAGATGAAAATTATGAAGCCTTGTCAATCGATCAGTCTACAAGTTAAAGAAATGAATCATTAATCGCAACCATTATGACTATTGCAACGTTCAAAGTGGTTGGCTTTGGAACAATTTGATAAGTAATACATGAAGAGTTCAGAAGAAAAGAAAGATTTCATTGTTTCAACAAATACATGATTATTACAATCATTTTCTTAAAATAGATTACTACACAGTATATATACACTTCACCTGATTTAAGGTCAGTATACACAGGTAATGCCTTACTGCATTTCACATGACACATGTGTGTCACATAAAAAGGAGCTAATTTGACAACTTGCAGCAGCTCCTAATAATTAAAGTTTGTCCTTCTTGCCATATAGGGTTATGTTAGGAATATTTTCAATTTTTGAACAGGTTATATGATATAATGATTATATGGAGCAGTTTACGCTTATTAATCCGTGAAGCTATTTATGAAAAGCTTAAACTATTCCAAACCAGGTTATACAAGTATAACCTGTTCAAAAACTTAACTTATTCCTTATAATTTGATTTTTACAACAAAATTTAATTATTCTTATTTGAATTTGTTGTTGGCAAAGTCACTATACCAACCTAGATTATCAAGTATAATCAATGTTGCTCCAGGCAGATCAGCCAATCATATTAAAGTATTCACATCAAATTAAATTATTGTTAGATAAGATTATACTTGATATTTCCAGGGAGGAACTAAAGCTTCTGATACCATGTTTGCTGAATCTGAAGAGGAGGAAGAGGAAATAAGCGAAGAGATCTCAGAGGATGTCACTCCTATCCCTACACCTTCTGATGGAGGAACACTTCAATCTATACCACCTCCTATTATAGAGGAGGAGTCCGAATCTGACAGACCTCCAGTAGAATCTGATAGTGAGGGAGTAATGGTTGTCGTTTCTCCCACAACTAAGAAAAAATATAAAGAGAGTAATAAACCTGTAAGTTATCTCCCTTTCTATTAAATAATTGTTAAAAAAAAAAATATCTTTGTCAGCTTTATATTTTCTTCCTTACTCTACTGGATTATCTCATGTTAATTGAGTAATCTCCCTTGGCATTCTATATTAACTTTCTATGTGTTAGTGGAGCATTTTTCAGTTCAGTGTGTTTCGGCATATTTTTGTAAGATGGGATTTGAATGTAAACTACCATTTGAGAAAATCCAATTTTTCACTTTAAGAAACATTAAAATAAAGTAATATGACTTTTATCAATGGAATCATTTCACACAGTCTCTGTAGGATCATCAGTGTATTTGTTTATTTGTTCCAGAGTAATATTGTTACAGTTACGATATCTCACTTGGTTTTATCAACTGGTGCACCTGTACTAGAGAATGAGAATATACGCCAACTCTTTGTGTCATATAACTTCCTTGGAATCTTACCAGATGAACTTGAAACACCATTCTCTCTACCTAAACCTAAAGCAGAACAGCAAATCACATTCAACTTTAGTAAAAGTAAGTTTTAAATAACAATATAATGTCATAGGTCAGTCCGTCATGTGATATCAGCCCTTCATGTGATATCAGCGCTTCATGTGATGTCATCCCTTCAATTGATGTCATCTCATCATGTGATATTGGCCCTTCTTGTGGTATTATCCCATCTTGTGATAGCAACCCATCGGGTGATATCAGTCCATCGTGTGATATCATCCTTTCATGTGAAATAAGCTCATCATGACCACAATGAGAACAATAAGTTTGTCTTGTCAGGGAGAATTGTAATATAAACATATTTTTTTCAGCGGGTACCTTTGAACAAAAAACTTGACAGAATGACAGAATGATCTATTGATGGAGTTAAAGAAATATTCTTTGTTTAATTCCAATCTTAATCCAATTTGGGCACTACTTCTACCAAATACTGACGTCCTTCAACAGGTTGAAAGATTTTATCAGAGGTTGCATATTTCAATGTTTTATTGGCAGAAATACAAAACAAATGTCTATTGTTAATACATATACTGATTTACTTTGTAGCATTCCATGTTGATATGGCAAAGAATTACCCAAAGAGACAATATCTGGCTGGAATGTTGCTACCTGATGATCCTGATGGTGGAAGGTTAGTAAATGTTTGTTGGTCTTGACTATGTGGGTTATTGTTATTTATCATCACTTTCAGCCATATTTCAGCTATATTGTGATAAACAGACTTGTTGAGGGAGGACAGTTATTACACATTGAAACCCAGGCCCATGGTATATATCTGAAAACTTTAACATTTGATGTGGGTATCAGGGCACAAAACCACTGTCATTGGGATTAGTTTTGAAAATTATAATATGAAGCCTCATGTTCAAGTGTCCAATAGAATTCAATGAAAAGCAGATTATTGTGTCAAGAAATGTTTGGAGATACTAAAGTGGTAATTAGAAGTTATAAATTAAAAATGGACAGACAAGACAATGGTTGTGATAAAAAGGACAAGAAGATAAACAATGGTCGACAAAATCCAACACAGAAAAATAAATAACAAGCAACACAAACCCCACTAAAAACCAGGGGTGAACTCAAGTGCTCCAGATGGGTGAGCATTTCCTGCTTCACTAGTGGTACCTTGTTGCTTATGTTTATAGTCTGGTGATAATTTTGGAAGAGAAAAAAGGATGGGAAATCATCTCTATAGTGGAACATTGTTAAAGGACTAGGCTAGCTTCTTGTCTGTTTTCAACACTTTATTTCTAGTTTGTTTCTGTTTACCTGGGTTATTTGTTGATAGTTTATAATAGAAAATTATCTAAATGTGTTCAAAACATTTACTGTTTTTTTTTTTTTATAGAAATGATATTAATTTAGTAAGATTTCCCACTGTTATCCATTTGTTTCTATTTATAGGATCAGGTTTACAGTAGTTAGTGAACCACCAGATGATGATGATGAAGGGGAGTGTGAAGATATTGGTACTGCATTTGTCAGTGTCAGAGATATACTTATAAATAAACATGATGTAACAGACCAGGACATCCCCAGTAAGTTGCTGAATGGGTTAATGTCAAAATTATGTATAATTATGCTGTACATTGATGTTTTTTTTTAAATATTTTTTGGAACATTATAGATTCATGAGAAACATATTTCCAGCAGTTATTTATGTGAATACTATGAAACGGTCATTATTGGAAATATTATCACAACCTTATTTTAGGGCGGTTAAAATGGTTTTTTTTGTTTTTTTTACATTTTCATGTTGTTAATAAGTCTGCCAATCTACACTTCCATCAATGAATGAATTTGCTATTTTTTTTCTGTTTAAAGAATCTATAAACCTGCTATTAATTGTTTTCAGTGTTTCCAGTGGCAGGGGTCGAAATAAGCGGTGGCCGGTGCTCCTAAGTTTTCAGAAGGACTCCTTGGGATCAAATGTAGATATCCCGCCGAGCTCCTTATTTTTTAGTATTTGTGCAAACCATAGACTAGAGGAAACATTTTATTGCCGAGATTTGTTGACGATTTGTTAGCTGTCTAACCTTTATTTGCATGAAGCAATCTGATTGGTTTCAAATGCCTTCTACGTCAAGTTTTGTACCAATCCGTTTCCGTTTTGCATTTTAGTTTTCAGCCTCATCGTATGCATTCGTCTCTTGAACCTTTCGCCCCATGTCTGCACTTTTCAAACGTAAAACGGCATAGTTTCGCGATTTTTTTGCCGTAAATTCCACAACAAATGTCTTTCATGTTTACTATTCATATCTTTTTATACTACAGTATAGTATTACTTATTGTTGAAACCCAAACATTGCTGTTAAATATAAAAAGTTCTTTAACGGGGCGAAGAAGTCATCGGATGTAATAAGGGCCGAATTATCCTTTGTATATTTTGTATTAATTTCGGGTAAAATAATGTCAACAGAATGTACAAATTTCTATTAAATTGTCCGGAACCAACCACAGTTTTTGTGAACTTTATCAGAATGACTAAGCTTTTTCCAATGTGGTTGATATTGGTTTATTGGTTATGAACTGTTTATGCTAATGACATCTGATTCAAATCTGTTAATAAAATAATTATTAACAAATTCTGATTTACAAATTTGAATAATTTTACACAATTTCAATATTAATATACAAATACCCGGTAATGTTAAAAAAGAGAGTCATTCAGTGTGGTAACAAGTACAAAACTGTATAACAGCCAATAATTTCAACATAAAATAAAATGATGCAACAAATTAAGCTAAGGAGTATTGATGTCATGATCAGGAAACTGGATTGTAGTGTATATTATAACAACAGAACAGAAAAATTACTTAAATTAGAACCTAGAAAAATACAAAAATCTGATGAAAATTTAAGAGCTGAATTGACACATATTTTGTTAACCAGACAACACAATGCTTAAGATTAAACAAAATATACAAACCAGTAATCCAACTGTGACAGTTTAAGGTAATGACAAGTATCACAATTAGTGGTTTTAAGGCGATTGATTGTTTTGATCGGACAACACAGGTCTGCATGATAATGTCAAGAATAATTTTTTTATAAAATTTTGAAAATGTACCTTATAAAATAGTGTTTACAAGATGTCAAATTAGAGTTCAGGAGAGTACCACAATGCAGGATTTTGCACCATTTACCCCCAGAGTTTCTGGGGACCTTGAGCGGCCCAGACCCCTGGGCGTACAGCAACTGCGCAAAGCGCAGTTGGTCAACCTGCTTGAAGGACAACTTCATGTTGTGGAGGGCTACTAGGTTAAGAAACTTAGGGGCCCTGCTGGCTACTTACTGACTTTTTCTTATTTCTACCCCTGCAGTGGTGAATAAATTGACTAAGCTGCTCTGTTTGACCAGTAAATAAACCACTAAGTTTTTCTTCCAATGGTGAATAAAAGTTTTTCTGTTTAATTGGTGTTTTCTGTTCCAATGATTGTTTTTCTTCCAATGATGAATAACAGTTTGTCTGTTTAATTGGTGTTTTCTGTTCCAATGATTGCTAGTTTACACAAGTTTTACTCTACTTTGTATTATTTTGATTGTTATTTAGAATTTAAAATATATGTTTTTATTTTCAGTATTTGATGCCAATGATGAGAAGGTAGAGATAGGATCATTAAATGTAACCGTCCAATGTTTGAATGCTCTGGATGCAGTAGAGAAAGAAATGCAAATTGATGGAACATTCTAAAAATAGATGAGGAAAATGTAAAGATAACAAAAGGTTTTTTTTACAATATTTAAACCAAAGTAATGGAGGATGTGTTGGAATATTATTGAAACAGATGTGAAGTCAGTTGATAGGCGATAATAATTAACACTACAGGAAAAAACAATGATTATAAAACAGATTTATTAGACATTTGTAAGACCTAAGGTCAACACATTGGTAGCTATACAAAATGTGGTATCACTTTTCATGCATATGAAAAAAATTAAGAACATCTTTAAGATCTGATTTTTTTTTTTCTGTCTATGTTTTTTTCCATTAAATTCCAACTTTCAGCAGAAAAATGCTGATAAATAAAAATGTTTGAAATATACATTCTGCATCTCATTTGAATATATTAAGAGAGTAGTTCAGGTTGTAATGTGGATCTCGTGTATGTATAAAGTCATTATTTGAATATATTAAGAGAGTAGTTCAGGTTGTAATGTGGATCTCGTGTATGTATAAAGTCATTATTTGTATATTTTTACTACTTATTTATTATGTAAATTAAAGACTATTTTATTATCAAAGTTGCATTTTACAGCAATTTGTTAAACTGTGATATCAGATTTTATTGTGTCATTTTACTTCTATATATTTAATATTATAAGTAATAGGTAGCCATTAGGAGTAATTTGGTTCCCTTTGATAATGTAGAATGGAACCATTTTTACCCACCTATTACTTGTAGAATTTTATGTGGGTGTTGATTTGATGTTATGTGTCATTCTTTTCAATTACCAGTTTACTTTTTATTTGTTTTAACCTGATTAAATACAGATAAGTAGACTCACTTTTATCAGTCCTTATTTTAACTATTTTTAATTACTGCTTAACAAAAAGTAAGGTTAATATAAAATAAAAGATAACACAACTATTGGAGGTAACTTACCTAATGCAGAGTATTCACCAACTGAAGGTGGCCACCAGGTAGAGGTTACTCATTGATTGAATGACAAAAGTAATAGAGGAAGAGAAAGAATTGATGAATGTATTTTACAGTATATATGATTCTACTATCCGTCCAATATGTTATCTTATACATTTCACATGCTATATTTGGTCCTTCTGCTAAATACCCTTGTTTTATCATGATGTAACTTTTTACAGGACATGGTCAATTGAAATATCCCAATGTAATAGCAATGGACTTATTATGGTACAGGGGGACTACATCTTAAGAGTAACACTTAACAGAAATCTCAATGTTGGATCACAACTTAATATCCCCTCGCCAACGAAGTTGCGAAGGGATATAGTAACGCTACCGTCCGTCCGTCCTTCCGTAACATCCTTGTGAACACTCTAGAATCAACATCCTTCAATGGATTTTGACCAAACTTGGTACATACTTAGTCCTTAAGAGCATCTGGAACCCTATTGATTTTCAAGGTCAAAGGTTAAGGTCACCGGGTCAAATTTTTAGGCGAGGGGATACGCCACGCTTTGTGTTGCCCTTGATACAGTTTAAATCTGTTTTAAAACTTGTTGATCTGTAGAAATAGTACTTTAGATTAAGATTTCATTATTTATGATTTATTGTTGTTATATTCATGCAGCATATAATAGAATAAAATATCAAGTTTGTATATAATATGTTGCTGTTTGGCCACTGTTACATCAACACTTTATCTCAACCTATGGTTAGTAGGTTTGGTTTATGGTGTTTAACTCCACTTTCAACAATATTTCAGTTATATCATGTCCATCAGTTTAGTATTACTGTCTGGAAGGAAACAGATTTATATAAGTAGTTTGCTTGTTACCGAATCCGATTGTTGCTCATTTATATATAATTGTTTGACATTGTAAAATGTACTGTATTCTTCAAGAATAATATAATGTTTACACATCACTGTCTGAACCTAAGGTTAGCTTTACTATCAGAACCAAACATTGTTCGCTGAAACCTTGATTATGAAAATAAAGTTTAAACAGTGATGGTCAACAATTCCACCAATATCAACAAAACAAACAAACACCTCATATGACATAAAAAAGACCACAACATATGATATTAGAAATGGGACAGGCACAATTGAATCTAGTCAAAGATTTAATACAAAATAGAATCTGTGTCTAGTTATAGTCCAGGAAATATGTCGAGCATTGTGTGTGAAAACAATGATCTCAGTATTAAGTCTTTAGCCAGTTAGAATCCAGAGTATATTTCAAGCATTGCTAGCGGAAACCCTGAGATCAGTAGTAAGTATTTGGCTAGTTATAGTCCAGGGAATATTTCTAGTGGAATCCCTGAGATCAGTAGTAATTATTTGGCTAGTTATAGTCCAGGGAATATTTCTAGTGGAATCCCTGAGATCAGTAGTAAGTATTTGGCTAGTTAGAATCCAGGAAATATTTCTAGTGGAATCCCTGAGATCAGTAGTAATTCGTTGGCTAGTTATAGTCCAGGGAATATTTCTAGTGGAATCCCTGAGATCAGTAGTAAGTATTTGGGTAGTTATAGTCCAGGGAATATTTCTAGTGGAATCCCTGAGATCAGTATTAAGTATTTGGCTAGATATAGTCCAGGGAATATTTCTAATGGAATCCCTGAGATCAGTAGTAAGTATTTGGGTAGTTATAGTCCAGGGAATATTTCTAGTGGAATCCCTGAGATCAGTAGTATTTGGCTAGTTATAGTCCAGGGAATATTTCTAGTGGAATCCCTGAGATCAGTAGTTTATTCCATGTGGACTATTTCTGTTGCCCTCTAATGTATGATTATTACATACACATAACCAAACACTTTTAACAGTTTCCCGTTTAAAAAAAAAATGGTTGATCTTCAAAAGAATTTCTTTGTTCTTCCACCTTTTCTCCTTTGTTTAAGCATGTTCGTTTCTTTATCTGGGATAGTGTCTTTTTTTTTTTTTTTTTTTTTTTTGCAAGGACTTGCTCCCGGTCACTAAAGTCACACTGAATTTTTTTGACGGTCAATGTATTACCCACGTAAAAAGTATAATACAATGACTTCTTTTTCTTTCTTCTGTGAGCTTCCTCTTTCAGGAACACAGCAATCCATGATTGCTTAAAAGTTTATAATTCACTACATTTGTATATACAGCAATAATGTCTTAAAATCTAAAAAAAAAAAAACTAAAGGAGCTACATAACAGGATTAATGGATCACGTGTCGGCAACCATTTTAATTAGCTCAAGTCTCTTGTTGTGTAGTTTATAGTAGTAGTTTCTACACAATGTTTCTATTTCGTCAATGTTTTGTTGGTTTCCAAGTTCTTCAGTAAAGTTGGAGCAGTCCAATATAAGCTTGGTAATTGACAGTCTATTATTAAACATCTCCTTCCATTTTCTAGGCCCAATCAAATTGATAATTCTACGTTTTATTGGTATGTATAGTTCATTCCTAATGTCGACAAAAGCAACACAAGTAGTGAGCATATGTGGAAGATCCTCCGATTCAATATTACATAGTTGACACAGTGGTTCTACCTCATATCTATTGAATTTATGTCTGTCAGCTTGTAGGGTATATGTTCGTGTTACCATACGTGTTTTAATTATGCATTCTCTAACATCCAATATAGATGGTTTTACAGTTCTATAAATGCTATAGAATATAGAATGCTGATAGCCAAATAGATGAAAGTCAAATGGGGGAGGGGGCCTGTCGGGAGGACCATGAATATTTATACTCTTTAGTCTAAACCAGTCAGTCAGTTTATATAACTAAACTCAATTCATCCTCAATGTTGCAATGTTTAGATCTACCTGGTGCAGACAGCAGTCGACAGTGGGAATATCCACAACGTACTTGTCTGTACCTCTGAATTGTTCGTTTTAAGAAGGAAAAAAACCAAAACAGATTTAAGTACTTCATATCTTTGGATACTAGTGTTAAGGGGCAGTAGAGTAATCCAAAAGGCGCACATGTTTTTAGATTTTAGTCCTTTCTAGATAAATTTTACCTTTTAACCTGTGTTACGCTTAATTTTATCTTTTAACCTGTGTTACACTTAATTTTATCTTTTAACCAGTGTTAAAGTACATTATTTTTATTTACATCTCTATTTTTAGTATCCAAATACTTAGTAATGAGTTCTTAATATATTTTCTTTTAGTCGATTACTTTTGACAGAGATAAGCACATATTCTTACCTTTTAATAACTCATTTTAAAAGTAAATAGGACAAAAATATTAAAAAAAAATGTTATCAGTATTTTTGAATTGAAGTGAATCCCTTATACATTTTAACAATTTTAAATATGCAAGTGATGCTTTTAAAACAAATAACTACAATGGGAAATGGTTGATAAATGATGGAGATAGACTTGGATACCGTGGCAAAACTAGATCAAGTGCCGGCTGTATATTGATACTGTGATTATAAACTGAGTGGCAGTAATGAACTTTTTACTGGCAGTAAATAAAGAACAGCGACAATAATGTGTAAATATAGATATTATGCATGAGATCGCGAAAACAAAAATGTAGTGTACATAGTTCAGCTAAGGATGTAAATACTGGTGGATTGGGAACGCATGCATGGTGATGGGAAAATTGTTCTACACACGTATGTGTGGTTGACCAATAATGGTTGTAAAGATCCAGAGGTAAGGTAAGGCTATGTGGATTTCCTATCCCCAAGTTGTCTTTTGAGAGATATTTCAATGATGACATAGAATATGCTTGATTCAACAGTAATTCATTCTAATAAGATGAAATTGGTGTCATAATCATCTTTTTCAATTGTAACTTCTTTGCTAAATTCTTTTGTAAATGTAATAACGATGGAAGGTTGTACACAAAAAAAAACCAAACAAACAAAAAAACCCAACTGACTATATTTTTGGAAACTAGTGTTAAGGGGCAGTAGAGTAATCCAAACGGCGTACATGTTTTTAGATTTTATTTCTTTCTAGCTAAATTTTACCTATTACCTAATATGTTATGTTTAATTTTACCTTTTAACCAGTGATAAAGTACATTATTTTTATTTGCATATCTATTTTTAGTATTAAAATACCCAGTAATGAGTTCTTAATATATTTTCTTTTAGTCGATTACTATTGACAGAGATAAGCAAATATTCTTACCTTTCAATTACTCATTTTAAAAGTAAATAGGACACAAATATTTAAAAAAAAATGCTATCAGTATTTTTGAGTTGAAGTGAATCCCTTATACATTTTAACAATTTTAAATATGCAAGTGATGCTTTTAAAAAACAAATAACTACAGTGGAAAATGGATGATAAATGATGAGATAGACATGAATACAAAACCAGATCAAGTGTCGGCTGTATATTATATACCGTGATTGTAAACTGAGTGGCAGTAAAGAACTATTTGCTGGCAGTCAATAAAGAACAGCGACAGTTACAACTGTAGATATAGATATTATGCATGAGATCGCGAAAGCAAAAATGTAATGTATATAATTCAGCTAAGGATGTAAATACTGGTGGACCGGGAACACTAGTTCTAATAATAAAACCCTAAATGCTCGCTTACTCGCAAGGGTTATAACGGGATGCCATTACACGTAATGGAGCAGCCGCTGAGATTTTTTGCGCTCGCTTACAGAGTTTCTGACGCCTGCATTTATCAATAATAATTAAGACATAACCTTTCCTTTTGTCCATTATTATAACAAGTTTTTATCACCTACCAGTATTTTAGAATGTAATTCCCACAAAATAAAAATCCATGTTTACTAAAACTCTCTGAACATTTTGAATTTCGTCATTTCCGGCCTCACTATTTGGATGTCGATACCATATTTGGCGATTTGAGGCGTGAGTGTTTACATCAGCGTGTAGTAAGAAATACCATATTTAGAAAAGCTCCGCCTTCCGTAGTTTCCGGTTATGGAAAACGATCGATAAATTTGAACAAGGTTGTTGCTACCTTTGAAAAGCATATATTTATCAGCCAAACCGATTTAACAAGGACTGGGATCATCAGTAATAGTTATAATGAAATGTTTGAAGCGTAAATAGTGAGTTTTTATGTTTCAACTGCAACTTTTTGTTTGCTCCATTGTGACGAATGGGACCGCGTTGTAGCTCTGCCGAGACACAAGTTTGTCACAGGAGCTACATTATTGCAGCTACGGGAACGCATGCACGGTGATGGGAAAATTGTTCTACACACGTATGTGTGGTTGACCAATAATGGTTGTAAATATCTAGAGGTAAGGTAAGGTACATGGATAATACTTCTACTATACAGTAGAAAAAGCTGTCTTTGTTGTCAAAATTTACACAGAGTTGGCGTTCAATAATACGTTTGAGCTTGACATTTTCTGCTGATAACAGTATATATAAGAATGAGAATTGACGTTTGTGTAATTCAGCTTCAATGGGTAAAGCACCAAGAAGTAGTTAGACTGAAGGAATGGCAGCTCGTTTTGGTAACGACTGAAATTGTTTCAATGTATCTTTATGAAATCTATCCAGTTTTTCAATATCTCTGGTTTTTAATGCCAAAATTTCAAGTTCATATAATAAACGAGGTAGAACATAGAGTTTGTAGATATTATAAGATGTAGTTGGATCGATGCCATTCGTACCGTGGAGTCCAGAGCTCATGAGTGAATACTTAGTCCTACGAGATGTTTTAATTCTTTCTTCAATGTTAATTTCAGATTCCTGTTTGTCGGATCTCTCAAGTCCTAAATGTGTAGTTGAACGGGTTGTGAATAGTTTGTTACCATCTCAATGGCTTCCTTGACAGTTAAAAAAAATCAGTGGGGCAAATTTAGTGGCCACGAGCAAGTCCCTGTGCTTGATTAAATAATCCTGTCATCACACATGTCATTGCCAGTTCTGATAAGAATTTGGTTGGCTATAAAGAACAAATTTCCAGTATTGCAGAAATGTTCCGAGCAGTTAAAAGTATTTCACGTTAATTAATCATTGTCTTTCCGGTATTTGTTTTAGATTTTATCTTTTATCTTTTAGATGCTTGCATAAATTAAAACGCGTACGCGACTTTGCAACTCAATTCAATATTTCCATTGGTTAATTCGAAACAAGGCACATAATTCAAAACGAATTAATTTGACACAAAACACGATCGTTACGATGGCTTCTTATTCACAAAACCATAATCCCGTAAATGCTTCCCCAAGAAGTAAAGATGTCAAAGGACATGGTTGTACATCGAAAGATAACCATTCAGTTAGCAAAAGGTAGTCACTCCTCATTTCCTCTTGTCTCTTGAATTTGAATTTATTTCCTGGTAACAGTAACACCACATTTTTTTTTATTCTCGTGTCCTAAGCCTAAGGTAAGAGCAGATAGCACAGACACTCTAACACTGGACCACCTTTTTCCAGAACAACATCAAGCCAACCAAATTTCTTTATTTCAAAAATACATCCTGATTCATCATTCATGCATGGACATGTGTTTAACTTTAGAATATTGCTGTTCACGAATTTTGCTCCTCAAATTTGATAAATTATTTTGGAATCTGGGTCCATGCATATTGATACTTCACCGTGAATATTTAGTTTGATGTATTGTTGTGTATATGCCCTCCTGGGGCCCTGATTTGGTTAATAAACTTATACTATACTATACTATTCAGGGGCGTAGCTGAGGCTTAATAGTGTGCACGCCATAATTTTTGAATATTTGCCTGTCATTCTCCATATAGTCGACCTAACATAAGTTTTCAACCGTCTCAGTACACTAACTGACCTTTCAGCAGAAGTACTTGCTACTGGCATGGTTAACAGAACACATAATATTGTATCTAGGATAGAGAACTGGATTTACAGAATCAAGTGGTACAAAGTGGTGTTGGCAAATCATTGCGTTTTGTAATTGCTCAGCGGGTTCGCCATCTGGCAAGTTCTCTCCTGAAATCCTCTAATGTCAGCCTGGTATGCCTCGTATATTGTAGCGACATGATCTTCAGTTATTTTACAGCTCGGGGCAATAGATGATGTGCATGGAAGCTGTTTTCAGATTTAAGGAGACATGATTCAAGTTCTGTAATCAAATGGTCCAAAAATGGATTGTACAAAGAAATTCTCCAATACAGTTTTGGTGTTTCCGTGAGGTGATTGGCTCTGGTAGTCTGTCTACCACGTCGCCTGGGCAAGGCCGTCTTAACAGCATTATAGGCCCCCGGGCAAAGCAGTGCAAGGGGACCCCTACCTACACAACCACTCACAGGAATGAAAATGTAAATGTCGATAAAATTAAACATATTTAGTGTATTGGTACTTCCAACATAATAAGTGTTTAAACATTAAAATCATACCGTACACAACATACACAGATTAGCATTGGGCTCCTATTCTTGTGGGGACCCCGGGCAACTGCCCAGCGTGCCCATGCGTTAAGACGGCACTGCGCCTGGGCATACTTTCAGATATATCAAAAGGTTTGGCCAAGTTAAGTGCAGGCTGATACAACTCATCCCAAACCCCCAAACCGATTCGTCCTGTCATTCAGCTCTTAACATTTCAATCACGGTCTTGGATTCTTTGATGGCTTCAAGAAGGTCGCATTCGGAGGAATGTTGACCGATAAACAGTGCTATGTAAAATATATTTCGCTACTACCAAAGCTATGATAAACTGGAATTGCATGATGGATGCAAGAAACTGCCCGACTTTGTCATCGCCTTGGTTCTGTAAGCATCTTAACGCATGGACCACAACTGGATATGACGTCTTGAAGGTATAAAATGCGTCCGCTCGACTTGTCGATCGCATTTCACAGAGGGTCCGTAATTCTGGCCTTTTTCCATGTTTTCCTAAGTAGTAGCATCAGCGTCTCGTTCATCAAAGAAAGCATGTAATTTCTTTGCAGAATAGTCAAACGCGAACGCGATTTCTTGGACAGTTGACATAACATTTCGAACTAGTCTATACATTACCATACATAGTTACTAGTACGTCTTATTAGCGATATATTAATTATACTGATTTAATTATACTGTTAAATGTAGCAATAATTTTTTTTTTTTTAAATTTTATTACCCATTTTTTTTAACCTGCCGATGTGCACGCCATGGCGTGACAGCGTATATTCAGCTATGCCTCTGCTATTGTTATAAAACAATAGCAGTCGAATAGCAAACCCGTGAATGGCGTCTCTGGTAAAACCACAGTCACATGATTCTATTTTTAGAATGTTGACATTTTCGTCGGTCATGCACATTGTAGAACAAAGACCTCGTTTATTTATTTATATGCTTGGTATCATGCTGGACAAGGAAAATAACTCGCGTAGCATCAATTCTGGCAACGGAAATAACTCGCATAGTATCAATTCTGGCAATTGAAATAACCCATGTAGCATCATCGGACAAAGGAAATAACTCGCATAGCGTCGGTTCTGACAAGGGAAATGGTAAGAAACGAACGGCTGTTGGACCAGATCTACTGTATCTGAAAATTAAATTGCATCCCTATCTGTGTAAGAAGATAAAGATGGGTCTATAGAAGCCATTATTGGGGCTTATTTCCAACCTGAAGACAAAGGTTAGCCGCTCACATCGAGTGTGGTAGTATGGTTCAAGCCCTGGTCGGTTTAAACCAATGAAATTGGCATTTGCTGCTTCTCTGCAAAGCACTTGGCATTAATTTAAGGAATAAGAGCAAAGACTGGTTGGCTTTGAATCGGGTAATGCATGTGTCCAAGTGGTGCAATGTCTACTTACAGATTTGTTTAGTGAGCTAGCACTAAACAAATCAGATGGTGGTGTAATACAAAGTGGACTTCATCTCATCAAAATGTAGCTTTTTCTTGCCATGATATTTTAAAACAGAAAATTTCCTTACTTCATTGGCATTAAAAACACTTACCACTCCCTATATTTGGCAATCACAATATACTGGTCTGCCAGTGTTGAAAGTTCTATAAAAGATCATCCAACTGACAGTGACATGATAATATATTTCAAAGGGGTTTCTTAAAATACTTGCCACTTGACTTGGTATGGACAAGAAAACGATAGTAGGTCTCATAATGTGATGTACATATATGACTGCCTTACTACGTGAGGTCATGTATTTCAATTATTTTATTTAATGTGTAGATAATAAAACTTTTGTTCTTGTTTTTTTTCAGATTACATCAAGAACTTATGACATTACTTGTAAGTACTGTACCTTGTTATCATGTGGATATATTGTCAACATCTATGTTTTACTATGGATTAAACTATGCCAAAAAATACTTCATACATCATGTACAGTCTTTATAACATAACTAGTCCACATTAAAATCTGCCACAAACTACTGTCCACATGCATGTATTATTAGACCTAAGCTTTAATCTGTCAGGTCTAAATAAATAAAACACTATTTTCAAATTAAACTACTGTATTAGCAAACTAAATAATAACCTATATACAATCAAACATAAAAACAAGAACTAACTAACTCAAGAACCCAGACTACATGTGCTTATATCTAATTATCATGATGAATATGCATCATTTCCCTAAGCAGTAAGGAGGCATGTCATTAACCATGCAAACCATATGGTTCTATCCATTAAACAAATGCTAATCTACAGCTGCTCTGAATTCACTAACCAGTATCACTATCAGAATCATGATTATAACAGTATATGGTATAATGTATATGGATATAGTTTCATTATAAATATACCCAATGCATACTGTGAAAGGTAAACATGTTTCAAAGTTATAGTATCATATACCTGCTTGCAGTAGTTTGGGGCAGATTTCTAATGGCAGCAGAAAGTTGAAACACAATTCATACTGTGAAAGGTAAACATGTTTCAAAATTATACCATATACGGTACCTACTTGCAGTAGTTTGGGGCAGATTTCTAATGGCAGCAGTAAGTTGAAACACAATTTTTTTTGCTTTAATAAACGTTAGAGAGTACCGAAGTGGCAATCAAAAAAGGACAATCTCGAGAAACTGGCAAAATAGGGTACACAAGACGAAAAAAAATAAAACAAAAGCACAACATGTGTTAGACACCAAACAAACACAAATAACGTATTAAATAAGACAATTCTCCATTCCAAAAACAACTGAAAGTAAAGACATACCGAACATCGTTTTCTTACGGAAACCATAACACTGTACTCAGAACATAAAGACACATAATAGGACAACACAAACAAATTAAAATATGAGCAACACAGACCCCACCAAAAAAACTGGGGGTGAACTCAGGTGTTCATGAAAGGTAAGCAGTTCCTGCTTCTTATAAGACACACTTTTTTTCCAAATTATTGGGGTTTGACATATTTAATATGTTACATCTTAAGGCTGCATAGTCATTGAATATCTAGCTTTGTAATCATAGTCATTGAATATCTAGCTTTGTTATCATAGTCATTGAATATCTAGCTTTGTAATCATAGTCATTGAATATCTAGCTTTGTAATCATAGTCATTGAATATCTAGCTTTGTAATCATAGTCATTGAATATCTAGCTTTGTAATCATAGTCATTGAATATCTAGCTTTGTAATCATAGTCATTGAATATCTAGCTTTGTAATCATAGTCATTGAATATCTAGCTTTGTTATCATAGACATTGAATATCTAGCTTTGTAATCATAGTTATTGAATATCTAGCTTTGTAATCCTAGTCATTGAATATCTAGCTTTGTAATCATAGTCATTGAATATCTAGCTTTATAATCATAGTCATTGAATATCTAGGTTTGTAATCATAGTCATTGAATATCTAGCTTTGTAATCATAGTCATTGAATATCTAGCTTTGTAATCATAGTCATTGAATATCTAGCTTTGTAATCATAGTCATTGAATATCTAGCTTTGTAATCCTAGTCATTGAATATCTAGGTTTGTAATCATAGTCATTGAATATCTAGCTTTGTTATCATAGACATTGAATATCTAGCTTTGTAATCCTAGTCATTGAATATCTAGGTTTGTAATCCTAGTCATTGAATATCTAGGTTTGTAATCATAGTCATTGAATATCTAGGTTTGTAATCATAGTCATTGAATATCTAGCTTTGTAATCATAGTCATTGAATATCTAGGTTTGTAATCATAGTCATTGAATATCTAGCTTTGTAATCATAGTCATTGAATATCTAGGTTTGTAATCATAGTCATTGAATATCTAGCTTTGTAATCATAGTCATTGAATATCTAGGTTTGTAATCCTAGTCATTGAATATCTAGGTTTGTAATCCTAGTCATTGAATATCTAGGTTTGTAATCATAGTCATTGAATATCTAGCTTTGTAATCATAGTCATTGAATATCTAGCTTTGTAATCATAGTCATTGAATATCTAGCTTTGTAATCATAGTCATTGAATATCTAGCTTTGTAATCATAGTCATTGAATATCTAGCTTTGTAATCCTAGTCATTGAATATCTAGGTTTGTAATCCTAGTCATTGAATATCTAGGTTTGTAATCATAGTCATTGAATATCTAGGTTTGTAATCATAGTCATTGAATATCTAGCTTTGTAATCATAGTCATTGAATATCTAGGTTTGTAATCATAGTCATTGAATATCTAGCTTTGTAATCATAGTCATTGAATATCTAGGTTTGTAATCCTAGTCATTGAATATCTAGCTTTGTAATCATAGTCATTGAATATCTAGGTTTGTAATCATAGTCATTGAATATCTAGCTTTGTTATCATAGACATTGAATATCTAGCTTTGTAATCCTAGTCATTGAATATCTAGGTTTGTAATCCTAGTCATTGAATATCTAGGTTTGTAATCATAGTCATTGAATATCTAGGTTTGTAATCATAGTCATTGAATATCTAGCTTTGTAATCATAGTCATTGAATATCTAGGTTTGTAATCATAGTCATTGAATATCTAGCTTTGTAATCATAGTCATTGAATATCTAGGTTTGTAATCCTAGTCATTGAATATCTAGGTTTGTAATCATAGTCATTGAATATCTAGGTTTGTAATCCTAGTCATTGAATATCTAGGTTTGTAATCATAGTCATTGAATATCTAGCTTTGTAATCCTAGTCATTGAATATCTAGGTAAGTACAGTGAAGCCTATCTAAACCAAAACTCTAAGATACTAACTTTTGTGTTCCTTCAGACCAACTTTTGTGTTCAGTTTATATAGATTAAAATAACAAACATTTCCTACATTGCTGTGTTTCAGCTAGACTTTGAAATCTTCAGGACAATTGCCAGCATCAGTTTATCAAGATTTCTTCAGGACATTCTTTAATGATTAAGCTTTTTTTATTTTTATAAAGTTCTTCGGGACAATTTGAGAAATAGGTGCACAAATGTCCTGAGACTGGTGACTAGCTGAATCACTGCATTGAGACTTTATTAAAAGTTTGGTCTATACAGTATTTCGGTTTATTCAGACTTCGCTGTACTAAATAATGAAATAATGTAAGCTGTGATATAATTTCAGACATCTGGTGATCCAGGAATATCAGCTTTTCCAGACAATGATAATCTATTTAAGTGGATAGCAACAGTTGATGGTGCCAAGGGTACGGTAAGTTCATCTGTAGTGTATATAAAATAGTTTTGGTGAGGAACCTTAGATACGTGTAATTACAAAGTTTATGGTGTCAAGGGGGCAGTAAGTTTATCAGGGTTATGGTGTTTAATGCCACTTTCAACAATATTTCAGTTATATCATGGCGGTCAGTTGTATTGGTGGAGGAAGCCCAAATACCTGGAGAAAACCACTGACTGACCTATCGCAAGTCACTGACAAACTTTATCACATAATGTTATATCGAACACACCTCGCCATGAGCAGGATTCAAACTCTCAACTTTAATGGTGATAGGAAATGTTAGGCACTGATTGCACAGGTAGTTAAGTTGTAAATCCAACTACCCTACGATCACGACCACGACGACCCCGTAAGTTTATCTGTTTAAACTTTATAAATAGATTTAGTAATGAACCTTAGCCTTTTTAGATAATTACAATCTATAAGACAATATCCTTCAGTTAAACGAATAATTTGTTATGTCTTTTAGAGGGGAAATACAATGTGAAACTCTTGAATTTATACATTGATGGGTTGAGATACAAACTCACACTAGATTTTGTTATTTAGGTATATGATGGGTTGAGATACAAACTGACACTAGATTTTGTTATTTAGGTATATGATGGGTTGAGATACAAACTGACACTAGATTTTGTTATTTAGGTATATGATGGGTTGAGATACAAACTGACACTATATTTTGTTATTTAGGTATATGATGGGTTGAGATACAAACTGACACTAGATTTTGTTATTTAGGTATATGATGGGTTGAGTTACAAACTGACACTATATTTTGTTATTTAGGTATATGATGGATTGAGATACAAACTGACACTAGATTTTGTTATTTAGGTATATGATGGGTTGAGATACAAACTGACACTAGATTTTGTTATTTAGGTGTATGATGGGTTGAGATACAAACTGACACTAGATTTTGTTGTTTAGGTATATGATGGGTTGAGATACAAACTGACACTAGATTTTGTTGTTTAGGTATATGATGGGTTGAGATACAAGCTCACACTATATTTTGTTATTTAGGTATATGATGGGTTGAGATACAAGCTCACACTAGATTTTGTTATTTAGGTATATGATGGGTTGAGATACAAACTGACACTAGATTTTGTTATTTAGGTATATGATGGGTTGAGATACAAACTGACACTAGATTTTGTTATTTAGGTATATGATGGGTTGAGATACAAACTGACACTAGATTTTGTTATTTAGGTATATGATGGGTTGAGATACAAACTGACACTAGATTTTCCCAGTGGTTATCCGTATCAGGCTCCTACAGTTAGATTTGAATCTCCGTGTTACCATCCAAATGTAGACAAACATGGAAACATATGTCTGGACATTCTAAAAGAGAAGTGGTCAGCATTGTATGATGTCAGGACAATATTGTTGTCATTACAGAGTCTGTTAGGAGGTAAGACATTGTATTATATTACGAATTTAGTTTGTTACACATATTTTCATTGGTTCTTCAACACTGAATGTCAGCATATATTCGGAAAACAGACGGGGTATATATTTCAGTCCCCAAAAACGATTAAAACATGGACGACAAAACATTACGCTTCACTGAATCGATGGTATAATACGGAATAATAAATGTATTTTTACCAAATTAAATGCTGTTTTTATACTCAAAACGGCTGCATGAACAAAAAAATATTACAACGGTTAATTCCGTCACAAATACCTGATCGATTCAGCAAACTCCTATGTTCCACGGCTGTATCATAACAAATAAACAAAACGTTGAGCCTTGAAAACTTTCGACGTCATGGGGCCACACCAAGGTTTTATTTACATGTTGTTAACATTTTAATTATTGAAACTGTTTCGCAAACCCGTTGTTTTGTTATGTGATATATTAATGTTATATTTATAAAGCTTATAAAATTTACTACATATGAAACTGTATTGATTTAGAAATTTAGTACAGTATTTTCCTTCATGAGACACCCCATACATGAAATATGACACGACACATATTTTGAAGTCATTGAAGAATGACGTCAAAGGTACGGAAACGGACATCTAGAGATACGAAAAATTAAAATAAAAGAGGCAAATTTATTTAATACAGAGGATGTTGTATTTAAAAAAACCAATGGTTAAATCCGTAATATATCTGTTATTCAGCTATCAGACAGGGTATATAATGTGACATTCCCGGCTTATGATATATATTCCTATGTAGATCCTAAGCCGGGAATGTCACATTATATACCCTGTCTGATAGCTGAATAACATATAATATTCCTGTGAAACTGACTTTATATTAATCAACACTTACTGCTATAATGGTAAGTTTTGACTACTTGGTATTTGTACTCAGTGATGTTTCACTGTTATTAGATGGTAATTAATTACAAAACATTTTATTTTTGTCACTCGATCAGAATCACAGAATAGGAGATCTTTTACGGAAGAAATGTCGGCTTTTGGACACAATAACCGATTTTAGAAATCCATCATAGGCTCAAAACGAATGACTTTTATTGTAATAATAAAAACTATAGGTTTATAATTGTTATTGGAATTAAAACTTATTCTATAAAACTGCATTGGTAGTATAATGGTTAGCGTCCTCGCCTCGAATATGATAGATCGTGGGTTCAAGTCCAGAATCGGTCAAACCTTAGACTATAAAATTGGTATTTGTTGCTTCAACACTAAGCACGCAGCATTCTATAAACTATGATATTCAATATTTCAATTATGTGTTGTTGTTTTTTTCAGAACCAAATATTGATAGTCCACTTAACGTACAAGCAGCAGATATGTGGACAAACCAGGAAGCCTACAAAAAAGTCTTATTGGAGAAATATGATCAGGAAGTGAGAAAAAAACAATAAACTAAAAATACAACAGATTATTGTGCAATACAACTTTAATACATGTTTTATTTGAGGAATGTTCAGCCTATATTTTTTTTACACCTGACAGTTTATTAACATATATATATTATATACAAGCTGACAGTATGATGCAGATATTAAAAGTGAGATAAGTTTGATTATTATCTGACTACACACAGATATATAGTCTTTTTTTTGTGTATGTTGAATGTCATATTATTTGTATTCAACAATTTATGTATACCAACTTTTTATTACATAATTATCACTTAATAAAACAACCAACATTCCAAAGGAACTAAATAAATACAAAACTGAAGTTTAATATCCATATTTCATTATAAGTTGTATTTTTTTTACATACACCAAATTTTCAGGTATATTCTGTTCCAACAGATAGCTTCAGAAAGTCAGGAAGAACCACGTTCCAGTTCAGGGATTCAAAATTATTTTCTGAAGTGAAACGTCCTGGACCTTTTAGTTTTAATCCTGAAGGTCCGTCTCATTGTTCACAGAAGGTCCATCTCATTGTTCACAGAAGGTCCTGTTCTTGTTCACAGAAGGTCCATCTCATTGTTCACAGAAGGTTCATCTCATTGTTCACAAAAGGTCCATCTCATTGTTCACAGAAGGTCCTGTTCTTGTTCACAGAAGGTCCATCTCATTGTTCACAGAAGGTTCATCTCATTGTTCACAAAAGGTCCATCTCATTGTTCACAGAAGGTCCTGTTCTTGTTCACAGAAGGTCCATCTCATTGTTCACAGAAGGTCCTGTTCTTGTTCACAGAAGGTCCATCTCATTGTTCACAGAAGGTTCATCTCATTGTTCACAGAAGGTCCATCTCATTGTTCACAGAAGGTCCATCTCATTGTTCACAGAAGGTCTGTCTCATTGTTCACAGAAGGTCCTGTTCTTGTCCATCATGTTAGAAGCTATTATCAGTAAGCATCTTGTTTCTTTTCTAATGCTCAGGTTTTCATTGTTGTTAGAAGCTATGACCCAAAGCTGTTTGAGATACTGAATACTTTGTGGCACTTTTTTTTGTTGGGCCGAAATTTGTTGCTAGGTGGTTTCATTGATATTGATGACTAGGCACTAGATTCACTGTCTAATATATGTATTAAAATTTCACAATTTCACAAAATTATGAAGGTTCCTTTCAGCTATGACGTACTAATATGTAGATGACGATTCCTGGTAAAGTGGGATCGACACACACAGTTTATATTTCCTGGGTTTTTTTTCGTTTGTTTTCTGGAACTGAATAACAACAATGCTGTTTCCGTTGCAAAAAAACTTAATATATGTTGGTGACCGGTGCCATTAAATATCATTCCTAATGAAGATTTTCCTTACGAAATGAAAAGATTGATGATTTAATGTATTATATGTTGAAAAAGTTTAATAAATTTATTAAGATAATGACTCTGCAAATGAAAATCAGAAGGTCTGCGAATGCAGCTAATACCCAATTTAAAGTTTTAAGTCAATATCGAAAGGTTACAGACCTCAAACCTTCATAATTTTGAACCCCTATGATAGAGTTTGGTGGGCAATGAATGACCAAATTCAACTTTTCTATTTTCTTACTAGAGTCTTACTATTTTTTGTTGAACAATTTTTAATGTACTATCTTTGTCAAATCTACATTAAGACTAAGTTTGTCTTTGTGTATTTTTATTGTAACTTTACACACCTGCTGGTACATAATTATATATTCCTACCCTTTTTTTATTATTTTTTCAATATAAGCACACTTATAAATTGATGGTCCTCTTTAACATGAGCACCTGAGTTCACCTCCAGTTTTTAGTAGGATTCGTGTTACTCTATCTTGAGTTTTATTTGTAATGTTTTGTAGGTTGGTTTTTGTACTTTTTCTTTTGACCATTGTGTTGTCTGTCCTTTGATTTACAGAATCTGATTGCCCCTTTGGTATCTTCAAACTCTTCTTATAATTTCAAACTAACAGAAATATTATAGTTTAACAGTCAAACAGTTGTTTAAATTTTTCTAAATATTTTATACCATAAACCATTTCAATTGATTAAAAAAAAAAATCTAAAAAATAATGGAAATACTTCATTCCAATCAAAATCAACATTTCAAGAGTAAATATTTGTCTTTGCCAAATTTAAGACCTGATACATGTTATTATTTTAATATTCCATTCATGTTCTCCAAGCATCAAAATATATAGTACATATACTAAAAGTATAATTTTTTTTGGTACTGTAAAGTGAAGATTCAAGTGAACAGGTGGTGTAATTAAGACTAGAAAAACAGTGGAGAAGATATTTATATGTGTTCTGTACTACATTGTACTGTCTTATCTGTAAATTTGTAATTGTATATAAAAATAAATTATTCTATGTTTCTCTTTATTTTCTTCTTTTAACATAATTGGAATTGCCCATGTTTTGTTTACACATGAATAATCAAAGTTTAGATGTAAAAATGGCTTTCAATTTGATCAAAGGTGAGATTTACAAAGAGTTGTATAATTCTTGCTGTCAATTGTTAATCAGTGCCTCTTCATACCACACAGTCTTTATGTTTTTATACGCCTGTCTTTAGGACAGGACGTATTATGGTATACCAATGTCCGACTGTCCGTCCGTTCGTTTAACATGTCGCGCTCTAACTTAAGAACCACTTGGCCAATTCACTTCAAATTTCACAGAGTTATTGGAATTGATGGTCTTACGGTATGTATACTTTATAGTGAAATTTCGAATTTTCATTCCAGAGTTATGGGACTTTATTCATCAAATTGTAGGTGATTTTTTGTATGTCACACTGTAAATTGAGAACCCCTTGGCCAATTCACTTCAAACTTCACATAGTTATTGGAATTGATAGTCTTATGGTCTGTATACTTTTTGGTGAAATTTCAATTTTCATTCCAGAGTTATAGGACTTTATTCCTCAAATTGTAGGCGATTTTTCATATGTCGCGCTGTAAATTGAGAACCCCTTCGCCAATTCACTTCAAACTTCGTACTGTTATTGGAATTGAGAGTCTACTGATTTCTCAAAAAATGTGTCGTATTACTATGTTTAAATATGTGTATAGTTGTTTTTTTTTTTGTCAATACAAAAGGTATGTCAAACTATTATAGTGTTTTATTTCAACATATATATTGTATAAATGTTCCAATTCATGTTTATGGTGCAGCTGTTGGTGAAATTTAGATTTTTCATTCAAGAGTTATGGGAAAGAAAGTCTTTACAAATATTGTATGAATGTTGACGATGGGCGTATCATGCGCTTTTGGCGCAGCTGTTTATTAATCATGCTTTACCACTTTCTTTCTCATATTTTCCTTGAATTCACTCGGGTCCAAAAAATATCAAATAGGTATTTGCTGCATCTCCACTAAACACAGCTTAAGAAGTAAGAACAAAGGATGATTGGTTCAGAATGACGATAATGTGTCAGAGTCAAGCGATTACCTGCAGAACAATAATGTGTCAGTGAAGCAACATGTCTACCTGCAGAACAATAATGTGTCAGTGAAGCGACATGTCTACCTGCAGAACAATAATGTGTCAGTGAAGCGACATGTCTACCTGCAGAACAATAATGTGTCAGTGAAGCGACATGTCTACCTGCAGAGCTAGCACTATTAAAGATCCAATTAAACATGTTTGTCTGGTACAAAATTGACATTGTCATCATTTCATTGAATTCAAGTTGTTCTCGCTATGATATTGCTGAAAAGGTGCTAATTTGGAGTTAAAACAACAATTGCCACAAAAAACTAAAATCTGTTTGACCATCAAATGAACATTTCTACAATATCACAATTCAATCTGCCAAGCTGTTTCGGGGATAGAGGTTTTTTTAGCCAGTTATTGCATATTTCCTTAATCTGAGGAAAAAAAACAATATATGTTAGAGATCCTAATTATATTCTTTCAGTTAAAATTGGGGCAGCTTCTGGCTTAAAAAAAGTTTGTTTTGACATTTTTAGAATTTTACATGCCTGTTAGGGAGCTCATGTTTTATATAGTAACAGCAACCATGTTGGTGGGATCAGTGGACAAAATTTTGAAAATGGACACCATAAGGATGATTCAATACAACATTTGCTTAAATTAGTCCAGTGGTCTATGAGAAGATTTTGAAAAAGTTTACAACAGACACCCAAGTGATGACAGCTCACATGGCCTATAGCAAAATGAGCTGAAAAGTTGACATTTTCAGGATTTACCCGTTTTATGCTCTTTATATCTCAGAAATCGTAAACATTTCATTAATTCCATTTTTGGTACCGCTGGGACTCTTGTTTGAAAATGGGTTGGCATAGAATCTCTAACTAATTAAGAAATAAATCATGGAAGCCAGAATGTGTTGGGAGTTTTAACATGGATTGGCAGATATTAGTATTTTATCCTGAGCCTGAGGCGAGGGATAAAATTTACTAATATCCGCCAATCCATGTTAAAACTCAAAACACATTCTGGATTCCATGATTTATTTCGATTCTGATATGTCTAAGAGTACAAATATGGTAGTATACTTTGATTGGAAGACAGTAATTTATATTTACGCCTGCGGAAAATGTCGCACACAATTTATGCTGCCAATGGAAAAGTCTGTCACATTCACCGGCGAATGAGATTATATCATCGATAAATCGCTCGTTTGTCTAAAAAGCGAAAGAAGGACGTCATGTTAGAATTCACAATATTTAATCTGAGCAAGGTTTTATTTATAAAAATTCCAGAAAATTGGACCAAATAGAACTTAATTACAGTCAAACCTGCCCATGCAGTCACCTGTATTAAAAGGTCACCTTTTTCTTGTCTTGTCATAGAAAATTTGATATGAATTAAACCTCTTTTAAGAGGTCGTTTGTCTTAGAAAACCACTTTTTCTTTGCCCCAAATGTGACCTCTTAATACAGGTTTCACTGGATTGTGAATAAAAACATTGTGTTTCTACAAATGCATAAAGATGACTTTCATTGGTATAAGAATTGCAGATATACAAAAATAAACAACAACAAAAGTTTGTTAATAAACTGATTTAATTCACAATACAGTGAATAACATAATAAAGAGAAGAATTATATCACAGATCTACTATCTTACTTATGGTGCTACACATCCATAACATAATAAAAAAAAGAATTATATCACAGATCTACTATCTTACTATAGTGCTACACATCCATGTTAAACTCTGTGCTACAAATCTAAAAATGTCACGATGATGATTAATATTACAACTTACAAAATAAATCTCTAGAAAGATTTGTGTACTTGTTCATGATATTTTTTGTCAATTTTAATATCAAATGACTAAATGAGCCTAAGTAAAATTTAGGAATTACAAAATTCACAGTCTACATACAAAGTATAAAAATGCTCACAAACTTGAAGAGAATAAAATGTTAGGGATGCATTGATTAAACAAACTGAGTTATGAAGAAAACAATATGTTTCCTGACATTACCAATACATACATAATCTAACTATCTACAATATATAATACCTTATTGCCTTATAGGCTTATAATTTTAATAGCCTCTTCTTGAATGAAAAAGTGTAATAACATATCCTGAAAAAGATACAAATTAATACAAATGGTCTTGACCCTTTATGATTGAACCATGTCCCCATTTTTAGGCAATACAGAGGGAAAATTTATACACTTTTTAAATTTTGTTTTAAATACATTATAATTCCAAACAGCCAGAGAAAAAGTTTAATTTTAAACAAACATGTCTCCATTTTTAGGTTAAACATTCCATTTTACTCCTTTGTTAAGCACCCTCTATTTAAGATTTGTGAGTCTTATGTCAATTACACAATGTCAGTCTATAACCTTTATTAAGTAACCACCATTCTTCACCGATCCAGGGATTGATAACGTTGCCTTTTAGAGGAAAGGATTACAGCATAAACATTTGCACAGAATATTTTCAAGTTATTTTATAAAAAAGACCATATTTTCTAATACTAAATGTAAAAGGCCACAACACATGAGCAATATTAAAACATTACTTTCATTAATATATTTCTTATATAAAAAGTTCATGAAAACATGATATTTTCTAATTTAAATAGTGCACGAAAGTAAATTTTGGCACAAAACATTCACTGTGTCACTGGCAAAAATCTTCCTCATAGAAAATCATATTTACATTCTTCCAATACACAGTCAAATCATACAAACAAATAATTCTTTTATTTAAAAAATTCTGAATAAACAATTTTGTCAGAAAAAATACTATTGTTTTTAAATGTTTAACATAATGTTATTATTGTTACAAAAAGAATAAAAGTGAAGATTATTCTAGAAACATGTCATGCACACTAAATGAGAAATCTACATTTCTAAAACTATCACTGGGTGGATATTTCTGCTGGTGGACTATTAGTCCCAGAGGGTATCATTCTCCTACTAGTCAATGCCGTATCAGTGCTACAGCACTGACATGGTTTATTAAATATATTCATATTTGAAATTTAATTCCTAAATAATGCAATTACATGTATTATTAAATCTAAGGTCAATCATTCATAGGTAACTGTAGCTAATTTTGTGTATCCTGTTTAAGCCCTTTGGTTTTCTTGCTCCCGTCACTCTTGCTCCCGTCACACACACTAATTTAGATATCTACATGTTTATCATAACAATATTTGAGGATTGAAGCCCAAATTTAAAATTTTTAAATTAAAATTAGATGTTTGTTGGATTTTTCGTTGACAATTCATCGATGTCTAACAACATCCTGTATGAGGTCATGTTATGTAACCCTTGACCTTCCAATAATGTTAAAGATTGTAATAACATATTGACGAAATAGGCAACAGCTCTCAGTGTGTGCTCTGTTTAACTATTAACAAAAGAGTGTCTGTAATAGAAGCTGCTGTCACAATAAAATCCAGATTTCAGTTTGGTCGCATGAAAACCCTCATATTACATGTAAATGAATTTGTTCGTAAATATAAAATGGATTTAACACCATTTTAAAGACAAAATGACAAAAATATTCTTTGTAAATGGGTGCTGACATCTTTGATTTTAGAATGTCAATATTTGGAAGGCTCCTCACTGATAGATCGGTTGAAAATATGACTGCTGACATGATCCCATACAGGTTATTGTTAGATGTTAAAAACAACTGATATTATTTAGATTGAATTTAAAACTGACACATAATTTCATGTGTTTTATCCATAAAAATAAGTCAGGGCACTGTGGTCTAGTTATTAATCAATCAATTTCTGAATTAGACATAAGTAAACATTCTGTCAATCAAACTACAAATACAAAAACAAATAAACATTTAATTCTAATCATTTACTGCCAAAAGAAACACAAATTTAGGACATAATATTGTAATAATGCCTTATGACATTTTGTCATGGATAATCTTGATGTGATGGATAAGGTATTTGTAATAATGCCATGACACTTTGTCATGGATAGTATATTCATGGTTCACATCAATGGGTGAATGTAGTGTCATTTAAACATCTCTATACATATTAACACAAAATGTCTGCTTACAGTATTCAATTTACACTCATTTCTCAACACTATCAATGGACTTTTTCATTAATTCTACTTTGTAACACTGAATATGTATTGACCTATTATTTGTATAAGACAAGCATGGTGGAATGGATGTTAATATTCTGTAGAAAAGCCAACAAAATAATGAAATGAAATTAAACAAATTATTTATCCTACAGAATATTTTGGATGACAAATTATGTGCAATAATTCATTTTTATTTTTTTTCATGATCAAAAAATCTATGCAGGAAAATGAAAAATAATTTTAATTTTTAATTTCTTAAAATTCTTTAAAAAAAATACATATTGACTTATTGTCTTGTACAAGTTAATACTACTGATATGTGATTTACTATGATAAATTTATATAAAAACAATAGCAAAAGAGCTCTTAGAATCAGTTTCATGTCAAAACATAAAAGAATCTATATATATCTAAATGTACGAAATTTAAAAAATAATGTTGTAGAATTTGTAAAAAAATGTATAAAAAATATGATTATCATAATAATAATGTATGCTAATACTCTATAACAGATAAGTTACCATGACAAACACATCTATCACAGCTAATGTACAAAATTTAACATGACAGATGACATCTATGTATTTTCTTGAGCAACATTTCCATTTTTTGTCTCCCCTTCTTCCTGAACAGTTACTTCATCCTTGGTTATCTCCTCTTGCCCTTCAACAGTCACTTTTTGTTCACTTATCTCCCCTTGTCCTTCATTATTTAAGTCACTACTGTCTATTCTTCCGTCAGGACGCGTTTCTTGCAACTCATCACTATCTTTTTGGTTAGAATCACCATTTTGTACAATTTCTCCTGAATTTTCATTGTTTTTATTTGTGGTGTCAACTTTGTCTTCTTCGTGCAATGATTTCTGTCGTATTAATACATGTTCCTCTCTACTACGTTGGCTGTCTTTAGCTTCCCAGCCATGTATAGGACTCATTGTTCCATCAGGTTTCTTTAGGTTCACCCCACTGCTAGTCTGTAATAGAAATCATGTCATATTTATCCATTCTGTTTACTATTTTAAATTAAATGGTTGGTTTGGTTTATGATGATTAACGCCACTTTCAACAATATTTCAGTTATATTGTGGAGGTCAGTTTAATTGGTGGAGGAAACCGGAGTACCCGAACAAAACCACCAACCTGCCGCAAGTCACTGACAAACTTTATCACATAATGTTGTATCCAGTACACCTCGCCATGAACGGGGTTCGAACTCACAACTTTAGTGGTGATAGGCACTGATTACACAGGTAGTTGTAAATCCAACTACCATGCAAACACGACCACGACTGACCCCTTAAATTTAATGTATTTGGATGAAAGTGAACATGGAAGAACAATCTTAAACACATGTCAAAGTTTAAAGTTCAGAAAGTTCATTTTTATTTCTGTTCTTCATCTTACAGAGTGAGGAATGAGTTAGTAATTGTTACATTTAGATGAGATGATGATGATCTCAGCTTTGTACTAGTCCTACACACTTAGCTGGATTCTTATAGTGCTAGCTCACTGAAACTAACAGTCCACAGGGAGACATGTTTCTACACTCAGACACATTATCCTGATTCCAAGCCAACCAGTCTTCACTCTTTCTCCTTAATGCTGTAAAACTCACAGAGAAACAATAAATACCAATTCTATAGTCTTTGGTTTGACTCGACTGGGCCTCCAACCCATAATCTCACGCACTTGATGGGAGTATGCTAATCATTGTACGACCAAAGCGATTTGTCACTGTGAGGTATTTAATGAAGCAATATAAAAGATGTTATTGTCTAACGATGAACCAATAGTTTTATTGTCTAGCTATGTACCACTTTTGTACACTTGTAATATAATACAGTATTTTATGTAGATGTGTACAATATGCTAATTTTCTATATACCAAAATAGTCAGATATATTTGACAGCTTGATGATTTATACACTTTAATTAAAACAACATTCAATGGTCTTATATTTGTTAAAACTTTATTATACAGTAGACATTCATGACTTCTGTGTAGATTTATATAAAATAAGAATTAAACTCTCCACATTTCTTTACAACAGACTTTATACTTACTGTATGATCTCCTGTTTCTTCTGATTCTGAAGATAAACAAAAATAACAGAGATATATATTGTGTTTTATGAATAATACATTATCTATTACAGGTAGTAATTGCCTGTCACACTCACAGTTACCTCCCTTTAAAATACTTGTTACAATTGGTTCATCAACAACTGACCTGATAACATACAAAGTGTACCACATTCGTTCTATAAATAACACACATTAATTGTTACAAAAATTGACTAAATTTAATATCTGACCTGTGTTGTTAAATAATTCTGAGATTTTTTTTAAACCAATGCACTTCTATAGTGTCATGAATCAGGAATTATTTAAATGGAGATCTAATTATCAAGAAGAGGGAGATTGAGATCCCACTCACTAATATAACCCTGCCACATTTGTGTGCCTGTCCCAAACCAAGACCTGAATTTTCAAAACAACATGTCGTGGTGTTTTTTTATGTTTAATGAGTTAGAGATGTTTGTTCGTTTTGCTGATTTTGATAGAATTGTTGACCATCATTGTATTAACTTTCTTTTCATAAGATTATTTACTACATTATTTTCTGTTAATTTCACACAATTCATGGAGTCTGAAAATGATTAAAGACCTAATTATTAAGAACACAGATTCCATTCTATATCAATGTAAATAACAACATGTAATATACCTGCATGTCCTATGGTTTCCTTCAGATCTATGGGCAGTATCTAAAAGTAAGAAATATCATTTACGGTATATAGGTATATATATTGATGTAATGTGTTTGTCATAAAAACATAGATATCTCATTTTGTGTGAACAACACGTTTCTGGGATAACCTTTAGTTGGTACGCTCAAAGTCAGAAGATTGGAAAGCCAAATAATCTAAAAGTCTTTGGGAGCAAGAAAAACAAAGGGTTTAAATAGGAAAGCTAAAATTGGCTAAGTCACCTCTGCTTGAGGGAGGAGAACCTTAGTTTTTTATAAAAATTACATAATATAAGGTAATTGGATTCCACAATATTAGTGCAATAACTCTTTATAATATAGTACCAAATATTTCAAGCACCACTGACTATACTTCTTTCAATTCCTACAGTTTTGTTCCTGGCAAAAAGGAGGTAATGTCTTGTTCTCGCATCTGCTGACTGCTTGTATGCAAATATTGTTTGAATCGGAACCTCTCCATAACATACCAAATATTTAAGGATAAAGTAAGAAATGCAACATCAGTCAAAATACAATATTTTAACTCGTCGGAAATCATCTACTTTTTTGTTTGGTTTATATTTATTTACGCATACTGGAGTCCAGCATGATTTCATTTCAGATGATGTTCATGTCTTTCAACAGTAAATGACGGGTGCCAATAGTGGAGCCCTCCAGAGCATCCCCGGTTTTTTTTGTGGGGTTCGTTTTGCTCATTCTTAAGATTTATATATAATGTTTTATAGATCATTTTTTGTCCCTTTTCTTTTAGCCATTGTACTCTCTGTCCTTCTTCAATTTACGGCTTCCCGAGGGTAACATTTCAATCTTTGAGAAGGAGACTTGCAGAGTTGTCCATGATTGAAATCTTACTTTGCAAAGGTTTTTGATTATATATCTCAATGAAAACTTGTAAAGGACAGCTATGCACTTTTAGCAGACAATGTCAATAGAAAAATTAATTCCTGTGAAAAGAAGTTGTTCCGTTATTTATCGAAAGACGTCATTTGTAGAAAATTCACCGAGATGCATTATATGTTTCGTTAATCTTTAAATGGATTTGTATTAAAGTTTTTGATAAAAATAGGAACCACACGATCTCTTAAGTGAGAAAAATAGGTATTACATGAGCCCATATTGAAATCAGGGTTATCTTCACATGAACGTGTGAACAAATTCTATGTTTTGCTGAGTGGAGCTAAGCAGAACACGGGTTAAAGACAAATATTTTCTCACACAAGTGAAAGATATCACGATCTTCAATTTTGGTCAAATATGAAGACATATTTCTTCAATAAAATATGATGGTAAAACTCTAAAGACCTTAGGATTGATAGCAAATCAGTATGTTTGATTGTACATTTACCCACAGGAGACAGCTTTACCTGACCCTGTTTCCTATTGGCTGTCTCCCATGGATATGCTTCATTAACGGAAGAAAAATTGATTCCTGTATATAACCCTGCCGTGTAAGTATGGGTATATAAAACACAGATGAGGGAAATGCATTGTCATGATCAGGAACATATTGTTTTATATAAAGTAATACATTGTCATGATCAGGAACATCTTGTTTTATATAAAGTAATACATTGTCATGATCAGGAACATATTGTTTTATATAAAGTAATACATTGTCATGATCAGGAACATATTGTTTTATATAAAGTAATACATTGTCATGATCAGGAACATATTGTTTTATATAAAGTAATACATTGTCATGATCAGGAACATATTGTTTTATATAAAGTAATACATTGTCATGATCAGGAACATATTGTTTTATATAAAGTAATACATTGTCATGATCAGGAACATATTGTTTTATATAAAGTAATACATTGTCATGATCAGGAACATATTGTTTTATATAAAGTAATACATTGTCATGATCAGGAACATATTGTTTTATATAAAATTAAATCTGAGCACCCTTGACACCAACATGATTCATTTTAAGATACATGTGTTCAGCATATACAGGTTACATTTGCAAATATATAAGAGATGAGAGCTAAGTCTTACTATTCTGTTTATATAGGGTTTGATTTAGTTTACACAGTATTAATTATTACCTTTTTCTGTTCAGACTTGATAGAATTTCTACTGGATGCTCTTGTCGTGCTCCTGTATAGATAAGAAAAAAAGATGAATGGAGGGCAGGATCCATTTTATACAATTATATATTGGTTGAAATCATTAAAAGTTATATTTTTTCACATTTTTTTTTTAATTTAAATTAGTGTAAACCATAAGCCATCATTACCATCAATCAAAATGTTAAAACATAATAATATAAAATAAATGGAATGCAAGAGACAGAAAAGAAATAAAAATTAAAAATAAATAGAATGCAAGAGACAGAAAAGAAATAAAAATTAAAAATAAATAGAATGCAAGAGACAGAAAAGAAATAAAAATTAAAAATAAATGGAATGCAAGAGAGACAGAAAAGAAATAAAAATTAAAAATAAATGGAATGCAAGAGAGACAGAAAAGAAATAAAAATAACAAAATGTATACAGTGAAACCTGTCTGAACCGAACCCTGAATAAACCGAAATCCTGCATAAACTGAACTTTAAATGAAGTCTTAATGCAGACAATCTTTGTTAATTTAACTTGTGCAAACCGAACACTTGTCTATTCCAAACACAAAAGTTGATCCCAAGAAGGTTTGGTTTAGGAAGGTGTAACTGTACTATTAATAACGTCCAAATCTAAATTTAAACATGAGAATGTTGCTCATGCTTTAATTTAAACTCCATCAAAAGTCAGAAAGTTTGGAGACATTCCATGATATTTATACATATGAATTTAAGAGCATCTGTGGTGTAATGGTCAGCATGTTCACCCACAGGCACTCTTGGCACGGACCACCCCCCTTTTTCTAACTTTCTGTTTACAAATTTATTTTCAATAAAATTTCTTTATTTCTTTATTATTTCATTTCTTTTTCCTTATTCTAATTTGTTCGTGTCAATATTCATACAATCTTATGTTAACATCAAATTAGATAGGGTCGACACATGCAATTTGATGTTAACATAAGATTGTATGAATATTGACATGAACAAGTTAAAATAAGGAAAAAGAGATGAAATAATAAAGAAATAAAGAAATTTTATTGAAAATAAATTTGTAAACAGAAAGTTAGAAAAAGGGGGGTGGTCCGTGCCACGAACGCCTGTGTGTTCACCTTGAGTGTAGTATATCGTAGGTTACGCCCCATTCGGGTCAAACCAAGGACAATAAAATTGGTATTTGCTGATTTTCTGCTAAGCACAAAACATTAAGGAGCATGAGCAAAGACTGGCTGGATCGGAAAAAGGTTAAGGTGTGGAGTGATATATCTACCCGTTGACTGTTGTTTCAGAGAGCTAGCACTGTAAAAATTCAAGTGTGTTGGTCTAGTACAAAGCATCTACAATATCATTGTCTCATCAAAGTGTAACTTGTTCTTGCCAGGATATGGCTGAAAATTGCTCACTTTGCATTAAACAACAATCACTTATTCACTTACTCTGCATTAATAAATAATTAACAAACTTCCTAAAATAGGTCATGGGAAATAATTATTTAAGACATATAATTAAATTTTCAGCAAGCCCATGCTTTTTGTTTTATTAGAAAAAAATATTCAGGAGCAAAAAATTATAAAAACAAAAAAAAAACAAGCAAGAAAGCTGAAATTTAAAAAAAAAGATTAATACCAAAGGAAATTTAGGAACAAACATTAATATAAACTTTAAATTTAAAATATTTTGACCCAAAATAACATTAATCAACCAGTTCTAATAGGATTAATTTTCCTTAAATTATTTTAATATCAGGTTAATCCCATTTAGTTTTATTATGTATATAATATCAAAAGTTAAATTAAACATGTTTATTATGTAATATCTGGCAATAATCTTTTACAGATTTAAATGAAGGAAAAAAACTCTTATATAATGAATATACAGAAATAAATGGTTCTAATAATAGATCTATCTTATTACTACAATTGTAGCTTATTAAAACTGACTGCCCTTTTAGACAACTTGTTGTGATAATAGACAAATGTATCACACACATTCAACATAATACTGCATCAGTGGTGTGATGGTTAGCATGCTTGTCTCAAGTGTGGTAGATCATGGGTTCAAGCCCAGGTCAGGGCAAATCAAAGATTATGAAATTAGTATATGCTGCTTCTCAGCTAAGCAGTCCACAGTATCAAGGACTAAGAGCAAAGATTGGTTGGCTAGGAATCAGGTTAATGTGTCCACTGTCCTTACTCTCTTTTCAATTGACTTTTTCAAGTTTTCAATGGTCCTTCAAAGTCACTTCTTAGAAGGGACTGTGTAAGCTGGGTGATGTTGTTTGGGACATTCATGAGCTTCCTGTCCATATCATCTTACAAATGTTTGTTTTTGGAATATCAGTTTAAAGCATACAGTGTGGTACGTGGTCAGGGTTGACTGGATATTAACCAAATATTCTTCAGACACTTCACTGAAGTTTTCAAGTATTAAATTTATAAACAGGTTAAAAAGTTATACTACAAAATCAGAACTTTTTTAGTATGTAGTACATCATGTCTGATTGAAAGAATATTAAGAAAAAAGAAAAATTATGGGTTAGGGTTATAGCGTTTAACACCACTTTCAACAATATTTCAGTTATATCATGGCGGTCAGCTTTATTGGTGAAGGAAATCAGAATACCCGAAGAAAAAAACTGACCTGCTGCAAGTCACAAACAAACTTTATCACATAATGTTGTATTGAGTTGCATATTATGTGCTTACAAATACATTGTATATCTAATATAATTCTACAACAACAGATCTAGATGGATAAATAAATAAAGAAATTAAAGTCAATAACTATACAAAAACCTTTATCTTAATCAAACAAATATCTGACCTTTTATATGCTGTTTCTTTGTTTTTTGCCTGCATTTCCTTCATTCTCGTTAACTCGTCATCATCAATATCATATCGTGGTTTTAATTTGATAGAATTACCACTCATGAAATACATTCTGTCTACCCTATGATCAACAATCTGCAAAGACAGACACCACACATGACATACATGTCGTCTGCTTATCCTGATTGATAATCCATAAAGGGAGATAAATAATACTCATAAAATACAAGAATTAAAAAAAAATTTAATTACAATTCATGAAATATGTGCTATGTGCTGTCCAACCTGATTGACAACCTATAAAAGGACCTAATGAATTACCACAGTTCATGAAAATCAGTAAAGGGAGATAATTACCACTCATAAAATACAAGATGTTAATTGCAAGAAGAGTTTGAAGATACAAAAGGGGTAATGAGAATCTGTATATCGAAGGACAGAAAAACACAATGGCCAAAAGAAAAAGTACAAAAGGAACTAAAGGTACTGCTGGACGCAGCAGTCCTGCATTGATACATAAATGGAATATCTTAACTGTCCGCTACGTGGGACTAATACCCCCTGCGTCCCCATCATCTTAATTGAGCCAAAACATATTTGGAACACAACTTTTAGATTCATAATTCTGGGAAAGCTTGATGGACCAGGATATACTACTAATGTGCACATCTTCATATTAGGATCTTGCAATGTACAAAGTTTCATGAACTTCTGATTAATCATGTAGGAGAATTTGCAATGACAATGTGCATACTGAATTGTCTCAAAATTTCTAAGTCTAAAGAAGCATAACAGGGGTAAAGCTCAATGGACCGGGATATCCTACTAATGTGCACATCTTCATATCAGGATCTTGCAATGTACAAAGTTTCATGAACTTCTGATTAATCATGTTGGAGAATTTGTGATGACAAAGTGCATACTGAATTGTCTCAAAATTTCTAAGTCCAAAGAGGCATAACAGGGGTAAAACTCAATGGACAATCAAATCCTTTATACTGCAAAGGTCACACATCATGATCTTAAATTCCACAAAGTTTGGTGGAAATCAGACAAAAGATGTGGAAGTTGGTCCAGACAGATGGACAGATGGACAGACGGACAGACGGACAGATGGACAGACGGACAGACAGAAAGACAGACAGACAGACCGATTCCTATATACCCCCCCAAACTATGTTTGCGGGGGGTATAAAAACAACGATCTACAAAACATACACATAAAACTAAAGATCGAGTAACATGAACCTCACTAAAAACCGGGGGTGAACTCAGGTGCTCTGGAAGGATGAGCAGTTCCTGCTCCACTAGTGGCATCTGTCGTGTTATTCTAGTTACAAACCTGGTGATAAGTCATGAATGAGGAAAGGACCTGGAAGTTTTTATGACAAGTTGAACATATCCGTGGTCGTTTGTGACACAGATATTCCATAACGGTCAACCAAGTCATGGTGGTGACCGTAAAACTTTCGAAGTGATGACTTCAAATTAACCAAGAGGAACCCTTGGTTCAGTAGCTTCCTTGTAAGCAGCAACCCTCCATCAAGGAAATTCTGGTAAGAACCACATGCTCTGGAATATCGTATCAACTGAGATATATATACTCTATATGCAGGTGCTGCTGGAATGTTTCTACATATAAATGGAAAGTTCACAATGGGAAATTGGAATCATCACTTTTGTTGTAAAGTTTCGTCTTAACCAACCCTCACTGTCAATTTCAAGGTGTACATGTAGGTCAAGGTATGAAGCAGATCTATCTTTATCTGTGGTATCCTTTATTTCAAGGTCAATGTGATAGATGCGAGCAACAAAATCACCAAACCTAGAATTATTTAGTGAAAGGAATTCATTACAATTCATGACAAACACAATCTGTAAAGGGAAATAATTGATATAAGGAACATTCCTACCATGATATTATAGCAATTCCATCACATATGTGTGGTACTAAGAAAAAGATTGGCGAAATTTCATATAATTAGAAGGCATTGTTTATCTAGCAGCCTTCTTGATTTTCTGAATGTAACAAAAATTACAAATAATGTTGAGAACCATCCAAGAATCATTTCTAAAAAGTTTCATCCTGTTTGCTGCTGTTATTTCAGAGAAAAACACTAAACTTTGAAAAGCTAAAGTATGCAGAAGACCATGACCATATGGATGCAATGATGATAACAATATGTCACATGAGCTAAAAATATATTCACTTTAATCTTTGATTGCCAATATTTAAAGGGAGATAATTACATCTCAGAAGAATATGTTCTGTCCCTTTGATATTCACAATCTGTAAAGGGAGATAAGGGCGGTAATTGGCAACATAAAATATATTCAATCCACAAAATGATTGACTATCTGTGTAGTGAAATAATCACTATACATCATATACATTATATCTACCTATGACTTATAATTTATAAACGGATTATTCTGTTTATCATTTGTAAACTGGAATAATTACCACTCTTGAAATATCTTTTGCTTACCCTCTGATAGACAATATAAGCACAAAGTTATACCAATCCTAAACCTTTTAACCCTCAGACCATCAACGATTGTCCTATGCAAGCTACCATAATAGTTTATTTTATTGACCAAGTATTGAATAAATTTGTCTAATATATTTGAACCCTCACAAAACCAAGGCTCTAATGTACTACTAACCTCAGAAGCCCGTTTTATTGACCTAGTATTAGAGAGACTTGTCCATTCTCTTTGAAGCCTCAGACTTTGATGACTTAAGTTCCAACAGTTAGTATTGTTTGCAGACTGTAGGATTCTTTTTTCTTGAGCCTCACTAGACTACAATAAAATGTAAACAAAAACCTGTTATCATTACTTTAAAAAGAAATCAATGTTTACAAATACTTTTTTCAAATAAATAAGAGTTAATTTAAACACTACATACAGATACTGTATTGACTAAGTTCTTCAACTATACACCTGTGTATGTATTGAATGTTAGTGTCAATACTATGTCTGTGCCTACTGAATGTTAGTGTCAATACTATGTCTGTGCCTACTGAATGTTAGTGTCAATACTATGTCTGTGCCTACTGAATGTTAGTGTCAATACTATGTCTGTGCCTACTGAATGTTAGTGTCAATACTATGTCTGTGCCTACTGAATGTTAGTGTCAATACTATGTCTGTGCCTACTGAATGTTAGTGTCAATACTGTCTGTGCCTACTGAATGTTAGTGTCAATACTATGTCTGTGCCTACTGAATGTTAGTGTCAATACTATGTCTGTGCCTACTGAATGTTCTCTTCATGGTATGCATTGAATGTTAGTGTCAATACTATGTCTGTGTCTACTGAATGTTAGTGTCAATATTATGTCTGTGCCTACTGAATGTTAGTGTCAATACTATGTCTGTGCCTACTGAATGTTAGTGTCAATACTATGTCTGTGCCTACTGAATGTTAGTGTCAATACTATGTCTGTGCCTACTGAATGTTAGTGTCAATACTATGTCTGTGTCTACTGAATGTTAGTGTCAATACTATGTCTGTGCCTACTGAATGTTAGTGTCAATACTATGTCTGTGCCTACTGAATGTTAGTGTCAATAATATGTCTGTGCCTACTGAATGTTAGTGTCAATACTATGTCTGTGCCTACTGAATGTTAGTGTCAATATTATGTCTGTGCCTACTGAATGTTAGTGTCAATACTATGTTTGTGTCTACTGAATGTTAGTGTCAATACTATGTCTGTGCCTACTGAATGTTAGTGTCAATACTATGTCTGTGCCTACTGAATGTTAGTGTCAATACTGTCTGTGCCTACTGAATGTTAGTGTCAATACTATGTCTGTGCCTACTGAATGTTAGTGTCAATACTATGTCTGTGCCTACTGAATGTTAGTGTCAATACTATGTCTGTGCCTACTGAATGTTCTCTTCGTGGTATGTATTGAATGTTAGTGTCAATACTATGTCTGTGCCTACTGAATGTTAGTGTCAATATTATGTCTGTGCCTACTGAATGTTAGTGTCAATACTATGTCTGTGCCTACTGAATGTTAGTGTCAATACTATGTCTGTGCCTACTGAATGTTAGTGTCAATACTATGTCTGTGCCTACTGAATGTTAGTGTCAATACTATGTCTGTGCCTACTGAATGTTAGTGTCAATACTATGTCTGTGCCTACTGAATGTTAGTGTCAATACTATGTCTGTGCCTACTGAATGTTAGTGTCAATACTATGTCTGTGCCTACTGAATGTTAGTGTCAATACTATGTCTGTGCCTACTGAATGATAGTGTCAATACTATGTCTGTGCCTACTGAATGTTAGTGTCAATACTATGTCTGTGCCTACTGAATGTTCTCTTCATGGTATGCATTGAATGTTAGTGTCAATACTATGTCTGTGTCTACTGAATGTTAGTGTCAATATTATGTCTGTGCCTACTGAATGTTAGTGTCAATACTATGTCTGTGCCTACTGAATGTTAGTGTCAATACTATGTCTGTGCCTACTGAATGTTAGTGTCAATACTATGTCTGTGCCTACTGAATGTTAGTGTCAATACTATGTCTGTGTCTACTGAATGTTAGTGTCAATACTATGTCTGTGCCTACTGAATGTTAGTGTCAATACTATGTCTGTGCCTACTGAATGTTAGTGTCAATAATATGTCTGTGCCTACTGAATGTTAGTGTCAATACTATGTCTGTGCCTACTGAATGTTAGTGTCAATATTATGTCTGTGCCTACTGAATGTTAGTGTCAATACTATGTTTGTGCCTACTGAATGTTAGTGTCAATACTATGTCTGTGCCTACTGAATGTTAGTGTCAATACTATGTCTGTGCCTACTGAATGTTAGTGTCAATACTGTCTGTGCCTACTGAATGTTAGTGTCAATACTATGTCTGTGCCTACTGAATGTTAGTGTCAATACTATGTCTGTGCCTACTGAATGTTCTCTTCGTGGTATGTATTGAATGTTAGTGTCAATACTATGTCTGTGCCTACTGAATGTTAGTGTCAATATTATGTCTGTGCCTACTGAATGTTAGTGTCAATACTATGTCTGTGCCTACTGAATGTTAGTGTCAATACTATGTCTGTGCCTACTGAATGTTAGTGTCAATACTATGGCTGTGCCTACTGAATGTTAGTGTCAATACTATGTCTGTGCCTACTGAATGTTAGTGTCAATACTATGTCTGTGCCTACTGAATGTTAGTGTCAATACTATGTCTGTGCCTACTGAATGTTAGTGTCAATACTATGTCTGTGCCTACTGAATGTTCTCTTCGTGGTATGTATTGAATGTTAGTGTCAATACTATGTCTGTGCCTACTGAATGTTAGTGTCAATATTATGTCTGTGCCTACTGAATGTTAGTGTCAATACTATGTCTGTGCCTACTGAATGTTAGTGTCAATACTATGTCTGTGCCTACTGAATGTTAGTGTCAATACTATGTCTGTGCCTACTGAATGTTAGTGTCAATACTATGTCTGTGCCTACTGAATGTTAGTGTCAATACTATGTCTGTGCCTACTGAATGTTAGTGTCAATACTATGTCTGTGCCTACTGAATGTTAGTGTCAATACTATGTCTGTGCCTACTGAATGTTAGTGTCAATACTATGTCTGTGCCTACTGAATGTTAGTGTCAATACTATGTCTGTGCCTTCTGAATGTTAGTGTCAATACTATGTCTGTGCCTACTGAATGTTAGTGTCAATACTATGTCTGTGCCTACTGAATGTTAGTGTCAATACTATGTCTGTGCCTACTGAATGTTAGTGTCAATACTATGTCTGTGCCTACTGAATGTTCTCTTTGTGCCAATCTGTTTAAGCTTTCTATTCAATATGCATGATAAATTAATTTATCAATTCGTATCCTCCTTCATCCATTTTCAATCACCTTGAGAGATTTGGTTTGTCATTGCCTTGCGGCAGGTCAACGATTTTCTCTGGGTACTCTGGTTTCCTCTCCTAATAAAACTGACTGCTATTTACTGAAATATTGTTGAAAGTGGTGCTAAACACCATAACCGTTACCCCCAAGAGATTTGCTGTTCTCGCAACTAAAAGTAACTCAGATATATCTAAACAAAAAGTTGCAAAAATTTGACAAAAAAAACTTTGAACATATGTCGAAAATTAAAAATTGTGGACCATCATAATACATGAAAAATATTAAGAACAGAAGCAAACGTGTAGACATATCAAACGTGTAGACATATTATTGAAATCACCTTATATAAAGAACAAAATGGGTCAAAGAAAAACCATTTTGAAAACACTGGGAAGCAATGCCAGATAGATACCTTGAACATATATCATTATTACTACAGCCATGGTCAATAGTAGGAAGCAGAACATGATACATGTAGATGCCTACCATCATTGTAACTGCAGTTGTGGTCAACGGTTGGGATAACAAAATAATAGTGGGAAGAAAAGCCAGGTAGGTGCTTAGCACCGTCTTTACTGATTTTTTTAAAATGATCATTTCAACATCATCCAGGACCGTCATGACCATGATCATAAAGTTGGATTTACATCTATACTTATGAAATCAGTGCCTATCACCACTAAAGTTGGGAGTTCTAAATGTAGATGTCAAGGTGTTCTTGATACAACTTCATGTGATAAAGTTTTTCCGTGACTTAAGATGAGTTTGAAGATACCAAAGAGGTAATCAGAATCTGTAAATCGAAGAAGAACAGATAACACAATGGTCAAAAGAAATAGGACAAAAGAACAAACAAGGATCTACAACACACTACAGACGTGTTGATTGGTTTCCTCCTTCTACAACACACTACAGACGTGTTGATTGGTTTACTCCTGGTACTCTGGTATTCTCCACCAATAAAACTGACTAAAAATATATAACTGAAATATTGCTGAAAGTGGTTTTAAACATTCATAGCCTAAATATTTTCACTCAGAGATAATATAAAATAAAATGCATTAATCTATTAGGTTTATAAACAATGCTTTTCTATTGGATGTTTATTTGTCCTATGGAGGAACCAATAGAAAATCTGTATTTATCTGTTTACCAGGAATTATTATATTACCAGAAATAGTTCAATTCTTAACTGGTAATCACATCACTCAGGCTCATAATTCATATCAATTAATCTGACAAAAGTTAAATAATCTATAGGTTTTTATAAACTGTCAACAATGATCTGAGTTCTCAAGCTATGTAATGTTTTAAGACAGTTTTGGGTGCTGGAAATACAAATATCAAGCATGGATTTGGTAAATTGTAGACATTTGTTCTTGTGCCAAGTTTTAGTTCATAACTTTATAATAATTAATAATGTAGAGCACACATCATGCACATTTCCTTTTTAATGCCAATAAAAAACAAAGCCTGTGAGACCAAATTTATTAAGAACAAACAAAATTATTTATGTTTTAAAACAAGCTAAGATGCCTTAAACTCTTCTTTTGATCAATATTATATGTGCCAACTTACCTCAAAATGAAAAGAATCCAAAATTAATTTTACAAATGTAGTGTTAAAATGTTTATAAATCAAATATGTCTCTGCATAGAATATAATCTGGTGAAAGAACTATGTATTGAACGATTTAATCTCCAGGATTAAACTCTCCGTCATTCTCTTTATAATATTTCAGATGATGTGTATTGAATTATGAACCTTGTTTATTTAATTTCTAAAATCTCTCCAACAACAAAAACATTTTGATTGGAATTAAATATGAAGATTTAATTGTCAATAGCTTTGGCATGTCAAAATGCAGTCCCAAGCAAAAAAGTTTCAAAATAAAAAGTCAACATGATTATGACAATATTTAACATGACAAAACCTTCTAGAAACTTAAAATCATAACTAATATTTGGCTTTAAAACTTATATATAACTGAAACTTAACTAATTATTTCACTTAAAGACCTCTCACTATCTGAAAATTTCATTTTAGACCAGGTACTCCGGTTTCCTACATCAATAAAATGTTCTGTCATGATATAACTGAAATATTGCTGAAAGTGGCATTAAACACCAAAACCCTTCCCCTCCCCATTATAGACCTCTAACTTTCTGACAATTTCATAAAAGACCTCTCAGTATCAGACAATTTCATTGAAAACCTCTCACTATCAGACAATTTCATTGAAGACCTCTCACTATCAGACAATTTCATTGAAACCCTCTCACTATCAGACAATTTAATTGAAGACCTCTCACTATCAGACAATTTCCTCAAAGACTTGTGAGGTCTAATTAAAATGATCGACTTCTATTAAGGCTTCATCATACCAAAGTGTTCCCCCTAAAACATATGCCACTTTAAAATATCAAACTGATTTAAAGAACACTTGGTGTCATGTACTTTTCATGTAAGAACATGATTTCATACTAATCTTCTGTGATGACCAAATTTTTTATGACAGAATCTGGAAACACATAGTATTACAATGCCCTAAAAATGGGCATACCACTTTTTCACTACCTAAGTAGCCTTGAGATCAGCAAAAATATATTATAATTTTTATATATGTTTTTGTTACCACAGAAACAGTGTTTTGAGATTTTAGCAAAACATTTGCTTTTGTTATCATGGAAACAGTCTTTTGTGATTTTAGGCAAAAACATTAGTTTTGCCATATTTGGCATTAAACAGGTACCGATAATGTCAACATCAAAGCTTCAACAAATCCTAGTTACTTGATTTTCACCTAGATTAAATGTTCCTAAAACACAACCAACAAAGTTAAATACTGGGTGCTTCACCTATCAGTTCTTTGCTACTGCCAAGGTTTTCCTCTCCTGGTAGTCATGATAAAGCTGAAAATATGCTTAAAGTGTAGACTAATATCAACAACTCACCCCAACAAAATTCTATGTAATCTGTTTTGTAAATTTGTCACTACCCCTTATATAAATTTATAAAATTTAAAAGCACTCTTAAACCACTTGAATATTGTACAATATAACAGAAATATGAATTGCAAACGAATTCATTGTGATACAAAAGTCGTTGAAATTTTGTCTTAAAAGTTTTTATATAATACAAAGATATACATAAATGGTTTGTCTATTTACCAGCTGATTCTAATGAAAAGAAAGTATAGATTTTATATTGCAGTAAATGGTATTTAGATCAATACTTATATTATAGACGACTTATATTAACAAGTTTATAGAATACCAGGGTACTTGTCAGAGATTTGATGGATACAGAACAAATATAATAGCTTGGGTGCATTAAGTAGCACACAATTTTAGACGTGGGAAACAGAACATATGTCTTACTGGTTTGAATAATGTAAATTCTTGGTCAATTCACCATTTAGCAAGATGATTATAACTTCAATTAAGGAATGCCTTTGGATGCAGTTCTTCTGAATTCTAACCAATTTTTCCCTTTGATTCTTTTTAAACAAAATATTTAAATATTACAGTATTGACTGATTTGATGTGAATGTTATAAACCAATGAACTGAATATCTGTTTAATTATACAAATATTTTAGGCTTATGCTTGATAGGACATAGATAGATTATTATCTATTAAATTTAGTCACAAATATACTTCATAATTAACACTAAGAAATGTGGAGGGATCATCCACCCACTGACAGCCCCTGTTAGTATACTCCATTCAGAAGTGGTGATGACATATTTCTACAATATATCCTTCTTTAAAAAAAACCACCACCAGAGCTTCTCAAGTCATACCCATTAAATGACATGGTATGATAACAAATTAAATATAAAATTTAAAATTAATATTGGTGCTGGTTGTAAAATGATAAAATAAATCTGGATTAACAATGGGCCTATAAATAAACAATATATATATAAATAAACAGCAGTTGTGAAGGTAGAGACAGACATTATCACTAGTATCACATCAAGTCTGATAGGATGAGCTGTGAGAAGGTCGAGACAGACATTATCACTAGTATCACATCTAGTCTGATAGGATGAGCTGTGAGAAGGTGGAGACCGACATTATCACTAGTATCACATCTAGTCTGATAGGATGAGCTGTGAGAAGGTTGAGACAGACATTATCACTAGTATCACATCAAGTCTGATAGGATGAGCTGTGAGAAGATTGAGACAGACATTATCACTAGTATCACATCAAGTCTGATAGGATGAGCTGTGAGAAGATTGAGACAGACATTATCACTAGTAACACATCGAGTCTGATAGGATGAGCTGTGAGAAGGTGGAGACAGACATTATCACTAGTATCACATCAAGTCTGATAGGATGAGCTGTGAGAAGGTAGAGACAGACATTATCACTAGTAACACATCAAGTCTGATAGGATGAGCTGTGAGAAGGTAGAGACACACATTATCACTAGTAACACATCTAGTCTGATAGGATGAGCTGTGAGAAGGTTGAGACAGACATTATCACTAGTAACACATCGAGTCTGATAGGATGAGCTGTGAGAAGGTAGAGACAGACATTATCACTAGTAACACATCGAGTCTGATAGGATGAGCTGTGAGAAGGTAGAGACAGACATTATCACTAGTAACACATCGAGTCTGATAGGATGAGCTGTGAGAAGGTAGAGACAGACATTATCACTAGTAACACATCAAGTCTGATAGGATGAGCTGTGAGAAGGTTGAGACAGATATTATCACTAGTATCACATCTAGTCTGATAGGATGAGCTGTGAGAAGGTAGAGACAGACATTATCACTAGTATCACATCTAGTCTGATAGGATGAGCTGTGAGAAGATTGAGACAGACATTATCACTAGTAACACATCAAGTCTGATAGGATGAGCTGTGAGAAGGTTGAGACAGACATTATCACTAGTATCACATCAAGTCTGATAGGATGAGCTGTGAGAAGGTTGAGACAGACATTATCACTAGTATCACATCTAGTCTGATAGGATGAGCTGTGAGAAGGTTGAGACAGATATTATCACTAGTATCACATCTAGTCTGATAGGATGAGCTGTGAGAAGGTTGAGACAGACATTATCACTAGTATCACATCTAGTCTGATAGGATGAGCTGTGAGAAGGTCGAGACAGACATTATCACTAGTATCACATCAAGTCTGATAGGATGAGCTGTGAGGCTGAGGAGAATGTATATTGTAGAGACCTTAAAAACTGATGTTATTTTTTTTATCAGTAATGTGTTTGACATCACACTGACCCAGCAGAGTCACGACCACGACAGTCCCTACACCTTTATATGGTCAATAAATGCATTGATTACAGTATATTCTAACATGACCTCCTTCTTTCACTTTGTTAACAAACGAGCGAGTTATCCATTTGGTATGATCTCATTAGCACATGCGCCTGTGAATGTGACCGACTTTTCAATTGGCAGCATAAATTGTAACCCAAATAATGCCGATAGAGGGTGCAGTATTATTCGAGTTACATAAATTGTGTGCGACATTTTACGCAAGCGTAGATATAAATTACCGTCTTCCAATCAAAGCATACTACCGTATTTGTACTCTTAAACATATCAGAATCGAAATAAATCAAGGAAGCCAGAATGTGTTTTGAGTTTTAACATGGATTGGCGGATATTAGTAATTTTTATACCTCGCTTCTGGCTCGGGATAAAATACTAGTATCCGCCAATACATGTTAAAACTCCCAACACATTCTGGCTTCCATGATTTATTTCTTAAATAATAATAATATAATAAGTCAACAAAACTTGATAACTTTTGTCTGAAGAAAACTTACTAAGAAATGATCAGATGATAAACTTTTTGATAAATGTTTTGGTGCCACAGATTGACTGGTGGCAGCTCTTTTCTTCTGTTGTAGTGGACTTTCATTTCTTCTCCGCGGCAGTTTGGCAGAGTAGCTCCTGTAAAATAAAATGTCATACGTGTAATGGAAATTTACTATCTTAATCATAAGAAAAGGTATGACCAGGAGGTCAAGGATACTGCTTATACACAAGCGACAAACCCTGTTTTAGTGGGTCACATAAAACAAAAAGAAGAGCAAGCCAAGAGGGTTAAGATTGCAGATAAGTAAAACTGTCTTAGTGGGTCACATAAAACAAAAATAACTAAATGGTGTTGACGTGATGACAAACAAATAAAATTAATTTCAAAGAAACATTTTATTATAATAGCATATGAAAGTTAGGCAGGTTTTAACATTTAATTTCAAAGTTTTATTAAGGATATTGACAGATTAAAGATTGGTACAGGCATATAAAGTCAGCAATTGTTAACAAAGCCTTTAAGGGGAGATAGATAAAAAGGTCAAACAGACATGTCTGAATCATGAATGGCTAACAGGGAAATGTTTAAATGTCTGGTATGGAATATAAGAAATAATTACCCTATATTGCCCTCCTTAATAAACAAATCCTTACATTATACTTCTATATAATGACCAAAGGTTGTAATGAGTTGTTAGTTAAATGAAAAAGATAGGATCAAAATAAATATGTTAAGATATAAATACAAACTTCTATAGAAATGATTTTGTTTACAGAGTCATTAAGTAAACAACAGATAAATGTAAGGATATTTAAAGTATACTCCTGAACTTGGTCACACCTTTTCTAATCAAGTGTTAAAAGGTAAAGTTTAAGGTTCACGTTTCTAACAACTTGGTGTTGATTAAATCATGATAATATAGGTTTTGAGAAACAAGACTGGGTTTATTATAGACCTCAAAATAACAATTAAATGTTTCTTACTCTGAGGTAACTAGAAAACTAAAGCACTGTTTCTGTAATAAATATTCACTTATTTGTTCAAATATAAATACAGTCAAACTTGTATTAAGAGGTCACCAATTAGGACAAAGAACATGTGGCATAACAAGACCTCTTGTAAAAGGTTCAATTCATATGAAATTTTCTATGACAGGACAAGAGGTTTGGCTTGGTTTATGGTGTTTAATGCCACTTTCAACAATATTTCAGTTATATTGTGGCGGTAAGTTTTATTGGTGGAGGAAACCACCAACCTGTCACAAGTCACTGACAAACTTTATCACATAATGTTGCATCGAGTACAGCTCGCCATGAACGAGGTCCAAACTCACAACTTTAGTGGTGATAGGTACTGATTACACAGGTAGGTGCAAATACCATGACAGGACAAGAAGAGGGTGACCTTTTAATACAGGTGACTACATAATAGAGGTGACCACATGGACAAGTTTGGCTGTTTACTGATCCTATTCCATGAAACTCCTACAAGAAGTTCTAAATATTTTGTTAAAAAATGTCTAAATAAAAAGACAAAATTAAAATTATGATGTAATGACAAATTTACCAAATTACAAAAATGTGTGCCACAAAATATTTTCATAAATTCCATCAAAACATAAGTTTTCAAATCTACAATGTTTTTTTCATTTTTTGTTTGTTGAAAACTCAGGGCAATATATATGTACTGTTCTATTTTACTACTGGATATTTAAAATCTAAGTCATATAAACTTGCTGCCATATTGCATAGTATTCACAATGAAAAATGCAAGAATTCCCCAGTTTCCTGCTAAACTAAACAGGTGTTTTTCGATAATCAAGGGGCATAACTCCAGAAATGTCAAAAACCAAAGTAAAACTTGACCTTCCTTTTACCTTACATTGTGCATAATTTCAAATGATTTGCTACAGGGAAAGATAAGCCATTCAGTGGAAACCAAATGTGGAGCGAACACATGGACATGGACAAACTTAATGCCTCCGCTGCCTAGCAACAGGTGGCATAAAATATCCAAAATAATTATATCATAAGGAAAACCAATTTTCTACATAAATAAATAGTTAACTTCCAAATATGTTTACAAAATAATTGTGGTTAGTAGGTAATGTGATCAGGGTATTAATATACCGATAGACTGTAAGACATATGATATGATAACATTATACCATATAATACACACCAATGAATTAATTATAATATATATCAATAGCTTTAACAATCATTTAATTGACCCAGTTTTTTTATTTTTTTATTTAAACTTTGACTGACATTTATAACGTTTTTTTTTTTTATAAACTTGTTCTGTATTCTTCTATGATTGTATAGCACTGAAAGAAGGTGTACATTTAACTACTAGAACCATACTATATCAGGAACAATGACCACTCACCAATTAATAGCCATAGCATTCAATTAACAATTAATATGATTGTATACACCAATCAAAATACAAAAGCATACTTTTACTTTGAACAATACATACACTTTTTATGTTTTTACAGTACATATTCCTGTCATATATGATATACTATAACAGACCGTCTGTTTTACATGTACATTTACCACTCCAAACTATCAGTTAATAAAAAGTCTATTTTAAACTTTCATGTCTTCAAAAACTTCAATTTACAAATAGGTAATTAGAGGTTTACTTGAATATCATTGTTATAAACTGCTTGATTATTATGTGTAAAAAAGAAAAATTTAACCAAAAAGCAATATATTTATTGCTAATTTAGTAACAAAAATCATCTTTTTTTCATATTATCAGATGTTAAATAATGCCCTTTGGGTTTAAACAATCCTGGGCTGCTGATGGACAAAATAAGGCCCAGTTAAATTTTCTCTCAAATGGTTTATTAGTTCTACAGGATAATTAAACATATTCTCAAAGGATTTTATGGTAAGAAGAATTTGAAGATACCAAAGGGGTAATCAGAATCCATAAATCGAAGAAAGACAGACAACACAATGGCCAAAAGATAAAGTACAAACAACGATCTACAACATACACATAAAACTAAAGATCCAGTAACACGAACCCCACTAAAAACAGGGCGGTGAATTCAGGTGCTCCGGAATGGTGAACAGTTCTTGCTTCACTAGTGGCAACTGTCGTGTAAATCTAGTTACAAACCCAGTGATAAGTCATGAATGAGGAAAGGACCAGGAAGTGTTTACGACAAGTGGAACATATCCGTGGTCATTTGTGACACACATATTCCATAACGGTCAACCAAGTCATGGTGGCGACCGTAAAACTTTCGAAGAGATGACTTATAGGAACCCTTGGCAAGCTACCAATATATTTGTTGTTTAACATCCTGCGGCAAGCTACCTATATATTTGTTGTTTAACGTCCTGCGGCAAGCTATCAATATATTTGTTGTTTAACGTCCTGCGGCAAGCTACCAATATATTTGTTGTTTAACGTCCTGCGGCAAGCTACCAATATATTTGTTGTTTAACGTCCTGCGGCAAGCTACCAACATATTTGTTGTTTAACGTCCTGCGGCAAGCTACCAATATATTTGTTGTTTAACATCCTGTGGCAAGCTACCAATATATTTGTTGTTTAACGTCCTGCGGCAAGCTACCAATATATTTGTTGTTTAACGTCCTGCGACAACAAATATTTCAGGCATATTCAGGAAGAGAAGAAGTTCATTAATACATGTACATGTATCATAAAACTATACAGAGGAAGGAATGAGATAACTGGAGCAACCAATTTAGACTGCCACTAGTCTGCCACTGTGTGAGCTGGTCAGTTTAGACTGCCACTAGTCTGCCACTGTGTAAGCTGGTCAGTTTAGACTGCCACTAGTCTGCCACTGTGTAAGCTGGTCAGTTTAGACTGCCACTAGTCTGCCACTGTGTGAGCTGGTCAGTTTAGACTGCCACTAGTCTGCCACTGTGTAAGCTGGTCAGTTTAGACTGCCACTAGTCTGCCACTGTGTGAGCTGGTCAGTTTAGCCTGCCACTAGTCTACCACTGTGTAAGCTGGTCAGTTTAGACTGCCACTAGTCTGCCACTGTGTGAGCTGGTCAGTTTAGACTGCCACTAGTCTACCACTGTGTGAGCTGGTCAGTTTAGACTGCCACTAGTCTGCCACTGTGTTAGCTGGTCAGTTTAGACTGCCACTAGTCTGCCACTGTGTAAGCTGGTCAGTTTAGACTGCCACTAGTCTACCACTGTGTGAGTTGGTCAGTTTAGACTGCCACTAGTCTGCCACTGTGTGAGCTGGTCAGTTTAGACTGCCACTAGTCTGTCACTGTGTGAGCTGGTCAGTTTAGACTGCCACTAGTCTGCCACTGTGTGAGCTGGTCAGTTTAGACTGCCACTAGTCTGCCACTGTGTGAGCTGGTCAGTTTAGACTGCCACTAGTCTGCCACTGTGTGAGCTGGTCAGTTTAGACTGCCACTAGTCTGCCACTGTGTGAGCTGGTCAGTTTAGACTGCCACTAGTCTGCCACTGTGTGAGCTAGTCAGTTTAGACTGCCACTAGTCTGCCACTGTGTGAGCTGGTCAGTTTAGACTGCCACTAGTCTGCCACTGTGTGAGCTGGTCAGTTTAGACTGCCACTAGTCTGCCACTGTGTGAGCTGGTCAGTTTAGACTGCCACTAGTCTGCCACTGTGTACGCTGGTCAGTTTAGACTGCCACTAGTCTGCCACTGTGTGAGCTGGTCAGTTTAGACTGCCACTAGTCTGCCACTGTGTGAGCTGGTCAGTTTAGACTGCCACTAGTCTGCCACTGTGTAAGCTGGTCAGTTTAGACTGCCACTAGTCTGCCACTGTGTGAGCTGGTCAGTTTAGACTGCCACTAGTCTGCCACTGTGTGAGCTGGTCAGTTTAGACTGCCACTAGTCTGCCACTGTGTGAGCTGGTCAGTTTAGACTGCCACTAGTCTACCACTGTGTGAGTTGGTCAGTTTAGACTGCCACTAGTCTGCCACTGTGTAAGCTGGTCAGTTTAGACTGCCACTAGTCTGCCACTGTGTAAGCTGATCAGTTTAGACTGCCACTAGTCTGTCACTGTGTAAGCTGGTCAGTTTAGACCGCCACTAGTCTGCCACTGTGTGAGCTGGTCAGTTTAGACTGCCACTAGTCTGCCACTGTGTGAGCTGATCAGTTTAGACTGCCACTAGTCTGCCACTGTGTGAGTTGGTCAGTTTAGACTGCCACTAGTCTACCACTGTGTGAGTTGGTCAGTTTAGACTGCCACTAGTCTGCCACTGTGTGAGCTGGTCAGTTTAGACTGCCACTAGTCTGCCACTGTGTGAGCTGGTCAGTTTAGACTGCCACTAGTCTGCCACTGTGTGAGCTGGTCAGTTTAGACTGCCACTAGTCTGCCACTGTGTGAGCTGGTCAGTTTAGACTGCCACTAGTCTACCACTGTGTGAGTTGGTCAGTTTAGACTGCCACTAGTCTGCCACTGTGTAAGCTGGTCAGTTTAGACTGCCACTAGTCTGCCACTGTGTAAGCTGGTCAGTTTAGACTGCCACTAGTCTGCCACTGTGTAAGCTGGTCAGTTTAGACTGCCACTAGTCTGCCACTGTGTAAGCTGGTCAGTTTAGACTGCCACTAGTCTGCCACTGTGTGAGCTGGTCAGTTTAGACTGCCACTAGTCTGCCACTGTGTAAGCTGGTCAGTTTAGACTGCCACTAGTCTGCCACTGTGTGAGCTGGTCAGTTTAGACTGCCACTAGTCTACCACTGTGTGAGTTGGTCAGTTTAGACTGCCACTAGTCTGCCACTGTGTGAGCTGGTCAGTTTAGACTGCCACTGGTCTGCCACTGTGTGAGTTGGTCAGTTTAGACTGCCACTAGTCTGCCACTGTGTGAGCCGGTCAGTTTAGACTGCCACTAGTCTACCAATGTGTGAGTTGGTCAGTTTAGACTGCCACTAGTCTGCCACTGTGTGAGCTGGTCAGTTTAGACTGCCACTAGTCTGCCACTGGGTGAGCTGGTCAGTTTAGACTGCCACTAGTCTGCCACTGTGTGAGCTGGTCAGTTTAGACTGCCACTAGTCTGCCACTGTGTGAGCTGGTCAGTTTAGACTGCCACTAGTCTGCCACTGTGTAAGCTGGTCAGTTTAGACTGCCACTAGTCTGCCACTGTGTGAGCTGGTCAGTTTAGACTGCCACTAGTCTGCCACTGTGTGAGCTGGTCAGTTTAGACTGCCACTAGTCTACCACTGTGTGAGTTGGTCAGTTTAGACTGCCACTAGTCTGCCACTGTGTGAGCTGGTGAGTTTAGACTGCCACTAGTCTGCCACTGTGTGAGCTGGTCAGTTTAGACTGCCACTAGTCTGCCACTGTGTGAGCTGGTCAGTTTAGACTGCCACTAGTCTGCCACTGTGTGAGCTGGTCAGTTTAGACTGCCACTAGTCTGCCACTGTGTAAGCTGGTCAGTTTAGACTGCCACTAGTCTGCCACTGTGTGAGCTGGTCAGTTTAGACTGCCACTAGTCTGCCACTGTGTGAGCTGGTCAGTTTAGACTGCCACTAGTCTACCACTGTGTGAGTTGGTCAGTTTAGACTGCCACTAGTCTGCCACTGTGTGAGCTGGTGAGTTTAGACTGCCACTAGTCTGCCACTGTGTGAGCTGGTCAGTTTAGACTGCCACTAGTCTGCCACTGTGTGAGCTGGTCAGTTTAGACTGCCACTAGTCTGCCACTGTGTGAGCTGGTCAGTTTAGACTGCCACTAGTCTGTCACTGTGTGAGCTGGTCAGCATCTCTTGTAGTGGTTACAATGTGCCAACTCTTTTTCAAAGTCTACAAGAGAGGTCTTTAATGTGAGGGGAGCGTTGGTTCTCTCCAAACATGTTACCCACTACTGTCAACAATCAGGTTTTTCATATTATAACCTGAAAACCCCCATCGAAAAAGACACCCGCTAACTGCCACTTGTGGGTCAAGACCTGGGAACCTTCAACAGTACCAAGCCAATATATTTGTAGTAATTAGTCTGATTTTCAAGAGCCTATTGTTCTCCTTTATGTCTTTCAATTACATATTACATTTATCTATCATATAGACAAACCTCCAGTTTATTTGTAAATTAACATTCAAGTTTCAAAATCAATTTTAAGTTGAATAGCATCTGTGGTGTAATGGTTAGCGTGCTTGCCTAGATTGTGGTAGATCAGGTCAAATCAAAGTCTATGTAATTGGCATTTGTTGTTTCTGCACTAAGCATGCAGTATTAAGGAGAAAGAGCAAAGACTGGTTGGCTCGGAATCAGGATAATGTATACGAGTGGGACAGACTGTTGCTTCAGTGAGCTAGCACTATAAAAAAAACTATGCGTATTGGTCTATATTTGGATCCTCTTAAAAAAAAATATAACAGAATAGAATATATATACATTAGTTTCAATATGCTTTTTAAAAAAATAAGCACCCCTTCCCTGATGTCATGAACTAACAGGTGGACAATAAAAAGAAATAAGATTACCAAAGCACCCCTTCCCTGATATATGTCATGAACTAACAGGTGGACAATAAAAAGAAATAAGTTTACCAATGTTCTCACCAAGTCACTTAAGTATGACTTTAACAATTGAATTAATTCTTTTTTTCTATATGTACATAATCAGCTAAGCATTTATAATTAATTCTTCATTTCAAGGTACAAATTCCCACAAATCTAAAAGTCTACCGGTAATTTAAATTTGAATGAGCGATTTCTAATTATTCAGACTAATTTCCCCCCTGTATTTGTCATAGAAGAATTATAGCAGATACTCACATTTTACAACAAGTAATTAAAATCCCAATCTATACCTATATGATAAGCAAACCTACATTTTAATCAGATTCTCAACAATCGTACACTACTGTTATAGATCTTTAATACAAAGTTTGACTATTACACATTGAATATGTTTCCAATAATCCTCTACAGTACAAGTTCAAAATATCATACAATTGTTAAGGTTTGTATTTAAATAAGAAATTTAAATGCCTTTTAGAGATGTAGTTTAGACCTATCAATTGCTCAATCACTTCAATATATATAGCAATAAACAGATAAAAACATTTTCCAAGGATAAACAAAAGTTGGTTTTTTTTCATCTGAATGCATACATATTGATTTTTAAAATCAGATAATTAGTTTTAAAAGTGTTGAAAATTTAACTTTAGAAATCTGACATTGGTACTGGTAGTGACAACATTGATCATAGCTGTAGGGCCATAGTTCTACCATAATATATTATCTTAAATATCAACTTTTTAACATATTTAATCAATTGTAAAAACATTTCCATCAGTGATTTAGGTAAAGGACCTTCAAACTTTTAAGTGGAAAGAGGGTAAATCTCCATAATTGATCCTGATATCATCAAAATCTAATAAAAAAACCTCATGTGATGTACTGATATAATGTACTTTATCATAAAAATAGATGTCAAATACAAAAAATAGGGAATCTACAGTAAGAGTTGGACATAAAATAGGGAATCTACAGTAAGAGTTGGACATAAAATAGGGAATCTACAGTAAGAGTTGGACATAAAATAGGGAATCTACAGTAAGAGTTGGACATAAAATAGGGAATCTACAGTAAGAGTTGGACATAAAATTAGAAAATCATAAGTACACAAAAATAGAAAATAGGAATCACAAATGCAAAAGCAGAAAATAAAAAAAGGAATAACAAAAATAAGAAGAAAATAAAAGCAACTGGGAATCACAGACACAATGTTTGAAAATCACAAAAATAGGGAATCAGATGCAAATTTAGAAAATCAGAAAGTAGGGACATAAAATAAGAAAGTCACAAAAAAAAAAGGAACCACAAAAAATAACTACATCCACAAGGGCTTGGAGATTTATTTTTTACCACCACACAATTTCTGTTTTAAATCTCTCGATTCCCTGTGACAACATCAGTAAAACTCATAATTTGATGCCAATGATATTGTGCTGTTTTACTGATACATAAATGTATTTCTACCCCCAAAGACCTTACAATAAAAGTCTATTTAACCAACTGTAGATGCTTTGAACATAATGTCTTCTATATTTCATTACTTGAGACTTGATACATTTATCTATCTTTACAGCAGGGACATCGTGGCCCGGGATCGTATGGTAGTTGGATTTACAACTACCTATGCAATCAGTGCCTATTGCAACTGATGTTGTGGGTTCGACTCCCGCTCAGGGCGAGGTGTACAACATTGTGATCAAGTTTGTCAGTGATTTGCGGCAGGTCGGTGGTTTTCTCCGGGTATTCTGGTTTCCTCCACCAATAAAACTTACTGCCACGACATAACTGAAATATTGTTGAAAGTGGCATTAAACACCATAAAAAAAACCAATCTACCTTTACATGAAATGCAAACTATATTGTGATGTCCCTCTAATGTTGTACAAAAATACCATCTTAAAGTTTCTGAGGCGTGAAATATAGGTCATCATGAGAAATGCATTGCTGAGGTTATCAAATAGAGGTGTCTGACAAACTAGAAGTAAATATAAGAATTGGTATAACTTTGTTAACTACACACACCTTTTAATTGAACTGCCTAGGCAATGTTAACAAATTGGTTTAGCAGAATAACTAGTTTGACCACTTACTTAGCTTTTTAGTTCAGAATATAATGTAATGACAAGACAAACATTGTTCCAAAAATATTATTGATAAATTGATTGAAAATTTGTTGACTCATATTGAGTCAAATTTCTGCCAAATTATTTGTAGATGTTTTATACAAGAATAATAAGATCTGCAAATATGATGTACCTTGATTTAATTATAATGACTAAGCGAGGATTTAAGCTTTACAAATTTATATGATTTTATATAACAATTATACAAAGTGAATTATCTCATACATATTAGCATAAGGTCAGTCAATCTAATACAAATCAAATTGATACTAATAACATTACGTAACCAATCGCTTAGAAATCTTTTTTAATTAAAAATAACCATGTTATTCATGTTATGAAGTACATGTATAATAAGTTTATAATACAAGGTACAACTAGAGTGTGTCCTAAAAATACACAGACTATTGAAAAAATTGTACAGGCATCAGAGATGCAGTAGCAGAGTTTAGTCTGAGTTGTCTAATATTATTAAAAATATCTTTTAAAAAATTCCTATTTTTCAAACTCAACGGAGATATTCTTGATATACAGCTTGTGCGATAATCCTTAAAATTCTTGAATAAAAATTATGGTTTTCGAACTTGACTGAGATATTATCCATATAATACAGTATATATATCTTTAGTTCTCAATAGACCACATACATAGGTATAGAGAACTCATACCTGCCCAAGTGGTCACTTCTATTAAGCAGTCACCTGTATTAAAAGGTAATCTTTTTCTTGTGAAATTTCATATGAATTGAACCTTTTTAAAGAGGTCACCAGTCTTATAAGACCTCTTCTTACGGTTTTCACAGTTTTCTGGTTGTTGACTGATTTTGTCTGTTTATATACTTATGAGTTTTGACTTTCCCTTTGTAAGATTGTTTGGAGTTCGGCAATTTTGTTATTACTCTTATTTCTTTGTCTTAAAGGTGACCTCTTAATACAGGTTTGACTGTATAGATTTTGTATAAATGTGGCTTGAATTTGTCAAGAAAAAAGTGCTTTGTTGCAACTCAGATAAAGAAAAAGACTGTGATAGAATGCTTGCACTTTCTGATAGATATCATCCCTCTGCTTGCTGCCAACACATGTCTTCTAAGGGTCACAGTATAAACTTTTAACCAGTGGATAAATTACAATGTATGTTATCTGTTATACCCATAATTATAAAGAACTTATTACTGATACATTAATCTAATCTAGACCCTGAAAGAATGACTTACGTCATCAAAAAATATTTCAAAACCACTCCATTTTTAACTATATCAAGAGAAGTCATAGTTGAATTTTAACTATTACCAATGATTGAAAGCTAGAATATCAGCACCCTATGTACTCAATTGTTGATTGTAACTTACGCTAGTTTAGGCTTTGCTAAAAAATTCTTTTCTGGTCCATAAAAAGTCTCAGGAGATGGTGGACGGTCAATCTGAAGTAAACAAAATACAACTTATAATAATTAATTATTCTTATATATTAAGTAATACATTGTTATTCAACTGTACTTGAGAAAAAAAACATGGACATGTATCTTACCAGATATGTAAAAATAATCAGAAAAACATGTACATGTATCTTACCAGATATGTAAAAATAATCAGAAAAACAGATGTACATGTATCTTACCAGATATGTAAAAATAATCAGAAAAACAGATGTACATGTATCTTACCAGATATGTAAAAATAATCAGAAAAACAGATGTACATGTATCTTACCAGATATGTAAAAATAATCAGAAAAACAGATGTACATGTATCTTACCAGATATGTAAAAATAATCAGAAAAACAGATGTACATGTATCTTACCAGATATGTAAAAATAATCAGAAAAACAGATGTACATGTATCTTACCAGATATGTAAAAATAATCAGAAAAACAGATGTACATGTATCTTACCAGATATGTAAAAATAATCAGAAAAACAGATGTACATGTATCTTACCAGATATGTAAAAATAATCAGAAAAACAGATGTACATGTATCTTACCAGATATGTAAAAATAATCAGAAAAACAGATGTACATGTATCTTACCAGATATGTAAAAATAATCAGAAAAACAGATGTACATGTATCTTACCAGATATGTAAAAATAATCAGAAAAACAGATGTACATGTATCTTACCAGATATGTAAAAATAATCAGAAAAACAGATGTACATGTATCTTACCAGATATGTAAAAATAATCAGAAAAACAGATGTACATGTATCTTACCAGATATGTAAAAATAATCAGAAAAACAGATGTACATGTATCTTACCAGATATGTAAAAATAATCAGAAAAACAGATGTACATGTATCTTACCAGATATGTAAAAATAATCAGAAAAACAGATGTACATGTATCTTACCAGATATGTAAAAATAATCAGAAAAACAGATGTACATGTATCTTACCAGATATGTAAAAATAATCAGAAAAACAGATGTACATGTATCTTACCAGATATGTAAAAATAATCAGAAAAACAGATGTACATGTATCTTACCAGATATGTAAAAATAATCAGAAAAACAGATGTACATGTATCTTACCAGATATGTAAAAATAATCAGAAAAACAGATGTACATGTATCTTACCAGATATGTAAAAATAATCAGAAAAACAGATGTACATGTATCTTACCAGATATGTAAAAATAATCAGAAAAACAGATGTACATGTATCTTACCAGATATGTAAAAATAATCAGAAAAACAGATGTACATGTATCTTACCAGATATGTAAAAATAATCAGAAAAACAGATGTACATGTATCTTACCAGATATGTAAAAATAATCAGAAAAACAGATGTACATGTATCTTACCAGATATGTAAAAATAATCAGAAAAACAGATGTACATGTATCTTACCAGATATGTAAAAATAATCAGAAAAACAGATGTACATGTATCTTACCAGATATGTAAAAATAATCAGAAAAACAGATGTACATGTATCTTACCAGATATGTAAAAATAATCAGAAAAACAGATGTACATGTATCTTACCAGATATGTAAAAATAATCAGAAAAACAGATGTACATGAAATTAAAGTGATATTCTATGATTTAGTACTGTAATTGATCACCTGCCTAACAGAATTTAAGAAAGCTGTGATTTTAAAAAGAAAGTAGTCATTAATATTAGCATACAGTTTCAGTTAAATTCTGAAGTTAAAGAGATTTTTCATGCAACAGCCATTCAGTAACTATAACAACTAATGTGGGTAATATATAAATATGACAAAGACAAATCTTACCAAATCTATGGGTTTTGCTTGGTGTGTATGACAGCCACTATATACATGATTAGGGGTCTTCATAGGAACCCCTCGTGGACTGAGAATAAATGACTTGGAACGCATTGAGTTGAATCCTTGATAACTAATAGGAACTCCGTTTCTATCAACCACTTTAAGGGTTTCTAAACCTGGATAAACTACTTTCTTAAAGATTTTTTCTGTTGCTCGGAAATCTACAAGAAAGAAAAATGATGACAAAACTATTAATACATTTCATCTGAATAATGATTGAATAGGTTTGAAATTAAATTTATAACAGTTAACAAAGTTCAAGTAATATGGTGACAATCAGGATGATGAATAAGATAGGACAGAGATTGCCTGATATGTTTTACTTATTATTGTATGTATTGCAGTGTAGAAATAAGACTTACCCTCCTGAGTAGGCCCACATTTTTTTACTTGTCTTACTGGGGTTTGTGTTGTTCATGTTATCAAATTGCATATCTTCAGGTTTTTAATTCCATGTTGTGACAGGGATGTCCACTGCAAGTTCTGCATAAAAATGATGTTCAGTTCGTCTTTACTCCAATTTGTCTTAAAGGCAGTTCATGTTTTATTTATGTTGTTTGTATGTATTTATAAATGCATACAGGTGTCCAACACGATTTCCATATCAGATGATATTTGGTTTTTTTAACAGTAACTCCAAATATGTGACTAGTGGAGTAGTAATTGCTGACCCTCCCAGATCACTTCAGTTCATCCTCAGTTTTTAGTTTTCAGTAATTGCTGACCCTCCCGGATCACTTGAGTTCATCCTCGGTTTTTAGTTTTCAGTAATTGCTGACCCTCCCAGATCACTTCAGTTCATCCTCAGTTTTTACATTTTCAGTAATTGCTGACCCTCCTAGATCACTTGAGTTCATCCTCAGTTTTTAGTTTTCAGTAATTGCTGACCCTCCCGGATCACTTGAGTTCATCCTCAGTTTTTAGTTTTCAGTAATTGCTGACCCTCTTAGATCACTTGAGTTCATCCTCAGTTTTTAGTTTTCAGTAATTGCTCACCCTCCCGGATCACTTGAGTTCATCCTCAGTTTTTAGTTTTCAGTAATTGCTGACCCTCCCAGATCACTTGAGTTCATCCTCAGTTTTTACATTTTCAGTAATTGCTGACCCTCCTAGATCACTTGAGTTCATCCTCAGTTTTTAGATTTCAGTAATTGCTCACCCTCCCGGATCACTTGAGTTCATCCTCAGTTTTTAGTTTTCAGTAATTGCTGACCCTCCCAGATCACTTGAGTTCATCCTCAGTTTTTACATTTTCAGTAATTGCTGACCCTCTTAGATCACTTGAGTTCATCCTCAGTTTTTAGTTTTCAGTAATTGCTGACCCTCCCGGATCACTTGAGTTCATCCTCAGTTTTTAGTTTTCAGTAATTGCTGACCCTCCCAGATCACTTGAGTTCATCCTCAGTTTTTAGTTTTCAGTAATTGCTGACCCTCCCGGATCACTTGAGTTCATCCTCAGTTTTTAGTTTTCAGTAATTGCTGACCCTCCCAGATCACTTGAGTTCATCCTCAGTTTTTAGTTTTCAGTAATTGCTGACCCTCCCGGATCACTTGAGTTCATCCTCAGTTTTTAGTTTTCAGTAATTGCTGACCCTCCCAGATCACTTGAGTTCATCCTCAGTTTTTAGTTTTCAGTAATTGCTGACCCTCCCAGATCACTTGAGTTCATCCTCAGTTTTTAGTTTTCAGTAATTGCTGACCCTCCCAGATCACTTGAGTTCATCCTCAGTTTTTAGTTTTCAGTGTAGTGTTTTGTAGATCATTGTTTGTCCTTTTGTCCTCTTTCTTTTGTCTATTATATTGTTTGTCCTTCAATTTATGGCTTCTAATTATTGCTTTGGCAACTTTCAACTTTTCTCACAGAGTCAGAGAGTGCAAATATATTTTATTTTCACTGACAATGTATGTATACATATTGTATTTATCATGTAATGTCAGAAAGTTCAAAGCAACTGCCAAATGTTAATGAAGAGCAGAAACAAGCACTGTCTAATCACTTACTAATGTGTCCTCTATCATGTCTGTGCTCATACTGTTATCATTTCTTACTAATGTGTCCTCTATCATGTCTGTACTCATCTGTTATCATTTCTTACTAATGTGTCCTCTATCATGTTTGTGCTCATACTGTTATCATTTCTTACTAATGTGTCCTCTATCATGTCTCTGCTCATACTGTTATCATTTCTTACTAGTGTGTCCTCTATCATGTCTGTGCTCATACTGTTATCATTTCTTACTAATGTGTCCTCTATCATGTCTGTGCTCATACTGTTATCATTTCTTACTAATGTGTCCTCTATCATGTCTGTACTCATCTGTTATCATTTCTTACTAATGTGTCCTCTATCATGTCTGTGTTCATACTGTTATCATTTCTTACTAGTGTGTCCTCTATCATGTCTGTGCTCATTCTGTTATCATTTCTTACTAATGTGTTCTCTACCATGTCTGTGCTCATACTGTTATCATTTCTTACTAATGTGTCCTCTATCATGTCTGTGCTCATACTGTTATCATTTCTTACTAATGTGTCCTCTATCATGTCTGTGCTCATACTGTTATCATTTCTTACTAATGTGTCCTCTATCATGTCTGTGCTCATACTGTTATCATTTCTTACTAATGTGTCCTCTATCATGTTTGTGCTCATACTGTTATCATTTCTTACTAATGTGTCCTCTATCATGTCTCTGCTCATACTGTTATCATTTCTTACTAGTGTGTCCTCTATCATGTCTGTGCTCATACTGTTATCATTTCTTACTAATGTGTCCTCTATCATGTCTGTGCTCATACTGTTATCATTTCTTACTAATGTGTCCTCTATCATGTCTGTACTCATCTGTTATCATTTCTTACTAATGTGTCCTCTATCATGTCTGTGTTCATACTGTTATCATTTCTTACTAGTGTGTCCTCTATCATGTCTGTGCTCATTCTGTTATCATTTCTTACTAATGTGTTCTCTACCATGTCTGTGCTCATACTGTTATCATTTCTTACTAGTGTGTCCTCTATCATGTCTATGGTCATTCTGTTATCATTTCTTACTAATGTGTCCTCTATCATGTCTGTGCTCATACTGTTATCATTTCTTACTAATGTGTCCTCTATCATGTCTGTGCTCATACTGTTATCATTTCTTGCTAATGTGTCCTCTATCATGTCTGTGCTCATACTGTTATCATTTCTTACTAATGTGTCTTCTATCATGTCTGTGCTCATACTGTTATCATTTTTTACTAATGTGTCCTCTATCATGTCTCTGCTCATACTGTTATCATTTCTTACTAATGTGTCCTCTATCATGTCTGTGCTCATACTGTTATCATTTCTTACTAATGTGTCCTCTATCATGTCTGTGCTCATACTGTTATCATTTCTTACTAATGTGTCCTCTATCATGGCTGTGCTCATACTGTTATCATTTCTTACTAATGTGTCCTCTATCATGTCTGTACTCATACTGTTATCATTTCTTACTAATGTGTCCTCTATCATGTCTCTGCTCATACTGTTATCATTTTTTACTAATGTGTCCTCTATCATGTCTGTGCTCATACTGTTATCATTTCTTACTAATGTGTCCTCTATCATGTCTGTACTCATACTGTTATCATTTCTTACTAATGTGTCCTCTATCATGTCTGTACTCATACTGTTATCATTTCTTACTAATGTGTCCTCTATCATGTCTGTACTCATACTGTTATCATTTCCTACTAATGTGTCCTCTATCATGTCTGTGCTCATACTGTTATCATTTCTTACTAATGTGTCCTCTATCATGGCTGTGCTCATACTGTTATCATTTCTTACTAATGTGTCCTCTATCATGTCTGTACTCATACTGTTATCATTTCTTACTAATGTGTCCTCTATCATGTCTGTGCTCATACTGTTATCATTTCTTACTAATGTGTCCTCTATCATGTATGTGCTCATACTGTTATCATTTCTTACTAGTGTGTCCTCTATCATGTATGTGCTCATACTGTTATCATTTCTTACTAATGTGTCCTCTATCATGTCTGTACTCATACTGTTATCATTTCTTACTAATGTGTCCTCTATCATGTCTATGGTCATACTGTTATCATTTCTAACTAATGTGTCCTCTATCATGTCTGTGCTCATACTGTTATCATTTCTTACTAATGTGTCCTCTATCATGTCTGTGCTCATACTGTTATCATTTCCTACTAATGTGTCCTCTATCATGTCTGTGCTCATACTGTTATCATTTCTCACTAATGTGTCCTCTATCATGTCTGTGCTCATACTGTTATCATTTCTCACTAATGTGTCCTCTATCATGTCTGTACTCATACTGTTATCATTTCTTACTAATGTGTCCTCTATCATGTCTGTACTCATACTGTTATCATTTCTTACTAATGTGTCCTCTATCATGTCTGTGCTCATACTGTTATCATTTCTTACTAATGTGTCCTCTATCATGTCTGTACTCATCTGTTATCATTTCTTACTAATGTGTCCTCTATCATGTCTGTGCTCATACTGTTATCATTTCTTACTAATGTGTCCTCTATCATGTCTGTGCTCATACTGTTATCATTTCTTACTAATGTGTCCTCTATCATGTCTGTACTCATACTGTTATCATTTCTTACTAATGTGTCCTCTATCATGTCTGTGCTCATACTGTTATCATTTCTTACTAATGTGTCCTCTATCATGTCTATACTCATACTGTTATCATTTCTTACTAATGTGTCCTCTATCATGTCTGTGCTCATACTGTTATCATTTCTTACTAATGGGTCTTCTATCATGTCTGTACTCATCTGTTATCATTTCTTACTAATGTGTCCTCTATCATGTCTTTGTTCATACTGTTATCATTTCTTACTAATGTGTCCTCTATCATGTCTGTACTCATCTGTTATCATTTCTTACTAATGTGTCCTCTATCATGTCTGTGTTCATACTGTTATCATTTCTTACTAATGTGTCCTCTATCATGTCTATACTCATACTGTTATCATTTCTTACTAATGTGTCCTCTATCATGTCTGTGTTCATACTGTTATCATTACTTACTAATGTGTCCTCTATCATGTCTGTGCTCATACTGTTATCATTTCTTACTAATGTGTCCTCTATCATGTCTGTGCTCATACTGTTATCATTTCTTACTAATGTGTCCTCTATCATGTCTGTGCTCATACTGTTATCATTTCTTACTAATGTGTCCTCTATCATGTCTGTGCTCATACTGTTATCATTTCTTACTAATGTGTCCTCTATCATGTCTATACTCATACTGTTATCATTTCTTACTAATGTGTCCTCTATCATGTCTGTGCTCATACTGTTATCATTTCTCACTAATGTGTCCTCTATCATGTCTGTGCTCATACTGTTATCATTTCCTACTAATGTGTCCTCTATCATGTCTGTGTTCATACTGTTATCATTTCTTACTAATGTGTCCTCTATCATGTCTGTGTTCATACTGTTATCATTTCTTACTAATGTGTCCTCTATCATGTCTGTACTCATCTGTTATCATTTCTTACTAATGTGTCCTCTATCATGTCTGTGCTCATGCTGTTATAATTTCTTACTAATGTGTCCTCTATTATGTCTGTACTCATCTGTTATCATTTCTTACTAATGTGTCCTCTATCATGTCTGTACTCATCTGTTATCATTTCTTACTAATGTGTCCTCTATCATGTCTGTACTCATCTGTTATCATTTCTTACTAATGTGTCCTCTATCATGGCTGTGCTCATACTGTTATCATTTCTTACTAATGTGTCCTCTATCATGGCTGTGCTCATACTGTTATCATTTCTTACTAATGTGTCCTCTATCATGTCTGTGCTCATACTGTTATCATTTCTTACTAATGTGTCCTCTATCATGTCTGTGCTCATACTGTTATCATTTCTTACTAATGTGTCCTCTATCATGTCTGTACTCATCTGTTATCATTTCTTACTAATGTGTCCTCTATCATGTCTGTACTCATCTGTTATCATTTCTTACTAATGTGTCCTCTATCATGTCTGTACTCATCTGTTATCATTTCTTACTAATGTGTCCTCTATCATGTCTGTGCTCATACTGTTATCATTTCCTACTAATGTGTCCTCTATCATGTCTGTACTCATCTGTTATCATTTCTTACTAATGTGTCCTCTATCATGTCTGTGCTCATACTGTTATCATTTCTTACTAATGTGTCCTCTATCATGTCTGTACTCATACTGTTATCATTTCTTACTAATGTGTCCTCTATCATGTCTGTGTTCATACTGTTATCATTTCTTACTAATGTGTCCTCTATCATGTCTGTACTCATCTGTTATCATTTCTTACTAATGTGTCCTCTATCATGTCTGTGCTCATACTGTTATCATTTCCTACTAATGTGTCCTCTATCATGTCTGTACTCATCTGTTATCATTTCTTACTAATGTGTCCTCTATCATGTCTGTACTCATACTGTTATCATTTCTTACTAATGTGTCCTCTATCATGTCTGTACTCATCTGTTATCATTTCTTACTAATGTGTCCTCTATCATGTCTGTGCTCATACTGTTATCATTTCCTACTAATGTGTCCTCTATCATGTCTGTGCTCATACTGTTATCATTTCTTACTAATGTGTCCTCTATCATGTCTGTACTCATCTCTTATCATTTCTTACTAATGTGTCCTCTATCATGTCTGTGCTCATACTGTTATCATTTCTTACTAATGTGTCCTCTATCATGTCTGTACTCATACTGTTATCATTTCTTACTAATGTGTCCTCTATCATGTCTGTGCTCATACTGTTATCATTTCTTACTAATGTGTCCTCTATCATGTCTGTGCTCATCTGTTATCATTTCTTACTAATGTGTCCTCTATCATGTCTGTACTCATACTGTTATCATTTCTTACTAATGTGTCCTCTATCATGTCTGTACTCATACTGTTATCATTTCTTACTAATGTGTCCTCTATTATGTCTGTACTCATCTGTTATCATTTCTTACTAATGTGTCCTCTATCATGTCTATACTCATACTGTTATCATTTCTTACTAATGTGTCCTCTATCATGTCTGTGTTCATACTGTTATCATTTCTTACTAATGTGTCCTCTATCATGTCTGTACTCATCTGTTATCATTTCTTACTAATGTGTCCTCTATCATGTCTGTACTCATCTGTTATCATTTCTTACTAATGTGTCCTCTATCATGTCTATACTCATACTGTTATCATTTCTTACTAATGTGTCCTCTATCATGTCTGTACTCATCTGTTATCATTTCTTACTAATGTGTCCTCTATCATGTCTGTACTCATACTGTTATCATTTCCTACTAATGTGTCCTCTATCATGTCTGTGCTCATACTGTTATCATTTCTTACTAATGTGTCCTCTATCATGTCTGTGCTCATACTGTTATCATTTCTTACTAATGTGTCCTCTATCATGTCTGTACTCATACTGTTATCATTTCTTACTAATGTGTCCTCTATCATGTCTGTACTCATACTGTTATCATTTCTTACTAATGTGTCCTCTATCATGTCTGTACTCATACTGTTATCATTTCTTACTAATGTGTCCTCTATCATGTCTGTGCTCATACTGTTATCATTTCTTACTAATGTGTCCTCTATCATGTCTGTACTCATCTGTTATCATTTCTTACTAATGTGTCCTCTATCATGTCTGTACTCATACTGTTATCATTTCCTACTAATGTGTCCTCTATCATGTCTGTGCTCATACTGTTATCATTTCTTACTAATGTGTCCTCTATCATGTCTGTACTCATACTGTTATCATTTCTTACTAATGTGTCCTCTATCATGTCTGTACTCATACTGTTATCATTTCTTACTAATGTGTCCTCTATCATGTCTGTACTCATCTGTTATCATTTCTTACTAATGTGTCCTCTATCATGTCTGTACTCATCTGTTATCATTTCTTACTAATGTGTCCTCTATCATGTCTGTACTCATACTGTTATCATTTCTTACTAATGTGTCCTCTATCATGTCTGTGCTCATACTGTTATCATTTCTTACTAATGTGTCCTCTATCATGTCTGTACTCATACTGTTATCATTTCTTACTAATGTGTCCTCTATCATGTCTGTACTCATACTGTTATCATTTCTTACTAATGTGTCCTCTATCATGTCTGTACTCATACTGTTATCATTTCTTACTAATGTGTCCTCTATCATGTCTGTGCTCATACTGTTATCATTTCTTACTAATGTGTCCTCTATCATGTCTGTGCTCATGCTGTTATCATTTCTTACTAATGTGTCCTCTATCATGTCTGTGCTCATACTGTTATCATTTCTTACTAATGGGTCTTCTATCATGTCTGTACTCATCTGTTATCATTTCTTACTAATGTGTCCTCTATCATGTCTGTACTCATATTGTTATCATTTCTTACTAATGTGTCCTCTATCATGTCTGTACTCATACTGTTATCATTTCCTACTAGTGTGTCCTCTATCATGTCTGTGCTCATACTGTTATCATTTCCTACTAATGTGTCCTCTATCATGTCTGTGTTCATACTGTTATCATTTCTTACTAATGTGTCCTCTATCATGTCTGTACTCATACTGTTATCATTTCCTACTAATGTGTCCTCTATCATGTCTATGCTCATACTGTTATCATTTCTTACTAATGTGTCCTCTATCATGTCTGTGCTCATTCTGTTATCATTTCTTACTAATGTGTCCTCTATCATGTCTGTACTCATACTGTTATCATTTCTTACTAATGTGTCCTCTATCATGTCTGTGCTCATACTGTTATCATTTCTCACTAATGGGTCTTCTATCATGTCTGTACTCATACTGTTATCATTTCTTACTAATGTGTCCTCTATCATGTCTGTGCTCATACTGTTATCATTTCTTACTAATGTGTCCTCTATCATGTCTGTACTCATACTGTTATCATTTCCTACTAATGTGTCCTCTATCATGTCTGTGCTCATACTGTTATCATTTCTTACTAATGTGTCCTCTATCATGTCTGTGCTCATACTGTTATCATTTCTTACTAATGTGTCCTCTATCATGTCTGTACTCATACTGTTATCATTTCTTACTAATGTGTCCTCTATCATGTCTGTACTCATACTGTTATCATTTCTTACTAATGTGTCCTCTATCATGTCTATGGTCATTCTGTTATCATTTCTTACTAATGTGTCCTCTATCATGTCTGTACTCATACTGTTATCATTTCTTACTAATGTGTCCTCTATCATGTCTGTGCTCATACTGTTATCATTTCTTACTAATGTGTCCTCTATCATGTCTGTACTCATACTGTTATCATTACTTACGAATGTGTCCTCTATCATGTCTGTACTCATATTGTTATCATTTATTACTAATGTGTCCTCTATCATGTCTGTGCTCATACTGTTATCATTACTTACGAATGTGTCCTCTATCATGTCTGTACTCATATTGTTATCATTTCTTACTAATGTGTCCTCTATCATGTCTGTGCTCATACTGTTATCATTTCTTACTAATGTGTCCTCTATCATGTCTGTACTCATACTGTTATCATTTCTTACTAATGTGTCTTCTATCATGTCTGTGCTCATACTGTTATCATTTCTTACTAATGTGTCCTCTATCATGTCTGTGCTCATACTGTTATCATTTCTTACTAATGTGTCCTCTATCATGTCTGTGCTCATACTGTTATCATTTCTTACTAATGTGTCCTCTATCATGTCTGTGCTCATACTGTTATCATTTCCTACTAATGTGTCCTCTATCATGTCTGTGCTCATACTGTTATCATTTCTTACTAATGTGTCCTCTATCATGTCTGTACTCATACTGTTATCATTTCTTACTAATGTGTCCTCTATCATGTCTGTGCTCATACTGTTATCATTTCCTACTAATGTGTCCTCTATCATGTCTGTGCTCATACTGTTATCATTTCTTACTAATGTGTCCTCTATCATGTCTGTACTCATACTGTTATCATTTCTTACTAATGTGTCCTCTATCATGTCTGTGCTCATACTGTTATCATTTCTTACTAATGTGTCCTCTATCATGTCTGTGCTCATACTGTTATCATTTCTTACTAATGTGTCCTCTATCATGTCTGTGCTCATACTGTTATCATTTCTTACTAATGTGTCCTCTATCATGTCTGTGCTCATCTGTTATCATTTCTTACTAATGTGTCCTCTATCATGTCTGTGCTCATACTGTTATCATTTCTTACTAATGTGTCCTCTATCATGTCTGTGCTCATACTGTTATCATTTCTTACTAATGGGTCTTCTATCATGTCTGTGCCCATACTTTATTATTTCTTACAGTTCTACATTAATCAGGTACCAGACAAACTTTATTTGGTCCATGACTAACTTGTAAGTAACACTGAAGTTTATTTGACCCCTTTAGTAGTTCTACAAAATCACACTATTGCAGCCTTGCAGGATAATTAGTTTTATTTATCCAAGATTTATGGCTTAAAAAGTAGTAAAATTGTAACACTGTATTCTATAGGATCTAGTAATTACATTTTTAATCTTAAATGTTTTTAATCCCTATCAGAATTTTCAACCATTGTGACTTATGTGAACTATTTTTTTTATAAATATTAAATACTTTTAACGTAAGAACAGTTTTGAGTTTCATAAATCAATGAAATGAAATCAGATAATAAACAAAAGTATTTAGTATATAACCTTCTATTATTTTTAACTATATAAATCCTTGCTTTTATAAAAAAAAGAATTGTTCATTCGTATCCATCTTGTAGTAAACATTTATTATCAGATATTTACTATTACTTTAAACTCTTAAAGTTAACCTTCAGATTTTGTCATTTATTTTTACGATTTCTTTAAGTGTGTTATAAAATTTATAAAACAACATTTTGCCTACTTTTATTTTCACTGTCACTGAGAAATACAAGTAGTTTACATAAATATTTGAATTTTGATAAAGTTAAAATCGATTTTTGCATGTATTGTGAGAAGTCACCGACTTACACCTATAATAAAAACACCTTTAAAAATTCGTCTGCACAAGATCTATTCTACTCTATTTTTGCATTTTTTCATAATTGATTCTTACCACTGCTCAGTTGTGTTTCCATAACAGCATCTCGTGAATATTTATGAACTTAGTGTAAAAATAAATAACTCAACATAAAAACATTCACTTTTTCCTGCAATCAAAAAGCTAACCATGTAACACAGTAGTGGGAAGCCATATGTACATATGTGACGTCACTGTAACTAAGTTGAAAGTGAAGTTCCGGTTAGTGGTTTCACTTTCTATTTAACTTTTGCTCAGATAATCTTATTTAATATCTTTAGAGCCTGTCTCGTGGAGGTTTTATTAAATCTAGATCTAAATGATCATTGACATTTTCGAAAACCCAAAACTCACGTTAAATCTCTGGAAGTAATAAAATTGTACTCCCAGTTACACGTCCGCTACTCGTTTTGGTTTTATAGCACTGGAAATTCCCCTGAATATGCAATTTCTTGACCAAATTTGGGTGCGATTACAAATAAATTATCTTTTTACGTCCTCGGTGTGTGTTAGATATAAATGCTTAAAACTAAATTATGTTTCGTATAAAAACAACTTTAATGTATTTATCACTTGAAGTGATTTAAAACTTAAATGGAAGATTATATGCTAAACATTATGAAAAAAACAGAGATAATAAAACTAATAAGAGTTAGAATTGGTCAACAGGTAAAAATAAAACCTGAATGTCTGATATTACAATATAGATGACGTCATAATATGTGGCACTAGTCCGAGATTAATGTGGCCCCTGTGATACATTATAGACGACGTCATGATATGTGACACCTGTCGTACAGTATATACGACGTCACAATATGTGGCACATGCCATGCAATATAGACGACGTCATAATATGTGGCACCTGCCATACAATATAGACGACTTCATAATATGTGGCACCTGCCATACAATATAGACGACGTCATAATATGTGGCACCTGCCGTACAGTATATACAACGTCACAATATGTGGCACCTGTCATACAATATAGACGACGTTATAATATGTGGCACCTGTCGTACAATATAGACGACGTCATAAAATATGGCATATCGCATACAATATTGATGACGTCATAATATGTGGCACCTGCCATACAATATAGACGACATAATATGAGGCACCTGCCATTGAATATAGACGACGTCATAATGTGTCAACCGCTGTACAATATAGACGATGTCATAATATATGACACATGGCATACAATATAGATGACGTCATAATATGTGGCACCTGCCATGCAATATAGACGACTTCATAATATGTGGCACCTGTCGTACAATATGGACGACGTCATAATACGTGGCACATGACAAACAATGTAGACGACGTCATAATATGTGGCACCTGCCATACAATATAGACGTCACAATATGTGGCACCTGCCGTACAGTATAGACGACGTCATAATATGTGGCACATGTCATACAATATAGACGACGTCATAATATGTGGCACATGCCCTACAGAATAGACGACGTCATAATATTCGGCACCTGTCGTACAATATGGACGACGTCATAATGCGTGGCACATGACAAACAATGTAGACGACGTCATAATATGTGGCACCTGCCATACAATATAGACGTCACAATATGTGGCACCTGCCGTACAGTATAGACGACGTCATAATATGTGGCACATGTCATACAATATAGACGACGTCATAATGTGTGGCACCTGCCATACAATATAGACGTCACAATATGTGGCACCTGCCGTACAGTATAGACGACGTCATAATATGTGGCACATGCCCTACAGTATAGACGACGTCATAATATTCGGCACCTGTCGTACAATATGGACGACGTCATAATACGTGGAACATGACAAACAATATAGACGACGTCATAATATGTGGCACCTGCCATATAATATAGACGACGTTATATGTGGCACCTGACATACAATATAGACGTCACAATATGTGGCACCTGTCGTACAGTATAGACGACTTCATAATATGTGGTACATGGCATACAGTAAAGACGACGTCATAATATTCGGCACATGCCAAACAAAACGTCGTCTCTATTTTAATCTGTTATGTGTTTTCATCACAATTGTCATTGCAATAAAATATTCCACTGAGACAAGCCGTGTTTGCCGAAACGTCCGGGATGTTAAAATTATGAATGTGAAAAAAAGACAAGATATTGCAACCGCCCAACGTGACGGAAATACCTTAGCTAGTTGTTGTCTTCATTCTTAAAACACGCTGTTGGAATGAAATGGGTTTTAAACAATGGTAAGAAACTTCACAATAAAGACAGTAATAATCCGACCTCTCATAAATAATAGGTGTCGGCCCGATAGTCCGAAGGCCCAATAGTCCAAAGGCCCGATAGTCCGAAGACCCGATAGTCCGAAGGCTCAATAGTCCGAAGGCCCGATAGTCCGAAAGCTCAATAGTCCCAATGACTTTCCGAAAATCGTCCTAAGCAATGCACCGTTGAAGTAAAAAAAGGTATGCCTGCCGATCCATTATAATGAAGTTCTATATGCTATGATAATCTATTGTTGGAGGAAACCGGAGTACCCGGAGAAAACCACCGACCTGCCGCAAGTCACTGACAAACTTCATCACATAAAGTTGTATCGAGTACACCTCGCCTGATCGGGATTCGAACTCACAACGTTATAGTGGTGATATGCACTGATTACATAGGTAGTTATATATCCAACTACCATATAATCTCGACCACGACGGCCCAATAATAGTTTTGTTGTAGATCAGAAGTTCAAAATTGTCATCAGCTAAGGTCAAAAGACAATGAATTCAATTACATTTTCTACCTGTCGGATCATGCACAAATGATGCCACTTATGTGTACACAGATATGGTAGCAAAGGCATCAATTGAAATTTCTGATCATTTCTCATGAACTTAACCCAGGTGAACAAATCCAGATCTTGTGAGCCTCTCGGTGACTTTTTACATCCAAGTTATAATTATAAATGTATGTGTTTCAAGTTAAATATAGAGTGGCATAGCCAGGGCAAAAATGGATGCTTTCTATGGCAAAAAGGGTGTATTTTTTGTTTAGTAAGCAACGAACCACGGCATATTTGTCAGTATGCATGCACGTAGTAGCAACCCCATTAGATATTAAATGAATCCGAATTTAAATTACTTTAAAAATAAATAAAAGAATAAATAAAATTAACGGAAGAAATATATGTATATGTTTATTCAATTAAATAAAATTGTAGTTAGAGCCGATATACATGTGTAACTGTCACCACCTTGGTCCAAAAATTCGCTATTGTAGCTAAACTGTGTTTTTTTTTCATCTACTGTACTACCGTGAAGTTAGATATCCAATTTCTAACAAAGAGAATCCATCTTTTATCAACATTGATTCAAAGACGATTCACTGAAAAAGCTTAAAAACGGTATGTAAATCGTTTTTCGAGCTCCTGTCGAAAAAAAAAATCTAATTGGGTTTCGGACTATCGGACCTTCGGACTATTGGACCTTCGGACTATCGGACCTTCGAACTATCGGACCGTCACCAAATAATACACACACTAATGGAAAATACAATTAATGATATTGATGGAATTGTTAACTATCACAGTTTAATCTTTTTTTACATGCAGATTACTTGAAAATTACGTCAAAAAGAAAAAAAAAACATTGAAAAGGTACCAGTCTAAAAAAAGTTCCGTGAATTATAACATTTTATTATTTGATTTATAACAATACAGGGCAAAAATATTATATATTAATAAGCATTATGTTTACCGAAAATATATTGTAAAAATTTTGAATAAGTAGAACTTACATGTAACTTAAAATTTCAGTTAGAAGTAATTATTTTAAAAACAGTTCCGTAAAAATTAAAATTGTTCCCTTGTTCTTTCAAAATGTTGCGCTTAATAGAGATTCTTGAAATTTGCTGATGCAAAAATAATACGAATAAAATTTAAGCAAAACAAAAACTCGCGCGGGAAAATGTGCATTGGCAACAATACCAATATATCAGACTTAAAGGGAGACAACCCTTCTGACATCGCGTGAAAGAGTTTTGTTTAAAGAACGGACAGATACTATTTCGTTAAATAAACAATTGTAACATGGTATTGCGTCTGTTGCCGTGGTCTGTCTCTATAGACACTTGTAAAGCTTTGTGTGCAATGACTTATTCTATTTAATTGATTCTTTTGAAATTGTACCATTGATCATTGAATAAAGATAATGATTGATATTGTGGATTCTAGATCTATCCGGACTAATAATAGGTCGCAAGGTGCCAAAAAAGATGTTTTCAGTACATTTTCAACCAATTTAAAATTATAAATCTTTTTTCTTTGTGTTCTTTATAAAATTATCTTTTAGGTATGCCAACTGATTTTGTTTAGATCTTGCCGTTTACAAGCTGTAAATGGGTCAAAATTGGACAAGCACCAACATTTTTTAATTTTTTTTTCAAATCCGATTTTGATAGTTTTTTTCCCCCATTCGATTACGTGTGCGTTTTTCAAACAGATTTGCGCTAGCTCTTATGACTTCAGGTTTAAAAGGGTCTCCGACCAATACCAAAATGACAATTTTCTTTATTTTATGTCCGATTTGTATCATTCACTGAATTCCCCAGAGATATTTTTGTCTTGGGTGGTCCAGCAGATTCGTTGTAGCTCTTTCCATTTCCGAGATGAAGGGGCCAACGCCCATTTTTTTTAATTTTAAGTCTGATTTTAATGGGCTTTTTTTTCTCTTAATTCCTCATGAAATTTGTCCTGCATTTTTTCAAAACATGTTCTACCAGGTAATGACTTTTGCATGACAATAATAGTTTGCAATAAAAACAAATGTAGGAGGCCCTTGTCAACTTGCCGTGATCATATAAATTTTTGTCATGTGAGGTCCTTTATTATTTACAACCAACATATTTTACCTTTTTACCTGCTAAATAAAAGCATTTATAGTGTTCATTAATTGCTTTAACTAGATGGTGTGCTTGATCAAAATCAAGACATAGATTTCCATCATATTTCTGTTATAACTTTATGTTTTGAGATGGAGAAGTGGTCAATGATAGTTAGTTTCTGTAGTGTTAGTGGCATATGTCAGTATATCATCAACCTTTAGTGGCATATGTCAGTATATCATCAACCTTTAGTGGCATATGTCAGTATATCATCAACCTTTAGTGGCATATGTCAGTATATCATCAACCTTTAGTGGCATATGTCAGTATATCATCAACCTTTAGTGGCATATGTCAGTATATCATCAACCTTTAGTGGCATGTCAGTATATCATCAACCTTTAGTGGCATATGTCAGTATATCATCAACCTTTAGTGGCATATGTCAGTATATCATCAACCTTTAGTGGCATATGTCAGTATATCATCAACCTTTAGTGGCATATGTCAGTATATCATCAACCTTTAGTGGCATATGTCAGTATATCATCAAACTTTAGTAGCATATGTCAGTATATCATAAATCTTCGTGGCATATGTCAATATCACATAAACAATAAGTGGGATACCAGTCTCTCACAAACCTTTAGTTGTATGCCTCAGTATACAACACCTTTCGTGGCATATGTCAGTTTATAATAACTCTTTGTTTAAAATGGCCTAAAATACCATAACCCTAACCCTATAATACAACTTTTGTGGTATACTATTATGTCAGTTTATAATAAACCTTTAGTGGCATGTGTCAGTACCAGTACAGTATATCATAAACCATTAGTGGCATGTGTCAATTTATCATAAATTATCAGTGACATGTGTCAGTATATTATAAGCCTTTAGTAGCATATGTCAATATATTATAATCATTTACTGGCATGTCAGTTTCTCATAAACCTTTAGTGGCATGTCAATTTATCATAAACCTCTGGTGGCATGTGTCAGTATGTTATAAGCCTTAAGTGGCATGTGTCCATACTTGTATATCATAACTCTTTAATGGTATGTGTCAGTACCAGTATATCATAAACCTTTATTGGCATGTGTCAGTATATTTATGAACATTTAGTGGCATGTGTCAGTATATTATGAATTTCTAGTGGCATGTGTCAGTATATTATGAATTTCTAGTGGTATGTGTCAGTATATTATAAACCTTCATTGGCATGTGTTAGTATACTATGAACCTTTAGTGCCATGTGTCAGTATATTATGAACCTTTAGTGGCATGTGTCAGTATATTATGAACCACTAGTGGTATGTGTCAGTATATTATAAACCTTTATTGGCATGTGTCAGTATATTATAAACCTTTATTGGCATGTGTTAGTATATTATGAACCTTTAGTGGCATGTGTCAGTATATTATGAACCTTTAGTGACATGTGTCAGTATATTATGAACTGTTAGTGTCATGTCAGTATATTAACCTTTAGTGGCATGTGTCAGTATATTATTAACCTTTAGTGGCATGTGTCAGTATATTATGAACCTTTAGTGGCAGGTGGCAGTATATTATGAACCTTTAGTGGCATGTGTCAGTATATTATGAACCTTTAGTGGCATGTGTCAGTAAGTGAGTGATTGTTGTTTTAATGTCAAATGAGCAATTTTCCAGCTATATCATAGCAAGAACAAATTACATTAAGTGAAATGATGATGATGTCCACTTTGTACTAGACAAACACCCTTAATTGGATCTTCATAATGTTACCTCACTGAAACAACAGTCTGCAGGTAATCATGTTGCTCCACTTTAATACAGTATCGTGATCCGAGCCAACCAGTATTTTCTCTTACTTCTTAAAGCTGCGTGTTTAGCAGAGAAACAGCAAATACCAGTTTTATAGTCTTTGGTCGGATTGGCACTCAAACACGATCTACCACACGAAAAGTGAGCATGTTAACCATTACACCACCAATGTGGTTGCATGTGTCAGTATATCAAACTTTTAGTAATATATGTTGTCATTATATCATAAACTTTGTCAATTTATCACAAAACTTTTACTGGCATATGTCATAATATAATAAACAGTGGCCCCCTGAGCTTGTATGATAAAATGACAAGCTAATAGTGAGCTGGAAAAAAAACCTTGATATGTGGGCTGAATATAAATTCTGGAGAAATAGAACAAAGCAAATATTAGATGAAGCTAAACAAAATTTCTACAATAACATGTTAAAAGAATCCAAAGACCCCAAAATAATATGGAAATGTATACACAGCCTAAACCCATCAAACCATATCAGACCCCACAGGCTTGTTACAGAAAATGATCTAAAAGTTGATAACTCAATAGATATAGCAAATACCTTTAACAAGTTTTTTACTTCTTGTGTTGAAAATCTTAGAAGTGAAAATATGTCAACTTTCACTAATCTTAGTAAACTACTTAACTTTGTTAATAATAAAATATCTCAAAATACACAATTTGCTATACCCCCAGTGAAGATGAATGAATTACTACAGGATCTTTTAAATCTCGACATAAACAAATCAACTGGAACTAATAACATTGGACCTATGATTCTGAAAGTCAGTGCCCCATTTATTGTGTCTCCCTTAACTTATATATTCAACAGAATAATAGACAGCGGTATTTATCCAAACATATTAAAAAATGCAAAAGTGTCTCCAATTTTTAAGCCAGGGGAAAAATGTCTCCCTACAAATTACAGACCTATATCCGTACTACCTGTTATATCAAAACTAATTGAAAAACATATCTCAAGACATATATATATCAGTACTTGGCAAAATACAATCTTCTACATGATACCCAATCTGGTTTTAGATCAAATCATTCCTGTCAAACTGCTTTAATCAACATCATAGATAAATGGATAGAGGAAATGAATAATGGAAATGTCAATGTAGTTATACTCTTAGATCTAAAAAAGGCCTTTGATGTTGTTGACCATGATATCATGGCTAAAAAGCTTGAAATAATGGATTCAATAAAAAAGCTTTAGCTCTTTTTAATTCTTAAATGACAAATAGAACACAACAAGTACAAATCGGAAATGCTCTTTCTGATAAATGTCCAGTAAAATATGGAGTACCTCAAGGCTCAATACTCAGTCCATTATTGTTTATTCTATTTATAAATGATCTGCCTTTAAGTATTTCAAATTGCAACACTGATATGTATGCTGATGATTCTACAATACACATTTCTGGGGAAAATATTTCAGATATACAAACCAAAGTCCAGGTAGACTTGAATAGAATTGAATTATGGTGCAAGGATAATAATATGCTTATAAATTGTAATAAAACTAAATGTATTATTGTTAGAACAAAGCAAAAACTTGCATTTCAAAATGAAGAACTATCCTTGACTATTAATTCTGAACAATTACAACATTCTGCTTGTGAAAAATTACTTGGTATCAAAATTGACTGAAATCTAAATTGGAATAAACAGCTGCGCCAAGAGTACATGATACGCCCGTCGTCAACATTCATACAATATTTGTAGACTTTCTTTCCCATAACTCTGGAATGAAAATCGAAATTTCACCAAAAAGTATACAGACCGTAAGACTATCAATTCCAATAACTGTGCGAAGTTTGAAGTGAATTGGCCAAGGGGTTCTCAATTTACATACGAAAAATCGCCTACAATTTGACGAATAAAGTCCCATAATTCTGGAATGAAAATTCAAAATTTCACCATAAAGTATACAAACCGTAAGACCATCAATTCCAATAACTCTGTGAAATTTGAAGTGAATTGGCCAAGGGGTTCTTAAGTTAGAGCGCGACATGTGAAACGGACGGATGGACAGACAGACAGACGGATGGACAGTCAGACATTGGTATACCATAAAACGTCCCATCTTAAAGACGGACGTATAAAACCCAAATTGACCAAATCTGTTTTAAAATATCATCAAAAATCTATCTTCTTTCAAAAATTAAGAAATATTTAAATTTTGAATCAAGGCAACTGTTTTTATTCAGGTTACATTTTGCCTTTAATTGATTATTGCTGTGTTGTTCGGGGAAACTGTTCAAATGAGGGACTTAATCACATTCTTAAATTGCAAAAAAGAACAGCAAGATTAATATTAGATCAAGATCCCATAGCACCATCTGAACCTCTATTTAAACAACTGGGATGGATGATGAGTATTGAACAAAGAATCAAATATCATAAATATCTTCTTGTTTCAAAATGTCTAAAGAATGAAGCACCTATATATTTAAAAAATAAAATCCAATACTTGTCTGATAGAAATCCTTACACTCTCCAAAATGTTGTAAGTGAAAAATTACAAATCCCAAAGGCAAAAACTGAACTTTTTAAGAAAACTTGTACATACTCTGGACCAAAGCTATGGAATGAACTTCCGTTTTCGATACGGCAAGCTTCTTCTCATAATGCATTTAAAATAAAAGTTAAAAGTCTCATTTTAAATGATGATGTACCTTAAATTACCATTAAATGTTTACTAAATCTTTTTGTGTATACTTATTACAATGTATTGTGTAACTTTATATTGTGTTCTTTACAATGTATGTCTAAATATGTCAATGAGTGCCTCAGTGAAGATTAGTTATTAACTAACTGTGTAACCCTCTATAAATAAAGAATTTATTATTATTATTATTATTATAATTGTTTCAACAAAACTAATATTTGTGTCATGAGACAATAAATGTCATATCAGAGTTTTTAGCAATAGGTAGCCATGGCAACACTTTCCTTAAAGATGCCAAATTATTCCTTTTGCCAGAATTCTATATTTAGATCTTGGTTTTGGAGATAAATATACAATGTAGATTATAACATCTAGTCATAAAAAAATATTTTGTTTACAGAAAATTTTATTATATATATTGTTTAATAATACATGAAGTATACAAGCTATGAGACAAGGAATTGTTTCTGATAGGAGAACTAATGTGTTACACATGTCTGCTATACATAACTATGAGACAAGGAATTGTTTCTGATAGGAGAACTAATGTGTTACACATGTCTGCTATACATAACTATGAGACAAGGAATGGTTTCTGATAGGAGAACTAATGTGTTACACATGTCTGCTATACATAACTATGAGACAAGGAATGGTTTCTGATAGGAGAACTAATGTGTTACACATGTCTGCTATACATAACTATGAGACAAGGAATGGTTTCTGATAGGAGAACTAATGTGTTACACATGTCTGCTATACATAACTATGAGACAAGGAATGGTTTCTGATAGGAGAACTAATGTGTTACACATGTCTGCTATACATAACTATGAGACAAGGAATGGTTTCTGATAGGAGAACTAATGTGTTACACATGTCTGCTATACATAACTATGAGACAAGGAATGGTTTCTGATAGGAGAACTCGTGTGTTACACATGTCTGCTATACATGTCAGAAACATTTGGAATTTTATCCTACAATTTCTTCTCTTGACTATTATATTTTCAGGATGCATAACTAACTTAAGATTCAAACAATCTCATTAAAATAAGATTTCTCACTCTCCTCTGCTTTACGGACATGACATAAAAATACTATAAATTCAGAAAATTTTGTGATGCTTCTTATTAATGGAAGAATTGCCACCAGAAGAAGATAAAAAAAACTGCAATAAGTTGTAATTTTTGCTTCTATGGCAATGAGTGACCATTTTAAAATGCATTTTGTAAATTTCCTATCCAAATAAATATTGCCTGTAGATAAGTGAAAAGTTGGTTCTGTATTACATGTAGCAGATACAAAAACAATGTGTGGTAACCTAGAAACTTAATATAAAATATCATTTAGGTAAAACGTATATAATGAAGTAGAAGTAGGACATTATTTACCTTGTTATAGAACACATTAATATCAGTGATTAGACAAGTATTGTACATCACTTCTACATACAATACAAGATAGAGCACAGGGTGAGTCTCTAACAGAATGAAACATGGAAGATGGGTCTTAACAGATTAACGTTGTTTACTTAAATAAATTCAAGTCCATTCAAAAACAAAAAGGAATCAGTAAGAAATGAAGCTATTTTCTTACTTCAGTCAGCAGTATATGGTTTACTATCAATATAAATACAACTTGAAAATCTACAGAGGAATTAGTCAATGACATTTTAATCAGTAAACTTTTTGCAACTGTTTTTCAAGTTTTGGAACAACCTCATAATTTATAATTTGAAGCATGAACAACATTACATTTATATTTTACATTATACACAGGAAAAACTTTACAGTTAATAAATTACATTACATGAATTTTGATTTCAGCAAAGTGCATATTTTATCAAATTTTGTAAAATTGCTAAAACATGGATATGATCCTCTACATAAATATTATCTCCTTTAATAACAAAAGTAGTCAGTTCAGTAGGAGTACTCCTTGATGTACAAAGTGGTTAGAAGGTACATTACTCAATTCATTCAAAATATATTTTTTGCTATAGCTCGTAAAAAATTATACATGACTACATGTTTTGCTTCATTATAATTTTCAAACATCAGTATGCTCAAAACATGTTAAAATAAATCATCAGTATTTTGTTTTATTAATACATTTAAATGAAAACTACATTTTTCTTCATAAAGGAATAATCACATTAAAAATAATTCATCATCTTAAAAATTAACAAAAGCAAAATGAATCCTGGACTTCGTGATGCATACAGAAGAAGAAAACATTGAAAAAAGACAAAATGTTGAAACGTCTGATGCACACTGGTTAGAGGGAACTAATTTACCACAGCGGATATCTTGGCAGACAGTGAGGTTTATTATAGGAATTAGAAGATTGTGTTAACACTAAAACAATATTTAAACTTGTTCCCGATTTATTTATCAGTTGTTTTGAAAAGGAAATACACATGTAGGGTACAATCCAACACCCCTTCCTTCTCTGTACAGCTGTCATACACCCCCTCACCTTCTCTGTACAGTTGTCATACACCCCCTCCCCTTCTATGTGTAACTGTCCTACACCCCCACCCCTTCCGCGTGTTACTGTCCTAACCATCAATATCAATACTGTGTAGATCATATTATAATGCTGTATATTAGTTTTCTAATTACTCTATCAACTAAATCACACTCATATTTACCGTCCTAAATACTTTGACGTAATTCAATGAAGTGTCACAAATTAAACAAAAACACTAAAAATCTACTCAAAATAATTCACAAATTCAGAGTGTCGTAAATGTAACAACAGGACTGACAATCAACTCAAAATAATGCACAATTTCAGTATTTTCTACATATTTATATATCTATATATGTTTATGTGGTAATTGACAATATATATATATACAAATGAATCAATGTCAAGGTCGAACAAACATAACTCAAGTTCTTATGGTGATTTTTTTTTTTTTTTTTTACAAAAATAGACCAACAATAAAAGTGGTGTAAAATTAAGGATTGATTTGTTATTGATTACACAAGACTAGAACCTAAATAGTTTTGCTTCACCTTGTAATGTAAGTTAATGCTTCCTTTAATGCTGACAGTATATAATATGTAAATATAGGTGAGCATTATCCTCTCATCAGACAGGAATGTGTGTCTTATATCAATCCTATATAAACAGTCTGTATTAATGTTTAAATATTGGACTGCTGTGCTAAAAATGTTCTTATTCTCTGTAATAATTCTCTCTTTACATTGTCTGGAACTAACGCTGAAAATAAACATAAATAATAATATATTCTATGTAAATTAGAGATATATTAAAATAAACATAAATAATAATATAATTTATGTAAATTAGAGATATATTAAAATAAACATAAATAATAATATAATTTATGTAAATTAGAGATATATTAAAATAAACATAAATAATAATATATTTTATGTAAATTAGAGATATATTAAAATAAACATAAATAATAATATATTTTATGTAAATTAGAGATATATTAAAATAAACATAAATAATAATATATTCTATGTAAATTAGAGATATATTAAAATAAACATAAATAATAATATATTTTATATAAATTAGAGATATATTAAAATAAACATAAATAATAATATATTTTATGTAAATTAGAGATATATTAAAATAATTCTTATATGATTTACATAATTAGAAATCCTATACTCTGATTGGGTATAAGCGCTTATGGAGGCGGGGTTTTGTCAGTTTATTTTTCGATAGACGATGTTCAGCGGACTATTTTTTTCGTAATGTAAACAAAATGGCGGCTTGGATTCCCGATAATAAAAAAAGATAAAAGAAACAATGTTTATTGTTAATAATCGACAATTATTGTTAGATATGAAATAAAAAAATAAATGCCAATAGAAAAAAAGCTTGTATTGTTGACATAAAAAAAAAATTCCGGAAAAAATACTTAAGACAACCATCTATCGACTTTGACTTTTGTAATATATTGTTATCCTGTGACGTTGTTTACAAGGGACGCTGATTGACATAAGCTGGTTACTGATTTATTTTACGATTTTGTGGGCATTTTACTTGTTTGAGTGGCTAAATGCAAAATGCCATCAAATTGGAAAATATCGGTAACTTAATTACATCACCGTCTAGTTTAAAGTAGGAAATAAGGTTAGTTCATTTTGTTATTCATGGCCGACACACATCGATGGAATGTATGTGTGCATACTGGGGATCCCCAAAGGTAAATTTTCAAAACAAATGAAGAAAAAAAAACTTAGTTACAGAATTATAAGGATTAAACACATTTTTTTCGGAGTTTATTGATGTATAACCTGGACCAAGTCACTCACAAACTTTCATAATTTGGACTTTTATGTAAGTTTGTGAGTGACTTGGTCCAGGTTATACATCAATAAACTCCGGAAAAAATGCGTTTATTCCTATAATAAACATAAATAATAATATATTTTATGTAAATTAGAGATATATTAAAATAAACATAAATAATAATATATTCTATGTAAATTAGAGATATAATAAAATAAACATAAATAATAATATATTCTATGTAAATTAGAGATATATTAAAATAAACATAAATAATAATATATTCTATGTAAATTAGAGATATATTAAAATAAACATAAATAATAATATATTCTATGTAAATTAGAGATATATTTTTATCACATTCAAATGAAACATGCATTTATTTGCAAATATTTTGTAACAGGTTATATGTATTCAAATACAACTGTAACATGTTAAGATTTGTCTTCATTTAATTTTTCAGGGTTAGGGTTACGGTGTTTAACACCACTTTCAACAATATTTGAGTTATATCGTATCAGTCAGTTTGATTGGTTGAGTTATCTGACCCCTGACCTGCCGCAAGTCACTGACACCTTTATCACATAATGTTGTATTGAGTACACTTCACCATGAGCGGGATTCAAACTCACAACTTTAGTGGTGATAGGAACTGATTGCACAGGTAGTTGTAAATCCAACTACCATAAAATCACGACCATGAATGCCTCTTTTGATTTTTCAGCACTAGAATTTGTTTCTAAAACCAATGAATATTGTATTTGTACATTTAGCATTAAGTACCATAGATTTTAGAATATTGCTGATTTATCCAGTTCCACAACTGAAAATTATTGGTACTTCTAAAGCTGTACTAGTTTCCATGGGAACACTGATCATTCATGACGTGTGAAAAACAAAATCATTCAAGCTATTCCATAATCTGAATATTACTTTTTTGAAATTCCATGGATATTATACCGGTAATTCAATAAAATTTGGTGTCAAATATCTCAAAATATGAATCTTGCCAATGCTATTAGAATCTGATTCTCATATGATATATAAAACTTACATCTGCCTTTAGGAGTTATCTCAGCTACCAAGTCATCTACTGTTATATGTTCAAGACCTTTCTGTTTTACAACTTCTACAAAAACAAATAGAATAATTTAATTTGATATGAATACTGCAATCTGATTGGCTGATCTGCCTGGAGAAAAATTGGTAATACTTGATAACCTGGGTTGGTATTGTGACGTCACCAACAAATTCAAATAGTCTCATGAAATAATCGTAAATAAAATCAAGGAATCATTAACCATAAGCCCCCCCCCCCTCTCCCCCTCCCCATTTTCCATTAAAGAAGAAAGGTACTCGAAATAACGTTTTACTAAATTTAAACTTTCTGTATGTTAAAAACAGAATATAATTCTGAAACACATTAATTCTTTTGTCATATGTATTGTATTATTATGAACACACTGTCTACTGTTAAACCTCTAATCTAACAGGTGTATATACATGTAACATGAATCAAACATCTTAAATAAGAGGAGGCAATTTACCTTTGCAATGCTGTTTTAGCTGATCTCTCCATCCACACTCCACAAGTCTTGTTCTCAATAATTCTTTTAATCTATTAATACACATATTAAATATACAATATAAATGTATAATTTGACCTTATGAACTAATTTGTTAAATCTTTCCTTAATAAAATATTAGTGGTCATTTTATACTAGTAGTCTATAAGTAAAGCACTAAAAGTCATGAATATATCAACCAGGCATATTTCTTAATAAAACTATTTAATAAAGTTTGTCATTGACTTGCATTTCATTGGTTTTCTCCAGGTACACAACGATTAAGATTGGCCACCACATTATAACTAAAATATTGTTGTAAGTGGCTTTAAATATCCTTGTAACATGAATGCATTGTTTTCCTTTGAACTTTTTATGGTTTATATACTTCAAATAATACATGTAGACACGAGATATTGAACACTTTAAATCTGGGCTGTAGTATTATTACTCTCAAAGAGCCGTGCAATTTAGCCAATTATCAACAACCGACATGTGATAATGCATGGCATCATGTTACAAATCATTTATACCACAGTTCTCCGAGTTAAACCTTTAAACAATCTCATGCTTCGCGTTCGATTGTTTAACTGTTTAACTTGGAAAATCATGGTATAAATACTACATAACCTATATTTGTAACCAGAATTTCACCAACAATTGATCATTGATATGTAATTATGAAAAGAAGGTTTAAACTGTGATGGTCATCCATTCCACCAATATCAACAAAACGAACAATCACCACTCATCTCGACTGAAATCACTTAACATAAAAAAGACCACGATGTGACGTTGGAAAACGTATCTATCATAGAGTAAAAAGTTGCAATCTTCTAATATTCTGTTTTCATAATATCAAAAAAATAATGAATTTGAAGTTAAAAACATCCCAATCTTTAATTTTAGTATATGTATATATAAAGATCAGAATTGTCAGTTACAATCTGTAATGATTAACATATTACTGTTACCAGAAAGTAATTATTTTGAGAAAAAAATCTACTTCTTCTGTAACATTGAGAAAAACATGAAAACATATAGAATACATTACAATGCTGTATATTACATAGCAATTGTAAAGGTATAAATATACAATGTATTCACATATCATGTATTTCTTGACATTTCTGTAGATTGCTGACCCACGGTTCAAGCCAGACACAAGACTCTGTTTTCTATATATATAATAGATGTCATAAAATGGAATGCATCAAAAATAGAAGACACATATATATTTTATCAAAGCCCTACTGTAAAACCAACAAACATACGGTACACTGAATTATAACCATGATAATATTTTACTTTCTCCTGATTTTGAATGATTGATCCTTTGACCATGCTGACTGAGAACCAATAGATACATGACATACTATATTTACCTCTCTCTCTCCCCAGTTTCTACAAGTTTTTGATTAATTGATGCCCTCATCTGGGCATCTTTGATCTTCCTGTCACTAAAAAAACAATTTGACACATTAAATAAGACATAAATATAATACTACGTTCTATATGTAATGTATACAATTCTAATGCAACTTTATGTAATACCGTGGAACCTGTCTAAACCAAACCTCACTGAGACCAACTTTGTGTTCAGAATAGACAGGTGTTTGGTTTATAGAGGTTAAATTAACAAAGATTTCCTACATTGAGACTTTAAACAGGTTTCACTGTACACTTACTTATTGACTGGTGTTTATCCTCAAATCCACAGTTGACGTCATAACTAAGGGTCCTACTTTGAGTTTGAATGAGCCACTATACTGAAATCTTCACATCAAACATGTCTAACTATTGCAATATGATCAAATCAAGACATAACCAAAACCAGCTTTGAGGTATCAAAATACCACAACATTAAGTCAATTGGAATGTGGAGGCGCTAACCCAGTTATTATGATCGGCTGCAGATCATTCGCTGGTTTTTTTTATGCTTAGGGGGCCCCATTTGAATCCGCACCCAAGATTAACCTATATATCGCTCGCTTCTCAGGTCACACAAGTTCTTAAAATATATAGCATACAGTTAAATTTGACACATATTTTGTATGCATCTAATTTACATGTTTTATTCATATCAAATTAGTATGCGGGGACCGTCGTGGCCGTGATCGTATGGTAGTTAGATTTACAACTATCTGTATATATGTAAGACTCAGATCGACGTCCAGTCTCTAATCGACGTCCAATACTCAAATCGGCATCCAATTCTCAAATATATGCCCATTTTTCACTTTCTCAAATCGACGTCACTGACGCATACTTCAATTGACGTCACACCCGTTAAGGAATGTTTTTGAAGCAATGATGGAGAAGGGACAAGACCAGATTCCAGATGAGGGGTTCTTGATGACAAAAATGCCTATGTATTTTTTAGTTACTGTAGATAAAATCCTATTGTGTTTAGGAGTACTTCTACTTTAGCGGACTCTAACCCTAACCCTAAACTTAGCCCTAACCCTAACCTTAATATTAAAGAATGGGAAAATGCTTAAAAAACACCCCAAAAAAACAGATTAAAAAAACAACTGTTGTTACAATTATTTTTGATGGCAAACTTTGATCGTGTAAACAGGCCTATAGATATGAGAGTTTGGAAAGGACGCTGATTTGAGAATATCCTAAAATTGGACTGTGATTTGAGATAATGACGTCAGTGGACGCCGATTAGAGTCTATCATATATATCAGTGCCTATCACCACTGAATGACTGATGTTGTGAGTTCGAATCTAGATCAGGGTGTACAACATTATGTGATAAAGTTTGTCAATGGTTTTCTCCCGGCCCTCCACCAATAAAACTGACCGCTACGATATAGCTGAAATATTGTTGAAAGTGGCATTAAACACCAACAAACAAACATTTTTTAACAACCAATTAGTATGCTTTCTATAATCATTGTTCAAACTTACTACATTAACTATACAATAGTGTTTCCTTTTATATTGTATATTTTACGATTAATAAACAGCACATTTTTTTAAAAACATTATGGTACCTAAAACTGCAGACAGTCTAAAAAAAGAAAAGAATAATTGAACTTGATTATTTCTTCTTTGGTTCCGATAATAGATAAGCACTCGACAAATTCAGCATTATTTATAGGACATGTCTAATCAGGGGTACTTGTAGCAATTTATTCTGACGAGTCTCACCATTGTAAAAATCTAAAATGAGAACACTTTGGTGAGTTCTAACTGAAAATGGTGAGTTTAGGACCATCTAGGAAAGTTGCAAGGATCTCTGCAATGCTTACAAAATGAACAAGGTAACATTTATTTTTAACAATATTTTTTCCAGATTTCGATTTCTACTTCTACCAATTATTTTCCTACTTCAACGGTTTGAAGATTATGTCATGGAAATTGCATTCAAAAAAGACAATAACAATAAGATTTTTTATGTGTTAGACTTTAGAGGTATCCATTTTGCCTCTATCTACTATTTTTCTATTGGATTTTTGAAATGTTCTGACAGTGTGGTATTTTATGTCTTTCATTTTATTAATGTAAAAGATAAAAACAGAATTTGAGACATTTAAATGTTTCAAAATGTTCATGTGGGGGTATTTCGCCAAACCATCCTATAAATTTGGCCTGCTTCACAGGCCTCAACGGGAAAGTAAATTTTTTATTTCATTTTCCCTTGGGCAAGTGACTTAAAAATAATTCTTCATGGCCTGAATACAGAACAGAAAAGTTCTTCGGAAGTCAAATCTGAACAAGATTAACAGATATGGTTATTGGAAGTTTGTTCCAGTCTGGTATTTAGTGGCAGAAAATGAACATTTGAGCAGTCAGTTGTCTCAATGTTGAAGAATATTTTAGCATGGAAGTTGTCTAAATGTTTTAGAATGTGTGGTTTAACTTAAGATAAGATAAGATAAGTTTTATTTATAGTCGGCATATTTAAATAACAATACAACACAAGCCCTAGTTCTGGTTTTGGAATGGTTCTGTATCAGAATGTCAGAGTAACGGTTTTCCCTTTGAAATTTTGCTAAAAAAAAATTAGAGTAACGGATTTCCATTTGAAATTTTGTATAAAAAATACAAGTCTTGGTACAGTTCACTTTTATAACGACATATAAAATTTCAGATGAAAATTGAACTTGGATAATAATGGTAAAGTGTAGACGTGATTCATAGTGTTTTTCAAATTTATTCCATAAAGAGGAATTGGTTCATTTCATTGTTTCTAAAAAATATTTCTTACTCTGCAATTCCAGCCATGATCAATGGATCTTTGTCTATTGAACGTTTGTAAATATTTTGAGTTCCAAAACGTCTCGAACTTTCTTGCCTTAATGGTCATTTTTCTGTGATTTGAGTTTAGAAGGAAGTATTAATTGAAACTTAAGTTTCACGCTTATCTTTTCTTTCACATTTATTTGATATCCATGTGATTTTATAATATAAAAAACCGAATGAAAACAGTTAAATTGGGTTTATTTCACAAGGGACACCCAAAGTAATAGTTTTTATTTTCTTCTTTGGTTACGGAAAACCATCAACGTACTGATGTTTACTTTCCAGATAATTTTAATACTAAGAGTAATAGAAAATATTCAATTTGTTCCAATATGTTTTATGTTTTATGTTTTAAGTTTTAAATCCTAAAAAACACAATAATTTTACCGTGTGACACGGGTGCTCCACAGTGGAGGAAACTACGAAGAGCAGAAGAAGAAGACACCAATGAATATATCGTCCTCGATAAATGAGATGCCAGCATTTTCGTTAAATCACTTTCCTTTTTATGGAAAGTACTACTACGATACGATATTTAATTTTGAAATTCGGAATATTACAATTTATATCGTGGAACCTACTCAGGTTAGAAGGGTAAAGTAATTATGGGACAAACCATGTAATGGAACTTTGTGGATAAAGCAAACAAAATACGAATACAATGTATGTATACCGCATTCCATGTGAAACTATCCACAATAACATCAGTAGACCATGTGAAACTATCCACAATAACATCAGTAGACCATGTGAAACTATCCACAATAACATCAGTAGACCATGTGAAACTATCTACAATAACATCAGTAGACCATGTCTGTACAACTATCCACAATAACATCAGTAGACCATGTGAAACTATCTACAATAACATCAGTAGACCATGTCTGTACAACTATCCACAATAACATCAGTAGACAATGTCTGTACAACTATCACCATTAATACCAGTAGACAATGTGTGTACAACTATCCTCAATAACATCAGTAGACAATGTCTGTACAACTATCCTCCAATAACATCAGTAGACCATGTCTGTACAACTATCCTCCAATAACATCAGTAGACCATGTCTGTACAACTATCCTCCAATAACATCAGTAGACCATGTCTGTACAACTATCCTCTAATAACACCAGTAGATCATGTCTGTACAACTATCTACAATAACATCAGTAGACAATGTCTGTACAACTATCCACAATAACATCAGTAGACCATGTCTGTACAACTATCTACAATAACATCAGTTGACAATGTCTGTACAACTATCCTCCAATAACATCAGTAGACAATGTCTGTACAACTATCCTCCAATAATATCAGTAGACCATCTCTGTACAACTATCCACCAATAATATCAGTAGACAATGTCTGTAAAACTATCCTTCAATAATATCAGTAGACCATGTCTGTACAACTATCCTCCAATAACATCAGTAGACCATGTCTGTACAACTATCCTCCAATAATATCAGTAGACCATCTCTGTACAACTATCCACCAATAATATCAGTAGACAATGTCTGTAAAACTATCCTTCAATAATATCAGTAGACCATGTCTGTACAACTATCCTCCAATAACATCAGTAGACCATGTTTGTACAACTATCCTCCAATAACATCAGTAGACCATGTCTGTACAACTATCCTCCAATAATATCAGTAGACCATCTCTGTACAACTATCCACCAATAATATCAGTAGACAATGTCTGTAAAACTATCCTTCAATAATATCAGTAGACCATGTCTGTACAACTATCCTCCAATAACATCAGTAGACCATGTTTGTACAACTATCCTCCAATAACATCAGTAGACCATGTCTGTACAACTATCCTCCAATAATATCAGTAGACAATGTCTTTACAACTATCCTCCAATAACATCAGTAGACCATGTCTGTACAACTATCCTCCAATAATATCAGTAGACAATGTCTGTACAACTATCCTCCAATAATATCAGTAGACAATGTCTGTACAACTATCCACAATAACATCAGTAGACAATGTCTGTACAACTATCCTCCAATAACATCAGTAGACCATGTCTGTACAACTATCCACTATAACATCAGTAGACAATGTCTGTACAACTATCCACAATAACATCAGTAGATCATGTCTGTACAACTATCCACAATAACATCAGTAGACACTGTCTGTACAACTATCCACAATAACATCAGTAGACAATGTCTACAACATTTTACAATAACATCAGCAGACAATGTGTGTACAACTATCCACAATAACATCAGTAGACAATGTCTCTATAACTATCCACCAATAACATCAGTTGACAATGTCTGTACGTCTATCTACAATAACATCAGTAGACAATGTCTGCATAACTATCCACAATAACATCAGTAGACCATATCTGTAAAACTATCCTTCAATAATATCAGTAGACCATGTCTGTGCAACTATCCTCCAATAACATCAGTAGACAATGTCTGTCCAACTATCCTCCAATAATATCAGTAGACCATGTCTGTACAACTATCCTCCAATAATATCAGTAGACAATGTCTGTACAACTATCCTCCAATAATATCAGTAGACAATGTCTGTACAACTATCTACAATAACATCAGTAGACAGTGTCTGTACAATTATCACCATTAATACCAGTAGACAATGTGTGTACAACTATCCTCCAATAACATCAGTAGACAATGTCTGTATAACTATCCCCCAATGACATCAGTAGACAACGTCTGTACAACTATCCCCCAATAACACCAGTGAAACTGGCCGCTATTTTCCAAATATTGATCACAGCATATGTGTAGTGTATAGTGACCTTGTTTTTAGCAGACCGCCGGGTGAGTTGACATTCCAACTGGCATAAATTGTGCTCCAATTCTAGCCGACTTTTCCCTATATTCTTCTAACATCAGTAGACAATGTATGTACAACTATCCACAATAACACCAGTAGACAATGTCTGTATAACTATCCAACAATAACATCAGTAGACAATGTCTGTACAACTATCCACAATAACATCAGTAGACCATGTCTGTACAACTATCCTCCAATAATATCAGTAGACAATGTCTATACAACTATCCACCAATAATATCAGTAGACAATGTCTGTACAACTATCTACAATAACATCTGTAGACAATGTCTGTATAACTATCCTCTAATAACACCAGTAGACCATGTCTGTACAACTATCCTCCAATAACACCAGTACACAATGTCTGTACAACTATCCACAATAACATCAGTAGACAATGTCTGTACAACTTTCCACAATAACATCAGTAGACCAGGTCTGTACAACTATCCACAATGTCTGTATAACTATCTACAATAACATCAGTAGACCATGTCTGTACAACTATCCTCCAATAACATCAGTAGACAATGTCTGTACAACTATCTTCCAATAACATCAGTAGACAATGTCTGTACAACTATCTACAATAATATCAGTAGACCATGTCTGTACAACTATCCACAATAACATCAGTAGACAATGTCTGTACAACTATCCACTATAACATCAGTAGACAATGTCTGTACAACTATCCACAATAACATCAGTAGATCATGTCTGTACAACTATCCACAATAACATCAGTAGACAATGTCTGTAAAACTATCCACAATAACATCAGTAGACAATGTCTACAACATTTTACAATAACATCAGCAGACAATGTGTGTACAACTATCCACAATAACATCAGTAGACAATGTCTCTGTAACTATCCACCAATAACATCAGTTGACAATGTCTATAACTATCCACAATAACATCAGTAGACAATGTCTGTACAACTATCCTCCAATAACATCAGCAGACAGTGTCTGTACAACTATCACCATTAATACCAGTAGACAATGTGTGTACAACTATCCTCCAATAACATCAGTAGACAATGTCTGTATAACTATCCCCCAATGACATCAGTAGACAACGTCTGTACAACTATCCCCCAATAACACCAGTAGAAAATGTCTGTACAACTATCCACAATAACATCAGTAGACCATGTCTGTACAACTATCCTCCAATATCATCAGTAGACAATGTCTGTACAACTATCTACAATAACATCAGTAGACAATGTCTGTACAACCATCTACAATAATATCAGTAGACCATGTCTGTACAACTATCCACAATAACATCAGTAGACAAAGTCTGTACAACTATCCACAATAACATCAGTGGATCATGTTTGTACAACTATCCACAATAACATCAGTAGACAATGTCTGTACAACTATCCACAATAACATCAGTAGACAATGTCTACAACTATCTACAATAACATCAGCAGACAATGTGTGTACAACTATCCACAATAACATCAGTAGACAATGTCTGTATAACTATTCACAATAACCTCAGTAGATCATGTCTGTACAACTATCCACAATAACATCAGTAGATCATGTCTGTACAACTATCCACAATAACATCAGTAGACCATGTCTGTACAACTATCTACAATAACATCAGCAGACAATGTGTGTACAACTATCCACAATAACATCAGTAGACAATGTCTGTATAACTATTCACAATAACCTCAGTAGACCATGTCTGTACAACTATCCACAATAACATCAGCAGACAATGTGTGTACAACTATCCACAATAACATCAGTAGACAATGTCTGTATAACTATTCACAATAACCTCAGTAGATCATGTCTGTACAACTATCCACAATAACCTCAGTAGATCATGTCTGTACAACTATCCACAATAACATCAGTAGATCATGTCTGTACAACTATCCACAATAACATCAGTAGATCATGTCTGTACAACTATCCACAATAACATCAGTAGACCATGTCTGTACAACTATCTACAATAACATCAGTAGACAATGTCTGTACAACTATCCACAATAACATCAGTAGACAATGTCTGTACAACTATCCACAATAACATCAGTAGACAATGTGTGTACAACTATCCACAATAACATCAGTAGACAATGTCTGTATAACTATCCACCAATAACATCAGTAGACAATGTCTGTATGTCTATCTACAATAACATCAGTAGACAATGTGTGTACAACTATCCACAATAACATCAGTAGACAATGTCTGTATAACTATCCACCAATAACATCAGTAGACAATGTCTGTATGTCTATCTACAATAACATCAGTAGACAATGTCTGTATAACTATCCACAATAACATCAGTAGACAATGTCTGTACAACTATCTACAATAACATCAGTAGACAATGTCTACAACTATCTACAATAACATCAGTAGATCATGTCTGTACAACTATCCACAATAACATCAGTAGACAATGTATGTACAACTATCCACAATAACATCAGTAGACAATGTCTACAACTATCTACAATAACATCAGTAGACAATGTCTGTACAACTATCCTCCAATAACATCAGTAGAAAATGTCTGTCCAACTATCTACAATAACATCTGTAGACAATGTCTGTACAACTATCTACAATAACATCAGTAGACAATGTCTGTACAACTATCTACAATAACATCAGTAGACAATGTCTGTACAACTATCCACAACTAGAACTGTGAGTGACCTCACTGAGTGATACCCCCCGCTTGCAATACTATGATGTTCAAACTTTGGAATACAGGTATATTAGTAAGTTACCTATGAAAAATGAACGGATATGGAGTTATGTCAAGGAGACAACATCCCATCTCCAAAATAAACTAACCAAGAACATACATCTAGGGGTCGCCACAAGGTCTTCAACAAAGTGGGATTGTTTAAAACCAATACGGTTTCATCAGTATACATGAGGATTACAACATTTCCTAACTTTTTTTCAAGAGGATATAGGTCACATCAAATGTTATTGATTCAAAATTAGCTTACATCACCTTCCAAATTTTTGACAGGAACCATATTCCTTCATGCACATCTGCAGGTAGTGTATTACAACTGTGTATAGTTTCATAAAAATCCAATAAGCTGTTTAGAAGGAGTTGTGCTTACAAGGTACATGCCCTCCTTCTTTTCGTGAAAGTACAAGTTGAATTATCTCCCCTTCCAAATTTTGGAGAGCGACGATATTTCTTCATGCACATCTGCAGGTAGTGTACTACAACTGTGTAAAGTTTCACAAAACTCCAGTAAGTCGTTTAGGAGGAGTTGTGCTTACAAGGTACACGACCCCCCTTTTCGTGAAAGTATAAGTTGAATTATCTCCCCTTCTAAATTTCAAACTTCTCTTACAGGTATATGCTGTATATATAACTGTTGTAGATTTGTTGTCTCTTTACAAGCATGGTTGGTTAGTGGTGTTTAACACCATTTTCAACAATATTTCAGTTATATTGTTGCAGTACAAGCAAATAGAACTAACATAATAAATCAATATAGTTTTAATATTCAACATTATGGTATAAAATCCTACAAGCATTCAACAAAACAGATGCCTACATAACTGATAACACAAATGTAACAAAAAGGGAAAAATAAAATATATATGAAAAACAAACAGTACTCTAGAATATGGGAATTAAATATGCATTTGTACTTAACAGCTTACCCCACCCCATTCCACCTTTAATGGAGAAAGAAGGCGAAGGCCATTGAATTAATTAACTTCATTAGTATGGTAACTTGCCTTTCATTTTCAAAATCATGTTATGACCTGGTATTTAACCTTTAGAGATAGACAAATGTATGTGTAGGTTAATATACCGTATTTATCTAATTCAAATTAGATGTTATTATTTTTTGTGTGATAAACTACTGGTAATGTAGTGGAAACCCAACATACATCTAATTTTAATTAGAATGATTCAATATTGAATAAAAAAATTTTTATATAACATTATACAATATATGCATAGTTAGTATGGTTAAGAAATGAATTATTTACAAAATAACTATGTAACAACTAACATGTACAACCAATATATTTTTTTAACTGACAGTGCTCTTTTCTAAAGCATATGATTTTAGTTTCTTTTAGTAGTTTTCAAGAGTATTTAATATCTTTAATCGATAGTGCTCTTTTCTAAAACTTTTAATTTTGATTTTATGATTTTTTATACTGTCTTGTATATCTATGCCTGCTTATATATATATATATATATATATTTTATTTTTGTTTTGTTTTAACTTTTACTTCATATCAATTGTTGTCTTGTATAATTTTTATGGTTTTATAATGTGAAGCACTTAGAGTAATTGTTATATAATGCGCTATATAAATATTGTATAATAATATATTCCACCTAACACTGACATTCATCTAATACACATTTAGTAATACATGTTATCTTTATAAATCTAACTATTGGAGAGATCAATTAATCATGTTGATGTTTCTTTTAGGTAGACATAAATATAAGAAAACAGTTTGATGCTGAGAGCTAAAAAAAACAATCTTGTAAAATTAGTAAAAACAAAATTCTAAAAAAAATCAGAAATTTAAACTAGGATTGAATTTTTTTTTCAGTTTTAATCTTAAATTCATATTAAGTGATAATTTGACTAAATATCCATTTAAAATCTCAAATAGAGATGCTCTAAAAATAGACAACAAAATTAAAGTTGAATTTACATGAATATCGGCATCTCTATTGAAAATATGCAGCACAGGTGAAATATAAAATGCCCACGAAACTCCCATCCATCTAAAATGTACTAAACATGTTTCACCAGTTGAACTTGATGTATGAAGAAGATACTGGTCTAATGATTATTTTAATTTTAAAAGAATCCCGACCATCCCCCAATAGAAATGGTGACTGTTCATTTTCAAGTTCATTAAATGGTATAAGATCATTGACATGATATATTATATGATCCTCGTTGAACAGACATGTCTTAGTCACGGCCCTAGCAACGTATTCCACACCATTTTGTTGTCCATATATTAATACAGTCACCTTGACAGATCTGCATTCTGGTGTGTTTGATGTGATTGCTAGACGAACTCGTTCATAAATCACCTCATCAATACTATGGTTTCCATAGTGACCAATCATCATACAACCTCTAAATAAAACACCTCTTGGATAAAGATCAATGTGCCAATCCCAGCTTTCTTCATTGTCGACGCTGAGAGAACTTGGTGTGGAAAAAAATGCTCCATATATCTCCCCTGGTTGTATCTCTCTCACGTTTGATATCATCATTTCTGTACACCAAGAGTCACATGTGTAAATTCTTGGACAAGAATTCTCCTTTACTTCTTTGTGCATAGTTGGTTTAGCTAATTCTCCATGACTTCCACAGTCACTGTGAATTGTCTGATTGTCCATTTCAGATGGTTCTTGTGGAAGACAATTTATTCCTGTCAAAATATTTAGACGAGCTATGGCTTGTTTTGTGCTGGTCTGAAGCGAGATCAAATCGTCTCTTGATATCAAAGATTGTCTTATCGTTGAGACAATATTCTTTAACAGACAGATGTTATCTGGTGTAAATGTTTCATTTTTCATTGTAGGGACAATGTTTTTCTCCACCCATTTAAGGACAAACTGAAACAAGGACATCTCATTCATTACAACAATTTCTGAAGATTTCAAAAATCTTAGGAGCATATCGGAAGATACTGTTAAAAATTCATCTGTTTCCAGTATATACTGAAAATTAGAATTGATATAACTTTCACAAGATTTCTCTAAGTTTTTATGATTGCACATCATAGAGTAATTGAGCCAAGATAAAACGCTACTTTCTGACTTTGGTGCAATAAAATGTTTACACATGTAATCAACACAAACAGCTGATAAATCACCTATATTATATTTATCTGCTAAAATCAACACAGGTAAAACATGTGTGTGACTCAGATGTATTTTCCCAGTATACAAATATTGTAAGAAATCCTCAAAGACTAGGTTACATTGTGGTTCTTCCTCTAAATAAATCTTGTCTGTGTAAGCCTCGGGCCATGTCGGACTGGTCAACATTGTTTTAAAAACATCGCTAGATATGCTTAATATCAACTTGTGAGCAAAGAATGTATTTTCTCCTACAAACAGTTGGAGGTCACTAAGAACTGGGTCACAGTATAACTGGTAAAGTTTCTGAATAGTGGATTTGGAATTGTCAACTTGGTGTCCAAAGTTCTCCACATTTAATCTAGATATTTTGAAGGATCCCATTTTCCTTTTTGCTTCTCACATTCTTTGTTTCTGAAAATAGAAAAATTTTAGGTTAATTTTTGACAAATTCAGAGTTTTTTTTTTTTTTTATCTTTTAGTTGAATACAGCCAAGCTGTGCATGCTTTGCTTAGTAAACACATTTACTGAAAAATCTAAAAATTTATTTGTGGAATTTAATAGGCACCAGATTTCATGTTTACTGTGTACATATAAAACAATAGGGGTGAACTTGACAGAACGAGTCATGTAGTTATGGGTTCTTTGGGTACATACATAAAAATTTGTAATCATATAATCACTGGGTGTGGTCGTGATCGTACGAGTTCGTTGTGAGTTTGAATCCCTCTCATGGCAAAGTGTACTACAACCTGCCTTAGAAGGCAATGTGGCCATGATATGATGATCATCTATACTCTACGTCATGTTTCAAAAGTCAATTAATTTGATAAGAAATGGTATTACTGCATTTCATTGCATCCAAGTTTTTTTAACAGGTTGAATTTGGAGCACCTTAAATCTGACAATATTTTCTCGTCTGCACCTCATGTTTTGACAAAAAACGAAATAAGGACATCCTTACAAAGATTTTGCCATTCTCTTGGTTAATTAGTGTTTACTGGAAAAAGTGTTATTTATGGGAGAATCGCTGACTATAGCACAGAGTATAAAGTTCTGAGGTTGACGAGGTAAAGTAATTTTATTCATCAATTTGGGGCCAACAAGTGGCATACTGATACATGATACAGTAGTGTAATGAACAATGTATAAGCACAGTGCCGTCTTAAGGCATGGGAACACTGGGCAGTTGCCCTGGGGCCCCGCAAGCATAGGCCCAAGCTAATCCATGTATGGTGTGTACGGCATGTTTATTAATGCATAAACACTGATTTTGTTAGAAGTACCAATGCAATAAATATATATATATGCATGTTCAATTTTAGCAGCCATTTAGATTTTTATTCCTGCGAGTGGTTGTATAGATTAAGATAGGGGCCCCAGTGCACTGCTTTGCCTGGGGGCCTATAATGTTGTCAAGACGGCCCTGTATAGGCTAACAAAAAAAGAAAACGAATACAAGATACAACATAACATAAAGTGATTTGTGGAAGGTCTGTGGTGGTTTTTTCCAGGGTTTTTCACTTTCTTCAATCAATTCTCTTTTCCGGGGTGACGTCACTTCCTCTAACAACAACGAGTTGGCCATCTTTAGGCGGTGAAAATCAAATTCAAAATGGCAAATGTTTCACCGCCTCAATGACAAGGGAGATAATTCGTTGACCGAAATACCCGGATGCCCAGAAAAGAGAATAAATTTGACTGCCACGAAATAACTGTAATTTTGTATATACAGGTACATGCATAGTGATGTTAAACACCTACACCCCTCCCCAACAAAAAAGTGAACGAATATAGTTCAACACCAAATGAGCAATTTTTCAGCAATATCATGGCGAGAACAAGTTACATTTGGACGAGATGACTCATGATGATGATGATGTCCACTTTGTACTAGACCAACACAGCGAGTTGGATTTTTTAAAAGATGTAGCTCATCAAAACAACAGTCTGCTGGTAGACATGTCGATGCAAGTATGCTAACCATTACACCATCAATGGTAATGTGATTCCCCACCAAAAAGGCTTGCAATCTGGGACATATAATATATTCCGACATTAAGGAGACAGTATGACAAATTCATAGCTCTTGCCATTATCAATCATTACCATTAGTTGGAATGTAGTGTCCTTTCACTGTTACATGGAACTCAAACCATAACTCTTGCAATCTGTATCTTATTTTCAAGGCATGCCTATTTTTAAATATGGTATCGTTGTAAACAACACGTCAACAGCTGACTTCAGCTTGTCAGATTAAAAGTGTTGCCAGATGTACTCTATCTCCCTCGTGACTATCCCCCCACAATCTCATAAATTAGACAAATAACCCCATATAAAATCTAAAACTTGAAAGTGGTGGGATGGTTGCAGCAACGGAGATGTGTCCAGTTCGTAAAATAAAGCTTCAGAAAGACACTGATTACTCCATTGATTAAGTTCGAATTACATCCTGAAATTTCTTGCAAAATGTGAAAAATTACTGTGGATGACTTTTTGTGACAAGTTTGAAAATTTCAATTAGTGATTGGTTATTCTGCATTTGTACAAAAGTCACAAAGTTTAATAATTTTCTTTGATTTATAGCATCGAAAATGTACAATAATACAAGCCACAAATGTTCCGGAAAATACGTCGGCATTTGGTTTAATGTTTAATCACGCACCTTGTTGACCTACATATTTTTCACGCGTTGTTACACACGAAAGAACCATGGAGTTGCAGGGTTTGATGGCAGATAATACACCAAGTAGACATGAAAAAAGTTTGGGTCTCTTGACAACAAAATTTGTTTCCTTATTACAGGAAGCTAAAGATGGTGTGCTGGATCTGAAAGTTGTAAGAAATTGATACCGGCATCCAGTACAGTCATACTCATAGATGTTTTTGTTTGCCATTCGGATTTTGAATTCGAAAAAACCCCACCAAAATGTTCTAAATCGATACCGAAAATAGAATATAACAGAATAAAAGTATGTTACAGAGAGCCTGAAATGAACAAAGACGAGCAAATAGTTAATAATAAATAACAATTTCATGAATCAAATGAGACTGGCACTCCCCCTATCTAAAATAACAGGAGTCTGAAATTACATCCATAGGTTTATGGGTAGCTGCAGAACCGTAGCTCTTATGATCCTTGGCTACTTTTTTGATATTTGTGGACCATATCAGAAAACTGGCCAATGACCATAAGAGCTACAGTTCCGCAGCTAGTTTATGGGGCAAGATCAAGTAATATTTATTTAGAAAGTCGCTATATGTCATAACAATAAAACATAAGGTCTAAGGAGCTTTTAAAACCGACAACATCATACACATATATTGCATGCACACGCAGCAGACATATATGTTACAAGTTATTGCATCCTAAAATCATACACAAAGCATATAAAGCACACATAAACAGTCACTAAAGACAAAGCCAAGGGAATAATAAAATATCAAACATTTAAAACATGCAGATGAGCACTAATAAGCAGCTAGAAAAATTAAAGTTAACACTACTATGCAAAAAGCATTTGATACTATATAAAATACACAAAAAAAAAAGCAAACAACTAGATACAGTCTGTCTCCACCTCGTCACGCTGCTATTTATTTACAAAAACTGCATTCACACCCATTTACTGATTAATCCCTTAAAATGTTCAAGTGACATTTCAGAACTAAGCTCACCAGGAAGTTCATTCCAGATTTTTGTAGCAGTGTAGCGAAGCGAGTGCAGACCATACCTAGTCGTTCTTACCCTAGGGATTTCCACTGTGTTCTTATATCTAAAAGAGTAAAAATTATTTTTGTAATTCACTAAATCATGTAAATACACAGGTGTCAGATTTCTTATTTAATATTTTAAATGTATGTATAGCTAGAAATCTCAACCTTCTGATTTTCAGAGATGGTAATTGTGACCTTTCTAACAATTGGTCATAGTCACTATTCTGGTCATTATATATGAATCTTAATGCTCTTTCTTGAATTCTTCGTATTATTTTCACCACAGAAGTGCCACACTAGTGGGCAATAGTTAAAATTTGATAATATAAATGAATAATATATTGTTAACTTACTAAGTCTGTTCAGATGCAGGCCAATCCTTTTCAAGACATTATGATTAAGCTGTTGAGAAGCCTTTTTGCAAATATTTGAAATGTGAAAATTAAAGTTTAGCATAAAATCAAAGGTTACTCCTAGGAGTTTAACTTCATCATCACATTTGATGATATTACCATCCAAATTAATAGAAATATTTTCATCATGAGTCTTTTTGCCAACAGCAATGGCTTGAAATTTGTCAGGGTTGGCCTGCATCTGATTGTCATTAAACCATGTTATTAAAACTTTACTTTCTTCCTGAAGTACATTTGTTAACCTATTAATATCGTATCTGAATATGATAAAGTATTGTAATTTGCATAATTATATAAGTTGCTTTTAGAGATGAAACAGAAAATGTCGTTAATAAAATTTTTAAAAAGAACAGGCCCCAGTATTGACCCTTGGGGTACACCTTTGTATATTTCTGAAAATGAACTACATACTGAACCAATTTTAGCACACTGTTTTCTGTTTCTTAAATAACTACATGTATCCAAAAGTTTTAACGCATTGTCTGATACACCATAGCTTTTGCCATCACTTGGCGTCCGTCGTCTGTCGTCCGTTAACTTTTCACATTTTAATCTTCTCCTCTGAAACCTCTCAGCCAAATGAAGTGAAACTTGGTAGGAAGCATCTATGGAGGGTCCTCTAAAGATTGCTCATTTTGTCCCGATCCATTAACAAACATGGCCACCATAGGCAATTCTTGTTTCTGATTGGCCAATTTTAAAAAATCTTCACCTCTGAAACCGCCTGGCCAAATGAGTTGAAACTTGGTAGGAAGCATCTATGGCATGTCCTCTATAAAGATTGCTCATTTCGTCCCGATCCATCAACAAACATGGCCACCACAGGTAATTCTTGTTTCTGATTGGTTGATTTCTAAAAAATCTTCTCCTCTGAAACCGTTTGGTCAAATGAATTGAAACTTGGTAGGAAGCATCCTTGGAAGGTTCAAAATAAATAGTGCTCATTTAGTTCCGATCCGTTTACAAACATGGCTGACACAGGCAATTCTTGTTTCTGATTGGTTGATTTCTAAAAAATTGTCTCCTCTGAAACCGCTTGGCCAAATGAACCGAAACTTAATAGGAAGCATCCTTGGAAGGTCATCTATAAAGATTGCTCATTTAATTCTGATTCGTTAACAAACATGGCCACCATAGGCAATTCTTGTTTCTGATTGGCTGATTTAAAAAAATCTTCTTCTCTGAAACCACTTGGCCAAATGAACCGAAACTGGATAGGAAGCATCTATGGCAGGTCCTCTATAAAGATTGGTAATTTCGTCCCGATCCGTTATCAAACATGGCCGCCACAGACAATTCTTGTTTCTGATTGGTTGATTTCTAAAAAATCTTGTCCTCTGTAACCGCTTGGCCAAATGAATCAAAATTTTGTAGGAAGCATCCTTGGAAAGTCCTTTATAAAGATTGTTAATTTAGTTCCGATCCGGTAACAAACATGGCCACCAAAGGCAATTCTTGTTTCTGATTGGTTGATTTCTAAAAAAATCTTCTTCTCTGAAACCGCTTTGCAAAATGAATCGAAACTTGGTAGGAAGCATCCTTGGAAGGTCATCTATAAAGATTGCTCATTTAGTTCCGATCCGTTAATAAACATGGCTGCCACAGGCCATTCTTGTTTCTGATTGGTCGATTTCTAAATATCTTCTTCTTTGTAACTGTTTAGCCAAATGACCAAAACTTGGTGGGAAGCACCTATGGGAGGTTCTGTATTAAGTTTCCTCAAAGTTGAATGAAAGGTGAGCAACACAGGCTCAGCCCACTGAGCCTATAGTTTATTTTTAGTAATGATAAATTATGAGGCAAACAATTGAATGCCTTAGACAAATCCATGATGATTGCTGCTACAAATTTATTTTAATCTAGACATTTACGCCAAACTTTCAAAATTGTTATCATTGTATCTTGGCAACTATAATTTTCTCTGAAAGCTGATAGAAAAATATTAAAATAGTTATAAAAAAATTCTACAATTTGGATACATTTTGTATATACAGCTCTTTCAAACAAATTTGATACAGCACAGTCTTCGAATTAGGCGGTAGTCCGAAGCCCGTGGCGTGTAAAATTGTACACGGGCGTATAAAATGAGTAGTTCCACAAGTCCGACGGGCCTGTGAAAAAAAAGTCATATACATGTAGTTTCAAAAGTTGATTTCATAAGATATTGTGTGTAGATATTTAGTTTATTGTTCTCCGTTTTCAGTTGCTGCCGAGTCAATGCAAAAAATGGGTAGGCAAACAAGTCCTTGTAAGAATTTCCGATATTCGAAATAGATTTAGGTGTGTCTGTTTTTTGCAATTTGATTGGTTGATATTTTTACCATCATGTACATGTAGGTTTTAAAAAAGGACGAGAAGCAGGGCGAAGTAGTTGCCTTGTGAAGGTTGACTTCGATTTCTCGTTGGTCAAAAGCGAAGTTCAAGTAGCCTTGTAATTTTGAAGAGTCACCCTATGTTGCCCGCGTATTTTTGCCACGTGCCACTATGAAAATATCGACATCGTGTTTATTGAATTCTATGGTATTCATTAAGTATTTTGAAAGTGACTTTCTTGAAAAGTAATCCATTTCGGTTTAAAGAAACTTTAATTTCGTTCAATATCACACAAAAATGGCACCACGAGAAGGGGGGCGCAATCAGACACTGTGCTACAGGAAATGTTGATCGAAGCTACTTTTAACCAAACAAACTTTTGATTAATTTTTTTCTCAATCCTGTGACATAAGGTCTGAGTTCTCATATATAATATGTTCATATTTGAGAAGGTTGGTCATTCAAAATTCGTTGAAATGCACGGAGACACTTCAGATTTTTGTTGATCCGCTTCCAAATCCGATCGGTATTTTTTATTAATTGCGATCTATTTATAGAACTGTTGCTGACAGACCTCTGTCTTCGTTAATACCTCTGAAGTTAAAAAATAGACTTTGAACTACAGTAGTTTTGTTCCATTGTTGCACTCTGATTTGAGGTCTGACAAATAATAATTACAATCTTTACTTGGTTCAGTTTATGACTGTCAGTGTCAATATACGTTCGTGCTATATTTGCATTCCCTAGCTATCTATATATAGTTGGACCGTTGAGCAAATTGGCATATACATATTTCTTCTGCTGAAGGCTACACAAATATGACTTTTTGCATTTTGTGTGGTATTAATTCAAAGCATAGTGATATTTAAAAAAAAGGGGGGGGTACATATTAAAAATTACCACCAAATTATATGTCACACGCAATGATGACACCACAAGTTTTTGTTATAAGAGTCTTATAACAATATTGGTTATGATGATGATGATGATATGGAATATACTAAGGATGCTATTGACAATATGATTTTAGAATTTTCAGGAGATTAATATAAACATGAATCCAAAATAAAGTGTCTTTTTTTTTACCCACATTCTGGTCTTACCTAATGCATAATTGACATGTCCACATAATATTTGGTACATCATCATCTTTTGAGTTTTGGTGGATCAAATTAATGGTCATTAATGTTGTTTTCAAATTCGAGTCTGTAGAATTGATGGTGGGCCTGTAAATATTTGAACTTACAGGCCCGGTGGGCTTGTAAGGTAAAAAGTTAAGCGTGAAGACTGCAGCAGGTAGAATGCTAACTGGCCTGTAAATTACCTTTACATACATGTAGAGTACTATTCTTTTTATGTACTGGCACCACTTGTGCAATTTTCAACTTAGCAGGAAAAACAGATGTGTCCAAAGACTTATTAATCAACTCAGTGATTGGTTTTACAACTGCTGGTTTAGCTAATTTTAGTATTTTGGGGGAAATTTCATCATAACCAATAGCTTTTTTAACGCTTAGTTTACAAATTTGTTTATCTACAAAATCTTCATTAATATGTTTAAAAACAAATTCATCCTTTTCATTGCCAGTTCTAATTTTATTAATTTCTATAATACTAGGTTCATCCACTGGTACAGAGTCTTTACCAATATCTTTGGCAACATTTATGAAAAAGTTATTAAATACATCACATATATCTGACTGACTTGTAAGCAGATTATCATTCTCATTTAATATAATATCAGATTGAAAATTGCAACCTTTGTTGGTGAGGAAAGGTTTAATTGTCGGCCAGAAATCAACGGTCCATTATTGACTCGATCTTATCCCATTACCCTATGGATGTAACTTCAGACTCCTGTGGTATATTGTTCTGGTATTGGATATTACAGAGGATGTTGACAATCATCACACAAAATGCCCCAAATCCCCATATATACTGTTATATAGCAAGTAGTGTAACAACAAAATTTATCCTAGCTCACTTCAAAGTCTTGTACATGTACATTGTATCTCATAAATGCTAAACATAAATGTCAAAAAATGCATGCAATTACTTATAAACCATTATATTACATGTATAAGAAAAATAAAGTTTCCTTACAAACACATGACTATTATATATTTTTAAGCATTTAACATGTTTAAAACACAATATCTGGCAGATGCAGTTTAGGTAGTCTAATAAAAAAAACAATTTGTTCTTCTTAAACAGATGATATTGTCCTACACAATGAATCAGATTAATGTGATTACTTGCTTCATCAACCATCTTTGAAACATCTTTTTGAGTATAAATTTAGCATGTACATCAGTAGTTATTGATGTCAGACATATAAATCTTCTCCAAAAACCAAATCTCTTTACACTGCCAACATGTATAATAGTAACAATCAGATTACTGCTTTCAACCTTGAATTGTTACAAACTTCTACATTTTGTACATTCAAAATTGACTTGACAACTTATTCTACACAATAAAACTGGTGCAGGAGAAAGCCGTTACCATAGCATGCTGCACCCAACGCAGCCCTTTTATTAATTACTAGTATATAGCTATAGTAAAGTTCATCATGAAAATCATTGTAATTTGTTTTGTAGGCTGCTGATCAGTTAGCTGTTAGACAGAAAAGAAGAATATATGATATAACAAATGTATTGGAGGGGATTGGTCTGATCGAAAAGAAGTCTAAAAATAGTATACAGTGGAAGTAAGCTACAGTACAGAAAGGGACATACCGTGATTGATCACTCTGAGAGACATAATTTTTAATCCTTTAGACATATCATCACGGACATAAACCCACTGTGATAGACCTAAAAAAGACCATAAAACAAGGTGGTGGGGATTAGATTTTATGGCTCTCAGTCACCTGTGCGCCGATTGATATTTTACCGCCAATTAAGAGATTAGCGTTACCTGTTCTACCTGTTGACCTTTAATATCGTAAGCCGTAATTATTTCTACTAAAGGATGTATTTTTGACAATTAATTTTGTATCCTCTTGCTGTTAATATTTGACTGTTTGTTGCTTTTCATTGCCAAAGAATGTCTGTCTTGTTATCCTTTTCGTTTGTTTTAGTAAGTTCTACTTTATGACCTCGAGTTCTATATTAATAATTTTGTTGAAACCGCAACTGAACTTTATCTTGTTTAATTTTAATTTCTCATTTTTTTTCTTCTGTTGGGTCGAATTCAGTATGTATTGAATTATTCGTAAATACGGGCTACTTCATAAATGTATTTTTTGTTTATAAGTTAAACCGCAGGCGCAGGGTTTTGAAGCACAGACTTTGCAAGTGCGGGTTTTGTAGTGTTTAGTTGGTAAAGAGCAGACTTAAAATTGATTATTGGTTTATTTTGTGTTTTGGACTTGTACCTCTCGTATTGAAAAAAATTAACAATTCAAGTAAACTGTTTTACACACTTGGCTTGTTACGTAATTCCGTTATAGATGAAAATAATTTTCTTTAAAATTGCAAACAAAAACCTATAACAATCCAAATTTACGTAGCCTAATGGCTACAAAATGAACAAAAAGCGGAAAGCGAAGAGCATGCTTTTAATTTGTTCAATAAACTTTGGGTTTTTTTTGGCTGTATTTTGTCACAAATCTATTGGGTTGAAAGCCATTTAAGAATTTGAATAAATAAATAAACTGGTGACATTTGATTTTGGTCAGATACTGTGTAATGTCAAACATTTTTAGGGGTAAAATCACGATAAAGGTTAATTCCTTATTTCCTTTTACGTTTCTAAACTTTCTGCACATTTGCCGCTAATTTCCAAAATATATCTGTAAATTTAGTGACTTTTGGACATGTAGTACTTCTTTGAACGATCTGTTTATAAATATTTGTTTCGTTAATTTTTAATCAAATTCTTCAATGACCGTATAAAAATTATTTAGTACGTATTTCTACAACGAAAAGGGTTTTAACTGGGTTTTCTATGAAGATTAAAATAAAAAAAAATACTTTTTTTTGAACGTATAAAAAATATTATTGAACTAAAATGTAATATTGAACTGGAAATACACTTTAAAACGTAACATATCGCGCATGTGTTTATGAAACTTCATTTGTGCACAAGCCAGGTCACGTGTACGCGTGTCAATAAAATAATAGGTGTAGATACGCAATACACAGCCAAGGTTAAAAATCTTTGAAACAAATTTGCACAACCCATGATTTCACTGAATTGAAGTTGAATAATCATTTATTATTTACATTTTATTCATCAATGGAATGAACTCTCCGTTCTCGTGCTATTTTCTCGATCTCAGGATTTCATTCCCGGGATTACGTTCAAGGATGTTTTACATTTTGAGGAAAGAAATAAAAATGTTTTTTTTTAATTCTGAGGGGAATCTGAGACAGTACCTGAAAAAAAAATAGGCGATATAAAAACGTAATTTCACCTGTACATCTTATCCGACTAGTTTACCTGTAAAATGCCACATTTGATTACAAGATTAACACCTGGTGTTTTATTGCCCCCTGATCATCGACATGAATTAAAAATTTTAATTCCCATCACTCTCCTAGACATGACCACTATCACGGTATGTCCCTTTCTGTACTGTATCATTTAGAGATATTATACTGATATTTATTTGTTTGACATATTTTACATTGGGACTTTTAGTTTTGTTAATTATTGATCAGGGTTGGCAAAAAAGCGGGAAATACTCATATTTCCCAGGACGGTGGGAAATAAGATTGATTCTTAATTTGCAAATATAATGGTACATGAACCTGTACACATTGTGCACTTGTTTACTGCGCATAGTGTAAATTTCTTTGAGTTCCAGATTATTGTGATATATCTCCTTATAAATAAGCAAATTGAACATTTATTTGGAGTATAATATAGACTTGAGTTAATCTGTTTGTAAAATCTTCATAATTTACCCAAGATAAATTCTAAAACACTAAGTGATCACTGTTATCATTTGGATTTAAGTTTCCCTGAACTGTTAGCCTTAGGATAAATTTTAAAACACTGAGTGATCACTGTTATATGCCATAACTGTTAGCCTTAGGTCATTCATGAATACTTTTCTTCCTTGCATTAAGTCATTCTAAAGTTGCACAGTAATATAAAGGTGCTAAAAATGAAACCAAAACATCCAAAATGGAATGTTTATAAAGTAACGGAGGAAAATTCAAAGAAAATAACAAAATGTAGAGAATGTGGGAGAGTTGTCAGTGCTATAATATTGATGACCATCACTATAATCATTTAGAGATACAATTATAGTAGTTTCATTAAAGGATGATTGATCAACTGATATTATTTTTCACATTTTTAAAATTTTCAAATAATGAAAACAACTTGGTGTGTTAGTCAGGTACAATATGAAGGAAACCATGGATTTGAGTGAGTGACTGTTGTTTAATGTCAAGTGAGCTAATTTTCAGCTATATCAGATCAAGTTACATTTGGATGAGATTATGATAATGTCCACTTTGTACTAAGCCAATGTGCTTAGATGGATTTTTAAAGTGCAAGCTCACTGACACAACGGTCTGTGGGTAGTCATGTTGCTCCACTGACACATTATCCTGATTCAGAACCAACCAGTCTTTGCTCTTTCTCCTTAATTAATACAGCTCGCTTAGCACAGAAGCAGCAAACATCAATTTTATAGTCTTTGGTTTGGCTAAACTTACAAACAGTTTGACACTGATGTCAAATGTAGATGTAATTCAAACTACTGGAACCATACAATGACAGCAATGGCTGATGTCAAAATACCAAAAATGGCTACCACTGCAGGAATAATTAACACAATATTCATTATGTCCAGTAGTAGTTGCCATATATTAGGTAACCTATGGGAAAGACATTCTGAAAATGAGTGAATCCAAATTGTACGGAAATTGTACCCGGTACATAATACTACATAATTTATGTGATAATTACTATAAATTATACCTTGTATGTAAGTAATAAAGGGTGAGGTGAACTGGTTACAATTAACTGTCTTTTTCTCATTAACGATTATCAATATATTTTTTGTACTTAATCATGTACAGCACGCACAGCGCGATTTAGCAAGAAATCACTCGGGTCCGACGTCGGTGAAATCAAGAAAATGTCTGAGAAATTAAAAAAAAAGTTGGTGTTTACACCGCGAAATGTCCGAGAAAAATCGAACACGGTGATTTACTATAAAACGCAGACAAAACACCGACATTGACGATTAGACGCCGCGAAATAAAGGAATGGGATATTAACCTTTATTTGTACATTTGTATGTTCTTGAGACTGTCATTTTTGATAATATGAATGATTCATAGCAAATACTTATTTTCTTTTTCAGGTGTGCAAGCTATGTGATCATTTTTCGTTCTTTAATTCTGATATTTGCTTTTGTTTTAATCTATTATGTTAAAACAATGCTGGTACAAACGTTTAGTATTATGTGATCATTACCATTTATAAGCTTGTGTTGTATTATTTTGTTAATTAAAATAAACTTGATCTTTTGAATGCAAGCTTGGTATCCCGAGTTAATTTGCTTTCGGGTGTTCAATTAATGTCGACTTGGCACGTGACTTAAGTTTACCTGTTACAAAAGTTTCTAGATCCCCAAAAGCACGCTTTGATCGATAGCATGTGGAAAGCTTTCTAGATTCTCATTTACGTGAAAAATATGTGTACAAATCAGAAATGGATCTTTTATTAAAGGTAAAACGACACGTGGCTTGCAAGGGGATTAACGACATACAAATACGAAAAAGCACATTTGCTTTAGATAAAAAATTACATCGATTTTTTTTTCTTTTCAATCATTCTTGGTGTGTTTTTAAATCAATCCCTCAGCCTCAGGTAACTGTGTATTTGACCTTTTTGTGACCGAGTTCAATGTGTGCACTAGATAAAAATAGACAGATCCGTACATTGATAAAACACAGGTGATTATCAACTCGTGAGAGAAAAAAAAATAACACCGATATAAACCAATCGAAATGTTGGGATTGGACAAGGATTTATATAGTAGGACTACTATATAAATCCTTGGATTAGATAATATACACAAAACAAGATGCGTGCTCAGCCTCATATATCCTATAAATAAAATGTATGCCATGCTGGCATCCCTGAAAAAAAACCGGTATCAAATTGAAATATAAAGTACGAAACAGTAAAAAAACAAAACTAAGCAACAAAAAACAAAAGAACACATGAAGTGCAGTTACATGTACGTGTATACACGTATGATTTTCGCCACTGTGTTGTCACCGACAATTAAAATATTTCACCGACATTTAGGTCCTAATTTGTAAATTTTTGTGGTGAAAGTTTCACCGACATTTTACAGTGATTTTATGACATTTCACCGCGAAAAAACACCGACCAAGGTGATTTCTTGCTAAAACGCGCTGTGCGTGCTGTAGCTCTTCATCTGTGGAGTCATTTCAGCCAGGTATTGTCAATCATCTCATTTTCAATGTCCATCCAGTGACTGACAACATATATCATAATGTTTAGTTGTACTGTGTATTTTTACAGTAGAACTTATTGGGTCTATACTAATAACTATGTATATTTACTTACAGAGGAGCTTGTCCTGGGTATGCAACAGATACGTCAGCAGTATCATGTGAAGGGTAAGTCTAGTTAACTGGTAATACACAGATATATCAGACATATGTTTTATATGATCCATGTCTTTGTTTACATGTATTCCAAAGCCGGATCAATTTGTACCTGAACCATGTAAACATAATATCAGTTGATCAGCTATTGATGACAAATGTAAATGTTAACACAATTATTTTTAATCGCAGGATATCCATGTAGTCAATAATTTAATGAAATGAAAGGATTGGGTTATGGGTATCTAACCTCACTTTAATACAATATTTCACTTATTTAATGACAGTCAGTTTTATTGATGGAGGTAATTGAACTGAAGTAAAGTAGAAAATGACATGTACAGACCATATTACAGCAGAAAATCATGAGTGATCTGTCTCAAGTCACTAAGAAGTTAACGATTTAAGATGTTATGTCTGAAAAATAAATAATTTGCAAACTCTAAAGGCTCCAAAAAATTGAATCTTGCACATATAGAAAAGAGTCAAGAAGAAGGGTTTTCACTTCCTCTATTAGAATAATAAATAATGAAAAAATTGCTAAAAATTTCTTATTGAAAATATGTAGCAAATCTACAGATTTGGTCAAATTCAATATATTATATATTTAGTAGTGATTAGGTACTATTTATACAATAATATTGTGTTGTCCATGTTATATGCCGAAATATGTCCCAAGGTTAGAAGGCATAATGCACGACCCGAAGGAAATGTGTCCCAAGGTTAGAAGGCATAATGCACGACCTGAAGGAAATATGTCCCAAGGTTAGAAGGCATTATGCCTTCTAGCCTTGGGACATATTTCAGCATATAACATGGATGACACAATATTATTGTTATTATTACTCTGAATGTCTTTGGTGATTTAAAAAAATGAAATTTGTCTAAAATGTATTGATAGTATAAAGATTGGCAAATAATATTCATTTAAATTCAAGAAATATTTAATTTCAACAATAATAATGAACTGTCAAATGACCCTGCCTATTTAAATGACGTGACATTGTTCTAAGCTCCGCCCATCAGCATAGTAATGACTCCAACAATAGTACTATGCGAGTGCATAGTAAATAGTACTCGCATAGTACAATGACGCTATTTATTCTTTGTAAAATTATGTTTCGATAATATCATGTCAATTATAATGAAAGTTTCTTACATGAAGAGTAATAATTCACTATCTTTCAGTCAGAGAGACGTGAGTGTAGAAATATTGTAACCAACAGTTTACAGTGTAACAATCTATGTTACAGAGGTACTATATTTACAGTCATTCTGGTGGTACAGAGGTATCAGAGAGACGTGAGTGTAGAAATGTTGTAATCAACAGTTTACAGTTTAACAATCTATATTTTATGTTATAAGGATTCTATATTTACAGTCAGTCTGGAGGTACAGAGGTATCAGAGAGGCTGATGACACTCAAAGATGAGATCAGTGAGTTAGACAGACAAGAGAGGGAATTAGATCAACATAAACTATGGGTTCAGCAGAGTATCAAAAATGTCACAGATGAAGTCACCAATACAAGGTATACTGTTTACAGAACTGTATGTTGTAATAAAGTAATACAGTGTAAATCCTGTGGAGAATAACATCTGTATATACAAACTTAAATGATTTAATTAATTATTTCTTGATATTATAATTGAACCTTATATTATTTGTGTCAACGTTGAAAAGTCAGATAATGTTACCATGAATTGTAGAATATTTAAGTTAAGTCACATCAAGTAATATTTATTTAGTTGGTAAAATAGTTTTAACAAGTAAAACATAAGTTCTATAGAGATTTTAAAATTGACATACATCATATTACAAATATGGAACATAGATAAATCACATAGTGCATATGCTAATTTAAGCATGTTCTCCTGTGTCGTTCGGGTTATGGTTTTTAACGTCACTTTCAACAATATTTCAGTTTTACTGGTGGAGGAAACCCGAGTACCCAGAGAAAACCTCAGACCTGTCGCAAGTGACTGACAAACTTTATCACATAATGTTGTATCGAGTACACCTCATCTGAGTGGGATTCGAACTCACAAGGTTAGTAGTGATAGGCACTGATTGCATAGGTAGTTGTAAATCTAACTACGATATGATCATGACCACGACGGCCCCTGTTCTCCTGTGTGATGAGTGAACATTGTTAATCAACCTACCCATTGTCACAAATAAATCATACTTTTACTTCTTGTTATCCAAGAAAAAGTTCGTTAATATTAATTCTTTTTATAAACAATTGTGAAGCTTACATGTCTACCATTGTATACTTAATATTGTGTATAACATTAAAAGTTTGATTAATATAGTAATAATTATTAAATGATTTTCAGAATGGCCTATGTTACACATGAAGACATATGTCACTGTTTTAAAGGTGATACATTACTAGCTATACAGGCACCTTCAGGTACACAGTTAGAAGTTCCCATTCCAGAATTAGTAAGTAACCATTTATTGTAGATTATTATGATGAACTTTTTATTATCTAATATTTGTAAACGTATCAGTCATGTAATGGTTAGAATACTCGCCCTAAATGCAGTAGTTCGTGAACCCTAGTCGGGTCAAACTAAGGACTAGCAAATTTGTATTTTCTGCTTCTCCGCTAAGCAGGCAGCAAGACTGATTTGTGCATAATCAGGATAATGTGTACGAGTGGAACGATATGTTTACCAGCAGACTGTTGTTTCAGTGAGCTAGTACTATAAAGATCTAACTCTGAGTGTTTGTCTAGTAGCAAACATTATCAGCATCTCATCAAAATGTAACTTGTTCTCACCGTGATATAGCTGACAAATTTGGCGTTAAAGAAAAATCGCTCACTCACTTACACCACGTCAACAATTATTCAGCTATTTTATAGCAAAAACGTTGATTACAATCCATTGGTAAACATATCACTACACTCTGATACATATACTGACTGAGTCATGCAATTTTTGCTCTTTCGCCTTAATGCAGAATGCTAAAGAAGAGAACAAATAAATACCAATTTTAGTCTTTGGATTGACCCGATCTGGGATTGAACCCGTGACCTACCATACTGGCAATCATAGTGACTATTACACAACTGTGGCTATCCTATATATTCTTATATTGTTACTACTGGTATATTGAATTTTTCCAGCGAAGAGAGTTAGATTATTAAATTTTAAAGTCTGACCTTTAATGAATGGATGATAATGGTAGAAAGGTGAAGGATAATATTAAATGACATAAAACACTATTTCTTTTCTCAGATACATCATTGTGTATGAACTCACTTTTTTCTACGAGGTCATAAAAGTTAATAATTCACACAATACTGAAGAATTCTTATGTCGCAATTAAATTTTCGACCAATGATCAAAAGCTTTAATTTATTTCTTGTTATGATATGGTTGTGAATGGTATAAATTACACTTGATTCAGAGTTTTAAAAAAACCTGAAGGTATATATTTTGTAGATCTGTAAATTGCCTTGTTGATAAATATATGCTTTTTTTATTACTAATAAACATCCCTTGCTACAGATACATGTTAATTGTGTATTGATTGGTTTGGCTTGGTTTAATGCTACTTTCAACAATATTTCAGTTATATCGTGGCGGTCAGTTTTATTGATGGAGGAAACCGGGAATCCCCAGAGAAAACCACCGACCTGTCTCAAGTTGTGTATTGATGAATTCTTTGATATAAAATATGTGTTTACTAAGTGAATATTTTTTTTCAGGGATTAAATTATAAAAAGAATTATCAAATACACCTTAAAAGTACATCAGGGTCAATAAATGTGTTGTTGGTGAATAAAGACACGGAGGAAACCAGTCCTGTAGTTGTGCAGGTACCCCCACCTCAAGATGACCCACAGAATCAAAATATTGACCCTGATCCTAAAAATACAGGAAAACAAGGAAAGGTAGGTATTAGTCATTAGGCAACACCCACAAAATTAAATATTGGCCCTGGTCCTATAAATACAAGGAGTCCAGGAAAAGTAAAGTACCTGTTATTAGTATGACCCACTAATATCAGTATTGGTCCTGGTCCTATAAATTTAGAAGGTCCAGGGAGGGTAAGGTACCTGATGTGTGTAGGATCAGTGAAATGAAATATTGATCATATAAATTTAGTAGGTCTAGGAAATGTACTGTTGTAAGTATAAACATCAAAATTAAACATTGATGCTGGTCCAGGTACAGGAAAGTTAGGATACCTGATATTAGTCTGAACTGCAATCTAATTAAAAGTAGATCTCCACACTTGCTCCCACTTTTTCTTTGTCACTTCATTTGAGATCTAGCAACATCTTATTAGAGTTCAAGTCGGAGGTTAAAATCGCTCATCCAATCAAAATTGCACTCCCCAAATTTTCTTTATGAAGTAAAATTTACTCTAAACATATTTTATTGTCAAGCCTTTATACAGTTGGTGTGAAAATCTACCAAATTCCTGCAAAGGGGAATAATTCACAAAATAGACAAAATTGTAATTCCCACAGGTTAATTAAATGATCAACAAAAATGGAATTGTGTGGGATTTTCATCAATTTTTAATTCCTTCATGTAGAACTAAGGTAGAATTTTACTGCTCACTTATTCTATTTATGTGACTTGTTTGTTTCTTTTATTAACTGAATGTCTGTAAAGAAACGATCACAGATTGGATATAAAGAAACCCTTAAAAACATTACTAATGATAAGACTGTAACTGATTCCAGAATTTGACCTCAGATTTGAACTTTAATGCAATATATGTCAATAAACGAAATATATAAGAAAACACTCAGCAGAATTCAGATTGAATTATATAGCTCAAGATTTTGTACTTTTTTTTTCAGAATCCTCGATCACCAATGAAGTCTCCTTTACGACAATCTCAGCAGGATTCAGATTTATCTAGAATGGCTACTAGATCATCTCCACGTAAAACACAGCCTTCAACATCTGCATCAAATCTATGTAAGATTTACATGTCACAACTTGGTGCTGTCAGATGTCACTTTGTGTTAAGTTGGATCAAGAAATTTTGTCATTTGTGTGTAACTCACGCGAGCCAAAGGGTCATATTTACTATTGCCATCTAACACATACTGTTTGCCTCTGTCATCTCGCAACCACATCGGTGATATAATGGTTTAAGTGCTAGCCTCGAGTGTGGTAGATCGTTTGGTTCAAGTCTCAATCGGATCAAACCAAAGACTATAAAATTGGTATATTTTGCCTCTCCGCTAAGCTTGTAGCATTAAGGAGAAAGATCAAAGACTGTTTGGCTCTGAATCAGGATAATGTGTCCAAGTTTGGCGACATACCTATCTGTGGACTGTTGTGTCAGTGAGCTAGCACTATAAAAATCCATCTAAGTGTATTGGTCTAGTAGTAAGTACAAAGTGTACCTCGTCATCTCATTGAAAATTGATTTGTTCTCACCACGATATAGCTGAAAAATTGCTGAGTTGGCATTTAACAACAATCACTCACTCTGTCATCTATGAAATCTCCTCTGAAACTACTAAGCTAATTTTAACCAAACTTGGCCAAAAGAGTCCTTGGTTGGTCCTCTTACAACTGTGTCCAACAGGACTGCCAACCTTCAAATATGGCTGTCATTGCTAAAAATAGAAATACCTATTTCCAACATATCAAACATGGCTAAAATGGTCTGGGTTTTAAGAAGTGTGTCCTATAGGTCAATACACTTTCAAATATGGCCACCATTATGATTTTGTACATTCAACATGACTACCAGATAGAGCCAATAATGTGATTTGATTGGCTAAGCCTTAAAATTCAAAAACTGTTCTGTTGCTTTAAATTGAAACTTGATTAATCCTAACCTGCTAATCTGTACATATATGATCATTAGATGGTTCAGTATAAACTTGATTAATCCTAAACTACAAAACTGTACATATATGATTATTAGATGGTTCAGTACAAAGTTGCTATTTTCCACTTGGATCTGAAATTCAAGATGGCAGCCATCGTAGGAAAAGTTTGACTCTTACAAAATGGACAATCTTCATTTTTTTCTTTGGAGATTTTTTCCTGAAATTCTTCTAGTTGGAGTGGGGGCAGATTATACACCACTTTGGATGATAGATGATCAAATATGGCTGTCAAATGAAAAAGAGAAGGTTATTTTTGGAAATGAAAATAACAAAACAATAGTTCACATGCCATGCCAGAAACTAACTTTATATACTGACAATCAGTTCTAATTGTATTGCAAAATAAATATGAGATATAATGCAGCTTGTTTATTTATATTTGTAGTTTCATCTAATTTATTGGACCCTAATGACCTGTTTGACCCATCAAAGTCTGACTTGGGTAAGTTATTAATTAAAGTAATGTAGAAGATAACAAAGTCTGACTTGGGTAAGTTATTAATTAAAGTAATGCAGAAGATAACAAAGTCTGACTTGGGTAAGTTATTAATTAAAGTAATGCAGAAGATAACAAAGTCTGACTTGGGTAAGTTATTAATTAAAGTAATGTAGAAGATAACAAAGTCTGACTTGGGTAAGTTATTAATTAAAGTAATGTAGAAGATAACAAAGTCTGACTTGGGTAAGTTATTAATTAAAGTAATGTAGAAGATAACAAAGTCTGACTTGGGTAAGTTATTAATTAAAGTAATGTAGAAGATAACAAAGTCTGACTTGGGTAAGTTATTAATTAAAGTAATGTAGAAGATAACAAAGTCTGACTTGGGTAAGTTATTAATTAAAGTAATGTAGAAGATAACAAAGTCTGACTTGGGTAAGTTATTAATTAAAGTAATGTAGAAGATAACAAAGAAAGATATGAGTAACGAGTAGAAAACATTTTGTTGGTGGAGGAAGAACACAATGGCCTTCTGAAAACATGTTGTTGGTGGAGGAAGAACACATGGCCTTCTGAAAACATGTTGTTGGTGAAGGAAGAACACATGGCCTTCTGAAAACATGTTGTTGGTGAAGGAAGAACACATGGCCTTCTGAAAACATGTTGGTGGAGGAAGAACACATGGCCTTCTGAAAACATGTTGTTGGTGAAGGAAGAACACATGGCCTTCTGAAAACATGTTGTTGGTGGAGGAAGAACACATGGCCTTCTGAAAACATTTTGTTGGTGGAGGAAGAACACATGGCCTTCCGAAAACATTTTGAATTGAGTTACACAAAAAATCATTTTAAATTACTTATAGTTTGAAACGTTCTGTTTAAGAACTTGTGTTTTTCTGCTATCTTATATGATCATTGGTAATGCAGACATGTTATTTTTTATTGTCCAAAAATTATATGTACTTGCGTTATAAAATAAACATGAACAAATATTCTTGTTAATATGATTACACATTTGATATATTTAGTGTTTGGAAATGTCCAAACAAAGATGAAAACATCTTAAGAAGCTTTGAGCAACCTAATGGAATCAAAATTCTGGTATATTCATTAAATTATCTCTCTAGCACATTCCCTAGTAATACCTAGCATTTTATATCACAAATATATATCTTATGATTTCAGATGGAATGGATGGAGATTTAATTGAAGAATTAATGTCATCTGAAGGTATATATCTTGATTATCTCCCTTCTTCTAGTTTCAATGTTGAGTTTCTTGTCTTACTGTATATACATGTAAATTGATATGAATCTATGACACATGAGTGTGATTGATTTTGTGTTCTAACTCCTGTCGGGTAAAACCAAAGACTACTAAATTAGTATTTGTTGATTCTCCACTAATCATGCAGCACTAAGGAGAAAGAGCAAAAACTGGTTGAATCAGAATCTGGATAATGTGTTTGAGTCGAGCAACATGTCTACCAGCGAGCCAGCACTAAAAACCAAACTAAACATGTCTGTCTAGTACAAAGTGGACAGTATTATCATCTCATTGAAATGTAACTCGTTCTTGTCGTGATATACCGTAAATTGGGTTATTTTGGATGTAGCCTTATTTTGGTTTATTTGGCCCCTCTAATGAAAGTGCCAAAATTAAACACGCCAAAATAAAGCAAACACCAAAGTCGGCCATTGTTAACGGTAATGAACCAATGCACAAGTACAAATAGCAATTATGGAAAGAGTTCACAATGCAGGTATTAAAAGTTTCCTCCTTTACAAGTTACAGGTAATTATGTTAATATATTTATTTTCCCATTCAAATACTTTGTTTTTAACACAAAAATAATAAAGACATGAAAGTGTGTCTGTACATAAACATTACCAGTATTCAATGATAACAACATAATTATTCTTCACTGTGTAGTTGTTAATTTCCTAAAATTGCTGTGAAAACACAAAAATGAATTTCTGTTCACGTCTGTCATAAATATGCAAGCTTATCATTGTTAATTTAACACTGATGGGTCATTTGCATAACAACAGTCAGGTTGATCTTTGATCAATAAATCAACATGACATTTTTGTACTGCCAGAGGGATTTATGATGAAGAGATTTGTCATGATTTAATGTTTTATATTTTAGTGACAATAAAATGTATTTCTTGAATCCTGAATTACGGAATTATATGCAAATACGCCCATATCCAATTCTTTCAATTAGGTTGTTTTGACTTGTTCCTTCTTTGTTGAGATCTTTGAAGTACAACAGAAATAAGATTTGTATTTGAATAAATGGGTGATCAACGAAATGAGAACATCATCTGTTTTTGAGGGTGCCAAAATTGACCATATCAATTTGAGAAAGTGCCAAAATTACACACACCAATATTAAGCACATGAATCCCATGCGAAAATCACCAAAATTTCCTTATTTACGGTAGCTGAAAATTACTGACTGCATTAAACAACAATCACTCACTCATTATAGTATACAAAGTATGTGATTTGATTTTTGGTGTTCTACCGCCACTTTCAGCAATATTTCATGGCGACCAGTTTTGGTGGAAGAAGCCGGAGTACCTGGAGAGAACCACCGACCATGGGTAAGCAACTGGTAAACTTTATCACTTGTGGCTGCGAGTCGAGTGCACCCTTTTTTGTAATTTACAAAGCCAGGCGCGAACCCACGCCATATTGGTGATAGGGTTGTATGAGTTGTTGGGTAATCCAACTACCTAACTAATTGAGCCACCCGGGCCCTACAACTACCTAACTCATTGAGCCACCAGGGCCCTACAACTACCTAACTCATTGAGCCACCAGGGCCCTACAACTACCTAACTCATTGAGCCACCAGGGCCCTACAAAGTATGTAGATTTTGATAAGATGTTGTATTGGTTTGTTACGTCATATTTATTGTTTCTTCTATAATTACAATAACATCATACTTTTATTGTTTGTTTATTTTTCAGCATTTGCACCATTACTGAGATTAAGTCCACCACCGAGTGATAAAGATTACTACTTTAATTTAGATGATACAGAAGGAGCGTGTGATCTATTTGACGTGCCTTTGTTAACAATGTGATAATTCTGACTACCTCAATTATAGTGTAGATTTAGTGCTATTGTACTGCCAAAGATCATGTGCCATTCAAATGAAGCACTTGATGTAACGGCAGATTTGATTGGTTGACATCATGTGTAAAATTCATGATGTACTGATTGTAATATTTTGGGGAACTGCAGATGTTATTTACCATAACTAAGAATTGCAGTTGAAAGGATTATTGAATTCGATAATGAATAACTATATTGTATTTGAATATTTACAGCTGTCAATCTGATATTTTACTGTCACAAATATCCATTTTAATGGCCAAAAGTAAAAACCACTGTTTGATGTCTGCAAATATTCAAATAAAATGTAAATATTCTTTAATTTTAGGTCATCTATATGACCATTAGTTGACAGTGCTATTCTGTTTAATGTTACATCATGCAAGTTGAATTAGGACTATAAACCTTGAGTCACAAACTAATATGGCTAGTTTTTGTTAGGATTTGATTTCATGAAATCGAGGCTCAACAAGATATTTTTTAGATTATTCTGATAAAAATGTGTGTTTTCGAAGCATTTATTAATGCCAGTTTTATATGTTGATTATAGCTGAAACAGAAGAAAACACATAATTTACTACTTTGTACTAAAATAAACAAAATGGCTGCCGTATCAGCAACCTAACAGACATAAACAAAATGGCTATGCCGTATCGGCAACCTAACAGACAGTTAAACATTACAAGCATCTGGTAGAAACAGTTAAATATTAAAAACATATGACAGAAAAGTCAAATTATAAAAACATATGGTTAAAACATTATCAGTTATCTGTGTGTCTACCTGCTGATTGGATGAGGTGTTTCTCAAACACATCCTGATTGGATGTGGTGTATCTCTATTGAATCTTGATGGGAGACATGTACGTGAAATACATACCCATAAAATGTTAAGTATCTCAAATAGCACAGATTGACAATATATCTCAAATGCATACACTACTTATTCTCACGACCATAATTAATATATTACATACAATGCAAGTTTATGTTTAGGTGTGATGGAATATTTTGTTTGATCTTGGGATAAAAGTATAACTTCTGGCAACTGATAAGTATATGGGTTAAAGAAAAATACAAGTTGCCAAAACAATTGTGAATATGTAAATAATATGACTATAATGAAAAACAATGGGGACCAACTATATATTATGTTATTTTAGTGCCATATATTGCATTTTTTATTGTGGCAGAACATTTATGTGACATTCTATCATATTTGTCATTCAAAAGTAGTTCTTTGTATAATTAAACATTTAATAATATAAAACATCCATTATTACGTGTATTAATACGCCTGCATTTAACAAGCTTCATTTGCATTTTATATGTTCATATTGAGTAATGTTTATTTTGTAATAGAAATGTTTTCCAGTTTAATTTCATTTCATTTTAAGGTTTTCAGTTTAAAATAAGGAATTTTTAAAAAATAATTGTGTGTTATAAATTAATGTTGAGTTCCGTGTTTGTAAGATGATAAGATGATAGTATTAATTCTGTACTATATGATGACAGGATTTCAACATCTCTATTTCTCATTTTATATATAAGTACTATAGAAAATGTAATTTTAACATCTTGTCCAGTCAAATAATTGACATCACAAAGCCAGTAAATTCAACCTTCTAGAAGTACTACTTTACCTCACAAAGCCAGTAAATTCAACCTTCTAGAAGCACTACTTTATCTCACAAAGCCAGTAAATTCAACCCTCTAGAAGTACTACTTTACCTCACAAAGCCAGTAAATTCAACCCTCTAGAAGCACTACTTTACCTCACAAAGCCAGTAAATTCAACCCTCTAGAAGTACTACTTTACCTCACAAAGCCAGTAAATTCAACCCTCTAGAAGTACTACTATTCCTCACAAAGGTAACTGGCACCAGCTGTCCTTCATGTAATATTCAAAAGTTTTTTCTTTTTGCTTACATTTAAAACTTATGTTATCCTCTAAAATATATGTAAGAAGTACTACTGTTATAATACTGAGATTAAATTTAGCCATGGGAACACTTATAAACATGTCTCAAGTTAAGGTCAAGGTGGATTGATAGATTACCAGTCTTTGCCTTAATATATTTCACCTACTTCCCGGAAAGCTAAATTTAGAAAAAAATTCTATATATTCAAACAAATTCATTCACAATTTTCACTTTTCCGAATCCAGTTTTACTTGGTCCGGGCTTCGGGCAAGTGGGTTAGCGCAAAGACTGGGTTACATATGTAATACAAACGTATAATATTTTACTGTGTAATATAAACTGATAGGTTGATTATCATTAGTAATGAAATACAAATATTTTCTGCTGAGTCACTCTATAAAGTATTCTGACTTAACAATACAATGTGATTTTGATCAAAAGGATAGCATATATGTAGGATTATTGTTACAATATTTATCTATAATGTATGCCTTTTTCCTTGGATATTACTAAAGGATATTATCAGTATCAACAGACTAACTCTGATACTGCAAACATGATCTGTCAGTGTGATGTTAAACAGATGTTACAGATTAAAACAATAATGTCAGTTTTGAAGATCTTGACATACATTATCACTAGTATCACAGCTCGTCCTGTCAAGACTCTCTGCAATATTAGTGATAATGTCTTTCTCGACCTTCATAACGGCCATTATTCTATATGTTTGTAACAACTGACCTATTCTTTTTATTTACAGTTAATTGTTATTTGCCAAGAGGCTCATGATGATACCCCCCTGTTTCACCTTTTATGACCACACCCACATTGTACAGTTCTATTAGTTGTTCTATTTTATGAACCTGTTATATATGTACATATGAGATGTATACTATTAATTGTTACTAAGCATAAAACCTTTTTTTTTTTGTGTCATTTTCTCATGTGATATCTAAACTTATTTTTGTAGTGTGATTTGGGTTGTTAAAGAATTATTCTTTAAACATCAGGGTGAGAATCACTACATTAGTGAGACCCTTTTTGCATAAAAGTATAAATATATTCTTAAATGTTTGGTTTCCATGTATGTAAATTTTCAAGATAACATAGATTTGACATAAATATAAATGCATAGCATCAAATAAAAATTTATTAAGTTACAAAAATATGTTTAGTTTTTAGTAAAGAATACAGAAATCATTATAAAGAAGAGTTAACGGGACAAATTTATTGTTTAAACGAAAAACCCAAAATACCACACTGCCTGAACAATTCTAAAATAAAATATCTAAATCACAGAAAGAAGGAAAACTGATACCCCCAACACACAAATACACTCACTATCCAGGCGTGGTACAAATACACTCACTATCCAGGCATGGTACAGTCACTTCAATAAAAAGTTAATTCAATAATTGAATGATAATATGGTCTTATTTGATACTTGAAAGGTGAAGGTAAAAAAAGAGGATTCAGCTACATAAGAAATGAGCCATCATTTTCACATAATTATTTCTCTGTGTTATATTTGTAAATATTTTCCCCTGACTTTTGTTCTTTCTCATCCTATCTTCTCTAATCTGTGGCCTTCTCTATCAACAAATGTTTATATAGAAATGATACATGTTTAGTAATCTCTTAATAACAAAAGTAAGATAATGTTAAGATAGAAGTAATTTTATATGTAGCTAAATATTTAAAATTTAAGAACATGTGAAAATGCATTAGAAATGCCATATTTAATTTGAAATGCAAACCTATATCTATAGTGCTGAGGAGCTTTTTATGTTCCATAATATTTTATTATAGTTAAGTTCAGTAGATTGAAGAGATGACTAGGCTAATTAAAGTTTTAAGCATTTTTTTATATACAAATTACATGTATCAATCACATAATTTTCATATACCCTCCATATTCTTGATTTATAAGATATACACGTTAGAAAACAGAAATACATTGTAATTTTATTTTGTTAAAATCTCAAATATAAATAAATATATTGATCATTGTCATAACTCACAACTTGTTGAAAATGTTCAAGATTAGCAGTAACATCGTATCTACAACACACACACACAAGTTCAAGATTAGCAGTAACATCGTATCTACAACACACACACACAAGTTTAAGATTAGCAGTAACATCGTATCTACAACACACACACACACAAGTTTAAGATTAGTAGTAACCTTGTATCCTAGGTTTTTACAGTTTGTATACATTGTTATTTATTTATTACATATCATTTCTAAATTCGACTTTTTCATTGGTGTAGACATGGTCATGTGTCATGCATTAATCTGTGTTAAAGAAATTCACCAGTCATTAACATGATAATGCCCGAGTTGCGACGTCCCTTTTTTATAAAGGCCTACGGCTCGGGCATTATCACTGTTTCAGTCAATACTACTCTGCCAAGGACAGTCTATAAATCACGATAATTCCCTATACATAAGTAACTATTATTTTTATTTCATTGAAGGAAATAAGACTAAATAATTTTGCTCATTTTGGTCTACATTAACAACTGCACGATGTCTGTTGCGTTTAAAAAAAAGGGACGCAACTCTAAAACCTTGAGCAGTCATTAACATGATAATACCCGCTGGCATTATCATGTTAATGACTGGTCGATTTCTATATCACAGATTAATGCATGACACATGACCATGTCTACACCAATGAAAAAGTCGAATTCAGAACTGATATGAAATAATATATAAATAGTGTTCAGTACAGTGTAGTTGTCTACAGTTTGTTAGTAATAAATAACTTGTTGAATGATTTTCATCTTTTTACTTGATTGAATGTTTGTTAAAGCCAAATTCCAACATTGTTAACACAAATGGTTATATGAGGTATTTTATTCACCATTATTGTGTATTAAGCTTTAAATCCAATTCCAACATTTTTAGCCTTATTGTGATCATGAGGATTGCTGATAATAATGTTACAGCTCCTGGAATACACAACACATGATCAACATATATATTCTACTATAGCCACAAGTCAGATACACTTCAGTCCGCTGATCTTTTTTTTTTCTCACAATTCTCTTGTTATATTTGTTAATTATCCCCTCGCCAACGAAGTTGCGAAGGGATATAGTAACACTACCGTCCTTCCGTAACATCCTTGTGAACACTCTAGGATCAACATCCTTCAATGGATTTTGACTAAACTTGGTACATACTTAGTCCTTAGGAAAGTCTGGAACCCTATTGATTTTCAAGGTCAAAGGTCAAGGTCACTGGGTACATTATTTACTGTGTAACATCCTTGTGAACACTAGAATCAACATCCTTCAATGGATTTTGACCAAACTTGGTACATACATAGTCCTTAGGAGAGTCTGGAACCCTATTGATTTTCAAGGTCAAAGGTCAAGGGGTCAAATTTTTACCGCATAACATCCTTGTGAAATTTCTAGAATCAACATCCTTCAATGGATTTTGACCAAACTTGGTACATACTTAGTCCTTAGGAGAGTCTGGAACCCTATTGATTTTCAAGGTCAAAGTCACCGGGTAAAATGTTTACTGCATAACATCCTTGTGAACACTCTAGAATCCACATCCTTCAATGGATTTTGACCAAACTTGGTACATACTTAGTCCTTAGGAGTGTCTGGAACCCTATTGATTTTCAAGGTCATAGGTCAAAGGTCAATATCACCGGGTCAAATTTTTACTGCGTAACATCCTTGTGAACACTCTAGAATCAACATCCTTCAATGCATTTTGACCAAACTTGGTACATACTTAGACCTTAAGAGAATCTGGAACCCTATTGATTTTCAAGGTCAAAGGTCAAGGTCACAGGGTCTAATTTTTAGGCAAAGGGATATGCCACACTTTGCATTGCCCTTGTTATATAAGGAGTTCTTAAGGTTATTAACTTTGATAATTACATGGATCAGTGAGTTGATAGAATTGAATTACTGATCTTGGCAATCTGATTAACTATAAACAATGTCCAATTCTGATAGTCAAAAATACAATGTTTGAAAAAAAGGTGGCTTAATCTTCCAATGCTGTTGTGTTTATCTGGGAACTCTGACATTCTTCACCTAGCTAGATATTTCCCATTAGTCCTTATAAAAAGGTTGAAAGGTTAAATTAAAGTTCATATGTTACGGTAGATTTTGACTGTAATAACCTCAAGACGGCAACAGAAAAAATAGAGGGTTGAAAATGCCAAGGACGTAATACTGCAACTTTGTACTGCTTTTATCAAAAGAATGTAATTGCTCTTAAATGCACATAACTACTTCCTTTGAAAACTTGGACGGAAACTGTTTAATGTGAAAACTCAAAAACCCAAAGTCGTGGACATCTAGGCTCTTCAAAATATTTTACCTTGAAAAATGTCAAAGTCTAGGACACAAGAAAACCAAAGACCTTAAATAGTATAGCCAAAATCAACTGAGGTTACCTATGTTTGAGGGAGATTGACCTCACAGTTTCTTAGACAAAATGTGTCAAACGGTACCTTCCTCTTAAAAACCCAGTCTGTAATATTCTGTTCTCCTCACATCAAATCATCATAAGTTCAAACTTTCACTATTGGACAATATCCTCTTAAAATGTTACATGTAAAAAAATGTATTTGTTCCTGTCGCAGAATGTCGGATTGAATTTATCTAATGTATGTTATATTTACAGAACAAGTGATAATTTGTATCTGATTTACAGTGAAGGGGCGTGTCGATATTCAAACGAGTCCGCAAGGACGATATTTGAATTGACACGCCCCTTCACTGTAGATCAGATACAAAATGTCACGTGTTCTGTAAATGATTTGTAGAATGATCCAATGCAATGTCTCCACTTGTAAGAACCCTTGCACATGGCATTGAAAGTTTAATGCGAGAGTAGTGACATCATATAAGCTCCACCCCCATGTATATCGCAAACTGTATCTACGTTACAGTATACCTGACTTCAAAGGAAAACACACAAATCATTCTACAATTGACTTTACAACTCATTACACATGTTCATTGAACACAATAACAATAATATTCTCATCTTGTCCTGTATTTGTATCATTGTTTCCTCCCAGAAGTTATTATAATAGACCTCTCTATACCTACAATTACAATAGAATATATACAGAAGAGAAATATGATTGATTGACTGATTGTTGTTTACGGTCAAGTGAGCAGTATTTCTGCTATAAAGGTCAAGTGAGCAGTATTTCAGCTATAAAGGTCAAGTGAGCAGTATTTCTGCTATAAAGGTCAAGTGAGCAGTATTTCTGCTATAAAGGTCAAGTGAGCAGTATTTCTGCTATAAAGGTCAAGTGAGCAGTATTTCAGCTATAAAGGTCAAGTGAGCAGTATTTCAGCTATAAAGGTCAAGTGAGCAGTATTTCTGCTATAAAGGTCAAGTGAGCAGTATTTCTGCTATAAAGGTCAAGTGAGCAGTATTTCAGCTATAAAGGTCAAGTGAACACTATTTCAGATATAAAAATCTCAAGTTTGGGGTCATGTTATGCAACTTTTAATTCATATTTGACCATCTAATCATTGCAAGATTGCTAAATATATCGACCATCGGACAACAGCTGTCGGTGTTTGCTCAGTTTCAATACCTCAAGATTATGTAGGCTCATCGCTGATTGGTATGATGAAAATATGACCCCCGACACGACCCTAACCGTGATGTCCTTTAGATGTTGGTGAATCACCAAAAATGAATAATATTAATAAATGATACAACAATCATCTAATTTTAATTAAGGCCCGGGTGGCTCAATGAGTTAGGTAGTTGGATTACCTAACAACTCGTACAAGCCTATCACCAATACGACGTGCGTTCGCGTCCGGATTTGTAAATTACAAAAAGGGTGCACTCGACTCGCAGCCGCAAGTGATAAGGTTTACCAGTTGCTTGCCCATGGTCGGTGGTTCTCTGGCTTCTTCCACCACTAGAACTGGGCGTGATATAGCTGAAATATTGCTGAAAGTGGCGTTAAACACAATAAATCAAATCAAATCTAATCTAATTTTAATTAGATTGTGATTGATGTAAATAGTTATATTATCTCTAAAATACTGTTTAATAGGACAACTATTGTACTATAGATGTTTATTTGTAAAGAAGAATTTTTTTGATTTCCTATAATGAACATTTTCATATCAAAAGAAGGCAGTAAAATCACTGTCGTGTACCCGACCCGATAAGGAATGGTCATTTCAAGATGGCGGATTGTAAATCATCAAAAAGGTAGGTGTGAAGATTTTGACTATTATCGTTCTTTATAGGTTATCTTAGTGTCTATGAGTTACACGTTTAGATAGGACAGTCTTTTTTCTACTTCACCATTAAGTCAGTAAAGCTTGATCCTTTTGTTTTTATCGTAAACTGCCTTCGGTAGTTGATCAATGCAGCGACAAAGATATCGAGGCGTAGAATTCAATTTATTTCACCAATTCCTACCGCCTAGTGACTTTTTATATTAATATGTTGATGCCAAAATTATTCAAACATGTGAATTGTCCAGCAAATTTTTTTTTAGCCTTTGACAAGCCTTGTATCCCTCTTAAAACGTCTATGAAAAGTTTGTTTATGTCACGGAATGGTCACGACAAAAACATGACAAAAATGTATAGGAATGGTCTCATGTTTTGAGTCAAGGAATGGACTTTCAAGCCAAGGAATGGTCTCCATCATATAAGATATGCTTATTAATAATATTATTGAAGTTCAATTCCGTTTGTGGTCTTTAATGTAAATCTTCTTATTTCATATGATCAATCTTGCCTTAAAATACCCGAAATACCTTATTTGCTATTAAATTGTTATAATCTTTTCCATTTCATTATGCAATGTTTCTTTTATCTATAGGTACAAGTGTTACTACTGCCAATTTGATACTTCCAATCACCAAGCCATAAAAGAAAACTAGATATAAAAAAATTAGACCGCTTACTGGTCACAAAAAAATGTCAGAAGCTTACCAACTAAATGAAATGTATACCTTTTAGTTCAATTGTCCAGTAATCGGTCGTAATTCTTTTTATATCTAGTTTTCTTTTATTAATTATTCTGTGCGGTCCTGCAATATCATGGTCGCTCCTCAATGGAAGTCGAATATTTCTGGGGACGTCACAAAAGTATGGTTTAGTGAAGTATGATCGTCTGCTCTCTAATAAATGATGCGGCGGAGGAACTATTAGGTAGGTCTCCATCCATAAATACCGCAAAGGTCAAGCGAAAACCGTATACGAAAAAATAAACCGATTTGTTTACATTTGTGTCGAAAAATGCATTGGAAGCCTTCTCTATATTATAACAATGACACTATTTGTTTTCCACATTGACCCTACATTGTATTCATTGAACGTCGAGTGCCTGTGCTCTGATATACTGTAAGCGTACGTTCTTTCCGATGTGTAGAATGTCCGGGAACGTAAATACCCTAGTGTATTTCTACCTTGCAGTCGTGGAATTCCTACCTTAGTGCGTCTCAAGTGATATTTTCTTCGTATGGTAATCTAGCGAAACTCCTCAACTACAGGCAGTTATGTATTGATTTTTTTTTCATTTTTGGTGCTTAACGCCACTTTCAACAATATTTCAGCTATATCATGGTGAACAGTTTTAGTGGTGGAGGAAGTCGGAGTATCCCGAGAGAACCATCGACCATGGGCAAGCAACTAGTAAACTTTTATCACTTGCAGCTGCGAGTCGAGTGCACCCTTTTTTGTAATTTACAAAGCCGGGCGCGTATTGGTGATAGGCTTGTATGAATTGTTATATCAAACGACCTAACTCATTGAGCCACCCGGACCCCGGCAGTTATGTATAATACATCACCATTTCAGTACACACCACTATTTTATTTGGACCGATGTTCTCAACTTTTATTATTATTTTTGTCTTCTTTTCTTTTACTTTTTGGATCTTCGGTTTTCTTACCACTAAGTCTAGACCACTGTTAGGTTTATGTATTAGTTTTTCGTACATAGGTGCTTCAGTTCACATATATTATTTTAATTTTCCTATGTTTAAAATCAGTACATGTATTTACTTCATGAAAACAAAAATATACGAGGTTACTTAAATCTTCAATAGATATATCGTGTATTTCTCATTTTTACAGGTTTACTGTGATGGAGACATCTTTCCACGCCTCAGAGAATGATTTTATATGAGAAGACTGTGGAAAATGTCTGAAAAGTAGAAGTGGTCTCAGACGACATCGCCTGAGACAACATTTAAAACAAGAGATAACATTTAAATGTACCACTGATTCTTGCACAGCAGCATTTTGTGAAAAGGGGGAGCTATTGGCTCATCAGACCAACCATGGTGAACAAAAACGTATCACATGTAATTACTGTAACCACAAACTGTCAGGGAATATCACAGAGCTCACGAGGCAGAGATTCTTCCACATGTTCGGAGAGGATTATATCTTCAGGACTACTCACATTTTTCTCTGGATCAAATGACTATAATTGTAATTGTTTGCAAATTGATAATAAAGATATAAAGATTTGATTTCATAAAATGTATTTAAATAACAATGAATATTTCTTTTAACAAAAATATTTTTATGTAAAAAATGACTCCCTGTCAATATCACAAAGTATAAACCATTACAATATGTGTACAATTGCTGAAAGAGTTCTTAACCAAATTTACCCACATTAGTGTTAAATTCAAAAGATCTAAATTTTAATGTTTCACCCCGATAATTCTAGCAGCAGTGGTCCACTATGGCTTGGTGATTGGAAGTATCAAATTGGCAGTAGTAACACTTGTACCTATAGATAAAAGAAACATTGCATAATGAAATGGAAAAGATTATAACAATTTAATAGCAAATAAGGTATTTCGGGTATTTTAAGGCAAGATTGATCATATGAAATAAGAAGATTTACATTAAAGACCACAAACGGAATTGAACTTCAATAATATTATTAATAAGCATATCTTATATGATGGAGACCATTCCTTGGCTTGAAAGTCCATTCCTTGACTCAAAACATGAGACCATTCCTATACATTTTTGTCATGTTTTTGTCGTGACCATTCCGTGACATAAACAAACTTTTCATAGACGTTTTAAGAGGGATACAAGGCTTGTCAAAGGCTAAAAAAAAATTTGCTGGACAATTCACATGTTTGAATAATTTTGGCATCAACATATTAATATAAAAAGTCACTAGGCGGTAGGAATTGGTGAAATAAATTGGATTCTACGCCTCGATATCTTTGTCGCTGCATTGATCAACTACCGAAGGCAGTTTACGATAAAAACAAAAGGATCAAGCTTTACTGACTTAATGGTGAAGTAGAAAAAAGACTGTCCTATCTAAACGTGTAACTCATAGACACTAAGATAACCTATAAAGAACGATAATAGTCAAAATCTTCACACCTACCTTTTTGATGATTTACAATCCGCCATCTTGAAATGACCATTCCTTATCGGGTACACGACAGTGAAAATAGTCTAATACAAAAACACCAGCCATGACTTACAGAAAATAATCTTAAAATATATTATTTACAATGTAAAGTTTCTTTAGAAAAAATCAAGAACACGCAAACTGATGGTGTAAAAAATCAAAAACACGCAAACTGATGGTGTATCATCTTGTAAAGTTGACGTCAATACCTAGTACTATCCCCGTATGACAATAAGTCGGTCAGTCATTGGATAATGTTTGATTATTTTTTTCATGTTTGAAAAGTAAACATTTTTTTCTTTTTAATTATGGTCCTCATCTATTCTTGCTCACATGTGTAAAGTTCCCATGGAAAAAAGATCAATAATAATAACACACTGACCCATATTTGTTTACTACCCTTTTTCCAAATGGTGTCCTATTACGTCACATAAAGCCGGTCAAAGGTCATTAAAGCACATGATTTTGTCATAGGCCAACCAAACTTAAAAAGTAAACCAGATTAAGAAAGTATAGTATTTTAGCTTTTTCAGTGTACATTTAATTGTTTTGTCTGAAAAATTTCAAAAGATGTTTTTTTTAAATAGTTTGAAATTGAAGTATTAAAAATTAATTATTTGATGCAAATATTAAACTTGCTTACCCATATAATAAAGTATTTAATCCAGTGAATTTGGTGTTTTTGCTTTTGTCAATACAATCTATTAGACTGACTACATCCTGTCATATTTTTGTAAAACAATTAATGACTGATTTCAATTTATTTTAATCACATTTATTATCACAGAGTGGTAACAATACAGTTTTGTTGATGCTATTTGTAAAAATCCTTTTTAAAAAAGTCATTAGAACTGAGGACAGGGGACTCCTAACATATTTACTTGAAAATGTCGATTTTATGTTCTCTTTGTTACATGTTTATTTTATAATTTGTATAATTGTCACAAACTGTATTGTTTAATGACAATACAATTTTGAATTTTTGAATTTTTTTGTAATAATAACAGTTTTTTTTTACCCAGATAATCTCATTTTTCTGTCTGGTTTAATTTAATTCTCTGTTCAATTTATGCTATAAATTTTGATTATTGCTGTTAAATTAATTCTTTTTCTATCTTCTCTGTGAATTTCATTTCATTACCCTAAGAAGTAAGGGGTATATTTGTTATTAAAGCAGCAGTGGAAATGCAAAATAATCTGCCATTTGTGACTAATGGAGAGCACTTGTATGTATTTTTCCGGTAAAATCGGCCATTTTCTAGAAAATGGTGGAATCTGAATGATCAATCATCATATTTTCAAAGTATTTTAAAATACAATTTGCTTGGCCTACATTCCAGAAACGGTCATGAACTGTGATGACGATTATGTCAACAAACCGGAAAAATAAAAATGCTTGGGGAATACCATCGATGGAAACATATTTAACAAGCATAATGATCAGGAAAAAAAGACATTAGTAAAAAGGATCTTTTTTACTTGTATGGAATTTATTCAATTCAAACTTCTCTGTTTTAATCTCATCTTGTATCGTCACGGTATGTGTTTTCGTGTGTCATCTGTTTTCGTTTTATCCATTTTATTTTTTTATTTCCACAGCGTACACATTATTTTTGACGTGTCCTCTGGTTTCTATTTATGGAACGTAAACAGGACTACAACGTGACATCTGTAAAAAATGTTAAAGTTTGCTTTTAAAGACGTAAGTACCAAAAACAGTGAACCTACCTACTGAGCCATACTTTTTGTAATGCTAAAAATTTACTTCATTTATAAAGTAGCTGGAAAAAAATTTAGAAGGGCTATATAAAATTTAACTGTCGTCTGCCTCTCAGACACCGGCTCTTCCTGTCATGTAACTGTCATGGGGTCACTGATCGTACTTGTAAACAAAAGAGCTTACTGAAATGTGCCTGTTTCTTATATAAAATACATGTCACTTTGCAGTGCATTGTGGTTTCAGCACTAAAAAAAAACATCTAAAGTAAACACAATTTTGAAAGTGGTCATTTTCAAACATTCTGTTATTTTATTTAGATGTAGTATGATTTGTAGATGACCAGAATCATGAAATTTTAAAACCAGCCATTTCCGGATTATATATTCGTTTCCATCCCGTATATCGGCCTTGTTTTTACTTCGCACGAAAACAGATGACGCCATTTTACTGACAACAAAAGTTGCCAGATAATCGAGAGTATATTAAAATACAAGAATGGCTTTAAAAACAATCTTATGTACAAAGAAATATTTAACTAGCCATTCTTTGAAAATTCCAATCGTTATATGAATGAAGGGTTAACACTGTTAATCGCTATATCGGAAAATCGATAATAGCACGAAAACCGATAACACGATGCTAATTTTGACGTTGAAAAGAATTCCCACTATGCATGTTTATGTACGCTATGAAGATACAGAATGACGTCATTGGTCTCGTGCTGCGCCAGAATTGTAAATCAAAACAAGTGACCTACTTTATTGCATGACCGAGCAGATGTCACGACACGATATATCATTCATTGTCTTTTTGAATACCAATGGATCAAACAGCATCGTCCCTTGGTGGCTTCTGTAATGAAGCAATTCTAGTTAAATTAAATTTTATAAAGTATATATTCGTTCTTTTTAATTTTTTAAGTGCACATCTATTTCATTTGTCTGCATTAGACGCGATTACAATATGTTCTAGAGCATACACACATTTTACAAATGGTTCTGACAGCATAATCCCGTGGTGTCTTTCGCATTGAAGCAATTTCAATTAAATTGCATTTTATAATTATATACAAGTATAAATTCGTTTTTGGATTTCTTGAGTGCACCTAGAGAATTTATGAAATTTCATTTACCTGCATTAGACAAGAGGAGAACTAATTCCTTCCAGAGCATCGTACCATGGTGGTTCTTGTAGTTGTATGAATATTAAAACTTGTGCAATATTATTCGCCTTGTGTATTATTTATCTTTAAACATCACTTTGCTTGTTATTTTGTTTGTTTATGATCGTGTTGTATTTGTGATTGTGCATTGTAAAACATACTATATAGTACCCCTTGTGGGCCGGGGATTACCAATAAATAAAGTATTTAAGGAATATTTGAAATTGTTGAACAGGTTATATACGATATAATAAATAATTAGGGTCATCGGCTGTTGTATATGAACGATTAATAATTTTAATACGGAGTTCAATTCATGAGTTTGCATGTGAAACATTATGTTGACAATTGATTATCAAATATGTAGTCCATGCTATGCAATTATTCTTATCTTATATGGAAAATAGAATATTTATTATATAACAAATGGGAAATTTAATGCAAAATAATGCAATAATCTTTCCACATGAAATGTCCTGTCGTCAAGAGCGTTCAAAAAAGGAAGACACAGCACATTTTAATAGGCGAAGGCACATTTCATAGAAAACACCGTTTACAAAATATGTTAAAGGTTCTTGGTTATTCCATTCTTAGTCCCCCCTGAGTGTGTCCCGATGAGTTGTTTTCGAACAGGTTGTTTGTAGGGCGGTTTATCGTTTCGGGCCAAGTCGTTGATGATAAAATATCACAAAGCGCCCCAATTACCCATCGATGCTACTAATTACATGTATTTAAATTGTCAAAAAGTGAGGTTCTGATCATATCAATTAGTCCTCGATGTTAATGATGCGGGTAGGAAATACGGTGTTTGGAGTTTATCTCATATATGGCTCTAATTGTGTATTTGTTTCGCCACACATACACATGACTGTATCAATAAATAAAACTAGAAACTGGTATGCCCACTTGCTGCACTTTCTCACAAATGCATAAAATCTTTGTCTGCAAGACATTTTAATGCCACCGCTAGTGCGCAAAAATAACTAAGTTCAACAACCTGCCATCTTGTGAATTTTTGACAGAAATCAAAATCCGTGGTATTCTGCACAGCTTTAGTATGAGTATAAACATCCAGCAAAATATTACAACTCTAGCTCAAAAACTGTAGGAGTTAGCCAGACAAACCAGGACGAACAGACAAACGGACGGACAGGGAAAAATTAATATGCCCCACGACTATTAGTCGCGGGGGCATAAAAAACCTCGAAAGGCACTCTCGTGCTCCTAAGTATAATGACAACATTCAAGACCAGCAAAACAGGAATCACACTCCTAAAACTAACAAACAGGCTTGTATCTTGCAGCCTTCCTATATACATGTACATTACACCTTAATCATATCTAGCTGCAGACTAGATTGATTTGATTTGATTTTTGGTGTTTTAACGCCACTTTAAACAATATTTCAGTTATATCGACCAGTTTTAGTGGTGGAGGAAGCGGGAATACCCGGAGAGAACCACCGATCATGGGCAAGCAACTGGTAAACTTTATCACATGCGACTGCGAGTCGAGTGCACCCTTTGTAATTTACAAAGCCGGGCGCGAACCCACGCCGTATTGGTGATAGGCTTGTATGAGTTGTTAGATCCAGCGACCTAACTCATTGAGCCACCCGGCCCCCAGCTGAAGACTAGATATGAAAGAATCCTTTTTATAGAAGATCATACAAGCAGATGTTTTGTTCAGACGAAATGGCTGACCATAGAAAGAGTGAACAGAAAGATTCCAGCATACCACCACTTTGCGAGTAATACTGTATTGATTGACTAAGGGAGGAAATGGCAGACGAACTGGCAAACCAAAATTCAAATTTATTAAATCTCAAGTTTTCTCAGCCTACAAGTAATAATCGCATATTCATTTTCGTCAGCAAAATATTAAACAGTTTTGATTCAAAACTGGACAATGGCATAGCAGACGGTATTCCAGTACTGTTCCAAGTTCCGCGTTCCATTGTTATACGTTTCCAATCTCTGTAAGCGATCTTCCAAGTTTCGCCATTTCGTTCTCCGTTTCGGTGCTGACTCACCATTGTCAACTGCCTCAACGGAATTTTCTAGAGAGGACTGTTGGTCCTTCATGCATCTAATGAAAGTCCAGAGGGAGGGATGTCGAACAGCTACAGCATTATTCCAAATACGATGGTAACCTGTAAGTAGAAAAATGAAACTGTTAAAATAATAAAAACAAAAATCGTCTAAAGATCAATTTTCGTTGAAATTGTAGCACTTTGAAATGTTGATGTGTTTTGGCAGACATCTTAAAAATGGCCACCATTCTCACAATTTTGCCAAATTTCGAACTTAAGCTAGAGATTACTACTACAATGCTTGTGTGTAAGTTTGAAATCAATTGGTCAACAAATAAAAATCTTAGAGCGCTTACAACATATCTCGGACGGACGGACAGACTAACGGATGGATGCCCGGCATTTCCATAGCCCCGCTTCGCTTTGCGGAACATTTTCAATATATTTGTAACATCGTTTAATTAAGGCTTTGTAGCGCGATTCGCAAGTTTTCTTACATTTTATAACAATATTCTTCTGAGCTGAGCATAGCGTAAAATTAGTCATCTACCATGGTGCGACTGCTGCCTTAATTTGGGTATAGACAAAAGGAAGCAACATTGTTTCCGTTTACATGCACTTGGGCAAATTATCGAGGCATTTCGGCAATTGGAGGTACCGTATACAGAGAATGTGCTTTGATTGTATCATGATGTGTGACTTACTATTGATAAACTGTATAACAACGTTGAAGTGTTAAACTTTATTGATTTGAGCAAGGAACATGAACAAAATATATTTTAAGGTAGATGGGGTGTTTAAATTTTCGAGCCTTCTGCGTAAGATGTTGCGCATAGTAACGTAAATCAGGCGATCGGTTTTTAAAATTTAATAAAAATAATTTCGTTCCTTATCAATTTTTTAATTTGATTGAAAATTATCAGAAACACTCATAAAATCATATTTTGATATCATATTTATATAATTTTATTTATATCTTTTTTATTTGGACGGTGACCCACCATTTTTTTTTATTTTATCTTTTTAGAAACATTTGGACCATTCAATTACAAAAAAATCAGAAAATTCTATGGATTGGAAATGGACATTTTCACCAAATAAATGCATCCAAGAACGTGTTTCCCTTCATTATCTATATAAAGTTTGCCCCAAAATGCCATATTCCTCTTGAATTGTCAAATTAAAATTCTGAGCTTGGAATGCCGGTGACCCCCATTTCTTTTATCTTTTTATTTGGAAGGCGATATCACAAGGAAGTTTTCTTTAAAAATAAAAATAAAAATATGGATAGAAAATAAGACTTATTTTGCTACTGCACAATGTTCAAATAATTAAAAAAAAGAAAAAGAAGAAGGATATTCATGCAGATGTTTTATTGAGTTGGTTACAAAATGATACTTTCAATTTGTACTTACTTTTAACATTGTTGTTCGTTCTGTTGTCCATAGTCCTACCAAACGCATTCCACATCTGGGGAGGGAACGACCCGTTGGCGTTTAAGTACTTTTCGTTGAAAGTAATCAAGGAAATCAGTTAATTCAGGAAATCTTCTGCACAGCCGCATAGTCCTACGGGAAGTTCTCTAAAGATGAAAATTTTGGCGCACAAGAAGTACAGGCAAGTATCCAATGGCCATCATTTTGCGAATTACTTTTTTCAATTCACGGTGTTGTCTGTAACTTGCTGCTAACCCCAAATTTTGCACTTTTCTCCAAAGACTGATTGAAATGAAAATAGCATCCGCTTAACTGAGCATGGCGTAGTTCTGTTTCAACTGCTACAAGTAAAGCTTGCTCGAAATCGCATATCACTCTCCTGGGACGCCACCTGTGACCAGTTACTTGACGAATTTTAGTCTTAAGAGTTTGAAAGACATGTCTGTAGTCAGCGATGTTACGATCTGTCATTAAACAGTTTACAAAACACAAAACTCTGCTTCTGTACTTCCCGTGTATTGTGAAATACTGTTCATACGGCTTCGGACATGTACGAAATGTTCCGTCACAATAAATATCTGAGCATTGTCTCACATTTTTCAAATTTTCATTAGTTGCATAGATCAGAATACCCCAGTCATTATCTTTGTACAACAGAAACCTATCTTCTGACCAAGTCCGCTTCCATAGTCCACGAATGGAAACATCATTAATAGCATGTGGTACTGCGGGTACATGTTCCAGTCGAGCGCGAGTCATTGACGACCGGACTCTGTGAAATTCTTGAATTGTTTCACGATACCCACCTCCTTGAGCATAATTCCTCGCAACATTGTCATAAACGCGCTTAATCGGGACACTGGGGTCCTGTCTGATGTTGTTCCTCAGAGTATTGTGGACTCTGTCGTGTCCTATAACTAAATCGCCCTCCTCGTGTGTATGGGAACTTTCTTGTAGGATTTTAATATTTGGATTCCGATCATGGAAGTCGAAAACATTTGTTTGCAGATTGGCCCTACATTCCTTCCTCCAGCAACGCCAATATATAGCGCGGGTGCGTAGTCTATTTTTCTGGTATTTACACCTATTGTATAAAAGGACCTTGCCTCCTCGATTTCCAACAGTAATACTTGCTGCCATTTCGAATTTGTTGTAAAGAAAAGGGGCAAGGGACACCTTTATATATCATTTTTTCATGGGAATTTTTAACTGACCTCAAAATGTCAATTTTAAGAATTTGGCATCTCGATAAAAGTACGTGTCACAGAGATGACACAATATGACACTAGTGCAGGCCCAGTATCATCAACTCATAATGACCGGAAACGTCAATTTAAGCCTTTACAGCATGATATAACATAAAAGTTAAAGTCACGTGTGAGATCATGACGATCCAATAATGCACAAAAATATATTAAACGAATCCAGAAAGGGGTCCTCGAAAAAAACTAAAAATTGCAAGAGATTGTGTGAACTTAAAATTTCCTTCTGACAACGCATTGGATGCGTGTGCAGAAACTGCCATAAAAATTATGCAAATACAGTATTCATACATACAATTTCCTTAAATATACATGTACATGTATATATTCTGAAATTTTTTGGAAGGGTCTGTGCATTTAGGGGGAGAGAGGGGGGTGCGAATGTGAAGGGAAATACAATTCTGACGCCAAAATCAGTCTAGATTTTATTTTTAAAAATGAATAGGAGGGGGCGTTCACATCCCTTGCATCCTTACTCCTGTGTACGGGCCTGGTATTGTCAATTTTGATTAATATTTTCTTATTTCCATGTAACAGTAAGATCGTGCAACCCTAGACTAAATTTTTTTTCCCGTGTTTATGGGTTCGTCACTGGCAATGTATTCCCGAAAATAGTCTTCCATGAAAAGCAATATGTTTATGTCCCGCCAACATTGTTGGGGGACATTCAAAAAGGTGATACCAAATTTAGTGCGTACGACATACGCATGTTTCTGGAATATAAGTGATGATTTGACCTAATCCTCGAGAAGGCATCGTGAAACTCTGTACGTTCTTGCTCTTACTAGAGGGATGGGATTCAACAGATCTTTACAGAAGGATGTAGCGTAATTGGTTGTGGATTTCCGACGATACCTGCTCGGCAAATAGGACAAATCGTGTCCGTAATCTGGACTTCTGTTGCGTTCCTTGAGATACCTGGGGGCCCGGGTGGCTCAATGAGTTAAGTCTCTGGATCTAACAAATCATACAAGCCTATCACCAATACAATGTGGGTTAACAATTCAAGCCCGGCTTTGTAAATTACAAAAAAGGGCGCACTCGACTCGCAGTCGCATGTGATAAAGTTTACCAGTTGCTTGCCCATGCATTCTCTCCGGATACTCCAACTTCCTCCACCACTAAAACTGGTCGCCACGATATAGCTGAAATATTGTTGAAAGTGGCGTTAAAACACCAAAAATCAATCAATCAAGCAAATCATTGAGATACATCAACTACACACAAGACTTCGGAGCATGAACGGGGGACTATTAAATTATGAACGGCAGAACTATTAAATTTGTCGGACTATCGAATCGTCGGTCTATCGAACTGTCGGACTATCGAACTGTCGGACTATCGAACTCGGGCTGTCGGACTATCGAACTGTTGGACTATCGAACCGTCGGACCATCAAACCGTCGGACTATCGATCGGTCCCCAATCAAACCGTAAACACTGAATTGAAGGCCAGACAATACTGTGACAACCGCCAAAAGAAACAAGAAAGGAACAAACAACGATCTTCAAAACATTACTCAGAAAAAATAAAGATCGAGCAACACGAACCCCACTAAAGCCGGAGGTCAACTCACGTGCTCCGGAAGGGTAAACAGTTTCTTCTCCACATGTGACATCCGTGCGTCGTGCTAGAAACCCGATAAGTCATGAATGAGGAAAAGACGGGATTGTGATTATGACAAAGGAATATATATCGATGGTCATTTGTGACACAGCTATACGGTCAACAAAGTCATGGTGACGACCGTAAAACCGTTTTGAAGTGATGGCTTGAACTTAACCGCTATGAACCCTTAGCTTGTTCAAATTGGTATTTAGGCCGAAATCAGTGTTTTATTTATTCCCAGCGAAATCGAACAAATATCCTGAGAAAGGAAAGTTAGGAACTTATCTTAAAATTAAACAAAACTTTGGATTGGAAAACTTAGGAAATCATTGTACAAATTAAACAAGTAGAACTCTCTAGAAGTGGTTTTCTTCAATAATGCAAATCTAAAAGTAATCGGTATTTCAATTGTTTTCATACACATCCGTCGAATGGTATACATTCAACTTAATACAATATACAAATTTTATATTTATTGTTGACATTATAACATCATTTGTAAAAAATATAAAACATCTGTTTCATTTTAGAAAACGAGGACTTTCTCGCTATTTCTATTGGGTACTAGGTCATACCAAAATGTACGAATCCTTCGTGTGTTTGAAACCACGTAGATTTGTACTTTTAATTTAAATGTAAATCTACATTGAATAATACCGACAGTTTTTTTTCAGCAAAACGTACACAAGTAAAAAGAACGACAAAATGGCAATGATTACCGATCAGAGGTTGAAAGAAATGGAAGAAGAAATGAGCAGGTATTATCTGAATTATGTATTGTACAAACAATCAAAATAAATGACAGAAGACCCATAGCATAGGCCATACTACTGATCATACCATTCATGGCTCATGCATGTATGATGTACTGTGACTGTGAAGTGTATATCAACAATAAATGCGCTGTTCCTTTACTCTAATTTATGTCTAATTAAGTGTGAAGTTGAATAGTTTCTACATCCATATAATTCCTTACTACATGTAACTGATTTCTGAATTCTGTGAAGTATCCATTCATTTGAACAGAAATAGCGAAGCATTGATACCCTGTCATCTGTGGCTGTGTCGGCCTTTTAAGTTTAAGGCAAAAGATTTCCAGTCGATCCGTCCCAAAGTAGTTCCGACACCTCTTCATCTGATCCCAGCCATAGATTGAAAGTTGTTCTGTCCCCATACAATACAAATACAAATTCTTTATTTCCAATCAAGGGCCTATGAGGGTCAAAATGGGCAGTTACAAATACATAAAGCAGGGCTAAGCAAATCAGGCGATGTGGGAGAAATTTTCTCCCTGTAACAGCTGAAGTCCCCTTGACTCCAAAGTGAAATTAACTTCTTTGCAGGTCTCCTTTCTTGCAAATAATCTGCGTTTCATGGTAAAACTGATTGACAAAGCAATTGTAATCAGTGTGAAAATACATAAGAATGCAGGGCTTTCATTTGAAGCCGGTTGCTGCCGATATTTGACGTCTACACTTTACTCTGCCGCCGGCTACTTTTTATGTATCAAGAATAAAAAAATGCGTAATCCCATAATAATCTGGGTTTGTTGTATAAAAGAGCCCTTTTGATCTCCAATTTGTCCATAATTTATTTTGATTAAAACAAAAGAGTAAAGTGAAACGCCAGATCAAAACTCTTTTATTGTATCATTTATCGTTCTTCCATGATATGATGAAGTTCAAGGACATTGACAAAATTAAAGTCGCAATCTCAGAAACGCTTTAATGAATGAAAATATCAATATTTGAAATATAAGAACAAGAATTACTGCGGACGGGACACGTAACAATTATCGGATATCAATTTGGCACCAAATTTAAACTTGTCTTTTGTGCAAAATACGATAGAGGACTTGATATGATTATAATTAAATATCAGACAATAAGCTCAGAGCAATTTGAAATTGATGCAAAATTCCATTTTGAAAGGAAGGAGGCTAAAGTAAAACAAAAAATAAATATATGAAAAATAAGAATTTTAGGAAGTTAAAATATGTGTCAGGAAACCCCCAGAATGCAGGATTTTGCACCATTTACCCTACAGCTTCTGGGGGCCTTGGCGGCCCACAGACCCCCGGCCTAAATTTTTCAGCCTCGCTTCGCTCGCCGTTCTCCACCTACTTTTTCATAATAGCCTCCTACATTTGAAAGTGTTGAAAGCCCTGAGAATTAGAGAAAAAGGTTTTATTCAAGCAACATGTTGAGACATTTCCAGGTGAAAATCAAATCCCAAATCTAAAAATAAACAAACAGACACTTCCTGTACCAAATTGGTTGTTGTATTGTGTTATATTTTTTTAATTTATTTTAACACAACTTCAGTTATTTTTAGCTTTTTCAAAGGTAAACAATCAACTTGTCAAGTTTTAAACACAGTCCTTGAAATGAAAATTTGAATTTTTGCTTGTCCGAATCAAATTCTAGAATTTATTAATTAAGTCTCCCAAACAACATTTGGGAGACTTATTGTTTTTGCTCCATTTCTTATTAAGTTTGGGAGACTTATTGTTTTTGCTCCGTTTCTTATTATTATTATTATTTTTATTATTATTATTCTTCTCTTTCTTCTCCTTTCTTTCTTTGGCACATAAACTTGTCCACGGCAGATCTCAGAAACTACTGGACAGAATTTCATGAAACTGGGTGGAGTTATAGATATATGATTCTAGTTGGTCCTAAAGTTTTCAGTTTTGTGGTAAAGGGGGTCAAAGTCATATTTTGAGGCATTCAAAGGGGGTGGGGGTTACTATAGAATCCTATGGGAAAGTTGAAATTTCGTACATTAATGTTGATAACTTCTAAATGGATAATGATAGAGACATAAAATTTGACATAGTGATAGGTCACCATTAGAGGAGCAATTCTGCGTTTTCAAAAATTTTCAAAATGTCTGCCATTTTCACAATGGCTGCCAAAACACGGCATAAAATATGGGCGGTAAAAATTCAACATTTTTCAATATCATCAAAATTTGATATATGGGTAGATAATGATGTCCCGAATTGATTCCTGACATTGAAAATTTTCTACCGATCGCCATTTTCAAAATGGCCGCCACAATACCGTAAAAATTCAACATTGTCTGATATCATCTAAATTTGATATGTGGGTAGATTATGATGTCCCGAATTTATTCCCGACATTGAACAATTTCTAGCGGTCACCATTTTCAAAATGGCCACCACAATACCGCACAAATTCAACATTGTCCGATTACAACGACATTTCATTTGTGGGTAGATTATGATGTCCCGAATAGATTCCTGACATTGAAAAATTTCTAGCTGTCGCCATTTTCAAAATGGCCGCCACAATACCGCACAAATTCAACATTGTCCGATTTCAATGACATTTCATTGTGGGTAGATTATGATGTCCCGAATAGATTCCTGACATTGAAAAATTTCTAGCTGTTGCCATTTTCAAAATGGCCACCACAATACCGCACAAATTCAACATTGTCCAATTTCAACGACATTTCATATGTGGGTAGATTATGATGTCCCAAATTTATTCCCGACATTGAAAAATTTCTAGCGGTCGCCATTTTCAAAATGGTCGCAAAAATTAAACATTGTCCAATATCATCAAAATTTGATATGTGGGTAGATAATGATGTCCCGAATTGATTCCCGACATTGAAAAATGTCTACCGGTTGCCATTTTCAAAATGGCCACCACAATACCGCACAAATTCAACATTGTTCGATTTCATCGACATTTCATATGTAGGTAGATTATGATGTCCCGAATTGATTCCTGACATCGAAAAATTTCTACCAATCGCCATTTTCAAAATGGCCGCCACAATACCACACAAATTCAACATTGTCTGATTTCAACGACATTTCATATGTAGGTAGATTATGATGTCCCAAATTGATTCCTGACATCGAAACATTTCTACCGATCGCCATTTTCAAAATGGCCACCACAATACCGCACAAATTCAACATTGTTCGATTTCAACGAAATTTCATATGTAGGTAGATTATGATGACCTGAATTGATTCCCAACATCGAAAAAATTTCTATGGTAGCTTTTGATTTATTTTTTAAACCTGTTGTCAGTGGCAGGTTTGGGAGACTCCATAATCGTTAGATTATAATCATATCTTGTTATTATTATTATTATTATTCTTCTCTTTCTCCTTTCTTTCTTTGGCACATGAACTTGTCCACAGCAGATCCCAGGAACTACTGGACAGAATTTCATGAAACTTGGTGGAGTTATAGATATATGATTCTTGTTGATCCTAAAGTTTTCAGCTTTGTGGTAAAGGGGGTCAAAGTCATATTTTGAGGCATTCAAAGGGGGTGGGGGTTACTATAGAATCCTATGGGAAAGTTGAAATTTCGTACATTAATGTTGATAACTTCTAAATGGATAATGATAGAGACATAAAATTTGACATAGTGATAGGTCACCATTAGAGGAGCAATTCTGCGTTTTCAAAATTTTCAAAATGGCTGCCAAATCACGGCATAAAATATGGGCGGTAAAAATTCAACATTTTCCAATATCATCAAAATTTGACATGTGGGTAGATAATGATGTCCTGAATTGATTCTCGACATTGAAAAATTTCTACCGATCGCCATTTTCAAAATGGCCACCATAATACCGCACAAATTCAACATTGTCCGATTTCAACGACATTTGATATGTGGGTAGATTATGATGTCCCAAATTTCTTCCCGACATTGAAAAATTTCTAGCGGTCGCCATTTTCAAAATGGCCACCACAATACCGCACAAATTCAACATTGTCCGATTTCATCGACATTTCATATGTGGGTAGATAATGATGTCCTGAATTGATTCTCGACATTGAAAAATTTCTACCGATCGCCATTTTCAAAATGGCCACCATAATACCGCACAAATTCAACATTGTCCGATTTCATCAAAATTTGATATGTGGGTAGATAATGATGTCCCGAATTGATTCCCGACATTGAAAAATGTCTACCGGTTGCCATTTTCAAAATGGCCACCACAATACCGCACAAATTCAACATTGTCCGATTTCATCGACATTTCATATGTAGGTAGATTATGATGTCCCGAATTGATTCCTGACATCGAAAAATTTCTACCGATCGCCATTTTCAAAATGGCCGCCACAATACCACACAAATTCAACATTGTCTGATTTCAACGACATTTCATATGTAGGTAGATTATGATGTCCTGAATTGATTCCTGACATCGAAACATTTCTACCGATCGCCATTTTCAAAATGGCCACCACAATACCGCACAAATTCAACATTGTTCGATTTCAACGAAATTTCATATGTAGGTAGATTATGATGACCTGAATTGATTCCCTACATCGAAAAAATTTCTATGGTAGCTTTTGATTTATTTTTTAAACCTGTTGTCAGTTGCAGGTTTGGGAGACTCCATAATCGTTAGACTATAATCATATCTTGTTATTATTATTATTATTATTCTTCTCTTTCTCCTTTCTTTCTTTGGCACATGAACTTGTCCACGGCAGATCCCAGGAACTACTGGACAGAATTTCATGAAACTTGGTGGAGTTATAGATATATGATTCTTGTTGATCCTAAAGTTTTCAGCTTTGTGGTAAAGGGGGTCAAAGTCATATTTTGAGGCGTTCAAAGGGGGTGGGGGTTACTATAGAATCCTATGGGAAAGTTGAAATTTCGTACATTAATGTTGATAACTTCTAAATGGATAATGATAGAGACATAAAATTTGACATAGTGATAGGTCACCATTAGAGGAGCAATTCTGTGTTTTCAAAATTTTCAAAATGGCTGCCAAATCACGGCATAAAATATGGGCGGTAAAAATTCAACATTTTCCAATATCATCAAAATTTGACATGTGGGTAGATAATGATGTCCTGAATTGATTCTCGACATTGAAAAATTTCTACCGATCGCCATTTTCAAAATGGCCACCACAATACCACAAAAATTCAACATTGTCCGATATCATCTAAATTTGATATGTGGGTAGATTATGATGTCCCGAATTTATTCCTGACATTGAAAAATTTCTAGCGGTCACCATTTTCAAAATGGCCACCATATTACCGCACAAATTCAACATTGTCCGATTTCAACGACATTTCATATGTGGGTAGATTATGATGTCCCGAATTTATTTCCGACATTGAAAAATTTCTAGCGGTCACCATTTTTAAAATGGCCACAAAAATTCAACATTGTCCGATTTCAACGACATTTCATATGTGGGTAGATTATGATGACCTGAATTGATTCCCGACATTGAAAAATTTCTACCGGTCTCCATATTCAAAATGGCTGCCACAATACCACAAAAATTCAACATTGTTCGATTTCAAAGGTAGATTTTGATTTATTTTTTAAACCTGTTGTCAGTGGCCGGTTTGGGAGACTTGAGACTTCATAATCGTTAGATTATAATCATATCTTGTTTAATATATATCTAAATAAAAACTGAAAAATTCACTGATCCTAACAAAGTTTTACTGTTCTTGTGCCGGAGGACCAGTGCTCATTGCGAGGACGGTAAACATGATTGCATTTTAATGGAAATAGGGGAATGAAACAAACTTTTCGATGTAATATATTTATCTTTTATAAATTTACCAATAGAGTTAAGAATTATAAATGTCTTTTGAATTCAATAAACAAATGAATTTTGGTTCCATATTTAACAGTTGTAAGTTAGGAACTTTATTTATATTAAGGTACCAATTGCCAAAAATGGCTAGGTAAAATACTTTATATTTTTATTGAGTACGGAAAAAATTACAAATAAAGATCATGATGTAAAGGGGTAGCAGCACATAGATATGAGTGAGCGAGTGATTGTTGTTTAACACCAATACAGCAATTATTCAGCATGATGAGAACAAGTTAATTTTCAATGAAATGATGATGAGGTCCGCTTTGTACTAGACCAGCACGCAGAGTTGGATTTTTATAGTGCTAGTTCACTGAAGCAACAGTCCACGGGTAGACATGTCGCTCCACTCGGACACGTTATTCTGATTCCGAGTCAACCATTCATTGCTCTTCCTCCTTAATGCTGTATGCTTTGCGGAGAAGCAAAAAATACCAATTTTATAGTCTTTGGTTTGACACGACCGGGGTTCGAACCCACATCCCACAATCTACCGCACTCAGGGCGAGCATGCTAGCCATTACGCCACCGATGCAGTTCACATAGAAGTGTATTTTTAAATATATTTGAGTAAAAATTGCTAAGAAAACTGACTTGGTACATGCGGTTGATGTTCATTTTTTTTTCTACTTTTCCAAAACCAAAATAATTTTAAGATGACCTCTATTTACAAAGTAACCATGATAACAATTCAAGTACACCTGTGTAGTGGACCGTATTAATGAGCATCTGGTTAAAGTATGAACTTTGTACATTTCTTATGGTTTTTGAAAATAATAAATAATATGTAAAAAAACTACTGGTATATGATTCAATTCCTAAGACATTGATCCTTTCAAAAAATTAATATTTATCTTCTGATGACCATATTATTTTAATTGTTGCCGTCGTTTTTGTGAAGGATATCACCAAATTAAAGTACTGATTATTTGATGTTAAATTCCTTTTACTCTTGACTATAACAGTGAATCTCATATAACTAGAATAAGGCTATCAGATGACCAACTCTGACAATTAGTATACCTGCTTGTTATGAATTTTCATTATGTTTCATGTACAGTGTAACTTGTGCAATCTGACACCTGAGTTTTCTGACATCCTGTGACATCCGACAAAAATCTATGGTCCCAAAGTATTTCTGTTAACTAAAATAAAACCTGAGTATTCAGACATCCTGTACAATCCGACACATTTCCCTGATCCATTGGTGTGTCAGATTAGACTTTGACCGATGACAATTAATTCTCAGATTTTATTACCCTGTGTCTCCTAGGAATTAACAGATGATCAACTTTGATAAATAGAATACCTGATTAATTTGAAATTAAAACTGAAACATGAATATTCACTATTTTTGTCATTTTCAGATTTGAGCAAGAAATCCTTACCCCCAAGGGTGGACCAGGCTCAAAGCCACGTCCCATATTAATAGGGTCAGGCACTTTCAGTAATGTACAAGCAAGAATTTCATCAGATCCCCCAAATTTGGCTCCACCCCCTCCTCCACCCTCAGGGAAACCAAGTGGACCTCCACCAGCACCTCCAGGCAGTAAACCAGCAGGACTTCCTAACAAGATTCCATCAGTATCACTCCCTGCATCAGGTTAGTTATCATTAGTCTATACCATATTCATTGAAACAACACTTTATTTGTATTATCTCATTAGTTAGTTTTATATGTTTCTCCCCTTAGAGATTTAGATTATATTATAAATGAACTTTATTCCTACGGATAGCGATTATTATAGGTTCTAGCAACTTGGTTTCCCAATCCTATTAATTACCTTGCATTATGTATGATATATAGTTGAATATTGTTATGTTATGTTGAATTAATTAATAAAATATGTTTAAACTAAACAACAGGATCCCAAACAAGATTCCATTAGTTTCATTTACTTATTTAGGCTATTTAATCTTATTTGTGTAATGTTGAACCAACGTGACACCCAATTATGATGTCATCAGTATTGCTACCAGGACCATGTGACTAACAATTATGATGGCATCAGTATTGCTACCAGGACCATGTGACTAAAGACATGACAAATTAATGAGATAAAGATTTTTGGTCTGTGATACATGTAAAAATCAACTTTTCTGTTTTATGTTTATTGTATAATTAATAGATAATTTATTACAATATATTCAGACTCTGATGAGCCTCTTGTTTGTGTTAATAAACAGATAATATATAAGTGAGTGATATCCATTCAGATGAGCCTCTAGTTTATAATGGAACATCAGTCTGTTCTACTAAGCTTTTCTCATATTTTCCATTTTTTTTTTTTATCTTGTATTGATAATTATGTCTCCCCTTTGAACGAAGGGAGACATATTGTTTTAGTCTGATTTTTTCTTCCGCTTCTTCTTCTGCTTCTTCTCAGCAAAGTTTGTCTGGACCATAACTTTTTTGTCTTTCCAGATCGGTCAATTATATTTGGTATGTGGGTGCATGACCATAAGGCGGTGTGTCGCATACCATAATGACCTTCGTGGGACCTTGACCTTTGACCTCAAGGTCAAATAACTGTTTTTTAAATAGTATTTTCTTGTCCGGGCCATAACATTTTTGTCTTTAGAGATAGGTCAATGATATTTGGTATGTGGGTGCATGACCATAAGGCGGTGTGTCACATACCATAATGACCTTCGTGGGACCTTGACCTTTGACCTCAAGGTCAAATAATTGTTTTTTAAATAGTATTTTCTTGTCCGGGCCATAACATTTTTGTCTTTAGAGATAGGTCAATGATATTTGGTATGTGGGTGCATGACCATAAAGCAGTGTGTCGCATACTGTAATGACCTTCGTGGGACCTTGACCTTTGACCTCGAGGTCAAATAATTGTTTTTTAAATATTATTTACTTGCCCGGGCCATAACATTTTTGTCTTTCGAGATAGGTCAATGATATTTGGTATGTGGGTGCATGACAATAAGGCGGTGTGTCGCGTACCATAATGACCTTTGTGGGACCTTGACCTTTGACCTCAAGGTCAAATAATTGTTTTTAAATAGTATTTATTTGGTATGTGAGTGCATAACCATAAGGCGGTGTGTCGCATACTGTAATGACCTTTGTGGGACATTGACCTTTGACCTCAAGGTCAATTAATTGTTTTTTAAATAGTATTTTCTTGTCCGGGCCATAACATTTTTGTCTTTCGAGATAGGTCAATGATATTTGGTACATGTATGTGGGTGCATGACCATAAGGCGGTGTGTCGCATACCGTAATGACCTTCATGGGACTTTGACCTCAAGGTCAAATAATTGTTTTTTAAATAGTATTTATTTGGTATGTGGGTGCATGACCATAAAGCAGTGTGTCGCATACCGTAATGACCTTTGTGGGACCTTGACCTTTGACCTCAAGGTCAAATAATTGTTTTTTAAATAGTATTTTCTTGTCTGGGCCATAACATTTTTGTCTTTAGAGATAGGTCAATGATATTTGGTATGTGGGTGCATGACCATAAGGCGGTGTGTCGCATACCATAATGACCTTTGTGGGACCTTGACCTTTGACCTCAAGGTCAAATAATTGTTTTTTAAATAGTATTTACTTGGTCGGGCCATAACATTTTTGTCTTTCAAGATAGGTTGTTGTACAGATGGCCACATTAAGGGGAGACATAAGTTTTAGGTATCTAAAACAGTTCTTCCTAGTTTATATTGTATTTTATAACATTTGTGTTTGATACTAACTGGTAATAAGATTAAGGTATAATAATCTCATACATGTACATGTTCAATGTTTTTTCTTCAGTGCTGGCAGCTCCACCACCACCACCTCCTGCCCTACTGGCCAAACCAAAGGAGAAATCTGATGTGCCTCCCTTAGCCCCACCACCCCCACCACCACCATCAATCAGACCAGCATTTGTACCACATCAAGTCCGATATAGACCTCCACCACCGAGACCTCCTCACAGATTTGGACCCCCAGGTGGTCAAGGGGGACCAAATCCTCAATATTTTGGGGGCCCTGGAGGACCTGGGCCTCATGGTTTTCCTGGCCATGGACCACATGGTCCAGGCCCTCATGGACCACATGGTCCAGGCCCTCATGGACCACATGGTCCAGGCCCTCATGGACCACATTTTGGACCTGGCCCTCATGGTCCTGGTCCATGTGGTCCAATGCCACCTTTCCGAGGACCTGGACCAATGGCTGGTCCTATGCCTCCAGGGCCTCTTGGACCAGGATATGGTGTTAGTGATGGAAAGCAACACATGATTGCCAATGAAAGTGGGGGTGGAGGAAATATGCCACCAACAGTAATTCCAAAGGAAGATAACAAGTTCAAAGTAGTTATATCAGCAGCCCCTGTCATAAACAAACCAAAGACAGAAAAAAAGAAGAAAAAAGAGAAAAAGGCTAAATTGTCTGAGCCTCAGGACAGGGAGGATACTCCTGCATCAGACATTTCAGATACTACACCTAAAGTAATGGCAGGTCCTACATTACCTGTAGAACTCCAGATGGAAGAACCTGTTACCATGGAAACTGATGCAGAAGATGTTAGTAAAAAGAAAAAAGATAAAAAGAAGAAGTTTGTAAGAACAGCAGCGGGAGTTATTTGGGAAGATCCAAGTTTAGATGAATGGGACGCAGGTAAGATACCTGATTAATTTATTGTAAGATACCTGATTAATTTATTGTAAGATACCTGATTAATTTATTGTAAGATACCTGATTAATTTATTGTAAGTTACCTGATTAATTTATTGTAAGATACCTGATTAATTTATAGTAAGATACCTGATTAATTTATTGTAAGTTACCTGATTAATTTATTGTAAGATACCTGATTAATTTATTGTAAGATACCTGATTAATTTATTGTAAGTTACCTGATTAATTTATTGTAAGATACCTGATTAATTTATTGTAAGATACCTGATTAATTTATTGTAAGATACCTGATTAATTTATTGTAAGATACCTGATTAATTTATTGTAAGATACCTGATTAATTTATTGTAAGTTACCTGATTAATTTATTGTAAGATACCTGATTAATTTATTGTAAGTTACCTGATTATTTATTGTAAGATACCTGATTAATTTATTGTAAGATACCTGATTAATTTATTGTAAGTTACCTGATTAATTTATTGTAAGATACCTGATTAATTTATTGTAAGATACCTGATTAATTTATTGTAAGATGCCTGATTAATTTATTGTAAGATACCTGATTAATTTATTGTAAGATACCTGATTAATTTATTGGACTATGAAATATGGCATTAAAATTTTAAACTCATCTTATGTTTACATATCAAATATAAAAAACCCAAAACACTATATGGGAATATAAATAACTGTTGAGATAAAGTAACAAGATCATGAAGATACATTTCATCAAATTTACTGTAAGATAATTTCCAGGAAGGTGTGTACACCAATTGTGAACAAATAAATAAATAAACAAAATGTGTCTATTATTATAGATATTTGTTTCTGGTGTTTATTTGTTGTGCCTAATTACACTGCATGGAATTTATTTCAGATGACTTTCGAATGTTTTGTGGTGATTTGGGTAATGAAGTTACAGATGAAGTGTTGGCAAGAGCATTCAGCAAATATCCAACATTTGTAAAAGCTAAAGTATTACGAGACAAAAGGACAAATAAAACACGTGGTTATGGATTTGTTAGTTTTAGAGATCCTCAGGATTTTGCCAGAGCTATGAGAGAAATGAATGGTAAGTACTAATGACATTGGAGATGAATTTCATTGTTGTATGCTTTGTTCTAGTTTGAATCCTCTTACAATGAGAATTAATCTACCAGGGATGATGTTTTTAGTTATTTAACTGATTTCAGCTATTTTTCTCTGAAACAAAAATTCTGAAAGTTGCAGGATACAGTCAGAACAGGTCAATAATAACCTTTTTGAAAGGGGGTGGGGATGGTTTCAGCTATTTTCATTGATTTTCATTATTTTGTATTCTAACCAGAATCATCCATGATCTACATTCTACAATTGTCAACTGAAATTTGTATTTTGTTGAATAAATATTGTGGCAGATGAAGGTAGAACTCCTGTGTTTGTAATAATGTAGATTCCTCACTGCGAGTACAAGAACTTATCATTGCTTATTGTAGACAATCTGTTGCCTTGACAACTTTTATAGATGATGAAATCCATTTTAACTGATCCTATATATATAACATGTACTAAATTTGATTACAGTTATAGAAATATTTTATTGCCAATCTTAAGGTGCCTGTTAAGGCAGAACAATTAACATAAATTGTTGTACAATAGATTACATTGATTGATAATGATTTTAACAGAAATAGTGAAATTACAGATAACCTTAAAAAAAAAAGAAAGAAAAAAATTAGAAAAAATACAAGCTATGCAAACAAATACAGGATCCAGGACTCAATACATTATCAGAGGCATTTTTAAAATATATATATTGTTGACTTAAAATATGAAATTGTTATACTAAATATTGCCTGAAGGGGCTTCGCATCTAAAAGTATACAATTTAGTAAATAATAGATATAATTGATCATAAATATAAATATCCTCAGCAGACAAAAGCCAAACAAACTTAGAGGTATTATATGTCAAATCATTGTCTTTAGAGGTCACTCTTGTTTTCATACTTTTGGAATAAATCATGTAGTCTAAAGATGTATATAAAAGGTACCTATAAAGGACACATTTTCCAGCTCCCAGACTGTCCTTTATATACAGGTTTAACTATATGATATTTTCGTATTTGTCATCCTTGTTTGTATGGGGATCTTGTTCAAAATATTATTGTGTTTCTCTTAAACAAAGTACAAAGATAGCTTTGATCTGATTTATAAAGACTACAATATGGCAACAGTACTGTAGTATTTTGAGACTTGTTATATTTGCTAAAAACATGGATATTAAAATGAAAAAAAAAATTGCCAAACTGTCGAACCAATTTTAAAATAAGATATGAATTGGAGTGTTATATCTATCTTGACCGCATCATTTCACTATTTTATTGAAGTGTGTGTACCTAGTCATGTATTTGTGTGTTAGAGGCATACATTTTGAGTATTGTAGAATGTAGATATAATATTTAATTTCAACAGTTTAATATTGTGTCTCGCACAAAGTCCATAAATATCTTTGGATGTTTTTGACTAATTGATATTAAATCTATTAGGAATATCATTTGTTTATGCATAGAAGAATTGTCTTTAGCCAACAAATTCTATCTTAGCTATTAGTCAGTTAATTACAAACATCCACTTTCCCTGCTGTTGTACCACATCTGCTGTCCCTTTGTAATTTATCACCATTTTGTGAAAGTATTTGATTTTTGTGAGTTGAAGCAAATCAATAACTACTGGAAGTCAAGTGGTACTTGTAAAGAATTGGGAATCAAACTACCTGTAACTGGTTAAACCCCACAAAATCTTTGTGCCTGTTCCAAGCCAAGGCCATCTATACCTATCAGCTGGTTTTTTTCTCAACTGAACTCTAAAAGTCACTTGAATCTGATAATGGAAGCAGTTTTCATATCTTGAATAATACAGCTTAGATAAATAGTGCAAATTTCAGTAATTTGTATTGTTTACTGTCAAAAAACCCCAAAACATATGGAAATATTTCAATAATTATATGTTTTGGTAACTATGGAATTGTGGATTCCAATTACAGTCTTCGTGGTAACCCACATTGCCCGAAGCCCGAGACAATGGAAATAGAGATTACAAGATTGTGAAAGTGGTACTAAGCGTACTACCAGCAATCTGATTATCATATCTTGATATATTCATAACATTCGCATATGATTTGAAATTGGTGATCTCCCATACTGGAACATACAATGTATCTGTAAAGAGGAGAAAGTGAGAGATCAGATGTTAGTTGGACTTGTGGCATCTTGGCTTGTGCATCTTTGATGATTTAACTATTTTATTTTGTTTGAATTATAAAATTGTTCCTGTAAATGATACAGCAGGTGACATAGATGTCATAAGCCACGTCAGGCATGTGTCTATACATAACTTTCCTCAGCCATGTGTCTATACATAACTTTCCTCAGCCATGTGTCTATACATAACTTTCCATGAATGAATTTTTTTATAGATAAAATGACAACTGTTTTTGTCATGATTTACATCACCTGTTTAGCTGACATGGCCAAAGCTCACACAAGACTGACTTTGCCATTACTTAGTGTATGTCATATTCATTTTCAACAATCTTTTCTTCTGATGCCTGCAATACTTTTTGCTTTGAAATTCGTTGCCTCTTCAGATAAGAGTAAATTCATGATCTGTTCAGATTCTCTTTCTTGCATGTTGTTAATTGAGAGTTGTAAAACTCAAAATCCTTTCATTTTGAAAATAGGTGAAATTTATAAAAGCCTTGTTGCTGTTGGTAAGCATGTCGTTTTCACATGGATCCCTAGTCATATAGGTATCCATGGGAACACAGTCGTTGACCAGGAAGCCAAGGATGCATTGGATGATCCCATATTCAATTGTTCTATTCCATTTACTGACTTTAAGCCTTTTATTATGAAATATATTTTAAAATGCTGGCAAGACAGTTGGGACCAGCAAATTTACAACAAATTGCATGAGATACATTCACTAGTTGGTAAGGCTCCTTGATCTTACAGTCAAAATCGGAAAGAACAAGTTGTCTTGACCAGATGTCGTATTGGACATAGTACTAGTAGATTGACTCATAGTTATTTATTAAATAATGAGGAACGACCGTATTCTGTGTAATTCAAATTATTTATTGAAACATGTTTTAATCAATTGCATAGACATTCGTAAGACATTCTACAACATCAATACTATATTTGATTTATTTACAAATGTCGCAGGTGACACAATTTTTTTTTTTTTTTAAAGATATCAATTTATATACAAAAATTAGTTAAATAACATTCTTTCTTAATATATGGTTTTATCCTTTTAATGTTTCTGTTATTTATAGACAAGTATGTTTTATTTATATATATAACACGTTTGTTTTATAGACAAGTATGTTTTATTTATACATATAACCCGTTTGTTTTATAGACAAGTATGTTTTATTTATACATATAACACGTTTGTTTTATAGACAAGTATGTTTTATTTATACATATAACACGTTTGTTTTATAGACAAGTATGTTTTATTTATACATATAACACGTTTGTTTTATAGACAAGTATGTTTTATTTATACATATAACACGTTTGTTTTATAGACAAGTATGTTTTATTTATATATATAACCTGTTTGTTTTATAGACAAGTATGTTTTATTTATATATATAACACGTTTGTTTTATAGACAAGTATGTTTTATTTATACATATAACACATTTGTTTTATAGACAAGTATGTTTTATTTATACATATAACACGTTTGTTTTATAGACAAGTATGTTTTATTTATATATATAACACGTTTGTTTTATAGACAAGTATGTTTTATTTATACATATAACCCGTTTGTTTTATAGACAAGTATGTTTTATTTATACATATAACACGTTTGTTTTATAGACAAGTATGTTTTATTTATACATATAACACGTTTGTTTTATAGACAAGTATGTTTTATTTATACATATAACACGTTTGTTTTATAGACAAGTATGTTTTATTTATACATATAACACGTTTGTTTTATAGACAAGTATGTTTTATTTATATATATAACCTGTTTGTTTTATAGACAAGTATGTTTTATTTATATATATAACACGTTTGTTTTATAGACAAGTATGTTTTATTTATACATATAACACATTTGTTTTATAGACAAGTATGTTTTATTTATACATATAACACGTTTGTTTTATAGACAAGTATGTTTTATTTATATATATAACACGTTTGTTTTATAGACAAGTATGTTTTATTTATACATATAACACGTTTGTTTTATAGACAAGTATGTTTTATTTATATATATAACACGTTTGTTTTATAGACAAGTATGTTTTATTTATACATATAACCCGTTTGTTTTATAGACAAGTATGTTTTATTTATACATATAACCCGTTTGTTTTATAGACAAGTATGTTTTATTTATACATATAACACGTTTGTTTTATAGACAAGTTTGTTTTATTTATACATATAACACGTTTGTTTTATAGACAAGTATGTTTTATTTATACATAGAACCCGTTTGTTTTATAGACAAGTATGTTTTATTTATACATATAACACATTTGTTTTATAGACAAGTATGTTTTATTTATACATATAACCCGTTTGTTTTATAGACAAGTATGTTTTATTTATATATATAACACGTTTGTTTTATAGACAAGTATGTTTTATTTATACATATAACCCGTTTGTTTTATAGACAAGTATGTTTTATTTATATATATAACCCGTTTGTTTTATAGACAAGTATGTTTTATTTATATATATAACCCGTTTGTTTTATAGACAAGTATGTTTTATTTATACATATAACCCGTTTGTTTTATAGACAAGTATGTTTTATTTATACATATAACCCGTTTGTTTTATAGACAAGTATGTTTTATTTATATATATAACCCGTTTGTTTTATAGACAAGTATGTTTTATTTATACATATAACCCGTTTGTTTTATAGACAAGTATGTTTTATTTATACATATAACCCGTTTGTTTTATAGACAAGTATGTTTTATTTATACATATAACCCGTTTGTTTTATAGACAAGTATGTTTTATTTATACATATAACCCGTTTGTTTTATAGACAAGTATGTTTTATTTATACATATAACCCGTTTGTTTTATAGACAAGTATGTTTTATTTATACATATAACCCGTTTGTTTTATAGACAAGTATGTTTTATTTATACATATAACCCGTTTGTTTTATAGACAAGTATGTTTTATTTATATATATAACACGTTTGTTTTATAGACAAGTATGTTTTATTTATACATATAACCCGTTTGTTTTATAGACAAGTATGTTTTATTTATACATATAACCCGTTTGTTTTATAGACAAGTATGTTTTATTTATACATATAACCCGTTTGTTTTATAGACACGTATGTTTTATTTATACATATAACCCGTTTGTTTTATAGACAAGTATGTTTTATTTATACATATAACCCGTTTGTTTTATAGACAAGTATGTTTTATTTATACATATAACACGTTTGTTTTATAGACAAGTATGTTTTATTTATACATATAACACGTTTGTTTTATAGACAAGTATGTTTTATTTATACATATAACACGTTTGTTTTATAGACAAGTATGTTTTATTTATACATATAACACGTTTGTTTTATAGACAAGTATGTTTTATTTATATATATAACACGTTTGTTTTATAGACAAGTATGTTTTATTTATACATATAACCCGTTTGTTTTATAGACAAGTATGTTTTATTTATACATATAACCCGTTTGTTTTATAGACAAGTTTGTTTTATTTATACATATAACCCGTTTGTTTTATAGACAAGTTTGTTTTATTTATACATATAACCCGTTTGTTTTATAGACAAGTATGTTTTATTTATACATATAACCCGTTTGTTTTATAGACAAGTATGTTTTATTTATACATATAACACGTTTGTTTTATAGACAAGTATGTTTTATTTATACATATAACCCGTTTGTTTTATAGACAAGTATGTTTTATTTATACATATAACCCGTTTGTTTTATAGACAAGTATGTTTTATTTATATATATAACACGTTTGTTTTATATACAAATATGTTTTATTTATACATATAACACGTTTGTTTTATAGACAAGTATGTTTTATTTATACATATAACCCGTTTGTTTTATAGACAAGTATGTTTTATTTATACATATAACACGTTTGTTTTATAGACAAGTATGTTTTATTTATATATATAACACGTTTGTTTTATAGACAAGTTTGTTTTATTTATACATATAACCCGTTTGTTTTATAGACAAGTATGTTTTATTTATACATATAACACGTTTGTTTTATAGACAAGTATGTTTTATTTATACATATAACACGTTTGTTTTATAGACAAGTATGTTTTATTTATACATATAACATGTTTGTTTTATAGACAAGTATGTTTTATTTATACATATAACACGTTTGTTTTATAGACAATTATGTTTTATTTATACATATAACACGTTTGTTTTATAGACAAGTATGTTTTATTTATACATATAACACGTTTGTTTTATAGACAAGTATGTTTTATTTATACATATAACCCGTTTGTTTTATAGACAAGTATGTTTTATTTATACATATAACCCGTTTGTTTTATAGACAAGTATGTTTTATTTCTAATGGTCTTCAAGGTGACTAAGCGTAACATAAGATTTGTTCACGCCACGATATAGCTGAAATATTGATAAATTTGGCATTAAACACCAATCAATCAATCAATCAATCTTCTGATACCAATTTGAACCAAAGTTAGTCTTTATTATCCTTAGTTTGTTGACTATCAACATTTTATATTCAAAGTAATACTTGCATTCCAATTCAAAGTAATAACTGCATTCACATTCAAAGTAATACTTGCATTCCAATTCAAAGTTATACCTGCATTCACAATCAAAGTAATAGCTGCATTCACATTCAAGGTGATACCTACATTCACATTCAAAGCAATAGCTGAATTCACATTCAAAGTAATACATGCATTCACATTCAAAGTAATAACTGCATTCACAATGAAAGTAATAGCTGCATTCACATTCAAAGTGATACATGCATTCACATTCAAAGTATTAACTGAATAGACATTCAAAGTAATACATGCATTCACAATCAAAGTAATACCTGCATTCACATTCAAAGTAATACCTGCATTCACATTCAAAGTAATACCTGCATTCACATTCAAAGTAATACCTGCATTCACATTCAAAGTAATACCTGCATTCACATTCAAAATAATACCTGCACTCACATTCAAAGTAATATCTACATTCACATTCAAAGTAATACCTTCATTCACATTCAAAGTAATACCTGCATTCACATTCAAAGTAAAACCTGTATTCACATTCAAAGTACTAAATGCATTCACATTCAAAGTTAATACATGCATTCACATTCAAAGTAATACATGCATTCACATTCAAAGTAATACATGCATTCACATTCAAAGTATTACCTGCATTCACATTCAAAGAAATACATGCATTCACATTTAAGGTTAATACATGCGTTCACATTCAAGGTAATACCTGCATTCACATTCAGAGTAATACCTGCATTCACATTCAAAGTAATATCTGCATTCACTTTCCAAATAATTCCAACATTCACATTAAAATAATACCTTAATTTAAAATCAAATTAATACCTGCATTCACATTCAAAGTAATACTTGCATTAATATTCAAAGTAATACCTGCATTTACATTCAAAGGAATATCTTTATTCACATTCAAAGTAATACCTGCATTCACATTCAAAGTAATACTTGCAGTCACATTCAAAGTAATACCTGCATTCACATTTAAAGTAATAGCCGCATTCACATTCAAAGTAACACATGCATTTACATTCAAAGCAATACCTGCAATCACATTCAAAATAATACTTGCATTCACATTCAAAGTAATAGCTGCATTCACATTCAAAGTAATACCTGCATTCACAGCCAAAGAAATAGCTGCATTCACATTCAAAGTAATAGCTGCATTCACATTCAAAGTAATACCTGCATTCACATTCAAAGTAATGCATACATTCACATTCAAAGTAATACATGCATTCAAAGCAAAGTAATACCAGCATTCACATTCAAAGTAATACCATCATTCACTTTCAAAGTAATACCAGCATTCACATTCAAAGTAATACCTGCATTCACATTCAAAGTAATGCATACATTCATATTCAAAGTAATACCTGCATTCACATTCAAAGTAATATCAGCATTCACATTCAAGGTAATACCTGCATTCACCTTTCAAAATAATACACGCATTCACATTCAGAGTTATTACATGCATTCACATGCAAAGTAATACCTGTATTCACATTCAAAGTAATACCAGCATCCACATTCAAAGTAATACCAACATTCACTTTCAAAGTAATAACTGCATTCACATTCAAAGTAATACCTGTATTAACATTCAAAGTAATACTGGCATCCACATTCAAAGTAATACCAGCATTCACATTCAAAGTAATACCAGCATTCACTTTCAAAGTAATACATGTATTCACATTCAAAGTAATAGCTGTATTCACATTCAAAGTAATACCTGTATTCAACTTCAAAGTAATACCAGCATTCACATTTAGAGTAATTCCTACATTCACATTCAAAGTAATACCTGTTTTCAATTTAAAGTAATAGCTGCATTCACATTCAAAGTAATACCTGTATTCACATTTAGAGTAATTCCTACATTCACATTCAAAGTAATACCGGTTTTCACATTTAAAGTAATAGCTGCATTTCACATTCAAAATTCACATTCAAAGTAATACCTGCATTCACATTCAAAGTAATACCTGCATTCACTTCAAAGTAATACCTGCATTCACATTCAAAGTAATAGCTGCATTCACATTCCAAATAATACATGCATTACCATTCAAAGTAATAAGTACACTTACAATCAAAGTAATAACTACATTCACATTCAAAGTAATACATGCATTCCCTTTCAAAGTAATTCTTGCATTCACATTCAAAGTAATAGTTGTATTCACATTCAAAGTAATACCCGCATTCACATCCAAAGTAATACCTGCATTCACATTCAAAGTAATAAGTATACCTACAATCAAAGTAATAGCTACATTCACATTCAAAGTAATAAGTATACCTACAATCAAAGTAATAGCTACATTCATATTCAAAGTAATACCTGCATTCACATTCAAAGTAATACCTATTATCACATTCAAAGTAGTAGCTGCAATCACATTCAAAATAATACCTGCATTCACATTCAAAATAATACCTGCATTCACATTTAAAATAATACCTGCATTCACATTCAAAATAATACATGCATTCCCTTTCAAAGTAATACTTGCATTCACTTTCAAAGTAATAGTTGCATTCACATTCAAAATAATACATGCATTCCCTTTCAAAGTAATACTTGCATTCACTTTCAAGTTGACCAGTATAACTGATTACTGCTTTGAGAGTTTGATACATATATTGACCTTCATACTATTTATTCTTTACAAATAGTGTTTATTGTTGACTTATGATACAATTACAGTGTAGATGATTTATTTCTCAGAAGTTTAAGACAACTGTTATTGCACACAATTTTTCCTCTAATGGGGAATCACACATGGCCTTGTTATGACAGTTAATATATTTTATATAATGGAATAAGGATCGTATGATGTTGTAATCAGATGTGGCTTTGATTATTGAAGACAAAATATGATGTTGAGATTATTTATGTATGCATGTTTTTGGAACAGTATTAGGTCCAAAAATGAGACTACCGAGCTCTGAATTGAGACTTGTGGATCACTAAGCAGATCTCTGAATTGAGACTTGTGGGTCACCATAGAGCTCAGAATTGAGACTTGTGGGTCACTACAGAGCTCTGAAATGAGACTTGTGGGTCACTACAGAGCTCTGAAATGAGACTTGTGGGTCACTACAGAGCTCTGAAATGAGACTTGTGGGTCACTACAGAGCTCTGAATGTGGGTCACTATAGAGGTCGGAAATCAAACTTGTTGGTCACTACAGAGCTCAGAATTGAGACTTGTGGGTCACTATAGGGCTCTGAATTAAGACTTGTGGGTCACTATAGAGCTCAGAATTGAGACTGGTGGGTCGCTACAGAACTCTGAATTGAGACATGTGGGTCACTACAGAGCTCTGAATTGAGACTTGTGGGTCACTACAGAACTCTGAATTGAGACTTGTGGGTCACTACAATGCTCTAAAATGAGACTTGTGGGTCTCTATTGAGCTCTGAATTGAGACTTATGGGTCACTACAGTGCTCTGAATTAAGACTTGTATGTCACTACAGAGCTCTGAATTGAGACTTGTAGGTCATTACAGAGCTCTAAATTGAGACTTGTGGGTTACTACAGAGCTCTGAATTGAGACTGGTTGGTCACAATAAAGCTCTGAATTGAAACTTGTAGGTCACTACAGAGCTCTGAATTGAGACTTGTGGGACACTATAGAGCTCTGAATTGAGACTGATGGGTCACTATAAAGTCTTGAATTGAAACTTGTGAGTCACTAGAGCTCTGAATTGAAACTTGTAGGTCACTACAGAGCTCTAAATTGAGACTTGTGGGTCACTACAGAGCTCTGAATTGAGACTGATGGGTCACTATAAAGCTCTGAATTGAGACTTGTGAGTCACTACAGAGCTCTGAATTGAGACTTGTGGGTCACTACAGAGCTCTGAATTGAGACTTGTAGGTCACTACAGACCTCTGAATTGAGGCTTGTTGGTCACTATGCAGAGCTCTGAATTGAGACTTGTGGGTAATTATAGAGCTCAGAATTGAGACTTGTGTGTCACCATAGAGCTCAGAATTGAGACTTGTAGATCACTACAGAGCTCAGAATTGAGACTTGTGGGTCACTATAGAGTTCTGAATCGAGACTTGTAGATCGCTACAGAGCTCTGAATTGAGACTTGTGTGTCACTATAGAGTTCAGAATTCGGACTTTTGGCTCACCATAGAGGCCGAAAATCAGACTTGTGGGTCACTATAGAGCTCAGAATTGAGACTTGTTGGGTCACTATAGAGCTCAGAATTTAGACTTTTGGGTCACCATAGAGGTCGGAAATCAGACTTGTGGGTCACTATAGAGCTCAGAATTGAGATTTGTGGATCACTACAGAGCTCAGAATTAAGACTTGTTGGGTCACTATAGGGCTCTGAATTGAGACTTGTTGGGTCACTATAGAGGTCTGAAATCAGACTTGTTGATCACTACTGAGCTCAGAATTGAGACTTGTGGATCATTGCAGAGCTCGGGATCGAGACTTGTAGGTCATTATAGAGCTCAGAATTGAGACTTGTGAGTCACTATAGAGCTCTGAATTGAGACTTGTTGGTCATTACAGAGCTCTGAATTGAGACTTGTATGTCACTATAGAGCTCAGAATTGAGACTTGTGGGTCACTACAGAGCTCTGAATTGAGACTTGTGGGTCACTATAGAGCTCTGAATTGAGACTTGTGGGTCACTACAGAGCTCAGAATTAAGACTTGTGGGTCACTTTAGAGCTCAGAATTGAGACTTGTGGGTCACTATAGAGCTCTGAATTGAGACTTGTGGGTCACTACAGAGCTCTGAATTGAGACTTGTGGGTCACTATAGAGCTATGAATTGAGACTTGTGGGTCACTACAGAGCTCTGAATTGAGACTTATGGGTCACTACAGAGCTCTGAATTGAGACTTGTGGGTCACTATAGAGGTCTGATTTGAGACTTGAGGGTCACTACAGAGCTCAGAATTGAGACTTGTGGGTCACTACAGAGCTCTGAATTGAGACTTGTGGGTCACTATAGAGCTCATTATTGAGACTGGTGGGTCACTACAGAGCTCTGAATTGAGACTTGTAGGTCACTATAGAGCTCAGAATTGAGACTTGTGGGTCACTATAGAGCTCTGAATTGAGACTTGTGGGTCACTCTAGAGGTTGGAAATCAGACTTGTTGATCACTACTGGGCTCAAAATTGAAACTTGTATGTCACTATAGAGCTCTGAATTGATGTTAGCTGGTCACAATGAAGATCAGGTCTAAGGCTTGTATGCACTATATGACTCTGCATTATCAGCTTATCGACTTATCTGATTATATAGATCTCTGCATTAAGCACTGGGGTAAAGCTGATGACCTTAACTGTAATTATGGTCATCCCAAGAAGGCGGACATGAAATTAGGTAAGAATCTTTTTTGTCCATTAAATTGTTTCTATAATGTATTTTAAATGACACATGCATTAGCAAGATAGTAATCTATGAACTTTTCACAAGGAAACCACAAATTACGACTGAAAATTGTAAATGAAAGAAAAAGTTCGATTTTAAAAAATCGCCAAGATGACCGTAACTGATCATAATTCTGCGGTGCAATTACGGTCATCTCAGTTTTCAGTTACTGTCATCTTAGCGATTTTTTAAAATCGGATTTTCTCTTTCATATACATTTTTCAGTCGTAATTTGTGATTTCCTTTTGAAAAGTTCATAGATTACTATCGTACTAATGCATGTGTCATTTAAAATACATTATAGAAACAATTTAATCGACAAAAAAGATTCTTACCTAATTTCATGTCCGCCATCTTGGGATGACCGTAATTACAGTTACGGTCATCAACTTTACCCCAGTGATTAAGGCTTACAGGGGCTAGCTGGAAGGCTCTGCATTCATGCATTGACAACAACACTATAGGACTCTGCATATATGGGATGTGGTGCACTACTGGGCTGTGGATTAAGACTTGTGGAACAATACAGTGGTTTAGATTAAGACTAGTACAGTACTCTTGCTAACTTCTGTTTATGATGGTTCTTTATTTAGGCTGGTGAAACACTTAAAAGACTGTATTAATCATTTGATCCCTCAAAAATTATTTTTGTACAGAACACATCAGGTCAAATTTGAAAAATCAGACATAACTCAAAATTTTGAATTTATTTATTAAGTTTGCGATTGTTTTATCTGGATAGATCTAGTCCTGATCAAACTCTCCTATACATGTATTTCCTTTTTAGTTCATCTGGCCCATACATATTACATTTGATTTGTTATGTAATGTAATGTCTTGTACTATTTCTAGGTTAACAATGAGGGTTAGGGTTAGAGTTATGGTGTTAAACGCCATGTTAAACAAGATTCAGTTATATTGTGGCAGTCAGTTTTATTGGTTGAGGAAACCGGAGTACCCGGAGAAAACCACCGACCTGACGCAATTGACGTCACAGACAAACTTTGTCGCATAATGTTGTATCGAGTACACATCGCTTGAGCGAGAATCGACCTCACAACGTAAGTGGTGATAGGCACTGACTGCATAGGTAATTGTAAATCCAACTAAAGTTACCATAAGATCACGACCAGGACATTCCCTGTGTCATAAATGACCACGGATATGTTCTGTTTGTCATGATTACAATCTGGTCCTTTTTTCATGCATGACTTATCATAGGGTTTGTAAATAGAGTTAGGGATTGTTAGAAGAGTAACAGATTGGATGCCATTAATGGAGCAGGAAATGTTTACTGTTCCGGAGCACGTGAGTTCACCTCCAATTATTAGTGGGGTTCATGTTGCTCAATCTTTAGTTTTCTGGGTAGTATTTTGTAGCCCATTGTTTGGCCTTTGTCCTTTGGCTATTGTATTGTCTGTCTTTCTTTGATTTGCGGCTTCTTATTACTGTATACCGCCGATATTTGGCGGTGGTTTAAGTTTGGCGGATTTGACCAAAAGCGCCAATTTTAAATGTGAATAATACTTATGTTAAAGTGAGTAAAATTCATTACGTTTGAAAAAGTAGTCGTCACGCATAAGGTTGCAATTTATTTACAAAACCGTGAAATTATTTACTGATATAGGTTATAACGATAAAAACAGTAAATTATTTTTGTCTTTTCGTAAAACTGCCAAAATAAATATCCGCCAATAAATCTGATTTATAAAACCACAAAATTTTGACGCCGTAGATATAAAGAGCTATGGAGTACCCCTAGGGTGCCTTCAAACTTGTCTTATTATCCCCTCGCCAACGAAGTTGCGAAGGGATATAATAACGCTACCGTCCGTCCTTCCGTAACATCCTTGTGAACACTCTAGAATTAACATCCTTCAATGGATTTTGACCAAACTTGGTACATACTTAGTCCTTCAGAAAATCTGGAACATTATTGATTTTCAAGGTCATAGGTCAAAGGTCAAGGTCACCAGGTCAAATTTTTACCGCGTAACATCCTTCTGAACACTCTAGAATCAACATCCTGCAATGGATTTTGATCAAACTTGGTACATACTTAGTCCTTAAGAGAATCTGGAACCCTGTAGATTGTCAAGGTCATAGGTCAAAGGTCAAGGTCACCGGGTCAAATTTTGACCGCGTAACATCCTTGTGAACACTAGAATCAACATCCTTCAATGGATTTTGACCAAACTTGGTACATACTTAGTCCTTACGAGAATCTGGAACCCTGTAGATTGTCAAGGTCATAGGTCAAAGGTCAAGGTCACCGGGTCAAATTTTTACCGCGTAACATCCTTGTGAACACTAGAATTAACATCCTTCAATGGATTTTGACCAAACTTGGTACATACTTAGTCCTTCAGAAAATCTGGAACATTATTGATTTTCAAGGTCATAGGTCAAAGGTCAAGGTCACCAGGTCAAATTTTTACCGCGTAACATCCTTCTGAACACTCTAGAATCAACATCCTTCAATGGATTTTGATTAAACTTGGTACATACTTAGTCCTTAAGAGAATCTGGAACCCTGTAGATTGTCAAGGTCATAGGTCTAAGGTCAAGGTCACCGGGTCAAATTTTTACCGCGTAACATCCTTGTGAACACTCTAGAATCAACATCCTTCAATGGATTTTGACCAAGCTTGGTACATACTTAGTCCTTAAGAGAATCTGGAACCCTGTAGATTGTCAAGGTCATAGGTCAAAGGTCAAGGTCACCGGGTCAAATTTTTACCGCGTAACATCCTTGTGAACACTAGAATCAACCTCCTTCAATGGATTTTGATCAAACTTGGTACATACTTAGTCCTTACGAGAATCTGGAACCCTGTAGATTTTCAAGGTCACAGGTCTAAGGTCAAGGTCACCGGGTCAAATTTTTACCGCGTAACATCCTTGTGAACACTCTAGAATCAACATCCTTCAATGGATTTTGACCAAGCTTGGTACATACTTAGTCCTTAAGAGAATCTGGAACCCTGTAGATTGTCAAGGTCATAGGTCAAAGGTCAAGGTCACCAGGTCAAATTTTTATGCGAGAGGATACGCCACGCTTTGCGTTGCCCTTGTTTGATTTTATTATATTGATGCTGATATTGTTATTAAATACGATGTATGTCATGCATGTATAACGTGATACATACCTTAAGGTCTGTCATGCACCGGACAATACCATGAGGTCTGTCGTGCATGGTACAATGTTGATTTATGAAGAGTTCATTTCCAATGTTTTAGGTACTTATTTTTTTTCTGTCTATCCTGAATGTGCTTTTGTTTATCTTTATCTTTAATAGTTGTTATTAAGTGTCGTAAATCTTCAGAATCAGTGTATTAAATTTTGATTTTTTTTCCGACAGTGTGGTATTTTTTGTTCTACATTTTATTCAATTAAATAGTGTATTTTAATTGCTTTAAATACAAATAATATTGTGTCTTCATTTAATGATTAAGCAACCTTAAACCACAGTGGTAACTATATTAGATGTAGGACGGATATAAGTGGCAAATATTTATGTGTGCTTCAAGCCACAATGGTAACTATTGTTTGCTGCAAGAATATTTGCTGGTAGACTATTAGTTCCCAAGGGTATAATCCGCCCAGTAGTCAGTGCTTCGGTAAGGTACTCCTCCCTCAGGCATAGGTCATGACCTTAGCAGATTTGGGCTGTTCTGTTTAGGCTCTTTGGTTTTCTTGCTACCAAAGATTGAAAAAAAAAATCTAAACACAAATAATTTAATGCACTAAATTTTGCTGTTAACAATTCACTAGGTATACAGCTTTTACCTAGTATCCCTATTTGTTAATCACTAAATAGCAAGGGATTTGCTATTAAGTGAAGCTTATTTCAAAATAAATATTGTTAGTACATGATACAGATAATATACAGTATATACATGTATTGTAATTTATGACATTTAATAAACATATACTAGCTGTCTATGGTGATTTCACATGCTTTTTGCATTGACAATATCCAGATTTTTTGACACTTTCAAACCAATCACGGTCGAAATGTTAATTGTTCATACCCGTTTTAAAATTATTTGGCTTTCAAATATTTTGGCTTTGAGCGTACCTGATGAAGGTAATTCCAGAAACGTGTCGTGCGCACTAGATTTGATATCTACGTATTTATTGCTACAGTATAATGTGTGCTACAAACCAAAGTAGTGAATATATTATATGTGGTACAAGACACAGTAGTAACATAACTATTATGTGTGCTACAAGTTACAGAGGTAGTAACTCTTATGTATGCTACAAGCAGCAGTGGCAATAGGGATGCATGCTACAAACCACAGTAGTAACTCTTTTATGTGTGCTGCAAGCAGCAGTGGCAACCATATTATGTGTGCTACAAACCACAGTAGTAACTCATGTGTGCTACAAGCAGCAGTGGCAATATTGATGAATGCTACAAACCACAGTAGTAACTCTTTTATGTGCTACAAGCAGCATTGGCAACCATATTATGTGTGCTACAAACCACAGTAGTAACTCATGTGTGCTACAAGCAGCAGTGGCAATAGTGATGAATGCTACAAACCACAGTAGTAACTCTTTTATGTGTGCTGCAAGCAGCAGTGGCAACCATATTATGTGTGCTACAAACCACAGTAGTAACTCTTTTATGTGTGTTACAAGCAGCAGTGGCAATAGTGATGTGTGCTACAAACTACAGTAGTAACTCATGTGTGCTACAAGCAGCAGTGGCAATAGTGATGAATGCTACAAACCACAGTAGTAACTCTTTTATGTGTGCTGCAAGCAGCAGTGGCAACCATATTATGTGTGCTACAAACCACAGTAGTAACTCTTTTATGTGTGTTACAAGCAGCAGTGGCAATAGTGGTGTGTGCTACAAACAGTAGTAACTCTTTCATGTGTGCTACAAGCAGCAGTGGCAACATTATTATGTGTGCTACAAACCACAGTAGTAACTTTTATGTGTGTTACAAGCAGCAGTGGCAATAGTGATGTGTGCTACAAACAGTAGTAACTCTTTCATGTGTGCTACAAGCAGCAGTGGCAACATTATTATGTGTGCTACAAACCACAGTAGTAACTTTTATGTGTGTTACAAGCAGCAGTGGCAATAGTGATGTGTGCTACAAACAGTAGTAACTCTTTCATGTGTGCTACAAGCAGCAGTGGCAACATTATTATGTGTGCTACAAACCACTGGCATCTCTTATGTGTGCTACAAGCAGCATTTGCAACATTATTATGTGTGCTACAAGCTACAGTAGTAACTCTTTTGTGTGCTACAAGCAGCAGTGGCAACCATATTATGTGTGCTACAAACCACAGTAGTAACTCTTGTGTGCTACAAGCAGCAGTGGCAATAGTGATGTGTGCTACAAACCACAGTAGTAACTCTTTTATGTGTGCTACAATCAGCAGTGGCAATAGTGCTGTGTGCTACAAACCACAGTAGTAACTCTTTTATGTATGCTACAAGCAGCAGTGGCAACATTATTATGTGTGCTACAAACCACAGTAGTAATTCTTTTGTGTGCTACAAGCAGCAGTGACAACAATATGGTGTGCTACAAACCACAGTGGCAACTCCTATGTGTGCTACAAGCAGCAGTGGCAACCATATTATGTGTGCTACACTACAGTAGTAACTCTTATGTGTGCTACACTACAGTAGTAACTCTTATGTGTGCTACAAGCAGCAGTGGCAATAGTGATGTGTGCTACAAACCACAGTAGTAACTCTTTTGTGTGCTACAAGCAGCAGTGGCAACCATATTATGTGTGCTACAAACCACAGTAGTAACTCTTTAATGTGTGCTACAAGCAACAGTGGCAATAGTGATGTGTGCTACAAACCACAGTAGTAACTCTTTTATGTGTGCTACAAGCAGCAGTGGCAATAGTGCTGTGTGCTACAAACCACAGTAGTAACTCTTTTATGTATGCTACAAGCAGCAGTGGCAACATTATTATGTGTGCTACAAACCACAGTAGTAATTCTTTTGTGTGCTACAAGCAGCAGTGACAACACTATGGTGTGCTACAAACCACAGTGGCAACTCCTATGTGTGCTACAAGCAGCAGTGGCAACCATATTATATGTGCTACACTACAGTAGTAACTCTTATGTGTGCTACAAGCAGCAGTGGCAATAGTGATGTGTGCTACAAACCACAGTAGTAACTCTTTTGTGTGCTACAAGCAGCAGTGGCAACCATATTATGTGTGCTACAAACCACAGTAGTAACTCTTTAATGTGTGCTACAAGCAACAGTGGCAATAGTGATGTGTGCTACAAACCACAGTAGTAACTCTTTTATGTGTGCTACAAGCAGCAGTGGCAATAGTGCTGTGTGCTACAAACCACAGTAGTAACTCTTTTATGTGTGCTACAAGCAGCAGTGGCAACCATATTATGTGTGCTACAAACCACAGTAGTAACTCTTTTATGTGTGCTACAAGCAGCAGTGGCAATAGTGATGTGTGCTACAAACTACAGTAGTAAATCTTTTGTGAACTACAAGCAGCAGTGGTAACACCATTATGTGTGCTACAAGCAGCAGTGACAACAAGATTGTGTGCTACAAACCACAGTGGCAACCCTTGTGTGCTACAAGCAGCATTGGCAACACTATTATGTGTGCTACAAGCCACAGTAGTAACTCTTTTATGTGTGCTACAAGCAGCAGTTGCAACCATACTATGTGTGCTACAAACCAGTGGTAACTTTTGTGTGCTCCAAGCAGCAGTGGCAAGAACATTATGTGTGCTACAAGCAGCAGTGGCAACAATATTATGTGTGCTACAAACCACAGTAGTGCCTATATTATGTGTTCTGTAAAACACAGTAGTAACTGTATTATGTGTGCTAATAGTCACTGATAACTATTGTTTGCTACAAGCAGTAGTATGTGTGCTGCAAACTACATTGCTGCTGTATGTGCGCTACACGTCAAAATGTGAGTGATCACTCTTATGTGTACTACAATCAGCAATTGCATTAGTACTATGCTTTCTACTCACAGTGACAAGCGTAGTGTATGCTACAAGGCACTGTTGCAAATGTATTGCATTTGCTACAAGTCAGAATGTCAACCGTATCATGTGCACTGCTAATATCACTGTAGCATGTGCATTATCTGTGCTACAACCCAGTAACAACTGCACTATATGATACAAGTTACAATTGTATCTTTATTATTTGTGCCAACAACCACAGTAATAACTGCATTTTGTATGCTAATAATCCTAGTGACAACTGTGCTATATGTACTACGAGCCACAATAGTATTATGTGCTGCATTACCTAATGGCAATTGTATTGCAGTGTATGCTGCTAGTCCCATTGACAACTCATTGTGTACTACACATCATGGTAAAAGCTGTATGCATTTGGTATTTTAATGAATGTTTTATTTTAGTAATCTTGTTTAGTTTCTTTCGTTGTGGAGGAAACCAGAGAAAACCATTGACCCAAAGCAAGTACCAGTATCTGATAAATTGTATCAGATAAAATTGTATCCATCCAATCTGACCACTGACAGGAATAATATAGAGATGAACACTGATTGTACAAATCTATATGTCTATAGCAGTCACCATACAAGTATGAATGGTATGGACGTCCTTTGACTTTTTGAGTGTTTTGATTGTACAATGTATTAGTATAAGAAATACTGATTTACATATAATTTTTTTTTATCGAAGTGTTTGTAGCAAACCAGGAAAGTGAGCGGTCATGTGTGTTAGAGGACCCCGTTCTTTATTTGCCTGTTCCTACAAGTTTTCTATCGAATTTTGGAAGTGTTCCGACAGTGTGGATTTTTGCGGGTTTTTTATTCTACATTGTATAAATGTTTCTTCGGAATACAGATGTACATAAATATTTGAATGTTATGTATAGTATATACAGACTCGTAATGAAGTTTATTAGCTTTCTGTGTATTTGTACACAGACTTCAATAACTCTGCCGTTCTTAAGCAATATTCCAGCATCACCAGCGTATACATATGGAGTTTACATTTCACAACTCATACGTTTTTCTAGAGCTTGTGTTTTTACAGTGAATATCTGGACAGAGCTCATCTACTGACGCAAAAGCTACTCAAACAAGGCTACGTTGCTCCTAGGTTGAAGTCATTCTGCAAAAATACTACGGTCGTCATCACAATCTGGTTGACCGTTACAAAATATCCATATCTCAAATGACAATGGATCTTTTATACTTTTTACGTAGATGTTTTCTTTCCTCTATCACTGCCAAGACTTTTACCGGACTTGACTGTATATATGAGTAACACGGCGGGTGCCTTATAAGAAGCAGGAACTGCTTACTCTTCGCGAGCACATGAGTTTACGCCCGGTTTTTTTGTGGGGTCCGTGTTGCTCATCTTTTTAGTTTTATGTGTTGTCCTGCTATGTGTCTTTTCGTTCTGAGTTTCGTGTTGTGATGTCCGTTACGATTTCCGCATAAAAACGATGTTCGGTTCGTCTTTTCCTCCAGTTGTTTGTAGGAGGGCTCATGTCTTATTTATGTTATTTGTGTTTGTTTGCGTATAGTGGTGTCCAACACATATTGTGTTGTGTTTTTGTATTGTTTTTCTTCGTCTTCTGTACCCTATGTTGCCAGTTTCTCTGGATTGTTCATATTTGATTGCCCCTTCGTTGTTCTCTAACGTTTATTGTGTACCCTATGTTGCCAGTTTCTCTGGATTGTTCATATTTCATTGCCCCTTCGTTGTTCTCTAACGTTTATTGTGTACCCTATGTTGCCAGTTTCTCTGGATTGTTCATATTTGATTGCCCCTTCGTTGTTCTCTAACGTTTATTGTGTACCCTATGTTGCCACTTTCTCTGGATTGTCCATATTTCATTGCCCCTTCGTTGTTCTCTAACGTTTATTGTGTACCCTATATTGCCAGTTTCTCTGAATTGTTCATATTTGATTGCCCCTTCGTTGTTCTCTAACGTTTATTGTGTACCCTATGTTGCCAGTTTCTCTGAATTGTTCATATTTGATTGCCCCTTCGTTGTTCTCTAACGTTTATTGTGTACCCTATGTTGCCAGTCTCTCTGGATTGTTCATATTTGATTGCCCCTTCGTTGTTCTCTAACGTTTATTGTGTACCCTATGTTGCCAGTTTCTCTGGATTGTTCATATTTGATTGCCCCTTCGTTGTTCTCTAACGTTTATTGTGTACCCTATATTGCCAGTTTCTCTGAATTGTTCATATTTGATTGCCCCTTCGTTGTTCTCTAACGTTTATTGTGTACCCTATGTTGCCAGTTTCTCTGAATTGTCCATATTTCATTGCCCCTTCGTTGTTCTCTAACGTTTATTGTGTACCCTATGTTGCCAGTTTCTCTGGATTGTTCATATTTGATTGCCCCTTCGTTGTTCTCTAACGTTTATTGTGTACCCTATGTTGCCAGTTTCTCTGGATTGTTCATATTTCATTGCCCCTTCGTTGTTCTCTAACGTTTATTGTGTACCCTATGTTGCCAGTTTCTCTGGATTGTTCATATTTCATTGCCCCTTCGTTGTTCTCTAACGTTTATTGTGTACCCTATGTTGCCAGTTTCTCTGAATTGTTCATATTTGATTGCCCCTTCGTTGTTCTCTAACGTTTATTGTGTACCCTATGTTGCCACTTTCTCTGGATTGTCCATATTTCATTGCCCCTTCGTTGTTCTCTAACGTTTATTGTGTACCCTATGCCAGTTTCTCTGGATTTTTCATATTTCATTGCCCCTTCGTTGTTCTCTAACGTTTATTGTGTACCCTATATTGCCAGTTTCTCTGAATTGTTCATATTTGATTGCCCCTTCGTTGTTCTCTAACGTTTATTGTGTACCCTATGTTGCCAGTTTCTCTGAATTGTTCATATTTGATTGCCCCTTCGTTGTTCTCTAACGTTTATTGTGTACCCTATGTTGCCAGTCTCTCTGGATTGTTCATATTTGATTGCCCCTTCGTTGTTCTCTAACGTTTATTGTGTACCCTATGTTGCCAGTTTCTCTGGATTGTTCATATTTGATTGCCCCTTCGTTGTTCTCTAACGTTTATTGTGTACCCTATATTGCCAGTTTCTCTGAATTGTTCATATTTGATTGCCCCTTCGTTGTTCTCTAACGTTTATTGTGTACCCTATGTTGCCAGTTTCTCTGAATTGTCCATATTTCATTGCCCCTTCGTTGTTCTCTAACGTTTATTGTGTACCCTATGTTGCCAGTTTCTCTGGATTGTTCATATTTGATTGCCCCTTCGTTGTTCTCTAACGTTTATTGTGTACCCTATGTTGCCAGTTTCTCTGGATTGTTCATATTTCATTGCCCCTTCGTTGTTCTCTAACGTTTATTGTGTACCCTATGTTGCCAGTTTCTCTGGATTGTTCATATTTCATTGCCCCTTCGTTGTTCTCTAACGTTTATTGTGTACCCTAAGTTGCCACTTTCTCTGGATTGTCCATATTTCATTGCCCCTTTCGTTGTTCTCTAACGTTTATTGTGTACCCTATGTTGCCACTTTCTCTGGATTGTTCATATTTCATTGCCCCTTCGTTGTTCTCTAACGTTTATTGTGTACCCTATGTTGCCAGTTTCTCTGAATTGTTCATATTTCATTGCCCCTTCGTTGTTCTCTAACGTTTATTGTGTACCCTATGTTGCCAGTTTCTCTGGATTGTTCATATTTCATTGCCCCTTCGTTGTTCTCTAACGTTTATTGTGTACCCTATGTTGCCAGTTTCTCTGGATTGTTCATATTACATTGCCCCTTCGTTGTTCTCTAACGTTTATTGTGTACCCTATGTTGCCAGTTTCTCTGGATTGTTCATATTTCATTGCCCCTTCGTTGTTCTCTAACGTTTATTGTGTACCCTATGTTGCCAGTTTCTCTGGATTGTTCATATTTCATTGCCCCTTCGTTGTTCTCTAACGTTTATTTTGTTTATTGCCTGTGTATTTATATACATACTTCAATAGCTCTGTCGTTCCTAAAAAGGATCAATTGATTGTTTGTAGAAAATTGATAAAATATGAAATTTTTTATTACACAGTCTACTTCATGGCAACAAATGAAATGAATTCTTAGTGAAATTACAAAAAACTTTCTGGTCTCAAGTTACTGTTAAATGTTTCAAATTATTGTATAAGATATTTTCCATATGAAAAAACAAAGACAAAAACAAAAACGTTTCTTTCTTTCTTACTGGTAATGCAGTCTATAAGAATAAAATCTGTTACGAGAAACTTATTCCAAAATTAAACATTATAAAAATGTATTTATTATAAACACTTTAATGTTCTTGTCTTTCAACACAAATTATCACAGTCTTAAACCACTACAGTTGAAGCAAGCTCAGACTTCAACATATGTCCTAGGTTGGAATTTCCTCCTGGATTTGTAAGCAAGTGGATATCGCCATTCTAAACCATTATCTGAAACTTAAACAGGAGATAATAATATTAATGGAACACGTTTGTTTAATAGATTGAAGATTATTTAGTCAATTGAAATCATTTAGTAAATTGAAATAATTAAGTGATTGAAATCGATGATTATACTAGCTACTAAGAACAAGTAAATATTGTTTTACGTCAAGTGATCAATTTTCAGTTGTATCCAAGGAAAATAAATACTGGGAATTGTTGACTTTTATGGTTGTAGTTTGGCTGAACTGATACGTAAGACATATGACATGTTAGTGTTCTGTTATATAAATATTACATTACATTACATTCGATTTGTTTGGTCATATGTCGTAAGACGTGACCTGTTATATAAATATTAAATTAAGGTGAATTGTATTTGTTTGGTCATATGTCGTTTGTTGTAAAACTACCCTCAAAACAATTCGATTTAATAGGTCACTGTTTGATGTAGTGATTCCGTCCTCAAGTCGTTAACTTATAATGTATCAATTTACTATAGTAATATTTGTTATAAAAAAAAAGGCTTAATAAAAAAAATATTTATTTATAGATATGAAATTCAATAAGATGTTACTAAGTGGAAAACTTAGTTTCCTCATACTTTATGAAATGGTTGTTGGAAAATAAAAATATAATGAGTCAAGACTACGCGTTAAATAAAGCATAAACAGGAAAATACAGTTGGTTAATGAATTTAATTATATGAAATGATTTTTGTATTTTGTAATGTGTATTCGGGGAGTTGACAATTACTCACTTGTATTTTCCCTGTGTAAATGAGGTGTATATAAAAACCTAAGTAGGTTTCCCTGGGCGTCATAGGTCTTTGTACAAACAAGATGTTGTTTAATAAATTGTAGCTATACAAAAAATAAAAATAATAAAAATACGTGCACGACGTATTTCTGGGATATCTATCATTCGTCAGGCACGCTCAAAGTCAACAGATTGGAAATCCGATTAATTTTAGGAGCAAGTAGGCCTAGGGCCTAAACAGGATAGCCAACAATCTTATAAGGATACCAAGTAGGCCTAGGGCCTAAACAGGATAGCCAACAATCTTATAAGGATACCAAGTAGGCCTAGGGCCTAAACAGGATAGCCAACAATCTTATAAGGATACCAAGTAGGCCTAGGGCCTAAACAGGATAGCCAACAATCTTATAAGGATACCAAGTAGGCCTAGGGCCTAAACAGGATAGCCAACAATCTTATAAGGATACCAATACCTGAGGGGGAATGACATGAGTTTCAATCAATTACATTATTAAGGAACTGTAAATTTCAAATTTAAATACATCTGATAAAACATGACATTGCCGAAGAACTGACTGGCGAATGGACATTCATTTGATTTGAACATCATTGTGATGTGTAGCTTCAAGTTAAAGTCAATGACAGCGGACACACGAAGCATTGCCAGTTTGCCATAGGATGCCAAGAAAAGCAAATAAATTTATGCTTTAGAACTAGGGGTGATTTGCATATACAAAGCTGTACAAGTAAAGACCAGTAGAATCTCATGTGTCAGATGCACATGGACTGTCGGGAATAAAATGTCTTCTAAACATCAGATATAGAAACGAAGTTTTATGGGACCATTGTTAATGTGATACATAATGTATATTTATTCATCTTTGAGCAATTTAATACCATGAGGGTTTATAGAGTATATGCTGTGGAAACCTAACTTTCAGACTTGGAGAATAAAATGTTAAACCTCTTTAGTTGGTATATTAGATTATTCACGATTAAATATATAACAAGAAAATTTACCACAAAATGTAAATCTAAATTGAAATGTAGTAAAGTTATTTTTCGCATTATATTGAAATCAAACGAACGATGACCAATGACTTCATCCATTTCCCTTGGCGTCGTACGGTAAGTCGTTCATTCATAATGCAAAATACAATGCTATAGAGAAAAATTGTTCTGATGTACTTCACTTAGAATGTATATTGAAGACATCAGATAAATCAAGCTGCAATGAAACCAATCTAATATAATTACATTGTATATTAATAAAGTAATTACTTTATTTATGCTTATGATAGTCGATCCTGTTTTGAAACAGTCCTTGTTTAGTTCATTAATATTACCTGGTGGTTTTCGATAGGAAGGGTACTTCAATAAAGGGTTCCGAAGAAATGGTATGTCTGTAAACCAAGCCGTCCGTTTACCAATAGGGTTCCAAGATTCACCTGATGTAAAATATGTAAAATTAGATGTAAATCTCTTTTGATTATTTACTATGATTACAAGTATAATACTGAAAATTTAGAACCTGGTTATATACACAAAGAAAAAAGTTAAGCACCCCTGATATATTGAATTATAACATGTTACCACAAGTTTCAATTTAAATGCAAATATTAAATGATTTTAACAAGACAAAGATGTGTTCATACAGGTGTGACGTCGACGGTTGATTACGATATCGAGATATCTTGCACGTGAACTATGCCTCCCATGCATTATCTAAAATTCAGTATGTCCACGCTTCAAATTTGGGTGCTTAAGTCCAGTGTTTTGAAGAAAAAAAAAATAATTCTGTGTTAACATGGTACGAATGCGAATATCGGAGCCGTAATCACAATCCCATCCTTTCCTCATTCTAGAATTATCACCTGATTTATTACAAGAGTACCACAATGGGTACCACTAGTAGTGTAGGAACTGATTAACTTTCTGGAGCATCTGTTTTCACCCACGTTTTTATTGGGGTTGATGTTGCCCAATCTTTAGTTTTCTGTGTTGTATTTTGTCACCATTGTTTGTCTTCCTCTTATTTATCATTTGACCATTGTATTGTCTGTCCTCCAATTTACGGCTTCTGCTTACCTTTTTGGCATCTTCAAACTTTTTTTAATGTGATTAAAGTTACCAAACAGAATAAGACAATAAAAATAATGACTTGATTTATGAAGGTTATTTCATGTATATACATGTATATAGAAACAAGTATTATATATACCACGGTCCTTGAGAATTAACTAGTTTAAGCAAACGAACCCGAATGACGAGTTTGTTTAAATACGTACATGAGTAAGTCACGTGATATATGTTTTGCAAAAGAAATAAATGGACCGACATTTGTCATTAAGCCATGGTACAGCATTCAGACCCGCATGTTATGTTGTACCATGATATAAGCCCCGCCTATTTGCATTTGGATTCAAGAAAGTTTTAATGGCATGTTAATTATGTTACAATATCAATTCCAGATAATATATCATTGTTTTCTATAGACACATTTTTTAAGCTGAAGAATTCATAAAAAGGTCATTTATTTTCCAATAAGGTTTTGATTAGTTCGCTGAGACCAAAATAGTACATATAATAAATATATTTACCAGATGTGAAGAAAAAAGATGGTGGTCTGAAATTAACATCCGGGTTAGATTTTGGTATTGGTCGTGATATATGATGTTTCCTTGGTTCAGCAGCTACAGGAGAACGAAAGTTTAAAGCACAACCTGCTCCCCATCCTTGACACAATCCGAAAATGCCCTGTCTTTTTACAGTCTGTAATGTTTCTGTATACTGGATAAGAAGGAACACAACCAGAAGTAAGCCTTTCATTTCCTTGTGCTGAAAAATATAATAATATTTGTTCCCTGGATTAAAGGTATAATGTCGTTGATTTTGGTGATTTTTTTGTCCAGATTATTTTTACAAGGAGAACGTTAAAAACATAACACTAATTATCGAGTTTTAAAATAAAAAGTCCATCCATTTTCTTTTATTTTTTATGAAAACACATCTCGAACATAAATTCTTGTCGGTACGACGATATACGCCCCTATTCATATGACCTTTGATTATTCTTTTACTACGCATGCGCGAAGTCTAGTTTTTTTGGGGGGATGTCTGCCCATGGAAAACATGCACGCGGTCGCACGAGCATTTTAACTGATTCTGCTCGTGCTGAAGTATGAATATCAGTGCCATTGCGCATGCAGTTCGGAAATTCGGACATGCATAATTAATGATTCTGGCAGACAAGCTGCACACAAAAAAACCACCAAAAAAACCAACAAAAATACACAGTTTTTGATCGAATCTTGCCAAACGACGTTTTATAGTCATGTGTTGAAGGTAAATATTAACTTTCAACGCAAAAAAAAAAGCTTTAAAACAATTACCAGACTCCACGACATTATACCTTTAAGTTCTTAATAATAAATGGAGAAATGTAGTCAAGTAATGAACTGTAGAACATTGACAAAGGTTAATAGAATGAATAACGCCTTCTACGTGTAGTTTAAAGGTTATTGGGATGAATAACAACGTTGTTACAGTTATACGATATCAACGGTCAATAATTACAGTTATATGATATCAACAACGGTCAATAGTACAATCCACTGAGCAGCTCAAGTTTACTCCATGTTTTTTCTCTAGGACCCCTGCCAGAAAATTTATCTTTACAAAATAAAAACAAGAGTTAGTTTACTTTTATAAAGGTATACGGTCTCAGATGAACTTTTAACTCATTTCATTACAAACATGAGATTTCTATGATGATTAAATATGGAACAATATCCTGAGACAATCGTGTAATGTCCCCACATTAATCAGTTATCTACCTAAATAATGTTTTAGATGTTATATCGAATTAAGAAATCGTGTATGTTTTATATGGTAATGCCATTGTGTTGTCTGTGACAATAAAATGTAATAATCATAAAACGCATGGTTCTATATGAAGTGTTAAAGATCCTACTATAGTAACAACAGAATTAAGATTTTCTAAGGATTTCATGTCAAGCCAACACAATGTTTACATCGAATTCTTTTATTGGCTCGTAACCCTTTTACAATCAGCACCAGAGGAAGTTGATAATCTAGTACTAAAATACTTTAAAGTAAGCGGTGTGATAAAGATCAATTAATAGTCTTATAGATCCTGACTTCTCAACACCAAATCCAATGAGATGTAGGGTGACCTTTTTTCCTTTCAAAGGAATTCAAAAAAACATTTTAATTGCAAATTGAAATAGACAATTAATTTCATTGCATATCCTAAATGTAAAATACAGAAGTTAAAAGACAGGAAACTCAAATTACAACGAAATAATTCCATTAAAGTTGTACTTATACTGCCAGTTGGACTTTTTGGTTCTCAGTAAAACACAACATGAAGTAACAGAGATTTAAAATTAATGGGAGGATGTTTATACATGTTTTCTTTCCTGCATTTCAGCTGCTTACAGTAAATTCAAATAATTAATCCATGTTGAGATAAAAAGGAAGATTTCCTGTCAGAAAATATAAACTTAATGGATATTTACATGTATTAATTTACGAAAATAAGGATAAATGTTTTTAAAAGACAGTCACCATACGTCTTCTATTTAACGTTGACAACAAGTAATGGTTGCGTCTATGAAAACAAGTAATGGTTGCGTCTAACAATTATAATGTACTGTTTTTGCATATTATTAGCCATCATACCCGGTAGTTAGATGTGGTGGAGTATCTGTTTGACAGACAGATGACCACGGCTATATTCCTTCTGTCATAATCCCGGACTTCTTTCCCTTCATAACTTATCAATGCATTTGTAGCAAGAATAACACGAAGGGTGACATGAGTGGAGTAGGACATGCAGGAAGCCACCTTCCGCATTCCCTCTGTGTTTAGTGGGGATCGTGTTGCTCAATCCTTAGTTTTTGAGTAATGTTTTTTGGACCGTTGTTCTTTTCTTTTTGTCCATTCCTTTGTCTATCCTACGATTTGCGGTTTCTGATATAACCTCTTTGGCATCTTCAATGAATATTTTTTCGGTACCTTAGTTATTATTTTGATAGGACCTGATGGAGGCCTGTCATTACTCTTAGGTGTAGACACATCCAAAACAAAATACAGTAGATAAAGCACTACTCCAGATTCCATCGGAGAGTATCTTTATTAGAGTCAAGGGGGATATTTTAAGATCATGTCAAGTTTCAGTTTGTGTTGATTTGTTGTCATTTATAGTCAGTTTCAGCATTGTCCCAACTATATCTTGATTACTAGACTGAATGGGGAGGGAAAGACAAGACAGTTCGTAGGAACTGACTTATGAAACCCCGGTCATAGATGATGTCTGGAAACCTTAATACTTGATGTGCATGACTCTCGTCAATGGTGTTAGACTTGTGGTCAGAAGGCAGTCACATTTGCGTTATGAGTTACCATGGCTACTGGTGAGTGTTGTGTTCAATATTGTCAAACTACTGATAGTAACATGTTCCACTATGTCAGTTTTCCGGTTGTTGACTGATTTTGTCTGTTTATATACTTGTGAGTTTTGACTTTCCCTTTGTAAGATTGTTCGGAGTTCGGTAATTTTGTTATTACCCTTATTAGAACGAGGAAATAAATTGCCATTTGTAGTTTTCCATAACAGAATTGCAGTATTCCGTAGTCATAATTTAAGTTACTAGTATATCACATGTGGAAAGCACTTACATATCAGCATCATTTCACTAAAAGAGGAGGAGCGGTCATGTATTTGTGTGTTAGAGGTCATGTATTTGTGTGTTAGAGGTCATGTATTTGTGTGTTAGAGGTCATGTATTTGTGTGTTAGAGGTCATGTATTTGTGTGTTAGAGGTCATGTATTTGTGTGTTAGAGGTCATGTATTTGTGTGTTAGAGGTCATGCATTTGTGTGTTAGAGGTCATGTATTTGTGTGTTAGAGGTCATGTATTTGTGTGTTAGAGGTCATGTATTTGTGTGTTAGAGGTCATGTATTTGTGTGTTAGAGGTCATGTATTTGTGTGTTAGAGGTCATGTATTTGTGTGTTAGAGGTCATGTATTTGTGTGTTAGAGGTCATGTATTTGTGTGTTAGAGGTCATGTATTTGTGTGTTAGAGGTCATGTATTTGTGTGTTAGGGATATCGATTTTGCCTCTTTCTGCGATTTTGATATTTGATTTTGGAATTGTTCCGACATTGTGGTATTATTTGTTTTTCATTTGATCATAATGACAATTTGTCAGAGAAAGTAGTTTACCAGCATGTTTCGACGTCAAATAGAATGTCAAACACTATTAGGTACACTATGGTAGTTATGAATTAGCAGTTTGTAAGAAGTGATCGTTATTGGCTCGTTGCAAGACGACAATTCCTAACCCTATCCATCAACATTCCTTTTCCTTGTGACAATCGATGCATCCCTCCATGGACCTATCCCAGTGTCATCTTCCATTTCTACGATGTAATAGTTTAAAATGATCGAATCACGACAGACTTATGAGAAGTTTGTTTGCTAATTATATTTATAATAGAATGGAATTGATATCATAGGAAACATTAATAGTACACACAGATAGTAGTATTATAACATGGAGTTATCCCTGTTGTACATATGTTTGTATTTGGTTTAAAACTACAAATAACCAGGTTTTATTTTATTTTTACAATTATCCTACTGTCATGATTATCTCAGTTTAAAATGAACATTTGATAGAATCTGTGGTCTTGATAAAAAAAGGCAACATTTTCTACACAAGTTTTGCCAGAAGATATAAAACTGTAAATGATTTGATCATTTTACTATAATGTTCTTTATCTTGACGCCTTTTCAATTACAGTATGTCCCTAGGGTTTCAACACTGATATTCTACTACAAAGCCTTTGTAGGAAATTACTTTTAGTTCCACGAGAATTGTTATCAGAGAAGTCAGCAAGTAGTACATATTATATACAAGCCCGTCTTAGAAATACATTATGTACTATCAAAATATCAAGTATATGTATCACAATCCTATTGTTTGTTATTAACGTTTCAATGTTAGTTAGTAGAAGGACTCGTGTCTTATTTCATTTACCTTATTTGTGTTTGTTTGCATATAGTGGTGTCCAACACAGTGTGTTGTGTTTTTGTTTTGTTTTTCTTCGTCTTGTGGACCCTATGTTGCCAGTTTCTCTGAATTGTCCATTTTCGATTGCCCTTTCGGTATTGTCTAACGTTAGTTTCTACATTATTATATTCGTAAGATGACAAAGTCATGGACATTCTAACAACTTTTTGGTCAGTGGTTTTGCCATATTTGATATCTATATCTAAATATAAGTACATATGTATGTTAAAGTTAGTCAGTACAGACAGCCCGTGTAACCACCAACGGTGGCTCGCCATATTTATAATAGGGGCGTCATATGACCCTTCATTCCTCGATTCTGTGGGAGGTAATATAATTGAGGTAAATAGATAAATAAGTAATAAATAATGACATGGTAGGTGTGTTGGTGATTATTGTTTAATGGTAAGTGGACTATATTTAACTAAAACGCTCTCGAAAACAAGTGACCGTTTGATGAGATAATGATGATGATATTTACACTATAGTTGACCACGTGTAATCTACTAACATGACGAGCCTCATTTTATAGAGGCAGCTTACTGAAACAACATGTAGACATGTCAAGCCACCCTGATTTATTATCCTGACTCCGAGCCAATCAGTCTATCCTTACTCCTTAATGTTGGGTGCTTGGCAGAGATGCATCAAATAGTTATAACATGTTTAAGGATAAGCGCTGCTAACTGATCAAATATGTGTAAAAAATGTATATACAATATAGTGTAATGTTTTAAGATATAAAGTTATGTGATTGAGACTTAAAAACTGGAAGAAAGGCTATGTTAACTGATTCTTTCCCCGGTTTAGTTATGTGATTGAGACTTAAAAACTGGAAGAAAGGCTATGTTAACTGATTCTTTCCCCGGTTTAGTTATGTGATTGAGGCTTAAAAACTGGAAGAAATGTAATATTAACTGAGCTTTTCCCCGGTTTAGTTATGTGATTGAGGCTTAAAAACTGGAAGAAATGTAATATTAACTGATTCTTTCCCCGGTTTAGTTATGTGATTGAGGCTTAAAAACTGGAAGAAATGTAATATTAACTGAGCTTTCCACCGGTTTAGTTATGTGATTGAGGCTTAAAAACTGGAAGAAATGCAATGTTAATTCAGCCTTTCTCCAGTTTAGTTATGCGATTGAGGCTTAAAACTGGTAGAAAGGCAATTTTAATTTAACCTTTCCCCAGTTTAGTTATATAATTGAGGATTAAAAACTGGAAGAAAGGCAATGTTAGCTGAACACTTCCCCAGTTTAGTTGGTTGGTTTGGTTTATGGTGTTTAACGCCACTTTCAACAATAATTCAGTTATATGATGATTATCGTGGCGGTCAGTTTTATTGGAGTACCCGAGAAAAGCACCGACCTGCCGCAAGTCACTGACAATAATGTTCTATCGAGTACACCTCACCATGGTGATACGCACTGATTGCACAGTTAGTTGTTAATCCAACTACCACACAATCACTACCATGATGCACCCTCTCCACTAAAATATATAAGGATCTCCACTCCGTATCTAGTCTAGTTATAGAAAATGTGTATGCAGATATATCAATTATATATTTTATTTTATCTAAACAGAACACATGTACCGTAATTACATAGGTTAGCAATACTTGTACTACAAACGTAAAATCTGACGTAATATATAGCCATCTTGATCTTTACATAAAAGATATAATCTGGATAAAGAACATGTTCTATAAATGGCGTGTAATATAAATTGTAGGCGAAACTTAGATCAAGGTAATAGTTATCATTATTATACCTCAGTATATATTTTCTATATAAAATTAAATGCAGATACAATTACTATTTTGCACATAAAAATCCAATTGCTGATTTTGTTTAAATAGTTTTGATGACTGATCATGACTATTATCCCTAGGGAAATAGTTCAATTCAAACAGCATACGTTTTCCCGCGCTTTTATGGTTCGGATCTTTCGTGTTTTAACGTACATGCACCTACATACCCGAGAGATACGATTATTTGTTTACCAGACGATAACATAGCTGAAAATATCAATCTAATTAAAATTTGATCTTTAATTGCTCCCGGTTTTGTATGTGCGACGTAATCGGAAGCAAACAAAGATCGAATTTTGATTAGATTGCTGAAAATATTTTTTATTGACAATGAACAGTGACTTTAATTGAGTTTAATCTTGTTGATCAATTCTTTAACCCTCTTGCTGCCAGATTCAAATTTCAAACGACGTTGTGTACGCCACAATATATTGACGTCGTCAATTGTTGACGTTTTGGGGCAAGAAAAAGCACTGTTCGTTTTGGCAACGACGTTGGTACAGCAATTTGAACGTTCCCGTTTTTCTGTATTCTGATAGTTGATTGATTGGTGGTTAAAACCCTCTTGCTGCTACCAGTGCTATCTATATGCAATGCATTTTCCATGAATATTACCAAAAATAGACAACTTTATTTCTACCAACACATATTGCTTCATAAATCAAATAATATTTACGATACATAAAATACAATCAAACAAAATATTTCTTAATATTAATCTACAATACTTTGTGTTTTGTTAACGTAGTATTTTGTTATTTATCGTATGTAATTTAGTTTTTGTGTTGTCTTTCATGTGCATTTCTTCTCTCTGGGGTGACTCGAAAAGCCGAAATACACTGTCATTAGCCGAAATACACTTGTAAAAGCCGAAATACACCTAGAAAATGCCGAAATACACCTCAAAATTGTTCAAATGAACTTGCAATGGATAGAAAATAGTGAAATAACTCATATATAGTTGAAATAAAACATTAATGTGTTACGCAAAACATCACATAAAAAAATTAATTAATAAGATTAAATTTTATTTTATTTATATATTGCATTCATTTAATTGTGATGTTTAGATAAGAAATGTATAAAACCTAATAAAATCATATAATAATTTAATAAAATAATGTCAATGAAAGTGATTCAAAGGGGTTAAAGGATAAAATCGTGCACATTTTTTTATAAATTGAAAGTAAAACTTTGTCTGTCCATTATTGTGTAAGTAACTGTTCCATGTAATACATTCTGTACTTCTGTGCCAAATTGAGCAGAAAAAGAAGCCCGAATTCATTGAAAGTTTGAAATCAGTTCACTTGAAAGTAACCACACAAAAATAACGGTAATGTATTTCATCATAAAAAAAAGCTTTACACATTAGTTCCATATCGTATATGAACCTCAGAACTACGTATATAGATACATGTAATTGCAAATTAAAGAAAACAAGAAACAGACTCATGGGGTACAGCGTAAAAAATAAATGAAATTGAAAAAAAAATCTTTATTTGCATCTTATAATTTATTATGCGTATTTTAATCAAGGATTTGCTATATATTAATATTGGAAATAATTGTTGTACACAATATTTCTATTATTCTACTTAATGCCTTGACACTTAGGACATAGTTAAGACATCCCAAGTTAGGATAGTCTTAAGACAGCTTCGAGATCACTCATAAGGCATATCTTAGGATACTTTCGAGAACACGGCCCCAGGAGGACACACATTGTTATGAATAAATCTAATGCAAAAGTCTATTACAAATTGAAGATAATTTAGTGTCTTTCCCTGAAATTAATCTACCCCAATAAGATATCATTCGTAATTTGATGTCATTTTCGACTGGATATGAATGAACACGTCAGTTTTCAGTATGTAAAATAAATAATATTAAAAACATTAAATTTCATTTAATTTAAACATATTTTAAACAAAAATGCATAAAATTTGTTGTAAATTCACAATTTTGGGGAGGTCGGTGGTCTACTGTGTCCGGTGTCCATTTTATTGTTTTTGACATTAATTGACATTACATTTCTTATTTTATATTTGAAACCATTCTATTTTAAATTTTATTTTAAGAAACAAAATATTGGTTTAGATTTTTTAGGTTTTTTAAACATAAAAATAATCAAATAAAAAAAAATTCTAATTACAAAAAGATTTTAGTCGAGTTGTATTATTGTTTTGTGAAAAGTGCATTCGTGAATGCATAAGTCTGTTTTTCATGTCAAGGGCATCAACTATTTTTTAAAACGATTAATTTCAAATATCGTTTCAACTATATTAAAATAAGGAGATATGCATTTCAACCTTTATTCAAGCGGCGGGCAGTGGTCGGCGGTAAATTGTTAAATTAAGAAAAACGCATTCGTGAATGAACACGTCAGTTTTCTGTGTGTAAAAGGTATCAAATAACTATTAAAAATATTTATTTTCGTATATTTTTTCAAAAATGTATCTTGGTGTTCAAGTAAACTGTTGATGATGAAGAAATTTTATGTGAACGTGATCTTTTTAAATTAGTGGGCGACTTGTCTTGGAAGAAGGGGCGAGTTGTCTTGGGGGCGACTTGACTGGCATTCAAGCAAGCGGCATGAAGTCTCCTCGTACAACGAGCACATGAGGTTCGCGATCTTCTTCTTATATTCCGCTTTCTGTCTGAGCAGACTACACAATCCCTTTCCTTTCGGCCGTCAAGGTTTTTCACTCTTGTGGATTCACGTTATTATCGGCGTTTCTTTTTGTCAAATAAGTAGACGCTAATCTTTCTATTACTGATTGTGTGAACTGAAGTCGTGACATAATCGGTTGTGATGTGTTCTGACAATACAGAATATAAGAGTTCAACATGATACGGTGAAATATGTGATATATTATCTTCTTCCATACTTTGCTGCATTTCCTGTGATCGTTATATATATTCTACGATCATTTGGTCGCTAAGATCGACCCCACCCATGAATGTATTGTATGCGCATATGATCCTAGGTTTACCGTTCAATGTATTAGTAGCGTTATAGAAAGTAGATACCAATGTTACTGGTTTCTGTCTGTTGTGGTCGCGGAAACAACAAACTAACGAGTATGTGAACTTTTAAAATGTATTCTCGCAATACAAAAACAACTAACCGACCGTAAGTAATAACAAATCAGACAGACCACAGGTGAACATGTAGGACACTTGAAAGCCCTTGAAATATCTAAATATAATTTAATTTTATTTGAATATTTCAATCTGATTGGCTAATCCGCCTGGAGAAAACATGGGTTGGTATTGTGACGTCACCAACGTGTTCATCCGCCAATGATAAATTCAAATAGTCACATGAAATAATCGTAATTAAAATCGAGGAATCATTAAATTTTGTTGTAAAAATTAAATTATAAGAAATATTTGAAATTGTTGAACAGGTTATACGATATAACCTGGTTTGGGTCAGTTTACGCTTTTCATAAACCGCTAAAAAGCGTAGACCCAAACCATTCGCGGTTTATGAAAAGCGTAAACTGACCCAAACCAGGTTATATCGTATTATGTAAAAGAATACACTCCAACTTGTAGATTCTTAATTTTTTTTTAAGAATCTACAGTTGGAGTGTATTCTCCATTACATAATACATTTCTCTGACGTCACACTATTGTTCGAACAGTGGATTATTTTTAAGAATTTACAGTTCATTCTTTTGTTCTTGAATATATGAACTTTAACCTTTTATTGTTTTAGACTTAAAAACGTGATATACATATTTTGGGACTTTCGGGTACCGAACCACTGCTGGGCTTTTTAAAGTCTATTTCAACTTTCTAAACTTCCATCTTGCCACTCGGCTAAGGTGACTACATTACTATATTCTATAATTAGTATATATAACTCTTGATAGTGAGCTTTGTTAAAAAAATATCAACAATTTGCTTAAAAAAAGCAATTGATCAATATATACAAGACACGATACAAGTATTTCAGATCTGACATAATTTACGTTCAGAACTGACGAGTATTCTCGCAATACAAAAACAACCAACGAACCGACCACAACTTAACAAATCAAACAGACCACAGGTGAACATTTGGGACACTAGAAAGACCTTGAAATATCTAAATATAAACGATTCTTTTCATCAGAAAGACCTTGAAATATCTAAATATAAGCGAGAATCGAAAGCACGAATGCCGACAAAATTTTGTTGTTTAATTTTTGTTAATTGTGACTTATTTATCTTTCTGAACATTAAAAAGGTAAAAATATAAAATGAAAACACTGTTGCAGATGGAAATGTATTATGTAAGAGAATACACTTCAACTTGTAGATTCTTAAAAATAATCAACTCGACCCTTACGTTTTTTTTTATTGTATATGTATGAGGACATGGCGGAGTGTCACGTATAAGAACGTGGTCACTGTGACCTTTGCCTTTGACAAGGTCAAATAATTGATAATTATCATACAATTATGTCCTGGGCAAAACTTACTTTGCTTGAAAGCCCAGTGCCTTCATATTTTGTTAGTATGTGTCGTAGGACATGACGGAGTGTCAAGAGTTAAGAATGGGGTCACTTTACCATTTATTTCAAATTCGAATTACTGATTTTATGTTACTGTACAACTTTCATATATTGTATGTATATGTATTAGGACAGTATGGAGTGCAGCGTATGCAAATCGTGTCACTATGGCCTTGAAATTTGAACTCACGGTCAAAGAATTGCATTTTGATAACACAACTCGTCCTTCGCAGAACGTTTTTTGCCTTAATGTATATATGTATATTGGAATGTGGCGTATTAGAATGAGGTCACGATGACCTTGACATTTGACAACAAAAATTTAATTGTTAGTACATGCAATAATAAGTTATTTTAATAAGGTTTCTAGGGCCAAATGAATTAGATACATATGGTTCAATTCACTAAAACAACGGTTCCTCTAGTTATTTTTTGTCTAATACTAAATGTATGTTAAACTGAATACAGAGGGGTAGGTATTATTATGTAAGCTTTACTCACAGTACCTCTATTCTTAAATCAGATTTTGGATGCTTTGTGACATTTCCTTGTTTTTCAATTTGACATAGTTCTTTTGGTTTCGAGATAAAAAGGAGTCAACAGAAGCGAAAAAGGATCAACAGCTAAAATCCTAAGAAACCTCTTGTTGGTGGGATAAACGGCCGTTCTGTCTGCAAAACCTGGCATTTCATGTTCATTTTCGATGTTTTTATTCGGATTTTTACTATTTTCATGATTGACGAAATACAAGGTTTTCCTTTTCCAAGTTCAGCAAGATTTTTACCGGAAATTTCAAATGACTTGTCACAAATCTAGAGACTTTAAGCATGACTTTATGATCGATGAGCATGCAATAATTATTTTTATATATAAAAAAAAGTACTTATCTTGCTCATGAATATGCTTAAATATATCCTAATTCCCACTTTCCTGTGACATGTGTCGTCCTCGATAACGTTTGATGGTACTCACTACAGAAGAGTTCCGAGTGTAAATTTTGCTACGTGTTTTTGATGACCATAAATAAAACCTCGAGTTTGATCATAAACATGAAGGTGATGTTGTATGCTATAGAACTAGGACAAACGGAAGTGGGCGAATTAAACCACTAATATCCCGTAAGTTACTTACAAACTTTTAGCATACCAGATTTTATCGAGTATGTATCGCCAAAGGTTGGCTCGAACTCGCGGTAGCAATAATTAATATATACAGATTAATACATGGGCATTTCCATATTGGCCTGGTTATCATCCCTCGACCCATATTGGCCCTCGATACATGGGCATTTCCATATTGGCCTGGTTATCATCCCTCGACCCATATTGGCCCTCGATTCCGTCTTGGGTCAATATGGGTCGAGGGATGATAACCAGGCCAATATGGAAATGCCCATGTATTAAACTATTTATTACATACTTCCGACATCTAGAAAATAGACCTATATTGGCCTGAGACGAAGTCGAGGCCCATATTGGCCCTGGCCAATATGGGCCTCGATATGGAAATGATCTTGTAGTAATCAAATAACCGGTTATTTTCCCGGGGTGTGAAAATATGCACAGTTTACTTCCGGTCATATTGGTCATACAAAAATGCCTTTATTTGAACTAAGTATGTAATAAACATCAATATTCAAGTCTACAAGGAAAATATGACAATAGAAAGTCATGATACCGGCATGGTGAATCAAATGACAAATATAGGTAAATGTACAAGGAGGGCATCATCGATACTCACGGATAATTTCATGCACCTTCTATCCCTCACCACCCGGGGGTTACTGCAGTTGAATTAATAATGTATTAACTGTAGTGATCTTATATTAACCAATGAAAAGATCGGTAACACAATTTACGCTCTTTTGTGTGAAGATATGTTACAGCATATTCAAATCTCCATGTACTGCATAATCTGACGTGTAATGATTGGTCAAATTTGTTGACGAATCAATCATTCATGAGAAACAAGTAAAGCCATACTACAGATCCCATGGTTTGTGAGGATGAAGCAAATGCGCTTATTATTACAATGCACGCTATTTTGTGTCAAATTACAATATACCTCGGTAATTAAATTAACAAGGAAATTGTAATCATGGAAAGTTATGCTGTCGTGGATCAAATTAACAAATTAGATCCTGGAAGTAAATGATATATCAATGAAATTAAAACTACGCGTTAATGTACATGTTTGTTAAGAGATAGGGATAATTCTACTACACTCATTACTGAACAACTCTGAATTATCATAAAAATATATCTTGAGTATGGGAGTTGGGATAATTACTACCCGGCTCCACTCATGATCATTAAAATCAACGTTGAATACGGGTGGGGACAATCACTATCCCGTTCCACTAATTACCAGGAAACTCGGAATGATCATAAAAATGAATGTTGAATACGGGTCGGGGATAATATCCCGTTTTAAGATCAGTACGAGACCATGAATGTTGAGTATAGGTCGAGGATAATCGTCATCCTGCTGCACTCATTTCTGGACAACTCCAACGATCATAAAACCGGGAGTAGAACCGGGTTGTCCGGATCGGTAAACACCATTAATGGAACGGTCGTAGAGTTATATTCTCCATCTTGATTTGTATTGGAACATGGGTAGGGGAAACAGATTTTCAAACGTTGCCCAAAGCCACTGCATCAAAATTCCTATACCATCAAAAGATAACGGGAAATAGAACAATGTCTTAGCTGTTTGTTTTAATAGTTGAGTTGTCAGGTGTTGTAATAAAAACGTAGATGTCAAATTTATTGCGCACGAAGCGTTTCTGAAATAAACTTGATCAGGTACGCTCAACAACATGAGATTGGAAGGACAAATAATTTAAAAGTATTTGGTAGCAATAAAACCAAAGGGCATTAACAGGATAGCCAATATCGGGCTATGGTCTTAAAACCAAAGGGCATTAGCAGGATAGCCAATATCAGCTATGGTCTTAAAACCAAAGGGCATTAACAGGATAGCCAATATCAGCTATGGTCTTAAAACCAAAGGGCATTAACAGGATAGCCAATATCTGGTCACCAATGTCTGAGAGAGGAGAACCTTGGTTTTGATAAAAAAAAATGTTTTTAGGAACTGTCAATTCCGAAACACTGGCTACTGTGCGGATGATACCCTCGGGGACTAATAGTCCACCAGCAGAGGCATCGACCCAGTGATAGTAATATTGTGACGTCGCGCAAGGTGTTGCGTTACCAAACGTAACGTTAAAAGAACGTTATCAACGTATTGTATTGTTTAGACATTTGTATGGGACAAGCATTTTTCGTTGTAATTTTCAACTATACAATGTAGATCAAAAACGTATTTTGAGAATGATTTTCTTTTGTTTGTACGTGGACAATTCAACATGCTATGTCGAATTTAATTCTACCATGCGTAGACATTGAATGACGTTTCTGGTTGAAAAATGTAACATTGGACATTTCTGTATAACGGACATTTTTTTATGCAGTTTTCCTATTTCTTGTGAAAATCAGAAGTCATTGTAATATTGTGATATATGACAAAAAAGACTTATTTCAGTCATTTTATTTATTTTTTCATTATCAGATACGGTATTTTTCATACGCGTGAATTTCGATACTTAACGTCAAGACGGATTAAATTCACACATTGGACAATTTTAACTGACGTCTTTAAAATGCTCTAATAAAATAAATACTTGACCATTTTTCAAATAGTTGTGCTGAATAATTTGTCATCACAAAAGGATTATTACGTAATATATTGGTTACTTACTGAAAACTTGTTGATCACTTATTTGTCATCTGTTTCCACTTTGTCACTCATAGTACATCAATTGTGACAGAATTTTACATTGTAGATTTTGTATCGGACATGGCGTAGTTGGCGTCCAAATCTAAAATGACGTCTACCCTTCTATTATGCCGTCATATGAAAGTGTTGTACAAAATTTCACGAAAATCCGACGACGGGTTCTATACTTTTGTTACACAGATATAGGAGTAAAGGTTGTAAAATGTTACGCGTGACAGGCACTTAAAATACGTGTATGACTGTTTAATATTCATAAATCTTAATTATGCTTTATTTAATTAGAAGAAAATGTTATTAAACTTAATCTGCTATATTCAGCGAATATCATGATATATAAATTGTAGATATTTACAGGCAGGGGTACTGTATATTTTTATTATGATTACAAATTATTCTGAAATTCGTTAAAAACGCAACACCTTGCGCGACGTCTGTCTCTTAAGAAGTACTGGAATTATCTTTATTTAAATCAAGATGGGTTTTTCCGAGTAAGGCTTAAGGACTAATAAGAACATGTAACAATTATAATACTTGGATTAATACAAATTGATTTTCTAGAAACAATCAGTTCTACATGGTATTTTAGGGTATTTGGTATTTTTTTCTTCATATTGCATTAAAGAGATTTCTGAATTTTGTGATCTAGAATATTTTCTGGCCTTTTCAATCATACGACGTTAAGTTGATTCAGATGTCATTTAATGTTTAAGTGAGCAGTATTTCATCTTAGCTGCGGAAAGGTAGCTCCTAACGGTCTTTTTACGGTAGTTAAAAAAGAGAAAAAAATACCATTCAGAGGTACTGTTCCGCAGCTATAGTCATAGTGAGAAGAAGTATAGTCATAGTGAGAAGAAGCTTACAAATAATAAATCATGATGGTATAAAAGGTAGCACTGTGGTGAGCCTTTTAAGTGGTGATGGTATAAAAGGTAGCACTGTGGTGAGCCTTTTAAGTGGTGATGGTATAAAAGGTAGCACTGTGGTGAGCCTTTTAAGTGCTGATGGTATAAAAGGTAGCACTGTGGTGAGCCTGTTAAGTGCTGATGGAATAAAATATAGTACTGTGGTGAGCCTTTTAAGTGCTGATGGAATAAAATATAGTACTGTGGTGAGCCTTTTAAGTGCTGATGGTATAAAAGGTAGCACTGTGGTGAGCCTTTTAAGTGCTTATGGTATAAAAGGTAGCACTGTGGTGAGCCTTTTAAGTGCTGATGGTATAAAAGGTAGCACTGTGGTGAGCCTTTTAAGTGTTGATTAGCTTGGCACAGGATAACAAGAATATGATTGATATGGTCAGAAAAAAATAGCTTTACAATGATACCCTCGGGAACTAATAGTCCACCAGCAGAGGCATCGACCTAGTGATAGTAGCAAACTCTTGTCCATTAAGAAACTGCTGAAACTTGTCTTTTACGTGACTTTCCATACAAGACTCACTCCACTTGAAATAAATTTCTTATTTTTATTCACAAAAGTATTGGCAAGATATTTAAAAAAAAATGCTATTTTGTATATGGTAGTAAATTATATCTATATTTTGTATTTTTTTTTATGCACACATAATGTAACTAAATATTTTATAGAATTTGTTTTTCTTGTAACTGTTAGTTTAAAAAAAATGTTTTGGTAATCCTGATGAAACTGAAGATGACCAATTCATAACAACAAAAGTCACGATTTCTTCAATTTTCACAGAAATTTTACTTTATCAAAAACTGCAAGTTTAGATCCGTTTGTTGTCGTGTATTCAATAAAATAAGATAAATTTTGTTTTGAATAGAACCAAATTGAAGTAATATTTATATATTACTTTATTTTAAAATTATATATTTTATAAAATATGATAAGATTTCACAGATCCCTATATATACACCACCTTTAACTCCGTCTGTCTCCTTATGTGTCTGAGTGAATAAAGAACTTGTTACTTGTTATCTAATATTAATTGAAAGTACAAATTTACCTTTTTGAAGTATTTTTCCCTGTATGTAATATTAAACTCCTTACAAAATATTAATTGAAAGTACAAACTTACCATTTTGAAGTATTTTTCCCTTTAAATGTAATATTAAACTCCTTACAAAATATTAATTGAAAGTGCAAACTTACCTTTGTGAAGTATTTTTCCCTGTATGTAATATTAAACTCCTTACAAAATATTAATTGAAAGTGCAAACTTACTTTTTTGAAATATTTTTCCCTGTATGTAATAGTAAACTTTTTGCAAAATATTAATTGAAAGTGCAAGCTTACCTTTTTGAAGTATTTTTCCCTTTATGTAATATTAAACTCCTTACAAAATGCAAACTAACGATTAGTAAGGATGAGAGATCTGGTCACATCTTTATATGACGGTTTATGAGTAGGACGATCATTACAAGACTGTCAATAACATATATCTATCTCAATTGTAATAATTAGCCTTTAATCGTTGCTTTTAACAGCGTAAATACAAATAAACAGATAAATATTGTACTTTCCTAGTATGACGTCCTTCAAACGCTGTGAGTCCAAACCCGTGGTAAAAATAATATTGATCTATGACCAATTACCTCATAGATAGACGTGGTCTGTGCTTGTAAAACGGCGGTTCCATGACACTCCCTTGTAAAAGATGCATAATGATAAGTATGCAATACCAGTCAAAATAAATAAACATTCGTGTATTGGAAATCGGCTCAGGCGATATAGAAAACAGACGGGTATTATAAACCCGTATCCCTTGCGAAGATCCAGAATAACATATAGCATTCTTGCATATCCCTGGGTCTAAAAATCGCACAAATTAAAATTCCGCGAAATGTTGTTCATGACTTTGGTATATAAACAACATGACGTCATATGAAGACTTCCAGTTTAGAACGTAAAGATCTTGACGTTTTTTGGCTTGTGTACGCCTCCTTGTTAAAGTGGAATTTGCAGTATATTCCCTTTCTTTTGAATTGATGTTCATGAATGACAACTTTTAGTAATCTCAAAACATATTTACCATCGGCATTGAAACACCTTTTCGATTGTCATTTCAAACATCTTTGGAAAAAACGGAATAATATGGATTAGGCACAGCCTACAGGCGAGCATCGCATCTACGCATAGACATGTACATGTATTTTACTAGTCTATGATTATGAGTCCACAGTCTCTTGAAATTCCAAAAATAAAAATAAGAAAAACATCTTTTTCTTATTTTTATTTTTATTTTTGAAACTGTGAAGAGTCAAACGTCTATCATTTAAAAAAGTATCCTTTTCATCGGGGGTCGTGCACAGGCCCTGTGGGTCGTGTTGCTTGTATGTGTGTATGTACATGTTTTGTAAAATAAATGATGAAAGTTCATAACGTTAAATTTTGACATGATTATTTGTAAAAATGTGGTTCAAAGTCCACCGAAATGTCAATGATATAAGAAAACAAATAATAGCTTTCATAAAGAAACATATAATCATCATTTTCACGCACAAATCAATTCATAACTCTGACAGTAAAGGCATAAAATATCGAATGTCTTACCCCCGCTGATCTTGTTGTAAACAAACAATTTTGATCGGACCAATCGGCAGTTGATCAAAATGAAACAAGTAAGAGAAACCAGCTACCTCACGATCCTACGACCAACCCTAGAATACGCAGCAATGGTTTGTGATCCCACCACCTAAACCCTGATACAGACATTAGAATATGTACAAAGAAGAGCTACCCGCTTCGTCATAAATGATTACACCAGCAGAACACAAGGATGCGTGACAAGCATGTTAACATCACTTGAGTGGCAGACTTTAGAACAACGGAGGAGGATAAGCAGACTTGTTATGATGTATAAGATCCAGCATCAACTCGTGGACATCGACCGAGACTTATACCTCAGACCTGGTGACAGCAAAACCAGAGGTCAACATAGGTTCTTCCAGAAGAGGTCCAATTATGACACTCTCAGAAACTCCTTCCAAAGAACAGCACGATAATGGAACCACCTACCAGACACAACAGTTGGGGCCAGCTCCATAGAGGAGTTCAGGGCTAACCTCCAACAACAGGTTAGCCACGCCAACCAGTGTAAATAGTTTTAACTGTGTCATAGTGAAGTGTTTAGTTGTACATAGTCTTGGGGACATCAGCTGTGTGTGCTTGGCATGCCTAGTCCCGCAGAACTTAAAACAGTCGGCGACGACTCCTGTTCTACACTGGAAGAAGAAGAAGATACAATGCGGTTGTACGTGTGTGTACGAGTTATTGATTGCGTTTTCAAAATTTCTTACAGAAAGACATGTACATATTAGACAACAATCTGAGTCAGTGGGTCTTTCATGTCCGAACCTCAACCTGTCCATCCTACATATATTTAAGAGCATGATTTAATGTAGCTGCGGAACCATAGCTCTTTAGGTCCTTGTGAAATTTTCTGATAGGGCGGACCCCGAAAAAAACAAAAAGAACCTAAATATCTACGGTTCTGCAGCTAGATTTAACGTAGCTGAGGGTCCGTAGCTCCTATAAGTCCTTTGGATATTTTTTTATTTTTGTGGACAAAACAAAGGACCATGATAAAGAGCTACGGTTCTGCAGCTAGATTTAACGTTAGGTTTGGTAACCCACACTCAAAATTTTATTAACTTCAGTATTATTAGGAATATCAGTAATTCTGGTGTCACATACCAGATTTTAGGGGCATTTGGGAGTCCCTGCTAATATATTTCAAACTTTGAAGTCATGTTATGTCCGAAATATGTTCTTTTTTTGGTAAAAAAAAAAATGAAAAGGCTGGTAATCGCTCTTATAATTTTTGTCCATGTTCTACTCGTTTACTGCATATAAAATATAAGTTAACTTAAACCGTTTGTAGTACTCCATAAATGGCCATATATTGTCGATTTGTAGGCCTATAGCTACAAACTAGGCGTATCGCAGAAAAATGCAACGTTTTTTGCACGGAAGGGCGCTTGATAGGTAGATTTAGAATTAACCCTTTTGGTGCGACGTTTTCAAATTTACCGAACGTCATATGCGACGTTTATTTTCAACGTCATAAAAATCGTGCAAAAACGTCTGGAAAACGGCTCATTTGATGGGAGTCGGTGCGTCCTTTACAACGCGTTTGTACTTGCGTCGTATTGACTTGGATGTAGCCACAATCTGTTATTTTGATAAATTTATGATTTTTTTTTTACATTTGTGGCTCTTGTGTCAATCTACCATGTAGTAAAATTAAGTCTAATTTAGCTGTTTTTATCCCTTTATTGATAGTTCTTCTGTAAAAAAAATATATTATAAGAAATTTCTGAACACTAAATACATCAATCTCTCCGCGTGAATTCCAATAATAAATGTTCAATAGAATCTCAGATCGTTTCTTTATTTAATAAATAACGGGCCGTTCTTAATATAATTGTTCACTATAAAAAATCATTCTTCTGCTATCCTCGTGTGGAATGATTTGAAGCAATCTCCGACGCATAATCCAACGTTACACAAATTGTCAGGACACCATGTTCTCACTTTGGAACTACAAATTCTGCATACTTTACGTTTTTGATCTGGAAAAGACAAAACATTTATATATATAAAAAAAAAAACTACCAAGAATCATTGTAAACAAATTATATTTTTATTTCGACTAATTCAATTGTTTTTCAGTTTAAAACTGTACGGTAAAATGTATAAGTTTATTTCAACTTTTACGGTGAAATTTTATTTCATTTTTTACAATCATCTTACCAATTTGAATTGAATAATTAATTCCGTATTGCGAATTATTTTATAATCCTTTGTAACCCTTTTTTTTTTTTTTAGATATTTGTGTCAGTCACACAACTTTATAAATAGAAAAAAAATGCACCCGTTCTCTGTTTACTTCAAGTAAAAAAAGCCTTAAATAAAAAAAACGGACACTGAAGGTTGTTGTTTCGAAGTTGTATATTACATCTGTGTCGCTTCTGCCATCAATTAGTGTCCGGTGTGCGATTACCTTGTATCCTATGTTTTATACAGACGAAAGACTTAGAATAAATTGAAAACCTTCACTCTGACATTGTAATATTTGAATGAAGAATCCAGTCACCAATAAATTCACCGACGGTATTTCAGAGTCTTTCCAGCAAAAGCAATCATAGAATATTTACACCCATATCATTTTTGTTCAAACTATAAGATGAATAAAATAAAACTAACTTGGAATTAGATTAATAAAATGGCGTTCTGTCAGTCTCTGGGGAACAGGATGAATACTTGGCCTGCCAGTCCTTTTCTTCTCACAGGAATAATCTCCAATTAACCCTTGGTATAGTTGACTTGTAAATTCTAACCTTGACATTTTCCTCACAAGCCCTCGATTTTGCAGGTACACGATGTAACTGTTTACTGAAATATTATATTTATTTTGAAATATAAATAATCTATATTCTTTTTTTTTTTAATTTGCTAGTAAATTAATCTTAGATTAGTTCCGATATTTGATTTTCACATCTATGCAAATTAATTTATTCAAATTCAAAGATATAAGATATAAAAACTAAATGTTAATGAATATATATTTTTTCGATCTCCGATATCATGACTTTTTTTCCATAATAGGATCATCTATTGGAAGTGAATCGACATTTGCTATAATTTTTAATTTTTACAAAAAGAATTTTATTAATTTATTTCGCTAGACTTACCAGTGATTCTAAGAAGTACGTTCATTAGAAGTTTCTTCCACAATTTGACAGACTTCACATTTGGGTCATAAGTTGTCAGCAACTGGTCCGCCATATCAACACCTCCCATTAATTTGTTATACATGACAACTGTTTTTGGAACATCATGTTCAACACCTCTTGAATTTGCATAATTTTCTAAACTGAAAGAAGATTGATTGATTGATTTTTTGTGTTTTAACGCCACTTTCAGCAATATTTCAGCTATATCATGGCGACCAGTTTTAGTGGTGGAGCCACTGGAGGAAGCCGGAGTACCCAGAGAGAACCACCAACCATGGGCAAGCAACTGGTATACTTTATGGCATGAGGTTGCGAGTCGAGTGCACCCTTTTTTGTAATTTACAAAGCCGGGCGCGAACCCACGCCGTATTGGTGATAGGCTTGTATGAGTTGTTAGATGCAACGACATAACTCATTGAGCCACCCGGGGCCCCCTGAAAGAAGAGTTATTAAACATTATTAGTTATATCATTTATTTTAAGACACATGTACAGTGTATATCAAAACGAGGACAGTCTATAGTTCTTGCTTAAATTATCGTTTTAACAAAAACATAAATTGTGTGACAACCCAACTTCTTAATTGAACTACATGTAGATAGATCGAGTATTTTTTAAAGCAAATATTACAAATATATTTACATACTAGTATTACCTAGGAGGATATATAGAAGACAAAAGGCACACCGTCTTCCTGTCTCCATACTTTAGAGCCATTATTGCACCGGACTGTCGAACAACTCGTTCACCCTTCTGTAATTTCATGTTTCTGAAACTTTTTGGCATGTTCTTTCTGGTGGCCCTAACTGTTCCAGTCAAGTATGTTTGGTTATCGAACATGTCACGGCATAAAAGTGGGCTTGTAAAGCCATTGTCAACCACTACATGATGATGTTTTCTATAGAAGGGCTCGACCAACTTTGTAACAACATCGTATCCAAGTCCATGTACACTGTTTCTCTGTGCAATGTTTCGTTTTCCTGTAAAATAAATTTAATAAAACCACATGTAAAGATAACAAGGTTTTGGGTTGGTTTGGGGGGGGGGGGGGGGGGGGGGGGGGGGGGGGGGGGGAGGGGGGGGGGGGGTGGAAACTAGAAATTCTCAACGGCAAGAAAAATACATATTTTAAAATGATGAACATATTTGATACAAACACGAGGAGTCAATTTTTTTACAAGCTAGAATTTTCAATTATAATAATTAATCTGGTTTTATTATCGTCGAATGGCTTAATAATTTATATATGTAGGAAACTGTTGTATTGAGCGAAGTAATGAATGGACTGTAAGATGGTTCATACAGGAACACTATTTGTTTTAGAGGGGAAGGGGTCGGGGTTGGCAAATATTGTAAATAAATATTCTATCCTTCTAAAATTTACTTCCCACTCCCTACTGGGTTTTAAACTTATAATCTCATTGATTGTGCCACGACATCTTTTCATCTACAACACTGTTATGCATTCATTGAGCTATAGCTTTATACATATAGAATTAATTAAAATCTTATATAAAGATGATTAGGAGATTATACAAAATCAGATTCTCTAGAGATACATACCAGCGTACAGATCTATGCTTAAAGTGTAGCCTGTGTCCGACTCAGCAAGCACCCACAGTTTTGCACCCCAAAGATGAGCCTTTTTAGCTGGCATATACTGTACAGTGTAGTCACGACCTTTATGTCCAACCATGCTCTCATCAACCGTTAAATCTCGTGCTGCCGCATATTTTTCCTTAAACACTTTATTTATCAGGTCAAACATTCTGCGAACCTTATGAGCAGGATCATGATTTGGATTTCCCCTTGGTAAAGCACCTGCATTATTGTTTGCATGTAAGCACTGCAAAATTATCTGGAACCGGTCACGGCGTATTATCTTGGTAAATGTCGGTGTATTATATAACCAGGTCTGCTGACTTTCATACCAGTAAGATGCCATTGTGGGTTTACGGAGAATACCCATGGATAACCAAAGTTCAAGGAAAGCTGACATTTCTTCATGGCTTACATCTTCCCATTTCTTTAATCTTGAATTTGGTTTTAAGTTGTTACTGTTTCGAATTTGATGTGCATACCGATTCGTTTCTTCAACAAGAATATCAATAATTGATATATTGTCATCAGAAGATAACCACTGGAAATATTCAAGTGGTTCAGAAGTTCTAACAGGGAGATTGACTGGACCACTCGATTCCTCAAAAGGTTCAATATCATGTGGAAATTCAAACCTGTCAGAATTCTGTACAGTCCACAGATATGTAGGGTTTAAATCTTGAACATTTTCCCCGTCACTTTCTTCATCACTCTCCTCGTATAAGCTGATATCTGACCCATAATCGTCGAAATCGTCGTCCATTTTGAAGGAGAAGTCAAGCACGCCGAAAAATGTATGACGTCATAAAACATATGACGTCAACATGCTCATGACGTCAAGACTTGTTATGAAAATTACTTAGCAACATGTACAAACTGCAAAACTATAACTATAAGCCTTTTATTGGTCTTTATTGTAAATAATTGTTTGTCAAGAAAATTTCTTTCTTGAAGGACATATATGTCCTTACCGCATTCTGCCGACGATGGACATATGTGTCCTTAGCGCAGCCAAAGGGTTAAAGAGAAAATCATAGATATGCTGTTAAGATAGCAATTACCTTTAAATAACGCTTTCACTGATTTAAAGCAGTTTTCTAGTTATATTTTTTTTCGCTCTTTTCGTCATTGTGTTGTAAAGCTAGATCACAGCAAACGATATTTTTGCATCACACAAACGACAAGACTTTGAATGTTTTTTTCTGTCTCATGTGTACAAAAATGTATTTAAACGGGTTGCATGGCAACTGAATCAATGTTGTTTTAAAAAAAATCATCTTTATATTCCTTTTTTTTCTGTTTTGAAACCATGAGCGACATGATCAACGAAATAGTGTGACTACAGCTTTAGGGGCGAAACAAGGTCTATTAACGATTGTCCAATTTTTAAATAAATTAATCGTTTCATGTAAAGAAGCTGTACGGTTTCCTTTCTATTTGTTTGGGGGGGGGGGGGGTATTTTTAAACTGGATAGTTATTTTTTATTCAAATTAAAAGGCTGTTTCCTGTACTTCACTCTGTAATGATCATTTATCTAACCTTAAGTATGTATTCTATAGAAATACATCTATTTTGCTAATAGATACAACCTATGTGATACAAGATGTACTTTAAATAGTCGGAACTAACTTTCGTGACGTCATAGGTTAGGAATGCGAGAAAACCCCAGTGACGTCTTTTGTAAACATTGCGGAATCTCCGTCAGGAAAATCGCAAAGTACTCTAGATTTATCTTACTAATTTAAAATATTAAAGACATTCTTTTCACATTGCTGCATGTGCTGGAAACTGCACCGTTCAATACATAAACAATTATTCGGCAACCAACTGTAAATCGCCACCAATTTGAGAAACGCAGGGCATTGATTGTTTACTCTGACAGTGACAGCGATCATGAATGAATGACGTGACGTAACAATACTTGTGTGACGTAAACTATAAAAATCGTGTGACGACAGCTTTTTTAGGGGCGAAAAAAGAAGGTCTAGCCATTGTCAATTTTTTAAATAAATTAATCGTTTCATGTAAAGAAGCTGTACGGATTCCTATTTTTTTTTGGTTATTTTTAAACTGGATAGTTATTTTTTATTCTAATTAATAGGCTATTTCCGGTCATTCGCTCCGATTGTCCATTCCGGTTGGTAAGGTTAGTATATTGATTCATCACCTTACACACATGTTGCTGTTTAGTTCGCATCTTGCGATGCTCGCTATTGTAACATTTCAGTCGGGTCAATTAACGGAACAACCAAAAACACTGGATGACCTAGGCCGTTTCGATTTGAAAATGTTCCGTAATTGTCCTATTAGAATCGAAATAATTACCGGTAGTCATATATTTATATTGTTTTTACCACGGGTTGTCACTAGGTAAAATTACCGCTCGTGGTAAAATATTCGGCATAAAGTGCCAACCCGTGGTAAAAACAATATAAATATATGGCTAACAGCACAGTGACTCACGAATGCTCGTTAGCCCATGAGTAAATTGTCATCGTTGTTTTGTTACCAGTGATATACAGTCAAACCTGTATTAAGAGGTCACCTTTGGGACAAACAAAAAGTGGCATTATAAGACAAGTGACCTCTTAAAAGAGGTTCAATTCATATGAAATTTTCTATGACAGGAAAAGAAAATGGTGACCTTTTAATACAGGTGACTGCTTAATAGAGGTTGCTGCGTGGGCAGGTTTGACTGCATTATTGATATACGGAATGTAAGAATAGTTATACTGTTTATTACATAAATATTTCATTCCATATTTTATTACTGTTATGTTCAATATTTGATCCCAACCTGTTTACTCTGGTATTTCATTAAGACCATTAATTTCTCTGGACCTATATAAATTATAGCTCATTGATATTTAATCAATTAATAAAAATGTAGGTATCAAATTTAGCGCTAGATGACTTTTGAAGAGTATTTGGTTTTTAACCCACATAGTCTACCTTTGTAGCTAGTAATCAGTTAAAGACGTAACATCCGATCAGCCTGATCGGGAGACATGCGCATTAAAATGTCATTATTTATAGTAAAGTGGGCTGGGAGTTACTGATAAAACAACAGCTGATAATGGTAAACATAAGCACAATGACATGGATGAGGACTCTTACGTGAATATGTAAACACAACATCAAACACATAAAATTAGATTTCTTAAAAAGTTACGTCTTTTTATCCCCTCGCCAACGAAGTTGCGAAGGGATATAGTAACGCTACCGTCCGTCCTTCCGTAACATCCTTGTGAACACTCTAGGATTAACATCCTTCAATGGATTTTGACCAAACTTGGTACATACTTAGTCCTTAAGAGAACCTGGAACCCTATTGATTTTCAAGATCATAGGTCAAAGGTCAAGGTCACCGGGTCAAATTTTTACCGCATAACATCCTTGTGAACACTCTAGAATCAACATCCTTCAATGGATTTTGATTAAACTTGGTACATACTTAGTCCTTAGGAGAGTCTGAAACCCTATTGATTTTCAAGGTCATAGGTCAACGGTCAAGGTCACTGGGTAAATTTGTTACCGTGTAACATCCTTGTGAACACTCTAGAATCAACATCCTTCAATGGATTTTGACCAAACATGGTACATACTTAGTCCTTAGGAGAGTCTGGAACCCTATTGATTTTCAAGGTCATAGGTCAAAGGTCAATGTCACCGGGTAAAATTTTTACTGCGTAACATCCTTGTGAACACTCTAGAATCAACATCCTTCAATGGATTTTGACCAAACTTGGTACATACTTAGACCTTAAGAGAATCTGGAACCCTATTGATTTTCAAGGTCAAAGGTCAAGGTCACGGTCTAATTTTTAGGCGAGGGGATACGCCACGCTTTGCATTGCCCTTGTTTTTTTTAAACCACCACTATTTACTGACCCTGTTATTGTGCTGCTCCGTGTTTATGTTGTCATTCATTTAAAGACATTTTTATAATAGTGTGTGGTCATTTTGATTGGAAGCGAATCTGTGGTGCAGAGTTTATTATTATTATGCTGATTGTTATATGTAGATACGATAACGTAACCCTCAGTCCGCTTGTGTTCCAGTGAGGGTTACGATTCGGTCCCATTCAACGTAATGGAGCTGTAATGGACAAGAAACAATTTTCGAATACGAAAGCGATCGTGAAGGTAGAAACAGGTATTGTAACACTTATTTCGTATCACCATTACTTAAAAATTGTAGGGAATAATAAGTTATGACCACATATGCAAAAAGAAAGTTGAAATATTCACGGAACGAAAATTTTAATTTGCTCCATTACGTTGAATGGGACCGAATCGTAACCCTCGCTGGAGCACAAGCGGACTGAGGGTTACGTTATCGTATCTATGTTATATGTAGACAAAATATATTGAGAACTATTACAATAAAGGAGGTCCTGATATTGGTGACTAATATATTGGATCAGATAGTCTTGAAAGTGTGAGAATATTCTTTGTTTCATTTAAGGCTTTACAAACATAAAGATTTTTGAAGTTTGAAATTTAATTAACAACAATAACAAGTATTAAAAAACAGTAACATGAATAATAGACGACTATGATAGATTGACAGATTGGATCCGCCCCATAGCACGTGGACTAGCTATATATAGCTTGACAGACAGCTGAAAACCCAACCTTCCCCGCATAAAACTGGCATAGTAGATGTACTATTTTCGCATAGTATATCAACACTATATAATTCTTTGTGATATATACCAAAATATCGCATGAACTTGTATTACAGAAAGCATAATACTCAATTATAGAGAGGCATTATTAACCTGGTTATATTTTGTGGTCTTTTTGTGTTCAATGGTTTGAAGTGACGGGTGGTTGTTTGTTTTGTTGATATTGGTAGAATTGTTGACCATCACTGTTTTAACTTTTTTTTCATAATTGGTTTTCGTTTCCGACTCTCAATGATATCACATCAGTTAAATCTTTGTCTAAGAATTATCTTGTATTGTTTGTAATTTAAAGTGTGTATGTGGAAAATGGGTGTGTGTGTGGATGTTTTGTTGTCTTGTATATGTTGTCATTTTAATATTTTTGTACTAACCATTATATTATATATAGATTATCTATTTATATATGCACGTAGAGGAAGCCACTCATAACCACTGACTGTCGACAATCCTCGTTATATAAATAAAGAATTAGATTGAATAATTAATGACATATTAAATTGTCATGTGCGATGTTAGTTATGTGACATCACACAGTGATTTCACTGGGTGAAATGTCTGTTTTTCTTTCAATTGGAACTTTCAGTATTTCACGGGCATCTTTGAATAGAATAATGAACACCAAATATTAAGATGATAAAGATGCACAGAGGAAACATTGATCCACAGAATGGTACTATCCAACTGCAGACTAGATGTCTGACTCATTTTATTGTATATTATTGTCTGTGTTATTGTTCATCATTGAAGACTACTGTGACTGTATATTGTAGGACAGCAATAAAAGCGCTGTTCCTTTACTGTAATTGGTATTTCAAATGTGAAATTGGATGTCTCTAATGTTCATTTACACCAATATCCTTTCTTACTAATTTGCTGAGAATGCAGTACCTATTATACCTCGATGAAAATGCGTTTTAGAATGAAACAAGCAGATGCATGAATATTTAATTAAATATAATTTTACATATTATGCTGATAAACAAAGGCAGCAGACAATGTAATAAAGCATGTTGGAAACACGAAATTTGCAAATTAATTAGCTGTCTATTTTCTGAGATTATACACGTACATGTAGTTAAAATAATTGCTGAACTTGGATATGGTTTAACGATGTTTAGAAATTTGACGTCACAATGTAACTGACTTCATTGAGAATTTCAACACTGCCTTTTATGGAAGCTATATATATATGGAAGGGGATGTGGATCGCCATAATTGGGGAAAATAAAATATTTTGTTAATTTATGAAATGTAATGCCTTGGTTTGTGTAATGTGTCTCACGATACCTAACATAAATTTCCTTAACATCAGATTCTGTGAAATGATATGTTTTTTTAATTTCTTGATTTTGTGAATCAGCTTCATTGCATGAATTTGTAAAAAATTTACTTCCAGCTAGGTCCTTTTCACAGGGCGGACCGCCCGCCCGCCCTTTTTCAAGTGACGCCCAGTGCCCTTTTCATGGCGCCCTGTACCTTTTTCGCGACGCCATGCCTTTTTTCAAAGTCTATATGCCTTTTTTAAGAAAATGTATCGTTTATTTTGATGTTTCGCGTAATGATCCGCCTTTTTAGCTCACCTGGCCTTAGGCCAGGTGAGCTATTGCAATCACTTTTCGTTCGTCGTCTGTCGTCCGTCCGTCAACATTTCACATTTTAATCTTCTCCTCAGAAACCACTGGGCCAATTGCAACCAAACTTTGGTGGAATGGTCCTTGGATGGCCGCCAAGCTAAAAATAGAAAAAAGGGGGATGCAATTTTAATTGTCCATTGCTGCTTTAGTATAGGTCAAAATGAGCTGAAATTTTAATTGCAGCTACATGGCAAAGAGTAATTTAACATATATTCCGGGTTTTTCTGTGAAATTTTTCTTTCAGCCGATTTATACCGATTATGCAAATTAGGCATATTTTGATAAAAGATCACATTTAAATCTTCTCCTCTGAAACCGCTGAACCAGATTAAACTAAACCTGGCAGGAATGGTCCCTGGGTGGGTCCCTTTCAAAATTGTGTCCGACAGCCCCGCCCCTCCATTCAAGATGGCTGCTGTTATTAAAAATAGAAACGTCTTCAGTTGTCCATTGCTGCTTTAGTATAAGTCAAAATGAGCTCAAATTTTAACTGCAGCTACATGGCAAGGAGTAGTTTAACATATGTTCGAGGTTTTTCTGTGAAATTTTTCCTTCAGACGATTTATACCGATTATGCAATTCAAATTAGGCATATTTTGATAAAAGATCACATTTAAATCTTCTCCTTTGAAACTGTTGAACCAAATTAAACCAAACCTGGCAGGGATGGTCCCTGGGTGGTTCCCTTTCAAAATTGTGTCCGACAGCCCCGTCCTCCATTCAAGATGGCTGCTGTTACTAAAAATAGAAATTTCTTCAATTGTCAATTGCTGCTTTATTATAAACCAAACTGAGCTCAAATTTTAACTGCAGCTACATTTCACATTTTAATCTTCTCCTCAGAAACCACTGGGCCAATTGCAACCAAACATTGGTGGAATGGTCCTTGGGTGAACCCCCTTGAAAATTGTGTCCGGTGATCCCGACTTCCAACCAAGATGGCCGCCAAGCTAAAAATAGAAAAAAAGGGGGATGAAAATTAAAAAAAATTCTTCTCCTCTGAAACTACTGAGCCAATCTCAACCAAACTTTGCTGAAATGATCCTTGGGTAGTCCCCTTCCAAAATTGTGTCCGGCATTTCAGACCTCCGACCAAGATGGCCGCCACAGCCGAACTTAATTTAACATAGGACCCTATGGGAAATTCCCATAAAAATCTTCTTGTCTGAAACCATTTGCTCAATAAGAACTAAATTTTGATGAAATAGTCATTAGATGATTCTCTTCCAAAAATGTGTCCGGCGGTTCGGCCCTCTGACCAAGATGGCTGCACAGCTGAACTTATTTTAACATAGGACCCTATGGGAAATTCTTATAAAAACCATCTTGTCTGGAACCAGTTGCTCAATTAGAACCAAACTTTGATGGAATAGTCATTGGATGGTCCTTTTCCAAAATTGTGTCCGGCAGTCGCGCTCTCCCACCAAGATGGCCGCCACAGTGCAGTTGCGTTGTTATTGAAAGCAGCTTTGATCCAGGTGAGCGATTACAGGCTCCTGGGAGCCTCTGGTTTCTTAATTACGCTTCCTTGTAAACAATGCGCGCGCATCATAATCAATATTCTACCTGTTTACCTTGACGATTAAGGAAAACTGCTGATTGACCGTAGGTTATTTGCAACAACTGACTGACTCGAGCTAATTGAAAGTGATTAAAACTCATCAAATAAACAAATTTAACATAATATGTTGTTGTCGTCTTATTTCTGTCACAATGCCCACAGGCGCTTGTGTAGAGTCAAACATATGTTCGCTATTAATATTTAGGTACATAGGGAGCATATTTGAGGATGCCAAACTAGGTTGGGGGTACCAAAAAAGAATGGAGGTGTCAAAAGATATAAAGTAAAAAAAATTGAGCTAAATTTTTTTTTTAACTTTTTTAATATTATCCCCCAAAAGCCACGCCCCAATTTTTCTAATAGGCCCCTTAAAATAAACCCTTTTCAGAATCTTTTTTATCTGGGATTTAAAAAAATTTTAAGTGGGGGTGCCATATGGAACTCTTTCCCGCCTGTGCAATGCCCAAGCGTGACAGACGTTTGAAGGAAGAAAATAAAAAATGCCAAGAAACAAACAGAAGTTTGAATGACCTTTTTAGTACTACGTGAGTTTTAGATATATTTTTTAGCATCTTGATGGTGTTGAGCTTTTAATTAATTTGAATCCCTTACAATAGCGATAAAAATATATTTAAAAAAAATAGAAATCACCACTTAGATATTTTTACAGTAGAATTTTACATCACTGACAGTGGTTCCGTGTTTTCTATTATTAGCAAATTAATATTTTGATCATATTTTTTTTATTTAATCCAATTTTAAAATGTTGAACTTTCAAATTCATCTGAAACTTAAACAAGTGATTAAAGAAAGGTTAATAAATTTTCAGAAAATGTACTGGAAGTGGTGATAATAATGATAATGCAAGTCACGATAATAGTACCCTTAAAAGGAAACACCTTAACAGTCCTACCACATCTACAGAAAGCCCTAACAAAAGACATAGGAATAATAGTGGACATCGGGTAGTGTTTGATGAAAAATGGCAGCAAGATAGACCATGGCTACAAAATACCAATAATGCTATGATAAACTGACCTATTTGCTCATGTATAAATAAGAAAAGTCAATATTTGATTGTATACTTTATTTGATTTTGCAGTGTCCCTAAAACATGCCTTTTTTGAAAATCCAACAGCGCGCTAAAGTGCGCTTTTTCAGGACCAGCACCCTGCCCTTTTGAAATCCTAGCTGGAACACTAAATGTAATGTCTTCGTATGTAAAATTTAATGTCTTCGTTTATGTAATGTAATGTCTTGATATGTGTAATGTATTATCATAGAATAGTGTTTCATTGTTTAACCTTTCACTGAAAAATAAAAAATGCAGTGACATTATGAATTTAAAATGTTAATAGTTAACTGATAGCTAGTCTAGGAGTGTAATATGTTGGTTGTATACAGTAGAATAACAGAGTCGGTTAATGTTCATAGTTAACTGATAGCTAGTCTAGGAGTGGAATATGTTGGTTGTATACAGTAGAATAACAGAGTCGGCTAATGTTCATAGTTAACTGATAGCTAGTCTAGGAGTGGAATATGTTGGTTGTATACAGTAGAATAACAGAGTCGGTTAATGTTCATAGTTAACTGATAGCTAGTCTAGGAGTGGAATATGTTGGTTGTATACAGTAGAATAACAGAGTCGGTTAATGTTCATAGTTAACTGATAGCTTGTCTAGGAGTGGAATATGTTGGTTGTATACAGTAGAATAACAGAGTCGGTTAATGCTCATAGTTCACTGACGACTAGCTAAGAAGAGACCAGATTTTAAAATGTTTGAATTACATTTAGGTATACAACAAAAATAGACAGTAGACAGTATATGTACGATATAGATATTATGCTTGTAATGAAGAATGACTATATTCTAGCACAGCCTCTACAGTATATATTAATGAAAATCCTTTCGGATAAATCGACGTTACTTTGTCGCTTTCAGTTGATAAAACGAATCTTATCAGCACCACTTCAAGAACACAAACAACATTTGCTTGTATCAATTTACATATATGAAACTTTAGCTGACAGAACACCTGGTTGATCAATTAATTTGCATTAATTATAAGATTTTTAAACAACCAGTGAATGGTAACATTTAGAAGATGAAAATGTAGATACTTATTTTCTAATTTAGTGCGTTTCTGAAATAACCTTTGTCAGGTATGCTGAAAATCTAAGATAATCTTTGTCAGGTACTTGTCAGGTATGCTGGAAATCTAAGATAACCTTTTTCAGGTACTTGTCAGGTATGCTGAAAATCTAAAATGATTGGAAAGTCAAATAGTTTAAAGTCTTTGTGAGCAAGAAAGCCAAGGGGCATAAACAATATATCTAAAACCAGCTAAGGACACCTATACCCGAAAGAGAGAGGAGAACCTAAAGGTGTAATCAGAATCCGTAAATAGAAGAATAACAGACAACACAATGGCCTTGAAAGAAAAAGTACAAAAAGACAAACAACGATCTACAAGGACACAAACAAGCCTATTAAAATACATTTGCTTTTATCAATTTACAAATATACATGAAACATTACCTGACCGAACACCTGGTTGATCAATTAATTTGTATTAATTATAAGGTTATTTAGGAACTGTGGATATGTAATTGTTATTAACATTCTGTAATTCATCAACTGCATGCTGAATATTTCATTAAAACTGAACGGTCAGAGATGTGTAACGTATTACATTCGGTTACCCTTTCTACTATAATTAACAAGACTGAACGATCAGAGATGTGTAACGTATTACAGTCAGGTTATCCTTTCTACTATAATTAACAAGACTGAACGATCAGAGATGTGTAACGTATTACAGTCAGGTTATCCTTTCTACTATAATTAACAAGACTGAGCGGTCAGAGATGTGTAACGTATTACATTCGGTTACCCTTTCTACTATAATTAACAAGACTGAAAGGTCAGAGATGTGTAACGTATTACATTTGGTTATCCTTTCTACTATAATTAACAAGACTGAACGGTCAGAGATGTGTAACGTATTACAGTCAGGTTATCCTTTCTACTATAATTAACAAGACTGAACGGTCAGAGATGTGTAACGTATTACATTCGGTTACCCTTTCTACTATAATTAACCAGACTGAACGGTCAGAGATGTGTAACGTATTACAGTCAGGTTATCCTTTCTACTATAATTAACCAGATTGAACGGTCAGAGATGTGTAACGTATTACATTCGGTTACCCTTTCTACTATCATTAACAAGACTGAACGGTCAGAGATGTGTAACGTATTACATTCGGTTACCCTTTCTACTATAATTAACAAGACTGAACGGTCAGAGATGTGTAACGTATTACAGTCAGGTTATCCTTTCTACTATAATTAACAAGACTGAACGGTCAGAGATGTGTAACGTATTACAGTCAGGTTATCCTTTCTACTATAATTAACCAGACTGAACGATCAGAGATGTGTAACGTATTACATTCGGTTACCCTTTCTACTATAATTAACCAGACTGAACGGTCAGAGATGTGTAACGTATTACATTCGGTTACCCTTTCTACTATCATTAACAAGACTGAACGATCAGAGATGTGTAACGTATTACATTCGGTTACCCTTTCTACTATAATTAACAAGACTGAACGGTCAGAGATGTGTAACGTATTACATTCGGTTACCCTTTCTACTATCATTAACAAGACTGAACGGTCAGAGATGTGTAACGTATTACATTCGGTTACCCTTTCTACTATAATTAACAAGACTGAACGATCAGAGATGTGTAACGTATTACATTCGGTTACCCTTTCTACTATAATTAACAAGACTGAACGGTCAGAGATGTGTAACGTATTACAGTCAGGTTATCCTTTCTACTATAATTAACAAGACTGAACGGTCAGAGATGTGTAACGTATTACATTCGGTTACCCTTTCTACTATAATTAACAAGACTGAACGGTCAGAGATGTGTAACGTATTACAGTCAGGTTATCCTTTCTACTATAATTAACCAGATTGAACGGTCAGAGATGTGTAACGTATTACATTCGGTTACCCTTTCTACTATCATTAACAAGACTGAACGGTCAGAGATGTGTAACGTATTACATTCGGTTACCCTTTCTACTATAATTAACAAGACTGAACGGTCAGAGATGTGTAACGTATTACAGTCAGGTTATCCTTTCTACTATAATTAACAAGACTGAACGGTCAGAGATGTGTAACGTATTACAGTCAGGTTATCCTTTCTACTATAATTAACCAGACTGAACGATCAGAGATGTGTAACGTATTACATTCGGTTACCCTTTCTACTATAATTAACCAGACTGAACGGTCAGAGATGTGTAACGTATTACATTCGGTTACCCTTTCTACTATCATTAACAAGACTGAACGATCAGAGATGTGTAACGTATTACATTCGGTTACCCTTTCTACTATAATTAACAAGACTGAACGGTCAGAGATGTGTAACGTATTACATTCGGTTACCCTTTCTACTATCATTAACAAGACTGAACGGTCAGAGATGTGTAACGTATTACATTCGGTTACCCTTTCTACTATAATTAACAAGACTGAACGATCAGAGATGTGTAACGTATTACATTCGGTTACCCTTTCTACTATAATTAACAAGACTGAACGGTCAGAGATGTGTAACGTATTACAGTCAGGTTATCCTTTCTACTATAATTAACAAGACTGAACGGTCAGAGATGTGTAACGTATTACATTCGGTTACCCTTTCTACTATAATTAACCAGACTGAACGGTCAGAGATGTGTAACGTATTACATTCGGTTACCCTTTCTACTATCATTAACAAGACTGAACGGTCAGAGATGTGTAACGTATTACATTCGGTTACCCTTTCTACTATCATTAACAAGACTGAACGATCAGAGATGTGTAACGTATTACATTCGGTTACCCTTTCTACTATAATTAACAAGACTGAACGGTCAGAGATGTGTAACGTATTACATTCGGTTACCCTTTCTACTATAATTAACAAGACTGAACGGTCAGAGATGTGTAACGTATTACATTCGGTTACCCTTTCTACTATAATTAACAAGACTGAACGGTCAGAGATGTGTAACGTATTACAGTCAGGTTATCCTTTCTACTATAATTAACAAGACTGAACGATCAGAGATGTGTAACGTATTACATTCGGTTACCCTTTCTACTATAATTAACCAGACTGAACGGTCAGAAATGTGTAACGTATTACATTCGGTTACCCTTTCTACTATAATTAACAAGACTGAACGGTCAGAGATGTGTAACGTATTACATTCGGTTACCCTTTCTACTATAATTAACAAGACTGAACGGTCAGAGATGTGTAACGTATTACATTTGGTTATCCTTTCTACTATCATTAACAAGACTGAACGGTCAGAGATGTGTAACGTATTACATTCGGTTACCCTTTCTACTATAATTAACAAGACTGAACGGTCAGAGATGTGTAACGTATTACATTCGGTTACCCTTTCTACTATAATTAACAAGACTGAACGGTCAGAAATGTGTAACGTATTACATTCGGTTACCCTTTCTACTATAATTAACAAGACTGAACGGTCAGAGATGTGTAACGTATTACATTCGGTTACCCTTTCTACTATAATTAACAAGACTGAACGATCAGAGATGTGTAACGTATTACATTCGGTTACCCTTTCTACTATAATTAACAAGACTGAACGATCAGAGATGTGTAACGTATTACATTCGGTTACCCTTTCTACTATAATTAACAAGACTGAACGATCAGAGATGTGTAACGTATTACATTCGGTTACCCTTTCTACTATAATTAACAAGACTGAACGATCAGAGATGTGTAACGTATTACATTCGGTTACCCTTTCTACTATAATTAACAAGACTGAACGATCAGAGATGTGTAACGTATTACATTCGGTTACCCTTTCTACTATAATTAACAAGACTGAACGGTCAGAGATGTGTAACGTATTACATTCGGTTACCCTTTCTACTATCATTAACAAGACTGAACGGTCAGAGATGTGTAACGTATTACATTCGGTTATCCTTTCTACTATAATTAACAAGACTGAACGATCAGAGATGTGTAACGTATTACATTCGGTTACCCTTTCTACTATAATTAACCAGACTGAACGGTCAGAGATGTGTAACGTATTACATTCGGTTACCCTTTCTACTATAATTAACAAGACTGAACGGTCAGAGATGTGTAACGTATTACATTCGGTTACCCTTTCTACTATAATTAACAAGACTGAACGATCAGAGATGTGTAACGTATTACATTCGGTTACCCTTTCTACTATAATTAACAAGACTGAACGATCAGAGATGTGTAACGTATTACATTCGGTTACCCTTTCTACTATAATTAACAAGACTGAACGATCAGAGATGTGTAACGTATTACATTCGGTTACCCTTTCTACTATAATTAACAAGACTGAACGATCAGAGATGTGTAACGTATTACATTCGGTTACCCTTTCTACTATAATTAACATGACTGAACGGTCAGAGATGTGTAACGTATTACAGTCAGGTTACCCTTTCTACTATAATTAACAAGACTGAACGGTCAGAGATGTGTAACGTATTACATTCGGTTACCCTTTCTACTATAATTAACCAGACTGAACGGTCAGAGATGTGTAACGTATTACATTCGGTTACCCTTTCTACTATAATTAACCAGACTGAACGATCAGAGATGTGTAACGTATTACATTCGGTTACCCTTTCTACTATAATTAACAAGACTGAACGGTCAGAGATGTGTAACGTATTACAGTCAGGTTATCCTTTCTACTATAATTAACAAGACTGAACGGTCAGAGATGTGTAACGTATTACATTCGGTTACCCTTTCTACTATAATTAACAAGACTGAACGGTCAGAGATGTGTAACGTATTACAGTCAGGTTATCCTTTCTACTATAATTAACCAGACTGAACGATCAGAGATGTGTAACGTATTACATTCGGTTACCCTTTCTACTATAATTAACCAGACTGAACGATCAGAGATGTGTAACGTATTACATTCGGTTACCCTTTCTACTATAATTAACAAGACTGAACGGTCAGAGATGTGTAACGTATTACATTCGGTTACCCTTTCTACTATAATTAACAAGACTGAACGGTCAGAGATGTGTAACGTATTACATTCGGTTACCCTTTCTACTATAATTAACAAGACTGAACGATCAGAGATGTGTAACGTATTACATTCGGTTACCCTTTCTACTATAATTAACAAGACTGAACGGTCAGAGATGTGTAACGTATTACATTCGGTTACCCTTTCTACTATAATTAACCAGACTGAACGGTCAGAGATGTGTAACGTATTACATTCGGTTACCCTTTCTACTATAATTAACCAGACTGAACGGTCAGAGATGTGTAACGTATTACATTCGGTTACCCTTTCTACTATAATTAACAAGACTGAACGATCAGAGATGTGTAACGTATTACAGTCAGGTTATCCTTTCTACTATAATTAACAAGACTGAACGGTCAGAGATGTGTAACGTATTACAGTCAGGTTACCCTTTCTACTATCATTAACAAGACTGAACGGTCAGAGATGTGTAACGTATTACATTCGGTTATCCTTTCTACTATAATTAACAAGACTGAACGGTCAGAGATGTGTAACGTATTACATTCGGTTACCCTTTCTACTATAATTAACAAGACTGAACGGTCAGAGATGTGTAACGTATTACATTCTGTTATCCTTTCTACTATAATTAACAAGACTGAACGGTCAGAGATGTGTAACGTATTACATTCGGTTACCCTTTCTACTATAATTAACAAGACTGAACGATCAGAGATGTGTAACGTATTACATTCGGTTATCCTTTCTACTATAATTAACAAGACTGAACGATCAGAGATGTGTAACGTATTACATTCGGTTACCCTTTCTACTATAATTAACAAGACTGAACGGTCAGAGATGTGTAACGTATTACAGTCAGGTTATCCTTTCTACTATAATTAACAAGACTGAACGGTCAGAGATGTGTAACGTATTACATTCGGTTACCCTTTCTACTATAATTAACATGACTGAACGATCAGAGATGTGTAACGTATTACAGTCAGGTTACCCTTTCTACTATAATTAACAAGACTGAACGGTCAGAGATGTGTAACGTATTACAGTCAGGTTATCCTTTCTACTATAATTAACAAGACTGAACGGTCAGAGATGTGTAACGTATTACAGTCAGGTTATCCTTTCTACTATCATTAACATGACTGAACGGTCAGAGATGTGTAACGTATTACAGTCAGGTTATCCTTTCTACTATAATTAACAAGACTGAACGGTCAGAGATGTGTAACGTATTACATTCGGTTACCCTTTCTACTATAATTAACAAGACTGAACGGTCAGAGATGTGTAACGTATTACATTCTGTTACCCTTTCTACTATAATTAACAAGACTGAACGGTCAGAGATGTGTAACGTATTACATTCGGTTACCCTTTCTACTATAATTAACAAGACTGAACGATCAGAGATGTGTAACGTATTACATTCGGTTACCCTTTCTACTATAATTAACAAGACTGAACGATCAGAGATGTGTAACGTATTACATTCGGTTACCCTTTCTACTATAATTAACAAGACTGAACGGTCAGAGATGTGTAACGTATTACATTCGGTTATCTTTTCTACTATAATTAACAAGACTGAACGGTCAGAGATGTGTAACGTATTACAGTCAGGTTATCCTTTCTACTATAATTAACAAGACTGAACGGTCAGAGATGTGTAACGTATTACAGTCAGGTTACCCTTTCTACTATAATTAACAAGACTGAACGGTCAGAGATGTGTAACGTATTACATTCGGTTACCCTTTCTACTATAATTAACAAGACTGAACGGTCAGAGATGTGTAACGTATTACATTCGGTTATCTTTTCTACTATAATTAACAAGACTGAACGGTCAGAAATGTGTAACGTATTACATTCGGTTACCCTTTCTACTATCATTAACCAGACTGAACGGTCAGAGATGTGTAACGTATTACATTCGGTTACCCTTTCTACTATAATTAACAAGACTGAACGGTCAGAGATGTGTAACGTATTACATTCGGTTACCCTTTCTACTATAATTAACCAGACTGAACGGTCAGAGATGTGTAACGTATTACAGTCAGGTTATCCTTTCTACTATAATTAACAAGACTGAACGGTCAGAGATGTGTAACGTATTACAGTCAGGTTATCCTTTCTACTATCATTAACATGACTGAACGGTCAGAGATGTGTAACGTATTACATTCTGTTATCCTTTCTACTATAATTAACATGACTGAACGGTCAGAGATGTGTAACGTATTACAGTCAGGTTACCCTTTCTACTATAATTAACCAGACTGAACGGTCAGAGATGTGTAACGTATTACATTCTGTTATCCTTTCTACTATAATTAACATGACTGAACGGTCAGAGATGTGTAACGTATTACAGTCAGGTTACCCTTTCTACTATAATTAACCAGACTGAACGGTCAGAGATGTGTAACGTATTACATTCAGTTACCCTTTCTACTATCATTAACAAGACTGAACGGTCAGAGATGTGTAACGTATTACATTCGGTTACCCTTTCTACTATAATTAACCAGACTGAACGGTCAGAGATGTGTAACGTATTACAGTCAGGTTATCCTTTCTACTATAATTAACAAGACTGAACGGTCAGAGATGTGTAACGTATTACAGTCAGGTTATCCTTTCTACTATCATTAACATGACTGAACGGTCAGAGATGTGTAACGTATTACATTCTGTTATCCTTTCTACTATAATTAACATGACTGAACGGTCAGAGATGTGTAACGTATTACAGTCAGGTTACCCTTTCTACTATAATTAACCAGACTGAACGGTCAGAGATGTGTAACGTATTACATTCGGTTACCCTTTCTACTATCATTAACAAGACTGAACGGTCAGAGATGTGTAACGTATTACATTCGGTTACCCTTTCTACTATAATTAACAAGACTGAACGGTCAGAGATGTGTAACGTATTACATTCGGTTACCCTTTCTACTATAATTAACAAGACTGAACGGTCAGAGATGTGTAACGTATTACATTTGGTTACCCTTTCTACTATAATTAACAAGACTGAACGATCAGAGATGTGTAACGTATTACATTCGGTTACCCTTTCTACTATAATTAACAAGACTGAACGGTCAGAGATGTGTAACGTATTACATTCGGTTACCCTTTCTACTATAATTAACCAGACTGAACGATCAGAGATGTGTAACGTATTACATTCGGTTACCCTTTCTACTATAATTAACAAGACTGAACGGTCAGAGATGTGTAACGTATTACATTCGGTTATCCTTTCTACTATAATTAACAAGACTGAACGGTCAGAGATGTGTAACGTATTACATTCGGTTACCCTTTCTACTATAATTAACAAGACTGAACGGTCAGAGATGTGTAACGTATTACATTCGGTTACCCTTTCTACTATAATTAACCAGACTGAACGATCAGAGATGTGTAACGTATTACATTCGGTTACCCTTTCTACTATAATTAACAAGACTGAACGGTCAGAGATGTGTAACGTATTACAGTCAGGTTACCCTTTCTACTATAATTAACAAGACTGAACGGTCAGAGATGTGTAACGTATTACATTCGGTTACCCTTTCTACTATAATTAACCAGACTGAACGGTCAGAGATGTGTAACGTATTACAGTCAGGTTACCCTTTCTACTATAATTAACAAGACTGAACGGTCAGAGATGTGTAACGTATTACATTCGGTTACCCTTTCTACTATAATTAACCAGACTGAACGGTCAGAGATGTGTAACGTATTAGTCAGGTTACCCTTTCTACTATAATTAACAAGACTGAACGGTCAGAGATGTGTAACGTATTACATTCGGTTATCCTTTCTACTATAATTAACAAGACTGAACGATCAGAGATGTGTAACGTATTACATTCGGTTACCCTTTCTACTATAATTAACATGACTGAACGGTCAGAGATGTGTAACGTATTACATTCGGTTACCCTTTCTACTATAATTAACAAGACTGAACGGTCAGAGATGTGTAACGTATTACAGTCAGGTTATCCTTTCTACTATAATTAACAAGACTGAACGATCAGAGATGTGTAACGTATTACATTCGGTTACCCTTTCTACTATAATTAACATGACTGAACGGTCAGAGATGTGTAACGTATTACATTCGGTTACCCTTTCTACTATAATTAACAAGACTGAACGGTCAGAGATGTGTAACGTATTACATTCGGTTATCCTTTCTACTATAATTAACAAGACTGAACGGTCAGAGATGTGTAACGTATTACATTCGGTTACCCTTTCTACTATAATTAACAAGACTGAACGGTCAGAGATGTGTAACGTATTACATTCGGTTACCCTTTCTACTATAATTAACAAGACTGAACGGTCAGAGATGTGTAACGTATTACATTCTGTTATCCTTTCTACTATAATTAACATGACTGAACGGTCAGAGATGTGTAACGTATTACAGTCAGGTTACCCTTTCTACTATAATTAACAAGACTGAACGGTCAGAGATGTGTAACGTATTACATTCTGTTATCCTTTCTACTATAATTAACATGACTGAACGGTCAGAGATGTGTAACGTATTACAGTCAGGTTACCCTTTCTACTATCATTAACAAGACTGAACGGTCAGAGATGTGTAACGTATTACATTCTGTTATCCTTTCTACTATAATTAACCAGACTGAACGGTCAGAGATGTGTAACGTATTACATTCTGTTACCCTTTCTACTATAATTAACCAGACTGAACGGTCAGAGATGTGTAACGTATTACAGTCAGGTTACCCTTTCTACTATAATTAACCAGACTGAACGGTCAGAGATGTGTAACGTATTACATTCTGTTATCCTTTCTACTATAATTAACATGACTGAACGGTCAGAGATGTGTAACGTATTACAGTCAGTTATCCTTTCTACTATAATTAACCAGACTGAACGGTCAGAGATGTGTAACGTATTACAGTCAGGTTATCCTTTCTACTATAATTAACAAGACTGAACGGTCAGAGATGTGTAACGTATTACATTCGGTTACCCTTTCTACTATAATTAACAAGACTGAACGGTCAGAGATGTGTAACGTATTACAGTCAGGTTACCCTTTCTACTATAATTAACCAGACTGAACGGTCAGAGATGTGTAACGTATTACATTCGGTTACCCTTTCTACTATAATTAACAAGACTGAACGATCAGAGATGTGTAACGTATTACATTCGGTTACCCTTTCTACTATAATTAACAAGACTGAACGGTCAGAGATGTGTAACGTATTACATTCGGTTACCCTTTCTACTATAATTAACCAGACTGAACGATCAGAGATGTGTAACGTATTACATTCGGTTACCCTTTCTACTATAATTAACAAGACTGAACGGTCAGAGATGTGTAACGTATTACATTCGGTTATCCTTTCTACTATAATTAACAAGACTGAACGGTCAGAGATGTGTAACGTATTACATTCGGTTACCCTTTCTACTATAATTAACAAGACTGAACGGTCAGAGATGTGTAACGTATTACATTCGGTTACCCTTTCTACTATAATTAACCAGACTGAACGATCAGAGATGTGTAACGTATTACATTCGGTTACCCTTTCTACTATAATTAACAAGACTGAACGGTCAGAGATGTGTAACGTATTACAGTCAGGTTACCCTTTCTACTATAATTAACAAGACTGAACGGTCAGAGATGTGTAACGTATTACATTCGGTTACCCTTTCTACTATAATTAACCAGACTGAACGGTCAGAGATGTGTAACGTATTACAGTCAGGTTACCCTTTCTACTATAATTAACAAGACTGAACGGTCAGAGATGTGTAACGTATTACATTCGGTTACCCTTTCTACTATAATTAACCAGACTGAACGGTCAGAGATGTGTAACGTATTACAGTCAGGTTACCCTTTCTACTATAATTAACAAGACTGAACGGTCAGAGATGTGTAACGTATTACATTCGGTTATCCTTTCTACTATAATTAACAAGACTGAACGATCAGAGATGTGTAACGTATTACATTCGGTTACCCTTTCTACTATAATTAACATGACTGAACGGTCAGAGATGTGTAACGTATTACATTCGGTTACCCTTTCTACTATAATTAACAAGACTGAACGGTCAGAGATGTGTAACGTATTACAGTCAGGTTATCCTTTCTACTATAATTAACAAGACTGAACGATCAGAGATGTGTAACGTATTACATTCGGTTACCCTTTCTACTATAATTAACATGACTGAACGGTCAGAGATGTGTAACGTATTACATTCGGTTACCCTTTCTACTATAATTAACAAGACTGAACGGTCAGAGATGTGTAACGTATTACATTCGGTTATCCTTTCTACTATAATTAACAAGACTGAACGGTCAGAGATGTGTAACGTATTACATTCGGTTACCCTTTCTACTATAATTAACAAGACTGAACGGTCAGAGATGTGTAACGTATTACATTCGGTTACCCTTTCTACTATAATTAACAAGACTGAACGGTCAGAGATGTGTAACGTATTACATTCTGTTATCCTTTCTACTATAATTAACATGACTGAACGGACAGAGATGTGTAACGTATTACAGTCAGGTTACCCTTTCTACTATAATTAACAAGACTGAACGGTCAGAGATGTGTAACGTATTACATTCTGTTATCCTTTCTACTATAATTAACATGACTGAACGGTCAGAGATGTGTAACGTATTACAGTCAGGTTACCCTTTCTACTATCATTAACAAGACTGAACGGTCAGAGATGTGTAACGTATTACATTCTGTTATCCTTTCTACTATAATTAACCAGACTGAACGGTCAGAGATGTGTAACGTATTACATTCTGTTACCCTTTCTACTATAATTAACCAGACTGAACGGTCAGAGATGTGTAACGTATTACAGTCAGGTTACCCTTTCTACTATAATTAACCAGACTGAACGGTCAGAGATGTGTAACGTATTACATTCTGTTATCCTTTCTACTATAATTAACATGACTGAACGGTCAGAGATGTGTAACGTATTACAGTCAGTTATCCTTTCTACTATAATTAACCAGACTGAACGGTCAGAGATGTGTAACGTATTACAGTCAGGTTATCCTTTCTACTATAATTAACAAGACTGAACGGTCAGAGATGTGTAACGTATTACATTCGGTTACCCTTTCTACTATAATTAACAAGACTGAACGGTCAGAGATGTGTAACGTATTACAGTCAGGTTACCCTTTCTACTATAATTAACCAGACTGAACGGTCAGAGATGTGTAACGTATTACAGTCAGGTTATCCTTTCTACTATAATTAACAAGACTGAACGATCAGAGATGTGTAACGTATTACAGTCAGGTTACCCTTTCTACTATAATTAACCAGACTGAACGGTCAGAGATGTGTAACGTATTACAGTCAGGTTACCCTTTCTACTATAATTAACCAGACTGAACGGTCAGAGATGTGTAACGTATTACAGTCAGGTTATCCTTTCTACTATAATTAACAAGACTGAACGGTCAGAGATATGTAACGTATTACATTCGGTTACCCTTTCTACTATAATTAACCAGACTGAACGATCAGAGATGTGTAACGTATTACATTCGGTTACCCTTTCTACTATAATTAACCAGACTGAACGATCAGAGATGTGTAACGTATTACATTCGGTTACCCTTTCTACTATAATTAACAAGACTGAACGGTCAGAGATGTGTAACGTATTACAGTCAGGTTACCCTTTCTACTATAATTAACAAGACTGAACGGTCAGAGATGTGTAACGTATTACATTCGGTTACCCTTTCTACTATAATTAACCAGACTGAACGGTCAGAGATGTGTAACGTATTACAGTCAGGTTACCCTTTCTACTATAATTAACAAGACTGAACGGTCAGAGATGTGTAACGTATTACATTCGGTTACCCTTTCTACTATAATTAACCAGACTGAACGGTCAGAGATGTGTAACGTATTACAGTCAGGTTACCCTTTCTACTATAATTAACAAGACTGAACGGTCAGAGATGTGTAACGTATTACATTCGGTTATCCTTTCTACTATAATTAACAAGACTGAACGATCAGAGATGTGTAACGTATTACATTCGGTTACCCTTTCTACTATAATTAACATGACTGAACGGTCAGAGATGTGTAACGTATTACATTCGGTTACCCTTTCTACTATAATTAACAAGACTGAACGGTCAGAGATGTGTAACGTATTACAGTCAGGTTATCCTTTCTACTATAATTAACAAGACTGAACGATCAGAGATGTGTAACGTATTACATTCGGTTACCCTTTCTACTATAATTAACATGACTGAACGGTCAGAGATGTGTAACGTATTACATTCGGTTACCCTTTCTACTATAATTAACAAGACTGAACGGTCAGAGATGTGTAACGTATTACATTCGGTTATCCTTTCTACTATAATTAACAAGACTGAACGGTCAGAGATGTGTAACGTATTACATTCGGTTACCCTTTCTACTATAATTAACAAGACTGAACGGTCAGAGATGTGTAACGTATTACATTCGGTTACCCTTTCTACTATAATTAACAAGACTGAACGGTCAGAGATGTGTAACGTATTACATTCTGTTATCCTTTCTACTATAATTAACATGACTGAACGGTCAGAGATGTGTAACGTATTACAGTCAGGTTACCCTTTCTACTATAATTAACAAGACTGAACGGTCAGAGATGTGTAACGTATTACATTCTGTTATCCTTTCTACTATAATTAACATGACTGAACGGTCAGAGATGTGTAACGTATTACAGTCAGGTTACCCTTTCTACTATCATTAACAAGACTGAACGGTCAGAGATGTGTAACGTATTACATTCTGTTATCCTTTCTACTATAATTAACCAGACTGAACGGTCAGAGATGTGTAACGTATTACATTATGTTACCCTTTCTACTATAATTAACCAGACTGAACGGTCAGAGATGTGTAACGTATTACAGTCAGGTTACCCTTTCTACTATAATTAACCAGACTGAACGGTCAGAGATGTGTAACGTATTACATTCTGTTATCCTTTCTACTATAATTAACATGACTGAACGGTCAGAGATGTGTAACGTATTACAGTCAGTTATCCTTTCTACTATAATTAACCAGACTGAACGGTCAGAGATGTGTAACGTATTACAGTCAGGTTATCCTTTCTACTATAATTAACAAGACTGAACGGTCAGAGATGTGTAACGTATTACATTCGGTTACCCTTTCTACTATAATTAACAAGACTGAACGGTCAGAGATGTGTAACGTATTACAGTCAGGTTACCCTTTCTACTATAATTAACCAGACTGAACGGTCAGAGATGTGTAACGTATTACAGTCAGGTTATCCTTTCTACTATAATTAACAAGACTGAACGATCAGAGATGTGTAACGTATTACAGTCAGGTTACCCTTTCTACTATAATTAACCAGACTGAACGGTCAGAGATGTGTAACGTATTACAGTCAGGTTACCCTTTCTACTATAATTAACCAGACTGAACGGTCAGAGATGTGTAACGTATTACAGTCAGGTTATCCTTTCTACTATAATTAACAAGACTGAACGGTCAGAGATATGTAACGTATTACATTCGGTTACCCTTTCTACTATAATTAACCAGACTGAACGATCAGAGATGTGTAACGTATTACATTCGGTTACCCTTTCTACTATAATTAACCAGACTGAACGATCAGAGATGTGTAACGTATTACATTCGGTTACCCTTTCTACTATAATTAACCAGACTGAACGGTCAGAGATGTGTAACGTATTACATTCGGTTACCCTTTCTACTATAATTAACAAGACTGAACGGTCAGAGATATGTAACGTATTACATTCGGTTACCCTTTCTACTATAATTAACCAGACTGAACGGTCAGAGATATGTAACGTATTACATTCGGTTACCCTTTCTACTATAATTAACCAGACTGAACGATCAGAGATGTGTAACGTATTACATTCGGTTACCCTTTCTACTATAATTAACCAGACTGAACGGTCAGAGATGTGTAACGTATTACATTCGGTTACCCTTTCTACTATAATTAACCAGACTGAACGATCAGAGATGTGTAACGTATTACATTCGGTTACCCTTTCTACTATAATTAACCAGACTGAACGGTCAGAGATGTGTAACGTATTACATTCGGTTACCCTTTCTACTATAATTAACCAGACTGAACGATCAGAGATGTGTAACGTATTACATTCGGTTACCCTTTCTACTATAATTAACCAGACTGAACGGTCAGAGATGTGTAACGTATTACATTCGGTTACCCTTTCTACTATAATTAACAAGACTGAAAGGTCAGAGGTGTGTAACGTATTACATTCGGTTACCCTTTCTACTATAATTAACAAGACTGAACGGTCAGAGATGTGTAACGTATTACATTCGGTTACCCTTTCTACTATAATTAACAAGACTGAACGGTCAGAGATGTGTAACGTATTACAGTCAGGTTATCCTTTCTACTATAATTAACCAGACTGAACGGTCAGAGATGTGTAACGTATTACATTCGGTTACCCTTTCTACTATAATTAACAAGACTGAACGGTCAGAGATGTGTAACGTATTACATTCGGTTACCCTTTCTACTATAATTAACCAGACTGAACGGTCAGAGATGTGTAACGTATTACAGTCAGGTTATCCTTTCTACTATAATTAACCAGACTGAACGGTCAGAGATGTGTAACGTATTACATTCGGTTACCCTTTCTACTATAATTAACAAGACTGAACGGTCAGAGATGTGTAACGTATTACATTCGGTTACCCTTTCTACTATAATTAACCAGACTGAACGGTCAGAGATGTGTAACGTATTACATTCGGTTACCCTTTCTACTATAATTAACCAGACTGAACGGTCAGAAATGTGTAACGTATTACATTCGGTTACCCTTTCTACTATAATTAACAAGACTGAACGGTCAGAGATGTGTAACGTATTACATTCGGTTACCCTTTCTACTATAATTAACAAGACTGAACGGTCAGAGATGTGTAACGTATTACATTTGGTTATCCTTTCTACTATCATTAACAAGACTGAACGGTCAGAGATGTGTAACGTATTACATTCGGTTACCCTTTCTACTATAATTAACAAGACTGAACGGTCAGAGATGTGTAACGTATTACATTCGGTTACCCTTTCTACTATAATTAACAAGACTGAACGGTCAGAAATGTGTAACGTATTACATTCGGTTACCCTTTCTACTATAATTAACCAGACTGAACGGTCAGAGATGTGTAACGTATTACAGTCAGGTTATCCTTTCTACTATAATTAACAAGACTGAACGATCAGAGATGTGTAACGTATTACAGTCAGGTTACCCTTTCTACTATAATTAACCAGACTGAACGGTCAGAGATGTGTAACGTATTACAGTCAGGTTACCCTTTCTACTATAATTAACCAGACTGAACGGTCAGAGATGTGTAACGTATTACAGTCAGGTTATCCTTTCTACTATAATTAACAAGACTGAACGGTCAGAGATATGTAACGTATTACATTCGGTTACCCTTTCTACTATAATTAACCAGACTGAACGATCAGAGATGTGTAACGTATTACATTCGGTTACCCTTTCTACTATAATTAACCAGACTGAACGATCAGAGATGTGTAACGTATTACATTCGGTTACCCTTTCTACTATAATTAACCAGACTGAACGGTCAGAGATGTGTAACGTATTACATTCGGTTACCCTTTCTACTATAATTAACAAGACTGAACGGTCAGAGATATGTAACGTATTACATTCGGTTACCCTTTCTACTATAATTAACCAGACTGAACGGTCAGAGATATGTAACGTATTACATTCGGTTACCCTTTCTACTATAATTAACCAGACTGAACGATCAGAGATGTGTAACGTATTACATTCGGTTACCCTTTCTACTATAATTAACCAGACTGAACGGTCAGAGATGTGTAACGTATTACATTCGGTTACCCTTTCTACTATAATTAACCAGACTGAACGATCAGAGATGTGTAACGTATTACATTCGGTTACCCTTTCTACTATAATTAACCAGACTGAACGGTCAGAGATGTGTAACGTATTACATTCGGTTACCCTTTCTACTATAATTAACCAGACTGAACGATCAGAGATGTGTAACGTATTACATTCGGTTACCCTTTCTACTATAATTAACCAGACTGAACGGTCAGAGATGTGTAACGTATTACATTCGGTTACCCTTTCTACTATAATTAACAAGACTGAAAGGTCAGAGGTGTGTAACGTATTACATTCGGTTACCCTTTCTACTATAATTAACAAGACTGAACGGTCAGAGATGTGTAACGTATTACATTCGGTTACCCTTTCTACTATAATTAACCAGACTGAACGGTCAGAGATGTGTAACGTATTACAGTCAGGTTATCCTTTCTACTATAATTAACCAGACTGAACGGTCAGAGATGTGTAACGTATTACATTCGGTTACCCTTTCTACTATAATTAACAAGACTGAACGGTCAGAGATGTGTAACGTATTACATTCGGTTACCCTTTCTACTATAATTAACCAGACTGAACGGTCAGAGATGTGTAACGTATTACAGTCAGGTTATCCTTTCTACTATAATTAACCAGACTGAACGGTCAGAGATGTGTAACGTATTACATTCGGTTACCCTTTCTACTATAATTAACAAGACTGAACGGTCAGAGATGTGTAACGTATTACATTCGGTTACCCTTTCTACTATAATTAACCAGACTGAACGGTCAGAGATGTGTAACGTATTACAGTCAGGTTATCCTTTCTACCATAATTAACAAGACTGAACGATCAGAGATGTGTAACGTATTACATTCGGTTACCCTTTCTACTATAATTAACAAGACTGAACGATCAGAGATGTGTAACGTATTACATTCGGTTACCCTTTCTACTATAATTAACAAGACTGAACGGTCAGAGATGTGTAACGTATTACATTTGGTTATCCTTTCTACTATCATTAACCAGACTGAACGATCAGAGATGTGTAACGTATTACATTCGGTTACCCTTTCTACTATAATTAACCAGACTGAACGGTCAGAGATGTGTAACGTATTACATTCGGTTACCCTTTCTACTATAATTAACAAGACTGAACGATCAGAGATGTGTAACGTATTACAGTCAGGTTACCCTTTCTACTATAATTAACAAGACTGAACGATCAGAGATGTGTAACGTATTACATTCGGTTACCCTTTCTACTATAATTAACCAGACTGAACGGTCAGAGATGTGTAACGTATTACATTCGGTTACCCTTTCTACTATAATTAACAAGACTGAACGGTCAGAGATGTGTAACGTATTACATTCGGTTACCCTTTCTACTATAATTAACAAGACTGAACGATCAGAGATGTGTAACGTATTACATTCGGTTACCCTTTCTACTATAATTAACCAGACTGAACGGTCAGAGATGTGTAACGTATTACATTTGGTTATCTTTTCTACTATCATTAACCAGACTGAACGATCAGAGATGTGTAACGTATTACATTCGGTTACCCTTTCTACTATAATTAACATGACTGAACGGTCAGAGATGTGTAACGTATTACATTCGGTTACCCTTTCTACTATAATTAACCAGACTGAACGATCAGAGATGTGTAACGTATTACATTCGGTTACCCTTTCTACTATAATTAACCAGACTGAACGGTCAGAGATGTGTAACGTATTACATTCGGTTACCCTTTCTACTATAATTAACCAGACTGAACGATCAGAGATGTGTAACGTATTACATTCGGTTACCCTTTCTACTATAATTAACCAGACTGAACGGTCAGAGATGTGTAACGTATTACATTCGGTTACCCTTTCTACTATAATTAACCAGACTGAACGGTCAGAGATGTGTAACGTATTACAGTCAGGTTATCCTTTCTACTATAATTAACAAGACTGAACGGTCAGAGATGTGTAACGTATTACATTCGGTTACCCTTTCTACTATAATTAACCAGACTGAACGGTCAGAGATGTGTAACGTATTACAGTCAGGTTATCCTTTCTACTATAATTAACAAGACTGAACGATCAGAGATGTGTAACGTATTACAGTCAGGTTATCCTTTCTACTATAATTAACAAGACTGAACGGTCAGAGATGTGTAACGTATTACATTCGGTTACCCTTTCTACTATAATTAACAAGACTGAACGGTCAGAGATGTGTAACGTATTACATTCGGTTACCCTTTCTACTATAATTAACAAGATATTATTCGATTATAGTCAAAAATGTTATAAACAATCATATGTTTCTATTTTTTTTTAAAAGAAGAAAAACAAATGAGTATTTTTTTTTGTGTCGATCGAAAATTCAATATAGTCGCCACCACTGAGTGGTAACATATATCATTGGAAAATAGAATAAGTAATGTGACACAAACTATTGTTTTGATTGACTCCAAATTATACAAGGATACTCATTTGATCGTCTCTTACGACATATTAATTTACTGTGTATCATAAATCCAGGATGGCCCCCACCACAGGACAAATTTAACATGGGATACTATTGGGAATTTTTTTTCTTATATATGGTTCTGCCTTTATTTACCAAAGCATGGATGGTCTCTCACTAAGTTTTCATTTTTTTGTGTAGATCGAAAGTCCTAATTTTCCCATTAACTACACACTTGCTTGAACTCAAACATAGTATTAATATTAAGCTGTGTTGGATTTTTTTTCTACTTCCGTTTTTAGCTCATGACTAAAGGCCTGGTGAGCGTTTTGTGTAACTTGGCTGTCCACCTCCTCGTCATTAAATATTTTAGATAAGATATGAAAGCGAACCACAAAATCAGCACAAAATCGTTACTTGTCCTTTAAAACTTATTTTATTGCCAAATAATTTGAACAAACGATGGCTTTTCTTCTAGAAAAAAAGCCAAAATTTAGTTACCACAATGTTAAGGCATTTTAACCCAGTTAATTTGAAATCAACTTTCTGTCCTCGGAAGTCAGAATTTCCTCATTTCCACCTTAGTATGGCATACGAAAGTCACAACAACTCAGTTAATTAGCCATCACATAAAGTACAATATTTGTGTACTTGTTGTGTTATTTGAGTTTTTGTGATTAATACAGAATAGTATACCTATGTACTTCAATGGTTTATTGCGAAAATACAGAGATATAAAGCAGAAATGTTATCTGATTTATTCACTACTCCTAGGTAATTAGATGTAGAGACTGACATTATCTGATTTATTCACTACTCCCAGGTAATTAGATGTAGAGACTGACATTATCACATATTATACCCCCACTCGTAGAAAGGGGGCTATATTGCAATCACCTTGTTCGTCAGTCCGTTCACACTTTCGTAACAGATATCTCAGCTTCTACTGGAAGAAATGATTTTATATTTGATATATGGCTTTGGCATGGTGACTTGTACCGTGTCTCCCCTTTCCAGGTTTACCGCACATCTACTTCCTGTTTACAGTGCGACTTATAATTTTTCATGTTTGCCGTAATGAAAACTTTCGTAACAGTTATCTCAGCTTCTACTGGAAGAAATGATTTTATTTTTGATATATGGCTGTGGCATGGTGACTTGTACCGTGTCTCCCCTTTCCAGGTTTACCGCACATCTACTTCCTGTTTACCGTGCGACTTACAAATGAACGAGTGGGGGTATTCTTAGCACGATGTAGCGTGCAACATCTTGTTTACAATACAAACACCCACTGGCCATCTTGCCAAACCTGAATGTAATGGTCATATTATTTAAGATTTTGTGACTTTCGTGTTTCATAACAATGAACTGTTAAGACAGATGAAGACAACTTGACAACATGGCTGCAGGGACACGTGCTTTATAAAGAGAACTTGACAACATGGCTATTTTTGGGGTTCGTGTTGCTCAATTAGTTTTCTGTGTAGTTTTTGTGGATCATCGTTTGTTCTTTTGTCCTTTTTCTTTTGCTTATTGTATTTGTCTGTACTTCTTCGATTTCTGGATTTTTACTGCCTCTTTTTTCTTAATGCCTCATATAGCTGAAATACTACGTTAAAAGAATCAATTAGAAATAAAAATTTCTCACGGAAAACTAGCCAGAATAGTTCCCAAATATAAAATATTTTAGTGAACACAAAATTGCAAAGTCAATCCACTAAACAATAACATATTGTCAGTGTTTGTAGACCCGTTATAACTGATCGCTTGGTGCTGAAATTTCTATTTCAATATTCAAAATATTTATCCAAAATATTGATTGATTGAAACTAAATTAATTTCTCTGTCAAAAGTGTTTTTGTTTTCTGGTTAATAATATCACTAAAGCGTAAACTAATATTATCTTATAACCAAACAAAATATTATGTGTTAATTTAAATAAGTCACTATGATATCTTGTGTATGAACAATACAAAATCTCCGTATATACATGATATGTGTACTTTCAATTTCGATTTTATTAACTCAAAAGTGTTCAATTACTTAAACAGTAAGAAACTGAAACGAACGGTGTTCAGCAAATTGAATTTCCGTCAAAATGCACTGTTGGACAGGGGGTTTTATAAACCACGTAATCAACTGTATATAAGCTCATTTGTCATTTTCCTTCGGGAAGAGAAAATAATGTATGGTAGATTAAGATGTAATACAGATTCCATTAGACAAGATAGTCGGTGGTCTTAATACAAAATTATGCCATATTAACCTGTTGTGTCTCGACTGAGGATAGATATTATGCTGACGTGAAATACGACAGGACAGCACGATTCTGATACTTGTGGGTGAAAATAGACACATTTATCATAAATGGAATGAAGCTTATATTTGGTGCGATGAGATGAGAGTAATTGGTCCTTTATTTAGTTTAATTTTGACATTTTTGATGGCGCCATGTTCAGTTTCTATACCCGAGGTTCTTTTACGAAACCATTTAGTCTCCTTGTAAGACAAGCAGGGGAATATGTGGGTCTATTTGTTAACTTCATGGGGTGATAAAACTAATCAAAATGTTAATGTTCGTCGTAATGATTTATCAACAAACTTGATAGATGTTACAATGACTTTACAATGGTAAATAACACAACATAAAACATTATCAATATCAGTACACGCTACAGGTTTTGATGAATTCAGCATTTATTTATCAGAACATTATTATATCAGATTGTGTGGAACATTTTCCTTTCTGTTTTTTTTATTTTTATTTTTTATTTTTTTTTATTATTAAAGAAAGATTTGCAGATAGTACCAAAGTGGTAATCAGAAGTCGCAAATCGCAGAAGAACAGACAATACAATGGCTAAAATAAAAAGGACAAAAAGAATTGTCCAATCTCTTACAAAGAGTTATCGATTCTAACACTCACTCGTTAACCTCTGCCAATGTCTCGAATAATTCAAATTATCTCGCCAAAATATTACTTTAAAAAACGGAATTCATCGAAACCGATAGGAATTTAACATTGTCCGGATGTTATTCCGTTCCGAATATGGGATGGGTTTGGGTTAGAATAGTACTGTAACAGAATAATCCGTGAAATCAATCCGAACATTATTGATTATTGATTATCAGTGATAACAAGTGTAAGATAAGCTAAGAAGACTACATTATTGAGTAATTAGTTTGTCAATTTTTCGAATATCTTGTAAAAGTTGGAACGTTAACGGAGGTTTATCGGTAATTTTTGCCGCATTCCTTTGAAGTGTGCCGATAGATAAAGCTAGGGTCGACGTACTAGACCATATCAGAAATTTATTGGGTCAGTTCATCATTTGACATGCGCCGACCAACGCGGAAGGATATGTACTGTGACGCAATCGTGCTAGGTCAATGTCGGTCGTCGCTAATGAAAACAATGATGTCACGACGTTTCGGGAAGTAAATTGTAAGGGACCGTCCATTTAACTTGGAAGGGGGGGGGGGGGGGGGGGGGGGTTATGGTTTTTTTCCAAAAAAAATATTCTGATTTTGGTGGAGGAATAGAAAATAATCCGATTCAGAATTTTTTTGTCATATAACCCAATGTTTAATTCTGGAAAAAAAATTTGCGCTTAGCGCGACAAAAAAAATTTATTCTAACTATTCTGAACGAAACAAAAAACCATAACCTCCCCCCCCCCCTTTCCCCTCCAAGTTAAATGGTCGGTCCCTAAAATGCGGTTGTTTTTGCAATGAAATATTCAATTGAATTTGAAGAAAAAATAAATTAATATAATTCACTGTTTCCATGGTAAATCCCTATTAATGACACTACATCTTGGCGAGATTTCGAGAAGGAAATCGTCTGCTATATCCTCTCGTCCGTTAAAATCGGTTAACACCTGAAATCGGTCACCATTTTGGAATGCACTGTCACGTGAGTTCAGATGTCGATGACGTCATTTATCCTGCAAACTGAGTTCAGAAATAGATAATCGATTTACATTCACTTTGATCAAGACAACAATGAGATTTAAACAGATAAGAAAAGATATCTATAGATTTTGGTGCCAAAATGGTGCCATTTTACTACTATCAGTTTGTCTTAATAATGAAAGTCAAATATTTCCAGAAAAACACAGCCCGTTATGGATAATTTGCATATCCTGTGTTTGTTTACATTCCACTGCGCATCTTGACCTATATTTACAACTCCATTAGGCAACGGAAATGGCATTGTTTTCGTTTTGAAAGTAAGTAATTCCTTAGACAATTTTCAGATTTTTAGCGGGAATTTGTGGGTAATAAATATGATTTAATATAAATTACATGGAATTGGACATGGATAAAATTGTACGTGAAAACAGAGATATTATCTGCCGAAAACAAGTGACAGCAAATATCGTACAATTTAATGAAAAAATGGTGAAATATAGGAAAAGCAAATTTAAAAATATTGTAAAATACAATCTCTTAGGCCTATTTGTGCTCCACGTGACTATTTTATGGTTGACCGATTTTAGGTAACGTGACTTGGGCGCCATTACAAAACATATGCAAGCAAAAAAGGTCAGCGAGCCGACATTTCTTCATCAAATTAAGCGATGTTTTGGTATTTTATTTGGCTTAAGTGCCCAAGTAAACATGGCATTTATCTTTGATATAAATACCAATTTGAATGAGAATTATAAGGAAATGTCTTAACTGACCGATTTACGGTCACAGGTGGATACATGTCAATGGATCCATGCAGTAGCCAAAATCTACAAAAATACATACAACATGAACTATGTTCAGATGATCAACTAAAAAATCTAGATGTCTTGATGTTCTATTTGCCATATACACCAGCTACTAAAAAGTACTAAGACTCAAAATAAACAAAGTATCCTGTAACCAGAAACATGACAATCTTTTCTACTCCCAGACCATTATTTGATGGTATTATGTTTCTCATGGCATGTGATGTTGATTTTATCTTAAAATGTGAATGAATACACATATCCGGTGGAAGTATGTTTACCTGTCGAAAACGAAAGGGCACCATGAGATGACACACAGCATACACAACGTGTGCCGCACATTATCATGTGTACACAGAAAAAAACTGTTTGAATTCTTAAAATATATTCTTTGCGTATTTTGGTTTGTGAAGCGTCATTCATTCAAACCACGTGCGCTACATTTTCAGTTGAACTATGATTCAATCGTAACTACTCGGCCATTCTCGCTACCCTACACAGTAGCGAGAATGGCCGAGTAGTTACGATTGAACTATGAATGTGACGCTTCACAAACCAAAATGCGGTAAAAAAAAAAAAAGTAGTCCCAAAAAAGAATAGTTTTTGCATGGAAATAAATAGAGTTTAGATCCGAAATCTTTTCTGTAACTGCAAAAAAATATTTTTTTCAACGTTTTAATGATTTTTGTATGTAAATTACCGATATCATAAACAAAATAAAGGGCTATTTGTATTCGATACTGTCTTTATCAGGACAATCAACTGGCTCACCCTATCGGGTTCGCCAGATAATGGTCCTGATAAAGACGAATGTAGGACGTTTCGGCCAACTGACGTTTCGACCTAGGACATTTCGGCTAAGATTTTTTGCTAAGATGGACGTTTCGGCCAAACAATATTTAGTTGTTATTTATATGCTTGGAGTCAATATGAATATAACATAAGCAATGGGCAGAAATTAGTGTTCAATTATAATAGTTATTATTATATATATTGGACACTATTTTCTGCCCATTACTTATGTTATATTCATAGTTATTATTATATATATTGGACACTATTTTCTGCCCATTACTTATGTTATATTCATAGTTATTATTATATATATTGGACACTATTTTCTGCCCATTGCTTATGTTATATTCATAGTTATTATTATATATATTGAACACTATTTTCTGCCCATTACTTATGTTATATTCATAGTTATTATTATATATATTGGACACTATTTTCTGCCCATTGCTTATGTTATATTCATATTGACACAACGTCTAGTGCCTGTGCTTATTTAATTTATAAATTTGGCCGAAGCGTCCATTGTCCGAAATGTCCTTGTCCGAAATGTCCATGGCCGAAACGTCCTAGGCGGGTGTCTCGAAAGTGAGTCCAGAACAAAGAAGAAGAGTCCAGAAGCACAAAATGATATTTAAATGCATGGTTATGATTTCTATCTAATAAATTTATATGTTTTTAATAAATTTCATATATATTTTATAAATTACAGTGGCTTTTAAGGTCCTTACAATGGAAATTGGGGAGAGACCAGAAATATTTGTTATCGGGCGATTGTAAAAGGAATGTCAATTACGGGACCTGCATAAAATATCCGGATTTGGAGCAATGCCAATCACGTTTTAGTTTATTTAAATTTTTAATCAATGTTTCAACATTTTTAATTTCCTGGATCATATCTGATAGTTTTTATGGGTAACAAAAATTTACGATTTTAACAAAAAGAGAGAAAAAGAAAAAAATAAGTAAGGACATTGATATAGTTTTTTTGTTTTTGTTTTTGTTTTTTTTTTGTATAAAATTTACAAATTTTATAACAAGAATATAATATGTATGAAATAACTATTTATTTTCATTTTCTTAACCTTCTTTTTTAAAAGTTATCGCTAAACTACTTATTTATCCGGAATTTTTCATGCGCGTTTCGTAATTGACATTCCTTTTACAATCGCCCAATAACGGATATTTCTGGTGCACCCCAATTTCCACTAAAAAGTCACTGTAATTTATAAAATATATTTGAAATTTATTAAAAACATATAAATTTATTTGATAAAAATCATAAAAATGCATTTTGATATCATTTTGTGCTACTGGGCTCATCTGGAATCTTGTTCTTTGTTCTGGACTCACTTTCGAGGTGCCGGTCCTTCAACTTCAACTTCAATCAGGTTACTTAGTAACATCCGCAAGCAGACATCTCACTAAGGACTATATTTACACGCGCGCACAGCAGAGCCTCAAAGTTTAAAAGAAAAACATATTTACACTGTACAAGTATGTGGAAGTTTAGAATACTCCCTTGACTGCCACCTTGAATGCGTCCAAGTCCGGGACGGCTATCACAGGCGGTGGTAGTTGGTTCCACAGGATGACCGTTCGTGGAAAGAATGAATATTTATATATCTTTATGTTTGTCCTTATTGTCTGAAATTTCCAAGCATGGCTGTGGCGAGTTGATGTTATTACTGCCATAGTGGGGTGATGGTAAACCGGCACAGCGATGAGGTGGTGGACTACCTTATGCATGAGTGTTACGTCTGATCTTTTTCGCCTCTGTTCTAATTTTCCCCAATTTAGATCTTTTACCATTTTCGTTGTGCTGTCAGGTTTTTTGTAGTCATGGGGCTTGTTCAGGACAAATCTTGCTGCGTTCTTTTGGACAGATTCTAATTTGTTGATGTTGCTTGTTGTATGAGGGTTCCAAATCGTTGAGCAGTATTCTAATTTTGGTCTTACAAGGCTGGTATATGCTCTATCTTTTACACTAGATGGACAGTGTTTAAGATTTCTTTTAAGGAAACCAAGTACTTTTGATGCCTTCTTGCAGGTTTGGTCGATGTGCGAGTTGTACTTGAGGTTGTTACTGAGTTTTACTCCAAGGTATGGTTGATGGTCAACTTTTTGTAGAGTCTCTCCTTTCATTTTATAAGGGAAATCGGTCTTTGATTTTTTGTTTGTCGTTTGCATTATTGCACATTTGGAATCATTTAATTCCATTTGCCATGTGTCTGACCAGCCTACGAGTGTGTCCAGGTCTTCTTGCATTAGTTGATGATCTTTTTCTGTGTGTATAGGTCTATATATTACACAGTCGTCTGCAAATACTCTGGCGGTGGAATGGAGATTGTCTGCGATGTCATTGATGAACACCAGGAATAATGTAGGGCCAAGTACTGTTCCCTGGGGAACCCCTGATGTTACATGGGAACACCTGGAAGCTTCCCCCTCTACGACTACTCTTTGGATCCTTTTACTGAGGAATGCATCAATCCATATTCTGGTGGTTCCATCAATGCCATAGTATTGGAGTTTCTCTGATAGTCTTTTATGAGCAACTTTACCGAAAGCTTTTGCAAAGTCAAGGATTGCTATGACTACTTGTATGTTGTTGTTCATCCATTTGGTGATGTCGTTGGTTGTCATCAGGAGTTGGCTTTCGCATGATCTTTTTGCTCTGAACCCATGTTGGTTTTCATTGAGGATATTTTGGTTGTCTAAGTGTTCCATAATTTCATTGAGGATATTTTGGTTGTCTAAGTGTTCGTCAGTCGACCGATAAAGACAGTATCGAAAACAAAATGCCCTTTATTCTATATATGCAATGTATTAGAGAGTGTGAGGACCGATATTCCTATACTAGAGATTGACAATGTTCGACAAAACACTAGATAGAAAACTACAGATTGAACAACACGAACCCACTAAATCCGGGGCGAACTCAGGTACACAGGAAGGGTAAGCAGCTCCTGCTTTACTAGTAGCACCCGTCTTGCCACTCTTGTTAAAAATTCAGTGAGATAGGATAGGACTACGATCCGTGGTTATCTGTGACACAGATATTTTATAACGGTCAACCAAGTCATCGTGGCGACCGTAAAACTTTTGAAGTGATAACTTCAACTTGAGCTTTTAGGAACCCTTGATTAGGTAGATTCCTTGTTATATTTTTACAAAACAAAATCTTGGTCTCACCTAGAGGTTAAATTGTGGATGTGCATATAACACGTAATTTGGTTGTTCGTCAGATTTCATAGAGATATATAAAACTTGTAAAAATACATAATTAAAATTTTCTCCATTGCAGGTAAATATGTAGGAAATCGGCCCATTAAACTGAGAAAAAGTAACTGGAAAGACAGAAATATAGACATTGTACGACGGAAAGAAAAAGAAAAGAAACGTCTTGGGTTAAAATAGCCTTGTATGATGTCAATATAGACTCTTACTAACAACAACATAGGAGGTCAATGTTACTGGTTTTATCGTAAAAATGGGGGGAAGGGACATGTTCTTTTATATTTCATTTCCATCATCATTGTTATAAAATGTGAATCTGAACAGATGCAATAAAATATTTGAAATATCAATAGTTCAAAGTGAGGCCGTTTATGATATATCTTTCAACATACACAATGCTTTTATCTTTTTTAATGTTTCTTTTATTTGTACATATAATCCAATTGTTTTATAGACAAGTAGGTTTTATTTCTAAGGGTCTTGTAGGTAGGTGTCTTAGGTTAATAATAACATTTGTTCATACCATGATATATCTGAAAAATTGCTAATGTTGGCATTAAACATCAATCAATCAATCAATAAACATACACACCAATTTGTACAAAGTAAACACCATAGACCTTCTTGTAAATAGACAGACGATTGTGTACCAAATAAAGACTATAGGTCCTCTGTTTAAACTGACAAGACAATTTTGTCCCAAATAAAAACTATATGTCTTCCTTTTAAACTGCCAGACCATTTTGTATCAAGTAAAGACTTAAAATAACACACAAATTTGTACAAAGTAAATACTACAGACCTTCTTTTAAATAGACAGACGATTTTGTACCAAATAAAGACTATAGGTCTTCCGTTTAAACTGGCAGACCACTTGTGCCACATATAAACTATAGGTCTTCCGTTTAAACTGACACCATTTTGTACTAAATAAAGATTATATTACTTCCGTTTAAACTAACATACTATTTTGTATCAAGTAAAGACAGTATGTCCTCCTTTTAAAATTTTGTACCTGTTAAAGACTTATTCTTCCATTTAAACCGACAGTCCATTTTGTACCAAAGGGGACTATAGATCTGAAAACTAAAGATTAAGCAACATACTGGAACCCCATTGAAAACAGGGGGTGAATTCATAAACCATTAAGTTGAATTTCAATTTTTTTAAATCATGGAAGACCCGTGCTCCTATTATATGCTGGAAAGGTATCTAGCAACAGTACATTTCTGGAACCAGGAGAACAATAGAAAAAAGGACAAATTGCAGATACCAAAGGACAATCAGAAGCCGTAAATCAAAGGAAGGACAGACAACACAATGGCCAAAAGATACCAAAGGGCAATCAGAAGCCGTAAATCAAAGGAAGGACAGACAACACAATGGCCAAAAGATACCAAAGGACAATCAGAAGCCGTAAATCAAAGGAAGGACAGACAACACAATGGCCAAAAGATACCAAAGGGCAATCAGAAGCCGTAAATCAAAGGTAGGACAGACAACACAATGGCCAAAAGATACCAAAGGGCAATCAGAAGCCATAAATCAAAGGAAGGACAGACAATACAATGGCCAAAAGATACCAAAGGGCAATCAGAAGCCGTAAATCAAAGGAAGGACAGACAACACAATGGCCAAAAGAACTAAAATACAAAAGGACAAACAATCATCTATAAAACATTACACTGAAAACTAATAATTGAGCAACGTTGCAATGCACTTTTCAACAAAAAAAATAGGTCTCAGTTTTTAAATACAATTATTCCATGTGGCAGTTATATACGCCTCTCAGTTTATAGTGGGGTTCATGACCATTTCTGGGACCAGAAGAACAGTAGCTGTGACATGGAACAAATTTATTATATGAGGCAAGGTCGGAGGATTCGTTGCACATGCAGACATATTTTTTTTTATCATTGATAGGGTTTTTGGGACCGAATGAAGGCAAGGCATGTGTTTTTGGTTACTAAGGCCGCAGTTCCTCTAGTAGTTAGATTGAAGCATCCTTACAAAATGCAGATTTAGTCTGGTACAAATAAAAACCCTGGGGTATATGGTGTCATGGCTTCTAAGGATTAACATAGACTGCAATGGAGAAAATGTCACAAATTGCATGAAACATTTTGTGACGAGTGAATTCAAGATAATGTCGCATGGCTTATTGTTTCTGGTCTAATGTTTAAAATAAATTGCAAAGTGAAAACAATATATAAATCTTCGTAAGAAGCAGAAATAGAAATGCAGAGAATTGTGATATGAAGATTCCATTAGTATCAATAAATACCCCTGTGTCTATTTGGGTTAAAGTCCAAGGAGATAAATTTTTAACATATGCAACGATATGCAATAGTTCAATAAATCCTAACCGCATCGATGGTGTAATGGTTAGCGTGTTTGCCTCGAGTGTGGTAGATTGAGGGTGCGAGCCCCAATTGGGTCAAACAAAAGACTATAAAATTGGTATTTGTTGCTTCTCCGCTAAGCACGCAGCATTAAGGAAAAAACGCAAAGACGAGTTGGTTCGGAATCGGGATAATGTGTCCGAGTGGGGCGACATGTCTATCCGCGGACTGTTGTTTCAGTGAGCTAGCACTGTTAAAATTCAACTAGACGTGTTGGTCCAGTACAAGTCGGACCTCATCATTATTTCATTCAAAATTAACTTGTTCTCGCCATGATAATAGCTGATAAATTGCTGATTTGGCGTTAAACAACAACCACTCAATAAATCTTCTTTATCAGGTGAGTGATACATGTTCATGTAAGCTCTAACTCTTGTAAATTTCCTCATGTAGTATTCTAGTGGATTTCCTCTATCAGTCTTGTATTGGAGTTAAACTTGATTGCAATTTACCTGGTGCAGGAGGTAACCTTTGTCCATCAGCTGAGATCGTACAATGCTGCGCCCGGTGCTACACTATATCCATTTGAAAATCAACATGGGACCATTATGATTTCTGATTAGCTGATTTTTCAAATCTCATTTTCTCTGAATCCACATATGCAATTAAAAGAAAAGTTTGAAAATACCAAAGGGAGGTAATCAGAAGCCGTAAGTCGAAGGACAGACAACACAATGGCTAAAAGGACAAATAAGGACCTACACAACATTACATAGAAAAATAATGATCGGACAGCACGAACCCCACTAAAACAGGGATGAACTCCGGAAGGATAGGCAGTTCCTGCTCCACATGTGGCACCCGTCGTATTACTCTTATCACAAACTCGATGATAAGTCATGAATGAAGAAAGGACCGGATTGTGCTTGACAAACGAAACATCCTTGGTCATCCGTGACTCAGATACCCCTTGACGGCAAACCAAATCTTCGAAGTATCACATAGTAGGGATTCTCTTTCCATGACACTATAAAGTTTGGGTTTCATTAGTAGATCGGAAATCCAAAATGGCCGCCACTGCATGACAATTTTTAAACATAAGACCCTATGTTAGTATAGTCCACCAAAAATATATTAATGTACTACAATCTTTGAGTTGAAAATAAACATCCTATGTCCTTTGTCTATAGAGGGAACTTTACTTCAGTTGATTGCTCACATATTATGACATAAATTAATTTGCATAAGTGGGGAAGGGAAACGGGGAGACTTTAATCTTGAACAAAGAAAGATAACTCCAACGTCAATTTTGTTGTTTACTTGTAAAAAGTAGCCTTTGACACAACTGGAGATGAGAAGAATATTAGTTCAACTGGAATGATTTTCAATCATGCACATTTCCACTATTCCAGGAGTTTTATTTTGTTCAGTATATACCAAAGATCATCTTCGCTAGCCAAGGGTTGCGATCCGCTCTACTCATCTTCACCCTTGGCAACGTTAGACGGATTTTCGAGGTCACACGGTGACGGTTTATATGTAATGCAGCTAGTGGTAGCTGCAACCAATCAGAACGCGCTTTACAAAAAGCACATGTTCTGTAGGAAAAATGTCAACAAAATAAAAATGCGTGTACATATAAAATAATGTTGTAAGTTTGAAATAAAAGCACTAGCTTACGATTGAATAACAGTATGAGCCTCGTCAAATCTTCGCTTGAAAATCAGCCATATTATAATCTCGAGTCAATTATCAGGGCATTCAAACGAAAGGAAATAAAAGCCTCGCGTCGATTGGCTGAAAATGACATCATTACAAGGGGCGTAACTCTCAAAATCCAGCAGGTGGCAGTGCGCGGGAATTACGAAAATCCGACTAACGATGCCAAGGGTGAAGATGAGTAGAGCGGATCGTAACCCTTGGCTAGCGAAGATGACCAAAGATATGTGCAAGGTAAAAAAACAGGACTTGCAATACTACTGTAATTTATCCTCAATATTTCTCATTACAAACCTAATACGTGTACTAAATGTATCGTCACCTGAAAATGAATAACTTCTGCAGCTATTTGCCGTTTTTGTTTTATAGGGACACCGATTCCTGTTTCCTTGGTGTAATAGTTTAAATATACATCAATAGAGAGAATGTAGAGCAACAATTTATATACATTATAAGTACTGTTATCAAAGGTGAAGTTCTTCACGAACCAAAAAAGCTCAGGTATTATAGAAGTTACAAGACTTTTGATATTGAAAATTTCAATGATGGTATAGAACAAATTAAGATCAATAAAACATGTCATGAAGTAGATTCTGTTTATAATGAATATGAAAAAGATTTTATCAATGTGTTAAACAAGCATGCTCCAATTAAATCTAGATATCAAAGAAAAAAACCATTACCATGTATGAATCAGGAGCTCAGAAAAGCTGTATACAGAAAACAATGCAATATTCTCAATTTACAAAATGTCAGAGCAACAAAAATTGGGAAAAATTCAGAAAGCAAAGAAATTTTGTAACCAAATTGAAAAGAAAATCAATGAAAACATACTTTTTAGAATGTTGCTCTGGGGGAACAAAATCGGGCGACTTTTGGAAAACTATTAAGCCATTCTTTTCGAAAAAGGGGTCCAGTGGAGAACAAAATATTTTGCTTAATGAATCTGACAAGATTGTAAATGATCAAAAAGAAGTAGCCAATCACTTTAATATTTGTTTCTCCACTGAAGCTGAGAATATAGGAAAAGATACTGTTTACGACCCTTCTGATCATCCAAGTTTAATAGAAATAAAGAAACAAAATGATTGCACAAACAAATTTGTTTTTGAAAAGGTAACAACAGATCAAGTTGAAAAGATTATAAATAATATCAACATCAAAAAAGCAACAGGTGCTGATGGTATACCTGCCAAAATAATAAAATGTAGTAAATCTATTATTGCACCTCAGATTACAAGTATTTTAAATATGTCAATAGATCAGAGTGTTTTTCCGGATAAATTAAAGAAAGCACAAGTAACACCTTTATATAAAAAGAATGATCCACTTTTGAAGACTAACTATAGACCCGTAAGTGTACTATGTATTTGTTCAAAGATTTTTGAGAAAATTTTAGAACAGCAATTGTCTGATTTCTTTGAAAATATTTTTAATCCTTATTTATGTGCTTTTAGAAGAGGTCATGGATATCAAACAACCCTGCTCAGGTTATTAGAGGACTGGCGGAATGCCCTTGACAAAAATCAGTATGTTGCCGCAGTCCTAATGGATCTTTCCAAGGCATTTGATTGCCTACCCCATGATATTTTATTGGATAAACTTTCGGCCTATGGTATTCTGTATCCCTTCTTGAGTCCTACTTATCAAATAGGAAACAACAAATTAAAATTAATAGTATCCTGAGCAGTTGGTCTGACATCCAAAAAGGTGTACCCCAAGGGTCAATCTTGGAACCTCTACGTTTAAATGTCTTTATTAATGATATTTTTTATTTTGTAAGAAAGGGCACTTTATATAATTATGCGGATGACAATACTTTGTCTTATGGTCATCTGATTTTAATGTACTTACCTCAGTTTTAGAACCAGAGTCAAATGTTCTTATTAATTGGTTTAAAGTAAACAAAATGCAGGCTAATCCAGATAAATTTCAGGTACTTGCGGTTGGGAAGAAGACTTTTGACAAAAACATGAAGATTTGTATACAGAATTCTATACTTTCATGTGAAGAGACAGTAAAACTTTTAGGAATTGAAATAGATTATCAATTAAATTTTGACATTCATATCAGTTCAATCTATAGGAAGGCATCACAGCAACTGAATATACATTTTGTACTTAAAACGTTTGAGCCGATATTTAGACAGATTAGGCAAATTAACTATATTCCACACTTTCAATCTCAGTATCTTTAACTTCTGCCCTTTGGCTTGGCATTTTTGTACCGATAAAAATTCAAAAAATTTAGAGAAAGTGCAGGAAAGAGCACTTCGCTTTGTATACGACGACTACACCAGTTCATGCATCATCCTTCTTGAAAAGGCTCTAGTGCCCTCCTTACAGATCAGACGTATTAGGACAATGGCCTTGGAGACATATAAAATCGTTAACAAATTATCTCCTGTATGCCTTCATGATTTAGTTAATGTGAAGAATTCTAAATATGCTTTCAGGTATTCGAACATATTAGATGTACCTCAAGTTAGAACTACAAGGTATGGCAAACAATCATTCATGTTTGCAGCTGCAACTCTGTGGAACGACCTTCCGAACCATTTCAGAACTGAAAACAGTTTCAACCACTTTAAAAGTTTGATTCAGTCCTGGAATGGCTCAGTATGTCGTTGTTCTGCATGCAGATAACATATTCAGCTTTCTGTTTTATTTCTAGTGCTTTTTCCAAGTTTTAATGCTGCTTAGTTATTTTATGTTTGCTTGATATTGCTTCAGCATGTTTTAGTATGTCCTTTATTTTTGTGCTTTTTATGTTGCATTTGCTAACTGTATGTGCTTTATATGTGTGTTTATGCGATTATGTTAATATTTGTATGTATATTGTGCTACTATGTATATTCGGTAAAAAGCTCCCGAGAGCTTGTGTTTATTGTTATACAAAAACCGAATTCAAATAAAGTTTTCTTATCTTATCTTATACATTAGATATTAATTACTTCTGAAAACACGTGATGGATCATGTGACGTGCATTGTATGAATCTTTAGTTTTCAGTAGTGTTTTGTAGATCACTGTTTGTCATCCTTTCTTCTTAAAACCGATTCAATGGTGTAATGATTAGCGTGCTTACCTCCAGTGTGGTATATTCATTGGTTAGAGTCCCCTAAGTGTCAAACCAAAGACTATAAATTGGTATTTGTTGTTTCTCCGCAAAGCATAAAGCATTAAAGAGAAAGAGCAACGACTGGTTGGCATGGACTCGGGATTATGTGTCCGAGTGGAGCGACATGTTTGCCCGCGGACTGTTGTTTCAGTGAGCTAGCATTATAAAAAATCTAACTAAGCGTGTTGGTCGAGTACAAAGGGGACATAATTATCATCTTATCGAATGTAACTCGTTCTCGCCTTAACATAGCTGAAATACATCTCATTTGGCATTAAACACCAATCACTCTTCATACTTTCCTTACATGACCCGGTATAAATTTCCAGTCAATCAAAACCTTAAGGTTGAGCGAGTCATGATGGTAACTGTAAAAGTGATGACTTAAACTTGACCACTAGGTTCTCTTGTGTTCAATAGCTTCCTTGTTAGCAGTAATCATGTATCAAGACAATCCTGATATGAAACAAACTCTGAAATATCGTATCAATTGAGATATATATATGTAATACTGTTACTGGAATGCTGCCAATTATAAATGGACAATTTAAATCATTTCTTGTCAATAGTTTTATTCTCAACCGATCCTCATTGTATTTTTCTAGTTGTAGACCAGTGAATGAAGCAGATCTAGCTGTATCTGCGGTATTCTTTATTTAATAGATGCGATTAAGTCACCAAACTTTGAATTATTCACTGAAAGGCCTTCATCTATATAACGGAACAAGAAATTGAACTAACTGCTTATTGTTTTTCTTGTAAAGCCCCATGCACTATTTTTTTCTCATACAAATAAAGGGAACAGTCGATGAGGAGTATAATTAACAGAGATCTGAATGCAGACGGTTAGCATACTGGTCCACCAAACATAACAAATATGTTGTCAATAATAAACTCAAGCAGTTTGATGACCTCAGTTTCTAATTAAGAACATTGTTATAAACTAAGATTTGTCCATACATATAACATTTTATTTGTACCTACGTTCACCATTTGTTTATGAAATAATTCTTTTCATTTGCGTTTTTCGTTAATTAAGGAATAGTTGTGTAAATAGTAGAGAAGTCAACTATTTTAATGTTATTACATGAGAGAGACTTTGATTGCATGTCCTATAACAGATCTTCAGAATCCACAACCACATATTGAAAACCGGTCCTATTGAATAATGATATTGTATTATACATCTTTCAAAAGGTGGCTGAAATCATTGTGGGACATAATTAACCCTATAAAATTTACTTACTTACTTACCATCCCTGGAGTAGCTAGAATTCATTTACTTACATATGCCGTTCACATACCGGTAGCAAAATATAGGGTTAATTATGTCCCACAATGATTTCAGTCAGTTTTGAAAGATATATAATAAAATATCATTATTCTATAGGACCGGTTTATAATAAAATATCATTATTCTATAGAACCGGTTTTCAATATGTGGTGTTCAAAAGTAGGAAGCAATTCCCACAAAAACCATCTTGAAAATTGATTGAATCCAATTCAACCACTTTAGTTTCACTTTTCAACAGGGGACACAATTTAACCTTACAGTGATAATGAATAGAGATTTGGTTAAATATAAAATCAAGGGACAATCAATGCAAGGTAAAACACAATGCACAAGTCTATAAAGCCACATTTTCCCCACAAACTGAGATGGCATTTGAATGCTAGTTATATTTTAAAGAGTAGTACGTTTCAGGTTTTGCTGCCAAGACTTTTACCGAATTTGGCTGTATATATGAGTAACACGGCGGGTGTCATATAAGCAGGAACTGCTTACCTTTCGCGAGCACCCGGTTTTTTGTGGGATCTGATATGCTCATATTTTTTTTTTTTGTGTGTTGTCCTGTTATGTCTTCTGAGTTCCATGTTGTGGTGTCCACTACGATTTCCGCATAAAATCTATGTTCTGTTCCTCTTTACCTTCATTTGTCTGTAGGAGGGCACACATCTTATGCGTTTGTTTGCCTGTAGTGAAGTCCAACAGATATTTGTTTTTGTTTTGTTTTCCTTCGTCTTGTGTACCCAATGTTGCCAGTTTCTCTGGATTGATCGATTGCTCCTTCAGTATTCACCAACGTTTATTTACCAACATGTGCAAATTAGATATTGACCTAAAATCGTTTGAAAATCGTCTACTCTGAAACCACAGACCACAGTCAAACTAAGGCAACTATTGCAAGAATGGTTCTAGCATGGTCACTTAAAAAAATGTGTAATGGAGCCTACCCTCCATTCAAGATGGCTGCTGTTTCTTTCTTTATATGGGAATTTTAAAATTTATTTTGAGCTGGAATCTGCTGCAATTTGAACTGTAGCTACATGACAAGATGTTAAATATATACCGGTATTCCATTTTTTCTATAAAATTTCAAATATTGATGATCTTGACCGAAAATTCCAATTAGACTTTAAAATACTTTTACAAATTAATCTCCTCTGAAATCATTTAGCTAAATTAAACATGACAGGGGTGGTTCTTAAGTGGTCCCATTTCAAAATTGTCTGATGATCCTGCCAATGGGCCAATATAGCCACTGTTACTATAAATGGAACATGTAATATTTACATACATAACCAATCAAAAAAAGCCACATTTCCCCACCAAGTAATTAAAAAAATTAATACCCGGTAGTAGTTACATTCTGAGCCATTTTTTTTTTTTTGCATTTTGAGGAAATAAATAGAATTCAACATATTTGCATTTCAACTTTGGTAAATAACCTGGAAGACTGTTAAGACCCATTATTATATGGGAAAGTACCTAGCAACCATTTCTGTACCTGAACAACAATAACTGTGACATGGAACAAATGCATTTAAAAAAATTAATTCCAACTTTGGTAAATGTCGTGGAATATGTAATAGTTCAACTAATATTCTTTACCAGGTGAGTGATACAGGCTCATGTGAGCCTCTGGTTTCAGGTATTGGGTCTTTTTATTTATTTTCTTATCTTTGTTTCTTAAAATATGGTTTTGACAATCTAGATTGTGATCATAGACTTGAATAGTTTGCCATGGCAAATTTGTCCATGCCACAATATAACTGAAATACTGCTAAAGTTGGTGTTAAATACCAATCAATCAATCAATCAATATACTGTATGGCTATTCTAACCAAACACTAATCATCATAAAGTATTCAAGCTTAATTTTCAAAACAATATTTAGCTAAAATGAGTATTAGAGTACAAATATATGTACTCGAAAAGATTGATGACAGAAAGGCGAGTTCACCAAAAGCTGTTTTCCTCTGGTATTTGCTTGTCGGTAAAGAAAGAAAACAAAAGAGGCACTCTCAAAATATGATAGCCAATAGTAGTATTACAAATACAGACCAGAGGCTCTCAAGAGCCTGTATCGTTCACCTGGTAATAAAAAAAACCAATTGGTCCTATGTAAAAACTATGTCCTGTGTCATTTTGGAATTACGATCAACATAAAAAACACAAAGTTTGTAAAGGACCTTCCAATGATTGATGCACAGTTTAGGTTCAATCAGTGCAATAGCTTCAGAGAAGAATATATTTCTGTATTTTCCCCATATGGTTCTGTGTTAATACTATGACCTGTGGTGGCAGCCATCTTGGATTTCCGAACGGCATAAAAAACAGGACCTTCCAATGATCATTCCTGGGCAGTTTGGTTTCAGAGAAGAAGCTTTTGAAACATTTTTCCCATAGGGTCCAATGTTAAACTAAATCCTGCCGTAGCCGCCATTTTGAATTTCATATCAGAATAAAAAACGTATATTTTGTAGAGGACCATTCAATGAACATTCATGCACAGTTTGGCTTTAATCATATTTGTAGTTTCTGAGAAGAAGGCATTTGAACATTTTCCCATAGGGTCCAATGTTAATCTATGTCCTGCGGTGGTGGCCATCTTGGATTTCCGATCGGCATAAAAAACACACACCTTGTAGAGGACCTTCCAATGATCATTCCTGGGCAGTTTGGTTTCAATTATCCAAGTGGTTTCAGAGAAGAAGCGTTTTGAAACATTTTTTCCATAGGGTCCAATGTTAAACTAAGTCCTGCCGTAGCCGCCATTTTGAATTTCATATCGGAACAAAAAACGTAAAGTTTGTAGAGGACCATCCAATGTACACACATATGGACAGTTTGGCTTTAATCATATTTGTAGTTTCTGAGAAGAAGGCATTTGAATATTTTCCCATAGGGTCCAATGTTAATCTATGTCCTGCGGTGGTGGCCATCTTGGATTTCCGATCGGCATAAAAAAACAGAAACTTTGTAGAGGACCTTCCAATGATCATTCCTGGGCAGTTTAGATTCAACTGTCCAAGTGGTTTCAGAGAAGAAGCGTTTTGAAACATTTTTCCCATAGGGTCCAATGTTAAACTAAGTCCTGCCGTAGCCGCCATTTTGAATTTCATATCGGAACAAAAAACCTAACGTTTGTAGAGGACCATCCAATGAACATTCATGTACAGTTTGGCTTTAATAATATTTGTAGTTTCTGAGAAGAAGGCATTTGAACATTTTCCCATAGGGTCCAATGTTAATCTATGTATTGTGGTGGCGGCCATCTTGGATTTCCGATCGGCATAAAAAACATAAAATTTGTAGAGGACCTTCCAATGATCATTCCTGGACAGTTTGGTTTCAACTGTTCTAGTGGTTTCAGAGAAAAAGCGTTTTCAAACATTTCCCCCATAGGGTCCAATGTTAAACTAAGTCCTGCCGTAGCCGCCATTTTGAATTTCATATCGGAACAAAAAACGTAAAGTTTGTAGAGGACCATCTAATGAACATTCTTGTACAGTTTGGCTTTAATCATATTTGTAGTTTCTGAGAAGAAGGCATTTGAACATTTTCCCATAGGGTCCAATGTTAATCTATGTCCTGCGGTGGTGGCCATCTTGGATTTCCGATCGGCATAAAAAACACACACCTTGTAGAGGACCTTCCAATGATCATTCCTGGGCAGTTTGGTTTCAATTATCCAAGTGGTTTCAGAGAAGAAGCGTTTTGAAACATTTTTCCCATAGGGTCCAATGTTAAACTAAGTCCTGCCGTAGCCGCCATTTTGAATTTTATATCGGAACAAAAAACGCAAAGTTTGTAGAGGACCATCTAATGAACATTCATGTACAGTTTGGCTTTAATCATATTTGTAGTTTCTGAGTAGAAGGCATTTGAATATTTTCCCATAGGGTCCAATGTTAATCTATGTCCTGCGGTGGCGGCCATCTTGGATTTCTGACCGGCATAAAAAACGGAAAATTTGTAGAGGACCTTCCAATGATCATTCCTGGGCAGTTTGGTTTCAACTGTCCAAGTGGTTTCAGAGAAGAAGCATTTTGAAACATTTTTCCCATAGGGTCCAATGTTAAACTAAGTTCTGCCGTAGCCGCCATTTTGAATTTCATATCGGAACAAAAAACCTTAAGATTGTAGAGGACCATCCAATGAACATTCATGTACAGTTTGGCTTTAATCATATTTGTAGTTTCTGAGAAGAAGGCATTTGAACATTTTCCCATAGGGTCCAATGTTAATCTATGTATTGCGGTGGCGGCCATCTTGGATTTCCGATCAGCATAAAAAACATAAAATTTCTAGAGGACCTTCCAATGATCATTCCTAGGCAGTTTGGTTTCAAATATCCAAGTGGTTTCAGAGAAGAAGCGTTTTGAAACATTTTTCCCATAGGGTTGAATGTTAAACTAAGTCCTGCCGTAGCCGCCATTTTGAATTTCATACCAGAACAAAAAACGTAAAGTTTGTAGAGGACCATCTAATGAACATTCATGTACAGTTTGGCTTTAATCATATTTGTAGTTTCTGAGTAGAAGGCATTTGAATATTTTCCCATAGGGTCCAATGTTAATCTATGTTCTGCGGTGGCGGCCATCTTGGATTTCCGACCGGCATAAAAAACAGAAAATTTGTAGAGGACCTTCCAATGATCATTCCTGGGCAGTTTGGTTTCAACTGTCCAAGTGGTTTCAGAGAAGAAGCATTTTGAAACATTTTTCCCATAGGGTCCAATGTTAAACTAAGTCCTGCCGTAGCCGCCATTTTGAATTTCATATCGGAACAAAAAACGTACAGTTTGTAGAGGACCATCCAATGAACATTCATGTACAGTTTGGCTTTAATAATATTTGTAGTTTCTGAGAAGAAGTCATTTGAACATTTTCCCATAGGGTCCAATGTTAATCTATGTCCTGCGGTGGCGGCCATCTTGGATTTCTGACCGGCATAAAAAACATAAAATTTGTAGAGGACCTTCCAATGATTATGCCTGGGCAGTTTGGTTTCAACTGTCCAAGTGGTTTCAGAGAAGAAGCATTTTGAAACATTTTTCCCATAGGGTCCAATGTTAAACTAAGTCCTGCCGTAGCCGCCATTTTTAATTTCATATCGGAACAAAAAACCTTAAGATTGTAGAGGACCATCCAATGAACATTCATGTACAGTTTGGCTTTAATCATATTTGTAGTTTCTGAGAAGAAGGCATTTGAACATTTTCCCATAGGGTCCAATGTTAATCTATGTCCTGCGATGGCGGCCATCTTGGATTTCCGATCGGCATAAAAAACAGTAACTTGGTAAAGGACATTCCAATGATCATTCCTTTACAGTTTGGGTTCAGTCAGTTCATTAGTTTCGGAGAAGAAGATCTTTGAAATTTCAGCCAATCAGAGCATATTATTGGCCCTGGCAGCCATATTGAATATCCGACTGGAACGAAAAACAGTAACTTTGTAGAGGACCATCCAAGGAACATTCCTGCTAAGTTCGGTTCCAATCGGCCAAGTGGTTTCGGAGAAGAAGCTTGAAATGTGAAAAGTTTACAGACGACAGACGACAGACGACAGACGACGGACGCCAAGTGATGGCAATAGTTCACCTGGACCTTTGGTCCAGGTGAACTAATAATTACGACTTCCATGTATCAGTAGTTTAGTTTTAGTCATCATAACACATTCTAAAAATAATATTTATTTCTCAACAAGAAACAATAAAACTGTTCTGAACTATATTATAAATGTGTATTAAGTGGTAATAATGCTTTTAATTAGAAATGCGTAAAATAAGAAGTTGATTAAACATAAACAAACAAAATACTTCTAAACAAAGATATCTTGCTAATGACTACCAGTCTGAACACTTCCTCTTAATTCACAACTTCAGAAACTAAAGAATGATGGGTAATTTTCAACTTTTTCGCTTCAAAATGTATATTGATAGAAGACCATTGGTAAGCTTTTTACCAATGTTATTCTGCTTAATTGAGATCCCATAATGCAATAGTTTCTAAAATGGAAAATTGACACATTTACATATTAAATAGGAGAGAAAAATTAAAACTAACATTAAAATCAACAATATATATATTTGCATATATCACACTTATACATATGAGAAATAAGACTGGATATAAATGGATTTCAAAACAACCACCTTATAAATGGTCTTAAAGGTCATACAAATATTCTCTCATGATCATCAAAATTCATTAAAACTAGCAACAATATGTTTAAAAAAAAAAAAGCAGAATTACATTAGACCAAATTTCTATTTGATACCATTTAAAACCAATACTTGGATAAAAAAACTAAAATAGTCACATTTTATTGTTAAAAAATAATGTTCTCGTTAGTAAGGATGTTCAGTTGTCATTGTACGAAATTGCTAAATAAGAAAATAAAATAAAATTATAAAATCATATTTTTTTTTATAAAGTTTGATCTTATATAAAAGGTAGAAATAAAAAGAAGGGTAACATATATGACCCTGTTGATTGATGTCACGTTAACAAGGGTAACATATATGACCCTGTTGATTTATGTCACGTTAACAAGGGTAACATATATGACCCTGTTGATTTATGTCACGTTAACAAGGGTAACATATATGACCCTGTTGATTTATGTCACGTTAACAAGGGTAACATATATGACCCTGTTGATTTATGTCATGTGTTATACAGAATAATATATATATGATTGTCCAAAGGAAACCACCCATTAAAATACATACAGCTTAAAAAACTAATACAATAATAATACAATTCTAAATTTACTTAGGATTCCATGTATATTAAATAAAAATTAAACTATTAGCAATGAAGAGCTAATCACTTAAATTAAAACAGAAAAATAAACAAAAGTCTGATTAAATACCTCTGTTCAACATGGTGGTAGCCATTAATCTATGTAATGAAAATCATATATGGATAATTATACATGCATAGTACGGAATCCATTCAGAAATTTAGCGGAGAGGAATTATTCTTTATATTTGAGACCCCTCTAGTTATCTGGGATTTAAAATCACTGCCAGACAAAAACGCTTTAAAAGAAATAACCAGTTTTAAAATCATGTGGCGTCTGAGATCAATCTGTTAATATTTGACTATTTGATTCTGGCAGCCATATTAGATTTTTATATCCACAACAACAAATAAACCTTTGAAGGGAACATTCCAGTGGAATTTATTTTCAGTCTGCCTTGTGACCTCATTGAATTAGGTTGATATGTAAAAATTTACAAACAACGATGTACATACAAATGACCCTTGTGTCAAGTGAACTGAATGATAGGTCAAATGACCCAAGAGGTTAAGTGAACTGAATGATAGGTAAAAAAAGTAAAATCAAATAATAAATACATCTACTACACCACCTAGTTATCTAAGTACAACAGAACTCCCGAGATACTGGCTTCCTTATTCTAGTTTTTACTAGTTCTTGTTTCTCTCAAAATAGTTGAAATCAATGAGGAATGTTGCTCCTAGCAGCATCACTTTCTTCATGATATCAAGGTCAGCGGGAACTGTAAAAATATATACATATTACATGGTGAAACCTGTTTATAACAACTGTGTGACCAACTTTCTATTACATGGTGAAACCTGTTTAAAACAACTGTGTGACCAACTTTCTATTACATGGTGAAACCTGTTTATAACAACTGTGTGACCAACTTTCTATTACATGGTAAAACCTGTTTATAACAACTGTGTGACCAACTTTCTATTACATGGTGAAACCTGTTTATAACAACTGTGTGACCAACTTTCTATTACATGGTAAAACCTGTTTATAACAACTGTGTGACCAACTTTCTATTACATGGTAAAACCTGTTTATAACAACTGTGTGACCAACTTTCTATTACATGGTAAAACCTGTTTATAACAACTGTGTGACCAACTTTCTATTACATGGTAAAACCTGTTTATAACAACTGTGTGACCAACTTTCTATTACATGGTAAAACCTGTTTATAACAACTGTGTGACCAACTTTCTATTACATGGTGAAACCTGTTTATAACAACTGTGTGACCAACTTTCTATTACATGGTGAAACCTGTTTATAACAACTGTGTGACCAACTTTCTATTACATGGTGAAACCTGTTTATAACAACTGTGTGACCAACTTTCTATTACATGGTGAAACCTGTTTATAACAACTGTGTGACCAACTTTCTATTACATGGTGAAACCTGTTTATAACAACTGTGTGACCAACTTTCTATTACGTGGTAAAACCTGTTTATAACAACTGTGTGACCAACTTTCTATTACGTGGTAAAACCTGTTTATAACAACTGTGTGACCAACTTTCTATTACATGGTAAAACCTGTTTATAACAACTGTGTGACCAACTTTCTATTACATGGTAAAACCTGTTTATAACAACTGTGTGACCAACTTTCTATTACATGGTAAAACATGTTTATAACAACTGTGTGACCAACTTTCTATTACATGGTAAAACCTGTTTATAACAACTGTGTGACCAACTTTCTATTACATGGTAAAACATGTTTATAACAACTATGTGACCAACTTTCTATTACATGGTAAAACCTGTTTATAACAACTGTGTGACCAACTTTCTATTACATGGTAAAACCTGTTTATAACAACTGTGTGACCAACTTTCTATTACATGGTAAAACCTGTTTATAACAACTGTGTGACCAACTTTCTATTACATGGTAAAACCTGTTTATAACAACTGTGTGACCAACTTTCTATTACATGGTAAAACATGTTTATAACAACTGTGTGACCAACTTTCTATTACATGGTAAAACCTGTTTTTAACAACTGTGTGACCAACTTTCTTGTTTGGATTGTAATACAGTCAAAGCTGTCTTAAGGGGGTACCATACACTACAGGGAGATAACTCTTTAAAATCAGTTGTACATTTTGATCATATGATGTTTGTATGCAGATTTCAAGCATCTCGGTGATCAAAACCACAGAGAGAAAAGCTGTTATGTAGCTAGTAAATTCATAGCTCTGAGTCTGTTGGTTAAAATTTGTTAAAATTTTGATATTTATTACAGTGGATATATTCAAACACACTGCCAAAAAAATAAGAAAATTAAACGAGCAGATTAAATTTTACCTGAAGTGTATGGTACCACCTTAAGTAACTGTTCAAGGGAACATTAAAATAGTCATATAAGACAAATGGTCACTAAACACAGGTTTAACTTAATATGAAATGCACTACATCAGGAAATAAAAATTAAGGTCTGTCATGTCTATTAAAATCATTGTAATCATTCATTGTATGAAATTTATACTGATTTTAGTGCCTATCTTGGTTGACAATAAAACTATTTAGTATTGTGTTGTATTGTATTGTCGTACTATAATTATTCACGATGTCATTTGGGCTTGTCTAGCAATGTATATTTGCTGAAGCAGTGGTTTTGAGGTTTTCATATAACGGCATTCTTTTTATGATGGGAAAAGATTTATCCAGAGTTCTGACATACTTTCGTTCTTGGTGTTTCTGTGTTCAGGCCTGTTATTACACAAGTTCTTGGTGTTTCTGTGTTCAGGCCTGTTATTACACAAGTTCTTGGTGTTTCTGTGTTCAGGCCTGTTATTACACAAGTTCTTGGTGTTTCTGTGTTCAGGCCTGTTATTACACAAGTTCTTGGTGTTTCTGTGTTCAGGCCTGTTATTACACAAGTTCTTGGTGTTTCTGTGTTCAGGCCTGTTATTACAAAAGTTCTTGGTGTTTCTGTGTTCAGGCCTGTTATTACACAAGTTCTTTGTGTGACTGATGTGTTAAGAATCATGAAAACAAAAATGAATGGATATGATATGATATTACTTACACGTGACTTTAAAATCGTTGACAGCTCCACAGATTTCCCTACATCCTCCCCAATGTTTCACTATTTCTCCAACTTCATTTCCTTTTTGAGCATCGACAATCTAAAAATAGACATGTAAATAGTTTACGTTGGATGTAAAATGCAGGATAAGGTGAGCTAAAAATTAAATGAATTACGAATAGTGTCTAAACATATATTTTGTGCCATCTCAGGGTTTGACATGAGCGGGCGACCAATTGCCTGCACAGGTTTGATTTTAGCACGGCTAATGCTTAAAGTAGTAAAAGTTACCTCTCTATTCCATTGTAATTTATGGTTTATTTGAGAATAAAGATTCTTGTCTTGTTACGCAAAAAAATAATAAAGTAGAAATTTAATTTCAATGCAAGTTCTCATCTGTTTGAATAACTATTCAATCAACTAAGTTACATAAAAAGTTATTAATATTCTACCTAAACGTGTACCGGTACTAAATAATCGTAATAATTCTCTTTCTTCAAATGTCTTCTTTAATTTCCTCCTACTTTAGAACAGGGAATTAAACAAGAAATGTGTGCATCACAAAATACGCCCGTCTATATAAATAATCAAATGGTATAATGGTAATGACCCCAAAATAAATAGGGTTCTTCCCCTTCCATAGGGGAATCATGTTGCCAAGTTTGGTAAAGATCCAATATACAGAACTAAAGTTATCGTGTGGAAACGATCCTGTTGTCAAAAATTATATTTATAGTAAGTGACTTTGACCTAATGACCCCAAAATAATTAGGGTTCTTCCCCTTCCACAGGGGCATCATGTGGTCAAGTTTGGTAAAGATCCAATATACAGAACTAAAGTTATCATGCGGAAATGACCCTGTTGTCAAAATCTTTATTTATAGTAAGTGACCTTGAACTTTGACCTAATGACCACAAAATAAATAGAATTCTTCCCCTTCCACAGGGAAATCATGTGGTCAAGTTTGGTAAAGATCCAATATACAGAGCAAAAGTTAGTTACAATATATGTGGAAACGACCCTGTTGTCAAAAATTCTATTTATAGTAATGGTGACCTTGACCTTTGACCTAATGACCCCAAAATAAATAGGGTTCTTCCCCTTCCACACAGGAATCATGTGGCCAAGTTTGCTAAAGATCCAATATACAGAACTAAAGTTATCGTGCGGAAACGACCCTGTTGTCAAAAATTCTATTTATAGTAATGGTGACCTTTGACCTAATGACCCCAAAATAAATAGGGTTCTTCCCCTTCCACAGGGGAATCATGTGGCCAAGTTTGGTAAAGATCCGATATACAGAACGAAAGTTATTATGCAGAAACCTGTGTGGACGCCCACTCGCCCGCCATACCCAATCACATAATACGTAGGTCCGAGGTCTGTGACCATTCACATTTGACTTCCGACTTTTACATTGGGTATAAGCTGTGCCCGCTGACCTACTGATTTTCTTTTGAAGTGTCATTATCTTTTGACAAGTTTATCAAATCTTTTAACATCTAGTGCATCAAATCATAGATCTGCTCATTTCGTTAAAAATTTTCATTAGAAATTATATTTAACAGCACCTGTCAAAGGGAGCCACCATAGTTTTTTTTTTTATTAACTTCTGGAAAACAAACAAAAAGGCAGGAAATATAGAACATATATGTCGATCCTAGTTTGCAGAGAATCATCTTCAGCATGTAACTACATCAATCACAGTAAACCAGTACTCATACTCATAGAAGAAATGGGGCTGATCTATTTTATGAAATAGCTATATATTTATAGTAAAATCGCTATGCATATTGGGCACTGAATCTAGTCAACTAGTGTCTACTGATAAAAAAATATATCAATGAAACCACCCTGTAAAAAATTTTGTTCTGACATATTCCCTTGAGTATCCCAGTCTTCTGAGACAGCTTTAAGACATATCTTCTCACAACAAAATTAAGAAGGTACAAGGTGATTATTGATAATTGATTAAAATGTTCTGAGAAAACTAAGACCTTCCTAGCAACGAGGCAGACCTTCAGGGTTTAAAACTGAAAGGTCCAAGACCTTTCACTTTAAAAAATAATTTTGAACCCCTGTGGAAGTACGAGTAGTGCAGATGTATTGAAGTTGTACATGTACATGAACTTTGTTATGCTGGTGTTTACTATGGAAATCAAAGGCAAGCAATATCAATGTCAGCTGTTCCTGGTGTTTACTATGGAAATCAAAGGCAAGCATTGTCAATGTCAGCTGTTCCTGGTGTTTACTATGGAAATCAAAGGCAAGCATTGTCAATGTCAGCTGTTCCTGGTGTTTACTATGGAAATCAAAGGCAAGCATTGTCAATGTCAGCTGTTCCTGGTGTTTACTATGGAAATCAAAGGCAAGCATTGCCAATGTCAGCTGTTCCTGGTGTTTACTATGGAAATCAAAGGCAAGCATTGTCAATGTCAGCTGTTCCTGGTGTTTACTATGGAAATCAAAGGCAAGCATTGTCAATGTCAGCTGTTCCTGGTGTTTACTATGGAAATCAAAGGCAAGCATTGTCAATGTCAGCTGTTCCTGGTGTTTACTATGGAAATCAAAGGCAAGCATTGTCAATGTCAGCTGTTCCTGGTGTTTACTATGGAAATCAAAGGCAAGCATTGCCATGTCAGCTGTTCCTGGTGTTTACTATGGAAATCAAAGGCAAGCATTGTCAATGTCAGCTGTTCCTGGTGTTTACTATGGAAATCAAAGGCAAGCATTGCCAATGTCAGGATAAGATGGGTATTAAGGAGATACACCAATGTTAAATGGACTACCAATCGTTTTCAGTGAAACTCGTGCAGAGGAAGCTTTTGTCAGCTTGGTGTGGTGGAATCATGCTGCTACTGGTGTAGCCTTTTATTGCTGTATAGAAAGACAAAAGGGTTAAATTATTGTAATGGGTTAGGGTTATGGTGTTTAACACCAATATTTATTAACAATATTTCAATTATATTGTGGCAGGTTTATTTCTAACATGATTTCTAATTACATGTATACATGTATATAAAAATGTACTTGTACCAGCATATGTGAGGTGTACCAAACTCACGTTTCAGGTTGCAATATAAAGATAATATAGCATTATCATTGTCACTGAGTTGCTTTACAATCCCACGGATGAAAGTGTTTTTTGGACAAATACTGAAAATTTTCTACTATTAACACAGATCAGGATCCTCTCAATTTTTTTATTTCTTTGTCAAAAATGCGTACCTCGCCCCCCTAAAAAAACTCATCAAAGTTACACGAATCTCAAGAACTGTCTGGACCTTTGCCAAAAATACTGAAATCATTCAAAATACTGAAAACTTTCAACATGCAATCCAGACTGTTAATCAAATTGTAATTTAGTTGATTAAGCTGTGTTGTTTGAAGGTTCTGTTACTTTAACATTTCCTGTCAATCAATGGTAAATCATGATTAATTGATATACATGTGACATGGCATATCATCATATGTAAATTGTGTTAAGAGAAATTTCTCAACTTTGTCACTGATACAGTAAACTTCTTTATACAAAATAATATGATTGATTGATTGTTGGATGCTTAATGTCCAGTGGCAAACAATTCATGCAAATTCATGATAAGAACAAGTTCAACAGAAATGAGGGTATGAGACAACTACATGTAGACCAACAGCTATATTGACTACCACTAAATGTGAGGAGACAAAATATATTAGCCTGTTGTAACCTTTTATTTCTTCTCGACATCTACATCATACTGATTATTGGAATTTAACATGTAAGAAGCATGGGACTCTCCAAAATGGTACCCTCTATGGTCCACAAAGGCTTTCTGTGTCATATCACATGATAACCTCCAAATAAGAAGGCATCCCCCTATCCATCACCAGGGGATGCGTTAGGAAGGTCAATACATGTAGGTTGACCAATGGCTCTGGGAACTGTCATCAGTACCCAGCAAGATATGAAACCTGTATCTAAAGGGGTTTAAAAACAACAGACAGCATACATAGAAACACTAATTATGACAAAACTTGTAGGACAAGTTGTTTTGATTGCAGGAAAGTAAATTCCATTTTTAACTTTCCCATGGCCAAGTTGACATAAAAATCCTGATGTCTTACTTTGAAAATTATATCTTTACAAGGGCAACAAAAGCAACATTCTCCTAGTATATGAAACAAGGGTGTATTCTGTGCATCATGAACTTCAAATTTAGGTTTCCATGGTGTCCATCTGAAAAAAATAAATAAAAAATATTGGTCAGTGTAGGTGATAAAAAAAACGTTCATTTAGGGGTCGTGTCAGAGGTCAACATGAATACATTTGGTGTCTATTGGTTGCTTTCCAAAACGCATATGCTTGTCTTGTCTGTTGGATTTTGCATAAAAGAGTCGCTGATTGGACAATTTATAATAACGGTACATTCATGTTGACCCCTGACGTGACCCCTAAAGAGTGTTTTTAGATCTCCCATGCAGAGACTAGTAAACAACCAACTGAAAATAGGGAGCAAGTTCAGAGATCTAATTTTAATTAGATTGTAACTATATAATAAGGGTGTAATGATACCTTTTTTCCACAAGCGATTCGTATCGCGATACGTTTTATAGGAAACTGTAACTATTCCTTGAAGTCCATGCTGGTCGACATGGACGCTGCCATGTTTTTTTTTTATATGAGGTCACTTACGTACTAGCGGAAATTATAAATATTTGATATTTGATTAATTAATTTTAAAAGCGTAAATTAATCGATTCACTTTTCTCAAAATATTAATTAAATGATCACCAAAAGAAGAAAACAGAAGTTCAACACTACTTTTTTTTCCTTCAAAAAATGAGCATCATACAGTCTTCACGCTCAACTTTTTACCTTAAAAGCCCACCGGGCCTGTAAGTTCAAATATTTACAGGCCCACCATCAATTCTACAGGCACGAATTTGAAAATTACATTATTGACCATTAATTCAAAACTCAAAACATGATGATGTACCAAATATTATGTGGACATGTCAATTATGCATTAGGTAAGACCACAGGCGCTCGTGGCACGGACTTATCACTCCCATTTTTTTCTAACTTTCTGTTTACAAATTTATTTTCAATAAAATTTCTTTATTTCTTTATTATTTCATCTCTTTTTCCTTATTTTAACTTGTTCGTGTCAATATTCATACAATCTTATGTTAACATCAAATTGAATGTGTCATCACTGTCGACCCTATATAGATATTAATAATCCAGAAGGCATGCAACTCGACAGGTTTAAAAATCGTACCCCTGCTCGCTTCGAGTACATTTATTGCACCTTATTTTCATTCAAACTAGGACATGTATCCATTCCTAAACGAAGCATCTTTTTGCCCCTGTTTTTGCTTTATGCATACGATAGCTCAGTTCTCCAGAATTTTAAGATTTTCATACATTTATTGCCAACTTTTTCGTATAAGGACCCACGGATGACGGAAGTGACGTACCACTGCATTAACTTCAACGATAGGTTCAGGAAAGTTAAAAAAAAAATTCATATAGTACCCTTCGTTGACGGAAGTAGATATAAAATCAACGGACCGGTTACAACCACTGAATTCTGAATGCATTGCTTCAATGATAGGGTCAGAAAAGTTCCCAAAATTTCTCCGGATATTATTTTGGGGCGATATTTTGAAATCATGACTCGGCTTGGTACAATCAGCGAAACGAGTCTAGGGTTCAATAATCGTTCTTTATTAGTCGTAGTTAATGGTTAATAATCACAGCTGAATTTAATGACCTATTAACACAAATGATGACAAGTTTATCCCTCTACCTGTAATTGTTAAGTAAACAATTATGTAGTGGATAATACACTCCAACTGTAGATTCTTAAAAATAATCAACGAGACTCATCAGGGTCGAGTTGATTATTTTTTAAGAATCTACAAGTTGGAATGTATTCTCTTACATAATACATTTCTATCTGCAACAGTGTTTTCATTTTATATGTTTACCTTTTTAATGTTAAATAATCCACAAATAACACATTTTTTTCGGCATCCGTGTTTTCGATTCTCGTTTATATTTAGATATTTCAAGGTCTTTCAAGTGTCCCAGGTGTTCACCTGTGGTCTGTCTGATTTGTTAAGTTGCGGTTGTTCGTTGGTTGTTTTTGTATAGCGAGAATACTCGTCAGTTCTGAACATAAATTATGTCAGAACTCATCTACTTGTACCGTGTCTTGTATATCTATTGATCAATTGCTTTTTTAAAGCAAATTGTTCATATTTAAAAAAAAAGAAGCTTACTATCAAGAGTTATATATACTAATTATAGAATTTATTAATGTGGTCAACTTAGCCGAATGATAAGATGGAAGTTTTGAAAGTTAAAGTGACTTTGAAAAGCCCAGCAATGGTTCAAGACACGAAAGTCCCAATATAAGTAAAACACGTTTTTAAGCCTAAAATAGTAAAAGGTTGTGTTCATATATTCAAAAATAAAAAAATAAACTGTAAATTCTTCAAAATAATCCGGTGTTCGAACAATAATGTGACTTCAGAGAAATGTAATATCTGTTGGTAATCTGACATTTATCACACCTTGCAGTAAGCACATTCAACTATACATCTGTCAATTAATGATAGCTTGGATTATGATAATTTAAATGGGTGCTCATTACATTAGGTTTACATATTTATGAAAAATATACAAACCAAATGTATTCCTTATTTACCTGGTAAATTTTCAAAACTGTGCAGCAATAAAAAATAGTCACTATGATTTCAAAGCATACCTTATCCAAATATCCGTATACCTTTAGCTAATTGGACAATATGTATGCTTACATACTAATAAGTAAAAAAAGTTTTTTCATAAATATAATGCGAAAAAGGAGGATAAATTAATTTTGCCACCCTCAACTTTTGGCAGATATTAGTAAATGTTGTATACCCCTCACTTCTGATTCGGTATAGCATACTCATATCTGCCAATCCACGTTAAAACTCAAAACACATTCTGACATCCATGATTTATTTCTTAAACTAATTCGGTATAATTAAATTAACGTTGGGTTTTATAATATAAAAAAGTTAAATTATTTTCCATTGTGGAGCTAAAAACTCAGTTCATTTTTATTATAATATAGCAACAATAGGCAGTCAGAGCAATGATAAATATCAATCAATATATTATATAATATATACATAGTTTTAAAGACATTTAATATTGGAGTTAAAAACTCCGTTTCATCTTTACAATTTCATATGTGAATATTAGCATATTTTTTATCATCTTAGCTGTGAATGTGAACAAATTGTGTAAAATAAGTTATTTTAGTCTCAAATATATTAGTAAATCTTCCTTTTTTCAACAATAAACCAGGAAATGTTTTTTTCCCACTTTAATAGTAAAACATACTTGACAATAGGCACTTATAATTAATGATATCTTATTGTAACACACACAATAGATGGCGTGGATTAAATGATTTTAAGTAACATAACCCCGCTATTTTATATTGAAGTGTATTTATCAAGCCAGTAGATTGATTAATCATGTATATATGTACATTTGTATGTAAGCACATTCAACGTACATCTATCAATTAAATTGCGATGTTCGAGTTTGTTATGGTAAAACTCATGATTTTATTATTGATGAAACCATTTATTAAGTTCGACTGGTCGAGGGAAAGATTTTTTTTAGCTTAAAAATATATGGAAAATTGGCGGGACTTTCAAATAAGTTCGAGCCATCCATGGTATTCGACCCATCCGAGTTTGAGGGACCGAGGTTTGACTTGTATATATGTAAAATGCTAATTTCCATTTTTTCATGGTTTTTTTTATACTATATTTAAAGATTTGACTGAACAGATTTTATATCCAAAATGCAACAGAATGCACCATTTTGCGTCCTTCTGAAAAACAATGTTCTGGGGGGAGGGGGGTGGTGGCAAACCCTAGATCCCCTACTGCTTTTAGTCTCTCGCGGGTTGGCATGTATGCAAAAATACGTGGGCAACATAGGGTGACTCTTCAAAATTACAAGGCTACTTGCACTTCGCTTTTGACCAACGAGAAATCGAAGTCAACTACTTCGCCCTCTAACGTGAGCCCTGCTTCTCGTCCTTTTTTAAAACCTACATGATGGTAAAAATATCAACCAATCAAATTTAAAAAAACAGACACACCTAAATATATTTCGAATATTGGAAATTCTTAAAAGGACTTGTTTGCCTACCCATTTTTTGCATTGACTCGGCAGCAACTGAAAACGGAGAACAATAAACTAAATATCTACACACAATATATTATGAAATCAACTTTTGAAACTACAAATGTATATGACTTTTTGTTCACAGGCCCGTCTGACTTGTGGAACTACTCATTTCATACTCCCGTGTCCAATTTTACACGCCACGGGCATCGGACTACCGCCTAATTTCGAAGACTGATCATATCGTTTGTATCGTAAGCGGCCTCCACGTATCATGAACCGAACCGTCCCCAAAATAATTGCGATTTCGGTACATACGGTGAATCATTTCCCCCTTACTATATTATGCATTAAATAAACTTGTAAACTCTATGCATTAAATAAACTTGTAAACTCATCAGTCAATTTGTTCATACATGTACATGTACTAACTAAGAGAAGACCTGGAATTAAAATACATGATGTATGGCAGTAACTATGGATACATAGATTTTGGAAGCAAAAATTGAGAAACTTGCCATTATAATCTGGCTTAAACTGTTTTGGTGTAAAAATGTGAAAAATTATCTAAAGATCTAAACAGATCACCCATTAACAAAGATAAAATCAGATCAACTGTGGAACAGATCATGTTACAAATCTTGAAACATGAACTTAAAGGTTGTTTGTGTTAATTACAGGAATCGGCGCCTATCAACAATAAAGTTGCAAGTTCGAACCCTGTTCACGGCGTTGTGTACTCGATACAACATTATGTGATAAAGTTTGTCTCTGACTTGTGACAGGTCAGTGGTTTTCTCCCATTTCCTACACCAATAAAACTGACTGCCACGATATATCTGAAATATTGTTGATAGTAGCGTTAAACACCATCAACTAAACCAACCAGGAATCAAAGACAGCCAATTATCATAATCAAAACAGTCCTATCAGAATAATTACACTATATTTGTCTATAAACTATTGCAATTTAAAACAACTTTTTTTGGATGAGCTTGTTTAAAGAAATGATGGTGATGTTATAATTAACATACAATTGTCTGATGCCACCGACAGACAGTCCTGGTGGACTCATGATGTCCATCTCTTGTAAATAACAACACCACATAAAGTTAGCCTGACATCTGAACGGTCTGTACAGCTGTATCAGGGGTTGTTCATTATTATCTGTGATGTTCATGGTAAATGGACGAGATGGTCCACACATCTGTCTCACACAACAATCCGTATCTGTAAATTAATTTATCATGTTAATTTTAAGACAGTACAAGAATGTTGTGAGCTGTGTTTCACTTGAAATAAATGACATGTGAAAAATTTTTGGTGTAGTCATTGCAACTTATAATTATAATGTGACTGTGATCTATACAATCAAACCTGCTTTAGTGACCACCTCTACTAAGCAATAACTTGTATTATGTGACCTTAATCTTTATTTCACTTCACAGTGAATTTCATATCAATTAAACCTGTATGAAGCAACCACCTGTCTTATGTGACCATATTTGACTGTTCCCTTGGAAGGTCACATAAGACAGGTCTGACTGTACTTTGTAAATTATATAGATAATTTGAAAGGTGAAATACAGAAGAAAAAAAAACATGTGTATCTCTTAATCTTATGAAAAGAAAGTTTAAACAGTCAATTCCTCTAATAAAAATCATATCAACAAAACGAACAATCACCTCTCATATCCCAACTCTGAACCCATTGAACACAAAAGAAACCACTACATATGACGTTGGAAATCCTGGTCTTGGCTTGAGACCAGCTAAAGTTCAGGGGTTTCAAAGTGGGCCGGCACCCGGTACTTTTAGCCGCCTGAGATCGTGTATAGTACCGGTAGAAATTACTGAACCCCCCAAAATTAGCGGTGGTCAAAACCACAAGTACGATGGTCGATAGGCTTGTGGAATATTTTTCATAAAAAATTAATGATCACGTCAATTGCTGAATTCTCGCATTCAAATCGAACAACTGCGTCACGACCAAGTTGATGGGATATTCCCTGTTTTAAAAATAACTTTACCTTAGAATCGTAAATAGCAGTTTGCGCATGCGGTAAATAGATATGTTTTCACCCCAATATCTTTTCATCCTTGTGTAAAACTCGGACCAGAACAAAGCTTACATCATTTCAAAATAAAAAAATGACCGATTACAAATTATGTTCAAACACAGTTTAGTGTAATCTCCAGTAATATAAGTATGATTATTATGAATATATGACTACACAATATTTTGTGCGATTTTTTTTTATCCATTTAAAACCCAGGGTCGAATCATTCTGGGGCGTACTGTCTTGTTGCTTAACTCCATCCATATGGTTTAACTTCCGGTATAAAAAAACCAGAGGCTCTCAAGAGCCTGTATCGTTCACCTGGTTATCAAAAAAAACCAATTGGTCCTATGTAAAAACTATGTCCTGCAGTGGTAGTCATCTTGGAATTACGATCAACATAAAAAACACAAAGTTTGTAAAGGACCTTCCAATGATTGATGCATAGTTTAGGTTCAATCAGTGCAATAGCTTCAGAGAAGATATTTCTGTATTTTCCCGATATGGTCCTGTGTTAATACTATGACCTGTGGTGGCAGCCATCTTGGATTTCCGATCGGCATAAAAAACAGAGGACCTTCCAATGATCATTCCTGGGCAGTTTGGTTTCAGAGAAGAAGCGTTTTGAAACATTTTTCCCATAGGGTCCAATGTTAAACAAGTCCTGCCGTAGCCGCCATTTTGAATTTCATATCAGAACAAAAAACGTAAAGTTTGTAGAGGACCATCCAATGAACATTCATGTACAGTTTGGCTTTAATCATATTTGTAGTTTCTGAGAAGAAGGCATTTGAACATTTTCCAATAGGGTCCAATGCTAATCTATGTATTGCGGTGGTGGCCATCTTGGATATCCGATCGGCATAAAAAACACACACCTTGTAGAGGACCTTCCAATGATCATTCCTGGGCAGTTTGGTTTCAATTATCCAAGTGGTTTCAGAGAAGAAGCGTTTTGAAACATTTTCCCCATAGGGTCCAATGTTAAACTAAGTCCTGCCGTAGCCGCCATTTTGAATTTCATATCGGAACAAAGAACATAAAGTTTGTAGAGGACCATCCAATGAACATTCATGTACAATTTGGCTTTAATAATATTTGTAGTTTCTGAGAAGAAGGCATTTGAACATTTTCCAATAGGGTCCAATGTTAATCTATGTATTACGGTGGCGGCCATCTTGGATTTCCGATCGACATAAAAAACATAAAGTTTGTAGAGAACCTTCCAATGATCATTCCTGGGCAGTTTGGTTTCAATTGTCCAAGTGGTTTCAGAGAAGAAGCGTTTTGAAACATTTTTCCCATAGGGTCCAATGTTAAACTAAGTCCTGCCGTAGCCGCCATTTTGAATTTCATATCGGAACAAAAAACGTAAAGTTTGTAGAGGACCATCCAATGAACATTCATGTACAGTTTGGCTTTAATAATATTTGTAGTTTCTGAGAAGAAGGCATTTGAACATTTTCCCATAGGGTCCAATGTTAATCTATGTATTGCGGTGGCGGCCATCTTGGATTTCCGATCGACATAAAAAACATATATTTTGTAGAGGACCTTCCAATGATCATTCCTGGGCAGTTTGATTTCAACTGTCCTAGTGGTTTCAGAGAAGAAGCGTTTTGAAACATTTTCCCCATATCAGAGCATATTATTGGCCCTGGCAGCCATATTGAATATCCGACTGGAACGGAAAAACAGTAACTTTGTAGAGGACCATCCAAGGAACATTCCTGCTAAGTTTGGTTCCAATCGGCCCAGTGGTTTCGGAGAAGAAGCTTGAAATGTGAAAAGTTTACAGACGACAGTCGACAAGTGATGGCAATAGTTCACCTGGACCTTTATGGCTAATTTATTTACATATTTTGACGGGGCCCTACCGCGGTTGTTCACAGAAATGAAAGTGTGCTGAAAAAACATTTTTAAAAGGGGGTACGAGGAGATAAGGGAAAGAAAATTACTAGAAATCTTGAAAAAGGACCAGACATGGCTCAAATACGAATTGCATTGTAATGGGAAGGTCTAAAACGCGGAAGTAGAAAAACACGGAAGTAAGCCCAAAATGAGTACTTGAAAGATCATATCTTGAAAAGTACTCAACCTAGGATAAAAATCTAAACGGATTCTAAAAGCTACTGTTAAGATCTATCTTTTCAAGAAATAAATAATACAATATTTTATTATTTAGGTACTTAAAAGTTGACCGGAAGTGTCAAAAATGAGAACGGCAATGGACAAATTTTTGACTTTGATCTCATATGTATCAAAATTAAAAGACCCCGGTCAAAAACCGTTTAGATAATCTTAAAGACAATTTAATACTCTATCAGGCAATATAAAAATCTGTTTGCTAAAATATTAGATAAAAGCACAATCTTGACCGGAAGCCTACCTTTTCAGAGTTAGTAGTCGTCTAATTTTCAACTTTGATTTCAAATTTCTCAAAATTCAATGAACCCGGTCAAAAACCGTTTAAATATTCTTAAAGACAATGTTATACTCTATCAGATGATATAAATTTGATTTTATGGAAATATTGGTGGAAAGCACAATCTTGACCAGAAGCCTACCTTTTCAGAGTTAGCCATCGGCAAATTTTCAACTTTGATATCAAATTTCTCAAAATTCAAAGATATGATCTTTCAAGTACCCATTTTGGGCTTACTTCCGTGTTTTTCCACTTCCGCGTTTTAGACCTTCCCCATTGTAATGTCAAAACGCCGACCCCCCTTTTTTTCCAAAATAATTTAACTTTTGTGATTCAAATGTTAATAAATGTCTTCCCGCGAATCGTTTTTGTTCGAACATTTTTTTTGCACTAAGTCGTGAAAGTAACAATATATATTGTTTTTGTTTAATTATATTTGTATTGATCTATTAAAAAATTATAAATTTTATTAAAGATTGATGATTGCAAATTAAATTTATATGTTTCATCAAGGACGTATTCTATATACGTCCTTGGTTTCATTAATTATGACACCTATATGTCTTGATCCTGCCAATGGTCTTTGATGAGTTTAATTACTGGTAATAAAGTAAAAAAAAACACAAGCCAAGGTATTGTGAAAAAGAAAAGGACAAAGCCAACAAAAGAATTTTGAGAAGTTTAAGCTTTGATAACAATGGCTTGGTCAAGTCTAGCTGCGGAACCGTAGCTCTTTATGGTCCTTTTGGTTTTTTTTAAGATGTGGCAGACTATCTATGAATAATCTTGGCTGAAGTCTGTAAACTGAAATATTCAATAAAGAAATTGTGGGGGGGGGGGGTATCCAGGCATTATGCATGGTCTTCACTCTTGGTGAAATCTGAACTCTAAAGTTAATGGGATTTTTCTTTCATAAACACTTAATGTTTTGCAGTCTCTGAAGTACATTTTTTGGTCCACAAAATGCTAGATATCAGGAGCTTCCACCCCCCTGAACCCCTTACGGCCCTCAGCCTAATTTTTTAGGTACCTCCTAAAATTTAAGAAGTACCTCCTATTATAAAAAACTTTATTACCAGTAATTAAACTCATCAAAGACCATTGGCAGGATCAAGACATATAGGTGTCATAATTAATGAAACCAAGGACGTATATAGAATACGTCCTTGATGAAACATATAAATTTAATTTGCAATCATCAATCTTTAATAAAATTTATAATTTTTTAATAGATCAATACAAATATAATTAAACAAAAACAATATATATTGTTACTTTCACGACTTATGTGCAAAAAAAATGTTCGAACAAAAACGATTCGCGGGAAGACATTTATTAACATTTGAATCACAAAAGTTAAATTATTTTGGAAAAAAAGGGGGGTCGGCGTTTTGACATTACAATGGGGAAGGTCTAAAACGCGGAAGTGGAAAAACACGAAAAGGTAGGCTTCCGGTCAAGATTGTGCTTTCCACCAATATTTCCATAAAATCAAATTTATATCATCTGATAGAATATAACATTGTCTTTAAGAATATTTAAACAGTTTTTGACCGGGTTCATTGAATTTTGAGAAATTTGAAATCAAAGTTGAAAATTAGACGACTACTAACTCTGAAAAGGTAGGCTTCCGGTCAAGATTGTGCTTTTATCTAATATTTTAGCAAACAGATTTTTATATTGTCTGATAGAGTATTAAATTGTCTTTAAGATTATCTAAACGGTTTTCGACCAGGGTCTTTTAATTTTGATACATTAGAGATCAAAGTCAAAAATTTGTCCATTGCCGTTCTCATTTTTGACACTTCCGGTCAACTTTTAAGTACCTAAATAATAAAATATTGTATTATTTATTTCTTGAAAAGATAGATCTTAACAGTAGCTTTTAGAATCCGTTTAGATTTTTATCCTAGGTTGAGTACTTTTCAAGATATGATCTTTCAAGTACTCATTTTGGGCTTACTTCCGCGTTTTAGACCTTCCCATTACAATGCAATTCGTATTTGAGCCATGTCCGGTCCTTTTTCAAGATTTCTAGTAATTTTCTTTCCCTTATCTCCTCGTACCCCCTTTTAAAAATGTTTTTTTCAGCACACTTTCATTTCTGTGAACAACCGCGGTAGGGCCCCGTCAAAATATGTAAATAAATTAGCCATAGGTTTTTATTTTTTTATACCGGAAGTTAAACCATATGGACGGAGTTAAGCAACAAGACAGTACGCCCCAGAATGATTCGACCCTGGGTTTTAAATGGATAAAAAAAAATCGCACAAAATATTGTGTAGTCATATATTCATAATAATCATACTTATATTACTGGAGATTACACTAAACTGTGTTTGAACATAATTTGTAATCGGTCATTTTTTTATTTTGAAATGATGTAAGCTTTGTTCCGGTCCGAGTTTTACATAAGGATGAAAAGATATTGGGGCGAAAACATATCTATTTACCGCATGCGCAAACTGCTATTTACAATTCTAAGGTAAAGTTATTTTTAAAACAGGGAATATCCCATCAACTTGGTCGTGACGCAGTTGTTCGATTTGAATGCGAGAATTCAGCAATTGACGTGATCATTAATTTTTTATGAAAAATATTCCACAAGCCTATCGACCATCGTACTTGTGGTTTTGACCACCGCTAATTTTGGGGGGTTCAGTAATTTCTACCGGTACTATACACGATCTCAGGCGGGTAAAAGTACCGGGTACCGGCCCACTTTGAAACCCCTGGGGCACATCTGAAGGTCTAGGCTTGAGACCAGCTAAAGTATGTATCATATAAGTCAGAATGTCTGAGGGCACAACTGAAGGTCTTGGCTTGAGACCAGTTAAAGTATGTATCATAGAAGTCAGAATGTCGGGAGTCTGAAGATAAGAACACAAGAAGAGAAAACAAGACAGCCTAAAATGTGGCCGGATCAAACCGGTCGATGGGACCCAACTCTCCCCTCCTCTTAGTTTTATTTGTTAAGTATAAAATGGAATCTTTTGAACTCAAAATTCATCTTAGATAATTCCTTCTTGTAAATCCAAGTCTGATATCAGAACCATGTTGTAATTTGGGAAGTTAGTCTTACAAAAGCCAATAAAATTATTAAGAACAGGAGGGTAATCCTGAGAATTAGTCACAAAGAAACATCACAGATATATATTTTCTACTTTTTTTCCCTCAATGTAAAATATGGTTTGATATTCTGGTAATTTTATTTCATATTTTCAGAACAAAGATTTAATTTTCAAATTTCTCCCTTCATTTTTGACTTGCAAACTATTTAATTATACCATAAAATGAGTACTTTTGTCAAATCTAAGACAATGATTTCTGTTTGCCAGCATTTTTGGTCAAGTATTAAGCTTCATAAAGGGTAGTGATATAATTGCAGCCATGTTTGTTAACGGATTGGGACTAAATGAGCAATCTGTATAGAGGAAAGGACCGGTCATAAATGCTTCCTACCAAGTTTCGGTTCATTTGGCCACTGAGGCAGTTTCAGAGGAGAAGTTTTTAGAAATCTACCAACTAGAAACTAGAATTGCGTATGGCGGCCATGTTTGCTAATGGATCGAAACGAAATGAACAATCTTTGTAGAGGACCTTCTATAGATGCTTCCTACCACGTTTCGGTTCATTTGGCCTAGCGGCTTGCAGAGGATTTCGTTCAAATGGGAAAGATAACTGACGACGGAGACCAAGATGAAGTGATGACAAATAACTCACATGACCTTTGGCTGGGCAGGCTAAAAACAACTTAATTAATTAGTATTAAAATGAAATTATTTTAATTTTTTTTTTTTTAAAGAAATAGGATTATATGGACAAATAATATTGTAAATATCATAATTGTATAATCATGTATAATGTAAAAAATATATATATATATCTAATATAATCCTATAAGTTGTATTGGCTGACGGAATAAAGAATTATTAATCATCAAATTGAGACTTCATGTTTATCAAATAACATGCTATAATTCATTGCTTTTTAACACAATTTTAATGTATTTGGTTATAAGTTATTTGATGAAAATTTTTTATTGAGTAAATTATTTTATAAATACTCGGTTTTATCATGCAAATCATATTCTATATACAGTCAAACCTGTATTAGGAGGTCACCTTTGGGACAAAGACAAAGTGACCTTATAAGAGGCTCAATTAATATGAAATGTTCTATGACCGGACAAGCAAAGGGTGACCTTTAAATGAAGGTGGCAGCTTAATAGAAGTGACCGCATGTACAAGTTTGACTGTATATATATAGCTGAACAGAAGACAAAAAATGTAAATGTTGATAAATTTTTTATATACGGATTAAATAAAAGAATTGATAACATAAAAGATCATAGAAGAAATAATAATTTTTTGTATGCTATGAAGAAGAAAAAAAATAGTTCTTAGATATTATGATTTCTATTCTTAAACTGTATTCTAATTTGTCCCAGATGATTAATTCCCTGGGTAATCAGTGGAGTGTAACAGGGTACATCAAGTGAAGCTTGGACTCTTGATCAGAATTTTAACAAGCAAATGCAAAATTCAGAGTAATTAAAATTATTTTGTTGTTAAATTTGTTTAAATCTAACTAACCTTCTTTTGCGTACATAAACTGCTGATCTTGGCTGTTGCATAATTTGTACTTGTTGTTTTTTTCCCATCCAATAGCAACTGTAAGATTGAAAAGAAACGTATGACAAAAAACATACATGCAAATGAAACACTCACATCTTATGCTAATCCTGTGACTCCTGTCAGAATCTAAATATGCATTAAAGTACATGCTTAAAAATATATGTAGTGCAATGTTATGTCATATATATCACGGCTGGTAATCGGCACAAGCAGAACAGTCGGTTCTGCAAAGAAATTCGTGAGGATAGCTTCCGGTTTTGGTGGAGGAGAGTTCACGAAGACGCTTCGCAAGGTATGTACATGTCAAAAATTGAAATTAGCTTTTTTACTGCTCGAATATTGCAAAATCAGAGAATGCTATGCTGTGGCGAATGCATTCATGATTAGAAACATGCATAGTTTATTGTTGTATATGAAGTGTAGCTCTCGCACACTCAATCGTCCCACGAAAAACATGACGAAAATTGTGACACTCTTACATTTCTAAGTTGTTCTTGACAAAGATGCAAGTTAAATTTTCAATAATTTTTCATCATGGGAGTCTAAATGTAATCGGGGATAAATTCCGATTCGTCAGAAGTAAATTGAAGTCTAGATAAATCTACAAACTGTCAATTTTCTCGTTTTCCTGCTTGAGGAGATCGGTTCTGATAGAGCACATTGCGAATGCATGAGGAGATTTGCTAGTTTTGTTAATTGTTTTCTGCAAAATTGATAAATTGACACTTTTAAACATAAAACTGATAAATACTCTGTCCACTTTCAGGAGATGCCAGGATTCAAGGGAAAGAGGAAAGGGGGACTGACATTGACTCTTTACAAAAAACCATTTCGATATAGATTGCCTGTATCACTGCCAAGGAAACGAACAAAAACAAGTAGCAGTACACCAAATTTAAAATCCCTATCAATCAGGACACCAAGTTTATTAAAAAAATCTCTTTCAATTTCAAAATATTTATATCTTTTCAAATGGGTTTCCACACCTATTCTGCGCAACCTTTTTACCAAAGATGATGGAAACTTCACGCAAATCTACAAAATGTTTCCTTTATGAGTCTTGATGAAAGTATAGGCAAGATAGAAGTTGACCCGAAGGAAGAAACTTCAGTAGTTGAAGTTTTTCAAGATGTTCTTGACAAACTTTCTGATGTTGGGAAAAAGGACAAGCTATTAAAATTCTTTAAATTAGTACAAGATGGAAAATTCTCTTTGAATAACATTGCATTTGAGTTGTTTTTGGACATTGTAGAATGGTTTGACAAAGATAAATCACGTCAAATGAGATATTCGCCATCAACTCTCCAATTTTTTTGGTTAGGGAGAAAGTTATTTGGTGGTCACTTCATTCAGTTTATGTCTGGTCCAAAAAATGAAAGTGACATTTTAACAGGATCTTCAACGCCGAATAGATATAAATATTTTGAAATTGAAAGAGATTTTTTTTAATAAACTTGGTGTCCTGATTGATGGGGATTTTAAATTTGGTGCACTCTACTTGTTTTTGTTCGTTTCCATGGCGGTGATACAGGCAATCTATATCGAAATGGTTTTTTGTAAAGAGTCAATGTCAGTCCCCCTTTCCTCTTTCCCTTGAATCCTGGCATCTCCTGAAAGTGGACAGAGTATTTATCAGTTTTATGTTTAAAAGTGTCAATTTATCAATTTTGCAGAAAACAATTAACAAAACTAGCAAATCTCCTCATGCATTCGCAATGTGCTCTATCAGAACCGATCTCCTCAAGCAGGAAAACGAGAAAATTGACAGTTTGTAGATTTATCTAGACTTCAATTTACTTTTGACGAATCGGAATTTATCCCCGATTACATTTAGACTCCCATGATGAAAAAATATTGAAAATTTAACTTGCATCTTTCTCAAGAACAACTTAGAAATGTAAGAGTGTCACAATTTTCGTCATGTTTTTCGTGGGACGATTGATTTTGCGAGAGCTACACTTCATATACAACAATAAACTATGCATGTTTCTAATCGTGAAAGCATTCGCCACAGCATAGCATTCTCTGATTTTGCAATATTCGAGCAGTAAAAAAGCTAATTTCAATTTTTGACATGTACATACCTTGCGAAGCGTCTTCGTGAACTCTCCTCCACCAAAACCGGAAGCTATCCTCACGAATTTCTTTGCAGAACCGGCTGTTCTGCTTGTGCCGATTACCAGCCGTGATATATGCTATATTTTTGCACCTTTATTTGAAAAATGGTAAGACTATATGTGTAATATCCAAAATCCAACCTTCATTCTGTGCCAATGATCTTTGTGCTTAAAATTCAGAATTATATGTCAACTATAAGTAAAGATTTTGCATGGAAACCGTTCTGTCTACAGACCCATAACATAATATCACTAAAATTTTGGCACTCACATAAAATTCACTGCAAATATTTAAGATCATATAAAAACAAATATTTTTTGTTATTTACATGCACATCTGTCAGGAAATTACTTAAACAGGTTATTTTTTAAAATCATCTACATTTGTATATGCAGTCTGTGCCAAAAACATTCTGACAAACTAGCCCGAACTGCTTTTTAGAAGAATTTTTTCTATTTGATTAAGCAAATTTTATGCAATTTTTACTAGACTGGGGCATATGGCTAGTCAGTGGTTTTTGGTGCATACTGTATACATTTTTTGTATGTCAGTACCAGTAGGCAATTTTATATGAAACCTTCTTTTGGAAAAAAAAAACAATTGACACATGGAACACAGCCTATTTATATATTTTTTTATAATGAATTTTCACAATATTTTATGACACAAAATATTAATAAATTAAAATTAATTGAAGCATGCAGATGTTAGACCACTATAAAAGATAATTATAAATATGTTACCTTTACAAGTTGTTTTCTGTTAGATAAATAATGATAACAATAGCACAAGGAACATATGGAATTGATTTTGGATTACAAATTAGAAATTACAAAGAAGTTAGATATGTCTCCATGGAAACAAATTTGCTATATTGGTTGACATTCAATATTTTTAAGGATTGTAATACATGTAGTCCCAAATGACAAATCTTTGACATATTCCACTACAGGTTTATTATAAATTGACAGGGGCCTTCGTGGTCGTATGGAAGTTGGATTTATAACTACCTATGCAATCAGTCCGAGTGCCTATCACCACTAAAGTTGTGAGTTCGAACCCCGTTCATGGCGTGATGTACTCGATACAACATTATGTGATTAAATTTTGTCAGTGACTTGCGACAGGTCAATGGTTTTCTCTGGGTACTCCGGTTTCCTCCAACAATAACACTGACCATCATGATATAACTGAAATTGTTGAAAGTGGCATTAAACACCATAAACCTACCGCCCACAAATCTTTGACCCCAAAAGGTCAAGACTAAGACTAACAAAGAACAGTCAAGAAGACGAATCGTGTTCAGAAGGATAATCTATATACTTTGTGGCAAAAATTGACAGATGTCTGAAAACATTTTTTTTTAAATGGCAGTAAAATCTGTATGAATCATGCATTTGAATGGGCAACTCTGAAAATGAAATTTATAAAAGTAATTATTATATTTATGGTTTTATACAGTATTATAAAACCATATAATTCGTTTTTTTTTGTGATAAATTGTTATATTGCACTACAGGATTTCATATTGAATGATCTATTTAGCGGTGGGCGAAATCGCAGCAAAATTTTAAAATTTACCAGCCAAACGTTTTCTACGTCCATTGTAATGATGTCACACAAACACAAACAGAAAGTGGCACAGAAGTTTTACAAATGGGTGATTTTCAAAAAAATGAAGACTTTTCATTTTCAGAGAATAATTTGAATATTAAATGATATGAAAGAAAGGTAAATATCTTAAAACAAGCACAATGGTAACAGATATCTTCATGCAACGTGTCATGGAGATTGCTCTTCCGCTTAAAAAGTTATCCTCTAAAAACTGGTCAAATTTGTCAGGAGTGTGATGTTTTAGCGTGACAAACTTTAAATTGCCTCAACTTACCTTGATGATAAAAAAAATATAATAAAAAATATATTAAAGAAAGATGATATTCTATAATTTCATACCATTTTACTTTAAATATCTAGATGTTTTGTGACCCTATGATTATGTGACAAAAAATTATTCTATTTCTTAAATTGGTGTACGTGAATAAATTTAACTTGGAAAATTGTACAAATGTCAAATTAAACCTTAATAGTTTTTCATTGTTGAAACTAATTAGTTCAGAAAAGTCAAAATATGTTGTAAAAAAACATTAGTTATAATAATTTAGTAGTATTAGACTGGATGAATATGATAGTTGTAAAATTGGGCTTGCATAAGGAGAGACACAAAAAATGTCAGGAGTGTGACATTTTATCTTAGTTGTACTATGTTGAATGCTTTAATAGTTCACAATTTTCTTTATTTTCTAAAAGCTCCAGACCCAATCAAAGAAATAAGTTGGAAATAGCTCTGATATATGACATATCATAGCTAGTAAATCAAAATAACTAATGTCAGGAGTGTGACACTTTTAATAGGCATATCTTTTAAATAAAAATAAAATAAAAACATGCTTCTACAAACTTCCACAATGTTTTCAATTTAATCACATATAAACAATAAGTAATAATTATAGTATTTTTGTATATTGCATGACACCTTTCTCATAATAAGTGATGATAAAGGGTTATATTTTCTTAAAACATGTTAAAATATGGATTTTTTTCTAAATGAAAAATTGATGTATGTTGCTTTAGATAAACAGAATACTTACTTTAATATATCTTGCCTTTCATAAAACATTTTCATTCTTTTGATAAAGCATTTTTGAAAATTTATCGATAATTTTTCATTCAACAGTAATATGTCACACTCTTGACATAAAAACATTAAATTTCAGTAGGAAGTTTTTTTGCAGAGTAAATTATTGAGAAACATGGGGAAACTAATTTGAAAACCACTAAAAAGTAATTTTATACTAAGAAAAGATGATCTATTGCTAGTTTTAATAAATTTCAAATCCATTTTAATCATTTTTGATGAGATAAATTCCTAAAGGGCAAATAATTTTGAATCTTCTTTTAATATTTACTGTTAAATGTAAGAAATATAAGCTTTTGAAGAAATATAACTTTTAGTTTGGAAAGAATAGTTGGTTATATTATTTTCAGCTCGACAGGTTTATTTTCGAGAGGCAGTCAGGAGTATGACAATTTTATTTAAGAAATAGATTATTTTGTAAGCATATAGCCTCCATAAAACTGCTTGTAATTGTCTTGGGGAATTATTTAATTCTCAATAAGCACTATACTCTTGAAAAGATGTATAAATGGTTGAAAATTGAGTTGTCATTTTTTATAATTATGATAGTATAACTAAAAATATGATAAAATATGATTGAAATAACATAACAATGCAAAAATGAAATGTATTCAAGGGAAACTTTTTTCAGTCAAAATAGATTATGTACTACTACTTAAAAAAGTTATTGTGACCAACAATGATTGCATTTAGCTTGATATTTGGTGTATTTATCTTTTAGAAAAATGTGTCAGAAGTGTGACAAAACATAAAAAAATGGACAGTATTTTCATTTGGTTACCTCTAGTTTATACCACCAATGATCAACTTAACTTAACTTTTGTTATATTTATTAGGCATATATAAATAATTGATTTACAACTATTAAGCCTCATTAGATCATATTTTTTATGCTTGTATGAAAACTTTAATTACCAGATTTCTTAAAATATACAGTAAAAATAGTGTTTCTTTGATATACTGAAACTGTTTTCTCATGATATATACAAAGTTTGGTACCAAAATGTGCCTTTTTCATATCATTATCAAATGGAAATACATTTAGGTCTCTTACCATACCCAAAAAAAATGATACCTCTGAGGAAGTAAGTCTATATTTGTTATCATTTTAACACTTTGTTGCCAATAAAAGTTGAATTTTTTTTTTGTCTTCATATATTGCACTGAGCAACTGAATCTGAAAAATATATCATATTGACATTATTTTACTACCAAAATTATGTCAATTTGTCCAATTTGAAATTTCACCCTCTATGTCACACAAAGTCTTCATTTTTTTGAAAATCACCCAAATGCAAGCAGAATGCAAATATGAATTTTTACACATCGAATTAGTAATATAAATTGTACATACTGAATTAGTACAAGTATCTATGATATTATATGGATCAGCTCATGTGCTTTTGAATTTGAAAAAAACCCCCAAACAATACCAAAAAATTGATCCAGGGACACAAAAAAAAACTGGGAATGTTAAATGTAATAAAACAATTACAATTCTTCATTTTGTGCAATATGATATGTTATGGAGCACTGAAAAGCAATATTGACTGCGTCCTTCGGCCTTGTTTGTATATTATTGTTGCAATCATTTTAAAGGGATATTAAAGCTCATTTTGGTAATTTTTTGTATCTCATGAAAACTTGCAATTGGTTCAATAAATAATATTTATGAAACATTAACCTGGTTTTTATCAATGAAACTTTGTAAAAGTGACATAATTCGTGGATAATTCTGTCATATCTTCCAGTTTTCATGCGGTTTTTCCAATAATTGAATTTTTGCTTCCTGGACAAAAATTCATTTCGTCACGAGTTGAAAATATATATGTTAAAACGAGCTTTAATATCCCTTTAATAAAATTATGTTTTCTGTGATAACTGAATCTTTGTTTACGGAGCAGCAACTTTAACTGAATGTAGACAAGAACTAACTGCATTTATAACATTTTTATTTAGAATATTACATTTGATTATATAGATAGGTGTGAATTATGGGGATTTATCCATGAAATAAATTCCCATATCTCACATGTGAAATATCAGTTTTTTCACGCCGGAACTACTTTTACACAACTATAAGTGTGGTGGTTACGTCCCTTGTTGTGTTACGGTGAATACACATACGATTGTAAACTGAAAAATTTCCGCGAAATGTCATTGACGACTTTGGCACATAACCAACATAACGTCATATGAAGACTTCCAGTTTGAAACGCAAAGATTAAACGTTATTTGGTTTCGTGTACGCTTCAATTTTGATCAAATTTAACTAAATTAAGTTTTCAAGGTAAGCATTTTAATTATTTTTGTGCATTGTTGTAAATATGACATGTAGGATTTCACATTTTCAAGATGGCAGACCCTTCCAGCTGAATCCCTTAATATCATTGCTCGTAAATTCACACGCGTGGAATGAAATATACAAATAACAAAAATAATATATCAGAAATTTTGGAAGTCTATATATTAAACAGTATAACTAAATCATACATTTTGAATATATATCAAAATAAGACCGAATACACATTAATGATTAAACTCATGGACGGAACAAGTTCCGCCCACTCGTTTAATCCTTATGCGTAGTTCGGTCACTCGTGGTCTTATTTTGATATTCAAAATCTACGATTAGTTATATCGTGTCGTGACATCTGCTCGGTCATGCAATAAAGTCGGTCACTTGTTTTGATTTACAATTCTCACGCAGCACGAAACCAATGACGTCATTCTGTATATTCATAGCGTATACAAACACAGGGAATTCTTTTAAACTTCAAAATTACAAGATGAGATTAAAACAGATAAGATTGAATTGAATAAATTCCATGCAAGTAAAAAAGATTCTTTTTACTAATATCTTTTTTTCCTGATTATTATGCTTGTTAAATGTTTTAAGCGATGGTATTTTCCAAGCATTTTTACCTTTCCGGTTTGTTGATGTAATCGTCATCACAGTTCATGACCTTTTCTGGAATGTTGGCCAAGCAAATTGTATTTTAAAATACTTTGAAAATATGATGATTGATCATTCAGATTCCACCATTTTCTAGAACATAGCTGATTTTACTGGGAAAATACATTCAAGTGCTCTCCATTAGTCACAAAATGGCAGATTATTTTGCTTTTCCACTGCTGCTTTAATAACAAATATACCCCTTACTTCTTGGGGTAATGAAATGATATTCACAGAGAAGATAGACAAAGAATTAATTTAACAGCAATAATCAAAATTTATAACATAAATTGAACAAAGAATTAAATTAAACCAAACAGAAAAATGAGATTATCTGGAGGAAAAAAACCTGTCATTCTTACAAATCATTACAACAAAACTGTATTGTTACCACTCTGTGATAATAAATGTGATTGAAATAAACAGAAATCAGTCATTAATTGTTTTACAAAAATTACAAAAATATGGCAGTATGTAGTCAGTCTAATATATTGCATTGACAAAAATAAAAAAACAAAATTCACTGGATTAAATATTTTATTTTATGGGTAAGCAAGTTCAATGTTTGCATCAAATAATTAATTTTTAATACTTCAATTTCAAACTATTTAAAAAAAACATCTTTTGAAATTTTTCAGACAAATCAATTACACAGAAAAAGCTAAAATACTATACTTTCTTAATTCGGTTTACTTTTTAAGTTTGGTTGGCCTATGACAAAATCATGTGATTTATTGACCCTTGACCGGCCTTATGCGACGTAATAGGATGCCATTTGGAAAAAGGGTAGTAAACAAATATGGGTCAGTGTGTTATTATTATTGATCTTTTTTCCATGGGAACTTTACACATGTGAGCAAGAATAGATGAGGAACATACCCGGTAATTAAAAAGAATAAAATGTTTAATTTTCAAACATGAAAAAAATAATCAAACATTATCCAATGACTGGACGACTTATTGTCACACAGGGATACTATATCATATGTATTTATGGAATATTTGAACAGGTTATACGATATAACCTGGTTTGGGACAGCTTACGTTTAATAAACCGCGAAGCTGTTTATGAAAAGTGTAAACTGTACCAAACCAGGTTATAAACATTCCTTATAGTTTAATTTTTACAACAAAATTTAATGATTTCTAGATTTTATTTACGATTATTTCATGTGACTATTTGAATTTGTCATGACGAATGAATATGTTGGTGATGTCACAATACCAATCCAGGTTATCGTGTATAACCAAAATTTTCTCCAGGTGGATCAGCCAATCAGATTGCAGTATTCAAATCAAATTATAACACTTTAACCTTGTTCATGTTACTTTAAAAGGGGTTGTTTTGACATGGCCTGTTTATAATTAAGCACAAGGGTAGCACATCTTTGCATCTAAGGGAACGACCATTTAACTTGAAGGGGGGGGTATGTTTTTTTCTAAAAAAATATTCTGATTCCCAATGTTGCTGAAAAAAATATTCTGATTTTGGTGGAGGAAAAAAAAAATAATCTGATTCAGAGATTTTGTCATATAACCTAATGTGGAATTCTGGAAAAAAATTTGCGCTTGGCTCGACAAAAAAAAATAATATTTTAACTCTCCGTAAAAAAAATTCTGAACGAAACAAAAAACCATAACCCCCCCTTCAAGTTAAATGGTCGGTCCCTAATAATAGCTATAATACTGAAAAATAAATGTTTAATAAAATTATATTTTGACAGAAACTTGTACATATTTACTATTGAACAGGGATAATTTCCAACAAGCTATATTTTAGGTGTACATTTGGAAATAACTTAATATATTTCTAAATTTTAATGCGCTTAAATATTTTTATTATTTTATTATTTTCTGTTGTTGCTTAAATGCACGAGCCTCTTATTTTTAGCTTGCTATCTGCTTCTGTAACTTGTGTCTATATTGAATTGCATAAATTGATATATGTTTTTATTTAATATGTTTGTATGCATGATTGCATGTGTTGTATATACCACAGGGGCTAGGTGCGTCCGAAAAAAAAAAAAAATAGTATTTTTTTTTTTTTTTTTTTCGGACGCACCTAGCCCCTGTGGTATATACCATAGTCGATTTTAAAAGCTCATTAGAGCTTGTGTTATATGTATGATTTATATCGACTCTAAATAAAGCTTTGAATTGAATAAATAAATAACCCATTTAAACTTGCCAGACTACTTCTGTTATTTGTAAACTTTAATTTAGTTACATAACAATTTGACATACCTGTGTATTATACAGGTAAATGATAAGTTAAACTTGAAGGAGTTGACAAACTGTGTTGAAGAAGAATCCACATACTCCCTAGATACGATAACATATTGTATCTACATATTCCCATGCTTTCAGACTTCCCGAAAACCGTCGGTCCGTCGGTCCTGACCGACAGAAATGCAGTAGGACCGACGATTTCAAAATATATATCGGACCAAATGTCCGGTAAAACATAGATATTTGAAAGGATCGGCGATTGAAATTTATTCCCTCCCAGTTTTCACTGCCAATGGCATTAAATTCCGTTTTCAGTTTTATTAAAATGTCAGACAGAGACTTGAAATTTGTTTTTTTTGTGTTTATTTATTCTGTCAGACCGACACGTTCCTCTTTGTAATCGAAACTCCTATGCAAATGTACGTAAATGTAAACATCCTTTTAGTAGGAACCAGCACCTGCAAAACGTGGAACATTAAAACTGAAATATATTACTGAGCACAGAAATAAGTTGACTTCCACACTCCCCAAGTATCAAAGATTGTTTGTGTTTGATTAAACATGTTTTGCGATGCTTATATATTGAAGATGACAGCAGATTCATGTTCTTAACTGAAATTAAAAATGTAGGTAAACCGGAAACTGACATTGATGTATAATATTCCGAACTTGATCGGACCACTAGATACGGATTGTTGGCTATATCTGCCTTATCTTTTTAGATAAAAATATGTATACAGAAAAATATTTAATTGAGTTGTTTAATGATCATGACTATAGGTAATCTTGCATTCAGTTCTGTATAAAAAAAACAAAATTTGACAGGTTATATACAATATAACAAAAAAATGGTGGGACAGACACAAAGCCCATGGGTAAGACAGAACTCCAGTTCCTGACTGACCCAATGTCAGACAGAAACAAAAAGTTTTCGCCAACTCTGTAATACCGAATGTTTGGTATAATAGTTACCTCAGATTTTGTCCGAAAGGCATTGATCAGTGTTTAATTTTATTTTTAAATTAGATAATTTTCAATGTTTTCACCCCTTTTATACATTTCCGGTTTCAATCAAACCCATTTGTGAAGACAATCACAACACGATTGGTTATTTGTATATATATTAGCCAATGACATGACGTCTTTCATACAACCATTTACCTATTGTACAAGGTTATCAAAACAACAAAACTCGAGACACACACTATAAAAGACATAACATATACAATTTTGAACAACACTGAAAACTGAAAATTGAATTACTTAATCAGGTGCCCAATTGCTAATACTAGGGTAAATCACTCTAAAAAGGCCAAACTAAACATTATGCATGTGACAGTGAATTTTTGGGGACTTTTTTTTCGGACCAGCAAAATATTTTTCGGACTGACAAGATTTTCATGTCTGTCAGTCCGAATGACTGACAACTTCTCAGTAAGTTTCGGGAAGTCTGTGCTTTATAAAGTAATTAACAATTAATTGTAGAAAAATAGTTTAAAATTAGACAGTAGCCTGTAGATAATTATATAATACTACAGTATTCTACCAAAAGTATTGCAACATGTACAAAAATTCCTATATAATCAACCAAAACCATATTTTTTCAAAAATTATTGTGAAGTCATTTCTGGATAGATTTTAACAAATTTTACACCAACACTTTCAGAATTGTTTATATTTTGATTGTTTATTTGTTCATTATGTTTATATGAGTGGTTTTCATTTGTACATAATTTAAACATAACAAATAAAAATTGACTTTGATTTTCCTATATATCATATTTCAACTAAAAATAAATCCTAAAAATTAACAATCCTGTTTATATTAATATTATTATGTACAAATAAAAACCACTCATATAAACATAATGTCTTTAGTTTAATGAGCAAATAAACAATCAAAATATAAACAATTCTGAATGTTTTGGTGTAAAATTTGTTAAAATATATCCAGAAATGACTTCACAATATTTTTTTGAAAAAATTATGGTTTTGGTTGATTATATAGGCCTAGGCCTTGGGATTTTTTTTTACATTTTGCAATACTTTTGGCAGAATACTAGGCCTACCTGTACTATAAATTATATAATCATGGCTTATAAGATATAATCTCCCTTAATAGTAAACACAGGTAAAGTCAGGTTAATGAAATGTTAACAAACATTACTAATATAAATATTACATTGTAATAATTTACTATACTAGCCTAAAACAACAACACTGATAAACAATATAATCAATTAAAAGGAAAACATGCGCGGAATATCTTCGATTAATTCGCCGGAGGTCTTGTGAAATAGTCAGAGACACTCTCACTGCACGATCAATTATTTACCTTCAAGAAGATCGAGATGCTGATGAATGTTTACTTCTGAAAGTCCCAACAGAAAACCAAGCGCAGGTGGCAATCCCTGGACTTGTTGCATAGGTGGGCCAACGCCCTGCATCTGTACTTGAATATTTCCTGGATCCGTCATCATTTTGTTGTCAGTTTATTTTTCTTTCTTCTTTCCACAATTATAACCTGTCTGTGTTTATAAAAGCTTCCGCTAAAAATATACAGTAACAGATAAAAACATGTATATTGATTCTAAAACGTACCGAAATAATGACACCCCGACACACTCTGATTACCGCCAACAATTAAAGGGAGACAATCGAGTTTATATCCGTGAAAACGGATATAACCTGTCTGGAACAGTGAGGCACGAATGCCGCACGAAATAAAGAAAGAATACATTTAAATCAGCATGGTAACTTCCAACTTACTGGGAACATAGGGGGGGGGGGGGTCAACTGAGATTTGTAAGTGGACTGGAGGGCTGGATAGTGGGGAGGGGGCGCAGTGCCGGATTTATATATAGGCTCGATAGGCTGAAGCCTAGGGCCTCAAAATTTAGGGGCCTTCGGTCACGGTGTATAATATATCCAACGCTGTTATTGGACTTTCACAGTTATGCTGTCATAACGTACTGTACTTTCTAAACAATCCTTCAGTAGTTTTCCTTACACAGTTGCACTCCATTTCAGAATATTGCAGAATTTTAAACACCCCTCATCATCTTCGCCTTTATTGAAATTGATTAAACACCCTTCCATGTTCCTCCAGTCGTGAAGGTGGGTAATTCGGAGGGGACCTCACAAGTGGATTAGCCTAGGGTATCTCTTTATCTAAATCCGGCACTGGGAGGGGGGGGGGGGGACTTCTTCTTTTATACGCATTAACTTCCAATCATGGAACACCTCATCTGGCATGTACATATAGCATCCAGGAATGAGTAGGTTGTGAGATCCTATTATCACACGTAAAATGTTTTATATACACACATAAAAGTTCTATATCACTTATATTAAAATGTTCAATATAGGGATAAAACTTTATGAGTGGACGAACAAGCTTTCAAAACTGGCAAGCATACAAAACATTTTGCTTCAAGCCCACACTTTTACCTCTTGCTTTATTGAAAAATATTGTCTTCCGTGCTCAATTATCAGATAAGTTATCTGGAGTTCAACAGTGAAATGCAGGTTGGCGTGACATAATATACCCATGCGTAAAAAAATTACCCGAGCTGTCCTAGAGTCTTTTTTGTTGCTAGAAAATGTCCGTAAAGGTAGTCTCTGTTGACCCGTGACAAATTCAGCTTTTTCTAAATGTAAGCACAAAAGGGAGAATAACTTAGACCCTCCGTCGCCCCTGCTGTATCAATCAAACTGGTAAAGAAAAAAAGTGACAAAGGGTTCCAATGCAAAAATCGGCAGAAATGTAAACAAATAGGTTTATTTGTTCGTGAACGGTTTTCACTTTTAAACTGTGGTAATTTTGGACACAGGACTCCCCAATGTTTATTGGATTACAGACAACTATGCATCGCTTGTCATGCTGTTAATAACGATAAGTGAGTGAGTTAGTGATTATTGTTTAACGCCAAATGAGCAATTATACAGCTATATCATGACGAGAATAAGTTACATTAAATGAGATGATGATGATGTCCGGGATCTGCATGCTTTGTTCTAGACCAACATGCTGAGATGGATTTTTATAGTGCTAGCTCACTGAAACAACAGTCCGTGGGTGGACGTCAGTGTCGCTCCACTCGGACACATTATTCTGATTCCGAACCAACCAGTCTTTGCTCTTACTCCATAATTCTTAGCGAAGAAGCAACAAATACCAATTTTATAGTCTTTGATTTGACCCGACCTGGGCTCGAATCCACGATCTGCCGCACTCGAGGCGAGCACGCTAGCCATTACACCACCGATGAATCCACGATCTGCCGTACTCGAGGCGAGCACGCTAGCCATTACACCACCGATGCGGTTCTAATAATGACCTTCTTCATCATTAATCGGCAATGATTATACCGTCCGTACAGAATATTTACGCTATACGAAATTCAAATAAGCGTAAACAAAAATATTCAATTTGAAATATATACTGTTGTAAGTAAGAATACTTTTAGCAACATCTAAATATGCAAAATGTGTTTTTAACTTTTAAATTACGAAATGAAATTAAAAAGATTACATTTATGACCGTTATTATCCAACAATAAATTGTGTAGTCGCACTAAATTACATACCATTATGTTTATTTTTACCATGATCGTATACAAAATAAATAAATAAATAAATTTAAAAAAAAGTAAAAACGGAAAAGTTTTCTAATATAATAGAAAGAGTTGTCTTTCTTTTCACGTAGTTATATATTATTTAAGAAATAAATCACGGAAGCCAGAATGTGTTGGGAGTTTTAACATGGGTTGGCGGATATTAGTATTTCATCCCGAGCCAGAGGCGAGCGATAAAATTTACTAATATCTGCCAACTCATGTTAAAACTCAAAACACATTATGGCTTCCAATTATTTCGCTTCTGATAAGTCTAAGAGTACAAATACGGTAGTATACTTTGATTGGAAGATGGTAATTTATATTTACGTTTGCGGAAAATGTCGCACACAATTTATGCTGCCAATGGAAAAGTCAGTCACATTCACCGGCGCATGTGCGAATAAGATTATACTATCGATAAATCGCTCGTTTGTCTACAAAGCGAAAGAAGGACGCTATGTTAGAATTATTGTTAATCGTCGGAGCTAATAAACATCTAACAAATTTTCCTTTGGAATTAAAGAAAGCAGCCTGTCTTATACAAAGTGTCAGATACAAGATGTTGTATCATAACAATGTGGTGATAAAAGACAGGCGCAACGTTGCACGAGATGTTTTGTGCCGGACTACTTTATGACATCAAAATATTGAAATGCAAGGAAAGATGTCTCACTGTTGCAACGTAAACAAACAGCAAATGTTCAATATTCATCCATTCAACAGATTAATTTATCACGAATTCAGCCATATTCCCATTTCAAAGGACATAGAAGTAGTATTTCCGACAACTGCACGGCACATCATTCATTCCACGTAAACTTGTCCAAAAAAAAAAATGTCGAACGCTTATTTACAGTAGTGATACTGATTTCGTGATTGAACGGTGAACGTTTCATTTATGAATAATTACATTACTTCCGTTTTTCATTGAAATGTTACAATATGAATGGTTATAAAGTGGTCACATGATTATAAAAGAGATGTTTCACATCCCAATGAAACTCAAATCCGAACTTGCACGTGCCTCCATGACGACGTCAGATGTAAACAATCAATGGCGTAGTAATTTCCAACAGCAAATAATCTAACACAAATAAAATTCACAACGAAAAATTCAACTATATTAAATTTTGGTGTGATTTAAATATAATTATAAGAATTGAATGCATTCTTTTGAAGTTTCATTGGGGTATGAAAGAGTTGACCGAAGTACATTTTCAATGAAGCGCAGAATGTACTTCGGTCAACGCTTTCATACCCCAATGAAACTTCAAAAGAATGCATTTAATTCTTTAAAAAAAATGAACGGCAACAAATAACGCGACGTCAAGCACAAAATGTCCCCCGCAAAGTACTGTTATATAATATGTTGATTTTAATTATTTGTTTAAAATTTGTTTTTATCATCTAGCCAGAAATGATAGGTGATTTGCTCATTTGCATATTCAAAATGGCGGCTCAAAGAGAATTTGGATTTTAACATATAGTTGAACGGGAAACTTTCTGTTAGCTTGGGCCGGACAATTTGCAGGGATAAAAAATCAAACTACGCACCGGTTTGAACAATATTTCGAAATATTACAGCTATACCATGAAAACTCAAGGTTCCCACCCAGTTTCAAATTTTGAAGCGTAAGCGCCATTCAAAAGCATTGAGAAGAAGTGAAAAAATGCATCCTGCACGGTTTTCAAGACCTAAAAGCACTTTTCTTACAATCCCCATTCTAGTTGCCGGGACAAATTCGGTCAGTTCCGGTAACATTGTTGAGGAATCTTTCTTCTATAAATATTTTGCTGAAAAATTAAAGGTTCCCATGATAATTTAAAAGAGGGCTTCACAATTTTTTTTTACCTTTCTAGTAGAGATTCAATGGGGGTTCACGCAAAAAAATCTACTATTTCGTAAAACTGCTTCTGCTAGACATAACATTATTTGAGTAAGCACCGCATTCCATTGTAAATGTAAATAAACAATTAAAAAAGGCTCCACAAGGGTATTTTTTTATATCGATAAAACAACAGAACAAGTAACTAGAATCTATAGAATCTAATACAATTGGTAACAATACTGCTGATATATAAAGTTCAAAAAATTTAACAATATACTAAACGATTTCAATGACATACTAATGTGGGACAGAAATTGAAAAAAAATGCACAATATATTTTTCATTTACATATTTCTATTTCGTGGAAAAAAAGGGGGGGGGGGGGGGGGGGGGGGGGGGGGGGGGGGGGGGCAGTGCATTAAATATTTTTTCGATCTATTACACACATCATCGGATTCCTAATAAACATATGATGACAATTAATTTTGATACGATCACAAATAATTATGAAGTTATTTATGTGATCAAAACTGTGATGAAATATTATTAAAAAAAAATAGATACGAGTTTTCATCAGCGTCTTCCAAATATGGTTCAACGTTTATTTGCTGACGTCATTACATGACGCGATTTGGTTTATGAATATTCATGAGCAAAATCACCCATGATTTCTGGCTATGACTCTCCTCAAAATTTTGCACCAATTGTAAATTCATATGAAAAAACGGAAAATCCTCGAATGAAGTAATTCTGATGAGTAAACAACTTAAGTACAATTAGCCTCTATGCGATCTGATCTCTTACAGATCAATGTGATGGTTCAGTCATTTATGGTTTAATCATGATTCGTAAGCTTATGTGTTTTCGATGTCTTTATGGTTCAATTATTTTAATATGTTAGAAATATATAAAAAAATAAGACATGCTTGAATAAACCCCATTAATGCGTTTCTTTTTTTTCACGCTCCACTAAAGATTTTGAGTTATGTCATGTATTTGTTTATAACAAGGAATATATATAAAAGTAGGAACAGAGGTGTACAAATGAAACGTGTAAGTATAACTCGTAGAAGCCGTAATGTGAAGGACAGACAATACAATGGACAAAAAGGGTAGAAGCCGTAATGTGAAGAACAGACAATACAATGGACAAAAAGGGTAGAAGCCGTAATGTGAAGGACAGACAATACAATGGACAAAAAAGGGTAGAAGCCGTAATGTAAAGGACAGACAATACAATGGACAAAAAGGGTAGAAGCCGTAATGTGAAGGACAGACAATACAATGGACAAAAAGGGTAGAAGCCGTAATGTGAAGGACAGACAATACAATGGACAAAAAGGGTAGAAGCCGTAATGTGAAGGACAGACCATACAATGGACAAAAAGGGTAGAAGCCGTAATGTGAAGGACAGACAATACAATGGACAAAAAGGGTAGAAGCCGTAATGTGAAGGACAGACAATACAATGGACAAAAAGGGTAGAAGCCGTAATGTGAAGGACAGACCATACAATGGACAACAAGGGTAGAAGCCGTAATGTGAAGGACAGACATTACAATGGACAAAAAAGGGTAGAAGCCGTAATGTGAAGGACAGACAATACAATGGACAAAAAGGGTAGAAGCCGTAATGTGAAGGACAGACAATGCAATGGACAAAAAGGGTAGAAGCCGTAATGTGAAGGACAGACAATACAATGGACAAAAAGGGTAGAAGCCGTAATGTGAAGGACAGACCATACAATGGACAAAAAGGGTAGAAGCCGTAATGTGAAGGACAGACAATACAATGGACAAAAAGGGTAGAAGCCGTAATGTGAAGGACAGACAATACAATGGACAAACAAGGGTAGAAGCCGTAATGTGAAGGACAGACAATACAATGGACAAAAAGGGTAGAAGCCGTAATTGAAGGACAGACAATACAATGGACAAACAAGGGTAGAAGCCGTAATGTGAAGGACAGACAATACAATGGACAAAAAGGGTAGAAGCCGTAATGTGAAGGACAGACAATACAATGGACAAAAAGGGTAGAAGCCGTAATGTGAAGGACAAACAATACAATGGAAAAAAGGGTAGAAGCCGTAATGTGAAGGACAGACAATACAATGGACAAAAAGGGTAGAAGCCGTAATGTGAAGGACAGACAATACAATGAACAAAAAGGGTAGAAGCCGTAATGTGAAGGACAGACCATACAATGGACAAAAAGGGTAGAAGCCGTAATGTGAAGGACAAACAATACAATGGACAAAAAAGGGTAGAAGCCGTAATGTGAAGGACAGACAATACAATGGACAAAAAAGGGTAGAAGCCGTAATGTGAAGGACAGACCATACAATGGACAAAAAGGGTAGAAGCCGTAATGTGAAGGACAAACAATACAATGGACAAAAAATGGTAGAAGCCGTAATGTGAAGGACAGACAATACAATGGACAAAAAAGGGTAGAAGCCGTAATGTGAAGGACAAACAATACAATGGACAAAAAAGGGTAGAAGCCGTAATGTGAAGGACAGACAATACAATGGACAAAAAAGGGTAGAAGCCGTAATGTGAAGGACAGACAATACAATGGACAAAAAAGGGTAGAAGCCGTAATGTGAAGGACAGACAATACAATGGACAAAAAGGGTAGAAGCCGTAATGTGAAGGACAAACAATACAATGGACAAAAAGGGTAGAAGCCGTAATGTGAAGGACAGACAATACAATGGACAAAAAAGGGTAGAAGCCGTAATGTGAAGGACAGACAATACAATGGACAAAAAGGGTAGAAGCCGTAATGTGAAGGACAGACAATACAATGGACAAAAAGGGTAGAAGCCGTAATGTGAAGGACAGACAATACAATGGACAAAAAGGGTAGAAGCCGTAATGTGAAGGACAAACAATACAATGGACAAAAAGGGTAGAAGCCGTAATTTGAAGGACAGACAATACAATGGACAAAAAGGGTAGAAGCCGTAATGTGAAGGACAGACAATACAATGGACAAAAAGGGTAGAAGCCGTAATGTGAAGGACAGACAATACAATGGACAAAAAGGGTAGAAGCCGTAATGTGAAGGACAGACAATACAATGGACAAAAAGGGTAGAAGCCGTAATGTGAAGGACAGACAATACAATGGACAAAAAGGGTAGAAGCCGTAATGTGAAGGACAGACAATACAATGGACAAAAAGGGTAGAAGCCGTAATGTGAAGGACAGACAATACAATGGACAAAAAAGGAACAAAAAGACTAACAATAGTGGACACAGAAAGCTAAAGATTTCACAACACAAATCCCATTAACACATGGGAGAACTCAGGTGATCTGGAAGGGTAAACAGGTCAAGCTCCACATGTGGCAACTGCCGTGTTTTTCTTGCAATAATCCGGTGCTAAGTCATGAAGTAGGAAAGGACGGGATTGTGAATACGACAAAGGGGACATATTCGTGGTCATTTGTGACACAGTGACTGTGAACCAAGTCGTGGTGGTTACTGTAAAACTTTTGAATTGGTGCTTTCAAATTAACCATTAGGAACCCCATCCGACGTTTGTACTCTACTATATTCTTGAGTACATATAAGTTTCCAAAAATAGGAAGTACGACTTTACTAGTTGTTTTCATAAACTTTTTTTTTCAAGCCAGTAATTTGTCAATGCTATTCTCATATAAATTGAATAATTTAATTGTTTTGTTTTATTAGTGGAATACACCAAATTATCAGGAAGAAACCATCAAACTGTTAATTCACAAAAACACCCTCGATTTCACATGTTGTCTTTACTAATGTTGAAACATATTTGTGATAAAGTAAAGTAAATTTGGTAATAACGCTACTTTAAACAATGGATTTAATAATCCATAACCATAATAATACTCCCAATGGCAGAGGTGTAATTTGACAAAATGATCCCAAGTCATTGGTAAGTATCATTCCAGAGAATAAATGTGTTAACCACTATTTGAGTATTCAAGGGGAGTTAATGTCTTTACATAATGCTCATCTACATGGTAACCCTGTTGGATGGTTATATGGCTTAGTTTCTCCCTCCCTCTGACAAGGGCGTTAGTTGGGTATACAGGGTGAATCAAATACAAAACTTAGGCATAGGACAAGACGTAAAGGAGCACATCCTGTATGAAGAATAGTACGATCCTTGCTGACATCGCAGCAGCTTCTAATGTTAAATAGCTCATTATAAATTCTTGGTGGTGACCCGTCGTAAGACGAACATTTCCAACCCTTGTTAATAGGCATCCTTATTGTTCTGTGGCAATCTACATTTACATTCATAAGCCGACCTCTACGACACTTGTATTATTATTCGTTACCTTGATCTTGTCATAAATATAGCTGATATATTGTCCACTTGTCGTTGAACAGTGTCATATTTTAAATAATTTGATATATTTTAAAAATAATATAAGCGAAACGAAAATAATTACAAACATTTTTAAAATCGTAAACACGTGATATTTAAATTACACTCATCACTGATTTTGTTTGTACATGCAAAATATTTTCACCTGAATTAGCTGACAGAGTGTGGTACCTAACAGAGGTAAGTATTCCATTTAATTTACAGAGCCTTATAACATCGTGTATACGTCAGAAAAAACAAAGCATGCTGACCGGGAATTGCAGCTTTTGAATAACAATGTATTATATATATAGTAAATTGATATCAGTATTACCGTATAGCTTTGGGATGGATAATGGTTTCTTATAGTGTTAAGCTGCTCAGCTTAAAATATGTGGGGGCAGGACATGCTGTCGTTACGACATTGTCTTGTTTTAATTCTACAATTCATTTTGTAGACCTCTTTAAACATTCCCTCTGGTAAAGAGTCTGAGGATTTACCCTATTTATATTGGATACCTAAACTCCATAAGACACCATACAAAGAAAGGTACATAGCGGGATCATCAACTTGTTCGACGAAAGAATTGTCTATTCACCTGACAAAGATTCTGTCTGCAGTAAAAGAGGGACAACAGAAATATTGTGAAACTGTTTACTCGCGTAGTGGCATAAATCACATGTGGATTTTGAAAAACTCTAAAGATCTTTTGGATAACCTGAAATCAAGATCTTTCTCTCAGATATCCTCCATCAAAACTTTTGATTTTTCAACTCTATATACCACCCTACCGCATGACAAATTAAAAACCCGCTTAAAAGAAACAATTCATAAAGCTTTTAGTCATAGAAACTATGGCTCAAAATTTGTTGTGTTAGGCTACAATTCCACATATTTTTCAAACAAAATTCAAAAAGGTCAAACATGCTACTCCGAGGAACAAGTGATCAGTATGCTGGAGTTCCTCATCGATAACATATTTGTCTCCTTTGGAGGGACACTGTTTCAGCAGGTCGTCGGCATACCAATGGGTACGAATTGTGCCCCTCTTCTAGCCGATTTATTTTTATTCTCATATGAGTCGGAGTTTCTTCAAAAGCTTGTAAAATATAAGAAGATTCATGAGGCTAGAGCCTTTAATTTCACATACAGGTATATTGATGACGTTTTATCTATCAATAATTCTAGATTTGCAGAATTTCGTCCATTGATATATCCTCCAGAGCTGGAAGTTAAAGAGACCACCGATACAGCTTCGTCCGCATCATTTTTGGACTTATACCTCGAATTTGACGACAGTGGTCATCTCAGTACTAAAATTTATGATAAGCGGGACGACTTCAATTTTAAAATCATAAATTTTCCAAACATGTGCAGCAATATACCAGCTTCTCCTGCATATGGTGTTTACATCTCGCAATTGATTCGCTATGCAAGGGCCAGTAGCAATTATTCTGATTTCCTGAAACGTCATCTTCATCTGAGAAACAGGCTACTGGACCAGGGCTATAAAAAGATTCGCCTTATTCGATCTCTTAAAAAGTTTATATTCCGATACCAAGATCTTGTCGAAATATATTCCGTCTCTGCAGAAAAAATTATAAGCGATGCATTTTCATATAGTGAAAATGTATAAAGATAAAGAAGTCAAAAAATGTCAAGGATATTTTTTTTGTCAATGTGTGACGTAAAAATATTTTTGACATTTACGTCACCGAATATGGTACTGCTTTGACAACTATTTTACCTATTTTGTTCCTGTATTTAAATACTGTTATAGTGACAGCCGGAACCTTTGAACCGTAATGAGAGCGGGAGGTTTGGCGCCTTAAAATCTGATTCAACCCACCATTTCTTTAGAAATGCCTGTACCAAGTCAGGGTCATTACGGTTTTCACAGTTTTCCGGTTGTTGACTGATTTTGTCTGTTTATATAATTATGAGTTTTGACTTTCCCTTTGTAAGATTGTTCGGAGTTCGGTAATTTTGTTATTACCCTTGTTTTGTACCGTCACAAATATTGATGTTTTTCAAAGGCACAACATATAATGCCAACTTATTTACAATTACGTTCTATTCCAGTAGTCCCCGATGATAGCATCCGATCAATAGTCAATGTTTCGGCGCTGACATTGTTAACAAGATGTATTTAGTATTAACATTTATAGTTCCTTGATATTCTAGGTGTATATATATATATATATATATATCTTTGTAATAACCTGGATACATCCATCCGTTAAAAGGAATCTTCATTGCAAAATCATCAAGAGCGACATTTAAGAATTATAGTGAAACAGCGAACTGACTGTGACCAATGTCATCAAATCAGTTCTCTTAATGCTGATTTATCAAGAGTACAACTAATCAATATCTGTAAATGTTATTGTGGGGCAGCTTATGGAGATGAAATCCACTACATTTTAGAATGCCCGATAAATATTAATAATTACATTTTTTACCTAATGATGATAATAGCAGTGATTTGTCACAGATTGTAGATAATGGAAGCAGAAACCAGCAAAGATCATACACAACTAGAACAAGCTAACCAAGAGGGGTATTTATATTTATTATCATTATTTTGTATTTATAGCCATATGTTTAATTGGTAAGAAAGGATATGGATGTATATGAACATGAGAGACTATTCAACATTACACTTAGACACATATTAAAGTAAAGGAACAGTTTGTAGTAAGAAAGGATATAGATGTAAATGAACATGAGAGACTATTCAACATTACACTTAGACACATATTAAAGTAAAGGAACAGTTTGTAGTAAGAAAGGATATGGATGTAAATGAACATGAGAGACTATTCAACATTACACTTAGACACATATTAAAGTAAAGGAACAGTTTGTAGTAAGAAAGGATATGGATGTAAATGAACATGAGAGACTATTCAACATTACACTTAGACACATATTAAAGTAAAGGAACAGTTTGTAGTAAGAAAGGATATGGATGTAAATGAACATGAGAGACTATTCAACATTACACTTAGACACATATTAAAGTACACAAAAATCACTTTTATTGCTGTTCTCCATTTCACGATCACCGTAGGATCGTCAACAATGAGCAACATTCGTACCATTATACGGGTGTGAGAGCATCCTATTATCCTAAGTGTAATGCACTAGAGACAAGATGCATTTCTCGTGGGTCAAGTGTCAAATAGTCACCTGATATTCTTAGAGAGATTAGTTTGTATATGGCATATGATCATGTTGTTGTAATTGTGTAGTTTATTTATCTTGATATCTACAATATATTCATATGAAAACAAAAATATTTGTCTGATTAACAAAATATACAAATCAAAAGATCAATGTTCGTCATATATACAATAAAATGAAAAAGACCAAAAATACCAAAATCCATTTGGTAAATCGTGGTAACAGAGGCAAAATCTATACCCCGAACATACAAATACATGACCACCAACTGTTCTGGCTTGGTACAGACACTTCAATAAAAGTGGAGGGGGTTAAACTAGTTTTATGGGCTCGCCCAAACCTCTCCTCTTAGTCAAATGATTAGTTCATGCAAGAGTGTTCTATATGTGGGTAATATGCCAACCCTCACATATGATAAGGCGAGGAAAAACGTTCTAATCCTGCACATTATGCATAATGATTATATTTAATCGTTGTAACACAGAAGTTATCATATGTATAATATTAGCACTATTCAAGAGAGCCGGTGACCTCAACCATCATTTAAATATTAGATAGCACACAAGGCAGTCGTGTTACATTATAATGCATTTGGTTATGGTGTTAAACACCACTTTCCACATATTTCAGTTATATCGTGGCGGTCAGTTTTATTGGTGGAGGAAACATGAGTGTCAATCTATTAGAAAACAATGTGATGTTTGTTATTCTTTGAGCAATGTTATTTTGTACTGTCTATGTTTATGTTGTCCTATAAGTTGAAGCAAATCTGTAGCTTTTGAAAAAAAATATTTTGGTCATGTTTGTTTGACGTTTGATATCAAGATATAAATAGAGGAGTTATCGAACTTAGCTTTTGTAATTCAACCATTCAATGGAGTGATTATATAAGCCATTGTATTAACTTTATTACTTTTATATTGAGTTTTTTTATTTCGTTAAAACATGTTAATTTGTATTTCAGATATGACAACGAATGTCATGACAAACCATTACGGTGTTTGGGGGAGCTGGAGAAGTACTTTTATTACTGGGGTTTACTCTGTGGGGATACATTTCCTCTCAAAATCACATTGTCGAGTAAATATCCAATCAGAGTGAAACACGTGGTAGATTCTATTTCTGCTCTTGTACGACAACATCCAATTCTACTCTCAATTTTTTCAAAAACCAGAAACAATGTTCAACTTTTGAAATCTGGAGAAACACAGGAGTATGTGGAGGTTCTTCCAAAAGAAAAGTTTGATTCGATCTTTGAATCGTTTACTTTAGAAAATAAAGTCTGGAGGTTTTTAATGTTAGAACGAGAGGAGGAAGAACCACACACATTAACAGTTATGTTCGCAATACATCATACACTGTCTGATTTTGTATACAATCGTCAGATCATGAGATCATTTGTAAATAATTTATGCTCAATTCAACTTGGTAAAAGTCCTTCGATCGACATTGTCTATCACCCTAGTGATCCAATCGAGACGGTTGTTGATAATATAGAAATAAAAAGTGTTGGCACTGAAATAAAAACTTGCTCTTCGGAAAAAACAGTAATGGCCATTGATGCCTTATGCCGTTCCAACTCAAAACAGGCTAATCTAATATGGACTGAAAACTCAAGTAGGACACTGCGAATGAAACTGGATGCCGAATTATCAAAAGCGTTTGAAGCATCGAGGAGTTTATGTAAAGGATCTCTGAATGCTACTATCTTAACTGTTTGTTTGAAATCATTTATGCGTATGTTAGGAAGTAGTTTAAGTCAGAACGAGGCTGTAAATATACCATTCACATTTATGGTGGATCTTCGTAGATATATTGGTAAGACATTACAATATATAGGGAATGCTAGTATAGATATGTTATGTTATATCACATTGTCCTCGGCCGAAAGTTTTAATGAGCAATTTTGGCAGATTGCAAATAACATTTCACAGAAAATTAGAGAAATCGTTCAGTGTGGCGAACCAGTGAGGAAAATAAAGGAAGATGCCGGTCAGCTTTATTTGAAAGCGTCTGAAAAAGAATACCCGAAGGAGGCTATTGCTTTTACACACGTAGGAAATATCGACGATTACCTTGGTGACGTCACGGACATTGAATTGGTCGACATAAAGCCAAACGTGAATGTTAGTTTTAGTCTGTCGTCAATATTTCATGTCATGACACACGTGTCCAAGGGTGAGATGCATTTCTGTATCGCATACGATTCTAACGTTATCCCGATAATACGGCACAAACATTTGTCGATGAAATTAATAAAACTATACGACAAATATGTTGACGACAAACTTACGGATCATCAGTTGGCGCTGATCTACAGATTTATTGGTAAAATTAATAAAACGATAATACTACTGACAAAAAACTGACGTATCAGCAGTCGGCGCTGATCTACCTTCATTTGGGCCGGGAGAATACTCGTGTAGATGCGAAGGGATTATATTGTTCCATTTTGGTTTTTAATATTAACATAATTTGCGTTGCTAGCGAAGACATAGGACTTGTCCTCTTAATTAATATCTGTTACTTATTGGGGCAATTTTCTTGTAGTTATGTACAATGTATCCAGTAAATATATAATATTCATGAAAAGGAATGTAAAAATAAAATGAAAAACAAAAAATACCCCATTGTCGGAACAGTTCCAATATCCAATAGAAAAATCATAGAAAGAAGTAAAATCAATACCCCTAACACACAAATACATGACTGCTCAGTTTCCTGGCTTGCTGCTTACAAGGAAGATACTGAAGGATTCCTCTTGGTTAAGTTGAAGTCATCACTTCGAAAGTTTTGCGGTCGCCACCATGATTTGGTTGACCATTATGGAATATCTGTGTCACAAATGACCACGGATATGTTCCACTTGTCGTAAACACTTCCCGGTCCTTTCTTCATTCATGACTTATTACCAGGTTTGTAACTAGATTAACACGACGGGTGTCACTAGTGGAGCAGGAACTGCTTACCCTTCCGGGGCACCTGAGTTCACCCCCAGTATTTAGTGGGGCTCGTGTTACTCGATCTTTAGTTTTATGTGTATGTTTTGTAGATCGTTGTTTGTCCTTTTGTACTTTTTCTTTTGGCCATTGTGTTGTCTGTTCTTCTTCGATATACGGATTCTGATTACCCCTTTTGTATCTTCAAACTCTTCTGGTCACAACCACTTAAATAGAAGTAAATTTAAGTAAAAGTTGTCATCTGTACTAATACCTCTCTATATCGTAATACTATTTACATATTATTAATTATTATACTTACGTGTAAGTTACTGTACTACATACATATTCTTAATTATTATACTTACGTGTAAGTTACTGTAATGATATTTTCATTCATGATATGTATGGATGGGGATAGTAGACAAAATTATGGAATTATTGAACAAAAATAGGTTGAGGAGAATTAGGAAAATTGATTTGTGTAATATCTTGATTTGTACAATACTAACGAAACAGAAAAAAGTGCGCATGTAAATATTTAAAAACTTTATTTGTATACTATGTGAAATAACATGAATAAACCAATCAAATCGTAGATATCTAACTTAGTGCACACGACTCGTTTCTGGAATAACATTCATCATGAACGCTCAAAGTCGAAAGTTTGGAAAGCCAAATAAATAAAACATTGGAAGTTAGTAAGCCAAAGAACCTAAACAGTATAGTAAACATTGGTTATGGTCACATATGTCTGAGGGAAGAGAACTTTAGATTTAATAATGATTAAATTATTTAGGAACTGTAAATTTCAATAACAAATATATCTAATAAACAATATGTGAAACACTGACTACTGGGCAAATGATGCACTCGGAAATTTATCAATTAACTTTTTTTCACTTTTGTGTTTTCTGTAATTGTTTTCCATTAGACAACAATTACACTATCAACAACACACCTACGCTGGGTACCATTTCCAAAGCAATAGTAAGACTTAACTAGACTGTGTAAAGTCTTATGTATGGAGAGAAACGTTTGTACTGTTTTGTGAAGATTTACATTTTCACTACCTGCCACACATTTGAGAAGTTTTGAACATTGTTAACAGAACCAGCAGCACATATGTGAGATAATAATTGAAAACGTTTTGATATTTTTTCTTTCATCTTTCCACCAAATACACACAGAAATGAGGGAAGGGGTGTGTCAGTTATGTCAACTTCTTTTGACTGCCACTGAAAAAGTAAGGAGAGTTGGGTAGGGACGAAAAACTTAGTCTTTTGTAGCGGTTACATTGAGTCTGCTCTTTTTCAAAATGAACAAAAGAGATACTTAGTGTGCAGCGAGCGTGACAGTCTGCACACAAGTTTACCACTATAGTCCACGGTCCCGTAATATAACATGACAACCCCATAGAGATGGCTTCTCATATCCGCCACCTGGGGATGCGTTGAGCAGTGTTTTGGGTTTGAGCCCTGATAACCGTCACCAGTATCCAGTGTTAATTTAGGTGTTGTCCCATTTTTAAAATTGAATTATGCAATTACTATAAAATAAGCTATAATGTTTTGGCTATAATAACTAATGGTGTATACGTATTTGACCTTTCTCAATATTTGTACTTTTTTGATATTCTATCGAAATATTTTAGTGATTTGTTCTACATTTTCTGATCACTTTTCAGGTATGTCATCCTCACTCTAAATAAATGGGTGAATATCTGAGAACAGATCTTGCTTAATACAACAGAGTTGAATATCTGGGAACAGCCCTTGCTTAATATAACACAGTTGAATATCTGGGAACAGCTGCTGTTACATATTACAAAAACCCCAACCAACTGGTGAAAACAGCTGCTATTTACTAAAAACAATAGTTGAATATCTGGTAACAGCTTCTATTAAATATGACAAAAACTAGTGATTGTCTGAGAACAGCTGTTATTTAATATAAAGAAACTGGTGATTATCTGATAACAGCCGTTATTCAATATAAAGAAACTGGTGAATATCTGGGAACAGCTGTTATCTAATATAAAGGAGCTGGTGATTGTCTGAGAACAGCCGTTATTTTTATATAAAGAAACTGGTGAATATATGAGAACAGCTGTTATTTGATATAAAGAAACTGGTACCGGTAAATATCAGGAAAATCATCGATATTTTAACCCTTCTAAAAACTATTGGTTTAGTTTTAACTCATTCCTCATTTCACTAATTGGTCTGTACTTTCGGTGCTTGTCCTTTCGGGTGGTTCTAGTTAATACTGCCCGTCCGGATGGAGCTTTTCTTTTCGTCGTTTGATTCATTCATTGAAAACGTATGATTCGACCGTTCTTGTTTATAGACAAGCAAAAGCGGAAATTGTCTATACATGAACTTGTTGATTTCTGATTAGCTAACATAACTAAATTAGATGATCAGAATCGTTTCATGCAGCATTAATGTGTGTCTATAAACAAGAACGTTACATGTATCATAGGTCAGATAATATCATGAAGATGTCTTATGCGTGCAATTCATCAATTTGTATCTGGTTATGAATGATACTGATGTTGAAAGAACATCAGTATCAGGATTTAAGTTGACTAAATGTTGTAAAATCGACTGAAGAAATAATGTTTAATTAGCGTGAGAAAATAGTTGATGTCTGGTACCACGGAACCAATCAGAATGTAATAATCTTTGAAATACTGACGGCGAATCCATATATGAATCAGCGAACACACCCAACGTGTATTTACAATGTGTAGGAATATTTTACTACAGGTCATGAGTTAACCATTCATGAAAAAGTAGTTTGTTGAACTGCTTAATTAACGTTGCATAACATATGCTTTGCGAATTTTAGGGGGGGGCGCACGCCCCGCACGCCCCCTCTAAATCCGCCTCTGAGAACACTGCGCACGTTCTCGTCACAGTTAGTTGTCCTCATGTTAAAATTATTCATTACAGATTGTAGATACATAAATTTTTTTCTAAATATTATTAACACATCAGTGAACAGAACATTCACTAAGATATGCAATGTCAGTATTTTGATGTTTATCCAGGCATAGACAAGAATTTGAAAATTATTTAAAAGATTGCAAATCAGTCACGAATCAGTAAAGCGTTTCTTTTACATCCAACCACCAATATGTGTATAATAATTCTGTATTTCCCCTGCAAGTCTTAATTTGACGTTTGCATATAAAATGCTGGATAAAATGAAAAAAAAATAACACACTAGGAACAATTCTAAAATCTAATACATAAATCGTCGAAAGAGGCAAAATCGATACCACTAACACACAAATACATGACGTCTAACACACAAATACATGACCTCTAACACACAAATACATGACCTCTAACACACAAATACATGACCTCTAACACACAAATACATGACCACCCACTTTCCTAGCTTGGTACAGACACTTCAATAAAAAGTGGCAGGGTTAGGCTAGTTTTATAGGCCCAAACCTTACAGAAATAGTTTTCATAGAAAGTTGCGATTCTCTTTAAACAGTGCCAAGTATCATCCCATCACTTTATCATTCAGATGCCAAAGCTCTATTTTGCCACTGTTAGGTCATCATTTAACCATAAATTTTGAAGACACCAAAGGGAGTATTCAGAAGCCGTAGATCAAAGAAGGACACACAAAAATGATGAAAAAACAAACAATGATGGAGTTAACACTACACAGAAAAATGTTGAGGAAAATCGTAGAAATGAAATAAAAAACAAAACATACCACGCTGACGGAACATTTCTAATAATCTAATAGAAAAACAAAACATACCACGCTGACGGAACATTTCTAATAATCTAATAGAAAAATAAAACATACCACGCTGTCGGAACATTTCTAATAATCTAATAGAAAAATGGTAGAAAGAAATGAAAAACAAAACATACCGCGCTGACGGAACATTTCTAATAATCTAATAGAAAAACAAAACATACCACACTGACGGAATATTTCTAATAATCTAATAGAAAAACAAAACATACCACGCTGACGGAACATTTCTAATAATCTAATAAAAAAACAAAACATACCACACTGACGGAACATTTCTAATAATCTAATAGAAAAACAAAACATACCACGCTGACGGAACATTTCTAATAATCTAATAGAAAAACAAAACATACCACGCTGACGGAACATTTCTAATAATCTAATAGAAAAACAAAACATACCACGCTGACGGAACATTTCTAATAATCTAATAAAAAACAAAACATACCACGCTGACGGAACATTTCTAATAATCTAATAAAAAACAAAACATACCACGCTGACGGAACATTTCTAATAATCTAATAGAAAAATCTTAGAAAGAAATGAAAAACAAAACATACCACGCTGACGGAACATTTCTAATAATCTAATAGAAAAATAAAACATACCACGCTGTCGGAACATTTCTAATAATCTAATAGAAAAATGGTAGAAAGAAATGAAAAACAAAACATACCGCGCTGACGGAACATTTCTAATAATCTAATAGAAAAACAAAACATACCACACTGACGGAACATTTCTAATAATCTAATAGAAAAACAATTCATACCACGCTGACGGAACATTTCTAATAATCTAATAAAAAAACAAAACATACCACACTGACGGAACATTTCTAATAATCTAATAGAAAAACAAAACATACCACGCTGACGGAACATTTCTAATAATCTAATAGAAAAATGGTAGAAAGAAATGAAAAACAAAACATACCACGCTGACGGAACATTTCTAATAATCTAATAGAAAAACAAAACATACCACGCTGACGGAACATTTCTAATAATCTAATAAAAAACAAAACATACCACGCTGACGGAACATTTCTAATAATCTAATAAAAAACAAAACATACCACGCTGACGGAACATTTCTAATAATCTAATAGAAAAATGGTAGAAAGAAATGAAAAACAAAACATACCACGCTGACGGAACATTTCTAATAATCTAATAGAAAAACAAAACATATCACGTTGACGGAACATTTCTAATAATCTAATAGAAAAACAAAACATACCACGCTGACGGAATATTTCTAATAATCTAATAGAAAAATAAAACATACCACGCTGACGGAACATTTCTAATAATCTAATAGAAAAACAAAACATACCACGCTGACGGAACATTTCTAATAATCTAATAAAAAAATCGTAGAAATGAAAAACAAATCACACCACGCTGACGGAACATTTCTAATAATCTAATAGAAAAACAAAACATACTACGCTGACGGAACATTTCTAATAATCTAATAGAAAAACAAAACATACCACGCTGACGGAACATTTCTAATAATCTAATAGAAAAACAAAACATACCACGCTGACGGAACATTTCTAATAATCTCATAGAAAAATCGTAGAAATGAAAAACAAAGCATACCACGCTGTGGGAACATTTCTAATAATCTAATAGAAAAACAAAACATACCACGCTGACGGAACATTTCTAATAATTTAATAGAAAAATGGTAGAAAGAAATGAAAAACAAAACATACCACGCTGACGGAACATTTCTAATAATCTAATAGAAAAACAAAACATACCACGCTGACGGAACATTTCTAATAATCTAATAGAAAAACAAAACATACCACGCTGACGGAACATTTCTAATAATCTAATAGAAAAACAAAACATACCACGCTGACGGAACATTTCTAATAATCTAATAAAAAAATGGTAGAAAGAAATGAAAAACAAAACATACCACGCTGACGGAACATTTCTAATAATCTAATAGAAAAACAAAACATACCACACTGACGGAACATTTCTAATAATCTAATAGAAAAACAAAACATACCACGCTGACGGAACATTTCTAATAATCTAATAAAAAAACAAAACATACCACGCTGACGGAACATTTCTAATAATCTAATAGAAAAATGGTAGAAAGAAATGAAAAACAAAACATACCACACTGACGGAACATTTCTAATAATCTAATAGAAAAACAAAACATACCACGCTGACGGAACATTTCTAATAATCTAATAGAAAAACAAAACATACCACGCCGACGGAACATTTCTAATAATCTAATAGAAAAATAAAACATACCACGCTGACGGAACATTTCTAATAATTTCATAGAAAAATCTTAGAAAGAGGCAAAATCGATATCGCTAACACATAAAATACATGACCGCCCACTTTCTAGGCTTGGTGCAGTCATTTCATTAAAAAAGTGGAGATTGTATCTCCTCTAAGTGAAATCATGCAATCATGCAAGTGCTTTGTGAGTCAAATGCCAATCCTCACATATTAATGGGTGAGCAACTATGTTATCCATTTTTGAAATACAAAAACCATCTTTCTATGGTAACCACTGACATTAATCTCATGACACTTCATATAAATACTCTTTAGACCAAGTTTTATCAGTTGAATAAAAGAACTGGAAATCAGCTGGTCAGATATGGTCATCGGTGAATAAAAAGGTGAGAGTTTATTTTTTACAATTTTGATTTCCCCCTGAAATGTCAGCGATAGATCATCTGCAAGATCTGCAGAGTTTGTTCATTTGGGAGAATTCAAAGCCATGAAATATTTGTATGCTATGTATATGGATTCTGCCTCTTTCTTCAATTTTTCTATTGAATTTTGGAACAATTCCGACAGTGTGGTACTTTTTTTCATTTTATTCCATAATTGGTATATTATTATCATCAATTTGCTTATAATTTGATAGATGTTAATTACTTAAAACATAGAAATGATAATTATTGAGCACTTTGGGTTGTCGTGGCCGTGATCGTATAGTAGTTGGATTTACAACTACCTATGCAATCGGTGCCTATCACCACTGATGTTGTGAGTTCGAATCGTGCTCAGGGCGAGGTGCACAACATTATGTGATAAAGTTTGTCAGTGACTTGCGGCAAGTCGGTGGTTTTCTCAGGGTACTCCGGTTTCCTCCACCAATAAAACTGACCGCCACAATAAAAAGTGTTGAAAGTGGCGTTAAACACTCTAAACTCAAAACCCAAGCCCTCATTTTGGGTAATATATGTTAGAAAATCTACGGTAAAACAAATTACGATTCTAAAACTTTGAGTGGATTTTATTTACAAACATCAATGGTTATCATGTGGGTTTTTTGAAATGATGAATTGAGCTGTAACTGGCGTCTGATCTGATAATTATGTTAAAAAGGTTTAAAGGGAAAATTAAATCCTATTTTGACCGAGTATATATTTTTTTAACTTTTTTACTGTCTAAACAAAATTGGAGGACACAAGTTATAATACAGGTAGACATGTTACATTTATAAGTAGCAGTTGCATGTACACATCTTTATATATTATTTCATGATTCATGTACCATGTTAACAATATCAAGACAGATTCGGAATTTACATCGTTTACAAAATCTACCTGTAAAAAGGTAAGTAATTTCTTTGACAAATGCAACACCTTTAATCAAACCTTATAGGTATATCAAATGCATGTCAATAAGTCAAATCTGTATTAAGAGGTCATCTTTGGGATAAGGAAAAGTGATCTTTTAAGACATGTGACCTCTTAAAAGAGGTTCAATGTAAATTAAATTTTCTATGACAGGACAAGAAAATGTGATATTTTCAATACAAGTGACTGGATGTTTGACTATATCAAGTCATTGAACCAACCATCCACAAAGATATTAAAGAAAATATTTGGCCAGAGGATTATAAAAGTATATTTAAAATATTTTAATAATATCTACAAGTGTGGATACAGTAATGTGCTGTCCAAAAGGCAAGTGTGGATGTTAATATTTCAGAGTGTCTTTTGCAAAGGTCACACGTTATAGATAATTTTGATTGATATTTTTTGGAGAGGATATATATAGGCATGTCCTGCTATCCAATGCAATTCATTTATTGAATAAAATATTCTTATATTAAATATTTTTGTTCAAATACATGTAGCTGTCAGACAGTTAAAATACTGTTTGTGAATAGGCATCATTGGAAAATTTGCACTCCTTTGACATTGTACATATAAAGCATTTTTATTTTAGCGTGCGATATTATATGTGTTTGAATCTGCACACTTCCGTTTGCATTTGGGACTTATCAGTAGGCAATGCAAATGGAATGTGCAGGAGTTAATAATAAAAAAATAACAACCATAAAAACCTACTTTGGAATATAATCACAGATTTAACATATTTATAAGCTCCCAAATGCCCTGTTGACAAAATAAAAAAATTGTAAATATTTAATGGAAAAAGTTGATAGACTATTTAAATAGAAATTACTGTTGGAAAATAAGACATTGTTTTTTATGCAATATATCATGAAAAAATATTTAAAAGTATAATAGTTTGGAATTTAGAAGTCAGTTTGGGCTTGTGAGTTTCATCTCCTTTAAATTAGAGTGGTAAAAGTAAAAGAGTAGGAAGAACTAATTGTATGTAACATAAAAATTGAATTTAAGTCATGGAAGTGGTTTTAAGAGGTGAAATTATGAATATTTGCATAGATCTTATTTTACTTGAAGGGTATTGTATGTGTATAGGCAGGTGTATATATAATACAGCTCTTGACTAATGGGGCGCAAAAATTGCCCTCCCACCCCCCGTTGATTGTGTTCTACATGTAATTTGGAAGAAAATGACATGAAAATGTTGGTTGGTATTTTTTCTAATGCATTGTATACATATAACGTAATCTGGTGTAGAGGTCATAAATGTGGGCTAGTTAGCCACTGCGACCCTTTATGACCGGGAGAGGCGGAGCTTCTTCTTCTTCTTCAATTTTTTCAATATCTTCCCTTTAACATGTGCATTTGAACTTACCAGTAGTAATTCCTACTTTAATTCCTATTGTAAGCATCTAAGCCTACGTAGTACACTTTCAAAATACCTTGGAAATCTTGATTATCTACTGTGTAAACATAAATCAACATTCATCGATCTCCATCAGTTTTCCCGCGAAAAATGGATTAGTCTATTTGAAGTAGGGTCTAAGCCCTCAAATAAAAATAGGGTTCTATATTCGATATAGCTTATTAGGATTAAATCATGCATAAGTTATAACAAAACATCTGAAAAATATATGCAAGAAGTGAAAAAAGTGTGTATTTGACATTAATCGATGGATTTCAGCAACTTATAACATCCTGTTTCACCCCACTGAAACACATATGGGAAATTCCGAAATTCCAGCGTTTGAGGTGCCCCAAAGGGTAAATTATTGTCTTTAAACAGCATGATAGAAAGTCGTTAGTGAAACATAAGCACAGGCCTCTTTCAATTAAATTTGAAAGATTTTTTGTCATTGCAACCCCGTTCACAGTTGCATAACAGGAGGCCACAGGTCGTCCATGTGTCACAGTTTAGAATAATCCTTCAGGACCTCACAGTGACCCGTGACCCACTTTAGCACGTTCTATCAGTTAATTCTTAATAATGTTGTTTAATTAGTCTTTGGTAAAATAATAATGTTATATCACTAAATTGTTTCTGTGGTAATATGTGCAATAAACATTTTAGCAGAAATACCACGGGTACTTGTCAAGATGATGGTATCTTTAATATCCACACGAATATACAGATGTTTATGTGGACAGTAAACAAATATTGAACGAGACATGTGTATTTGAACAATTTAAATGTTAATAATAATAAAAAACAATGAATTCTCAAGTAAATCATAAATTAAAAAAAGTTAAAAGGCAGAGACTAACCGAAATATAGTGAGCGAGTGAGTGAGTGAGTGATTGTTGCTTAGCGCTAACTCAGCAATCTTTCAGCTATATTATGGCGAGAACAATTTAATTTTCAAAGAAATGCTGATGAGGTTCGCTTTGTACTAGAACATTACGCTTAGTTGGATTTTTTTATAGTGATAGCTCACTGAAACAACAGCCCCACTCAGACACATTATCATGATTCAGAGCCAACCAGTCTTTGCTCGTTCTCTTTAATGCTGCTTGCTTAGCGGAGAAGCAACAAATACCATATTTTTAGTCTTTTATTTGACACGATTGAAGCTCGAAACCACGATCTACCACACTCGAGGCGAGCACGCTAGCCATTGCACCACCGATGCGGTTCTAACCGAATTATACTGAAATTTAGTTCCTGAATAATATAGTTTAATATTCCTGTTTGTGATTGGACAATGCTGTAATTTTTACAGTATCAATTCCACGGTTGAAATGTTAAGAGATATTTTTTTTAGAATTTTAGTCGATAACCGCTTACGTCTTCTTGTCAATAATGTGGCAATACACACGATTACATTAAAATGGAGATAACTGTATTGTGTTTGAAAATTTCACGGCAGCAATTGTATATTTAATGGTGTAATTTTCACGGTATCAATTCCACGTGGAAATAGCATTATATATTTTTAGAATTTTAACTGATTACCGCTTACGTCATCTTGTCAATAATGTGGCAATACACATCAATACACATGACTACATTAGAATGTAGATAACCGTATTATCTGCTCAATGTTCTTCTCCCTCAGTCTTAGGTGACCTTAGCAGATTTTGGCTATCCTGTTTAGGCCCTTTGGTTTAAATGTTTTTTTATTTGGCTTTACAATCTTTCGACTTTGAGCGTACCTGATGAAATTTATTTCAAAAACGCGTCGTGCGCATCATATTTGATATCTACGTTGTTACTACAATTGTGTCACATCATACATAGATATTGATATACATCAATACCATGTATTAACTATACTTGCAATTATCTTCCTAACCGTTATACTTTACATGTTATACTGATAGAGACAGTATATGTATACCAGTTTCTGTGATATAATGTTTTAAATTTCAGAAAAAAAAATTAAATGAAAAACACATGAATTTGTAAACCATAGATTTCTTGAATTACTTAAATGTCGGTTGTCATGGTTAGCCACTCCACGACATATTCTCGAACCATTTAGGTATCACTGTGGACACGTAATTGAACTAAAAGCTGGTAAGATTAATATAAACTTTCATGTTGATAACCTGCTTTGCTGGAACAATCAAAATGACTAATAATGATGACTGGGAAATTTGCCTTTATATATTTGTCTATGTCCAGTTATGACTCTAAAATGATACATTCAAAAATGTATTAGCCGTATAAATACCACAATTCCAGTTTTCAAGTTCTCAACTTTGTTATAGTGCGAGGTACCTCCTTTACATCATCGCCATTTATTTTACACTTTGTCTTTTCTAACGTTAAAAATATCAACAGAAATCTTATCATATTTGTAAACCTGCTACCATATTATTTTCTAGATGGTGCACAACAGGGACCAATACAGCAAGTACAGTACCGTCTAATACACACCTTAGACGACCACTCGGGAGATTAGAACGATATCTATATGACTGGAATATACTTTGTAATGATACACATATGATTCAACTCTCAATGACAAGTAAATTACCCATAACCCAACAACATATAACTGATGCCGTTTCCGGTGTACTACAACAACATCCGTTACTGCGCACGATCTTATTAAGAACTGGTAATGTTATTAGTATAGTTGAACCAACGCAAACTTCCATCCCTTTAGAATTTATGAAAATCAGAGAATTTCGTTGCGAGTTCAATGCATGTGCGCTGGAGAATGAAATGTGGAGAATGGTTGCTTTAAAATCGCATGATGAGGAATCACTCGAGTTGACCATTATGTTGGCACATCATCCTGTTGTTGCAGATTTTATCTACACACGTCAGATTATCAGAGATATAGCTAATAATATACTCTTTGCGCAAATGGGAAAATATTGGTCTTCAAATATGGTCTCAATCCTCAGTGATCCTATTGAGAAAATGATTGAACACGTACCAATTAATCGAGTTAGCCCTTACGTAGATTTGGTGGGAAGTTCTACGAAGGATGTTATAATGGCTCACGATGCATTTGTATTGTCAGAAATAAGACGTGGGCGTTTGAATTTGTCCTCCAATCCAAGTAAGAGGCTGGTCTGGAAACTAAACAAGAATTTATCAAAAGTGATAGACACATCATTTAAATCGAAAAATGGTACCATTTTAGCAGTTTGTGCAAAATCATTTATGCGCTTAATAAGTGATACGGTGAGCGCCAGTGATGTTGTTGAAATGCCAATTACTTTTATGGTAAATTTACGTAGGTTTATAGATACAACAACTGATCTTAATAGAAATGGCTGTGTTGAAAGTGAACTTTACCTGAAATTGGATAAAAATAGCAAAATTGCAGACTTGATTTTTAATATTTCACAGAACATCTACGATCAGGTACAGTCAGGAGATGTTCTACGAAAGGTAAAAGAAGATCCTCCCAGTACAATTACCAGGACTAAAGTTGATAGAGAAGTCATAGCACTGTCACATGTGGGCCATATCGATGATCTTATAGACAACAAACATTACACATTAAATGACGTACAATTTAACATTAACACTAGCAGTGATCTCTGTCCATTATTTAATATTATAACTTACTTTGTACGAGGCGAACTGTATTTTATGCAAAAACTGTCGATATCATATTAATATTAAAATAAAAATTGTCTGACAAAAGTGTAATATGATTTGAATCCAACATATTTTGTTATATAAATGTAAAAAATAATTTAATTTATTAGATACATTGGTACATATAAAGGGATAATTTATGTTATGCTATGATATATATATGAAATATATAATAATTTATTTATGTAAAGAATGCGTTTGTTGTTTTCAGTGGGAACCTACTGTAAGGATTAGCCCCTGGCTGTCCTGTTATCAACACATTTCAAGTAAATTTAAGAAAGAACTATAACGTGTAACAGAGAGCTAAGACCTATAACGTGTAACAGAGAGCTAAGACCTATAACGTGTAACAGAGAGCTAATATTAACGTGTAGCATAGAGAACTATAACGTGTAACAGAGAGCTAATATTAACGTGTAGCATAGAGACCTATAACGTGTAACAGAGAGCTAATATTAACGTGTAGCATAGAGACCTATAACGTGTAACAGAGACATATATATACAATACTTGTGCACTGTCGAAGCATATGGGTAATATGTGTATGAGGCTTAGAAACGCGGGAAAAGGCGAGGCTTCGCCGAGCCTTTTCCCGCGTTTCGCGCCGAATACACATATTTACCTATATGCTTCGACAGTGCACATGTATTGTATTTATCCTGCAATTTTAAATCGTAAATAAACGTTTACTGGACGATGATAAAAGTATTTGAAATAATTCTATGTATGTATTTGAAAACAATATCCCCCGATGTGCCCCGTTTTACATTTGTATGTTCTATTTATAACTGACCAATATCAAAAAATGTTCTATTTATAACTGACCAATATCAAAAAATATATTAGGCAGGCTATATTGGTCGGTAAATGCTGTCATTGCAGGATAAAACGTGTAACAGAGAGCTAAGACCTATAACGTGTAACAGAGAGCTAAGACCTATAACGTGTAACAGAGAGCTAATATTAACGTGTAGCATAGAGAACTATAACGTGTAACAGAGAGCTAATATTAACGTGTAGCATAGAGACCTATAACGTGTAACAGAGAGCTAATATTAACGTGTAGCATAGAGACATATAACGTGTAACAGAGAGCTAATATTAACGTGTAGCATAGAGACCTATAACGTGTAACAGAGACATATAACGTGTAACAGAGAGCTAAGACCTATAACGTGTAACAGAGAGCTAAGACCTATAACGTGTAACAGAGAGCTAAGAACTATAACGTGTAACAGAGAGCTAATATTAACGTGTAGCATAGAGACCTATAACGTGTAACAGAGACATATAACGTGTAACAGAGACATATAACGTGTAACAGAGAGCTAAGACCTATAACGTGTAACAGAGAGCTAATATTAACGTGTAGCATAGAGACCTATAACGTGTAACAGAGACATATAACGTGTAACAGAGAGCTAAGACCTATAACGTGTAACAGAGAGCTAATATTAACGTGTAGCATAGAGACCTATAACGTGTAACAGAGAGCTATAACGTGTAACAGAGACCTATAACGTGTAACAGAGAGCTATAACGTGTAACAGAGAGCTAAGACCTATAACGTGTAACAGAGAGCTAATATTAACGTGTAGCATAGAGACCTATAACGTGTAACAGAGAGCTATAACGTGTAACAGAGACCTATAACGTGTAACAGAGAGCTATAACGTGTAACAGAGAGCTAAGACCTATAACGTGTAACAGAGAGCTAATATTAACGTGTAGCATAGAGACCTATAACGTGTAACAGAGACATATAACGTGTAACAGAGAGCTAAGACCTATAACGTGTAACAGAGAGCTAATATTAACGTGTAGCATAGAGACCTATAACGTGTAACAGAGAGCTAATATTAACGTGTAGCATAGAGACCTATAACGTGTAACAGAGACATATAACGTGTAACAGAGAGCTATAACGTGTAGCAGAGAGCTAAGACCTATAACGTGTAACAGAGAGCTAAGACCTATAACGTGTAACAGAGAGCTAATATTAACGTGTAGCATAGAGACCTATAACGTGTAACAGAGAGCTATAACGTGTAACAGAGACCTATAACGTGTAACAGAGAGCTATAACGTGTAACAGAGAGCTAAGACCTATAACGTGTAACAGAGAGCTAATATTAACGTGTAGCATAGAGACCTATAACGTGTAACAGAGAGCTATAACGTGTAACAGAGACCTATAACGTGTAACAGAGAGCTATAACGTGTAACAGAGAGCTAAGACCTATAACGTGTAACAGAGAGCTAATATTAACGTGTAGCATAGAGACCTATAACGTGTAACAGAGACATATAACGTGTAACAGAGAGCTAAGACCTATAACGTGTAACAGAGAGCTAATATTAACGTGTAGCATAGAGACCTATAACGTGTAACAGAGAGCTAATATTAACGTGTAGCATAGAGACCTATAACGTGTAACAGAGACATATAACGTGTAACAGAGAGCTATAACGTGTAGCAGAGAGCTAAGACCTATAACGTGTAACAGAGAGCTAAGACCTATAACGTGTAACAGAGAGCTAATATTAACGTGTAGCATAGAGACCTATAACGTGTAACAGAGAGCTATAACGTGTAACAGAGACCTATAACGTGTAACAGAGAGCTATAACGTGTAACAGAGAGCTAAGACCTATAACGTGTAACAGAGAGCTAATATTAACGTGTAGCATAGAGACCTATAACGTGTAACAGAGAGCTATAACGTGTAACAGAGACCTATAACGTGTAACAGAGAGCTATAACGTGTAACAGAGAGCTAAGACCTATAACGTGTAACAGAGAGCTAATATTAACGTGTAGCATAGAGACCTATAACGTGTAACAGAGAGCTATAACGTGTAACAGAGACCTATAACGTGTAACAGAGAGCTATAACGTGTAACAGAGAGCTAAGACCTATAACGTGTAACAGAGAGCTAATATTAACGTGTAGCATAGAGACCTATAACGTGTAACAGAGACATATAACGTGTAACAGAGAGCTAAGACCTATAACGTGTAACAGAGAGCTAATATTAACGTGTAGCATAGAGACCTATAACGTGTAACAGAGAGCTAATATTAACGTGTAGCATAGAGACCTATAACGTGTAACAGAGACATATAACGTGTAACAGAGAGCTATAACGTGTAGCAGAGAGCTAAGACCTATAACGTGTAACAGAGAGCTAAGACCTATAACGTGTAACAGAGACCTATAACGTGTAGCAGAGAGCTAAGAACTATAACGTGTAACAGAGAGCTAAGACCTATAACGTGTAACAGAGAGCTAATATTAACGTGTAGCATAGAGACCTATAACGTGTAACAGAGACATATAACGTGTAACAGAGAGCTAAGACCTATAACGTGTAACAGAGAGCTATAACGTGTAACAGAGAGCTATAACGTGTAACAGAGAGCTATAACGTGTAACAGAGATCTAAGACCTATAACGTGTAACAGAGACCTATAACGTGTAACAGAGACATATAACGTGTAACAGAGACATATAACGTGTAACAGAGAGCTAAGACCTATAACGTGTAACAGAGAGCTATAACGTGTAACAGAGAGCTATAACGTGTAACAGAGACATATAACGTGTAACAGAGAGCTATAACGTGTAACAGAGAGCTATAACGTGTAACAGAGAGCTAAGACCTATGACGTGTAACAGAGAGCTATAACGTGTAACAGAGAGCTATAACGTGTAACAGAGACATATAACGTGTAACAGAGACCTATAACGTGTAACAGAGAGCTAAGACCTATAACGTGTAACAGAGAGCTAAGACCTATAACGTGTAACAGAGAGCTATAACGTGTAACAGAGAGCTATAACGTGTAACAGAGACATATAACGTGTAACAGAGAGCTATAACGTGTAACAGAGAGCTATAACGTGTAACAGAGAGCTAAGACCTATGACGTGTAACAGAGAGCTAAGACCTATGACGTGTAACAGAGAGCTATAACGTGTAACAGAGAGCTATAACGTGTAACAGAGACATATAACGTGTAACAGAGAGCTATAACGTGTAACAGAGAGCTAAGACCTATAACGTGTAACAGAGAGCTATAACGTGTAACAGAGAGCTATAACGTGTAACAGAGAGCTATAACGTGTAACAGAGAGCTATAACGTGTAACAGAGAGCTAAGACCTATAACGTGTAACAGAGACCTATAACGTGTAACAGAGACCTATAACGTGTAACAGAGAGCTAAGAACTATAACGTGTAACAGAGAGCTAAGACCTATAACGTGTAACAGAGAGATATAACGTGTAACAGAGACCTATAACGTGTAACAGAGAGCTAAGAACTATAACGTGTAACAGAGAGCTAAGACCTATAACGTGTAACAGAGAGCTAAGACCTATAACGTGTAACAGAGAGCTAAGACCTATAACGTGTAACAGAGAGCTAAGACCTATAACGTGTAACAGAGAGCTAAGACCTATAACGTGTAACAGAGAGCTAAGACCTATAACGTGTAACAGAGAGCTAAGACCTATAACGTGTAACAGAGAGCTAAGACCTATAACGTGTAACAGAGAGCTAAGACCTATAACGTGTAACAGAGACCTATAACGTGTAACAGAGAGCTAAGACCTTTAACGTGTAACAGAGAGCTAAGACCTATAACGTGTAACAGAGAGCTAAGACCTATTACGTGTAACAGAGAGCTAAAGACCTATAGCGTGTAACAGAGAGCTAATATTAACGTGTAACAGAGACCTATAACGTGTAACAGAGAGCTAATATTAACGTGTATCAGAGAGCTAACGATCGATAATGTGTAACAGAGAGCTAACGATCGATAATGTGTAACAGAGAGCTATAACGTGTAACAGAGAGCTAATATTAACGTGTAACAGAGAGCTAATATTAACGTGTAACAGAGAGCTAAAGACCTATAACGTGTAACAGAGAGCTATAACGTGTATCAGAGAGCTAATATTAACATGTAACAGGGAGCTAATATTAACGTGTAACAGAGACCTATAACGTGTAACAGAGAGCTAAAGACCTATAACGTGTAACAGAGAGCTATAACGTGTATCAGAGAGCTAATATTAACATGTAACAGGGAGCTAATATTAACGTGTAACAGAGACCTATAACGTGTAACAGAGAGCTAAAGACCTATAACGTGTAACAGAGGGCTAAGACCTATAACGTGTAACAGAGAGCTATAACGTGTAGCAGAGAGCTAATATTAACGTGTAACAGAGAGCTAAAGATCTATAACGTGTAGCAAACAGCTAATATTAACGTGTAACAGAGAGCTAATACTAACGTGTAACAGAGACCTATAACGTGTAACAGAGAGCTAATATTAACGTGTAACAGAGAGCTAATATTCCCTAATCACGTCATGTGCACTACATCATATTATCTGTATTATTTACACGTCACTAGGTTGATATATCTGCTGATAAACTACTAGCTGCCACACATATCTTCCGCCCAGTAGTTTGTGTTTCGACACGAAAAAAGATTTACAGCCGTTCAATATTATTAAAACAAAGGTTAATCTCCTCAGCCATAGGTAAGAAGAAGATTTTGAAGATACCAAAAGGGTAATCAGAATCCGCATATCGAAGAAGAACAGACAACACAACGGACAAACAACGATCCACAAAACATAAAAAACATAACCTCAACCGATGCTTGGCTATCCTGTTTAGGCCCTTTGTTTTGCTTACTAGCAATGTAAATATCTTAAAATTAATTGACTTTTCAATGTTTCGACTGAGGAGGGTTATTCCAGAAATGTCATAAAGTTAGATATCTAAGCTACATAAAATGAAGACTCTCTCATCGTGCAAAAGCAATAACACCTATAACTTTTCTACTCTTTTCCACTCTAAGCTAAAAGACAGATTAAAATTATTAGTTCAAAATAAAACGCAGATATCAAATTTAGTGCGCACAACGCGTTTCTGGAATAACCTTCATCAGGTACGCTCAAAATCGAAAGGTTGGAAAGCCAAATAATATTAAAAGTACCGTTGTTTCATAAACAAGAATGGCCAGAGTAGAAACAAATTATATTGCTTAGTAATAGACAAAACAATTCTGATTCTAGCAAAAAACAAGTTCTCTGAAACTGGTATCATCAAATTGCTCCAGTTTATTTTATTAACAACATATTCGTCATGATTGGTGAAAATGTTTTCTAACAGAAAATCGACTAAGCGTGCTCCTGACGTTTCATTATGATGTCCTGTCACTACGTAACTCCAAGTATGGTGAATATCCGTCAATGATACCACATGTCATAACTTGACCTACACCTTGAAATTGGATTTATAAAAAGAGTATCACTACGGTGACACCAGTGAAACAGGAACTTCTTACTCCTCGGATAACGTGGGTTTGGTCCCGCTTTTTAATGGTGTTTGTGTTGCCCAATCTGTAGCTTTATATGTAGAGTGTTGTCTTATTTGTCTTATTGCCATTTATCTTTTAGCCATTGCATTGCTGGTTTTTCTTCGATGGATGTACGATTTCTGATTATGCCTTTGGTCTCTTCAAACTATTCCCACATTTTATTGAATGACACCCTATTGATAAATTTCTATTGTGCCACTAAAATCTCAATTTCAACAAATATTCGTCAAGCGACCATAGGTGTTTATCTTAGCAGATTATTGAAGTTTTCCATCCCCCACATTATAAGATATAAGTTTGGTCTTTTCTTTAATATATCAGACTTCTACAATAGTATATGTTCTATGGAAAACATGTATAATATAATAATTTATTTATAGAAAAAGAATAAAACAATTTTGTTTATGACTTCCTAGGCAGAGATTTAGTACCCATATTTACAAAATGAGAATTATTTATGAGGATTTATGGACGATTCTCCTACTAAAATGATATAGATTATTATTAGATATTAGAATCTACACCTGATCTAATGCCTCCTACTACACCTGATAGCCATAAAACAATAAAGATCCTCTACCCAGAGGAAATAATACCAACTCTTCTAAACATGCACACGTTATTCTTATATAGAATAAAGGCACATAGTTCTTATATTCTAGCTTGGTCGTTGATAATAGGTCTTCAATTTTAGTATTTAATTTCAATTTGTATTTATTTGAAATACAAATCACAATTCACAATTTCTACACCGAAACATTGAATTTGAACAGGGCTAGAAATATTAAAAAAAGACTTGTGGTCCGATAGCTTTTACTTTGGCTTGGGACTTTCCATATACTATATTTTGATTCATGTACAAGAAGAGTGTGTGCCTATAAAACTAGTTTAATCCCGCCACTGTACCAAGCCAGGAAAGCGAGACGTCATTTATATGTTTGTTTGGGGTATTGATTTGTTTCGTTCTACGATTTTCCTATTGGATTTGGAAAATATTTCGACAGTGTGGTATTGATTTGTTTTTCATTTTATATGTAATGACTACTAGAATATGACATAACATTTGTACATATGGAAACACTGGTAAATAAAGAAAACAAACTATGTATGTAGTCATCTTAGATTTTGAGAAAACTAATATTGACAATATGCTACTTCTAGCAGAGAATGTGTTCACATTCCGTTATTGTTCTAGGAGTTGTCCGAGCTATATATTAATAGAGAATTTTGAGGAAATAGCTTCAAACGTAGATATTCGCATAATTAACTGATTAATACCATATGAGAAGCATTAAAACCTCGAAAGAGGTTTCTGAGAATAACCTTTACGTAGAGGTTTCTGAGAAGAACATTTTACATAGAGGTTTCTGAGAATAACCTTTAACATAGAGGTTTCTGAGAAGAACATTTTACATAGAGGTTTCTGATAATAACCTTTTACGTAGAGGTTTCTGAGAAGAACATTTTACATAGAGGTTTCTGAGAAGAACATTTTACGTAGAGGTTTCTGAGAAGAACATTTTACGTGGAGGTTTCTGAGAAGAACTTTTTACGTAGAGGTTTCTGAGAAGTACATGTTACGTAGAGGTTTCTGAGAATAACCTTTTACGTAGAGGTTTCTGAGAAGAACATTTTACGTGGAGGTTTCTGAGAAGAACATTTTACGTGGAGGTTTCTGAGAAGAACATTTTACGTAGAGGTTTCTGAGAAGAACATGTTAGGTAGAGGTTTCTGAGAAGAATATTTTACGTAGAGGTTTCTGAGAAGAACATTTTACATAGAGGTTTCTGAGAAGAACATATTTTTTCTTACTTCTCATACACTCTTACGTTCAGTTGTAATGTTAAAAACACAGACTTCGATGAAAGCGAAGGATCACATGTCTTTAGGCTGAAACAGAATATTGAAGGATTTTTATTTATTTTTTTTTAATTTTCATTTTTTACAGACACTACAGACATTACTGAACAATTACACAACAAGACAAAATATACTGGCAAATTATAAAATAACCTTATAAAAAAGACTAAAGGAGAGATGTATAAATAATGCAGGTAAAACAATGGACATATATAAATGTATCAATATAGATATATCATTAACCTATATTTTTCAATAATTTTGACCATTTTTCTTCATGTTTAATCAAATCTCCTGTAATTACTGCTGTATATTTTTCGACTTTTTCTCTACTTTTCAGTTTAGCATTTAAAAGTTCAGTGGTTGGTAAATGATTGAACCATTTACAGCAATGGATAAAGTGTTTTGCAAAAAGTAATACAAAGTTGATGATCTCGTATGGAAATTCGTCCATATTTGTATTGAATACTGTGTTCTCTATATTTAATTGCATGGGTATTTCAAATATCTCTTCCAACCATCTTCCTACTTGTTGCCAGAATTCTTGGAGGATTTCTTGGTCAAATTGAGCATACACATTTTCGCCATCACGACTAGGTTAACAGTTACGGAGTATTTGTGTCACGGATATATTCCGTTTGTTGTAATCATAATCCAGTTCTTTCCTCATTCATAGCTTAAAACAAGAGTAGCACGAAGGATGTCATATTTGGAACAGAAACTACCTACCCTTCCGGGGCAACTGAGTTCTATCCCGGTTTTTTCATTTGTCTTAGTGGGGTTCGTGTTGGCAAATTACGTATCTTTACGTTTTTAATTCCTTGTTGTGATGTCCGCATTTGTTTTGTAGGCGGTTCATGTTTTATTTATTTTATTTGTATTTACGTATCAACACGATTTCAATATCAGATTATATTGTCGTCGTTTAACAGTATCACGACGGCTGTCACATAAGGAGGAATAACTGCTAACCCTTTCGGCGACACTTAGTTCACCCCGATGCTTACTAGGGTTCGTGTAGCCCGATCATTAATTTTCTGTGTAGTCTTGTAGATCATTGTTTGTCTTTTTGCTTTGGCCATTGCATTGTCTGTCTTTCTTAGATTTACGGCTTCTGGTTACCCCTTTGGTATCTTCAAACGTTTGGCCATTGTGTTGTCTGTCCCTCTTAGATTTACGGCTTCTGGTTACCCCTTTTGTATCTTCAAACGTTTGGCCATTGTGTTTTCTGTCCCTCTTAGATTTACGCTTCTGGATACCCCTTTGGTATCTTCAAACGTTTGGCCATTGTGTTGTCTGTCCCTCTTAGATTTACGGCTTCTGGATACCCCTTTGGTATCTTCAAACGTTTGGTCATTGTGTTGTCTGTCTTTCTTAGAATTACGGCTTCTGGATACCCCTTTGGTATCTTCAAACTTTTGGCCATTGCATTGTCTATCTTTCTTCTATTTACGGCTTCTCATTACCCCTTTGGTATCTTCAAACGTTTGGCCATTGCATTGTCTGTCTTTATTCTATTTACAGCTTCTGATTACCCCTTTGGTATCTTCAAACTTTTGGCCATTGCATTGTCTGTCTTTATTCTATTTACAGCTTCTGATTACCCCTTTGGTATCTTCAAACTTTTGGCCATTGCATTGTCTGTCTTTATTCTATTTACGGCTTCTGATTACCTCTTTGGTATCGTCACACGTTTGGCCATTGTGTTGTCTGTTCCTCTTAGATTTACGGCTTCTGATTACCTCTTTGGTATCTTCAAACCTTTGGGCATTGCATTGTCTGTCTTTCTTAGATTTACGGCTTCTGATTACCCCTTTGGTATCTTCAAACTTTTGGCCATTACATTGTCTATCTTTGTTCTATTTACGGCTTCTGATTACCCCTTTGGTATCTTCAAACTTTTGGCCATTGCATTGTCTATCTTTCTTCTATTTACGGCTTCTCATTACCCCTTTGGTATCTTCAAACTTTTGGCCATTGCATTGTCTGTCTTTATTCTATTTACGGCTTCTGATTACCCCTTTGGTATCGTCACACGTTTGGCCATTGCATTGTCTGTCTTTCTTAGATTTACAGCTTCTGATTACCCCTTTGGTATCTTCGAACTTTTGGCCATTGTGTTGTCTGTCCCTCTTAGATTTACGGCTTCTGATTACCCCTTTGGTATCTTCAAACCTTTGGCCATTGCATTGTCTGTCTTTTTTCGATTTACGGCTTCTGATTACCCCTTTGGTATCTTCAAACTTTTGGCCATTACATTGTCTATCTTTTTTCTATTTATGGCTTCTGATTACCCCTTTGGTATCTTCAAACTTTTGACCATTGCATCGTCTATCTTTCTTCTATTTACGGCTTCTGATTACCCCTTTGATATCGTCAAACGTTTGGGCATTGCATTGTCTGTCTTTCTTAGATTTACAGCTTCTGATTACCCCTTTGGTATCTTCGAACGTTTGGCCATTGTGTTGTCTGTCCCTCTTAGATTTACGGCTTCTGATTACCCCTTTGGTATCTTAAAACGTTTGGCCATTGCATTGTCTGTCTTTTGTAGATTTACGGCTTCTGATTACCTCTTTGGTATCTTCAAACCTTTGGCCATTACATTGTCTATCTTTTTTCTATTTACGGCTTCTGATTACCCCTTTGGTATCTTTCAACTTTTGGCCATTGCATCGTCTATCTTTCTTCTATTTACGGCTTCTGATTACCCCTTTGGTATCGTCAATGGTTTGGGCATTGCATTGTCTGTCTTTCATAGATTTACAGCTTCTGATTACCCCTTTGGTATCTTCGAACTTTTGGCCATTGTGTTGTCTGTCCCTCTTAGATTTACGGCTTCTGATTACCCCTTTGGTATCTTCAAACTTTTGGCCATTGTGTTGTCTGTCCCTCTTAGATTTACGGCTTCTGATTACCCCTTTGGTATCTTAAAAGGATTCGCCATTGCATTGTCTGTCTTTCTTAGATTTACGGCTTCTGATTACCTCTTTGGTATCTTCAAACCTTTGGCCATTGTGTTGTCTGTCCCTCTTAGATTTACGGCTTCTGATTACCCTTTTGGTATCTTCAAACCTTTGCCCATTGTGTTGTCTGTCCCTCTTAGATTCACGGCTTCTGATTACCCCTTTGGTATCTTCAAACGTTTGGCCATTGCATTGTCTATCTTTCTTCTATTTACTGCTTCTGACTACCCCTTTGGTATCTCCAAACCTTTGGCTATTGCATTGTCTATCTTTCTTCTATTTACTGCTTCTGATTACCCCTTTGGTAACTTCAAACTTTTGGCCATTAGATTGTCTATCTTTATTCTATTTACGACTTCTGATTACCCCTTTGGTATCTTCAAACTTTAGGCCATTGCATTGTCTGTCCCTCTTAGATTTACGGCTTTTGATTACCCCTTTGGTATCTTCAAACTTTTGGTTATTGCATTGTCTATCGTTCTACTATTTACTGTTTCTGATTACCCCTTTGGTATCTTCAAACTTTTGGCCATTACATTGTTTATCTTTTTTCTATTTACGGCTTCTGATTACCCCTTTGGTATCTTCAAACTTTTGGCCATTGCATCGTCTATCTTTCTTCTATTTACGGCTTCTGATTACCCCTTTGGTATCGTCAAAGGTTTGGGCATTGCATTGTCTGTCTTTCATAGATTTACACTTCTGATTACCCCTTTGGTATCTTCGAACTTTTGGCCATTGCGTTGTCTGTCCCTCTTTGATTTACAGCTTCTGATTACCCCTTTGGTATCTTCAAACTTTTGGCCATTGTGTTGTCTGTCCCTCTTAGAATTACGGCTTCTGGATACCCCTTTGGTATCTTCAAACTTTTGGCCATTGCATTGTCTATCTTTCTTCTATTTACGGCTTCTGATTACCCCTTTGGTATCTTCAAACGTTTGGCCATTGCATTGTCTGTCTTTATTCTATTTACAGCTTCTGATTACCCCTTTGGTATCTTCAAACTTTTGGCCATTGCATTGTCTGTCTTTATTCTATTTACGGCTTCTGATTACCCCTTTGGTATCGTCACACGTTTGGCCATTGTGTTGTCTGTCCCTCTTAGATTTACGGCTTCTGGATACCCCTTTGGTATCTTCAAACCTTTGGCCATTGCATTGTCTATCTTTCTTCTATTTACGGCTTCTGATTACCCCTTTGGTATCTTCAAACGTTTGGCCATTGCATTGTCTGTTTTTATTCTATTTACAGCTTCTGATTACCCCTTTGGTATCTTCAAACTTTTGGCCATTGCATTGTCTGTCTTTATTCTATTTACGGCTTCTGATTACCCCTTTGGTATCGTCACACGTTTGGCCATTGTGTTGTCTGTCCCTCTTAGATTTACGGCTTCTGATTACCTCTTTGGTATCTTCAAACCTTTGGGCATTGCATTGTCTGTCTTTCTTAGATTTACTGCTTCTGATTACCCCTTTGGTATCTTCAAACTTTTGGCCATTACATTGTCTATCTTTGTTCTATTTACGGCTTCTGATTACCCCTTTGGTATCTTCAAACTTTTGGCCATTGCATCGTCTATCTTTCTTCTATTTACGCTTCTCATTACCCCTTTGGTATCATCAAACGTTTGGTCATTGCATTGTCTGTCTTTCTTAGATTTACAGCTTCTGATTACCCCTTTGGTATCTTCGAACTTTTGGCCATTGTGTTGTCTGTCCGTCTTAGATTTACGCTTCTGATTACCCCTTTGGTATCTTCAAACCTTTGGCCATTGCATTGTCTGTCTTTTTCGATTTACGGCTTCTGATTACCCCTTTGGTATCTTCAAACTTTTGGCTATTGCATTGTCTATCTTTCTTCTATTTACTGCTTCTGATTACCCCTTTGGTATCTTCAAACTTTTGGCCATTACATTGTCTATCTTTTTTCTATTTATGGCTTCTGATTACCCCTTTGGTATCTTCAAACTTTTGACCAGTGCATCGTCTATCTTTCTTCTATCTACGGCTTCTGATTACCCATTTGATATCGTCAAACGTTTGGGCATTGCATTGTCTGTCTTTCTTAGATTTACAGCTTCTGATTACCCCTTTGGTATCTTCGAACGTTTGGCCATTGTGTTGTCTGTCCCTCTTAGATTTACGGCTTCTGATTACCCCTTTGGTATCTTAAAACGTTTGGCCATTGCACTGTCTGTCTTTTGTAGATTTACGGCTTCTGATTACCTCTTTGGTATCTTCAAACCTTTGGCCATTACATTGTCTATCTTTTTTCTATTTACGGCTTCTGATTACCCCTTTGGTATCTTTAAACTTTTGGCCATTGCATCGTCTGTCTTTCTTCTATTTACGGCTTCTGATTACCCCTTTGGTATCGTCAAAGGTTTGGGCATTGCATTGTCTGTCTTTCATAGATTTACAGCTTCTGATTACCCCTTTGGTATCTTCGAACCTTTGGCCATTGTGTTGTCTGTCCCTCTTAGATTTACGGCTTCTGATTACCCCTTTGGCATCTTCAAACTTTAGGCCATTGTGTTGTCTGTCCCTCTTAGATTTACGGCTTCTGATTACCCCTTTGGTATCTTAAAAGGATTCGCCATTGCATTGTCTGTCTTTCTTAGATATACGGCTTCTGATTACCTCTTTGGTATCTTCAAACCTTTGGCCATTGTGTTGTCTGTCCCTCTTAGATTTACGGCTTCTGATTACCCCTTTGGTATCTTCAATCTTTTGGCCATTGCATTGTCTATCTTTCTTCTATTTACTGCTTCTGATTACCCCTTTGGTATCTTCAAACTTTTGACCAGTGCATCGTCTATCTTTCTTCTATTTACGGCTTCTGATTACCCCTTTGATATCGTCAAACGTTTGGGCATTGCATTGTCTGTCTTTCTTAGATTTACAGCTTCTGATTACCCCTTTGGTATCTTCGAACGTTTGGCCATTGTGTTGTCTGTCCCTCTTAGATTTACGGCTTCTGATTACCCCTTTGGTATCTTAAAACGTTTGGCCATTGCATTGTCTGTCTTTTGTAGATTTACGGCTTCTGATTACCTCTTTGGTATCTTCAAACCTTTGGCCATTACATTGTCTATCTTTTTTCTATTTACGGCTTCTGATTACCCCTTTGGTATCTTTAAACTTTTGGCCATTGCATCGTCTGTCTTTCTTCTATTTACGGCTTCTGATTACCCCTTTGGTATCGTCAAAGGTTTGGGCATTGCATTGTCTGTCTTTCATAGATTTACAGCTTCTGATTACCCCTTTGGTATCTTCGAACCTTTGGCCATTGTGTTGTCTGTCCCTCTTAGATTTACGGCTTCTGATTACCCCTTTGGCATCTTCAAACTTTAGGCCATTGTGTTGTCTGTCCCTCTTAGATTTACGGCTTCTGATTACCCCTTTGGTATCTTAAAAGGATTCGCCATTGCATTGTCTGTCTTTCTTAGATATACGGCTTCTGATTACCTCTTTGGTATCTTCAAACCTTTGGCCATTTTGTTGTCTGTCCCTCTTAGATTTACGGCTTCTGATTACCCCTTTGGTATCTTCAATCTTTTGGCCATTGCATTGTCTATCTTTCTTCTATTTACTGCTTCTGATTACCCCTTTGGTATCTCCAAACTTTTGGCCATTACATTGTCTATCTTTTTTCTATTTATGGCTTCTGATTACCCCTTTGGTATCATCAAACTTTTGGCCATTGCATCGTCTATCTTTCTTCTATTTACGGCTTCTGATTACCCCTTTGGTATCGTCAAACGTTTGACCATTGCATTGTCTGTCTTTCTTAGATTTACTCCTCGGATAACGTGAGTTTGGTGCCGGTTGTTAATGGTGTTTGTGTTGCCCAATCTGTAGCTTTATTTGTAGAGTGTTCTCCACCATTATTTCTCTTATTGACATTTATCTTTTAGCCATTGCATTGCTGGTTTTTCTTCGATGGATGTACGATTTCTGATTATGCCTTTGGTCTCTTCAAACTATTCCCACATTTTATTGAATGACACCCTATTGATAAAGGTTCTATTGTGCCTCTAAAATCTCAATTTCAACAAATATTCGTCAAGCGACCATAGGTGTTTATCTTAGCAGATTATTGAAGTTTTCCATCCCCCACATTATAAGATATAAGTTTGGTCTTTTCTTTAATATATCAGACTTCTACAATAGTATATGTTCTATGGAAAAAATGATTTTTTTTTTTTAATTTTCATTTTTTACAGCCACTACAGACAATACTGAACAATTACACAACAAAGCAAAATATACTGGCAAATTATAAAATAACCTTATAAAAAAGACTAAAGGAGAGATGTATAAATAATGCAGGTAAAACAATGGACATATATAAATGTATCAATATAGATATATCATTAACCTATATTATTCAATAATTTTGACAATTTTTCTTCATGTTTAATCAAATCTCATGTAATTACTGCTGTATATTTTTCGACTTTTTCTCTACTTTTCATTTTAGCATTTAAAAGTTTGACCATTGCATTGTCTGTCTTTATTCTATTTTCTGCTTCTGATTACCCCTTTGGTATCTTTAAACGTTTGGCCATTGCATTGTTTGTCTTTATTCTATTTACTGCTTCCGATTACCCCTTTGCTATCTTCAAACTTTTGGCCATTGCATTGTCTGTCTTTATTCTATTTACAGCTTCTGATTACCCCTTTGGTATCTTCCAACGTTTGGCCATTGCATGGTCTGTCTTTATTCTATTTACAGCTTCTGATTACCCTTTGGTATCTTCAAACGTTTGGCCATTGCATTGTCTGTCTTTATTCTATTTACGACTTCTGATTACCCCTTTGGTATCTTCAAACTTTTGGCCATTGCATTGTCTGTCCCTCTTAGATTTACCGCTTTTGATTACCCCTTTGGTATCTTCAAACTTTTGGTTATTGTATTGTCTATCTTTCTACTATTTACTGTTTCTGATTACCCCTTTGGTATCTTCAAACTTTTAGCCATTACATTGTTTATCTTTTTTCTATTTACGGCTTCTGATTACCCCTTTGGTATCTTAAATCTTTTGGCCATTGCATCGTCTATCTTTCTTCTATTTACGCTTCTGATTACCCCTTTGGTATCGTCAAACGTTTGACCATTGCATTGTCTGTCTTTCTTAGATTTGCAGCTTCTGATTACCCCTTTGGCATCGTCGAACTTTTGGCCATTGGGTGGTCTGTCCCTCTTAGATTTACGCTTCTGATTACCCCTTTGGTATCTTCAAACTTTTGGCCATTGTGTTGTCTGTCCCTCTTAGATTTAGGGCTTCTGATTACCCCTTTGGTATCTTAAAACGTTTGGCCATTGCATTGTCTGTCTTTCTTAGATATACGGCTTCTGATTACCTCTTTGGCATCTTCAAATCTTTGGCCATTGTGTTGTCTGTCCATCTTAGATTTACGCCTTTTGATTACCCCTTTGGTATCTTCAAACATTTGCCCATTGTGTTGTCTCTCTCTCTTAGATTTACGCTTCTGATTACCCCTTTGGTATCCTCAAACTTTTGGCCATTGTGTTGTCTGTCACTGTTAGATTTACGACTTCTGATTACCCCTTTGGTGTCTTCAAACTTTTGGCCATTGCATTGTCTATCTTTCCTCTATTTACTGCTTCTGATTACCCCGTTGGTATCTCCAAACGTTTGGCCATTGCATTGTCTATCTTTCTTAGATTTACGGCTTCTGATTACCTCTTTGGTATCTTCAAAATTTTGGCCATTGCATTGTCTGTCTTTCTTAGAATTACGGCTTCTGAATACCCCTTTGGCATCTTCAAACTTTTGGCCAATGTGTTGTCTGTCCCTCTTAGACTTACGCTTCTGATTACCCCTTTGGTATCTTCAAACCTTTGGCCATTGCGTTGTCTGTCCTTCTTAGATTTACGTCTTCAGATTACCCCTTTGGTATCGTCAAACTTGACCATTGTGTTGTTTGTCACTCTTAGATTTACGGCTTCAGATTACCCCTTTGGTATCGTCAAACTTGACCATTGTGTTGTTTGTCACTCTTAGATTTACGACTTCAGATTACCCCTTTAGTATCTTCAAACTTGACCATTGTGTTGTTTGTCACTCTTAGATTTACGACTTCAGATTACCCCTTTGGTATCGTCAAACTTGACCATTATGTTGTCTGTCCTTCTTAGAATTATGGCTTCAGAATTCCCCTTTGGTATCGTCAAACTTGACCATTGTGTTGTTTGTCACTCTTAGATTTACGGCTTCAGATTACCCCTTTGGTATCGTCAAACTTGGCCATTGTGTTGTCTGTCACTCTTAGATTTACGGCTTCAGATTACCTCTTTGGTATCGTCAAACTTGACCATTGTGTTGTTTGTCATTCTTAGATTTACGGCTTCAGATTACCCCTTTGGTATCGTCAAACTTGACCATTGTGTTGTTTGTCACTCTTAGATTTACGGCTTCAGATTACCTCTTTGGTATCGTGAAACTTGACCATTGTGTTGTCTGTCATTCTTAGATTTACTGCTTCAGATTACCCCTTTGGTATCGTCAAACTTGACCATTGTGTTGTTTGTCACTCTTAGATTTACGGCTTCAGATTACCCCTTTGGTATCGTCAAACTTGACCATTGTGTTGTCTGTCATTCTTAGATTTACGGCTTCAGATTACCCCTTTGGTATCGTCAAACTTGACCATTGTGTTGTTTGTCACTCTTAGATTTACGACTTCGGATTACCCCTTTGGTATCGTCAAACTTGACCATTGTGTTGTTTGTCACCCTTAGATTTACGGCTTCTGATTACCCCTTTGGTATCGTCAAACTTGACCATTGTGTTGTTTGTCACTCTTAGATTTACGGCTTCAGATTACCTCTTTGGTATCGTCAAACTTGACCATTGTGTTGTCTGTCCTTCTTAGACTTACGGCTTCAGATTACCCCTTTGGTATGGTCAAACTTGACCATTGTGTTGTCTGTCCCTCTTAGATTTACGGCTTCTGATTACCCCTTTGGTATCGTCAAACTTGACCATTGTGTTGTCTGTCCTTCTTAGATTTACGGCTTCTGATTACCCCTTTGGTATCTTAAAACGTTTGGCCATTGCATTGTCTGTCTTTCTTAGATATACGGCTTCTGATTACCTCTTTGGCATCTTCAAATCTTTGGCCATTGTGTTGTCTGTCCATCTTAGATTTACGCCTTCTGATTACCCCTTTGGTATCTTCAAACATTTGCCCATTGTGTTGTCTCTCTCTCTTAGATTTACGCTTCTGATTACCCCTTTGGTATCCTCAAACTTTTGGCCATTGTGTTGTCTGTCACTGTTAGATTTACGACTTCTGATTACCCCTTTGGTGTCTTCAAACTTTTGGCCATTGCATTGTCTATCTTTCCTCTATTTACTTCTTCTGATTACCCCGTTGGTATCTCCAAACGTTTGGCCATTGCATTGTCTATCTTTCTTAGATTTACGGCTTCTAATTACCTCTTTGGTATCTTCAAACTTTTGGCCATTGCATTGTCTGTCTTTCTTAGAATTACGGCTTCTGAATACCCCTTTGGCATCTTCAAACTTTTGGCCAATGTGTTGTCTGTCCCTCTTAGACTTACGCTTCTGATTGCCCCTTTGGTATCTTCAAACCTTTGGCCATTGCGTTGTCTGTCCTTCTTAGATTTACGTCTTCAGATTACCCCTTTGGTATCGTCAAACTTGACCATTGTGTTGTTTGTCATTCTTAGATTTACGGCTTCAGATTACCCCTTTGGTATCGTCAAACTTGACCATTGTGTTGTTTGTCACTCTTAGATTTACGACTTCAGATTACCCCTTTAGTATCTTCAAACTTGACCATTGTGTTGTTTGTCACTCTTAGATTTACGACTTCAGATTACCCCTTTGGTATCGTCAAACTTGACCATTATGTTGTCTGTCCTTAGAATTATGGCTTCAGATTTCCCCTTTGGTATCGTCAAACTTGACCATTGTGTTGTTTGTCACTCTTAGATTTACGGCTTCAGATTACCCCTTTGGTATCGTCAAACTTGACCATTGTGTTGTCTGTCACTCTTAGATTTACGGCTTCAGATTACCTCTTTGGTATCGTCAAACTTGACCATTGTGTTGTCTGTCATTCTTAGATTTACGGCTTCAGATTACCCCTTTGGTATCGTCAAACTTGACCATTGTGTTGTTTGTCACTCTTAGATTTACGGCTTCAGATTACCTCTTTGGTATCGTGAAACTTGACCATTGTGTTGTCTGTCATTCTTAGATTTACTGCTTCAGATTACCCCTTTGGTATCGTCAAACTTGACCATTGTGTTGTTTGTCACTCTTAGATTTACGGCTTCAGATTACCCCTTTGGTATCGTCAAACTTGACCATTGTGTTGTCTGTCATTCTTAGATTTACGGCTTCAGATTACCCCTTTGGTATCGTCAAACTTGACCATTGTGTTGTTTGTCACTCTTAGATTTACGACTTCGGATTACCCCTTTGGTATCGTCAAACTTGACCATTGTGTTGTTTGTCACTCTTAGATTTACGGCTTCTGATTACCCCTTTGGTATCGTCAAACTTGACCATTGTGTTGTTTGTCACTCTTAGATTTACGCTTCAGATTACCTCTTTGGTATCGTCAAACTTGACCATTGTGTTGTCTGTCCTTCTTAGATTTACGGCTTCAGATTACCCCTTTGGTATGGTCAAACTTGACCATTGTGTTGTCTGTCCCTCTTAGATTTACGGCTTCTGATTACCCCTTTGGTATCGTCAAACTTGACCATTGTGTTGTCTGTCCTTCTTAGATTTACGGCTTCTGATTACCCCTTTGGTATCGTCAAACTTGACCATTGTGTTGTTTGTCACTCTTAGATTTACGGCTTCAGATTACCCCTTTGGTATCGTCAAACTTGGCCATTGTGTTGTCTGTCACTCTTAGATTTACGGCTTCAGATTACCTCTTTGGTATCGTCAAACTTGACCATTGTGTTGTTTGTCACTCTTAGATTTACGGCTTCAGATTACCCCTTTGGTATCGTCAAACTTGACCATTGTGTTGTTTGTCACTCTTAGATTTACGGCTTCAGATTACCTCTTTGGTATCGTGAAACTTGACCATTGTGTTGTCTGTCATTCTTAGATTTATTGCTTCAGATTACCCCTTTGGTATCGTCAAACTTGACCATTGTGTTGTTTGTCACTCTTAGATTTACGGCTTCAGATTACCCCTTTGGTATCGTCAAACTTGACCATTGTGTTGTCTGTCATTCTTAGATTTACGGCTTCAGATTACCCCTTTGGTATCGTCAAACTTGACCATTGTGTTGTTTGTCACTCTTAGATTTACGACTTCGGATTACCCCTTTGGTATCGTCAAACTTGACCATTGTGTTGTTTGTCACTCTTAGATTTACGGCTTCTGATTACCCCTTTGGTATCGTCAAACTTGACCATTGTGTTGTTTGTCACTCTTAGATTTACGCTTCAGATTACCTCTTTGGTATCGTCAAACTTGACCATTGTGTTGTCTGTCCTTCTTAGATTTACGGCTTCAGATTACCCCTTTGGTATGGTCAAACTTGACCATTGTGTTGTCTGTCCCTCTTAGATTTACGGCTTCTGATTACCCCTTTGGTATCGTCAAACTTGACCATTGTGTTGTCTGTCCTTCTTAGATTTACGGCTTCTGATTACCCCTTTGGTATCGTCAAACTTGACCATTGTGTTGTTTGTCACTCTTAGATTTACGGCTTCTGATTACCCCTTTGGTATCGTAAAACTTGACCATTGTGTTGTCTGTCCTTCTTAGATTTACGCTTCTGATTACCCCTTTGGTATCGTTAAACTTGACAATTGTGTTGTCTGTCCTTCTTAGATTTACGGCTTCTGATTACCCCTTTGGTATCATCAAACTTGACCATTGTGTTGTCTGTCATTCTTAGATATACGGCTTCTGATTACCCCTTTGGTATCGTCATACTTGACCATTGTGTTGTCTGTCATTCTTAGATTTACGGCCTCTGATTACCCCTTTGGTATCGTCAAACTTGACCATTGTGTTGTCTCTCCTTGTTAGATTTACGGCTTCAGATTACCCCTTTGGTATCGTCAAACTTGACCATTGTGTTGTCTGTCCTTAGATTTATGGCTTCAGATTACCCCTTTGGTATCGTCAAACTTGACCATTGTGTTGTTTGTCACTCTTAGATTTACGACGTCAGATTACCCCTTTGGTATCGTCAAACTTGGCCATTGTGTTGTTTGTCACTCTTAGATTTACGGCTTCAGATTACCCCTTTGGCATCGTCAAACTTGACCATTGTGTTGTCTGTTCCTCTTAGATTTACGACTTCTGATTACCCCTTTGGTATCGTCAAACTTGACCATTGTGTTGTTTGTACCTCTTAGATATACGACTTCTGATTACTCCTTTGGTATCGTTAAACTTGACCATTGTGTTGTTTGTCCCTCTTAGATATACGACTTCTGATTACCCCTTTGGTATCATCAACCTTGGCCATTGTGTTGTCTGTCATTCTTAGATTTACGGCTTCTGATTACCCCTTTGGTATCTTCAACCTTGACCATTGTGTTGTCTGTCACTCTTAGATCTACGACTTCAGATTACCCCTTTGGTATCGTCATACTTGACCATTGTGTTGTCTGTCCCTCTTAGATATACGACTTCTGATTACCCCTTTGGTATCTTCAACCTTGGCCATTGTGTTGTCTGCCCCTCTTAGATCTACGACTTCATATTAGCCCTTTGGTATCGTCAAACATGACCATTGTGTTGTTTGTCACTCTTAGATTTACGACTTCAGATTACCCCTTTGGTATCGTCAAACTTGACCATTGTGTTGTCTGTCCCTCTTAGATATACGACTTCTGATTACCCCTTTGGTATCTTCAACCTTGGCCATTGTGTTGTCTGTCCCTCTTAGATATACGGCTTCAGATTACATCTTTGGTATCGTTAAACTTGACCATTGTGTTGTTTGTCCCTCTTAGATTTACGACTTCTGATTACCTCTTTGGTATCGTCAAACTTGACCATTGTGTTGTGTGTCCCTCTTAGATATACGACTTCTGATTACCCCTTTGGTATCGTTAAACTTGACCATTGTGTTGTTTGTCACTCTTAGATTTACGACTTCAAATTACCCCTTTGGTATCGTCAAACTTGACCATTGTGTTGTGTGTCCCTCTTAGATATACGACTTTTGATTACCTCTTTGGTATCGTTAAACTTGACCATTGTGTTGTCTGTTCTTCTTAGATCTACGACCTCTGATTACCCCTTTGGTATCGTCAAACTTGACCATTGTGTTGTCTGTTCTTCTTAGATCTACGACTTCTGATTACCCCTTTGGTATCGTCAAACTTGACCATTGTGTTGTCTGTCCTTCTTAGATATACGACTTCTGATTACCCCTTTGGTATCTTCAATCTTGGCCATTGTGTTGTCTGTCCCTCTTAGATCTACGACTTCTGATTACCAATTTGGTATCATCAAACTTTGCCATTGTGTTGTCTGTCCCTCTTAGATCTACGACATCTGATTACCAATTTGGTATCATCAAACTTTGCCATTGTGTTGTCTGTCACTCTTAGATTTACGACTTCAGATTAACCCTTTGGTATCGTTAAACTTGACCATTGTGTTGTTTGTCCCTCTTAGATATACGAGTTCTGATTACCCCTTTTGTATTTTCAACCTTGGCCATTGTGTTGTCTGTCCCTCTTAGATTTACGACTTCATATTACCCCTTTGGTATCTTCAACCTTGACCATTGTGTTGTCTGTCACTCTTAGATTTACGACTTCTGATTGCATCTTTGGTATCGTTAAACTTGACCATTGTGTTGTCTGTCCTTCTTAGATATACGACTTCTGATTACCCCTTTGGTATCTTCAATCTTGGCCATTGTGTTGTCTGTCCCTCTTAGATCTACGACTTCTGATTACCAATTTGGTATCATCAAACTTTGCCATTGTGTTGTCTTTCCTTCTTTTTACGGCTTCTGATTACCCCCTTTGTTATTTTCAAACTTTGCCATTGTGTTGTCTGTCCTTCTTTTTACGGCTTCTGATTACCCCCTTTGTTATTTTCAACCTTGGCCATTGTGTTGTCTGTCCTTCTTTTTACGGCTTCTGATTACCCCCTTTGTTATTTTCAACCTTGGCCATTGTGTTGTCTTTCCTTCTTTTTACGGCTTCTGATTACCCCCTTTGTTATTTTCAACCTTGGCCATTGTGTTGTCTGTCCTTCTTTTTACGGCTTCTGATTACCCCCTTTGTTATTTTCAACCTTGGCCATTGTGTTGTCTGTCCTTCTTTTTACGGCTTCTGATTACCCCCTTTGTTATTTTCAACCTTGGCCATAGTGTTGTCTTTCCTTCTTTTTACGGCTTCTGATTACCCCCTTTGTTATTTTCAACCTTGGCCATTGTGTTGTCTTTCCTTCTTTTTACGGCTTCTGATTACCCCCTTTGTTATTTTCAACCTTGGCCATTGTGTTGTCTGTCCTTCTTTTTACGGCTTCTGATTACCCCCTTTGTTATTTTCAACCTTGGCCATTGTGTTGTCTGTCCTTCTTTTTACGGCTTCTGATTACCCCCTTTGTTATTTTCAACCTTGGCCATAGTGTTGTCTTTCCTTCTTTTTACGGCTTCTGATTACCCCCTTTGTTATTTTCAACCTTGGCCATTGTGTTGTCTTTCCTTCTTTTTACGGCTTCTGATTACCCCCTTTGTTATTTTCAACCTTGGCCATTGTGTTGTCTGTCCTTCTTTTTACGGCTTCTGATTACCCCCTTTGTTATTTTCAACCTTGGCCATTGTGTTGTCTGTCCTTCTTTTTACGGCTTCTGATTACCCCCTTTGTTATTTTCAACCTTGGCCATTGTGTTGTCTGTCCTTCTTTTTACGGCTTCTGATTACCCCCTTTGTTATTTTCAACCTTGACCATTGTGTTGTCTGTCCCTCTTTTTACGACTTCTGATTACCCCCTTTGTTATTTTCAACCTTGACCATTGTGTTGTCTGTCCCTCTTTTTACGGCTTCTGATTACCCCCTTTGTTATTTTCAACCTTGGCCATTGTGTTGTCTGTCCTTCTTTTTACGGCTTCTGATTACCCCCTTTGTTATTTTCAACCTTGACCATTGTGTTGTCTGTCCTTCTTTTTACGGCTTCTGATTACCCCCTTTGTTATTTTCAACCTTGACCATTGTGTTGTCTGTCCTTCTTTTTACGGCTTCTGATTACCCCCTTTGTTATTTTCAACCTTGGCCATTGTGTTGTCTGTCCTTCTTTTTACGGCTTCTGATTACCCCCTTTGTTATTTTCAACCTTGACCATTGTGTTGTCTGTCCTTCGTTTTACGACTTCTGATTACCCCCTTTGTTATTTTCAAACCTTTCTTTGTATGCAAACATTCTTACAATAACATTTCAACTAAGTAAATATTTTAAGTACAATCTGTTATTCTATATTGCAGGTATAGTTTTTTTTAGAGAAATACACCATCCCAATGAATGTTGTTTATTTCGCAACATTCAGTAATTCTAAGAAACACTTTCAATATTTCTATATTTATTGTGAAATACCGGTATAGACTTCGGGTGCGTGTGAATTTTACTTTTTTTTAAAGAATTTTATTATTTTCTTGCAGAGTTTTAATATTATAAAATTTAATATAAAATGACAATGCAATGGTCCTCAGAAATAAAACATCAGATTGTAGAAAGGAAATAATCAACACCTAGACTGTTGGGAAATCATAGTGCTTCAATATAAGATGATGAAAGATCATAAACATATTCCCTAGGTAGACGTTACCTCTAATAAGACAGGTAGAAGACACATGCCACTATTAACTTGGTGGGGGAAATTATCAATCCTACGTATCACGAAATATTAAATAACACCAGATTCTTAGACGTCTACTGTCTTTTGATTTTCTTTAGAACTTTCAGCGTTGTACACAACCGTAAGTATATTCTAGTTTTGTTTATATATTGTGTTGGTTCTTTTCTATTGACCATAAAATAATAGAGATATGTTTAAATAAATACATGTATCGTTTGTTTATATGTTATAGTATACATTTGTAATTTATTTTTTTTCTCCTCAAAATGTAACTGTACATATATCTGTATTCTTCAACGTGCTCTTTATAATCCACTGTTTATCAATGTTTTAGTTTTATAATGTAAACATACGCAGGCCATGCGTGAAGGTGGTTTGAAATAAACAAAATTTAGTAACATATTTGACATATTTTACATAAGAAAATGGAAATTTTGGAAACGGTTGCAACTTGATGTGGCATTTTAAATTTTCATGTGCATATTAAGCAATGTTTGTTCGGATAAAACATGAATGATGATTTTTAAAGTAAAAATAAAATACATCAACATAAATATAGTTTTAAGCATGCAATGTCATGTTTTTGTGACATATTACGATAAAAAATGATTTTTCTTTTTAATTTTCATTACATTTATTTCTGAAAAGAGTAAACTTATGTTGTGTATTATTTAGAAAATTTACTGAACCAATATGTGGTTATTTTCTTAGAAAGAGGGTATTATAAATTGATGTACCGGTATTAAAACCACAGAGAGGTCCAATGTCTTCTAAGAGACAATGATTCCGTAACGCACGACCAATTGATGGTGGCGACCATAAAAGTTACGGAATAATGAATTCAACTTGAATCAACCAAATCAAGGACTGCGATTTTTTGGCTTTATCGTCATAAGAAGAGTTTGAAGATAACAAAGGCGTAATCATAATTATCCTTCCTTGTTTACGTTATAGTATCATATGTGGTTATAATACTTTAGCAACGGTATATCTTATATTTTACAGTTAGTATCATATGTGGCTATAATACTTTAGCAACGGTATATCTTATATTTTACAGTTAGTATCATATGTGGCTATAATACTTTAGCAACGGTATATCTTATATTTTACAGTTAGTATCATATGTGGCTATAATACTTTAGCAACGGTATATCTTATATTTTACAGTTAGTATCAAATGTGGCTATAATACTTTAGCAACGGTATATCTTATATTTTACAGATAGTATGATATGTGGTTATAATACTTTAGTACCGGTATATCTTATATTTCAAAGTTAGTATCATATGTGGCTATAATACTTTAGCAACGGTATATCTTATATTTTACAGATAGTATGATATGTGGTTATCATACTTTAGTAACGGTATATCTTATATTTTACAGTTAGTATCATATGTGGCTATCATACTTTAGCAACGGTATATCTTATATTTTACAGATAGTATGATATGTGGTTATCATACTTTAGTAACGGTATATCTTATATTTTACAGTTAGTATCATATGTGGTTATCATACTTTAGTAACGGTATATCTTATATTTTACAGTTAGTATCATATGTAGTTATAATACTTTAGTAACGGTATATCTTATATTTCACAGTTAGTATCATATGTGGCTATAATACTTTAGTACCGGTATATCTTATATTTTACAGTTAGTATCATATGTGGTTATTATACTTTAGTAACGGTATATCTTATGTTTTACAGTTAGACATCAGGGCCGTAGCTAGGAATATAAAACAGGGCAGGGGAATGGGGTCGTTCGATTGAGGGCCCCATGTAAGGGGGATCCGGAGCTAAGCTCCCCCTGCCGAAAATAGTGACTTAACGGCCCAAAATAACGCATTTTTGTTTATCGATTTCTATATTATTGAAACGCTTTATATACCAGTTACTATCGTAAATAAGGACAACGCCGTCAAAGTTTATATTAAACATAGCACAACTTATTGATCTTTAAAATATTATTTCAATGAATAATTTCAAATGACAGTACTTAGTCGGTGAATGCAAGATTGATTTTCCTATTGCTACTCGAACCCCATCTTTCGGGAACAGTTCCTGGATTTATCTGTCCGACAGTATCATTACTGTGGACGCGAAGTATCGCCAACCCACACAGGTGATCTTCAGTCATTGTTGCTCGAGAGGCGCCGACTGAGCAGAGAAAGACCTCTCACATGCACAGGAACCGACTGGTTATATTAGAAGTAGCTTTAAATCACATGAACACTTGGGTACAAGTCAGGGCCAGCATAAAAGATTGAATCTGTAAGTGTGTTGACAAACTGTCGGTTGCAGTGGGTACAGTTTGCCACGCATCTATCAACCTCTTGTGAAAGATCATTTGAGTATGCCAAATTATTCATGTATTCTGTCTTCATGTCATTAACTATTGCCGGAAATACATTACTAGTATTTACAAGGGCTGGTGCCATGTAATTGCCGTGGAAACTTGCTTTCAGTTCTTGGGAAAATCACGAATTTAGGTGTGATATGATATGATCAATGAATGGAAGAAAGTAGTTAACACGATAACTTCGACTGGGGCGTTTGCTCTGTGTCTTAGCCTTTGTGTACTTCTTGGATTGTCCGCAAAACGTCATTTTCATTTGCGATAGAAACAATTCGCTCATACAGATCATGAAACTTTGCACCATAATTTGCCCTTATGTCCTGAAATAGCAAAGCAAGATTTCAAGTCTCTTGATGGGTTTTCACTAAGTCACAAGATTCGGACTGGAGAAAGATCGACAAAGGTTTTATGCGTACTGTAGCATAACTGGAACAACGATAACTATCGAATTTGAGTAACACAGCGTGATATGATGAAGCATCGGCTGCGACAAGACCTTTGGATTTTGATTGTACAGTTTCGAGAACACTTAGCAGAGACTTATAGTGAACCAAGAGCTCAGAAAGGGTGTCTACTCTAGACGTCCACCGAGTTTCAGAAAGTTTTGGCATCACATTTTGTCTCATTGCAGCTTCAAAAAGCGCTTCTTCACAGTAGGTCGAAGTCTAATTCCTTATTCCCCTGCTGATGGCTTTCCTTTTGCTGACGCCACATAAGAACCATGTTATTTTGTCAAGTACATGTATTGTTAGCGCCTTTCTGGCTTTCATCACCTTATTACTTGTAATAAGTATTATCAGATTGCGCCGATGTCAATTGCAGTGAACTAAGTACTTTGCTCAAGGGTATGCATCCTAAATTCTTTTCTGGGTTCCATATATTTCACCGGACATTGTAGCACAATCGTCATATCCCTGTCCTCTCAGTTTTGTCAGATCAAAATTCCATTTCTGTCCAACGTTATGTAAAACTGAATTAGTTATCTCCGCTTCAGTTAACTTCTACAAATCCTAGGAAATCCTCGTTAACATCGCCATGCCCTTTCTCCATTTTCACATCTGACGTAAATAGAAACCTGTGCCCTATCCGAAACATCCGTTGTCTCGTCAGCCATAATACTGAAGAATTTGGACTCTGTGCACAACGATCCCTAATTGCATCACGAATTTCCAGTTCACGTAAATGAATACATTCGTTCTGAACTTTTGGTTGATCATTAAAACTAGTTGAAGTTGTATTTACAGTCCTTCTTCTCCCTCTCTCTGATTTTGTTTTGTTTTTTGCTTTGCTTGTTTTGTCTCAGAAAATCAGACGAGGCAGTTCTGCTTCAATGGTAGTGACGACACTGGACATCAAACATTATAAGCTATTGTCTTATTATATGATGCATTATTTCAAGACAAATAAAACTTAATTTTAAATAAGTGTTGTCACGTAGTAATCCAAAAGAACCACTTTTATGATTAATTTGTGCATTCAAAGATATTAATAAGACAGTCGTTCCACTATGACATTAACGTACAAGACAAATTCATCTGTGTAAAATATTTGATTGTAAGTTGATAAGATATGATTGTATTTTTTTTTCAGTATTTGTATTGTTAGATATATAAGTATTACTCCCTAGTTACACATACAACAAACTCATTTGATGAATTCTGACACATTTTTGAAAAGAAGCATGATGTTTAAGTTATATAATTTAAAATGTTGATAAATATTCTAATGGGACAATACGATTTAATATCAGGTAATCTTTAGTTGATTGTTAAATGGCATTATAAATATAGGACGATATACAAATTGTGAGCATTGTATTGCAGTTGATCTGCTGTTAAATCATTACCAAAAGGGCTCTAGGTGGGGAAGGGTCAGATACATTATTTATTCAACTAAAATGAAACGGCTTGGTGACGTCACATGGAGAGGTGTCATGGTCGCTTACACTACTACAGGAAATTCCAAATATTCATATTTCTAATAGGGTATATTTATGTTAATAAAGTTGTTTTTTGTTTAATAATTAGTTATTTAGGAATAAAAAGTTATAATGTATTGAATTATTACAATTGTGTAACTGACTGGAGTTTTCCTTTATTACTAAATAATTACATTACTTCCGTTTTTCATTGAAATGTTACAATATGATTGGTTATGAAATGGTCACATGATTATAAAAGAGATGTTTTACATCCCAATAAAACTCAAACCCGAACTTGCACGTACCTCCATGACGACGTCAGATGTAAACAATCAATGGCGTAGTAATTTCTAAAAAGCGAATAATCTAACACAAATAAAATTCACAACGAAAAATTCAATTCTATTAAATTTTGGGCGTTATTTAAATATAATTATAAGAATTGAATGCATTTTTTTTTGTAATTTTATAGGCGTGTAAAAGCGCGCTTCATACAAAATGTGCTTCGGTCCACGCTTTTACACGCCAATAAAACTACAATAATGCATTCAATTCTTAATACAATGAACTTAATTAGGAATTCGCAAAGGAACAAACACATATACTATCATTTTCATCGGGGGCATTATATTGTGTTTTCAAATTCGACGTATTAAGAAGACAGAAATATATTGCCGTGTGAGTCTCTAGACATTTTCACACCCTTTTTGACTTAATAGAAAAAGTGAATACAAGCAAAGTTAATAAGAAATGTTTGGGGTAATTAAAAACCGTAAATCGAAGGACAGTTGGCCAAAAGAAAAAGCACAAACAATGATATACAGAACACCACACAGCAAAATAACGATTACGCAACACAAACCCTATTAATGTGGTGTAAAAATAGAACGTGAAATTGATCTTTGAACTTTAATATTTCATATGACCTAAGACCAAGAGGGCACCATCTCTTCCGTTTTTGTATATTAAGGGAGATACTTCATAAGATGTTATCAAACGGAAAATTAGCAGTATGACACATGTCAGATTAAGTTTTCTTCAGTACCTTTTGCGGTTTACTAGGAGTAGTGATACTCTTTCTTGCCTTTCTGAACTGGAGATGATGTATGTCAAGTAATTGGCTAGTTCCTTCCGGAGCACCTGAGTTCACCTCCGGTTTTTTAGTGGGGTTCGTGTTACTCGATCTTTAGTTTTAGATGTATGTTGTGTAGATCGCTGTTTGTCCTTTTGCACTTTTTCTTTTGGCCATTGTTTTGTCTGTTCTTCTTCGATATACAGATTGTAATTACCCCTTTGGTATCTTCAAACTATTCTTGCAGTAAGAAACATATAACAGATGTATTTCTATAACTTGAATTGTTATTGCTTGGTTTGTTTATCTTCGTCTGGATTGTCCATTATTGATTGTCCATTATTGATTGTCCATTATTGATTGCCCCTTCGGTTGTCTCTAACGTTTATTTAGAATGTTTGTACTAACAAGATGTTGTTATTCGGAGAGATAACCTTTTACTGGACAAATGACATGTCGACAAATCTCCATATATATGTAACTGGTTGTATCCATGATCAAAACATTGCTTTGTATCCATGATCGACACATCACGATACATTTCATTCTGATATGTTACATAATATTTCACAAATTCAAACTAAATATTGCTGTAAAATTATAATCATTTTAATGTGAAGAATCCTTCCACAGAAATATTTTAAATATCGATAGATCTTTGTAGTTTCATCAGATAAAAAAAACTAATTAAGGACACATCTACATGGCTTTCACCAATATACCTGTAAAATCAATTGACAGTGTCAAACAACTTAATTAATTATCACTTGAGGCTGTCACGCAGAACAGTCAAGATGTGAACACATACAACACATACAGCTTAACAACGGCAAATGTGTTGTAATACAAAAAAATCATCTGAAGCTAAAGAAAAGTTTTGCAATCAGAAGCAAAAATAGAAGGATAGATAACACAACGACCACAAGATAAAGAACAAAATGACAAACAGAGTTAAGTTAAGAGACTTCGTACTCAGTTTGTGTATCATCTCACAGACTCCGTGGTTCTTTAAGTTAAGGGACATCGTACTCAGTTTGTGTATCATCTCACAGACTCCGTGGTTCTTTAAGTTAAGGGACATCGTACTCAGTTTGTGTATCATCTCACAGACTCCGTGGTTCTTTAAGTTAAGAGACTTCGTACTCAGTTTGTGCATCATCTCACAGACTCCGTGGTTCTTTAAGTTAAGGGACATCGTACTCAGTTTGTGTATCATCTCACAGACTCCGTGGTTCTTTAAGATAAGGGACATCGTACTCAGTTTGTGTATCATCTCACAGACTCCGTGGTTCTTTAAGTTAAGGGACATCGTACTCAGTTTGTGAATCATCTCACAGACTCCGTGGTTCTTTAAGTTAAGAGACTTCGTACTCAGTTTGTGTATCATCTCACAGACTCCGTGGTTTTTTAAGTTAAGGGACATCGTACTCAGTTTGTGTATCATCTCACAGACTCCGTGGTTCTTTAAGTTAAGGGACATCGTACTCAGTTTGTGTATCATCTCACAGACTCCGTGGTTCTTTAAGTTAAGGGACATTGTACTTAGTTTGTGTATAATCTCACAGACTCCGTGGTTCTTTAAGTTAAGGGACATCGTACTCAGTTTGTGTATCATCTCACAGACTCCGTGGTTCTTTAAGTTAAGGGACATCGTACTCAGTTTGTGTATCATCTCACAGACTCCGTGGTTCTTTAAGTTAAGGGACATCGTACTCAGTTTGTGTATCATCTCACAGACTCCGTGGTTCTTTAAGTTAAGGGACATCGTACTCAGTTTGTGTATCATCTCACAGACTCCGTGGTTCTTTAAGTTAAGGGACATCGTACTCAGTTTGTGTATAATCTCACAGACTCCGTGGTTCTTTAAGTTAAGGGACATTGTACTTAGTTTGTGTATAATCTCACAGACTCCGTGGTTCTTTAAGTTAAGGGACATCGTACTCAGTTTGTGTATCATCTCACAGACTCCGTGGTTCTTTAAGTTAAGGGACATCGTACTCAGTTTGTGTATCATCTCACAGACTCCGTGGTTCTTTAAGTTAAGGGACATCGTACTCAGTTTGTGTATCATCTCACAGACTCCGTGGTTCTTTAAGTTAAGGGACATCGTACTCAGTTTGTGTATCATCTCACAGACTCCGTGGTTCTTTAAGTTAAGAGACTTCGTACTCAGTTTGTGCATCATCTCACAGACTCCGTGGTTCTTTAAGTTAAGGGACATCGTACTCAGTTTGTGTATCATCTCACAGACTCCGTGGTTCTTTAAGTTAAGGGACATCGTACTCAGTTTGTGTATCATCTCACAGACTCCGTGGTTCTTTAAGTTAAGAGACTTCGTACTCAGTTTGTGAATCATCTCACAGACTCCGTGGTTCTTTAAGTTAAGAGACTTCGTACTCAGTTTGTGTATCATTTCACAGACTCCGTGGTTTTTTAAGTTAAGGGACATCGTACTCAGTTTGTGTATCATCTCACAGACTCCGTGGTTCTTTAAGTTAAGGGACATCGTACTCAGTTTGTGTATCATCTCACAGACTCCGTGGTTCTTTAAGTTAAGGGACATTGTACTTAGTTTGTGTATAATCTCACAGACTCCGTGGTTCTTTAAGTTAAGGGACATCGTACTCAGTTTGTGTATCATCTCACAGACTCCGTGGTTCTTTAAGTTAAGGGACATCGTACTCAGTTTGTGTATCATCTCACAGACTCCGTGGTTCTTTAAGTTAAGAGACATCGTATTCAGTTTGTGCATCATCTCACAGACTCCGTGGTTCTTTAAGTTTAGGGACATCGTACTTAGTTTGTGTATAATCTCACAGACTCCGTGGTTCTTTATTTTGATGTGATGGATTCATGATTGGGTCGAACACGTTATCAGTGTCATACAATATCTTGGGGACAGACGAAGATGACGGGTGTAATTTCGATAACATACTCCAAAGGGAACATAAATACGGAATGATATTTATTATTGAGATACGCATCAATAGAAAAATCGTAAATATCAAATTCAATATAAAATAATCGCAAAAGAATTATGAATTTATAATTCATGGAAGTTTTAATTTCTTTTGTTCTTTATATTATGATTTTGTAGTTTTTATAATTTAAAAACTAGGAGAAAACTAATAGTTCAAACAGATGACGACATTCTCTCTTGTCATTATGTATAGTTTGTATCATTTAACTACTGCTAGTTTAGTCAGGAATTTCCCGGAGAACTTAGTTTGTAAATCCTAATGGCCACTGCAGTGGGGTGTTTAGCGCCACCTTCAACAATATTTCAGTTATATGGTGGTGGTCAGTTTTATTGGTGGAAACTATTTCATTAGATTATATAATTTCATCTTTGATAAGTTCGATATTGTTATCTACGCTCTAGAATACTTATATGGAGAAGCGTGTAACTAAAAAGGTTGTTGTCTTTCTAAATACAGCTAACGTTGTCAAGGTTCGATGTCAGCACCATACACAAGGCCCCTAACAAGTGAGGTGAGATGACAATGACATTGTATATATAGATTAAAGGAGTTAGTGATTGTTGTTTAACGCCAATTCAGCAATTTTCAGCTGCACTTAATGCTGCGTGCATAGTTTCTATAGTCTTTGGTGTGACCCGACCGGGGCTCGACCCCACGATCTACCACACTCGAGGCGAGCACGCTAACCATTACGCCACCAATGCGGTTTATATAGATTAGATATTTATTAACATGGTATATTCTTTTTTTACAGACCATGAAAATTACATCAGTGATAATTGTATTAGTATTTCTACATGTGAACCTATCGTATGCCTGGTTTTTTGAGAGTCCAGAGCATCCTACAAGACGGGAGGAAGAGGTAAGTTATATATATTATGAGGTATTTATTCCACAGGTGTAGTTGCCTAAATATCTTGTGAGGGAGAGACAGATGTATTATGAATGTTAGATTGATTGACCATGATAAAAGCGCCACCTTGTAGAACTCAATGATGACTGAACGATTGAAGCTGACGCGATGATATATGCTGTGTCGTTAGCTCACTCTATCCAAAGCCAAGCGAGTTATTGTCATCACTGAATGTATTACGTCGTTTTCTGAAAACTTTGTCTTCGTCGACGTAAGCTTGTCACATTTCATTTATCTTCTCTGAAATCACTCTCTTTACTCTGTATTTCGTTTAGTGTATGCATAAGATATCTCATGAATTTATTTACCTGTGTAAATTAAGGTAAAATTGTGATATTGTGTATATAATTGGTTTATAGTAGATATCAGAGAAGTCACCTTGTGGAAACGGTTTAGAAGCCGATTAATACGGTTGTTTCGAATCATTTCCATTCCGTCAAAATTTTGTTATTTTCGTCCGCCAGATCAGGTGATTTCGATGGAACTCCTGGCACTGAACTTCCGTTGTCAACGTACACAACAAAAACTCCAATCGATATGTGCCGTTTTAACGTTCGATCTTCAACTTAAAAAAATCTTAACATTTTCTGTAAAAGACAGATATCAATTAAATTATTTTATTTGTATCAAAGACTTCAATGCAGAGACAAATACTTCTTTAAAATTAAATTTGTTTTCTTTCTTTATTTGCGGCTGTCAGCATCATCAAAGGAAATCGATCTGCCTTTATGTATATATTTCTGATATCAGACAGATAGTGGGGTACCGAACACCAGTATTTATTCAGCGGTTTCCTTGGCGTCTCCATATACAATTACTTATAATCTACCGCATCTACGACTATGATATGCTGACGTTGTCACAGTAATAGCGTAAACACCGGAAGTCGCCTGCCGATTTGTTCAGACGTCAAGACAAGAAAAAGATGGAACGTGGTCGGAATTGACATAATTCGAAACAACCGTATTGGTAAAACATCACCTCTTTCTTGTGTCTGTCCCTAGACCGGACCTAAATGACCATCGCTGTATGTCGTCAATGTCACAATAGTGTGATATGAGTTGGAAGTTGTTCGTGTATTTGTAATATGTTGAATTGTTCATCGGTAAGGTATACATGTTCTCTTTGATCCACAGAGAGATATTGTCTGTATTTACAAACTGACCCCATAGATTCTCAAGGGTATTGGTCAGTGTGACCTCAAACACATTAAGACGTTACCGATTAAAAACAATGACGTCAGTAATGTAGTGAACAACCACATGATCACTATCATCACAGCTCTTCCTGTCAGACTCGATGCGATACTAACGATATTGTCTGTCTCGAACTTCAAAGCTACCGTTATTCTATATTTATTGTATTTTGGTGATAATTATTTATTGTTGATAATTTTTTTTATTTTTATTTTCAGTTAGAAGACATAGCGGAAGTTAACCCACAAGATTTAGATGACGTTCAGTTGTTTTTAACCTATAAACCGTACTTTTTGGAATATGCCAGGCAACACATGTTGAGAAAGAAAAACATTCCATCAAAAAGATCATTGCCGTACATACTGAGACAAAGAAAAGACAAATAGATAAGACATACTGAAAGAAAGAAAAGAAAGAACAGAAAAATAAATAATACAGGTTTATTGGAACAGTAATACATATATTGTTTTCTTACTATTCTTATAATACAATAGGACGTTATATCTGAAAAATTATGCTTCATAAATAAAATGATTTGCTTGCAGGATCAATTATGTTATAACAGAATATAGAAATTTACATTAATAGAATACAAAAAATACATATACAAATATTAAAATTTAAATAATAGATTTTGTCGATTGGTTCAATATACAATTTCAATAAACCATAGTTATGTGTTATATTTGTTTTAAGCCATGGCAAGTAACACAGACACATACATAACGATATTCCAAAGAAGCAATGTTGTGCCTGGAACAGACAAAAATGTATATATAATTATACGCCTTTAACATGCAATCGTGTAAGTTTGAGTACTATTAAATGGGGAAAAAGAACCTTCAACCCTATTTTAGTCATTGACCTAATAAAGGTTTCCTGGTACCTGAATCATGTAGAGCAAACGGTAAGAAACAGCAACATCAGTGTGGACGTGATAGAGAACACCCCTGGGAACGATTAGAACGACGTTCGTTCTTCTCTTTTCAGTAAAATTTAACAGATATTTTCGACTTTTTAACAATGATGGATAATATCGCTGCGCAACGGGCTGATTTAAGATCTACTAATGGTTAAGTTGAAATAACCACTTCGGTTTCTGATTGCCCCTTTGGTATCTTCAAACTCTTCTTGCATGGTTGTCTCAAATACGATGTTTGTAACAACAATATCGCCATGTTCTTATTTATGACTTGTCACAGAATCTTTAGGAAGATTTCTGTTGTTCAATCTTTAGTTTTCTCTGTAGTGTCTAGATCGTTGTTTGGTCTTTTGTCCATTATTCTTTGGTTATTCTTATTTGAATTAAGTCTGCTGATATTACCCCTTTGGTATCTTCAAACTTGTCTAACTTGTTATTATATATATTCATATGTCTCAATATAACTTTACCGATACTTTTTATTGTCACGACATTTTGTTTTATTTTCCCTCGTTTATGTAGGGGGGTTCCCGTTGTACGTTTTGTCCTATTATTTGTCTTTATTCGTAGTTCCGTGTTCTGATGTCCTCAACGATGTCCGCATACAAACGGTGATTGGTTCGTTTTCCCCTCAGTTGCAGGAGGACTCATGTCTTATTTGTTATTTTGTTTGCACGGTTTGACTATATGAGTTACATGACAGGTGACTTATAAGAGGCAGGACTACCCTTCGCGAGCACCTAGGTACACCCCTGGTTTTTGGTGGGGTTCGTGTTGCTCATTTGTTTTCTTTCTGTGTAGTGTTGTGTTTTTGTGTTTTCTTTGTCTTCGTCCTGTGTCTTGTGCCCAATATTACGAGTATCTTTGGATTGTCCATCCTTCGGTTGTCCCGTATAATTTAACAAATGCTAACAAGATGGGTGTCACTAGTGAAGCAGGCTAAATCTTTAATTTTCTGTGTAACGTTTTGTAAATCTTTGGCTTTATTTTTTGTCCTTTATCATTTGGCCAACATTAGTGTCTTCAAACCTTTCTTTTATCATTCGTACGCGACTTTTATCATTCATACACGACTTTTATTATTCGTACACGACTTTTATCATTCGTACACGACTTTTATCATTCGTACACGACCTTTATCATTCGTACACGACTTTTATCATTCGTACACGACTTTTATCATTCGTACACGACTTTTATCATTCGTACTCGACTTTTATCATTCGTACACGACTTTTATCATTCGTACACGACTTTTATCATTCGTACACGATAGCGAAGTATTAATAATATTATAACTTAAAACCAGAAACATAAATTTTACCTGCAGAATGACTAATATATGAAGGCCTCTCCATTATTCGTAGTGTTTTATCAGTTGTTAAATATTTTTGTCTCCTTCTTTTTGTTTTGCGATTTACACAAGTCTTACCCTAAAATGTTTGCAAAACATAAAACATAATCTTACAGTCCAGTAATGTTTTGATATCAACTGATTCATTATATATAAACAATGTATAAATATGACTTTGTTTGTCCTATTGAATATATTTTATTTACCCAAACTATTTGACATTTCGATTGAACAACATTTATTGCAATTATGTTAAACATTTCTTGCAATGTACATTTAGGTGTAAATAACTGGTGTGTACTCGTGTATGATTGTAATAACTGGCGTGTACTCGTGTATGATTGTAATGATCAAATTAGGAGTCTTAAAGTGTTGAAATCATAATCTTACGTAGTAGTGATATCGATATATACTATTCATTATTGAATCTAATATCATCAAACAATATTAGGACTCAGGGCGCGAATCCACTCTCATATTATTTATAAGTTGTGTAGGGAAGAATAATAAATTGACCTTTGTAGCGGCTACAATGCACATACTCCTTTCCTTAAATCTACAAAAGGGGTCTTTAACTTACAAAGGGCACGGCACTCTCTATTCCCGGTACCTTCTATCATGACCTGACAACCCTCCCTATCAAAAGAAAATATATATCCGCCATCCATGAACGTGGTGAGCAACTTTCTGGGTTGCGCCATGGAACCATCACCAATACCCATTTTTTTCAGGTGTATATAATTTCGAAAAATGTTAAGTTTGACCATAATGTCGTGGACTTGATTATAGAAATGGTAGTTATTTATACTTACTATGGCACATGTATGACATATTTGTACACTACAGAGAAACGTTACATCTTCTGAATCCAAAAACTTAAAGACACTGATCTTTGCAGAAACTGTTTGTCTGTCTATTCGCGTAAAATTTGAAAAATGACGTGTCGCAGTGTTGCATCTGTAAGATACACAAATACATATTCACACAATAGTTTTTGCTGATCTAAGGAGTATCGCATTGTCAAGCGTTCTTAGATGAATATTAAACAATACAATAATAAATTCTAGTGACTATTGTACTAGCATCTCAATAATGAAAGTTACAGAAGTTTGATATTTCTGTTAAACAGATTAAAAGATAGATGGACAAGCAATGATCTACAAAACACTACAGAGAAAAAAACTGAGCAAAACGATCTGTACAAAAACTGGGGGTGAACTGCTCCACTAGAGCAAAACGATCTGTACAAAAACTGGGGGTGAACTGCTCCACTAGAGCAAAACGATCTGTACAAAAACTGGGGGTGAACTGCTCCGCTAGAGCAAAACGATCTGTACAAAAACTGGGGGGGGGGGGGGGGGTGAACTGCTCCGCTAGAGCAAAGCGATCTGTACAAAAACTGGGGGTGAACTGCTCCACTAGTGTAGTTAGACCCGTCGTGACTGGGGGTGAACTGCTCCACTAGTGTAGTTGGACCCGTCGTGACTGGGGGTGAACTGCTCCACTAGTGTAGTTAGACCCGTCGTGTTTCTCTAAATTACAAGTAGAAATTCACGGTGATAGCAGTTATGGGGCTAACTCTTCTGGAACATATTATGTGATTCTTTCTTGTTCCAGTACTTCATGTTTCTGATATATTTTTGTGGTGTTTCATTTATGATGTAGTCTTTAGCCCGAATGTTCGCTTTACTCAGACATCTTGTTTGAGTTACGTAATGTGTCTTTATTTCATATTTAGATAAAGTAAATGACTCTGCCAGTTAAAGCATGTTTCTTTCAACAAAATGTACAATCTTTTACGATAAAATGTCGAAATGTCAAGAAGAGTTGCTTTGTAATTTACATATATTTAATGAAAATCATTGTAAATAAAAGGTTACAATGAATGTTTTCCTTTTACGTATATTTTTTCTTCCCTCTCCGACTAGACTTGATTATATGAATATGAAAGGGGAACTGCTTACAATTTGAGTGCACCTCGGTTCATGCTCGGTTTTTTCAGATCTCTCATTTGCTCCCATTTACTTGTATGTCGCCGCATGTCAGATCTGATGAAACCCCATTATAGGTTTTTGTGAGTGACTTGTGTCATGAATATATAATGATAAGATAAATATGTGTTTTGGCCGATAGGATTGCTCGTAGCATGCAAAGCAGTTTAATAACTTTTCCATATTTTTGCAATCGCCATTTTCATTGGCTGGTATATAGGGTCATTCGCACGTGACCGCTAATGGGGTTTCATCAGGGCTGCGTTCAACAGCGTAGCTGCTAGGTTGAGCTACGTAGAAAAATTCTACTGAACGGAAAGCTAGCATAGCCGCTACATAGCTTAAGCAAATTCTGCTAGCTTTTGAATCCAAGATGGCGACAATGACTCTTTTTTTTACCATGAAGTGAAAGTAGTTTTAATCAATTATTTATATCCGGGCACATTTGTTAAACAAAAAAAAATGTCCACATAGGTATACAATAAATGATAAACTCTGCAATTTCTCTTCAATCCATGACCTTCCCATTCCGGAAATTTGATTTTGTAAGGTAAAAATAGTGGCATTGCAGGAAGTGGCAACGTTTTTAATACGGATGATAATTCATTAAGGTAACTAGACAAATACGATTAGCTAACATGTTCCAAGAAATATATTCCATATGATTGGCGCCATAATTGCTAGCATTACTACGTAGCTAATCGTTCAATAACGTTATTGTTATTCTACCTAGCAGCTAGGCTAGCTGCTACGATATTGAACGCAAACCAGATGTACCACGCCTCGACATATCAGTAAAGGGGAGCAAGTGAGAGACATGATCTTAATGATATTAAAGAAAACTGAAATTACAATCTAGATGCACAGGCAATATTAAGTAAATAAGGGTAATAACAAAATTACCGAACTCCGAGCAATCTTACAAAGGGAAAGTCAAAACTCATAAGTATATAAACAGACAAAATCAGTCAACAACCGGAAAACTGTGAAAACCGTAATGACCCTGACTTGGTACAGGCATTTCTAAAGAAATGGTGGGTTGAATCAGATTTTAAAAGATTCAGAGCAAAAGGAAAGAAAACAAAGAACGCCACACAGGGAACTAAACAGATAAGCAATACAGACCCCACAAAACACGGGATGAATCCAGTTGTTCGCCAAGATTAAGCAATTTCTGTTTCTAGTAAGACACCCACCGTCTTAAATGATCGTAGTTGTTGGTTGTAGACCTTTACTCTTTGGACAAAAAACATGTTACTCTTGATATGTCTAATATTTTTAATTCTAATTAGGCATAAATATTCTAAGAAATTGTATCATCAAGCTGTTTTAGATTTATAATTGATACATTAAAAATACTAACACATTCTTTGCAAGATAGAGTTATTAGTATCTTTTAGTTTTAAAACCAATATAAGCATGATCAATATAGTGAAATACATGTACAGGGTTCCTTCAATACCAACACTGTTAAATGAAAAAATCATTGGCTGAATTGCAATTGTTAGACGTAAACATTATAGAAAACAGAAGGAGCAATCAGTAATGGACATTCCAGAGACACGGACAACATTGGAAAAAACACATCTAACGTAGACAGACAAAGCAAAAAACTTGTTTTAAGCTAAAACGAAAACAAAAGCAAAACAAAAACAAAAAACATAACACACAAGACAAAGATGGCAACATAGAATCTAAAAATAAACCTCTTAGCGAATCACTTTCGCTTTCCACATATTGGGAGGAAACAAAAAGTTAACCAAATATCCAATGACCTGGGATAAATATCATTTGCTTAGATTAGACTAAAAACTAAAAACAAATACTATCATGTTATAACCTCCAATTATGTTTGACAGCGTACCTACTTTCGACTTTGGAAAATGAGTCAAGATGATGTACATGTATGCTACCTGGTGGCTGTTTTAAAAGGTAATGTTATATAAGGTGTAACTAGGATTCATTTATTATTACACAGTTGATGCTTAATTCCACAGTATCTACTTATCGAGTAAACATACACGAGTTTTCACATTTGACTAACAGCATTTTCGCAAAAGTGAAAAACAATGTTGTTTTCCTAAAATATATAACAAACAGTAACAACGTTGCTATGCTTTTGTCGACATTTCAGGAACATAGTTTGTATACCCCGAGCTCGCTTAAACAATCTAATGATCGCAATAAAGAATCCCGTTTGTGGATGTTGCTGCAAAATAGAACATTACATTTACTCATATTAGACTTACTTAGACATTGTCCATAACGGTAATGTAGTTTTTGAGTCCTGTACAATATTCCCTGAATATGCTGTACAATTGGTTGGCTGCAAAGAGTAATCTGTTTCTGTAATACAATAAACATTTTATTATAAATGTACTATTTACGCCAAGATTAACCACGCAACAATATATATATATATGTAGAGCAAACATATACCATACCATTTACCAACAAATACTTATTTCAACCTTGATATGACAAATATAAGACATTTTACAAAGTCCATTGATTCCTATGTTTAAACGGTGGTTGGTTGAGTTTATGGTGTTCAATGACACTTTCAACAATATTTCAGTTATATCGTGTCGGTCAGTTTTATTGGTGGAGGAAACCGGAGTACCCAGAGAAAACCACTGACCTGCCGCAAGTCACTGACACACTTTATCACATACTATAATATTTAATCGAGTAAACCTAGTCTGAGCGGGATTCGAACTCACAACTTTAGTGGTGATAGGCACTGATTGGATTGGACATGCAGCTGTTAATCCAACTACGATACGATGTATGTATAATAACGAATGTCTGTTGACTAATATTAGACATTGGGAAAATACATTTAAGACCATATTCCACAAAAATCACAAATCATCCATTCAATTCTCCGATCATGTTCATGCTTATATATATATTGATTATCCAATTATCTTGGAGAATGCGTGAAGATCCAAATTTATAAAAGTATTTTTATATACAACATTAAGCATTATAAAGCATTTATTAACTTATAGTAAATTAAGTATACAGGCCTTACAGTTAAGTGTTTAAACTTGGATGATGTCTATGCTATACTCTTACATGCATCGTGGCCATGGTCAATAATTTATGGAGGGCATGATTACTATAAACACTGGTGGGTAAGCTGCAGTCATTACTTCAAAAGTTTTACTGTCATCACCATGACTTGTTTAACCGTTACTTTATCGGATCTGCCTCTTTAAATCTAATGTAATGTTTCTGTTTATGTCCTTTGGTTTTATTGCTCCTAACCACTTTGTGTTATTTAGTTTTCCAATCTTTCGGTTTTGAACTAACCTGATGTAGATTTTTCCAGAAACGCGTCATGCGCACTAAATTTGATATCTACTGATTGTGTGTTTATTAATCTTTTATAAACTATTTTCAAAAATAAATAGTACATAAATTAATTTGCATATAATGACAAACCAAAATTGTGTTTATTGAACAATAACAAACAGTTAATATAATCTGACAATATTCGTGTTCACACGTGACAAATAAAACTACTCACTTCCAACATATTTTAAAAACATGTAAATTGTATCGCCTACGTAGGTATTAGATATCTCTGAACTTGTTTCAAGGCGATCTCGTCGAAGTCTCATCTCAACTGCCCCAACTTCATTTTGTTGTTCAGGAAGATGAAATGAAAACTGTATGTTTCTGCAAAAAAATTTAATTTCTCCTGATAAAGGCGGTGCTTTTGTAATTAGGATATATCAATATCATTAGCGAGAATTGTGAAATTCCATGATGTTTTGTGTGGTAAATATTTCAATATTATGTAGTGCTTCTCCCTTTACGGTGATGTTGTCTAAATAACGACATGTAGATATTTGCGAAAATTTTAAACACCATGACGTTTTGTGCGATATATAATTTAATATGTGTGGTTTTATGTGTACGTTTTGTAGATCGTTATGTACTAGATAATCAATAAGAGTTTGAAGACACCAAAGGGGTAATCAGAATCGAAGGACAGACAACACAATGGCCAAAAGAAAAAGTACAAAAGGACAAACAACGATCTACCAAACATACATATAAAACTAAAGATTGAGTTCAGCTGGATGTTATAGTGCTAACTCACGTAAAGACAACTGTCCTCGGGTAAAACAAACATTTCTCGTGGGGAGTCTGTTTACCATTATTACACGTGGTGTTCTCGTGGGGAGTCTGCTTACCATTATTACACGTGGTGTTCTCGTGGGGAGTCTGTTTACCATTATTACACGTGGTGTTCTCGTGGGGAGTCTGTTTACCATTATTACACGTGGTGTTCTCGTGGGGAGTCTGTTTACCATTATTACACGTGGTGTTCTCGTGGGGAGTCTGTTTACCATTATTACACGTGGTGTTCTCGTGGGGAGTCTGTTTACCTTTATTACACGTGGTGTTCTCGTGGGGAGTCTGTTTACCATTATTACACGTGGTGTTCTCGTGGGGAGTCTGTTTACCATTATTACACGTGGTGTTCTCGTGGGGAGTCTGTTTACCATTATTACACGTGGTGTTCTCGTGGGGAGTCTGTTTACCATTATTACACGTGGTGTTCTCGTGGGGAGTCTGTTTAGCATTATTACACGTGGTGTTCTCGTGGGGAGTCTGTTTACCATTATTACACGTGGTGTTCTCGTGGGGAGTCTGTTTACCATTATTACACGTGGTGTTCTCGTGGGGAGTCTGTTTACCATTATTACACGTGGTGTTCTCGTGGGGAGTCTGTTTACCATTATTACACGTGGTGTTCTCGTGGGGAGTCTGTTTACCATTATTACACGTGGTGTTCTCGTGGGGAGTCTGTTTACCATTATTACACGTGGTGTTCTCGTGGGGAGTCTGTTTACCATTATTACACGTGGTGTTCTCGTGGGGAGTCTGTTTACCATTATTACACGTGGTGTTCTCGTGGGGAGTCTGTTTACCATTATTACACGTGGTGTTCTCGTGGGGAGTCTGTTTACCATTATTACACGTGGTGTTCTCGTGGGGAGTCTGTTTACCATTATTACACGTGGTGTTCTCGTGGGGAGTCTGTTTACCATTATTACACGTGGTGTTCTCGTGGGGAGTCTGTTTACCATTATTACACGTGGTGTTCTCGTGGGGAGTCTGTTTACCATTATTACACGTGGTGTTTCTTCTTTATAGGCTTTATTACCTCATTTACGTAGTAGAACAATGAATACAAATTAATCTGTTTCTTTCTTACTAAAAACGTATATATATATAATTTAGTTTATGTAAAGTAATCTAAAAGAATGAAAAGGGAAATATTCTGTCCAAAGTTTTCAATTCACCTAATATATCGTATATCATTGTCAAGTCGAAATAAAGTATACTACATAAACTGATAGACTTATACATATAATATACTGACAATGAGGGACAGTTGTTTTCTAAGACTTAAGATGAACAGAAATTTAATGGAGAATATACAGGCGTCCGGATTACACAGGTCAATATTGCAAAGATATCCTGTATTTGTTTGGAATATCCATGATGTTTGATTATCATAGAATTGCGAGATTCCACAGTTTATTTCATAAATAAAGTTGTAATTGAAAACATATTTCTTAATTCTGCTAGTTCCATGTATATCTGGGTAATGGGTTATGGCGCTTAATGAGATTTTGAACAGTATTTCAGTTATATCGTAGGGCGGTCAGTTATATTGGTGTAGAAAACCGGAGGACCCAGAGAAAACCACCGACCTGTTGGAAGTCACTGACAAAATTTATCACATAATGTTGTATCGAGTATTGGAACTCACAACTTTAGTGGTGATAGGCACTGAGTACATAGATAGTTGTAAATCCATCTACCATACGTTCACGATCACGACGGTCCCTTGTATATATGAAATAATATTGCCGTAAATCGAGGAACAATACGAACCCCACTAAAACGGGGATGAACCCATGTGTTACCAATACGGTGATAAGTCATGAAAGTGGAAAACAGGGGTTGTGGCAAAGATAAATGAGAACATATCTTTGGTCATCCTTAGTCATCTATGCCATTAAATATTCTGTAACGTTTCACAAAGTCATGGTGGTGACTGCCATTATTTTACATTTTTACACTAAAACTCCACATCTATTTATGAAGGTATATTTTACATACAAATCTACATGTAATGTGCTTTTGAAATCTAATGAAACAGACAAATCCATGGATGTGAACGAATCTTTCAACTATTATACAGAAGACATAGAAAAAAAAAGTATTACCCATTGTTGATAAAACTATCATTTGTATTCCCATCTCTACAAACAATGTAACATTCTTGATATCCAGGTTTTGTTAATATTGTGACTTTTGTGACATTTCCACCAAATAGCTGTTAAGAAAAAAAATCATTTTTTAGATGATTGTAAAGCGATTGAAACGTTCAGAAAAATGTTGGAAAACAAGGAAATACTAATACAATGTGTTTATTATTATGGAAAATACATATATGACTGGTTTGGATGCTTCTGTTTTAAAAATACTTTTGACGTCTTAGATATATATTACGAGTTGACTGAGAACATAGTTCTGTACGTGGGTATAAAAATGGTGTTCTGAGTGATACTGTACACAATATGATTATAGACGATCCAGAATTTCCATCATTGATAATCTAGCACATTTAATATATTAATAATCTAGAATATTTAATATATTAATAATCTAGTACATTTAATATATTGATAATCTAGAATATTTGAATCCGTAAATTATATAGCACATTTTAATATATTTATATTCTTACACATTTAATATATTAATAACTTAGCACACTTTAATATATCAATAATCTAGCATATTTTAATTTATTAATAATCTAGCACATTTTAATATATTAATAATTAAGCACAATTTAATACATTAATAATCTAGCATATTTTAATATATCTATAATCTAGCACATTTAATATATTAATAATATAGCACAATTCAATATATTTATAATTTAGCACATTTTAATATATTGATAATCTAGAATATTTTAATCCATAAATTCTCTAGCACAATTCAATATATTTATAATTTAGTGCATTTTAATATATCTATAATCTATCACATTTAATATATTAATAATCTTGAATATTTAATATATTAATAATCTAGTACATTTAATATATTAATAATCTAGAATATTGTAATCCATAAATTATCTAGCACATTTTAATATATTTATATTCTAGCACATTTAATATATTAATAATTTAGCACATTTTAATATATCAATAATCTAGCATATTTTAATTTATTAATAATCTAGCACATTTTAATATATTAATAATTAAGCACAATTTAATACATTAATAATCTAGCATATTTTGCAGGTATTGAATTATACAATCATAACAAACATTTGTGTAATCAACGCAATATTTGAGCCCTACCTTAACGTACTCGGTGTCTTTTGCCGGTATTGTGAAATTGTTGCCAGTTGTTCCATTATCTGATGGTCCAGAAACTGTCACATTGTTAGGAATAATGGTAATGTCTCCCGAGGAACTGCACACTAATCACGACAGATAATATTATATATTTCACTGTTAAACAACAATAGTACAGAACGATAAATAAACATTAAAGAAAACCAAAGGGGCAAACCAAGATTAGACAATCCAGAGAAACTGGCAACACATGATACACAAGACTCAGGACGAAGACAAACAAAACTTAAAGAAAGTCAATTACTACTTAAAACTTAAGAAATCATAATCAAAAACACATATCGCAGTATTCTTAAAAGGAAAAATCCGACAGAGATATACATAACAAAAATATATATATAATAACATTGTGCTGGATATAAAATGTCAAAACAGATCAGATGAAAAGAAATCAACATCAACTAAAGGATAACACGAGAACATATCGTGCTGTCTTCCTGAGGTGGGACTTTTACCTTTCTCTTTGTTGGAAATCAATACCTTCTTAATATTTGTCCGAAACAACATTCCAAACAATTCCTCAATATAATGGATTATTTGATTGAGAGCACACATATCAAATATCATTTAGAGGGAACATAATAAAAACATCATTTAGAGGGAACATAATAAAAACATCATTTAGTGGGAACATAATAAAAGCATCATTTAGAGGGAACATAATAAAAACATCATTTAGAGGGAACATAATAAAAACATCATTTAGAGGGAACATAATAAAAACATCATTTAGTGGGAACATAATAAAAGCATCATTTAGAGGGAACATAATAAAAACATCATTTAGAGGGAACATAATAAAAACATCATTTAGAGGAAACATAATAAAAACATCATTTAGTGGGAACATAATAAAAACATCATTTAGAGGGAACATAATAAAAACATCATTTAGAGGGAACATAATAAAAACATCATTTAGAGGGAACATAATAAAAACATCATTTAGAGGGAACATAATAAAAACATCATTTAGAGGGAACATAATAAAAACATCACTTAGAGGGAACATAATAAAAACATCATTTAGAAAGAACATAATAAAAACATCATATGTGAAACTTAAAATAAAAAAGAAATACAATTACAAAAGATCGGTCAATGGCTACAATTCCTACCATAACCGATGAGTGAGAGTATGACTTTGAAATGTCCATCATGTCTTGTTTTAATCATGGTATCCACATGTGAGCTTTCTTTACATAAAGGTTTTGGCCCGCCACTTTTCACTGAAGTGCCTGTACCAAGCCAGGAAAGTGAACGTACATGTATTTGTGTGTTGATTTTGCCTCTTTCTGCAATTTTCTATTTGGATTATGAAATTGTTTCGACATTTATTTTCTTTTCATTATATTCATGAACATCTATATGTCTATATACAATGTCATCTTACAATGATTGTTGTCATCAGATCCTGCTCATATTGGAGTGTATTATGATATTTTCAATGACACATAATCACGTTAATGGAATATTGATAAATAAAAATAGTTTTATAAGATACATAGAAAATTATTACTTCTGTGATTTTATTCTGTAATGAATAATACTTTATATATGTGTGCAGAATTATAGTAGATTGCTATTAATATCGTGGGAAAATCGATTATTTGAGATTAAACAACAATCAAGTAATCAATATTGATCAAATACATTACCAAATGAAATTAAATCCGAACATTTAGCACAATTGCCCATATATAGCTGGTGAATCTGAAACAAATGTAACATAAATAATGAATATTAGAGGGAATGTATGATGGCTGCTTAAAGCAACATGTGAGCAACCTATGTGACAGCTATATCACGGCGAGAACAAGTAACTGATGACGAGCAACCTTTGTGACAGCTATATCACGGCGAGAACAAGTAACTGATGACGAGCAACCTTTGTAACAGCTATATCACGGCGAGAACAAGAAACTGATGACGAGCAACCTTTGTGACAGCTATATCACGGCAAGAACAAGTAACTGATGACGAGCAACCTTTATGACAGCTATATCACGGCGAGAACAAGTAACTGATGACGAGCAACCTTTGTGACAGCTATATCACGGCGAGAACAAGTAATTGATGACGAGCAACATTTGTGACAGCTATATCACGGCGAGAACAAGTAACTGATGACGAGCAACCTTTGTGACAGCTATATCACGGCGAGAACAAGTAACTGATGACGAGCAACCTTTGTGACAGCTATATCACGGCGAGAACAAGTAACTGATGACGAGCAACCTTTGTGACAGCTATATCACGGCGAGAACAAGTAACGGATGACGAGCAACCTTTGTGACAGTTATATCACGGCGAGAACAAGTAACTGATGACGAGCAACCTTTGTGACAGCTATATCACGGCGAGAACAAGTAACTGATGACGAGCAACCTTTGTGACAGCTATATCACGGCGAGAACAAGTAACTGATGACGAGCAACCTTTGTAACAGCTATATCACGGCGAGAACAAGTAACTGATGACGAGCAACCTTTGTGACAGCTATATCACGGCGAGAACAAGTAACTGATGACGAGCAACCTTTGTGACAGCTATATCACGGCAAGAACAAGTAACTGATGACGAGCAACCTTTGTGACAGCTATATCACGACGAGAACAAGTAACTGATGACGAGCAACCTTTGTGACAGCTATATCACGGCGAGAACAAGTAACTGATGACGAGCAACCTTTGTGACAGCTATATCACGGCGAGAACAAGTAACTGATGACGAGCAACCTTTGTGACAGCTATATCACGGCGAGAACAAGTAATTGATGACGAGCAACCTTTGTAACGGCTATATCACGGCGAGAACAACGCGAGCAACCTTTGTGACAGCTATATCACGGCGAGAACAAGTAACTGATGACGAGATGATGATGTTGATTACGAAACCTGAACAGAAATTTAGACTAATCACAGTATATATATATATCATGAGAGAATAAATTAGATGCTAATATTTACAAAAGCATCGGACGGTTTATGCCCTTTCGTTTTATTTGTCCTCAAAACATTTCCAAATTGTTTGGCTTTTCAATCTTTTGAAATTGAGAGGAGTTGATGAAGGTTATTCCAGAAGTGCGGCGAGCACACACAATTAGATATCTATGTTTTATTTACATATACATGCTGTCATTCATGTTTTACAAACCAAAATCAATGACATTCATGAATTTATCAATTAATCCGCCGTTCACTACGTCAACATGCTCAGACCAATAAATACTTGTCATACATTCTCAGGTAATCAGATGTGTTTTATCTTATTTTCAATAATCAAAAGTTTTCAAAAGTTGGCATAAAGATAAACCAAGGGATTAGACGGTTATATATCTTGTACTTTATTGAAATGATGTAAGTGTAAGAGTATACATTTTTAAGTGTAAGAGTATACATTTTTAAGTGTAAGAGTATATATTTTTAAGTGTAGGAGTATACATTTTTAAGTGTAAGAGTATACATTTTTAAGTGTAAGAGTATACATTTTTAAGTGTAAGAGTATACATTTTTAAGTGTAAGAGTATACATTTTCAAGTGTAAGAGTATACATTTTCAAGTGTAAGAGTATACATTTTCAAGTGTAAGAGTATACATTTTTAAGTGTAAGAGTATACATTTTCAAGTGTAAGAGTATACATTTTTAAGTGTAAGAGTATACATTTTTAAGTGCAAGAGTATATATTTTTAAGTGTAAGAGTATACATTTTTAAGTGTAAGAGTATATATTTTCAAGTGTAAGAGTATACATTTTCAAGTGTAAGAGTATACATTTTTAAGTGTAAGAGTATACATTTTCAAGTGTAAGAGTATACATTTTCAAGTGTAAGAGTATACATTTTCAAGTGTAAGAGTATACATTTTTAAGTGTAAGAGTATACATTTTTAAGTGTAAGAGTATACATTTTCAAGTGTAAGAGTATACATTTTCAAGTGTAAGAGTATACATTTTCAAGTGTAAGAGTATACATTTTTAAGTGTAAGAGTATATATTTTTAAGTGTAAGAGTATATATTTTTAAGTGTAAGAGTATACATTTTTAAGGGTAAGAGTATACATTTTTAAGTGTAAGAGTATACATTTTTAAGTGTAAGAGTATACATTTTTAAGTGTAAGAGTATACATTCTTAACGTTTTTAAAAAGACCAAGGATTCTGTGTAATCGTATAATATATGTGTTGCCATTTTGCTCTTGTTCGTGCATCAATGGGTGGCATATTCCATTGCTACCACGACTTGATATAACTGAAATACTGCAAAAGATGACATTAAACACCAATCAATCCCTTATTTACATGCCAACACATATCTTGTTCTGATTTCAATTTTTTTTTATATCAATTTCACAAATATATAAAAAAAAAAATAAAAATTGCAAAAACATTTTGTTTCATTATTAATATATCACAATACAATTTGTAATTTTGTTTTAAACTTACCAGCAATAAGAATAGACATAGCTGAATTTTCTTCATAGTTTTAAGTGATTATGTGACAAGTCTCATTGTTACCTACTAAGAAATAAAGTAATTTAGAATAAATGAACCAGACATTATTGTTCGCTGTTGTCTTTCTTACAAACAAGGCTATTTTACTATTTATTATTTGTTGTATACTATACAGATTTCATTTTAAGACTCGCCGATTACAGAACTACCATTTCCATTGAAAATTATCACTCATGACGTCATCACTGTGGTGATTAATATAAATGTATTTTAATAAAATTGAATTAAACACGAAAACCGGCGGTTAACCCAAGTGCTCCGGAAGTATATGCAGTTCCTGTGACGCCCTGTGATCAGCATGTGATATGGAAATCGTGTTTGACATCAGTATAATAAATAAATATTAACATAAATAAAGCATGAATCCCCTACAAAACAAATAGGATCGTTCGTATGCAAAACTCGGGCAGCACAACACGGAAATAAAATTGGGCGACATGAACAACACGAACAACATTAAATATGGAGGTACTTCGTTTATTTAAATTATCAACAATAACAAATATCGTCTAATGCATAAATGCATATGTGTTATCTACTTTTTTTTTCATTAAACATAAATCGTTTTCACATTTATTGTTTCGCAATTTCCCCAAATCAACCGAATATTCTTCTTGTTACAAATTACAAATATAGAATATACATTTTTATTAAGTAAATCAGAACACTATCTTAATACATGACATAACAACGGCTATGTTTTTGACAGAAATGTATTCACAACAAGATACAACAATGAAACTTTGAACAATTATTTTACGTTTGTTGTATATATAAAAATATATATAATAAAACTTACAGAATGATGATAAATTTCACAAAGTAATATTTTACCTGCTTAGAAACAAACATACATTGATTAAATGATAAAAACGTTATCAATACCAAACGAGGTCAACTTGTAGGTATAGGAAGACTGAACAACGCAATGTAATGCACATATTTTCAATATCTAGGGTAACTTGACCTTAGTAACATTACCTCCTTTATCGCACTTTCTGTTCTTATCTATACAAATATGACGATATGAAACTCAAAAATGGACTCCATGATTACATGAATAACAGACAAAGATGTAAATAAGAGAAACTCAAATACCCATTACATGGAGTAAATATAGAGTAAATATAGAGTAAATATACATGTTGAGATTTTTGTCTTAGAATCTTGCGATTACATCAATTAATACAAATAAATGGAGAATATTCGTTAATTATTTAGTACTACTTATAACGCTGAATATATGGAGAATAACTGTAAATAGACCTAATTAAATGGTATATAAACACTAATTCACCAATCAGAGCTTAGGTCAACTCAGTACTAAAATTTATGATATTTATATTCCGATACCAAGATCTTGTCGAAATATATTCCGTCTCTGCAGAAACGATTATAAGCGATGCATTTTCATATAGTGAAAATGTATAAAGATAAAGAAGTCAAGAAAAATGTCAAGGATATTTTTTTATCAATGTGTGACGTAAAAATGTTTTTGACATTTACGTCACAGAACATGGTACTGCTTTGACAACTATTTTACCTATTTTGTTCCTGTATTTAAATACTGTTATAGTGACAGCCGGAACCTTTGAACCGTAATGAGAGCGGGAGGTTTGGCGCCTTAAAATCTGATTCAACCCACCATTTCTTTAGAAATGCCTGTACCAAGTCACGGTCATTACGGTTTTCACAGTTTTCCGGTTGTTGACTGATTTTGTCTGTTTATATAATTATGAGTTTTGACTTTCCCTTTGTAAGATTGTGCGGAGTTCGGTAATTTTGTTATTACCCTTATTTACTATAACCATGCCCAATGTCACTGCTGGTGGAATTGTTTTTCCCCGAGGTCATTGCAACTTGGTAGCTTTACTTAAGCATTTATGAATAACGAAATTAAGGACAACATACCGGCTAGGACGTCACCCGGGTTAACAAGGTCCTCATTTGCTACTACACGGAACAGGGTAGCAAATGATATATGCGTTCCACGGAAAATCCTACGGGATACCCCCGATTTGTCTTACGTTCAGCCAGAGGGTAATTATTATTTCAAAACTTCAGATTCGTATCAAATTTTAAAATCTTGTTCTATTAATATTTCGGACTGTCTTAAATCTCCAGGTACTTGTGACTCTTCTCCATGCATTACTACTTGCAAAATAAAAACTGACAAAATTAATACTTGTAAAACATGCGTCATGCTAATAACTTCTCCTGAATTTACAAGTAACTTAACTGGAAAAACGTACTACACCAAATCGTTTGACCCTCTGGACTGTTCTACTAAAAATGTCATTTACGGCATAGAATGTACACTCTGTGGACTTTTGTAAGTTGGTGAAACTCGTCAAACATTGCGAAGTAGGATGAGCCAACATCGATATGATGCAAAAGATCCCAAATACAGGATTTTGTATAATCATTTCAATCAACCGGGTCATGACCGCTGTTTGACGATGAAAGTTCGAATCATCGAGAAGATTTACCATCATACAAACAGTCCTATACTTAGTACACCTTACCGTACCGATATAGAGTTGTTTTGGATTAAAGAATTAGGCACTGCAATGCCTTACGGTTGCAATGATAACATCAAAGGAGTGGGAAATTTGTCAAGTCCTGGATGCAACGAAATCAACGTGATGAGCCTTTTTAATACTATTCCAAGAACTAAACGTAGTCATGGTCATAAAAGAATTCAACATCCTAATGTTAAAAAGTCCTCTAAACCAAGAACGTTACAAGATACTTTTAATGATTTACTTTCTAATATACAGAAACCTCTTGGAATTCATCACATTCGTACAATCTTATTTTTACTACCTGTAAACTACCTCAAAGATATTAGGGATCTTGGACTTGACAAAGGAGGCGTAGATCCTTTTTTTCCCAAGTACAGATTGTCTAGTATTATATGTGACGTGGCGTCCTTTCGTCTTTTTAAACCAGTTCGATCTGAACCTCTTCATGATAACAACAGAAAATTCCTCCATATTCCGTTTGCTAACAAAGGAATCGATGCTATTAACATCAGCAACATTCTTAATAGAAAAGAGGTCGTAAAAGAAATTCCACCATATTTCAAAAATCAATCTGTTCCTATTGTCTCCTATAGCTACACTAACAGCATTGGCCGTAAAATTTTCAACTACAAAGAAGCATTGCAAGATATTAACATAGAAGAGTACCTTAAGAACCCTCTGACTTGTGACTGCTCCCACTCTCCTTTTCAATACAACCCATCTGGACATGTAATCACTGGTGATCTGAATATCATTCAACATGAGAGTCTCCGAAAGGTGATTTCTCATGGTCCTAAATTCAGAGAACCTCAACACATCAATTGGAAACATAATGTCAAGATAATTATGGATGCTGTTGAAGATTATGCCAGAAGGTGGATAAAGAGAGAAGTAGACCAAGATCCTGAGTTAGAGTCCTTGTCAGACTGGGTTAGAACAATTAGGTCTCTAGTGCAAGGTTGGATTCACAAACTCAAAAATTGTGTTAATAGTCGACCTAAGTCTGTATTTAAAGACCAAGAAGCTGTTAAGTGTCTTTCCTCTCTTCATGACAAATATGTTATCGTTCCTGCGGACAAGGCTTCCAACAATATCGTGTTTGTATGTAAATCATATTACTTCGAATGCCTAATCAAGGAATTAGGCATAAATAGCAACACCTCTAGTAATACCACATACAAACCAACTTCGTTCGACAAAGATGAAATCCTAGCTAACCACAGATCATTCATGACCTCTTTAAACATTCCCTCTGGTAAAGAGTCTGAGGATTTACCCTATTTATATTGGATACCTAAACTCCATAAGACACCATACAAAGAAAGGTGCATAGCGGGATCATCAACTTGCTCGACGAAAGAATTGTCTATTCACCTGACAAAGATTATGTCTGCAGTAAAAGAGGGACAACAGAAATATTGTGAAACTGTTTACTCGCGTAGTGGCATAAATCACATGTGGATTTTGAAAAACTCTAAAGATCTTTTGGATAACCTGAATTCAAGATCTTTCTCTCAGGTATCCTCCATCAAAACCTTTGATTTTTCAACTCTATATACCACCCTACCGGATGACAAATTAAAAACCCGCTTAAAAGAAACAATTCATAAAGCTTTTAGTCATAGAAACTATGGTTCAAAATTTGTTGTGTTAGGCTACAATTCCACATATTTTTCAAACAAAATTCAAAAAGGTAAAACATGCTACTCTGAGGAACAAGTGATCAGTATGCTGGAGTTCCTCATCGATAACATATTTGTCTCCTTTGGAGGGACACTGTTTCAGAAGATAAGAAGATTCATGAGGCTAGAGCCTTTAATTTCACATACAGGTATATTGATGACGTTTTATCTATCAATAATTCTAGATTTGCAGAATATTCTTCCATTGATATATCCTCCAGAGCTGGAAGTTAAAGAGACCACCGATACAGCTTCGTTCGCATCATTTTTGGACTTGTACCTCGAATTTGACGACAGTGGTCAACTCAGTACTAAAATTTATGATAAACGGGACGACTTCAATTTTAAAATCATAAATTTTCCAAACATGTGCAGCAATATAAATAAAGGTAATAACAAAATTACCGAACTCCGAACAATCTTATAAAGGGAAAGTCAAAACTCATAATTATATAAACAGACAAAATCAGTCAACAACCGGAAAACTGTGAAAACCGTAATGACCCTGACTTGGTACAGGCATTTCTAAAGAAATGGTGGGTTGAATCAGATTTTAAGGCGCCAAACCTCCCGCTCTCATTACGGTTCAAAGGTTCCGGCTGTCACTGTAACAGTATTTAAATACAGGAACAAAATAGGTAAAATAGTTGTCAAAGCAGTACCATATTCGGTGACGTAAATGTCAAAAATATTTTTACGTCACACATTGACAAAAAAATTCTTGACATTTTGGACTTCTTTATCTTTATACATTTTCACTATATGAAAATGCATCGCTTATAATTATTTCTGCAGAGACGGAATATATTTCGACAAGATATTGGTATCGGAATATAAACTTTTTAAGAGATCGAATAAGGCGAATCTTTTTATAGCCCTGGTCCAGTAGCCTGTTTCTCAGATGAAGATGACGTTTCAGGAAATCAGAATAATTGCTACTGGCCCTTGCATAGCGAATCAATTGCGAGATGTAAACACCATATGCAGGAGAAGCTGGTATATTGCTGCACATGTTTGGAAAATTTATGATTTTAAAATTGAAGTCGTCCCGCTTATCATAAATTTTAGTACTGAGTTGACCACTGTCGTCAAATTCGAGGTATAAGTCCAAAAATGATGCGGACGAAGCTGTATCGGTGGTCTCTTTAACTTCCAGTTCTGGAGGATATATCAATGGAAGAAATTCTGCAAATCTAGAATTATTGATAGATAAAACGTCATCAATATACCTGTATGTGAAATTAAAGGCTCTAGCCTCATGAATCTTCTTATCTTTTATAAGCTTTTGAAGAAACTCCGACTCGTATGAGTATAAAAATAAATCGGCTAGAAGAGGGGCACAATTCGTACCCATTGGTATGCCGACGACCTGCTGAAACAGTGTCCCTCCAAAGGAGACAAATATGTTATCGATGAGGAACTCCAGCATACTGATCACTTGTTCCTCGGAGTAGCATGTTTTACCTTTATGAATTTTGTTTGAAAAATATGTGGAATTGTAGCCTAACACAACAAATTTTGAGCCATAGTTTCTATGACTGAAAGCTTTATGAATTGTTTCTTTTAAGCGGGTTTTTAATTTGTCATGCGGTAGGGTGGTATATAGAGTTGAAAAATCAAAGGTTTTGATGGAGGATACCTGAGAGAAAGATCTTGATTTCAGGTTATCCAAAAGATCTTTAGAGTTTTTCAAAATCCACATGTGATTTATGCCACTACGCGAGTAAACAGTTTCACAATATTTCTGTTGTCCCTCTTTTACTGTAGACAGAATCTTTGTCAGGTGAATAGACAATTCTTTCGTCGAACAAGTTGATGATCCCGCTATGTACCTTTCTTTGTATGGTGTCTTATGGAGTTTAGGTATCCAATATAAATAGGGTAAATCCTCAGACTCTTTACCAGAGGGAATGTTTAAAGAGGTCATGAATGATCTGTGGTTAGCTAGGATTTCATCTTTGTCGAACGAAGTTGGTTTGTATGTGGTATTACTAGAGGTGTTGCTATTTATGCCTAATTCCTTGATTAGACATTCGAAGTAATATGATTTACATACAAACACGATATTGTTGGAAGCCTTGTCCGCAGGAACGACAACATATTTGTCATGAAGAGAGGAAAGACACTTAACAGCTTCTTGGTCTTTAAATACAGACTTGGGTCGACTATTAACACAATTTTTTAGTTTGTGAATCCGACCTTGTACTAGAGACCTAATTGTTCTAACCCAGTCTGACAAGGACTCTAACTCAGGATCTTGGTCTACTTCTCTCTTTATCCACCTTCTGGCATAATCTTCAACAGCATCCATAATTATCTTGAAATTATGTTTCCTATTGATGTGTTGAGGTTCTCTGAATTTAGGACCATGAGAAATCACCTTTCGGAGACTCTCATGTTGAATGATATTCAGATCACCAGTGATTACATGTCCAGATGGGTTGTATTGAAAAGGAGAGTGGTAGCAGTCACAAGTCAGAGGGTTCTTAATGTACTCTTTTATGTTAATATCTTGCAATGCTTCTTTGTAGTTGAAAATTTTACGGCCAATGCTGTTAGTGTAGCTATAGGAGACAATGGGAACAGATTGATTTTTGAAATATGGTGGAATTTCTTTTATGACCTCTTTTCTATTAAGAATGTTGCTGATGTTAATAGCATCGATTCCTTTATTAGCAAACGGAATATGGAGGAATTTTCTGTTGTTATCATGAAGAGGTTCAGATCGAACTGGTTTAAAAAGACGAAAGGACGCCACGTCACATATAATACTAGACAATCTGTACTTAGGAGAAAAAGGATCTACGCCTCCTTTGTCAAGTCCAAAATCCCTAAGATCTTTGAGGTAGTTTACAGGTAGTGAAAATAAGATTGTACGAATATGATGAATGCATATGGTATTTACATCTCGCAATTGATTCGCTATGCAAGGGCCAGTAGCAATTATTCTGATTTCCTGAAACGTCATCTTCATCTGAGAAACAGGCTACTGGACCAGGGCTATAAAAAGATTCGCCTTATTCGATCTCTTAAAAAGTTTATATTCCGATACCAAGATCTTGTCGAAATATATTCCGTCTCTGCAGAAACGATTATAAGCGATGCATTTTCATATAGTGAAAATGTATAAAGATAAAGAAGTCAAGAAAAATGTCAAGGATATTGTTTTTATCAATGTGTGACGTAAAAATATTTTTGACATTTACGTCACCGAATATGGTACTGCTTTGACAACTATTTTACCTATTTTGTTCCTGTATTTAAATACTGTTATAGTGACAGCCGGAACCTTTGAACCGTAATGAGAGCGGGAGGTTTGGCGCCTTAAAATCTGATTCAACCCACCATTTCTTTAGAAATGTCTGTACCAAGTCAGGGTCATTACGTTTTCACAGTTTTCCGGTTGTTGACTGATTTTGTCTGTTTATATAATTATGAGTTTTGACTTTCCCTTTGTAAGATTGTGCGGAGTTCGGTAATTTTGTTATTACCCTTATTTAAAGAAAAAATGTTTCTTTCACTTTGTTGCATTTTGAAAATTGTTAAATGTAATGGCATACATTAAATTGGTAACTGAAGGTTAAGGATTATTTTGAGACCAAATGTGTTTGGATTTAAACTGTAGTTGTATTTTAATCCTTTGTGGAGGTCTTGATGCATGACCTATAAATATTCAATTTCAGGAGATGGCATTACCATTTTTAGAATAGCGGATGTCCAAGAGCAGACATGACATTTTCAACATCCCATGATAATCTGACAGAGGAATGTATGTTTCAGAACATATATGGTGTTGGAAAGGTTAAACTTTAGACAAAATATAACACAAATTTAGTAGAAAATCTTAAAGAGATTAATTAGTGATTTTACACCTATTATGTTGAACATATTTATGAGCGTACCTAATGCATGTTATTCCAGAAACAGGTCGTGGGCACAAAATACGTTTTATTTTTTATCCTCAAGAATGTACCTTGTATCAATCTTACATTAACAGCGAATCATGTCTTCGTTTTTAGATTTAGCGCTATGAACCAAATGGAGCCAACACACGGCTGAGGATACTAAGTCTTCTAGAGTTAAAGTTGACCTTCCATATAACTGTAAATGTCAGGATATGTCATTGTAATATTACATTCAGATTTGAATATTCGCAAATGTCTCTACGTCTATGAAACAGCAATGAAAATACAAGTGTATCGGGCATAAAAGATTATTGTAATATTCAAACTTAACGAAGTCCCCAATGGGGTCTGTGTACTGGAGTCTAAGCTTTAACAAAGGTTCTAACGAGAAAACATATTACAAATTATGTATTGCCAGAACCAAAAATGAATGGGGGAAAATCAACCTTTCCAATCATTTGTAAGTTTTGCTTACTGTCGGCCAGTGATGACGTCTGTTTTGTTTTCTTTGTACTAGAATAACATGCTAAGCTTAATGTGTATTGTACTCTAGCTGTTTTAACCACTCTTTGTGCTTACCAGAGAAGCAGAAAATAAACAATAATCGTCCTTAAATTGACAGATGATGCCAATCAGAGATTGATTTTGATAATGCAATACCGGACTTGAATATATGTGTAACACAGTGGATGTCTTAAAAAAAGCAAGAACTGCTTACACTTCGCGAGTGTTTTATTTTGTTTTTTGTTTTGTTTTGTGTTTTTATGTTGTTTTTTTGTTTATTGTTCTGCCTTTTTTGTTTGTTATGTCTTCGCCATGTGTCTTATATGCCCAATGTTGTCAATGTCTCTGGATTATCCATTCTTGATTGCCCCTTCGGTTTTCTCTAACGTCTACTTAAGAGTACCTACAATCAATATCCCTCTCATAATGCAATAGAATTAAAACGTTTGACTATTACATACGCTAAGCAAAAAGGCAGACACAGAAATAGTTCTATAGTAAGTACAACTATCTTGTTTTCTGAAGTATATGCACATCTTTATTGGTAACAAAAACTCTACGATTCATACCAGCAGCACCTGCATATGAAGTATATCTCTTAGTTGATATCCCAGGGCTTGCGTTTCCTATCAATACCTCCTAGAGTGTTGCTCTTAACCAGGAAGTACTGAACCAATGGTTACTAGTAGTAAAGATAAGGGCATCACTTCGAACATTTTAAGATCAAGATTATTACCTATGCAATCAGTACCTATCACCACTAAAGTTGTGAGTTCGAATCCCAATCAGGCGAGGTGTACTCGATGGAACATTATGTGATAAAGTTTGTCAGTGACTTGCCACAGGTCGGTGGTTTCCTCCACAAATCAAGATGACCGCCACGATATAACTGAAATATAATTGAAAGTGGCGTTAACCATCATAACCCTATCCCTATTTATTAGAAAATTGGTAATATTTTATCATACAGGATAGCGATTGCACTTTTCTCTACCAAGACTCATAATTGCCGTTTGTTTAAAACCTGTATATTTATGTCGCCCTTAAAATTCACTCCATTTCTTCAAACTCTGTGTTCAATCTTGACCATTTTATGTATGTTAACCATAGCTATTGCTATGTTATGTTTCATATAGGCTTATTCCAAAGGCACAAACTTGTTGTTTGTTTTACTACTATGGTTAACTGTTTGTGGAGACATTGAAACCAATCCTGGACCTGATTTTAATCCGCCCTTAACCGAATTATCCGTATCCCATTTGAACATTAGAAGCTTAAGAAATAAAATACATGTATTGGAAAATATAGCTTCGGAGTACCATGTCATATGCGTAACTGAGTAACTGAAACACACAAAGAAAGTAATATTCTGACAAACAGTATTTGTATAGCAGGTTTCAATCCTCCTTTTTGATCTGACCGAAACTTTTCAGGTGGTGGGATATTGATTTATGTTTCAAACTATTTATCTGCGTACCTAAGGTACGACCTGGAATTTGTCGGAGGCGAAAACATTTGACGAGATAGAAATATGCTTTCCAAATTTTAAACTACACCTTTGTACAACGTATAGGCCTGAGTCATGTACGGATCCGCATTGATCTAACTTAAAATCATCTACTGAAAAGGCATTCGAGCTTTCTCCGTATTTATGTCTAAATGGAGATTTAAATGTTGACATATTATCAGTTATTATGTTTTGTAGATCGTTGTTTGTCCTTTTGTACCTTTTCTTTTGGCCATTGTGTTGTCTGTTCTTCTTCGATATAGGGATTCTGATTGCCATTTGGTATCGTCAAACTCTTCTTGTTCTCGCAAGTGGTGAAGTATTAGACAATTTCCAATTCTTAAGTTAGGTAAAGCTTCTGGATTAGACTGTATCAGTCATCATCTACTTAAATACCGCTCAAACTGTATGCATACCCCTAACCAAATTATTGAATGTTTCTCTTTCATTTGGTACCTTCCCTGAACAGTGGAAAACTTCATTAGTGGTAACTTTATATAAGAGTGGTGATAAACAACGAACATCAAACTACAGACCTATTGCAATTCTGTGTACGATTGTCAATGTGATTGAGAAAGTTATTTTTAAACATATATTTAATATTTCTTGGATTATAATCTTTTTATTTGTAAGTTTCAGTTTGGTTTCACACCCGGCAATTCCACCGTTCATCAGTTTCTTGAGATATATCACAGAATTTGTCTTGCACTAGAATACAAGAAACATATCTGATGGTCTTATAGTGACTTTTAATAATCTTAGTCTTTTGTTTATTGTCATAATACAAGATACAAACATGTATGTTTTAAATTAATGTACCGATAAGACAGGATAAGAATCTTTATTCTAAAATAAACCATAAATTACAACATAAAAATACAATACAACATACATACATGACAAACAAATGACAGATACACAAATAGATATACATACAATATTTACATTACAACAGGAGGAGTTAAGTATTAGCCTAGAGAATATCTGATCTGTTGATTTTTCTTTTAAATCTACATAGCTTTTCTAGTTTTGTTTTTTTTTCGATGTACACATAATTTGTTTAAATTTTAATATTTGGCCTTTGGGTAAGATTTCTGCTTATTATTTGGTTTCGATATTTGTCCAAAAATTTTTTGACATTCCATAATAGTGAAATTCGTCACCAATAGATCTGCTTATTTCATTTTAAAAAACTGTCTATTTTTTCTGTCGATACCGTATCACCGTCCAGTTGACACACACCGACAAGGGTGACGAAAACAAAGGAATTTTGAAGGGAAAAAAAACGAATTAATATAATTGGGAAAAACGAAAATAAAATTATGAGATCGATACTATTCTGTAATTAAACATAATACTTCTACAACCTATATGTTAATTCGTGGTAGGGATGTAAGTGGGTTATGACAACATTAGGACTAGAGTATACAAAAGCATAGCAAAAGCTTACATTTAGCACACACTGCTAGACTGAATAATAAAAAAAAGTATTTCTAATTGATTCTAACAATTTTACAAAAAGCACTACTTCATCATTTTTATTTTTAATTACACGTTGCTAATTATTAAATTATGAAATAATAATGCAAAGTTCAAATTTGATTTTTAGAATAGTCTTTGCAGAAAAACAGCTACTGCAACTATGTACACGAGACCACCAGCCAGTTGAACACGTCCTGCAAAAATAAAGGAAAAAAATAATTAAAAAAGCTAAACAATAGCTATTACATATAGTTTGTTGTATGACTATCATGATAGTTGAAATTTATTCACGATATTGAAGATCACAATACAATACCGGTTCAATCATAAATTTTTTTTTTAAAGAAATGGCTCACAGTTAATACTACACATCTGGCATTATCTGGTTTTATCATCTTCGAAACAATACGTGTTCTTCATTTACTGAAAAACGCACGTCTGAATTTTTTATTAACAATTGGAGAGATTTTGGAAGAGTTTATCACATGATATAAAAGTTATTTTCCATTTCAACCATTCAAACATTCATGTAAATAATCCATGCTGGATGAAGACTGTTTGGTTGCGGTTGGCTGTGATCTTTTATTAGACTTGATGCATTTCGATAAAAAAATCGAGACGATCCTGTAATGTATACCGTGCATAATTCTTTCTTGTTGCAACTACTTTATGACTTATGTAAATAACAACAACAAAAATGGACTTTCTGCAGAGGTAATATCATTTGAAAATTAGCTTACAGAATGGCTGTTATAATTATGTGCATTTGAATAAGGCTCTCACATGTGATAGGAACTGCTTACCTTTCCCGAGCACAGTTCACCCCGGTGTTTTAGTGGGGTTCGTGTTAATCGATCTTTAGTTTTATATGTATGTTTTGTTGATCGTTGTTTGTCCTTTTGTACTTTTTCTTTTGGCCATTGTGTTGTCTGTTCTTCTATATACGGATTCTGATTGCCCCTTTGGTATCTTCAAACTCTTCTTACATTTACAGTGATATTTCGCCCAGCCCTAATAGAGTTCGTGAGGGCTGCTAATACGTCTTAGTGACTTGTTTACAGATTACCGTCATCAGAGTACAAAGTCCATTACCTCGTGATCACTTCAACTATAGTCAAAGGTGTAGTTGTTCAGAGTGTCATGAAAATGGTACCATGTTTAGTTTCATAATTGATATCCAAGGAAAATAATTTTGAAATTTCACAGATGGGGTCAAGGATAAGTCATGCCTCTGATTTGCTAAAGCCTGGTGATATTCTCGGGGAAAAAGAGAACAATAAAAAAAACTCCACAGAATAGTTTTTTAATTTTCCGAGACTTTAGAAGCAATGATGATACAATTTATTTCCTCATATAGATAGGATTGTTAGCCTTTATATAAATGAACTGAGTTAAATCAATCAAACCAATGTATCTCTTTATGTGATATATGAATCTATGTATATTTTGTAAATGAAGCAAGTGTTACTATATCCAATATTGCTTTTACATTACTCCCCCTTTATTTCACATACTTTGTTAACTTTCGTTAACTAATAGTTTCATTTATTACCAAATTATAATTTTTTTACGTAATATTAGGTATTATTTATTTCTGACAATGTTGTTTAACGTTCTGAAGCTATCTATTTCCCTGGGCAATACACCGGGCAATAGATCGGTCAATAGATCGATCAATAATCCGGAATTTCTATCATGACGTTTCCCGCTTCAAAATCTAACACAATTTAATGATTAGAACTTTAAGAATCGTCATGTTTTTTATGAAAAAGATAATTGTGTTATTTGTTAACATTTTTAAACAATATTATAATATTGAAAACAGTATTTTTTTAAATCTTTCTTAAAAAATTATAATTAGATAATAAAACAGGTATTTAACGGGAGTGTAGGCAATAAAACAATTTTTTCCTAGGGCAATAGAACAATACATCGGGAAATATATTTTGATCTTTTGCCTGCACGCCCATTAAATAACTGTATACTATTCTCCAACTGTGTCGACAATTGTTCACGAGATTTCCTGTGTTCTATAAACTTCTACTCATAAAAGCTTTAACAGAGAACATTTCTACTATAACGTCTATGACTATACTAGCGATACATTACCTCCTGAATTGGTTCTGTTTTTCACTTTAAATGTCCTTGAAATTGTTTTCAGTTTTTGATTTGTTTCTCCTTGTCGTCGTCGTCGTCGTTTTGAAGACGTCGCTGGTGCAACAGTGGAAATATCGCATTCCTAAATGAAAATAATGTACATTGTATATGTATTGTATACAATATTTAATGAACTAAATCATACAAGTCATTTTTTTTCAACAGTATCACTTATACCTCTCTCATAAGAACAAAAGCCTATGGCTTGTTGTGATGGCTTGTATTACCGTATCAGTGCTCATTTAATTTGGTTTGTTTCGTTTACTTTGCTTCTGTTGATGTTGTATTGTATCCAGGTTATTAATTCCGTTATCATTCACTGACCGTTAATATACTCTGTTCCGACTTATTTGAATTGTACAGAAATATGATATGATATGCTATTCTCAGTGAACATTTGAACGAGATGAATGGATGCGTCATGTGCTTTTACAACCAGAAATCATCAATATCAAACAATAAAATGCAGAAAGATAAATGTGAAAATCAAATCCCCGCAATGTTAGGCATACGCTTTTTTACCAGCTGAATTATGTATTGTTTTATTTCGTTGTTTTCGTATAATTATAGATAAAATCTTCCACACCTGAGTTTACACAACTATCACGAATAAATTAATTTTATTGGGTAAAAGAATACGAAAACTTTTTTCAATGATAATTTTACAATTTGTTAATCAAACATTCTTGTTTCTGAAGATAGAATGGTAGATTGGAATTTTAATTTTTACATTTTCTTCCAAAATATAATGTTCGCCATCACTTTTTATTAAAAAAAATATGAAAGTAATGAGTGAATTAACTGCCATATAATGAATTGGTTGAGTTTCAGGTTGCAATCGCTATCGTCAAAACTATGTATGAAATTTGATACAAAACTATTAGCTAAAATTACTACAACAATTCTTACAATAAGTAAGTCATATTTATATGCAGATCGCAAGTTCACGTTTAATTGGTCAAAAGCAACATTTAGGATTGAATTGATACCAGTCGTACACTGTATCTGATGCAGTGTTATTACAGGGGCTATATAGTGACATATAAATTTCATCTTCAGCAAGTTAGAGAATGCTGAGCTTGCAATATTATTTAAAGAAATGACAGAAAATTGCATTTATAATCTAAACCGCTAAAGTATATCTGAATTTTCGGAAAGTGTACATGAATGCAATCTACGCTATTTGTAAGCAGATGAGTAATAGAAGCATATGTTTTATGAACATAAAGTCAGCATCTTCAACAACGGACTCACATTATCAACATATACACGTTCATAAAATTAGAGACCAAAATACTAATTGAAGTTAAACACTTCTTACCTTACATATAATACTAATTCATTTTTAGTCTTGCTACAATTACCTTCTCATGTTATTTTTTCAAAACATAATATTTCTAGTTTACTATTGACACTTATATACACCAAACTGAAATTTCTGTTCTTGTTCATGGCCAAAGAAAACTTTCAATAGATTTTTCTTGATTTTTTTTTAAACTAGATTATTTTATTTTGGATCTAAGTGCATTTAACAAAATGCTTTTCGAAAATATGATTAATGCCGTTTTAACTCTGTCTATGGACCAATAACTATATTCCAGCATAAAAATGTAAAAGAGTAAGACAGAAATGTTAACAGTTTTGATAAGCGAACATACATTAAGTATCTCATATTTTTAAGAACAACAATACATCATTTGATCTCTGAAGCAGCCACATGTGGCCACTGGTAAAATATGTTTGGTTATAATAGTTGTTGACAAAATGAATGATTGATGTTTCTTAGAACATCACAGATGGACCAGTTATAATGCTTGCATTTTTGAAGATACAGCTTAGAAACATTTAACTACTAAGTATTGCTGAAATTATTTACTCTCTCTCTCTCTCTCTCTCTCTCATTCGATATTTATATTACTTACATCAAGGCAGTTGCCAGAATTTGCCTTACATATTTTTACCACACACGAAATCGTTATATCATCCTCCTCTCCTGTTATTTTATTGGCAAAACGAAAACCATGAAGTTTAGCATGTACCATTGTCTCCTTGTCTCGAATGAACGACTCCATTATCTTGTACGTGGTAGCAACAGATGATAAGCATGGACTCCCACTATAATGTGAAATAATTCGATTGGACATTTATAATTTGAACATGCAATGCATTTTATCTGAAAACAGAAATTATTGGTAGTCATTTCTATATCAATAGAAAAAACATGATGGTTAGATGTGTTTACTATTTGCAGGAATAATAAAATGAAGAAAATGATAAACAATGACCGTACATGTACTATCATCATTATTTCTGGATCGACAATTTGAATAATCATATATCAACGTCAACAGTGTAACTACAAACTGACTTTAAATACAACAGAAAGTAGGTTTTGTTTAATTGTTTTTGCATGACGTTTTTGCCCGATCCACACCACTATGAACTTCATAGACGACGAGCATACCTTGTAAAATATATGGTAAACATAATATCAAACCTGCTACGAAATGTTTGGGGTTGCTGGCAAAACAAAGTGTAATCCAGCAAAATTAAAAATGGAGGTTAAGATTCATATCATGGGTATGTCTGAATTTAACTCATGAAGATGTAGATAATGTCATAATAAATAGTCATAGTGTTAACTAGATCAAGTCGACTTGTTGAAATGTGAAGTCTTATAGATGGAGATCTGATACTTTTCATTGTACACTGTCAAGCTTTTGTCTAGAAGAAAATAAATATCATACAACGTTATTGTCTAAATTATCGAACTAGATTCTGGACACACAACTTTGTGAGTATATCATGGACTCTATAATACCATTCATGGGTATAATAGATTCCAGATATACACTGAAATCATTCATTATTTAATGGAAAATCGAGAGAATTATCATTATCATTTTCACAGTTTTCCGGTTGTTGACTGATTTTGTCTGTTTATATAGTTTTGACTTTCCCTTTGTAAGATTGTTCGGAGTTCGGTAATTTTGTTATTACCCTTATTGATCATGCTGATAGAGGTTTGAAATAAAGGAAGAATCAGTAGGTATATATCACACTGTAAATATTATTTTAAAGTATTGCTTAATGTTCTGTTGTGTCTATATGGTTTATTCCCATAATAAAACGACATTTTAGATAGACAAATCAACACCAGAGAGACGTCAGATTTGAAAAAAGTTATAATTATAAAACAAACTGACTTACGTCATGTCCCAAAGAAGGGTACCGTGGGTAAGTCTGTAAGTTCCGCTGTAGGCAGTACATGACTTCGGTAGGAGTGTGTAGGTTCTTGCTATTAAATGGAACAAAATTTAGGCAGTAACCAGAGACAGCATGGGGTGTTTAATCGTTCACCCAGTTAACAGTTGGAGAAGTCATCAACATTACGTTATTCTCCGTAACATCTGATAACTGTATAGGAATGTCTGCCTCACAAACCTAATGCTATGTTCCGTTTGTCGTATTCCAATCTCGTTCTTTCACCATTTGAACACTGTCACATGATCTTGAAGTGCATGTACCAAGTCAGAAAAGTGAGCGGTCATTTATATGTCTGTTGGGAGCATACATCTAACAAAAAGTAACATATGTTTCTACGATTTTCCGTTATATGTTTTAACTGTTCTGACGATGTGGGATATTTTGTTATTCCTCATCCATGGCTTATTATCTGATATTTTAAATGAACAGCACAACAGGTGCAACTAATTAAGCAGGAAATGGATTCACCACTGATTTGTATTGGTGGTTCAAGTTGCTCAATTTGTGTACTTCTGTGTAATGTTTTGTTGAACATTGTTTTTGTTTCTTTTGATAATTATATTGTCTGTCCTTCGTCGACTTACTGCTTCTGGTTACCCCTTTGATATCTCCAATATTTTCTTTCTAGATTAAAATATTGCACTATAAATTTAATAAACAATTGTACCATTATATGTATCTTTTTTTCTCAGATTCATTTTTACTCCTATGAAGCAATATAACAGATACATCATGTAGATGCCTCACAAGAAAAAAGAAAAGAAGCTTGGACGGTCATGCAAGTTCACGTTGCGATGTATAGATAATATCCTTTAACTGATAAAATAAAAATCAGAGCAGTTACAAAATCCAAGAGAAAAATCGTAGAAATAGGCAAACCAATACCTCTAACGCCCAAATACACGACCGCTCACTTTCCTGTTTTGGTACATGCGCTTCAATAAAAAGTGGCGGGGTCAAACTAGCTTTATGGGCCCAAACATCCAATCTTAATTCAATGTTTGCTGACTATGTTGAAAATATATATTCCATTGAATATGAATCAAAGATACTACATATACATGCATGTCTTTTTCATAGGTTCACTTCTGAAACAGATGTAACCATCTCTGAAATTGATATTAACAAAATGCTCGAGTTTTTTTTATTGACAACATATTTGTTATGTTTAGTAAACGTGTTTTTCAACAGGAAATCGGCATACCTATGTGTAGAAACTGTGCACCTTTTCTCGCAGACTTGCTCCTTTATTCGTATGAGACTGATTTCATTCAGGGGCTTCTGACGACAAGAAGCTAGCCCGATCCTTTAATTTCACTTTCCACTATATAGATGTTGTCCTTGCACCAAATAATTCTATGATTTTATTGATCGCATCTATCCCATTGAGCTTTAGATAAAGGATACCACAGATACAGCTAGGTCTGCTTCATACCTTGATCTACACCTCGAAATTGACAGTGAGGGCCGGTTAAGGACGAATCTTTACAACAAAAGAGATCATTTCAAATTTCCCATTGTGAACTTTCCATTTATATGTAGCAACATTCCAGAAACACCTGCATATAAAGAAAATATCTCTCAATTGAGTCGATATTCCAGAGCTTGTGGTTCCTTTCAGGATTCCCCTGACATGGGTTGCTGCTAACAAGGAAGCTACTGAACTGAGTATTACGGTCGCCGATCTCTTCCTTTACTCATGTGAGGCAGAGTTTATGTATAAAACTTATCAAAGACAAACGCATTGCTAAAGCTTTTAATCTCACTTTCAGGTTCGGTTCTAAACTTTGCTAACTGGATTCCATTAGCACACCACCAAGAACTTGAGATAACAGAAACAGCTGCCTCTGCCTTATTTCCTGATATTTACAACCAATTTGACACAAATGGTTAACTTTCTACCAGTCTTGGTAGTAATATACCAAACGCCCCACTCCAGCTTCATGTCGGTGGAATATAAACCTACACCAAAACGCCAGGTAAACCTATCTATGTTTGAGGGAGATAATTTTATTTACTAAATCCAAGCTAATCCTATTTATGTTTGAGGGAGATAAATCGTCAGCTAAAGCTATCTATGTTTAACGGAGATAATCATACAGCCAAGCCTATCCATGCATGGGAAGATGAATATGTTACTAAGCCAAAGCTAAACCTATATATGTCAGAAGGAGATAAACATTGTTTTCACAATAATTTCTAAGAAAATAAAAATTCGCTGTCTGTTACTATCGTATATGCTAGCATGATCCTTAGCTGTTCTCAACAAAAAATAAATAAAACAAACAAGTGTTCAATATTACTCCTTTTTATCTGTTTTGTCTTAAAAAATATCCGTTTGCATTTAAAAAAAAACGGCAATTAATATATAACTCAATAGAAAAAATAACTAACCTCCCATGTACTTAATGTACATAAAGAACATATCTCCAATATAGATTTCTGATATGTCAGGGGAATTCACGTATTCAGCTTCTTTAAAACGCATGTCAACGTCAGCTACTTCATTATATACGTTTCCCATCACATCAAGATCACTGTTAAATACAACATATATAATAGATAATTTAGTATCGTTTATTTTAAGCGTATTTTTTTAAAGATTAAAAGTGGTACATTTGTTATGTGTCCGCCAGATGCATCGCACAACTTGAATGTTACTATATAAAACATATGTCATTTGGTGGAATTTTTTTTATTCACATGTGGAAATGTGGCTCATAAAAATAGTCTAACACCGCCATTTTTTTTATTGAACTACCTGTACCAAACCAAGAAAGTGAGCGGTCATGTATGCCTCTTTCTATGATTTTCTATTTGATTTTTGGAACTGTTCTGATAGTGTGGTAATTTTGGTTTTTGTTTTATTTTATTCTATATTGAACTAAATATTGCCTTAACATTCCATTTTATCCTTTGCTTTTTCTGTTTTATCTCGAAAAACATAACGATATCAATTCCGTATTGTCTGAATTAACAGTTACAGTAGTCCCAGGTGATTCTTTTTACACAGAAATGATATTACATTTGATATTGTTATGAGAGTGTTATTAGTGTTCGTTGTACTTAAAGCCAGTGTGTAGAATTCCAATTTGCATTTGTTGTTTTTCGATTTCGCGGAGAAGATAAGATAAGATAAGAAAACTTTATTTGAATTCGGTTTTTGTATAACAATAAACACAGGAGCTTTTTACCGAATATACATATATAGTAGCACAAGATACATACAAATATTAACATAATCACATAAACACACATATAAAGCACATACAGTTAGCAAATGCAACATAAAAAGCACAAAAATAAAAGACATACTAAAACATGCTGAAGCAATATCAAGCAAACATAAAATAACTAAGCAGCATTAAAACTTGGAAAAAGCACTAGAAATAAAACAGAAAGCTGAATATGTTATCTGCATGCAGAACAACGACATACTGAGCCATTCCAGGACTGAATCACACTTTTAAAGTGGTTGAAACTGTTTTCAGTTCTGAAATGGTTCGGAGAATCGAAGATGTAACTAACCATTGCTATAATCCGTCATTACTTACATAATTAGATCATTGCACTGATAACAACACAGGTCATTAATGTTGTGGATGAACCTAGGTTGGGACATTTCGCATTGTCGGCAGATTTCCAGTATAGCAATACACTTTTTGAGAAAATATTCAAATCGTTCTTAGCAAACGCTTGTGTCGTCAGATTTCAAGAATGAGTAAATGATTGTTCTTTAGCGCCAATTCAGTAATTGTTCAGCTATATCTGGACGATAACAAGTAAATTTTCAATGAGATGGTGATGACGAGTTCCGCTTTGCACTAGACCAACACGCTTAGTTTTATAGTGCTACTAACTGAAACAACAGTCCACGAATAGACATTTCGCCCCACTCGTTCCGGGCCAACAAGTCTTTACTCTTACTCCCTAGTGCTGCGTGCTTAGCGGAGAAACAAACTAGATGTGTCGGAACGACACGAATGTCCCCGCCGTGAATATTAAGGAGGCTTGCAAATGTTTCACCCTTCTTTAATTCCCTCAGTAAGAGGCTAAGAATAACAAACTATTGTTTAAGATCTGTATCCTCAAGCCTCCTTAAATTCTCAAGATTTATTCAATAGTGCCTGAACAAATCTTGATATGATCAGGAATCTACAACACTTGCATATGAATAAGAAGTCATATACCTATAGCATATTACCTTTTAATAGTCATTGAATTTTTTTCTGAATTAAAAGTGTCATGTGGTCTCAACCCAAAATAAACCGTAAACTCAACCTCTACTTAATAATACACTAACATTTCAAAAATCAAATCAAATATCTAAAAGCACAGTTGTATTAAGTGGGAACAACAATTTGAATACTATGTAAAATTCTAAAATCCAAGGACAGTAATTTGGCCAAAATTATTCAGTGGGAACAAAAGCTAAACTTGATCTGTAACTCATCATTGTAATTCCAAATACCAAGAATTAAGTCAATATCTCAAATTGTAGTGAAATAAAGTGGTGACCACTAAATATTTGGTCAAATTTCAAAGTCCAACGGCTGTAAGTTGGCCAAAAATCATTTAACCGGAATGAATTTCAAAGTTGATCTGTAACTTATGATTATACACTCTCATGCCAAAAATCAAGTCAATATCTCCAATCATAGTGAAATAAAGTGGTGACAACTAAATAGTTGGCAAAATTTCATAGTCTAAGGGCAATAACTCGGCCAAACATCATTGGACCGGAACGAAATGTCAACATGATTTGTAACTGATCATTATACACTCATATACCAAATATCAAGCTAATATCTCAAAGCATAACGGAAAAAAGGTGGTGACAACTGTTTTATTTCGGAATTAAGGACATGGGTAACACTATATGTCCCGGCCACTTAGTGGGGGGAACATAGAAATACCACTGCCATAGTCTTTGGTGTTTAACCCGATTAGGACAAGAATCTACAATCTACAAGACTCGCACAATTGTCTCTATGAATTGAAGCTCATTGTATGTATATATTTTTAAGTTAACATATTTTTTTCTCTGTGTCTGTGATTTCTCTATTAGATTTTGAAACTGTTCCGACTTTGTGTTATTTTTTTTTTTTTCATTTTATTTTGTCATATGAATAAATGTCTTTAAAGGGCGGCATCATTTTTCACATAAGTGTATAGTGTATATACTCTTAGCATCTATATGAAGGGCAACTACTCATAAAGGGCACACTTTTAGGTTCCATTGAGTGCCCGTAATATACAGCTTTGTCTGTATATAGATTTAAACTTTTATAACTCAAGAAACTGCACTTATAAAAATATAAGTGCAGTGTCTTGAAATATAAGAGTTTGTGTGTATCATCAAGTCTTTCCCTTAATACATAGCCATTATATTTTAAGACACCTATGTAAAGAAAGTATAAACAGTGATGATCAACTATTCCACCAATAAAAACAAAACGAACATTCTCCTCTCTCCTCAAATCATTGAACATAAAAAAGACCATGACATATGACTGTGTTACTATTTTGTTTAACCTGTATAACAATGACATTAATAATGTGCATGCGATATGAATGCCACAACAGTTGCACAATAATATAGGGATGATAGTCTTTCAGGAAAAGTTGGAAGTCAAATATTTTGACATTTTCCTATAACTAATATAATAATGTGTCACGAAGATTAAATATATTATGTAAGTTCAAGATTATAGCGTTCGTTATAATAACGCTGTTCGTCCGGTTATATGTGACGGATCAGCATTTAACTTACTTGTGAAAAGCACTTGCACGATCGTGTTATTTTACTACGAAGGGATGTTTGGGCCTATTTCTACGATTTTGATATTTCATTTTGAAAATATTTTGACAGTGTGGTATTTTTCGTTTTTTCATTTTATTACCCATACAAGATCCCATCCAACTGATAAACATCAACAAAATGGAATATTGTAAATTAACTATGTTGTATTTTTTCTTATTTAATAAGAGAGAGGCACAACCTGTTTGAAGGACGAAGTCCTATAATTTTAAGAGGGTGGCGTGAGAATAATACTCAGGCTCACTGAGGGATGAACTTCATTGGAAGAAGAAGAAGAAGAAGAAGAAGAAGAAGAAGAAGAAGAAGAAGAAGAGAAGGGAGTGTATTTTTTTTTCAAGTACTTTTTAAAGTTTTATTTTAATTATTTGGCTGGAGTTATCTCTCTTTGACTTATGGCTGTTCCGTTCATTTTACCAACGCCGCTCTTCCTTCGAGAGTTTCGTAGAAAGAGATTTTTTAATTATAATTTTATTTCGATTTTGCATAGAGTAAATAATTAAAGAATTGGGAATTTTTCATTGAAATATATTTCTTTTGCGTTTCTAAATATCAATTGATCTTTTTGTTAAACTTCCGGTGAACAAATATTTGGCTATCAATATATAAAGGAGTAAAAATCGGACAGTCTACAGTTATAAAGACTTCGTCCTTTAATATATACATGTAGAACAATGTGCAGTATATCTATAAAAATATGATATTTACACATTAATTTATAGTGGACGCTGTGTAATATTATGTCTTGTCTGTGATTGTACTGTATTGTTTGTGATGTCTGTAATAATTTGAAAATATCATCCAAATATTTGTTTTTGAAAAGCCTGGGAAAACACGGCAAATTAGAATGCGGCATTAGTAATATTAATATACATGCAAAATAACAACATTAATAGTGTTAATAAAAAAACCGCACATGATACGAAGGAGTAGGATGAGAAAAGAAATCAATCATCAGAACAAAATGCAAGAGAGGGAAATCTATAACAACTCTCGTCAAAGAAGACTGGAATCACACCCTCAAGGTGTCCAAAGACTCCCTGACTTGTCGATGTTAGAACGTCGGACATGTGAGAAATATTTGATACTCTACTACTCTAAAATCAGCCATGTGTATGTCAAAAAAACTGCACTATTCAAATACAATATTTGTGAACATGCCTTTCCTATATATCTCTCGATTGATGTTATCAATATGTCCACCCTCGCGATCTAACATATGCTAAAATGTTTTACCTCCACAAAAAGTAAATACCAAATCAAGGTTGATAAATTTACGTGAGGCATTACAATGACAAATATCTGTTTGAGAGCACAGAATAATACTTACTGAACACCTGTTTCTGCTAAAGCATATCTTTGGACACCACCTTCCGGAATCGGTAAACAAGTCAATTTAAATACATGTCCTCCTCCATTAATTATATTTGTTTTCTTAGTTGTAGTTGTAGGCGTAGTTGTAGTTGTAGGCGTAGTTGTAGTTGTAGGCGTAGTTGTAGTTGTAGGCGTAGTTATATGTGTAGGCGTAGTTATAGTTGTAGGCGTAGTTATAGTTGTAGGCGTAGTTATAGCTTGCGATTCGTTCTCATTTTTATCAAAAACTGACACATAGACAAATCTTGTCGCTGTTTCGTTGTCTGGACTCTGTTAACATAAATAGATGAAACTAATAAACATGTATTCAACATGAACACTTTAGTAGGTACTCTATGATATATTTGTATATGTACAAAAAGAGCATAGACACATATGATTAATGTATCCTTAGTACCATGGGATTTTTTTCTATAATTTATTTTATTATATACCGCTTCAATATCTCCCTTTCCTCTATGAATATAAATGAAATGTTCTTGATCGAACAATTAAAAGTTTAGTTCTCAACCGGCCACCACCGAAGATGAAGCTAAGATGTAACAATGGAGATGTGATTGTGTTTGATTTAAAGTGTCGATGTGAAAAGCAGATTCAACCTTGTTAAACTAAACAAACCATTGGTTTAGTAGTCCAAACATTAAGGGTTCAAAGTTTAACCTAGCCTACAATGATTAATGTTGAAACAAATAATGTTCTACGAACCGTGTATGTATATGTAATTGTAAATTGTTAGAATCATCATTGTTATATGTAGATTCAAACTAGTACAAAGGAAGAATCAATTATATATGGGTTCGGTGCTCTGTTGCTCCAAAGTTATATTTCAACTCTACCATTTAAAACCCGATAAATATACTATGATACATGGGAGAACAATACAGTTTATTAATTGCAAGAAGCCATCCAAAATGTTAATTTAATCTAAATATAATTTAGCATCTGGACAAGCAAAAAGGTTTACAATTCCATTAAAAATCGTTTTCCATTCTTGGAAATTACAATCTGTTTCAAAACGTTGACAGAGTGATTGTACGTATATAATCTGTACTATAATCTACATTTTCCTTGTCAGTATTCTCAAATTACACAAGTGTCCTTACAAACATATATTGCTGGGTCTGTCAAATGCTCCAGGAAACCTCTTTCCAAATTATTAACATATATGCTATCAGCAGTCAAAACTGGGCTTCAAAGTTACTGTGACACTAGCTACTCAAGGGGTGGTGTGAATCAGATATGGATTATGAAGAACTCTAAAGATCTGCTAGAGTACATACAATCTAGGTCCCTCTCCTGCAATAGCATTAAAACATTTGACTTCTCTACCCTCTACACAACTATTCGTCACTCTAAGCTGAAAGACAGAGTTAGGGAGTTTGTCCGACTGTGTTTCATAACAAAGAATGGCTAACGTATATACAAATACCTTGTGCTGAGAAGGGAAATATCTCATTTTGCAAAAAAAAAATTTGATTCTACCAAAATGTTCTCTGAAACTGATATCATCAACATGCTCGAGTTTTTGATTGACAACATATTTGCTATGTTTGGTGGACTATTTTTTCAACAGACAGTCGGTATACTTATGGGTACAAACTGTGCTCTTCGTCTCGCCGATTTGTTCCTTTATTCTTATGAGACAGACTTCATACAGGGGTTTCTCAAGAAAAACGAAAAGAACCTAGCCTCATCCTTTAATTTCACGTTACAATATATAGATGATGTGCTTTTACTAAATACTTCTAGGTTTGGTGATTTTGTTGATCGCATCTTTCCCATTGAGCTTGAAATAAAGGATACCACGGATACAGATAGATCTGTTTCATATCTTGCCCTACACCTCGAAATGTGCAGTGAGGGACGGTTAAGGACGAAACATTACGACAAAAGAGATAATTTCAATTTCACCATTGACCTTTTTGTGAACTTTCCATTTATTTGTAGAAACATTCCAGCAGCACCTTCACATGGAGTATATATCTCTCAGTTGATACGATATAACAGAGCTTGTGGTTCCTATCAGGTTTCCCATTGTTGGTGCTAACAAGTAAGCTACTGAACCAAGGGTTCCTATTGGTTAAGTTGAAGTAATCACCTCGAAAGTTACATGGTCGCCACCATGACTTGGTTGCCCGTTATGGAATATCTTTGTCACAAATGACCACGGATATGTTCCACTTGTCCAAATACTACCCGGTCCTTTCCTCATTCATGACTTATCACCAGGTTTGTAACTAGATTAACACGACGGGAGCCACTAGTGGAACAGGAACTGTCTTTTGTTCCGGTGCACCCGAGTTCACTCCCGGTGTTTAGTGGGGTTCGTGTTGCTCGATTTTTGGTTTTATGTGTGTGTTTGTAGATCGTTGTTTGTCCTTTTGTCCTTTTTCTTTTAGCCATTGTGTTTTCTGTACTTCTTCTATTTACGGATTTACCCCTTTGGTATCTTCAAACTCTTCTCAACAAGAAAACAGTGCTCATATATTTTGAATAGACCTCATGATCTTTTTGTTTACTCCTATGAGGCAGGGTTTATACAAACACTTTTCAAATACAAAAGAATGACAGACGCTAAAGCCTTCAATCTAACGATAGTCCCATTATGAATTTTCCACATCTTGATAGTAATATACAGACATCTCACGCGTATGGTGTTTTTATTTCACACCCTAACTCACGACTTTTACCTGACTTTTACTATTTGAGTAACACGACTGGTGTCAAATAAGAAAAGGGAACTGGGTTTCCTGTTATGTCTTACAATGACCTTGTGTACTATCTAATATATAAATGATGGCTAGGCAATGGGTTCTCTTTAATACATTTGGTGAACTAACATTATACATATGTCAACTTCTGTGTCACGAAGATAAATTATATTATGTAAAATGTTATTGATTTGAGCGTTCTTTGAAACAAATCTGCTCGCCCAGTTATATTTGAGGGTTGGCATTTTACTCACAAGTAGAAAACCCTAACATGTCAGCATCATTTCAATAACAGGGAAGCTTTGGACTCATCAAACTAGTTTAACGTCTCCGATAGCAATTAATTTACAATGTAATAAGTCTGTGGGAAAATAATAATTCCTTGCTACGTGATTAGCATGTCCTTTCATATAAATAGACATCCCTTCAGCTCTTAGATTACTATTCAAAACATACCGTAGTCAATAGTAATATCTTAGAATAAGTGCCATCTTAGGACAGTAAAATATTAAACTAAACACACATAATTTCTCTCCAGGTCTTATAATTACCGTGGATTAAATTTAATTATTTGGTATTGCCATTCCAACTAACATAAACTGAAAATTTGAATCAGGGATTTTAATGGGAGAACTTCCATAGAAAAAGGTTATTTTTTTTATCTGATGAAAAAGGTGAAACAAATATATTTTCAGATTTTTTAGAAAATAGTGTCAGCTTTCTGGATTTATTTGACATTCCAAGGGAAAGGAAAAATAAAGATTTCGACCTGGTGCTCTACTATTATATTTTTGTAAGGGTAATAATATGTTTATCCTTAATGGGAGATTAAATGGTGACAAGGATGGAAACTTTACATGTATAGATACAAGTGTAGTTGTCTACTGTATTAGTAATGTACAATTTTTAAGCAAATTTCACTGTTTAAAGGTTTTAGAATTTTCTAATTTGCTATCTGATGGACATTGACATGGTCCACTATCTACAACATTACATGGCAATGCTTTGCTTGATGATTCTTTCCGAAGCACATCCGAACACCTCCAAGAGAATGTTGAAAAGGTAAAAAATTGGGACAGGGAAAAGTTATTCCATTTTCAAAAAAATATTAATCAAGAAAGAATTAACAACCTTATAATTGAATTATCCCGCCCTGGAGACGACATGACCTCCGGCAGTGTTAATTCAATTGTCCAAAGAAAAGTCGACCACGTCAGAAAAAATCAGAAGATAAGCCCTGGTTTAACGTAGAATGCAAATTAGACCGACAAAATTATCGAAAACTAAGGAGAAAATATAAGTAAAATAGAAGTGAAAAAAACAAAGCAGAATTAAATAACTCCGAAAAATATTATAAAAGAACACTAGATAAGAATCAGAAAACAATATAGAAATAAAATATCAAAACAGTTTAGAAATGTACGCACAAATAATCCGAAAGAATATTGGAAAATACTCAATAATGGTAGACACAAAAAACAACCAAATATATCTATTGAAAATCTTTTCCAATTTTTTTAATCTTTAAATGGTGATGAAATAGATATACCTTCTCTGAATGATGATATGATGAACCGACAGAATTATAATCTGAATTTATACATTCAAAAAGACGAAATTATAAAATGTATTCAAAAATTGAAAAATAATAAGGCAGGTGGTGAAGATGCAATCATAAACGAATACATAAAAACAACTTCAAACCAGTTCATTGAAATTTACGAAAAACTATTTAGCTTGATTGTCGACAGTGGGTTTATACCTGAGAGTTGGGTGGTAGGAAACATAATCCTTATCTACAAAAATAAAGGAGACAGTAAGGATCCCAAATACTTTAGACCAATAGCATTAGTTAGTCGTTTGGGTAAACTTTTTACGGCTATTTTGAGTGAGAGACTGAGTAAATATTCTGACGATTTCTTTGTTATGCTTGAAAATCAGTGTTGGCTTTAGGCAAAGCTATTGTACAGTTGATAATTTATTTACATTATATTCATCCTTTGAACTTTTAAAAAGAAAAAAGAAAAAAATGTATTGTGCGGTGATAGATTTTGAGAAGGCCTTTGATAAAATCTGGCGGGAAGGATTGTGGTACAAATTGTTAATTAATAATATAAATGGAAAAATATCAAATGTAATACAGAATATATATAGAGATATTAAATCAAACATTACATATATTAACAGTAAATCCGATTATTTTCCATGTGATAATGGCGTCAGAAAAGGTGAAAATTATTTGCAATGTTTTTGAATGATCTTGAAGATTTTATTTAGAAAACCACAATGTTACAGGCCTTCTTACAATTTCACAAGATATTGAAAATATTATGAATGTATATACATGTGTTTGTATGAACATATTTGTATTGCTTTATGCAGATGACACCGTCCTAATGGCAGAAACCCCCTGAAGACCTTCAAAAACAACTAAGTATTGTTCATGATTATTGCTTGGCTTGGAAATTAAAAGTAAATATAGACAAAACTAATATTGTATGCTTTACAAATGGAAGATTACTACAAAATTTACAATTTACATTTAACAACAGCGAAATTGAAATTGTGAAGGAATTTAATTATTTGGGTTTATTATTGACAAAAACGGGAAACCTTAAAAGGGCAAGTAAGACACTCGCTGATAAAGAGACCAAAGCCATGTACGAAATTCTGAAAAGAGGAAAATTCCACAATCTTTCTATTTCGTGTCAACTTGATTTATTTGATAAAGTGGTAAAACTTATATTACGTTATGGTTGTGAATTATGGGGATTAAGTAACTGTGATATAATTGAGAGAGTGCATTTGAAATATTGTAAGCTTCTACTAAATCTCAAATCTTCAACTCCAAATTGTATGATGTATGGTGAATTGGGACGCTACCCCCTCTATATAGATATAAAACAGCGGATGGTGTCATACTGGACCAAACTTATAACAGGAAAAGAGTCAACAATATGCTCTGTTGTGTATCGTTTGATGTACCATTTATGTAATATACAGAATGCAATGTTTTCTTGGTTATGCATTGCAAAAGCTATTTTAAATAAATGTGGTTTTTCACATATTTGGGACACAAAAATTTTCATTAGTGAAGTCTGGTTAAAATTCAATATAAAGATGAAATTGCACGATCAGTTCCAGCAGACATGGCGAGAAACATTACAAAATTGTTCTAAAACTCTAAATTATCGTATTTTTAAAGAACAATATTTTGATATTTTAGACGAAAAAGATTTCTCAACTCTATGTAAATTTCGAACAACAAACCATAAACTGCCAATAAGAACATGGAAGATGGAATAACATCCCGCGCGAAAATAAAAAAAGGAACTTATGTAATTTAGAGGAAATTGGTGATGATTTCCATTATATTTTAAATTGCCCATATTCTAAGCAATATAGAGATATGTATATCAAGAAGAGATATACAAAAAGACAAAATATTATTAACTTCTAGGTGATTATGGCGTCAACAAATAGTTTGAATCTGACTAACCTATGTAAATTTATACGGATCATAAATGAAAGGGTGTGTCCTCCTGGCTTTCTTGTGTTCTAATATTTTATATAGATTGTACATATTGTATATATTTGTGTCTATGTCTTCTCTGTACATATGTCATTTGATTTTGGTCATTTGATGATGAGAATAAAGAGTAAATATTGATAAATAAAAAGTAAATATTGATAGCATAGAATTCACATTGAACAAATATACACTGGGATAAAGAAAACATAATAAAGGATAAAAATTATATTAAAGGATAAAAAATAGACCTTTATAAAGGATAACAAAATAGACTCTAATAAAGAATAAAAATATACCCTTATAAAGGAAACATAATAGACCCTAATAAAGGATAATAAAATATACACTTATAAAGGATAAAAATATACCCTTATAAAGGATAATAAAATAGACCCTAATTAAGGATAACAAAATATACCCTTATAAAGGATAACAAAATATACCCTCATAAAGGATTAAAATATACCCTAATAAGGGATACAAATATACCCTAATAAAGGATAACAAAATATACCCTTATAAAGGATAGCAAAATAGACTCTGGTAGGGGATAAAAACATATACCCTAACAAAGGAAAACAAAATACACCCTTATAAAGGATAACAAAATATACCCTTATGAAGGATAACAAAGTATACCCTTATAAAGGAAAACAAAATATACCCTAATAAAGGAGAACTAAATATACCCTAATAAAGGATAACAAAATATACCCTTATAAAGGATAAAAAAAAATAGACCATAATTAAGGATAACAAAATATACCCTTATAAAGAATAACAAAATAGACCCTAATAAAGGATAACAAAATATACCCTTATAAAGGATAATAAAATATACCCTTATAAAGGATAACAAAACGTACCCTCATAAAGGATAAAAAAAATATACCCTAATAAGGGATAAAAAATATACCCTAATAAAGGATAGCAAAATATACCCATATAAAGGATAACAAAATATACCCTCATAAAGGATAACAAAATATACCCTTATAAAGGATAACAAAATAGACCTTAATAAAGGATAATAAAATATACCCTTATAAAGGATAAACATATACCCTTTAAAAGAATAAAAAAATAGACCTTAATTAAGGATAACAAAATATACCCTTATAAAGGATAACAAAATAGACCTTAATAAAGGATAATAAAATATACCCTTATAAAGGATAAACATATACCCTTTAAAAGAATAAAAAAATAGACCTTAATTAAGGATAACAAAATATACCCTTATAAAGGATAAAAATATACCCTTATAAGGGATAAAAATATACCCTAATAAAGGATAATAAAATATACTCTAATAAAGGATAACAAAATATAACCTTATAGATGATAACAAAATATGCCCTTATAAAGAATTAAAATATACCCTAATAAAGGATAATAATATACCCTTATAAGGATAAAAATATACCCTTATAAAGGATAACAAAATAGACCCTAATAAAGGAAAACAAAGGATACCCTTATAAAGGATGACAAAATATACCCTCATAAAGGATAGCAAAATATACACTTATAAAGGATAAAAATATACCCTAATAAGGGATAAAAATATACCCTAATAAAGGATAATAAAATATACTCTAATAAAGGATAACAAAATATACCCTTATAGATGATAGCAAAATATGCCCTTATAAAGGATTAAAATATACCCTAATAAAGGATAATAATATACCCTTTTAAGGATAAAAATATACCCTTATAAAGGATAACAAAATAGACCTTAATAAGGGATAAAAAGAAAGTTTAAACAGTGATGATCATCAATTCCACCAATATATGAAACGAACAATCACCTCTCATCTTAACTGAACTCACTGAACACAAAAAAGACCACAACACATGACGTTGGCAATCCAGGTCCTGGACATGCCAACCCTCCCTCTCTCCAGGTCCTGGAAATGCCAACCCTCCCTCTCTCCAGGTCCTGGCCTTTTCAACCCGCCCTCTCTCCAGGTCCTGGACATTCCAACCCTCCCTCTCTCCAGGTCCTGGACATGCCAACCCTCCCTCTCTCCAGGTCCTGGACATGCCAACCATCCCTCTCTCCAAGTCCTGGACATACCAACCCCCCTCTCTCCAGGTCATGGACATGCCAACCCTCCCTCCCACCAGGTCCTGGACATGCCAACCCTCCCTCTCTCCAAATGCAATACATATTAAAGCAAACGATAAAATACCTGCACAGATTTGCTTCCACTAAGAAAGACCACATGCTGTGACAAAAATGAATGATAACATAAATTCGGACAGTACACTAGCAAGGTCAATGAATGCTCCTAGTTATCTGACTACTAGATCGGACGGTAGAATATGTTTGTAAGACCATTACTACTTAGAAAACAAAAATCAAAACTGGTTATGTTGTACGGCGACTCACAAGAAGAGTTTGAAGGGGTAACCAAAAAATCCGTATATCGAAGAACAACAGAAAACACAATGGCCAAAAGAAAAAATACAAAAGGACAAACAACGATCTAAAAAACATACACATAAAACTAAAGATCGAGTAACACGAACCCCACTAAAAACTGGAGGTGAACTCATGTGCTTCGGAAGGGAAAGCAGTTCCTGCTCCATTAGTGTCAACCGTCGTATTAATCTAGTTACAAACCCGGTGATAAGTCATGAATGAGTAAAGGACTTGGAAGTGTTTACGACAAGTGGGAACATATCAGTGGTCATTTGTGACACAGATATTCCATAACAGTCAACCAAGTCATGGTGGCGACCGTAATATTTTCGATGTGATGACTTCAACTTTACCAAGAGGAACCCTTGGTGCAGCAGCTTCCTTGTTAGCAGCACCCCTCTATCAAGGGAACCCCGATAAGAACCACAAGCTCTGGAATATCGTATCAACTGAGACAAGGGAACCCTGATAAGAACCACAAGCTCTGGAATATCGTATCAACTGAGAGATAGATGGTCTATATGCAGGTGCTGCTGATATGTTTCTACATATACATGGAAAGTTCACAATGGTAAGATTAAAATCATCTCTTTTGTCGTAAAGTTTCGTTCTTAAACGCTCCTCACTGTCAATTTCGAGGTGTAGGTCAAGGTATCAAACGGACCTATCTGTATCTTTGGTATCCTTTATTTCAAGCTCAATGGGAGAGATGCGATCAGCGAAATCACCAAAACTAGAATTATTTAGTGAAAGGACATCATCTATATAGCAGAACGTGAAATTAAAGGATCTGGCTAGCTTCTTTTCGTTTTTCTTGAGAGGCTCCTGTATGAAGTCTGCCTCATACGAATAAAGGAACAAGTCGGCCAGAAGAGGAACAGAGTTTGTACCCATAGGTATGCCGACTGTCTGTTGAAAAACACGTCCTCCAAACAACAAATAAGTTGTCAATCAAAAACAACATAACTTTAAAACTGCTGTAGTAAGCAAACATAGTACATTTAACAGGTCAATTCAAATATGAAGACTACCAGTAAGGTAATTGATACCTTTTAAAAATATCAGAAGTTACACATTGTTTCGGGACAGAAATTACCGTTTTTAAGTTTGACGCAAAAAGAGACAAGGATTTTGAAGTTTGAAGATACTAAAGTGGTAATCACTTGTACATTTAAGTTTTTATTATACAGGATTTTACTTCCTGTTTGATGTCGTTTTCAGATGAGAGAGCTGAATAAAAATAGGCGGCTTTGGACATAAAGACATGTTTGCAGTACTGTGGACTAACGATCTGGAAATGACTGTTATTGCAGCGAACGGCATAATAGATTAAATTGAAGGACATTGTATATATTGCTTGAAACACTTATTTTAGAAGCCGCATCCGTGCCCTTTCAAAATTGCATATAGTTATACAACTATGACATCTTGAATAATGCCACAACAAACTCATTATGGGTCTCCATTTCTTGTCATTAGATTTTCCATCTGTCTGCAATTTTGGGCTGTGAATTAATTATCGCAATTAGGTTGGAACATGCGTGTCTAGTGTTCGGAGAGGCCATGCTCCTTTCACGTAAAAGACAAATGGCAGGAGATCTTGATAAGCAACAAATTATAAAAAAAGAAGAGGTCGTTAGTGGTATGTTGCAAGGTCTGTCATCTCCTCCTTTTCCTCGTGGTAATTAAAACATTCGTCCATACCGAACTGGCTTCAAACCGGATTTAACAATATTTCCCCATCGTAGTTTTATCATTCTTGCGATCAGCATAAAAAATATCAGTTTGGTGAGAGTCAATCCAGTGATTCTTATTAATGTTCATTTTGGGTTCAATTAAGTTTGCAGTGTATGGGAAAGATCTTTATGCATTTTCAAAGAAAGGCCTATGTTAACATTTCTCTTCAGTTGGACACAGTTTTGTATTTTCAGTCGACACGATATTTTTGTAGAGGATAATTCTATGAACATATAAGCCATTTTTCAGTGGTGTCAGATCAATAGATTTTGAAACCATTTTGTCATTGGGTTTTATTTTAAACTTTACCCTGTAGGGACGGCCACTTTTGGTGTTTAGAGAATACTACACTTCTAGAAGACAACTTACAACAGCTACTAATGAGTCACATTTAGTTAAAAGTGGTCGTTAGATGTTATTTTAATGCCAGATTTTCCGACTCTACCCACCTTTAGCAGTCACACCATACCACATCCCAGCGCCCCATTTTACCTCTTCGACTTATTGTTTATAAACGTATTCGCATCATGATGAGAAGAATGTTTAAACAGAGTTGGTCAACAATTCCACCAATATCAACAACACAAACAATCACCTCTCATATATGACGTTGGGAATCCATGTCCTTGAGACAGACACAAAACTGTGGCAGGGTTAAACCGGTTAATGTGATTCTAATCCTCTCCTCTTGATTATTGGATATCCAACGGCAATACATATACAAACAAATACTAATAAAGAAGAAAACCTGCATATGTTCGCTTCCACTCAAATAGGCCACATATTATCACAAAAATGAATAACATAAACATGGACAGTACAATAGCAAGATCAGTGAATGTTCGCAGTTAACTGACTATTAGCTAGGAAGGTAAAATATTATTACCTAGGACGTTAAATCTGTTGGCTAATTACAATTACTATTTGGGCAAAAAAAATCATAGCTGAAAAACTGAAACTTCTAACATATTTAATGTCAATTAGTCATAAACATATACATAAATTATTGGTTTTCGTGGGAGATTAAAATAGATAGGTCATCAGTTTCTTGGGATCAAATATTGACCATAAAGTAGCGATATAAGATGGAATGTAAATATAACTGTACTGATTTAATTGCAAGCAAGTTGGACCTACAGCAGACTGTCTATATTATTGGCAAAATAAACCTGTCTCATAGCGCGAACTATAGTTGCTAAATCATAACCTTGGCGAATAACTGAAATATTTTGCACTTGACATTAAGCAGCAATCAATTAATACAATGTGTATTCTTGCATACATAGGTCTCAAAAAAGTTTGCAGTTTCTCAGAAAAGCTTTAATTTATTTGTCATAAGGTTCTGTCGATGAGATCATCGGGGATTTTCCATTGGAATATAAACACTAAAGAGTTTTTGAATCTCATCAAATCACATTATTAGCTCAGCTGGTATGTATCTTCTTTTTTTCTTTCTTTTTTTAAACACAAATAATGTTATTGCACTAAATTTTGCTGTAAGCAATTTACAAGGTGTACAACTTTTACCTAGTATCCCTCATTGTTAATTACTAAAAAGCAAGGGATTTACTATTCAGCAAAGCTTATTTCAAAATTAATATTGTTAGTGCTCTTTTTCAGATCATATACAGTATATATTGTAATTATGACACTTAAATAAACATATGATAGCTATCTATGGTGATTTCACATGCTTTTTGCATTGACAGTATCTGGATTTTTTGACACTTTCAAACCGATCACGGTCGAAAGGTTAATTGTTCATACTCGTGGATTACATGCATGATTTGGCTGTTTCTTTTTTCTGTTTTGATGGTAGTTCACTTTATTTTCTAATTGTTAAAATATGATATATATGATTGAATGGACTACTTCTGTCAGCTGTAAAAAGTTTTATTTGTGACATGTAAGCATTGAATTTACTACAATAATAAATGATGAAGTTTCAATTATTGATTTTTTTCTCCACAAGAATTTTGAAATCATGTGATATATCAGTTGTATACATGTGCTTTGCTTATGAAATTACCTGTTTTGACTGGTCTAAAAACATATTATTCACCTCATACTTAAACATTTTAAATATATCTACTTTCTTTTGTTTTTGGTTTGAAATATAATAGGCTTAATATATAGAAAAAAATGTATTAAGGTTATAAGCATGTTTAGATCAAAATATGTCTGATCATATACTTTGTAGCCAAAGAAAAGTTTCCAGTTTTAAAATACGATCTCCAATATTAAGATTTGTTGTCATTATTTTCACCTCCTGCCAATGTTTTATTATACATTTTTGTATTTACAAAGTAAAAATGTTTGCAGTTTAATTTTTTTTTACATACCAGACAGTCACCATCATTTACTAGTTTCCATTGTTTTAACAATTCTTTGCATGGTAATATAAAGTGAATAAGTTTCCATTTACATTTTTTGGAAATTTATTTAACTTTAATTAATTAATTAATTAAAAGTGAAAAATAAAGTTTGTTTTATGCATGTCAAAGTATGCATTCTGTCCTTCTTTAAACATTTTTCCCATTTAGTGTAAGCTATGGGTTTTTCTTTTAATTGAGATTCTAATAATATTTTATACACCTCTTTGTTTTCTATTTGTAGATTTTGGATCTGATTTTTAGCTATTTTAACATACTTTGTTGGAATTACTTGAGTTTTAATTGAATCTTGTGTCATCAGAATATCTTTCCACTGTTTTGGGATTGCTTTTTTCAAAATATTCAGTTCAGATATCCAGTTTTGTTTGTTTATTAATTTGGCTATAATTTTATATTCTGAAATACGACAATACTCATCTAAAATATTATTAATAAAGATAATTCCACTTTTTATCCAATTAACATTTACTAAACATTTGCCTTTAAATATTATATACTTATTTCCCCATATTATTTCTTTTCTTATTTCTCTAAAAAAAAATTTGACTTTTACTTTAGAAATAATGTAGTGTCGTCAGCCAGTTGACAGATTTTTAAGTTGCCTGTTGTACTATTTAGGTTAATTTCTATTCCCCTTATTTGTTTATTTTCTCTTGGTTTAATGGCCATGATTTCAACTGATATAACGACGAATAAAGCAGAAGACGGATACCCGTGTCTTATCCCTTGAAAAACCATAAAAGGGGCTGGTATGTATCTTGAATTTCGGATGGTACACAATCCTGACGAGATGTCTTAGCATATAGATAATAAAATGATTATCTGAAATATCGGAAATTCAATAATTACATACATCGTTAATTTGGAAAAAAACATTTGTAATGTAATGCTTCCCGCATGATTGATTCTTTATTGTGACTTCATGAAAAGTTAATACTAATCTTCTACATACAGTTTGTTGTACTTACAGTCAAACACTCTTTAGTTAATTTGAAATTTCCGTGATGTCCATCTACTGGTGCAATACTACAATTATCTGGTATTGATTGTGTATCAATCACCATATGATATTCCACCATTCCATTTACACCTTTAAATGTAACTGTAAGATCCTCATTACATGCTGAAAGTTATATATATTAATTAATTAATTACAGGTTAAATGGTATCCGTTAAATAGTTGATTCAAATAAAAAAAATATTGGCAGTTATAATACCATATCAAAATTTACGAAAGAAACTTTATTCTACAAAGAACAAACAAAAGCTCTCGCTAAAATTATGCTATGTGTGTTACATTTTCTTGTCCTTTTATAAGAATGTTGTAAATTTGCATCATAAGAACGCAAAAGAAGTTGCTTCCATTGGAATAGCTATTCTTCCCAAACCTAGAGAGATATATTATTGATTATTTTATCATTTTTGCTTACACTCTAAAAAGAACTAAAATACTCGACATAAATATTAAACAACTAACACTCAATAGTAGGGTGTCCGATCAGAGATTTTGACCGATTTGGGCTAACGGAATTACACACAGCTATATAATATATCATTCGAAAGAGGAGAACAAGTCGCATCGAAATTTCAATGTCGTCGTAATCAATTGTAGTCACGTTTTTCTAAGTTTGGGGTTAAAGGTCAAGACTTCAAATTTTCCAAAAACATAACACCTGTTTAAAATGACTTCCTATTCCGACATTACGTCAATAACAGAAAAACTAAAATGATTATCTTATTTCATAAACAATCTAGTTTATAATTTTATACTGGTGTATAATTTTCCATGGACAAAAAAGACGCCATATTGACTTTTATACATAAATGTTCGCCTGCATTGATTTTCCGATACCGGTAAAACAAGAGTGACCCTGACGTAGTATAATCTCGAAATCTTATATTTTCATTCAATTTTCGTTGAAAGTAAACTTTGAAAATATTTAATAGTTCATAACATCAGACAATTCCCGCAAACATTTTGACGAATGTAAGATCAATTGTTAGTGGATCATAAGCAATTTCTACATTAAGATCAAATTGCAACTGGGATGGTGATACAATGTAGGACACCAAACTGTCCATTCTAAATACACAATCACAAGTAGCATATTAACAGAGAGGTTGATTGATTGATTGCTTAACATTCAGCGACAATTTAGCCGAGGCAGCGACCCATGTGCCTACTCTTAACGAACTTTGCCGGTGGATCTTTAGCGTACCACAAACGTGGCATTCTCTTAACACGGGACCTATCTCTTCCGAAGGACAGGCTGATTTTGAATTTGTAAAGTTGAATTAAGTTCTTTTTGAATACGACGTATACCAAAATAAAAATTGGTACATATTTCCTTGACATGAGATCATGAATACGACAAATGACAATTTTGGTTAAACTAATGAAGGATCATATCATTCAGCATGAGTTTTGTCTGTAATTGCTGATAAACAATACTTTGCACTCGCTAACCAAAAACCATTGAGCAACTAAAAATATGCAATTTCATGGTCTCCTGTTAGCCTACCAACCGCATCAAGGTCAGAGACCGTCTGGAAGGTTTTCTTTTTTTCAACAGACATGACATACTACAATGAAGTATCAGATAGAGTAAGAAATACCGAGAAGTAATAACAAAAATCGTAAATCAAAGGGACAGACAAAACCATGACCAACTGAAAAAAAACCCAGAGACAATCAACTATCAACACAAATACACCTTCATCAGCTTAGGCGTCGTCGTCATCATCTGTATTTCTTTGTAGTGTCAAGTTGGTATTTACATTTCGGCATAATTCACTTGCTTGACATGAGCATAGATCCATGCATGAGAGATTCTGCTCGAAACATATGCATCCATTCAAACAAACAGATTTGCCCTTACAAGTAAACACCAGATCCTGCAAAAAATCGGACGACATCTGACCTATGAAAAACACTGGAACTAACCGATTCTTCTTCTCCCATCCAAATAAAAGAGGAGACTTCGGAAGCGGTTTTGGTATGTGCGCAGACATCCAGATGTTGGTCTGTAACGACGCTCTCAATATATACTGCCGGAAGGTTGCTCCGCAAGGGGGATGATTTGCCGAACATGTATCCTTCAATGTTGCTAAGATAACCCTTAATTTGTTCAAGTCTACATGCCCAGCTTTCAGTTTTTCCTTTTGATCATACAGTCTGGCAACGAGTTTTTTAGCAGCATATACTGATTGATCAATATTACAGTGGGCAAGGCTTGACAAATCAATAAAGTCACTGGGTCTGTATTTTAGGACTTTGAAAACAGTGCGCCTATTAATACCGAACATGGACGAAGTAGTGTCACATCCAGTAACAGCATGTACAGCAGGTAAAATCTTGCAGATAACAGGATCAATACTATTACATATGTCGTGCACTGGAATGAAGCGTCGTCCATCCTTAGTGCTAGAAATTAAGCCTGTCTGAAACCATAGCTCATCTGTATATTGCAGGGAAGTGATATAATGAACACAAAGAACCAACACATCTGTATCTGGTGACTTAACAATTATCCGACCTTTGGTTCTCTTTTCACCGAACATTCTGTCTGTATGAATTACATGTAACAACATTCTAGTATCTGCCTTTTCGTGTGTACAGAACAGTTCTGGACAATCTGATACTCCCTCTGAGCATATCTTTGTTACAGTCATAGGATCATTACAGACACCAGCGAGGAATAGGGTATCTTCCGCTGACATATTACGTGGTGATTGATCATGGTGTTCGACAATTGATTTGCCAAGAAATTGTAATACGGCTTGCTTGTTAGTATCGACCCCAAGGAATATCTTCCAGTCAGGAATTGGGCGGCCTTCTAAGACCTGACAGACCTTTCGAGACAAACCAGAGGCTGATCTTCTCTCACGTTCAGCTGATTTCATAGACAGTTCCAAATCATATCTATCGAAGACATCAACAAGACAAACAACACGAGAAAAACACGACAACTGACACTGAATGAAGTCTTGGGCCAAATCCACAAATGTCTTTATTCTTTTAACATTTAAAGACTGGATCAAAGTCATACCGCTCGGATTAATATGGTACACAATCGATCATATGGTTCCAAGAAATGAACTCATGATACTTCAGCCTCTAGTTGATGGCAAAGATCTGCCTTTCATCACTTCCTCATGGTACCATAATCATGAAAAAGAGATGTTGGTATTGGGCCTACGGGAAAAGACAATACCTTCTCAACAGTGACGTCGTCTCGGCTGTTTGCTAGCACCAGGGCACGACGGAAGACTAGCTCGGAATTAATGTGAACTTCAACCACTTCTCCTGATCTCCATTTCAACCTTGTCGTCAAATGTCTTTAGCTTTGACCGAGTAATAGGGTCATAGAATTCACGAACTTAACCTTCTGAAAAAGCGCCATTCACAAACGATTTTGCCATATTTACCCAGCCATCTGAAGCATTGATCAACGAAGATTCAATTTCTCTTGATACATGCATCCCTGTCGAAATGTTGATAAGGGGTTTTGGGTGCGATAATACGTCAAAGGGGTCGGTCATTCTCTAATGGATCTGATCTACAAGAAGTTTGACATGCTCCTCGTCCCTTTTCAAACATGTTGGTGTTGATTCTTCGTGCATCATTTTATCAGCCAAAGCGAGATCCCATATCTTTGTCCCATTTCAGCACTGACATCGGCAAGAACGTGGCGAGTAAGGGACCACCTTATCAATGCTGATCTATGCCTTGTGATATTAACTATGCCACCATACCCTTTCGAATCTTTAATGACGGTTTTTTCTGTTGCCATGTCGCTCCAGATTCCATTAAAGGCACTTGGTTTCTGCCGAATAGCAAAGTTGCCTGATTCAAATTTTGACACGACCTCAGGAGGTAGGCTAAACATGTCCAAAAGGTAAACAGGCAACCATCGGGAATAGTTAACCCTGTTTGTGATAAAAATCAAAGGCAGCATAGCTGACACTGACGACAAGTGCAATTTCCAGATACCCTCCCTTTCTGAACGAATGTTCTGCAACATGATTTCTATCGCATTGCGAAACATGTCTCAAAACTTGAACGTTGGTGATGCATTACATCCTTACTGTCTAAGGTCTTCCATCAAAGGCAACATGTAGCGTTCGATGGCATCCATTGCTACATCTATTGATGTTTTCATTTCAGCTACAGATTGAAAATTAGAAGCCACTTCAGATAAACATGACCAAAATCTCTCAGGAAATGACTTCATCAAATCATTTTCAACACACCAGCTGAAAAAGGCATCCAGCCATTACACACTCAAGGTTTCATACGCCAACGTCAAAGCCCTTACAGCTCGATTGAACTCCTTTCCATTGAGTATCTGATCCACGATTCCGGCAGCATATACATAAAGAATCGACTAACAAATCTTTGAGACAACCATCGTCCCATAACTTTCCAATTGCTGCAATATAGCATGATAGAGTGTGAAAACCACCCAAGCGTAGGATGTGATTATGGAAGATATCGGGCATTGCCCATGCCAACTGGTTTCGCTATTGAGTACAGTTGTTGGTCAAATGTTTGTACCGAATACTTCTGACCAATAGCTTTTGTCATATCAACACACTTTTTCATAGTTGTGTACACGTTGACATATCCTTTGGCTTGGACTTAATAATAGGTGCGTATGTCACAATTAAAATTCTGATTTAAACTCAGATAAACTGCTGTTATAACCGGTCCAAAAAGCTATTTTCTGAGGCTGGTCCGTTGGGAAGTGCACTGGGATTTCTAAAATAGCTCTAGATACTGATCTAAGGAGAAGCCAGAAAAGTTCCGACAGGTTAGAAAGGTTGCCTGTGCAATCCGATATCGACCAGGGATTCCTCTAGTATTCGGTTTTTTGAAAGGCACACAAGCCGTCAATGAAGAAGCACTTTCGTCCAGCTGTACAGACCTTTCCTGTGATATTTTTATCTTCGTCTGATTAGAGTTTGGCTCAACAGTGTAGTGGCGAATTTGAAACACGGCCCTTGCCAGTGAATGAAATGTGTTTTTACCGTCGATCGTTTCAGTGTTGATATCAATGTTGTCAGCACCATCCTGAATTAGACCCCCACCCTCTCGAATTGGGATTATGCCATCAGGAACATGAACATCGTCATGGCGTTTTTCCATTTCATGATGAACAATGCTGGTTCAATACCGCCTGACTTCTCCATAGGAAGCACAAACTCCATGGGAGTACAGTGTTTCGATAAGTTGCTTGAATCCGAAATTGTGGTACAACTACACAACAAGACCAAGATAGAATGGGGTAAAACATCCTTAGAAATGGAAAAGATACTTTCAGTTATACCCATGATCTTTCGTATTTTATCATGTGGAGCGAGATAATGTTCTGCTGCATCTTGAAAGGACTTTTTATCCAGCAGCCAACATATAATTTTGGTTAGGGATAAAGGCATTCGCTCTATAGAGATTTCCATTAATACCTCGTTAGCAGTGGGATATTCGTCAGTAGAAATGTTCATTTTCTCGATGTCACGCCTTAGGATGCGAACGGCAGAATGTAGTATTTGTTCGTCTTTATAAGAATCTGCAACTGTGAAAACTTCTTGCTTTATTTCAGATACCTTTAATTTTGATCTTAACGTGCCTGCAGTTGCGACGACATTTCCTACTGATACATCACTACTGAAGACTAAGTTAGACTTCCCTTGTCCGCGCTGTGATTGTACAACAATCGAATTACCATACTAATGTTCAATTTTGTCCTGTAATTTAGTAACAGGGTATGTCTTAGGGATATGATCGAGCAGATAGGACAGATATTTTTTAAGTAATTGGGTCATAAGGAATATAAACCTTCATTCCCCATGCATTCAGATTTCAAAGGCGTATATTTTAACAAATATTTGGTGATGCATGGAGAATGGTAGACAGCATTCTCAGTAAATGCGCAGTCTAAAACAGAAATATCCTGCAAGACAAGACTGTACACCTCATCTTTCCTTGCTTCCATAGCATTTAATAAGCTGACCTTGCTTCATACGTATTAGCAGTTCAGTGGAAGAACTTTGGCAAATTATACATTTCTCCCACTGTATACCATTCCTACTTTTTTAGGACCTGAAGGACAGAGGTTTACTGGACTGTCAAGTTGGGCCATTTTCCGGAATATAAATGTATCCAACAGAATTGGAGGTGCCATATTGAACTCTTTCCCTATCAACAACAAACTCGAAGCAACAAAAAAGATATTTAAAATAACCACAATTAAAGTGAAAATACAAAATTGGAGATTTTATTGTTGTTTATATTTATTAATTTCTTCGTAACTGTTTACATTTCAGTATTGATGGTTTGTACATGATAGATTTAAATGATTGATATTTGATAGGAATAACAATAATTTTATTATAGAGCGTATTCGCGTTACATTTGATAAACAATGTGTTAATTTAGGGTCAAATTTAAGTCATAATTGGAAGATACAAAACTGTTATTTCATTTGATTAGTTAAGTCGTTATTTGCTTTCAATGATATTTTTGATACATTGTTTCTTTATCAAAATGTTCTCTTGGTGATTTAAATGTGATATTAGATGTGATGTTTATTGTTAAAGGTGACATGTGTTGTGTATTATTTGAGGGTACCCCTTAAAAACATGAAATTTAAAAAATGGTGACCACAGTAAGTTACGACGACAAGTATAAAAATACAATTTAATAATGTATCTATCGCTTGAAATCAAATTTAGCCGTGTGTGATGCCGTTAACTTAAACTCGTTAACTAAGCCACTTTTTTTAACACTGGGTACCCTATTGTAAGCAATGTAAATCATAATAACTTCAGACAATGGCCCAATTAGTCTTCAAGCACGATCAAAGGTCAACCTGAAGATCACGTGCAATTTCTTTTATTTCTTTTAGTGTAATATTGGAAATTATGCCAGATCTCCCGATTACTGACTTCTAAGGGACTTTGCCTGAAATTAGAAACGGAATGCAAGCAAAGGTTGGTCGAATAGGTTATAGTAATAAATCATGACGTCTGCTACAGGAAATGTAATGGAAGGTGAATGGGAAACGACAATACAGTAAGAGCGGTATTCGTAGCAGGAAACAAGATGTGTGGTGATAGTACAGGAATGGAAGCCGGAGGAAATGCGCAGTTTTTGAAATTACTACTGGAAATGTAAATATGGATTTTTACAGACGATTCTTTCTGGAGCGTCAACATGAATTGGAAGAAGATAGTCAAAAGCTATTGGAAGGAGAACTGAGGATTCAAAATGTTGAACATCGTCAACACCATAGGGACGCCCATAATCCATCAATGGAACCGTTAGACTATGCTGGACATGTGCGTACAAAGTGTGCCTGCATGAAATGTACCAACTACAGACAAGTATGATTACAACGATTAGATCATATATGTTTTTTTTGTAAAAAGGAATGGAAAGACCTGCAAGAACAAGCAAATGAACATTGTTAGATTTTCATCATCATGATTCATCGGTTCTTTACTATATCAGTAAAGAACCGATGAATCATGATGATGAAAATCATAAGATTGGTGGAATACTTAAAATTATCGAAACCGTAAAGGAACTTTGTCAAATAGTGAAATAATTTGATTTGAACATATTTTATTTATAAATAACAGATAAAAAAAAATTTCATAATACAATAAACATAGTATTCAGAAACAAGCGTAACGATTATATTAATCCGTTTCCTAAAAAACACGTGAAAATTGAATATAGTCATTAAACATATTTAATTCATTTCACATTGTTTAAATAGCTGAAAATTAAAGGAAAGAAGAAAAAAAGAAAAGGGAAAGAAATTGGTCTCAAAGGAAACTCTACGACATTCCAAGATGAACACATCGAAAAGATGTATATTCAATGAAACATCTTCAGACAATCGTAAAGAATCGAGATCACTGATCACACAAAGCCAAAGAAATCCAGTGGAATCGACTACGTATCGGATCCATGCAACCTCGAATCTAATGTTACTCGATGATATGATGTTGAACATTCAGAGCAATTCCGAATCATATTGCGTAATAGAACAACATAACAACTTTAACCGTTTTGAAATATGTCAGAAGTAATTAAACTCTCAAGACGGGTCTTCGGAGAGAAAGCAAAAGCTTCGTTTGCTACTTTCCATAAGACACTATGAATGTCGATCACATCAGTCATTGTAGCGCTCTGAATAAGAGGCTGCTTAAAGACTTTGCTGAGGGATTCCTTATCATCGACCTCACTTATACTTGGGCTAATGCGAAGAAGTATCGATGCGATTTGGAAGAGTTTTACAAACTCTAGTATACAAATGGAATCGGTCTTCAAAATGTTATCAAATGGAAGAAGAGTTTGAAGATACCAAAGGGGCAATCAGAATCCTTATATCGAAGAAGAACAGACAACACAATGACCAAAAATAAGTACAAAAGGACAAACAACGATCTACAAAACATACATATAAAACTAAAGATCCGGTAATACGAACCCCCCAAAACACCGGGGGTGAACTCAGGTGCTCCGGAAGGGTAGACAGTTCCTGCTCCACTAGTGGCACCCGTTGTGTTAATCTAGTTACAAACCCGGTGATAAGTCATGAATGAGGAAAGAACCGGGAAGTATTTACGACAAGTGGAACATGTCCGTGGTCATTTGTGACACAGATATTCCATAACGGTCAACCAAGTCATGGTGGTGACCGTAAAATTTTCGAAGTGATGACTTCAACTTAACCAAAAGGAACCCTTGGTTCAGTAGTTTCCTTGTTCGCAGCAACCTTCTATCAAGGAAATCCTGATAGGCTGGAATATCGTATCAACTGAGAGATACATACTCCATATGCAGGTACTGATGGAATGTTGCTACATATGGAAGGAAAGTTCACAATGGCAAAATTGAAATCATCTTTTTTGTCGTAAAGTTTCGTTCTTAACCGCCCCTCTATATAGCGGAACGTGAAATTAAATGATTGGGCTAGCTTCTTTTCTATGAAGTCTGCCTCATACGAATAAAGGAACAAGTCGGCGAGAAGATGAGCACAGTTTGTACACATAGACTGTCGGTTGAAAAACACGTCCACGAAGGATAAAAATATGCTATCAATCAAAACCTCGACCATGTTGATGCTATCAGTTTCAGTTGGTAGAATCAGAGTGGTTTTTTAGCAAAATAAGATATGTCCCTTCCTAGCACAAGATATTTGTATCTACGTTGGCCATTATTTTTTATGAAACACAGTTGGACCAACGTCGGTATGACCGAGAAAGGAAAGACGTTCATTTACACATCTTAAAGTATTATCTACAGTTTTACAGACATTTGACTATGCACATATATGTCTAGCTGTTTGTTCATGCAATAGAAAAACAATACTTCATAATCATAAGGTGTATATGTTTTATTAATAAATGAAAGTGCATATTATCCATTTAGATTAATATTGATGTGATTTCAGGTCAAAAATTGTATTGCTTGAGAAGAAGTTGAGATCACGCACTCTTGATAACAATGACGGTTGGTGAGAAGAGTCTGGGAAATGGCTGTTGGACATCTGCAATACATGTTCACACATTCTATAAATTTTCTCACTTCGATGTTTCAAATTTATTCATATCTTTTATGTTGTATTTCATCTTGTTTACAAAATAGTGTACATGTAGTCATCGATAAAATTTGAAAGTTTGACCATTAAAAGATAAATAAATGAATAAACAAAAAATAAATGCAAATTATCTAGTAAATAACTGCCAACATGATACAGCATCTACATGTTCCCATGAACTACTTTACATTGACGAATCAAAGGTCAATTTTACAAATCTTAGCAATGCTAGGTATATTTTAACAGTAATATTATATTACCAATTAAGCGGAGGATAGGTGCTGTATCATGTCTCTTAGGGAAGGTTTTGTTAAAAACCATCTTTGAATTAATTTTTCTAAAAAATTTTATCATAGATATTTACCCTTGTTCAACAAAATATTTCCAGGAATTAAATTTCAAAAAACAACTGCCTGTTTAATAACATTATATATTCTATAATTTACATATATAAATTATATTTATTATTAAGCTGCCAAACCACGAATCTCTTACATCCCAATATTTAAAAACAAATTGTGTAACTCAATGTTCAAATTTTTAAGTTGTAAGCATGTTATGCTAGTTATAGATAATTAAAAACTGCTTAATATGATTATTTGAAAGTAAGAATATCATGATTTTCACTATTATAGCAAAACTGTAATAAGACATGACACAACAATAATTGTTAAAACTGCATTGACATGATAATAATGTGTAAGACGTATTTCCATGTTTTCATGTTTATATTTTTTGTTCAAGTTTAAAAAAAAATATGCAAATTTTACAGTGATATTTATGACGAGAAAAGTAAATGCTTTGTTTCAAGAAGGAATACAATGGATGGAATTTGCAAGACAAGTTTTTATTACCAATTAAATACACATACATTGTATTATGGAGTGGGAGATCAGATGTCATCCTTGTAATCTGAGGCAGATACTTTCAATTCAAAATCATTGAAAAAAATGTGCGTTTTCACGTTTCCATTTAAAACCACTTACACCATCCCCACTCCCTACCCATGCGCATATACATACATTCCAAAACAAAAAACATAGCAATTTGTACAATAATATATTTATATAAATAGTTCCATTAAACATTAATGAGATCTTTCGAATTAGATCGAATGAATACAAACTTTACTGTGTCTATTATTAACAACACAGTGTGATGTACTTACAGTATCTGTACATAGGATGATAATGAGGCCCGGCACCATGAATTGTAGTAGTCGGTGGCTTAGTAAGTCCTGGTGAATTGCTAGTTTTTCCTGATGATATACCAAATAATGTAATCTGTAATCAAGGGTAGTTCACCATTAACATTGTTTCAAATTCATTCTTAAAATAAAAAAAATTAAATCAAATGGGACTTCATTTCTTGCTTGATGTTACTTTCGGTTATCCTGAAGAAACCTGGTTGAAATTAAAATAGGGAAAGCTACAGCAATCCACGGACAACAATCATGTGTCTGAAAGTATGTAAGTAAATATATCAGATATACTAATTAAAATAGATCTTAAACCATAGCTTATGTGACAAAAACAAACTATAACAATTATAAGTCCGACCCGTGTATAAATTTAATGTTGGGTTTATTTCAGTAGGTTATATACCAATAAGGTTTTTCTCATTATAAATCACACTTTATCCTGCAATAAGTACATTTGCTGTACAAATATGCTATACGAATAAATTTCTGCTTTATTCGTAGTATACGAATAAATTTTTCAGCCTACGAATAAACTTTTAAACCTACGAATAAACTTTTAAGCCCCGCCTTTATATATTCCGGAACTACTTTTTTGTGTTTTTGCTCTCCTGTGAAGGAGTTAAAATATGAACCGTAACCAATGTCAATAATCGACCGTCGTCTTTTTCTAATAAATGTTTTCGTTTCTCACTATTTGTAAATACAAACCGACAAAATGAAACTAATATTTTTAAAATTTCATATATTTTTTTTTTTATACATATTTTACGATACAAAAAAATCCTAGAAATCAATAAAAAACAAAACAAAAATCTTAAACAAATCCGAATCATTTATAACTTGACACGGGAAGCTTTGAAAACAAAAGCAGCTAAAACTACAGAACAAAGGGAATAAACCAAAGAGGGCATCTCCAACAGATGAGGAAATTAACATCCTTTATAACAGAAACGTTCTGGGCAGTCACACACCACAATCTTTACTAAACACACTAATGAGTTATATGGTTAAATAACTCAGTACAGTTTGAACATCAAACTCTAAGATTACTACATATATTTTATTATAAAATTTCTTCATATTAAATGTTCAATTAATTCACATCAATTACTTCAACATATCAGATAGTAGACTTCTTCAAGGTGAAAAGATCACATATTCCTGCTATTGCATCAAGTCACTTTAAAATTATAGATAATTATTTATATTCTGAATTCTTTATGACACCACAAAATATCTATATAATTTGTTTTAACCATTTGGAATAATTGAATTCAGTCACTTCCTCCAATCATTTTGCATCTTTTTTTAAAACGTTTTTTTCTTTTGCAAAATTCCAACAAAGTTGTATGATTTGTCAGTTGAAACTAGTGTTTTATCTGCTGGACTTCTACTCACTATTGATCAGGATTACAGTACATTTTTTATTTTGTGCAAGTCCATTTTAAACTGATTCACATACCCCTGGCCTGTATGCAACAACTGAGTGATAGTTCTTGAAAAATGTCCTTTGTTTAATCAGATCTTTATAAAACGTTCATAGGTTTTTATACAATTATTTCTTTCATATATATAGTCTTTACACTTATTTCAAACATCACATGTACATTGCACACTGTTAGACCTTTAACTCAGCCATTCATCTGAAAGATATTAATATAGCATTGATTATAATTAAAATACATGTTATTATATATTTACTAATAAAATAACAAGAAAAAAAGGAACAAAATGCAGACTAAATTAGCAATGTTTGAATATTTGTTTGAATGTTTGAAGCTTCAAGCTTTCAAAATGCATTTTTCTATGATCTGACTCTATTCGCACATTAGTCATTACTAGCAACAGCCAACATTATCATGTACATATTGTTCGTTCCAGAAAAAATATATCCTTCACTCTAATATTTTTCTGGTCACAACACTTAAGGAATAAACCTATGTCCATAATATTATTGGTTCCTTAGTGATATCGCATTATGTAATTTACCAATCAATGGATTGTGGTTTAATAATAGCAAATTTGATATGAAGAAAATGGTTGGTGGGGATTCTACATAGACTTCAATGCATATTAATTCATTTGATTATGATATACATACAGAAGTTAAATATAGTAATTAAAATCATATCTGGTGCTTGTTGACACTAAAACAGATCTCTATTTTGATTTTCTTCAATTTATATATGAAAGTTTTATTTTATTCTATGAAAATAAATTCCAATTTTCCATTGAAACCTATGTAAAGTCCAGAGGATTGGTATTAGCTTCCCCTCCTTTATATACTTGCATTGTCACAAAAGACATAATTTATTTGTACGAGCTTTTGAAACAGGTAGAAAAGTGCATGAAAGAAAACTTTCCAGTCTCATGAAAAAAATGAAGGAAAGTTGCAAATTAGACATTAATCAATCAGTGCCAGAAAATATCTTATCCCGTCCCGAAGCTAAGAGAAAACAACGTGGAGGGGATAGATATTATGCAAATATCAGGGCATAAAAATGTGGCATTTATTAATAATTACTCAACAATGAGTGAGGAAAGACACAAGAAAATATCAAACATCCTCAGCAACACTGAAAGTGAAACTAATAGAAATGCTTTGGTACCAGTGCAGTTTTCAGCAAAACTTACCTCGTCAAACATCCACAAATTCTACAGCCAGTAGCACTTCTGATGTTTTGTGTCGAAGCAATCCCGATGTTCCTTCTTACAGTTCCAAAACAAATATCCTACCGTGACATCTGCTCGGTCATGCAATAATGTTGGTCATTTGTTTTGATTTACAATTCTCGCGCAGGACGAGACCAATGACGTCATTCTGTATATTCATAGCGTATATAAACACAGAGGGAATACTTTTCAACGTCAAAATTACAAGATGAGATTAAAACAGAGAAGTTTGAATTGAATAAATTCCATGCAAGTAAAAAAGATCCTTTTTACTAATGTCTTTTTTTCCTGATCATTATGCTTCTTAAATATGTTTCCATCGATGGTATTCCCCAAACATTTGTATTTTTCCGGTTTGTTGACACAATCGACATCACAGTTCATGACCGTTTCTGGAATGTATGCCAAGCAAATTGTATTTTAAAATACTTTAAAAATATGACGATTGATCATTCAGATTCCACCATTTTCTAGAAAATGGCCGATTATACCGGGAAAATACATGCAAGTGCTCTCCATTAGTCACAAAATGGCAGATTATTTTGCATTTCCACTGCTGCTTTAATAACAAATATACTCCTTACTTCTTGGGGTAATGAAATGAAATTCACAGAGAAGATAGAAAAAGAATTAATTTAACAGCAATAATCAAAATTTATAGCATAAATTGAACAGAGAATTAAATTAAACCAGACAGAAAAATGAGATTGTCTGGGTAAAAAAAGCTGTCATTATTACAAATAGCATCAACAAAACTGTATTGTTACCACTCTGTGATAATAAATGTGATTAAAATAAACTGAAATCAGTCATTAATTGTTTTACCAAAATATGTCGGTCTAATAGATTGTATTGACAAAAGGAAAAACACCAAATTCACTGGATTAAATACTTTTTATGTGGGTAAGCAAGTTTAATATTTGCATCAAACAATTAATTTTTAATACTTCAATTTCAAACTATTTAAAAAAAAACATCTTTTGAAAATTTTCAGACAAATCAATTACACTGAAAAAGCTAAAATACTGTACTTTCTTAATCTGGTTTACTTTTTAAGTTTGGTTGGCCTATGACAAAATCGTGTGCTTTATTGAACTTTGACCGACTTTATGTGACGTCATACGACGCCATTTGGAAAAAGGATGGTAAACAAATATGGGTCAGTATGTAATTATTATCGATCTTTTTTCCATGGAACTTTACACATGTGAGCAAGAATAGATGAGGAACATAATTAAAAAGAAAACAATGTTTACTTTTCAAACATGAAAAAAATAATCGAACATCATCCAATGACTGACCGACTTATTGTCAGACGAGGATATGTCAAGTCAAATTAGTTCTATGTTTTACGGCGTGGTCATCCATAACAAATGGTGAATGTGTACACAATTTTCACAAATAACTTATAAGTTATATCCCAATAACTGAGCATTTGAGTGTTTGACATCGTTGGTAAATACATTTCCGTGAATCAGTTCAGTTTGTTGAGATAAAGGATTAATCTTTCTGTTTTCTCTACTCTACCTAGTTTACTTAAAACATGCTCGAATCGTCGATGCATGTGTGTGTTGCTTTCACATGTTTACAAACTGTGTGGGTCATACTTAAATACGCCTGCAGTAGTAACCAGGTAAATATATACGCCTGCGTGTCACACAAAGGTGGACGCCTGCAACTATATGGTTCTTTTTTATTTAATTTTTTTAATATAAACTAGTAAAAGGAATATATCGGATGTTTATTATTTGATATAAAAAAATAAGAATAAAAGTGAACCATATAGTTGCAGGCGTATACCTTTTCACACAGGCGTATATATTTACCTGGTTACTACTGCAGGCGTTTTTAAGTATGACCGCATGTGACGTATGATCGATAAATTAATGTGTTTTCATATCTATGAAAAACATATTAAATACATATATTTCAGGTTCTAAACTATCAATTTTCTATATAGATTTTCATCTTAATCAATAAATCTTCATTTAAATAAAGTTATTTCACTTCCTTTTGAGAACTATTTGTTCGCGAATTTTTGTCGGCAAAAACAATCTGGTATTTTACTACGCCAAATAGTGAGGATTCCGTTGCATAATGCATTAAAAAATGCATGTTTACGAGTTAAGATTATTGTTTAGGACATCGTGGATTGCAGGATATATACAATATTGGTCTGTTGACAGTAAATATAGAATTTATTTGACTCGGCGCGAAACGGGGAGAAAGACTCACTAAAGCTCGTCTTTCACCCCGTTTCTCAGCCTCGTCAAATAAATTCTATATTTACCGTCAACAGACCAATATTGTATATTTACATGCACCATTCATAATCCACATTTTTTTAATCAAACTTTGAAGAATATCACCTGCATTTTTTGTCCTCGGTTCAAAGGGAACTGTGATAATAGTATTCTTAGTTTTTATTCTGAATAGTTGCTTGGTTATACTAATAGGAAACCTTTGCAAATAAAAAAAAACGAAAAAAAAAACACTACATTGATTCTTCTAAATTTAAATCTAGATAAAAGAAAAAGTATATACTCTTTATAAAATTGAAAATAAAATGAAAACCCAAAAATAGCACATTGTAAGAACAGTTCCAAATACGAACCGAAAAATTGTAGAAAGAGACAAAATCGATACCCTAAACACATATATTACCGCTCACTTTTATGGCTTTGTACAGACACTTCAATGGTAAAGTGATGGAGTTAAGCTAGCTCTATGGGCCCAAACCTCACTTATGTTTTTTTTCTTATTTATCTGCAGCGTATCGTTCAAAATAAATATAACTAGAACTGTGAGTGACCACACTGAGTGATACCCCCCGCTTGCAATACTATGATGTTCAAACTTTGGAATACACGTATATTAGCAAGTTACCTATGAAAAATGAACGGATATGGAGTTATGTCAAGGAGACAACATCCCATCTCCAAAATAAACTAACCAAGAACATACATCTAGGGGTCGCCACAAGTACACGACTCCCCTTTTCGTGAAAGTATAAGTTGAATTATCTCCCCTTCTAAATTTTAGACAGCAACGGTATTCCTTCATGCACATCTGCAGGTTGTGTACTGCAACTGTGTAAAGTTTCATAAAAATTCAATAAGCAGCTTAGTAGGAGTTGCGCTTACAAGGTACATGCCCCCCCCCTTTTCGTGAAAGTATAAGTTGAATTATCTCCCCTTTTAAATTTTGGACAGCAACCATATTCCTTCATGCACATCTGCAGGTAGTGTACTACAAATGTGTAAAGTTTCATAAAAATCCAATAAGCCGTTTAGGAGGAGTTGCGCTTACAAGGTACACGACTCCCCTTTTCGTAAAAGTATAAGTTGAATTATCTCCCCTTCTAAATTTTAGACAGCAACGGTATTCCTTCATGCACATCTGCAGGCTGTGTACTACAACTGCGCTTACACGGTACATCCCCCCTTTTCGTGAAAGTATAAGTTTAGGAGGAGTTGCGCTTACAAGGTATATGGACGGACGGACAGACGGACGGACGGACAGGGTGATTCCTATATACCCCCAAACTTTGTTTGGTGGGGGGATAAAGAGCTGATGATTTGTGGACCATTTATTTATCTGCAGATGGATTGATTAACCAGGTACGGGAATACAATCGTTATTCCCTGTACATATTAATAAACTTTATCACTTGCAGCTGCGAATCGAGTGCACCCTTTTGTGTAATTTACAAAGCCGTTGCGAACCCACGCCGTATTGGTGATAGACTTGTATGAGTTGTTAGGTAATCCAACTACCTAACTCATTGAGCCACCCGGGCCCACATATTTAAAAATGACATTGTTATGTCGTATTAGTAGTACTTACCAGAACTAATAAACCAACTGGAGTGTAGCCTTTCATTTCTAAATCTAGAATTAGAAAAATTAATATGAAAAATAATATTGATGAAATTTATTTGTATGTCAATTCCAGTCAATGTGATGAGAAAGAAAATGAAACTTTCTGTGGCAATGAATATTAACAACGGAAGTGGTGGACATAAATACATTATGCGTATCGAAATGGCATATGAAATAAAGATATGTCGACAGTGACGGTTTGACCGATATTGTCTTTCACTACGGGGTATCAAAACCTTTATGTGCACTGCTGCATCTGAATCGTAATTAAATGTTTTACCTCATCTACACTAGTTCATGTAAAGATATTAGAACAATATGTCATTGCGAATCTACATCCAAAATCTTAAAATGGATCGCCAAAATTATCTTAAATGGCAAAGTCATTTTATTTTGAGATCGTTTATTTGCTATCTCCCCTTGAAGAAGAATGAAGTAATCACTTTTGTCGTAATTTTCGTTTTTAACCGGCCATCACGGTTGTTATGTATATAGAAAAAAAAATGCATTATTTCGTTCATGAGAATATTTTTGTTGACAGACAAAGATAATATTGCTTAATCAGTGCAAATAGCTAACCAAAAAGAAAAGCTGTTTACAAGTTTTAATATTTGACCTTGAGTTTTATTGGTTAAGTAATATAGATAATTCCCTTAGAAAAGATCTAGACACAACTTTATAAGGGTCAGCAAATTTGAGAACAGCCAGTTAGAAATTTAGGATTTATATAACAGCTGGAATGTATTGCATTGTATTTGGATATATTTATTTCAGTGAAGTCACGTGACTTGAATATTGAACTATAAACAATTTCAAAGGACAATATTTTTGGATTGAAACTAAAAGACATTTTAAATCAAAAGGAATTCAATTTCATAGGAAAGGGATCGAACTATTATACCGGAATGGAAAAGGACATTTATTCCAATGGATTTAACTCTGAACTTTCAGGCCAGTTATAAACTTCATGAATTTGATTTTTGCAATTCTATATATTATTATTAAGTCATTTTTGTTATTATATTAAAACATAGAATCTTAATTGATTGTTGGTTGCATCTTGATGTTACTAGAAAATTCTAGCAAAAACACTTTACGTAACACATGTCAATTGCAAGGTATAGATCACATACTAAACAGACTTAGTTGTAACTGTGGTATCCTTTATTTAAGCTCTATAGCTGAAAGTGAATTAAAGGATCAGGCTAGCGTCTTTTCGCTTTTCTTGAGAAGCCATTGTATGACGTCTGTCTGCAAATATGCTATCAAACAACAACTAGAGCATTTTAATGAAATCAGTGTCAAAAAACATTTTCCTGCGAAATAATCCTTTAATCTTGCAGCTAACTATTGCATGTATTCACCAAGTTAAATTGTTTTCACCAAAATGCGATTTCGCAAACCTAAAGGCATTCCATGGATATTCTGCATAGATGATTAATAGATGATTATATAATAATAATAACTTTATTGCAAAACAAGAAACCCTGACGGGCTGTGCAAATTACAACAAACAATGACAAGTTGACAACAACATAAGACATACAACATACAGTAAGAATTCAATTCAAGTTTAAATTTATATAACATGTTACAGATAACTGACCAATGTGGACCCTATTCTCGCAACTCCATAGATTGCTTTATATAGTCGACAACGTTGGACAAGATATCTTGACTGGGATTTAAAATAATTTATATATATGTACGTTTTTATTCTGCCAGGTTCATAATTTCCAGCATCATTCCAACGACATGATTGTTCTATCAAAATTTAGGATTTGTACCAATACATTGACGTCGATTTTCTTGTTCATATTTTTCATGATCATCTCAAAGATATGATTACCGTATCAAGGTTTATAATTTGTACCAGTACATTGGTGTCGGCGTTCTTGTTTATAATGTCCACCGTCATCCCAAAGCGATAACTGTAGTATTTAGATTTAGGATTTGTACCAATACATTGATGTTGGTGTGCTTTGTGATACAAGTCAAGCATTATTCACAAGTGACCAATACAAGAAAACGGATTATGAAAAGAAAGTTTAACAGAGGTTTTCAACTATTCAATCAATATCAATTACATCTCACCGTCACTTACTGAGCACAGAAAGGGGAAAATAACACAAAACGCTGAAAAACCAGGTCCTGGTTTGGGAAGGTTAAACTGGTTAATTGGATTCAAACCCTTGCAATGCATAAATAAACAAACAATACCGTTTTAGATCTTACAGAAAAATATATTTGCTGGTAGACTTTACAGAGAAGGCGCTTGTGGGTAACTTTTCGCTCTATTCAACTCATGAACACGGATGAGTGTTTATATTCAATTGTTAGTGTAACTGCAATAAGTCTGGCAAAAATGTCTGAATTTTAATGAACCAAGATAAAACGATGTCCGATTTTTTTTTGCTTGTTGGTTTTGTTTGTTGTTTTTTGTTTTTTCTTCCCAAATCGTTCTTATCATATCATTATTTATTTAAAGGGGCATTATCTGCCAAAATCGTAATTTTTTGTTACCCATAAAAACTATCAGATATGATTGATGCCTTAATAAAACGTGTTTCTGTAACCTATAAATGCTATGCAATGTACACGCATCGGGGGAAAAAGGTGCAACTGCTCGTGTTTTGAGATCGATCAAGAAATGGAGTTTGCCGAATCGTCATTAAAACAGTACAACAATGCACTTATTTCTTATTTTCTGTGAATCTGCTTTTAGTCGGCGTTAATTACTGACAAAGAACCATGCAAGTTTGCAGTTAATAAGCGACAAAATACAAATTATTCGTTTTTACCTGTCACTAGTAAGGTCAGTTGCATACGGAGAAAGCGAGGTCAAATTATTTGCTTGCAAGGAAATCATAAATCGATGGTAATTGTTGTTCTCAAAAGGCGAAAAGTGGTACGATAAGCTGTTTAAGGTAGAGAAGGACACTATGGCAAAAATTAAACTAGTCAATGAATTTTTTTGAATTTCATATATTTTGTTCTTTGGGATGTACCTAGCAAAATATCCAAATTTGAGAATAGGTTTCCAGGCTTATTTTAAAAATATTCCCTGAAAGAGTTACCCCCCTCTGAAGTCCCAAAAAATTTCTTTTTTTTTCACTTCTCCGTGTCATTAAGGTACCCAAAAAAAAAATAGCATATAATTTTGTTTTAATTATCTGAGTATAATATAATAAATGAATATTTTGGAATATCTAAGACATAAATTTTTATCATTTTTTCATTTTTTTCCAGAATGACTACCCTTTTTTGACAATATAGCCTGTAACTGACTTTGGTGAAATCCAACAAAATTTGATTTTAAAGTGGAATAGAAAAAAAATGTGTCAATGAATTTTTTTTTATAAAGATATATCACATTACTTATATCCATGCTACATATCATTAAAAAATAAAGATATGTTTCCAGGCAAAACAAAAAGTTAGGGGTTTAGAAAGACACCCTGACATATACCCTTTATTGTCAATTTCATGAATGTCCACATTTTTCACTTTTTTTAATAAGACATTGAATAAATGAAAATAAAACAGGCAAAGATAATGTTTGTAAGGGAAAGCTTTCCTTTCTAGGTGATGTAGTTAGCAAATTAAGCTGTCTACAATTCTTCCAGGGCAGGAAAAGTAAATTTTTAGAGCTAATTTTGCACTCTTTATGGTAGAAACCCACATTTCATACTAAAATAATTTGTCATTCAATTTCCTTAAAACTGGCCAGATTTATTGCTATTGTGGCAGACTTTAAGGAATTTATTTTAAAAATATAGGTCACCAGACTAATTTTCAAGATATAAAGCATTTAAATCTTGAACTTTTATAATGCATTGTATGTGAAATATATAAATTCTCCTCAAAATTCTTGAATAGCGAAAAATCCTGTCGTTTAAAATTTCTAAATTTTTGATATAATATGGTGCATTTTGTTTCATTTTCAGAAGTGTAAGAAGTGTCTGGGGTCATAATATTAAAAACTTCAATATTTAACAAAAACACCCAAAACTCATCATATTCTGATATCATTTGAGACATGATTACCTCCCTTGACGAAATGCTTCATATAGCATTTTACACATATAATGTATTATTGCCAAGAAATTACTGTATTACATTTGTATTTCAGTTTAATTTGAGAACTTGCACAAATCATATGTAAAAAATTCAAAAAGCAAAATACCTTGTAAGAAATACTGCAAACATAATTAATAATTATGACCACATTTTATTCAATATTCTTAAAAGTCATGTGACTAGTATCAGTCTCTACCTTAATGTGAAATATTTACCTTTATTTCATCATTTTAAAGCTATTTACCAATTTCCAAAACATATAATTTTTTTGGTCGAAATCGTAGCTAATGCCTTTTTAATACAACTAATAACAAAACACCATCGTTTAGCATACATGTACAATGGCAAATTACAATGCATAGTAAAAACATATCAACTTACCTTTAAAAATCACTTTGGTGTGTTTCAACCTAAATATATCAATCTATGGATTTATATTTAGGTTATCTATGAATGATAATGGTTCGTATGAGTAATACGTGTGCTGTGTCCAACGTTGTAATATTGATAAAATAAAGAAATATATGTTCATAAGTTGAAAACCTATGTTCATTTCAGTAAATATATCTTATACAAGTCAATGCTTATAACAGTAACATATATATTCATAGCTGTAAGTATATGTTCATAGCAGTAAGCTATATTCATTTCATTAAATATATGTTCATTTCAGTAAATATATGATTCTAACAGTAAAATGTATGTTCACAACAGTAAACATATGTTCATAGCATTAAATATATGTTCATAACAGTACATATATGTTCATTTCAGTAAATATATGTTCATAGCAGTAAAAGTTATCCTGCAATGACAGCATTTACCGACCAATATAGCCTGCCTAATATTTTTTTTGATATTGGTCAGTTATAAATAGAACAATTTTTGATATTGGTCAGTTATAAATAGAACATACAAATGTAAAACGGGGCACATCGGGGGATATTGTTTTCAAATACATACTCAAAATTATTTCAAATACTTTTATCATCGTCCAGTAAACGTTTATTTACGATTTAAAATTGCAGGATAAATACAATACATGTGCACTGTCGAAGCATATAGGTAAATATGTGTATTCGGCGCGAAACGCGGGGAAAGGCTCGGCGAAGCCTCGCCTTTTCCCGCGTTTCTAAGCCTCATACACATATTACCCATATGCTTCGACAGTGCACAAGTATTGTATATATATGTTCATTTCAGTAAATATATGTTCATTGCAGTAAATATATGTTCATTACAGTAAATATACGTTAATTTCAGTAAATATATGTTCACCTCAGTAAATATATGTTCATAACAGTAACTATATGTTCATTTCAGTAAATAAGGGTAATAACAAAATTACGAACTCCGAACAATCTTCCAAAGGGAAAGTCAAAACTCATAAGTGTATAAACAGACAAGATCAGTTAACAACCGGAAAACTGGGAAAACCGTAATGACCCTGACTTGGTACACGCATTTCCAAAGAAATGGTTGGTTGAATCAGATTTTGAGGCGCCAAACCTCCCGCTTTCATTACGGTTCAAAGGTTCCGGCTGTCACTATATCAGCATTTATAACAATACTGGAACAAAATAGGTAAAATAGTAGTCAACGCAGTACTAAATTCAGTGAGGAAGGTGGAACATCTATCATGAACCATCTCCATCAACAACCACGAGTCACCTAAAGTATTTTAGCTACGAAAGTAAATGTCAAAACACTCTTACGTCACACATTGACAAAAAATAGCTTTGACATTGTTGTTGACTTCCTTATCTTTATACATTTTCACTTTGTGAAAATCCATCGTTCATCATTGTCTCTGCAAAGACAGAATATATTTCGACAAGATCTTGGTATCGGAATATAACTATTTTAAGAGATCGAATAAGGCGAATCTTTTAATAGCCCTTGTCCAGTAGCCTGTTTCTCAGATAAAGATGACGTTTCAAGAAATCAGAATAATTGCTACTGGCCCTTGCATAACGAATCAATAAATTAGGTTCATTTCAGTAAATATATTTTCATTTCAGTAATTATGTGTTCATTTCAGATGTTCATGTCAGTATATATATGTTCATAGCATTAACTATATGTTCATAGCAGTAAGTATATGCTCATAGCAGTAAAATATACCTTCATTTTAGTAAATATATGTTCAGTTGAGTGAATGTATGTTCATTTCAGTAAGTATATGTTCATTTCAGTAAATATGTGTTCATTTTAGTAAATATATGTTCATAAAAGTAAACATGTTCACAGCATTAAATATATGGTCATTACAGTATATATATGTTCATTTCAGTAAATATATGTTCATTTCAGTAAATATATTTTCATTTCAGTAAATATATGTTCATTTCAGTAAATATATGTTCATTTCAGTAAATATATGTTCATTTCAGTAAACATATGTTACTTTCAGTTAATATAAGTGCATTTTAGTAAATATATGTTGACTTCAGTAAATATTTGTTTATTTCAGTAAATATATGGTAATTCCAGTAAATATATGGTAATTTCAGTAAATATATGTTCATTTCAGTAAATATATGTTAATACAACCCAATGTTCACAAAGTAAGTATATGCTCATAACAGTAAAATATATGTTCATAACAGTAAACATATGTTCAAATATGTGGTCATAACAGTATATATTATTATTATTATTATTATTATTATTATTATTTACCAGATTTATATAGCGCTCTTTTCATACATAAAATAAACGTTCAAAAGCGCTGTACAAACTACATATAACAGATATGGACACACAATGCAACATGTTTAAAACAATTAAAAAATAATTAATAAAAATATCAGCATTAAAATATATGTGTTCATTTCAGTAAATATGTGTTCATTTCAGTAAATACATTTTCGTAACAGTAAACATATGGCTATAGCAGTATATATGCATTCATTTCAGTAAATATATGTTCATTTCAGTAAATATTTGTTTACTTCAGTAAAGATATGTTCATTTCAGTAAATATTTGTTTACTTCAGTAAATATTATAAGTTATTTATGTTCCTCTCCGTAGATATGGAGATTTTAACACCCTGAAGTAGCCAAGTACATCCTGATGTGCAGCCGAATAGGCTACTGAAGGGTGTTAAAATCTCCATATCTACGGATAGGAACGTAAATAACGAATTTATTCACGGTGATAGTAGAAAATAAGACATTTTGGAGCACGGTCGTCCACGTTAAAGTGACGTTTTCCTTGTTTTTGGAAAGAATAAGTACAAAATATGATAGTTTCAATTTTTCTACCCGGTGTAGGGTACTACCTTTAGTAGAACCCTACAGTTGATCAAATTAACAGCTTTATATTCAATATATAGCCAAACTTACCTATGTTTGATTTTGGAGCGTAACGTCGCGAGCTTTGACATCATATTATTCCCGTTTTGAAAATTATAACAACATTTGATTGGTTAAATGGCTAGTTACACCCGGTAATATGGCCTAGCAACACCCTGCAATATCGGTTTTTTATGCCCGGGGTTTTAGCCAATCAAAAGTTGTTATAATTTTCAAGCCGGGGTTAAATGTTCATAGCTGTAAATATACGTCACCGAATATGGTACTGCTTTGACAACTATTTTACCTATTTTGTTCCTGTATTTAAATACTGTTACAGTGACAGCCGGAACCTTTGAACCGTAATGAGAGCGGGAGGTTTGGCGCCTTAAAATCTGATTCAACCCACCATTTCTTTAGAAATGCCTGTACCAAGTCAGGGTCATTACGGTTTTCACAGTTTTCCGGTTGTTGACTGATTTTGTCTGTTTATATATTTATGAGTTTTGACTTTCCCTTTCTAAGATTGTTCGGAGTTCGGTAATTTTGTTATTACCTTTATTTACTATAACCATGCCCAATGTCACTGCTGGTGGAATTTTTTTTCCCCGAGGTCATTGCAACTTGGTAGCTTCACTTAAGCAATTATGAATAACGAAATTAACGACAACATACCGGCTAGGACGTCACCTGGGTTAACAAGGTCCTCATTTGCTACTACACGGAACAGGGTAGCAAATAATATATGCGTTCCACGGAATATCCTACGGGATACCCCCGATTTGTCTTACGTTCAGCCAGAGGGTAATTATTATTTCAAAACTTCAGATTCGTATCAAATTTTAAAATCTTGTTCTATTAATATTTCGGACTGTCTTAAATCTCCAGGTACTTGTGACTCTGGACTGTTCTACTAAAAATGTCATTTACGGCATAGAATGTACACTCTGTGGACTTTTGTATGTTGGTGAAACTCGTCAAACATTGCGAAGTAGGATGAACCAACATCGATATGATGCAAAAGATCCCAAATACAGGATTTTGTATAATCATTTCAATCAACCGGGTCATGACCGCTGTTTGACGATGAAAGTTCGAATCATCGAGAAGATTTACCATCATACAAACAGTCCTATTCTTAGTACACCTTACCGCACCGATAGAGAGTTGTTCTGGATAAAAGAATTAGGCACTGCAATGCCTTACGGTTGCAATGATAACATCAAAGGAGTGGGAAATTTGTCAAGTCCTGGATGCAACGAAATCAACGTGATGAGCCTTTTTAATACTATTCCAAGAACTAAACGTAGCCATGGTCATAAAAGAATTCAACATCCTAATGTTAAAAAGTCCTCTAAACCAAGAACGTTACAAGATACTTTTAATGATTTACTTTCTAATATACAGAAACCTCTTGGAATTCATCATATTCGTACAATCTTATTTTCACTACCTGTAAATTACCTCAAAGATCTTAGGGATTTTGGACTTGACAAAGGAGGCGTAGATCCTTTTTCTCCTAAGTACAGATTGTCTAGTATTATATGTGACGTGGCGTCCTTTCGTCTTTTTAAACCAGTTCGATCTGAACCTCTTCATGATAACAACAGAAAATTCCTCCATATTCCGTTTGCTAACAAAGGAATCGATGCTATTAACATCAGCAACATTCTTAATAGAAAAGAGGTCGTAAAAGAAATTCCACCATATTTCAAAAATCAATCTGTTCCCATTGTCTCCTATAGTTACACTAACAGCATTGGCCGTAAAATTTTCAACTACAAAGAAGCATTGCAAGATATTAACATAGAAGAGTACCTTAAGAACCCTCTGACTTGTGACTGCTCCCACTCTCCTTTTCAATACAACCCATCTGGACATGTAATCACTGGTGATCTGAATATCATTCAACATGAGAGTCTCCGAAAGGTGATTTCTCATGGTCCTAAATTCAGAGAACCTCAACACATCAATTGGAAACATAATTTCAAGATAATTATGGATGCTGTTGAAGATTATGCCAGAAGGTGGATAAAGAGAGAAGTAGACCAAGATCCTGAGTTAGAGTCCTTGTCAGACTGGGTTAGAACAATTAGGTCTCTAGTACAAGGTCGGATTCACAAACTCAAAAATTGTGTTAATAGTCGACCTAAGTCTGTATTTAAAGACCAAGAAGCTGTTAAGTGTCTTTCCTCTCTTCATGACAAATATGTTATCGTTCCTGCGGACAAGGCTTCCAACAATATCGTGTTTGTATGTAAATCATATTACTTCGAATGCCTAATCAAGGAATTAGGTATAAATAGCAACACCTCTAGTAATACCACATACAAACCAACTTCGTTCGACAAAGATGAAATCCTAGCTAACCACAGATCATTCATGACCTCTTTAAACATTCCCTCTGGTAAAAAGTCTGAGGATTTACCCTATTTATATTGGATACCTAAACTCCATAGGACACCATACAAAGAAAGGTACATAGCGGGATCATCAACTTGTTCGACGAAAGAATTGTCTATTCACCTGACAAAGATTCTGTCTGCAGTAAAAGAGGGACAACAGAAATATTGTGAAACTGTTTACTCGCGTAGTGGCATAAATCACATGTGGATTTTGAAAAACTCTAAAGATCTTTTGGATAACCTGAAATCAAGATCTTTCTCTCAGGTATCCTCCATCAAAACCTTTGATTTTTTAACTCTATATACCACCCTACCGCATGACAAATTAAAAACCCGCTTAAAAGAAACAATTCATAAAGCTTTTAGTCATAGAAACTATGGCTCAAAATTTGTTGTGTTAGGCTACAATTCCACATATTTTTCAAACAAAATTCATAAAGGTAAAACATGCTACTCCGAGGAACAAGTGATCAGTATGCTGGAGTTCCTCATCGATAACATATTTGTCTCCTTTGGAGGGACACTGTTTCAGCAGGTCGTCGGCATACCAATGGGTACGAATTGTGCCCCTCTTCTAGCCGATTTATTTTTATACTCATATGAGTCGGAGTTTCTTCAAAAGCTTGTAAAAGATAAGAAGATTCATGAGGCTAGAGCCTTTAATTTCACATACAGGTATATTGATGACGTTTTATCTATCAATAATTCTAGATTTGCAGAATTTCTTCCATTGATATATCCTCCAGAGCTGGAAGTTAAAGAGACCACCGATACAGCTTCGTCCGCATCATTTTTGGACTTATACCTCGAATTTGACGACAGTGGTCAACTCAGTACTAAAATTTATGATAAGCGGGACGACTTCAATTTTAAAATCATAAATTTTCCAAATATGTGCAGCAATATACCAGCTTCTCCTGCATATGGTGTTTACATCTCGCAATTGATTCGCTATGCAAGGGGCAGTAGCAATTATTCTGATTTCCTAAAACGTCATCTTCATCTGAGAAACAGGCTACTGGACCAGGGCTATAAAAAGATTCGCCTTATTCGATCTCTTAAAAAATTTATATTCCGATACCAATATCTTGTCGAAATATATTCCGTCTCTGCAGAAAAAATTATAAGCGATGCATTTTCATATAGTGAAAATGTATAAAGATAAAGAGTCAAATATGTCAAGAATTTTTTTTGTCAATGTGTGACGTAAAAATATTTTTGACATTTACGTCACCGAATATGGTACTGCTTTGACAACTATTTTACCTCTTTTGTTCCTGTATTTAAATACTGTTACAGTGACAGCCGGAACCTTTGAACCGTAATGAGAGCGGGAGGTTTGGCGCCTTAAAATCTGATTCAACCCACCATTTCTTTAGAAATGCCTGTACCAAGTCAGGGTCATTACGGTTTTCACAGTTTTCCGGTTGTTGACTGATTTTGTCCGTTTATATAATTATGAGTTTTGACTTTCCCTTGGTAAGATTGTTCGGAGTTCGGTAATTTTGTTATTACCTTTATTCAGTAAATATTTGTTATCTCAGTAAGCATATGTTATTTCAGTAAACATTAGTTCATTTCAATAAATATATGTTCATTTCAGTAAATTTATGTTCATTGCATTAAATACTTGTTATTTCAGTAAACATATGTTCATTTCAGTAGATATATGTTCATTTCAGTAAATATATGTTCATTTCAGTAAATATATGTTTGTTTCAGTAAACATGTGTTCATTTCAATAAACATATGTTTATTTCAGTAAATATAATTTCATAGCTGTCAATATATGTTAATTTAGTAAATATTTGTTTATTTCAGGAAATATATGTTCATTTCAGTAAACATCTGTTCATTTCAGTAAATATTTGTTTATTTCAGTCAAATGTGTTCATAGCAGAAAAAAAATATTTTCATAGCATTTTATTTATATAATAGTTACTGATATGGAGGACAATATCGAGATATACAGACTGCCCCAGGATCGTGGTACGGACCAGTGAAAATGATATTGCCCGAACCGGAGGCGAGGGAAATATCTATTTCATGGTCCGTACCACGACCCGAGGGAATTCTGTATATCCTGATATTGCAATTTTAGGAATAAATAAAACCTTACATACAGACAAATGAATATTTTGAATGTACTTTTAATCAGGATCATTGAAGGTGTTTTAAAGTTTCTATTAATGCTGATATAGACCGGTCCAAAAACCGTGCATAGACCGATAGGGTAGCACCGGTCTATACACGGTTTTTGGACCGGTCTATATCAGCAACTCAATCTGTATCGCGGACTAGTGAATGTCACATGGAGAGTGTTCAACCAATTAAATGCATACTTTTTATTCTGATATTCAATACATATGTTTATAACAGTAAAATAATATTCATGACAAGAAATATATGTTCATAGCAGTAAATATGCTTTCATTGCAGTAAATATATGTTCATAGCTGTAAATATGTATTCCTAGAAATAAATATATGTTCGTTGCAGTAAATATGTGTTCATTTCAGTAAATATATGTTCATTTCAGTAAATATATGTTCATTTCAGTAAATATATGTTCATTTCAGTAAATATATGTTCATTTCAGTAAATATATGTTCATTTCAGTAAGTATATTTTATACAAGTCAATGTTATAAAAGTAAACATATGCTCATAACAGAAAAATATATGTTCATAGCAGTAATATGTATGTATATACCAGTTAATATACATGTATGTTCATAGCAGTAAATATATGTTCATAACAGTTTGCCATCTGTGTATTTATTTATTTTGTTTCTCACTGCATTTCATACTTTTAGACTTAATACAGACATCATACATGGTTTAAGGCGGGTGACAGTGATATGACATATGTATTTTTATCGATTTGGCAGCAATATATCTAATGGTTTTTCATATAATACAGTCATGAGAAGAAATACATATAATCTTCTCAAATAAGTGACAACCATAAATGCATTTACCGCACAGGGTTCTGAACTAATAGTGAATAGTATATACGTGTGAAAATTAAACTCAATAGTGTTAGAGTAAGATGTTTAGCTGAAAAGTGTTTGTGGTTTTGTTCATCTCTCGTTAGGATTCGAACCTACATCGCTGGTATACTGCATCATGTATGCGCTTAGCATATAACCCACTCGGCCAAATGTAACGAGTTACTTAATTAAGACGGGTGCCACATGTAGAGGAGGAACTGCTTACCCTTCCGGAACACCTGAGTACACACCCGGGTTCTAGCTTGGTTTTGATCTTTAGTTTTCTGTGTAGTGCTTTGTAGATCCTGTTTGTCCCTTTGTCAATTTTATTTAGGCCATTGTGTTGTCTGCCATTCTTCGATTTGCTGTTTCTGATTGCTCCTTTGGTATCTTCAAAATTTCTGCCTTACATGATTATGTATATATTTATTTCCTGCGACTGTATGCTATATAATATCATCCTATGATATGCTGAGTTAGATTGCTGTCATATCAATAAAAACACGTGTGTGTATATCACACCACCATTACACGATTAAACACATGTTTAATGACGGCCTTCAGTTTAACCTGAATGGTCAAGATATTTCTCGACTAATGATGCTACCTTTTGTATAAAGCGGATTTAGCAAAGTGGGGTGCGTGATTTGTCATTATGCTAAACGAATGGGTGCTACAGTGTACCAACGGTGTGGTTTCGAATTCGGCCAATTGTAGAGCGAAAATACAAAACTGGAACCCTTTAACATTGATAGCACCAACCATCGGTGTAACATTGATGCATCAATGAAATAACAGAAAATCACGTAAATAGAATAGTACAATATACAAACAATAACACAATAGGCATATAGTCTATGTTATAGCAAGTAAACGTACCGTATTAGATGTCAGGAATGAAACATTTAGTCTCACTGAAGGCTTGTTAAAACTGTATACCTTATAATATAAACATAAAGAAAATTTCTAAGTCTGGCAAATGGTCATAAAAAATAAGTGCATATAAATTTTAGTACGTTTTGACTGGTTTTAAAACATGCAATGTAAGCCTTTTGGGGTACATAGTTACTTTATTTTAAATTATATTGATAAAAATAATTAAGCATTTCATTACACTAAACACATTTTTGGTGGGGGTTCCTGTTGGTCAGCCTTTTAGTTTTCTTTGTTGTGTTTTTTGCTTGTTTGTCTTCCTTCTGTGTCTTGTGCCCAATGTTGTCTGTACCTTGAGGTTTCTCTAACGTTTTGCTTAATGAATTTTACCATTATTCATACATAAATATTTATATATACGTGTAACTGTTCGCTATCCATATTGAATTAGGTATGTTTATTGTATCGTCATGAAATCAGTCGTGTCTTTTGGCAAATTAGAGTAGTCTATTTTTCATAAAGTCGGAAAGAAGTGCGTAGTTTATGTTTTCACCGATTTATTGATATGATTTTTTGAAAATTCAATTTACGAGTTTATCGATGGGAAAATATTTCTCTGATTACATTATTTAACCTACAAATTGTGTAGATAATCTCTATAATACTATATGTACTTCAATAGAGTAATATATCTCTCTTCTATATACTTAATTATTACATAAGATGACATGTTGATCACTTTGTCCTCCTGGTTCTTATCAATAGCGATAAATAGATCAGTTGTGTTACTTTGACATTGAAATAAACATACCTATTGACAATATTTATCAATTTTACCAACACTATCTTGTACTTTTATACTATAATACGTGACTTTGTTTCTGTTGGCTTTTGATTTTTTTTTTTATTATTATTATTATTTTATATTTCTGTTATTTATTCCCAATACTTTTATTCCTTTATTCATGCTATATGTCAACAGAGAGTTGCTGCTAACAAGGGAGCTACTGAACCAATGTGAGTCCTAGTGGCGAAGTTGAAAGTTCTACGGTCGCCACCATGACTTGGTCAATCACTACAGAATATTTGTCTCACAAATAATCACGGGTAGTCCCGGTAATCATACCCTGTCCTTTCCTCAATACTGACTTATCACCAGGTTTGTCACAAGAGTAACACGGCGGGTGCCACACGTGGAAGAAGAACTGCATACCCTTTAGGGGCACATGAGTTCACCCCCTATTGTAGTGAGATTCTGGCTGTTTGATCTTTAGTGTTCTATCTTGTGTTTTGTAGACCATTGTTTGTTCCATTGTCAATTTTATTTTGGCCATCGTTTTGTCTGTCTTCTTTGATTTACGACTTTGGTAAAACTTTCAAACATTTTGTATTTACAGAGACATATTTTTATATACAAATATTTTATCGTATTGTATAAAATGGTGTATTATGCCTGAGGGAGAAGGACTTTTTATTTACCTACATACGTGTGTGTATATTACACATTTCACATTTATCCTCTTAGATTTTGTATTATCATTAATGTACATTAATTACTGGTAAGTCTCTTTAGTATGTCTTACTAGACAATAATATTTATAAACTAGTTGTCAAGACATGCTTAATTGTACTACAACAAACGGAAATAACATGTCCTGACGTAATAGATGTAAACATGACCATACAGAACATCTACTTTAAACTTTGTTTATAACAGGATATGTCAGGAGGATAAGTCTGGTCGTATTAGTAAGTATATAATTAAATCATGGCCATTTTGTTTTAACAATATTAACGTTTTCTTCGTGTGTCTCATTCTTTGGTTTTAGGTGTAATGTTTTGTAGATAAGTGTTTGTCCTGTTGCCCATTTTTGTTTGGCCAATGTATTGTTTGTCCTTCTAAGATTATGATTACCCCTTTTGTATCTTCACAACGGTTTTTAATCAACTCTATAAACCATACTCAACAATACAGGCATTACGGTCATGTAATCATGATTATTAATTAAATATAATTTTACATTATAAAATGAAAAACAAAACATGCCACACTATAGGTGTGAAACCTATAATTAAATCCTTTAAGATTTTCTACTAAATTTGTGTTTTTTCGAGCCTACCTGGCCATTTTATCTTAAGTTTAACCTTTTGAAGACCATACATTTTCTGAAACGTCCATGATTCCTCTACGTTCTGTCAAATATCAGGCTATGTTTAAAGTCTTGCAGTGAAATTCCAGGCTATGGAAAATACCTACTCTAAAAATAGCTCTGTCATCCCCCAGAAATTCCCTATTTATAGGTCATGCATCACATCCTCCATATCCATATTAAAATACAACTAAATCAATTCAATCACATTTGGGCTCCAAATAATCCTTATACATTTAACTTCAATTATCAATTTAATTATTCCATTCCATTCAGTATTTGTCACAATACAACAAAGTGAAAGGAACTTTTTTCTTTAAAAGGGACTACTTTTGTATTTGTTCTTAGCTCTGATTGGTTGAATTACTGGTTTGACACCTAAAATCAAATACCATGCTTAAATCTATCAGACTTGTGATACTAATAAACACATTATCTTTCAGGATATCTCCGATATGTTGGTCTTGTATACATTGCTTGTGCTACTGTTGACTAGGGTGACCTCAGGATGTACATGTATGGAATCTCCCATTACATCATCAAGTGTGTAGTGGCTCTGAGTTTTGTGAGTATTGAAAGTTATTTTGTAATGAATAAATAAAATGTCAAAATAAATGATAAACATTACATCTTTTTCAATAAGACAAGGGAATATTAGATCGCATCTTAGACAAACAAACAACCACGACAACATTACATTGTCTATGAACCAGACATGAACACAGTATATTGTCTATGAACCAGACATGGACACAGTATATTGTCTATGAACCAGATATGGACACAGTATATTGTCTATGAACCAGACATGGACACAGTATATTGTCTATGAACCAGACATGGACACAGTATATTGTCTATGAACCAGACATGAACACAGTATATTGTCTATGAACCAGTCATGAACACAGTATATTGTCTATGAACCAGACATGAACACAGTATATTTTCTATGAACCAGACATGGAAACAGTATATTGTCTATGAACCAGACATGGACACAGTATATTGTCTATGAACCAGACATGGAAACAGTATATTGTCTATGAACCAGTCATGGACACAGTATATTGTTTATGAACCAGACATGGACACAGTATATTGGCTATGAACCAGACATGAACACAGTATATTGTCTATGAACCAGACATGGACACAGTATATTGTCTATGAACCAGACATGGACACAGTATATTGTCTATGAACCAGTCATGAACACAGTATATTGTCTATGAACCAGACATGAACACAGTATATTGTCTATGAACCAGACATGAACACAGTATATTGTCTATGAACCAGTCATGAAGACAGTATATTGTCTATGAACCAGACATGAACACAGTATATTGTCTATGAACCAGACATGGACACAGTATATTGTCTATGAACCAGACATGGACACAGTATATTGTCTATGAACCAGACATGAACACAGTATATTGTCTATGAACCAGTCATGAACACAGTATATTGTCTATGAACCAGACATGAACACAGTATATTGTCTATGAACCGGACATGGACACAGTATATTGTCTATGAACCAGACATGGACACAGTATATTGTCTATGAACCAGATATGGACACAGTATATTGTCTATGAACCAGTCATGTACACAGTATATTGTCTATGAACCAGACATGGACACAGTATATTGTCTATGAACCAGACATGGACACAGTATATTGTCTATGAACCAGACATGGACACAGTATATTGTCTATGAACCAGACATGAACACAGTATATTGTCTATGAACCAGACATGGACACAGTATATTGTCTATGAACCAGACATGGACACAGTATATTGTCTATGAACCAGATATGGACACAGTATATTGTCTATGAACCAGACATGGACACAGTATATTGTCTATGAACCAGACATGGACACAGTACATTGTCTATGAACCAGACATGAACACAGTATATTGTCTATGAACCAGTCATGAACACAGTATATTGTCTATGAACCAGACATGAACACAGTATATTGTCTATGAACCAGACATGGACACAGTATATTGTCTATGAACCAGACATGGACACAGTATATTGTCTATGAACCAGACATGGAAACAGTATATTGTCTATGAACCAGTCATGGACACAGTATATTGTTTATGAACCAGACATGAACACAGTATATTGGCTATGAACCAGACATGAACACAGTATATTGTCTATGAACCAGACATGGACACAGTATATTGTCTATGAACCAGACATGGACACAGTATATTGTCTATGAACCAGTCATGAACACAGTATATTGTCTATGAACCAGACATGAACACAGTATATTGTCTATGAACCAGACATGAACACAGTATATTGTCTATGAACCAGTCATGAACACAGTATATTGTCTATGAACCAGACATGAACACAGTATATTGTCTATGAACCAGACATGGACACAGTATATTGTCTATGAACCAGACATGGACACAGTATATTGTCTATGAACCAGACATGAACACAGTATATTGTCTATGAACCAGTCATGAACACAGTATATTGTCTATGAACCAGACATGAACACAGTATATTGTCTATGAACCAGACATGGACACAGTATATTGTCTATGAACCAGACATGGACACAGTATATTGTCTATGAACCAGACATGGACACAGTATATTGTCTATGAACCAGTCATGTACACAGTATATTGTCTATGAACCAGACATGGACACAGTATATTGTGTATGAACCAGACATGGACACAGTATATTGTCTATGAACCAGACATGGACACAGTATATTGTCTATGAACCAGACATGAACACAGTATATTGTCTATGAACCAGACATGGACACAGTATATTGTCTATGAACCAGACATGAACACAGTATATTGTCTATGAACCAGACATGAACACAGTTTATTGTCTATGAACCAGACATGGACACAGTATATTGTCTATGAACCAGAAATGAACACAGTATATTGTCTATGAACCAGACATGGACACAGTATATTGTCTATGAACCAGACATGGACACAGTATATTGTCTATGAACCAGACATGAACACAGTATATTGTCAATGAACCAGACATGAACACAGTATATTGTCTATGAACCAGACATGAACACAGTATATTGTCTATGAACCAGACATGGACACAGTATATTGTCTATGAACCAGACATGGACACAGTATATTGTCTATGAACCAGACATGGACACAGTATATTGTCTATGAACCAGACATGAACACAGTATATTGTCTATGAACCAGACATGAACACAGTATATTGTCTATGAACCAGACATGGACACAGTATATTGTCTATGAACCAGACATGGACACAGTATATTTTCTATGAACCAGACATGGACACAGTATATTGTCTATGAACCAGACATGGACACAGTATATTGTCTATGAACCAGACATGGACACAGTATATTGTCTATGAACCAGACATGGACACAGTATATTGTCTATGAACCAGACATGAACACAGTATATTGTCTATGAACCAGTCATGAACACAGTATATTGTCTATGAACCAGACATGAACACAGTATATTGTCTATGAACCAGACATGGACACAGTATATTGTCTATGAACCAGACATGGACACAGTATATTGTCTATGAACCAGACATGAACACAGTATATTGTCTATGAACCAGACATGAACACAGTATATTGTCTATGAACCAGACATGGACACAGTATATTGTCTATGAACCAGACATGGACACAGTATATTGTCTATGAACCAGACATGGACACAGTATATTGTCTATGAACCAGACATGGACACAGACATGCACACAGTATACTGTCTCTAAATTAGACGTGAAAGCCTTATACTGTCTTTGAATCATTATATTGTGTATGAACCAGACAAGAAATTATTTTATTGTGTATGAACCAGACAAGAAATCATTATATTGTCTTTGGACCAGAAAAGGAAACATTATATTGTGTATGAACTAGACGAGAAAGCCTTATATTGTTTATGAACCAGACAAGAAAAGATTATAGTGTCTATGAACCAGAAAAGAAAACATTTTATTGTCTATGAACCATATATGAGAACATTATATTGTCTATGAACCCGACATGAAAACATTACATCTTATATCAACCAAACAAGAGAACATTACATCACATATTAAACAGAAAATATATCACTATATATATATCAAACAGCCAAGAGAAGTTTGGATTTCATCTTTAACAAACAATACAACATTACATCGTATCTTAATCAGATAAGAGTAAAGTTAAAGTAAATTTCATCACAACCAGAAAAAACAACATCCAACCCGCCTGAAACATACCAGAGAACATTGCATCGTATCTTGAAGAGACAAAAGAAGATTGCATGGCATCTCAAACAGACAAGTGGTCTCTCTTTGATCTTTATTTTCATAATCCTATGAAATCAAAATATTGAACTCAATCAAGAAAAGTTAAATTCCCCCAAACAAACAAAAAACAAGAAGTAATAAAATGTGTTTTTTTTTAATGAAAGCTGCTTAAGATTGTTCAATCATTTCAGTAGGTTGCATGCCTACATTTGTGTTATTTTTGTTATATATTTTGAAGTAATCTGGCTACCAAGGATAGAGAATTCAAATGTTTTAATACTACTGGATGAGGGGAATGATCTTGATTGTATTGTATAATTTTCGCCTTGTTATGTGTGATGGTTGTCATTTTACTCATCGAGCCACGAGAACCTTCACCAGTACCCAGAGGAAGCGCAGAAGAGACGAAACCAATACTAATCCTAAGTCATAGCATACACTTTTCTTGTTTATTTGTAAAGAGCAGCAGTGATAAACACACAGAAAAAAACATACAACATGCATATAAAATGTGTACAAACAATACATATTAATTTATCAAAACAAACATTTTGCAATACTACACAAAAATTTGCAATTGGCAAGGACATCTATATTCTTGTTGTGTAGAGGATAGGAGACTTATGGTTGCCTTTTCCATTTTGATGCAATATATAAGATATTTTAGGCAAAGATGACCTTGACCGACTTTGGCTATCCTATTTAGACCCTTTGGCAACTTTGATATTTGGTTTCCAATCTTTCGGTTTTGAACTAACCTGATGAAGTATATTCCAGAAACGCGTCGTGCGCAGTAAATTTGATATCTACGTTTTTATTATACCACCATTCATAAGGCGTTATCACCAACATATCTATATTTTTATTTATAATACATTAAAATCAAGAAAACATTAAGAAAATAGTTATCTCTATCTAAAGGATAAGTTGTACCCAATATAATATTAGGAACATTTATATAATGTCTATTAAGATTCCAAAACATTTTTATACGAAAACCAAATATTCCTACTCTATGTGCACTCTCCAAACAGGTGCTATGACATATCTTTAGTTTCTGTACAGAAGGTACAAAATTATGTTTCTTTTCAGCCACACTTGACAAAAAGAGTTTGTAGAAATAATTTTATGGGAAAGTTTGAACTTAAAGTTTTGAAGTTTAGTATTTCTTGCTGCGATAAAAGAGAAAGAAAAGTAATATAACTCCAATCATTTATTTGTATTCCTTATTCCCGGTCCATTTGTTTGGTGATCTAGCTGAACATTTTAGATGTTTCTAAATACAGTTTATAAAAATATATACATGTATTTAACACTTTTTAATCTGTCAACAACATCATTATTAATTACATGCTTAAATATTTCATCATAATAGGAAATAAAAGTCTGAATATACCAAACGGTGATCAGAACCGAAAATCAAAGAATAGTCAATACAATGGCTAAAGCAAATAAGACAAACATACTAAAAATAATAACAATAATAATATGTATTAATATTGAATTCTAAATATTATCTTCATTGTCATTTTTAGTTACATTATATTAATCAAAAGTCACATCAAAATAAATACTTTTGTCCTGGAGAGCTGCTAAAATATATACTATCACATGTAATTAAATTAGACGCAGTCTATGCATACTGCAAGATGAGTTGGAAAGCAAAAAAGTATAACCAACCATTTCGCAACATCCCTGAAAAGATAATACAATATATTACAACGATTATGACAGCAATCAACACATACACAGAGTCTAAATTTGAAGATGCATTATTACCAGAAACGACAAGTCTTTGTCTGAACATGTATTATAAATGCACCCCCCTCCCCCCAAGAAAAAGGAAAGAAAGAACGAACATGTGATCATGTGAAATTCAATTACATGCATTTTGATAATGTCATTGGCAATGTACTATTTTATTCAAAGGAGAGATAATAATAGAATACATATACAATACGTTTATGTATGACTTACGTTATATGGGACATTATATTAGGGACCACAGATATGGAAATAATAATTGCAAAAACATGGATATTCTTACCACTATTTGTGTTTTCAGTGAAATAGTTAGTTATTGTTGATTTATTCAACAATTTGGCAGTTATGTCATGGCGATGAGACGATGATTAGGTCCGTTTTGTACTAGAGCAACATTCTTAGTTGGTTTTAACCAATCAGTCTTTGTTCTTTCTTCTTAATGATGTGTGCTTAGTGGAGACGCAGCTAATTTCATAGTCTTTGTTTTGGCCTGACCGTGGTTCGTATCCACGATCTACCACACTTTCAGCTAATCATTACAAAACTGACGGGGTCAGTTGTGTTTTAAACAAATAATTCTAAGTGTAATAGTATAATGTGTAAACTCAAAACCATATGAATGTTCTTCGTAAACTGAGACGAATACACAAAGTTAATGACAACATAGAAATAATATTATACTGTTACACGATTGGTGCCACTAGGGAAGCAGGAACTATTTCCCCTTCCAGAGAATCTGAGTTTAACCCCACCCGCTCCACATCCGGTTTCTAGTGGTGTTCGTATCGCTCAATCTTTATTTTTTTGTGTAATGTTTTGCAGATCATTGTTTGTCCTTTTGTTCTTTTTTTCGGCCACTGCATTGTCTGTCCTTCTACAATTTACGGCTTCTATATTGTCTTGGTCGCCTATGTTGCCAGTTTTTCTGGATTGTCCTTTTTGATTGCCCCTCCGATATTCTCTAACGTTCATAGATATGATGTGGTACCATCAAAAGTGAAAGCGAACGAATCGCTAAAACACCTCTTCGATATTAAATCTCCAAATATATATAAAACAACAGTATCTAAAACATTGGAAGTAAATAGTAAATAGGGCTCAGAAACCATACACCGTAGAGCCTCTCTGTACAAATCTTAAATCTACATATCCCAATAACGTATTTTGATATATTCCCCATGTCAATCAATACTAATCTTTAGACATATATCCATGAACCCCATAGACCATGATGATTGCATGTGTATCAGACTATAAATCTGCATTAATGAGGATGTTTCAGTCTAAACAGAGGAACTGCTACTTTAGTGAACTAAAACATGTTTCCATTTCATTTGGTCTCAGTAATAATATAAGAGCTACATAACGCATGAATATACGACAAAGCTCCCAGCATTTCCACAAATTAATAGGACTGGCAGTCATTCATGCAATTTACCATAGTTGGACTTCAAATTATTTGAAATATAATTGTTCCTTGTTAAGTCTATTGTTTTTCTAGTTCCACAAATAAGTGGTTACTAGGTCATTTAAAAAAACACCAATAGATCTAAGTCTTATAGGACATCTACCAAAGTTGGAAATCAAATACATTGTATTTGGAAACCTAGTTGTGTATTGTCACATGTAATTTTCTTCTGGTTCTAGCAATGTATGGTTGCCAGGTACTTTAAATGTACTTTAGAAAATAATAATATGATGGGATTGAAGGGTCTGCATAGTTGCTATGGACTTGTTCAGAACATAGCATGTCTAAGTCTGAAATATAAACTTTTGCTACCTTCACACCAAATATACATATGCATACACAATATGAAGGCATTGGATCGTGAGACCCCATATACTCTGGGTTATTTCCTTTGTACTATAGACAAGGTCGTACATGTGCTTTCCGTGTGTGAGTAAAAGTTATCCTCACATATAAAAAAGAGAGTATAGTTTTCATAAATAACGCCATAATCTTGAACATTATACATATTATTTTAATCTTCGTCACACCAAAGTTGTCGTATGCATAATATTAGTTCTGTAAATGAGAGTCGATGGCTTCAACCATTATCTAAATATAAAAAAGACAAACAATGATCTACAAAACACTACACTCCACTGACAAACTAGTGGCACCCATCGTGTGTTTTATAAATGACACATACATCATCTGATATGGAAATTGCGTACTCTTACATTCTTATCAATTTTTATTATTAACATTATTTGTATTGGATAGAAAATAAAAATCATACAGGAATATACCGTTGTCGTTGGAAATCCAAATTATGAAGGGGCGGGTGTTATTAATCGGGTTAGCCACGCCGCGTGTTTGTGCATGTTCAAAGCCAAGACCTGGATTTCCAACACCATATGTCGTGGTATTGTGTTGTGTTCAATTGTTTGAGTTGAAAGCTGGTTGTTCGTATTGTTGATATTGATGGAATTGACGCCATCACTCCTTAAGCATTCTTCTCGTAATCAACTTTGAGCAAAAAATTTAATTCGTCATCTGTACGCAAGTGGCAGAATACCTGTGAACAAGGTGCTACAATGAACCATTACACTATATATTATTGTTTAAAAGTTACCTGCTGCATTGGTGTCTGTTGGTTTTTTGTCTATTATTTGCAATGTCCCAGCTACTTTCACATTCTTGTTATTTCCAGTACTTCTCCTTCTTCTTGATGTCCAATAATCTTTTGTACAACCGCCTGTCTTCTTTTAAGCAGAAGAAAATATTTAAATGTTTAAATGTAAATATTATATTTTCATTATTCAGTATATATTTAATTGATTCATTATATTGTAAATTGTAATAGTAAAAAGGTAAAAATACTACGAGCATTCATTAACCCTGCTATTGTATTGTCCTAGCTTTACTTAACCAGTTAACTACGAGCATTCTTTAACCCTACTATTGTATTGTCCTAGCTTTACTTAACCAGTTAACTACGAGCATTCATTAACCCTACTATTGTACTGTCCTAGCTTTACTTAACCAGTTAACTACGAGCATTCATTAACCCTACTATTGTATTGTCCTAGCTTTACTTAACCAGTTAACTACGAGCATTCATTAACCCTACTATTGTATTGTCCTAGCTTTACTTAACCAGTTAACTACGAGCATTCATTAACCCTACTATTGTATTGTCCTAGCTTTACTTAACCAGTTAACTACGAGCATTCATTAACCCTGTTATTGTACTGTCCTAGCTTTACTTAACCAGTTAACTACGAGCATTCATTAACCCTACTATTGTACTGTCCTAGCTTTACTTAACCAGTTAACTACGAGCATTCATTAACCCTGCTATTGTACTGTCCTAGCTTTACTTAACCAGTTAACTACGAGCATTCATTAACCCTACTATTGTATTGTCCTAGCTTTACTTAACCAGTTAACTACGAGCATTCTTTAACCCTACTATTGTACTGTCCTAGCTTTACTTAACCAGTTAACTACGAGCATTCTTTAACCCTACTATTGTATTGTCCTAGCTTTACTTAACCAGTTAACTACGAGCATTCATTAACCCTACTATTGTACTGTCCTAGCTTTACTTAACCAGTTAACTACGAGCATTCATTAACCCTACTATTGTATTGTCCTAGCTTTACTTAACCAGTTAACTACGAGCATTCATTAACCCTACTATTGTATTGTCCTAGCTTTACTTAACCAGTTAACTACGAGCATTCATTAACCCTACTATTGTATTGTCCTAGCTTTACTTAACCAGTTAACTACGAGCATTCATTAACCCTGTTATTGTACTGTCCTAGCTTTACTTAACCAGTTAACTACGAGCATTCATTAACCCTACTATTGTACTGTCCTAGCTTTACTTAACCAGTTAACTACGAGCATTCATTAACCCTGCTATTGTACTGTCCTAGCTTTACTTAACCAGTTAACTACGAGCATTCATTAACCCTACTATTGTATTGTCCTAGCTTTACTTAACCAGTTAACTACGAGCATTCATTAACCCTACTATTGTACTGTCCTAGCTTTACTTAACCAGTTAACTACGAGCATTCATTAACCCTGCTATTGTACTGTCCTAGCTTTACTTAACCAGTTAACTACGAGCATTCATTAACCCTACTATTGTATTGTCCTAGCTTTACTTAACCAGTTAACTACGAGCATTCATTAACCCTACTATTGTACTGTCCTAGCTTTACTTAACCAGTTAACTACGAGCATTCATTAACCCTACTATTGTACTGTCCTAGCTTTACTTAACCAGTTAACTACGAGCATTCATTAACCCTGCTATTGTACTGTCCTAGCTTTACTTAACCAGTTAACTACGAGCATTCATTAACCCTGCTATTGTACTGTCCTAGCTTTACTTAACCAGTTAACTACGAGCATTCATTAACCCTGTTATTGTACTGCCCTAGCTTTACTTAACCAGTTAACTACGAGCATTCATTAACTCTACTATTGTACTGTCCTAGCTTTACTTAACCAGTTAACTACGAGCATTCATTAACCCTACTATTGTACTGTCCTAGCTTTACCTAACCAGTTAACTACGAGCATTCATTAACCCTGTTATTGTACTGTCCTAGCTTTACTTAACCAGTTAACTACGAGCATTCATTAACCCTACTATTGTACTGTCCTAGCTTTACTTAACCAGTTAACTACGAGCATTCATTAACCCTGCTATTGTACTGTCCTAGCTTTACTTAACCAGTTAGCTACGAGCATTCATTAACCCTACTATTGTACTGTCCTAGCTTTACTTAACCACTTAACTACGAGCATTCTTTAACCCTGCTATTGTACTGTCCTAGCTTTACTTAACCAGTTAACTACGAGCATTCATTAACCCTACTATTGTACTGTCCTAGCTTTACTTAACCAGTTAGCTACGAGCATTCATTAACTCTACTATTGTACTGTCCTAGCTTTACTTATCCAGTTAACTACGAGCATTCATTAACCCTACTATTGTACTGTCCATTTTATATTTTAATTTTTGTGATTGTATGAGGGGAATCCAATATGTGTAGGTTTTTTTATCGTTTATTTATATATGTATTGCCGTTTGAGATCCAATTATTAAGAGGGAGAGTGTTTAAACGGTTTAACCACGACACATTTTTTGTGCCTGTCTCAAGCCAAAACCTGGATTTGCAGTGTCATATGTCGTGTCTTTTTCATGTTCAGTGAGTTGAGGTGAGAGGTGATTGTTCGTATTGTAAATATTGGTGAAATTGTTGACCATCACTTTTTAGGCTTTCATTTCATAATTATCGACGACTTTTTGCAGGCGTGGGATAACTGTTTTCTTCTTTTTTTTCGTTCTTTTCTTTTGGCCTGTACTTTTTCGATTTACGGATTCTGGTTACCTCTTGAGTATCTTCAAAATCTGCATGTCAATTGACGATTACAAAATGCAATTTTTTTTGGTGAACTAAAATCTTGAATCTTTCATGATCAAAACATGTTTTTACAATATATAAGATTGATATATATTTATTGAAGTTAACTGAATCACATGGTTGTTGTATATACACGTGTATGTATTTACTATAAACACATGGTAATATTTACATGTTTAAATAGTATTATCTGTGATTGTCTAAAATATACCGCAATGCAGACATGTGGCTTATACGAGTAGACCGATGTGAAATTCGTGCAGCTCAAGAATTGTTGGATTTGCTATTTTAGCTAAGGTATTCGAAGGTATTCGTCAGACGTGAAGCAAAGTGGTAATACTTCATCTCAACACACTGATTTAGTTAATACTTTATCAAGTTTTTAAAACGTATCTTGACGGAAAATATTTCTACTCTGCACAAAGACACAGCCCATAATGATTCGTTCGCTAAAAACCTTAAGAAAGAGGTATTCGCAAAATTGAAGGGAGAGGAAAACGAAATCAAGTTCACTTTCAATTCTGATCTGATAACCGATCTTCAATAGCTGCAGAAGCGTATTCCAGTGGAAGATTCAACTGCCATTACTATCGTTTCCGGGCTCATATTAAAGTTGAACAAAAGGAATAAACTTAGGATAGCGAACAAGTCACCGGCTGGTTTGAACACAGTTCGATAGTACTAGAGCGATGATATTGGAGTCGGATTCAGAAGGCAAGAAATGTCTGCGTTCAGCTAAAAACAGGGCAATAGGAGGAATTGAAAAAAATGGTTGAGACCTTCACCGTATGAGAAGTCTGCACCACCTAGTGCTACTTTTACTCGGCCTGTAGATCATACCTTCCATCAACCACCAACAACAACATCCCTTTCGGAGGACCAGGTGTAGGGAACCTACTACATACGACCTCTGATGCAACTGTAGTCAACTCGATCATTGGAGGAGACATGACCCGTTTCTTGGTACAAGACCATGCTCTACATTCTTGTCCAAGCAAGATAATTAATGATTAGCATATTCATTTGGTATTTTATTTTAGAAGAAAACCAGTTGTATGGCCAATTTGAAATGTTTCTAGAACATGTTCGTTATCTTGACAATATTTATATATCTTCAATCATAGAGGGGTTTGAGAATATCCTACTCATAAATATTGCATTCTGGGTAAATATAGATGCTAATGAGTTTGTAGTTAAAACTATTAAAGATGGGTATGTAATCTCCTGTGTAAGCAACCCACCTCATCTTGTTTTTGAAAAACAATAAAGCTGCCTTAAATATCATTAATTTGTAAATGAAGTGGTTTTTGAACTTGTCAACAATGAATTTGTAGTAGAAATCCCGTTCTAACCTGTTGTCGTCATTCCTCTTAGTGTTTCCGTTAACACATCTGGCAAAACACGACTGATACTTGAATTAAATTTCTTTATCAAAAAGGAAAAAGTTCGAAGATTGAAGAGTCGCGTTAAATCATTTCATACAAATTTTTTTTAATTCAAATTTGATTTAATATCAACCAACTTGCTGATCTACTAGCAGAATACAGAATACGTTCCAGGACTGATACTACCCGAAGGAAATATTTTGTGTGGTGATGTGATGTTGATGATACTTATCATGATATCAGTTGGGCACATACTTTTTCTGTTCCTATTAATCATATTTATGTATTTCAGTTAAAGAGGGTCCACACACAATTGTGAGGCATGCCAATGTTAATAATAAAAAAAAAAAATATTACACCAGGCATGTTAAATAAAATTGTAATGTTATATGGTCATGAACATAGTACTTTGAGTGATATTATAATTTGTTGTATGTGTTTAATATGCTATGCCATTTTTGGCGATTTTCTGAACTTGTAAATTTAAAACGGTCGGATATTTCTTTTTCTGATATTTGTTTAGATTTCTTTATTGAAAAAAGTAAAACCGATTGCTTTACTAGAAGGTAGTTATGTACTTATTGCTAGAACAAATAAGCATACGTGTCCGGTAAGAACGTTGGAAAGATATTTATCAATGTCTACAATTTATATTAATTCTAATGAATTCATTTTCCGGCCTCTTACTCTCTGTAGTAATCCTCGTAATTTGAAGTTGAGAGGCAGCAAGCCTATGTCTTCACTAGAGCAAGAGAGGTTTTGTGATCAGTTTTAGAATCAATAGGGTTAGACAAATCCAAAATTACATAGCTTGACGTCAGGAGGGGCTAAAGCTGCGACGTCAATACAAGACCGAATTTTCAAAAGACATGGTCGTTGATTTTCCAATTCGGCAAAAGATTGCTATGTAAGAGAAGACGTAGAAACAAAACTATCTGTGCCTGAGAATTTAGGAATATAGTAAATGTGTTGTTTAAATTATTTTTACTCTGTCATTCTGATTTCTTTGTCAGTTCAAAGTCTCCTACTCTTAAGTAAATGCACACTTATGATATCTTGTGCTTGTGGATGAATTAGAATATAAACATATATACGTCTGTGTGTATAAATGACGATATATACTATGGTATCGTTGATGGTTCACAGTGCACAACTAACCATATCCACCTGTATCAGTCATAATTAGGTTCGATCACTCTATAATTGATTATGATATTATTTAATTGAATAATTTAAACGAACTTTTACATTTAAATGTGAAAGCGCACTATGCAATTCTTCTTTAAACGTAGGCTGATTAGCTTGTCTTGTTAGATATTTTATACAATAAGAAAGATATTAATAATAAGAAGAAGCAATAATGATAAAATTGTGATTAAAAGCAGGGAAAACAAAGGTGTTTCCCAACAAAAAAAATGAACATTTACATACCTACTAGCCCTGTCCCATATGCTGTGCTTACTATTGTCAAAGTGTTAATTGTATATAGGTGAATTATGTAATAAAATACTTTTATATCATCTCCTGTCATATTGCATATTATCAGTTGCATCAACATAATGGTTTTTTTCGTGTGGATGGTAGAGTATAATATGTTGTCCTTAATTTTGTTATTCTAACATGTTTATGCATTTTGAAGTGAATTAAAAAATGTTATTTTGAAAAAAAAAAAAAAATTGTCTATCAAAGTCTGTTTTATTCTTTACAATTTTCTTTGTTTTCTAAATCATTATTTAATTTCACATGCAAACTATCTCTTATTCACTATTTTTGTAAATGGCTCTCATTGATATTAACACTGTAAGTAAAGTTGAATATACTAGAGGGGTAATCAGAAGCTGTTAATCGAAGGACAGACAATACAATGACCTAATGATTGGGCAACACTAACATCACTAAAAACCTCGGGTGAACCCAGGTGCTTCTGAGGGGTAAGTAGTTCATGCTCCACATGTGGCACCTACCGTTTTACTCTTGTCACAAACCGACGATAAATAAGGAATGGAGAAAGGACAAATTGTAATTACGACAAGCGGAACATATCCGTAGATATTCGTACCGATTGACCAGGTCATGGTGACGACCGTAAAACCTTTGAAGTGATGCCTTCAACTTAACCATCAGGAACCCTTGGTTCCATGGTTCCATGTTAGCAGCAACCCTCGATCAAGGAAGTCATGCTTTGGAATATCGTATCAACTAAGAGATATATACTCCATATTCAGGTGCTGCTGGAATGTTGCTATATATAAATGGGAAAATCGAAATCATCTCTTTTGTCGTAAAGTTTCGTACTTAACCGGTCGTCGATGTCAATTTCGAGTCGAGGTATGAAGCAAACCTATCTGTTTCTGTGGTATCATTTATTTCAAGCTCAATGGGGTAGATGCGATCAGGAAAATCACCAAACCTAGAATTATTTAGTGAAAGGACATCATCTATATAGCGACACGTGAAAATTAAATGATCAGGTTAGCTTCTTTTCGGTTTTCATGATATGTCCGTGTATGAAGTCTTTATCGTACGAACAGGGCAACAAATTGGCGAAAGATGGGCACCCATAAGAATGCAGACAGTCTAAATGCTATTCTTTTTTATGAAACACAGTTGGACTAATTCTCTTAATCTACCGTTTAGCTTTTAGTGAGGAATAGCTGTGTAAATGGTAGAGAAGTCAAATGTTTTGATGATATTGCATGCGGAGATGGACCGTGATTATATGTACAGATCTTTAGAAATAGAATACATATTAAAAAAAAACACGTTGTAAAACACGTCCATAAAACATAGCAAATATGTTGTCAATCAAAAACTCGAACTTTGAATGATATTATTTTCCGAGAACGTTTTGGTAGAGTCGGAGTTATTTATTTTTACAAAATAAGATTTGTCCCTTCATAAAGCAATGCATTTGTATCTAGAAAAGTTTCTAAATACCCAAGGGGTAATCAGAAGCATTAAATCGATAGAAGGACAGACAACACACTGGCCAAAAGAAAAAGTACAAATGACAAACAACGATTCACAAAACATTACACAGAAAACGAAAGATCGAGCAACACGGAATCAACACGATCCTCACTAAAAAAAATGGGGTTGAAATGTAGGTAGCATTTTAAAATTATGTTTCCAATTGATGGATTAATGTCCATTATAAATTACATTGCCCCAAGACTTTCGTTGCCACGTCGTTTCGAAGCTGCTGCCAATACTCTCTCTCTCTCTCTCTCTCTCTCTCTCTCTCTCTCTCTCATTGTACATTCTATTATTCTAAAACAAAAAAATCAAAGTAAGCTCACACATATTAGATCAAAGTGTTCTACTTCGATATAATTTACATCTAGACAACGGAGCCCTGCACTCTTATTCAATAAAAGGAATGTTCCAAAATCTCAATAATGATAGATGACGGATGTAGTATTATTGACTGGTTGATGAATGGTTACTAATTACCGATGAACAGTGACGGCAGACTAATTCTACATTTTTTTAAGTGAAGAAGCACGTCGCACGCACTAATTTATATATGTACGTTTTATTAACAATAGTAACCATGTGCGTTGGCGGTCATCTTTGACAACTTAGTCTGTTCTGGGGCTATAGTGATCCCTATTACTGCTTCTTTAGCAAGTTGAAAATTGTAATAAAAATAATACCAAATTTATATTTTTGTTTGCTGATTAAACTGAATATAGTTTGCTTTGTTTTGTTTAACATATACATTTGTACTCATTATATTCGCTATTTTCTCCAATAATACCTTCCACTTCCAAAATACATTATTTGTTGACAGACGTATTCACTTGTCTAACTGACTATTCAAAACATTTCATTTTGTTCTCAAAAATATGTTGTCCCTACTTGTTTACCTTTTTTTTGTTATACAGATTGATTGATTGATATTGTATTATATCAAAGTTATCAGTGAAGTTCATGAAGACGTAAATGGCTTACATTTAAACAATAAGAAAAGTTTGAAGATACCAAAGAGGTAATTACAACAGACAACACAACAGACAAATGACTAAGGACAGACAATGATCAACAAAACTACACACTAAAAACTAAAGATCGAGCAACACAAACCCCACTAAAAACCGGAGGTGAACTCGGGAACACCGGAAGTGTATGCAGTTCCTGACCCATCGTCCAACTATTGTTACAAACACAGTAATACAAATGATGTCACTGGCGTGCTCTATCATAGGCATAAACAACAATTATAATGCAATTTGTTGGTATCGTCGGATTTGATTGGTTACCATTCTACTTAAAATACTCTCTACAAGTCGTAACTAGGGGGTCCAGCTGGAAGAACCAGCCATCTTGAAAACATGTCATATTTACAACAACACACAAAAATAATTCAAATGAATTATTTTAACTAAATTGTATTACATTTGAAGCATACAAGAAGCCAAAAAACTTTGATCTTTACGTTTTAAACCGGAATTCTTCGTATGACATCATGTAGTTTATGTACCAAAGTCGTCAACAACATTTCGCGAAAGTTAAATTTGTGGGATTTTTAGACCCACGAAAATGCAAGAATACATTTTTATGTTTAGTATTATATTAGCATGGAGATAACTATATTGTACTTTAAGCTTTGCGGACGTAAATCTTGGTTTTACTATCGCCAATATCCGTTTACTTAGCGCCGCTACCGACAATTTACGTCCACAGAGATTAAACTATACAATACAGTTATCTACTAAATAGTTTACATATACATGATACTTACCCCAACTGTTTTTAAGAAGCACCCAGTGGAGTTATTCTCTGTGGAACATATCCTCACATCACATTCTATTGTAATATCCTTATCTTTTGCAAAGTGAAACGCAAACATCTCGGCATAAACAATTTTATCGCTAATTTTCTTGAAGTTGTGCATTAAATGATATTGGTTGGATTTATCTGAAGTGCATCTAAAAAAGATACGGATAAACTACACACACATATATATATATTTATATATATATCATTTGTATAGATCATTTATTATTTTGCCCAGCACAGATTGCTTAAACCTGTTTCGCCTTAGGAAAGATGAAACAGAGAAGAAAAGTTTGAAGATACCAAAGGGGTAAATCAGAAGTCGTAAATCGAAAAAGGACAGACAATAAGTCCTTTTCTTAAAAAATAAAACGTTGATTTATAATTTAGTGCGCATTATGGTTTTCTGGAATAACCATCATTGGGCACGCTCAAAGTCAAAAGATTGGAAAGCTAAATAATTTAAAAAAGACAATTGAAGCAAGAAAACCAAAGGGTCTAATACGAATAACAACAATCTGTAAAGGTCACCTATACTTGTGGGATGATAACCTCGTTTGACAACAAAGGTACCAATGTTATTAACCAAAGTAATATCTTTCATCACAAATCAATCAAGCTTAAAATTTCTCCCTGTCTTAAGAACAGATTTTCAAATACAAAACCGTGTTTCAGGATCTTATCAGTGATGGCTTAAAATCTAAACCTACTGATTGCATCGGAGTAAGCTCCGACAATATATTTGTTATGTCTGTTATAGCTAAATCTACTGCATACCTTTACCTAAAACCAGAAATTGACATTGGGGAGCAGTTAAGAACGAAACTTTACGACAAATGAGACAATTTCAATTTTGTTTCTTTTTGTTTAACTTTCCATTTATATGTAGCAACACACCAGCATCATGTATATATGGAGTAAGTATCTCTCAGTGGATACGATATTCCGATTTTGTTTTCATCCGGATTTCGCTAATATATTACTGCTTCTAATGAGGAAGCTACTGTACCAAGGATTCCTACTGGTTAAGCTTAGTTATCAGATGGAAAGTTTTACCATCGTCGTTTTAGAATAGCTATGTCACAAAAGATGTTTGATATGTTACGGCGGTGGAATGCACAATCATGTCCTCCTTTCTTCTTTCATTACTTATCACCTCATATTCAACATGAGTAAAACCACGGGTGCCACTATTGGAGGAAGTACTACTTGCCCCCTGGCCGGAGCACCCCCGGTTTTTCCTGGGGTTCATGTTGCTCAATCTCTAGTTTTCAGTGTAGTGCTTTCTGGACCAAGTTTGTCTTTTTGACCTCTTTCTTTTTGGGCATTGTGCTCTCTGTTCTTCGACTTACGGCTTCTGATACTATTTAGGTATCTTCAAACTCTTATGAAATATAATATTTTAGCAGTTGAAATATCAATACTTATAAAGTACGCCGCCTCCTGTAACAATAACCCTTTGACATTGCAAAGCATATAAAATAGTAATCGTAATATAACTTAATGAGACAAATACGAAACGCTAGAAAAAACTGAAGGGGCAATCAAGAATGGACAATTCAGAGAAACTGTCAATATTGTGTACACAAGACAAACAAAACAAAAAACACAACACAGAAAATTAAAAAGATGAGCAACATGGACTCCACCAAAAACCGGTGTTTACAAACATGGAAGATCTTTTTCCATATTCATGATACTTTGATATGAAAGTGAGACTAAGCTTCAAGAAATGTTCGCATGAACTGTTACGTGCGAATAGAAAAATAATTTGCTTTTATTTACTATGAATATGCAGTATAAGAATTTACTGTTATAGCTAAAAAAAACTGTGATTAGATGGAACAATTGGGATACGTCCCAAGATGAGTTAGTGGATATGTTTCTACTAAACAAGGATTTTAACATGTGACTTCTATTAACAATTTAACAAAGTTCCGATACTGTTTCAAATAAAACTGATGATTACCCCCTATTCCTTGTTGACCGTTTACACCTGCTGAAAATAATGGAAAGAAAGCTTATGTGACCGCCATTAATTTCTTTTAGAAGACTAATAAACCGAGGACCAACAACACCCACTGTCCTATATAATACATAATTTCATATAAAGTCAAACCTGTATTAAAAGATCACATTTGGGGCAAAGAAAAAGTGGCCTTATAAGACAGGTTACCTCTTAAAAGAGGTTCAATTCATATGAAATTTTCTATGACAGAAAAAGAAAAAGGCGAGCGTTTATTACAGGTGACTGCTTAATAGAGGTGATTGCATGGGGAGGCTTGACTGTATTTCAAATACATCATCAGTGTTAAAGGTTTTGACAACAGTTCATGACTGATATCACATTGTATCAGATGATACTCGAGTGTAACGTTATTAGTATATTACTTTGACCACTTTGATATTAACAATAATTGGCAATACACGAACTTGGTTGTATCTTCAATATCACATTTCACTGAGTGCATAATTCATATTCACCTTATGTACTAACCAATCAACGAAGCGATCTTACTTCTTGGCAGTAACATTTCATGTATAATTTGGTACGGTTTTAACACCACAAATTAAGTAGACAATGTCTTACTGTTATAACTTACGCATCATAAGTCCACAACGTTACTTGTTCAACCTGTGTATTCACCACAGCCCAACCACCATCATATGCAGTACAGTTTTGTGGATATATCTTATAGTCTATAACAGAAAATAAGTATATATTTGTTACCAGCGATGTACGGAAATGTAATGGTTCAATCATCATCTAACATAATTTTCTAAATGACATATATTATATATACAATCCAGGTAAAAAACCAAACCGGTAGAATCGGAGGGTCAGTTTATATTTCCAATTAATAGACAGGTGATATACCCGAGAGTACCATCCACCCAGTAGTCAGTTTCACGGTACTGGACATGTAATCACTGATGATCTGAATATCATTCAACATGAGAGTCTCCGAAAGGTGATTTCTCATGGTCCTAAATTCAGAGAACCTCAACACATCAATTGGAAACATAATTTCAAGATAAGTATGGATGCTGTTGAAGATTATGCCAGAAGGTGGATAAAGAGAGAAGTAGACCAAGATCCTGAGTTAGGAGTCCTTGTCAGACAGGGTTAGCACAATTAGGTCTCTAGTACAAGGTCGGATTCACAAACTCAAAAATTGTGTTAATTGTCGACATAAGTCTATATTTAAAGACCAAGAAGCTGTTAAGTGTCTTTCCTCTCTTCGTGACAAATATGTTATCGTTCCTGCGGACAAGGCTTCCAACAATATCGTATTTGTATGTAAATCATATTACTTCGAATGCCTAATCAAGGAATTAGGCATAAATAACAACACCTCTAGTAATACCACATACAAACCAACTTCGTACGACAAAGATGAAATCCTAGCTAACCACAGATCATTCATGACCTCTTTAAACATTGCCTCTGGTAAAGAGTCTGAGGATTTACCCTATTTATATTGGATACATAAACTCCATAAGACACAATAGAAAGAAAAGTACATAGCGGGATCATCAACTTGTTCGACGAAAGAATTGTCTATTCACCTGACAAAGATTCTGTCTGCAGTAAAAGAGGGACAACAGAAATATTGTGAAACTGTTTACTCGCGTAGTGGCATAAATCATATGTGGAGTTTGAAAAACTCTAAAGATCTTTTGGATAACCTGAAATTAAGATCTTTCTCTCAGGTATCCTCCATCAAAACTTTTGATTTTTCAACTCTATATACCACCCTACCGCATGACAAATTAAAAACCCACTTAAAAGAAACAATTCACAAAGCTTTCAGTCATAGAAACTATGGCTCAAAATTTGTTGTGTTAGGCTACAATTCCACATATTTTTCAAACAAAATTCAAAAAGGTCAAACATGCTACTCGGAGGAACAAGTGATCAGTATGCTGGAGTTCCTCATCGATAACATATTTGTCTCCTTTGGAGGGACACTGTTTCAGCAGGTCGTCGGCATACCAATGGGTACTAATTGTGCCCCTTTTCTAACCGATTTCGTTTTATACTCATATGAGTCGGAGTTTCTTCAAAAGCTTGTAAAAGATAAGAAGATTCACGAGGCTAGAGCCTTTAATTTCACATACAGGTATATTGATGACGTTTTATCTATCAATAATTCTAGATTTGCAGAATTTTTTCCATTGATATATCCCCCAGAGGTGGAAGCTAAAGAGACCACAGATACAGCTTCGTCCGCATCATTTTTGGACTTATACCTCGAATTTGACGACAGTGGTCAACTCAGCACTAAAATTTATGATAAACGGGACGACTTCAATTTTAAAATCATAAATTTTCCAAATATGTCCAATAATATACCAGCTTCTCCTGCATATGTTGTTTACATCTCGCAATTGATTCGTTATTCAAGGGCCAGTAGCAATTATTCTGATTTCCTGAAACGTCATCTTCATCTGAGAAACAGGTTACTGGACCAGGGCTATTAAAAGATTCGCCTTATTCGATCTCTTAAAAAGCTTATATTCCGATACCAAGATCTTGTCGAAATATATTCCGTCTCTGCAGAGACGATGATAAACGATGCATTTTCATATAGTGAAAATGTATATAGATAAGGAGGTCAACAAAAATGTTAAAAATATTTTTCTATCAATGTGTGACGTAAAATTGTTTTTGACATTTGCTTCACTGGGTTTGGTACTGCTTTCACAACTATTTTACCTATTTTGTTCCAGTATTGTGATAAATGCTGTTATAGTGACAGCCGGAACCTTTGAGCTGTAATGAGAGCGGGAGGTTTGGCGCTTTAAAATCTGATTCAACCCACCATTTCTTTATAAATGCCCCTACCAAGTCAGGGTCATTACAGTTTTCAGTTTTCCGTTTGTTGACTGATTTTGTCTGTGTATATACTTATGAGTTTTGACTTTCCCTTTGTAAGATTGTTCGGAGTTCGGTAATTTTGTTATTACCCTTAATTATTAGATATATTTATTATTAGAATTTACTAAAGTAAATATGTTATTTTTATCAAAAATAAGGTTCTCCTCCCTCGGGCATAGGTGACCGAAGCCAATTTTTACTTTTCTGTTTATGCCATTTGGTTTAATTGCTCCCAAACACTTTTAAATTACTTGGCTTTCCAATCTTTCGATCTTAAGCGTACCTGATGAAGGTTATTCGATAGACGCGTCGTGCGCACTAAGTTTGATATCGACGTTTTTGCTACGCAAGACGACTTTTAATAATAATATATGGAGTCGACGTATCCCAGGCGATATGATATTCTACAGCATGTTCTAATTATTAGGATTTTTTAAACAGGGGAGGGACTACATCTCTCAAACCAATTACTTAGGGACCGACCATTTAACTTGAAGGGGGGGGGGGGTATGTTTTTTTTGCTTCGTTCAGAATTTTTTTCGGACAACACAAGAGTTAGAATATTAATTTTTTTCCAGAATTTAACATTAGGCTATATGACAAAAAATTCTGAATCAGATTATTTTTGTTTTCCTCCACCAAGATCAGAATATTTTTTTCAGCAACATTGGGAATCAGAATATTTTTTTTAGAAATAAAACATAACCCCCCCCCCTTCAAATTAAATGGTCGTTCCTTTAGTTTATTGTTAATTACAATCATTAGAATTTTAACCTTGTTTGACACCGACTTCTGAATGAAGAATTCAAGACGTTTGCTACTCATATACCCTGTGAAGAACCTGGTCACACTCCCCGTTTTATTTGATTTCATGCATGGTGATCTATTGTGGTGTTAATTCACCATTTGAATTTATGTTTCATTTTTTCGGTTTGGCAATCCAGAGTATTTCAATTTTGTCTTATTATTTCTTGCAAACTAGAAAATGCTTATATTTTTAATATATAAAGGTTTAGATCGTAAAAATTTATGAACACGCCAATAAAATAATGAATCATTTCATTCCAATTAAGCTGTGACTATATGCATACCTTGTTGTCCCATGTATCTCAAATACATATAAAATTTGTCACCAAGGTATAGTTTTGAAATATCTGGCATTTGATCCATCATCAATTCTGTGCTTCTCTCCTCCGCTTTAAATCGCATTTCAACATTTTCAACGGAATTATGAACTTTCTGTAATGGCACTACATTTCTGAAGAAAAAAAGATTTCCACGTATTATCATGTTATGTGTGTTATCATAATTGTCAATACTGAGTTACTGCATCAGCAATAACATTATAAAATTGTTGCCTTCATACGAGGTGAACATTCAAATTGTTTACCCGAGGGCAAAAACCCTCGGGAAGACAACCCTGCGAGGGTAAAAAATTTGGATGTTCACCTCGTATGATGGCAACAATTGTTTTATTATACCGAAACTGCATATCAGAATACTTTTGACATGTTTAAATAAAAACAAAGTAAATTTGTGTCTTTCTTTCATTTTAAACTTGTAACAATAACAAGGAAATAAAGTGAACAAAGTCAGAATTTATAGTAGTAATGTGAAGTGTTCTTGATATTTTTGATAATTTGACATATTAATAGTGAAGTTCACTACACTGTTTGTAATATATGGGGTGAATGATCCTCTGATATTTTGCAAGGGGTTAGTGTTCAACATTTTGTCCGAATCTGTTTCAAACGTATATTCTCTCAGGCTTTGAATAGCCGCTTTTGTTGCCCTTTTCGTGTTCACGGCGTCCTTGTCGGACATCATTTTTTCCATTTCTGCATCGGAAAGCCGTCCAAATCTGCCTTCGCTTGACATTTTTCAAACTGTTTTCACCCGGCCAGCAGGCGCCAAATTAGCTTCCGGTTTGTAATATCCGGATCTATTCCGGCGCAATTTCTGGTCAGGCATGAGACAATATAATTGTCCACCGGTGTTCAATTCAAAGGAACATAATACAGAGTAAAACCCGCCATTTTGAGAAGAAAAACGTCCAATGACGGGAAATATAATAGTACTATTTTACCTCCTTCACAAAAGACTTTCTAACTCCGAACTCCCGTATTGCAAAATCGTTTTATAAGTGCATCACGTTCAATTTTTTTCTGAAAATTATGGCAGCCCGTCATGGACATGAGTAACGTAGCGACATGTTTAAAAGTTATGTGCATTTATAAATGTATGTAAATACATCAACTCATCTATTAAAGCTTACGATGATTAATTGTAAATGTTCCTATACAAAGAAAGTTCTATTCGGAGACTAGGAAGGTCAGATCATATGGGTTGGTTTTTTTTAGTTTTTATTTAGATAATGCAGAATAATTTGTTTCTTGCATGATTTTCAGGAAGAAAATCTTATAACTGTCCGTGCATCATTAGGGCGTTGTCCTTCTTACATTTACTTTCGTTTCTGTTTCCGCCAGAGCTTCAAATTCAAATTAATGTAATCATTTATGTAACTAATTAGTAAATTTTGTCAGGCATCGAGATTGACAATAATAAATATCATTTTATTCTTATTCGTGTTCCATCCTGTTCTGCGAAGCACAAAACCTTTCAAAAAAAACTTTTTGGCTAAAGTCGAGTTTCGGTCAATAAATTGTACTTCTTAAAATGGGAAAATGTTACAAATGCCGTGACCGGCTGAAAATAGCAACAATCGCAATAAATATCAGAGAAAATCTCAAAATAGTGAACCGAAAGAGCTAACACATTTTCAATGATGATTAAATTATTTAAAAAAATAACATTTGAATTTCATTTTTGAATGCTGATCGGCATTTGACACTTAATACTTCTTTAAGTTTGATGATTTTTGTCTGTTCTCAATTTGCTTTGCACACATACATTGCATAGCTCTCTGTCTAAATGAAAATTAAACTATTAAACAGTCCATTAAAAATATTATCCAATCAGAACAACGAATCGCTCGCTATATATCACCTATAATTAACAAAGGCGATACATTTCTTGTCAGTCACTGTTCAGTTTTGTTTGGAAAAAATAAATAGTGGAGTTTCAGTTATATCGTGGCGGTCAGTTTTCTTGGTGAAGGAAACCGGAATACCCGGAGAAAACCACCGCAAATCATTGACAAACGTTATCACATAATACTGTATCGAGTTCAACTAGCATGAGCGGAATTTAAACTCACCATTTTAGTGATTATAGGCACTGATTACACAGATAGTTGTAAATCCAACTACCATGTGATCACGACCACGACGTCCCCTATATATGGAACTTGTTCTAGGGCCTGAATATAGCTGAAATACTGTACGATGGACGTCAAACAATAATTAATCAATCAATCTTATGATAGGTTTGTTAAACCGCCCCAGGTTTATAGTGTTTGTTATAATTTCACGGACGTTGACTAGTCCATCATGCTATTGTTTCGCCTTACAAGTTCTGGGTTATGTTGTCCCAACAAAAAATCTACCATGACTTCTGAAGCAGTCATTTTGTTTTACATTTCAAATGAGAGTTTATAATAGATTGTTTAATAACCGATACGAACATCAGCAGTAAATTTTCAATGTGATTTTTGAATCGAATACATTGTTCACTAGAGAGACGTAGGAGTGGACCAGAAAGTGCAAGCTTGAAAAGTGGAAGGCAAGTGAGGGAGCAAGCTTCAGAAGTGGACCAGTAAGTTGGTGGCAAGTTCAAAAGTGTGTGGGGGAAATATTCAAGCCATAACTGAAAAGGGTGAAATTTTCAAATACTATCAAACAAAAACGGGTCTTTTGGAATCAAAACTATCCAAAAACATCTTAGATGACTATACGTTTATCAATTCCATGCAAAAAATCCACTTAGACTAAATTTATGCCTGAATCGCTTACATAGTTATTCGTGCACTACTAGTATTTGAGTTCACAAATTGTGTAGTGTCGGAGACAACAAAAAATAAGGAATCTGTATAGAGCACCTCCCATACATAATTTGATTTAATGGCCTAGCAGATTAAGAGGAAATGATAAAAATATGAAATTTCAAGGGTGAAAACGCATGACCGTAGCTCAGGGGTTTCTCCTTGTTGTCATGGTAATTGCATGTTGCAATTTGTATCATTATATGGTAATTTTGACCAAGTATGATATTTAAAATAAAACCATATTTGCTTCTGAAGATACGCTTTAAAATAGTTGTCAATATTATTTGTATATACAAATTTGTACGACAGAACTGAAGAAATTATCTCCCTTTAGGGAACGACCATTTAACTTGAAGGGAGGGTTATGGTTTTTTTCTGAAATGTTGCTGAAAAAAATATTCTGATTTTGGTGGAGGAAAAAATAATAATCTGATTCAGAGTTTTTGTCATATAACCTAATGTTGAATTCTGGAAAAAAAATTCGCGCTTAGCGCGACAAAAAAAAAAATATTCTAACTCTCGTGTTCGAAAAAAAATTTCTGAACGAAACAAAAAACCATAACCCCCCCCTGCAAGTTAAATGGTCGGTCCCTTATAGGGTAAACATGTACCAAATTATAATATACTTAATCCTCAATATATCTATGGCGACTTTTTTTTCTGTTAAAGGGGGTGGAGTAAAGTTGCTAAAGCACCACTTAGAAATTATGTTGCAATTTGTTCCCGGTTCGGCTAGTTTTTATCATAGATTGACTGGACTATTATGTTTATTGTGATGTTTACGTTTGTTATGGTACAGACGTGGAACATAAGAGGTTGCTGAATCATTCTCTTATTTGTGACGGAATTATCTGATGTAATATGTTTTTATTCATACAGCCGTTTTGAGTATAAAAACAGCATTTAATTAGGTAAAAATACATGTATTATTCCGTATTATGCTATTGATTCAGTGAAGCGTAATTATTTGTCGTCCATATTGTTATCGCTTTTGGGAGACTGAAATATATACCCCGTCTGTTTTCCGAATTTATGCTGACATTCACGGTTGAAGAAGCAATGCAAATTTGTGTAACAAACTAAATCCGTAATATAAAGTAATGTGTGCGTGTCATTTATATTATAAATGTCAGGACGTCCAAACATAAGCGAGATGGTAACCAATTGTCATGCTTTAAATCGCTCGACCAACTGATGAAACTGTCTTGTTTGGATTTAAGCAAATATCAAAAACATACATATGCATCTTTTATCATTTATTTCTTCAAAATGGATTGTGCTTACAGTAAATAAAAATTAATCAATTAAAAATATTTGACTTTTGCACAGATTTCGAAGCCATGACTTCAATCATATTATACATAGTTCATAATTTGTAAATAAAGTTTCATTTGATTGTCAACCTCATATTGAAAATTAGCATAAAATATATCAATGCAAATGTGCATAGATTGGACTTTTTTTCTCTAACAATAATTCCATGGATGCTTAAATATATTATACAAAATAGAAATTGTAATTCGATTATTATTCAAATCGAATTAGGACGAAAGGGGTTCTAAGTTTCAGTATATTCTCAATCATTTTATTATATAAAGATAGACCTAATTTGCATATTCGGCAAGACATCGAAAAAAAAATCGAAATATATTAAACAACTTGTCAGCATAAAATATGGGTTAAATTTCCACACAAGGATATCCATCCTAGTTTAGATTTGATTTTCACTATGGTTTCAGAGGAATATTATTTTCAATTTATTTTCATTAAAATCAGTCTAATTTACATCTTTTCGGATAAATTCGGCAATATGCATTATTTTTCGCCAAAGCCCGTGACATCTTGTCATACTTTTAATTAAAATGGAATTAATGTAAAATGACATGTCAATTTTGGGAAAATCTGGTTTTATTGGGGTGGTAGTGTGCTTTACCCACGTTAGGTATTTTTAGTAATGTGAAACCATGTTTGATCATTAATGATTAACAGAAATAAAATATTGTTCAGTGACAATTGGCAGGTCGGTGGTTTTCACCGGTTTCATCAACCAATAAAACTGACCGCCACGGTATACTGAGAAATATTGTTGTAAGTGGCGTGACCACCTAACTCCATAGCTATAGTAGAAATAGTATTCTTCCTTCGCCACAATTATAACTTCAGCCTTTTCAGTTCATTTTTCGTTCTGATGTCAAAATCATGTAACTGTGTATTATGTTAGTCATTGAAATTGTCTTCACATGGTTTTCTGCTACACCTACCAGATCATCACCTAATTCACCCTCAACATTACTTCGCCGTGCGCCTGCACACTTCATAATTTTACAATAAGATGTGATTGTCTTGAGTAACACTCAGTGTTTAACAGTTTATTATAAATGTTCAAATAACACTAGCCTCACCGGACGCAATTACAAACAATTTCGATGATATTTACATTTGATAATAAATTTGACCAAACTGATGAAGCTGATTACATGTTCATATTTCAGATTAAACACCAAAATTCCTTTTGAATCATAGCCGATATATTATTTAATGCATTGTTACGGGTTTTAAACAGATTTTAATGACCCCGTTTTAGTCACTCTGTGACCTAGATCCGGACACAATTTCGAACGACATAATAATAACCTTTCTAGTGTAAATTATGTGATGACAACTGTTAAAATTGAAAGAGCATTCATTCATTTACGTTCACATATCTTTTTATTAAGTTATTCGGTGTAAAACCATCAAAATCTTTCCTTTATTCATACCATAAATGTGTGCCAGTTTGCATTCGGAATTCCTTGGACTCTTCAATGAATAAGGTACAATAACACGGATTTTGACATTTTGGGATAGATCAAGGTAAGGAAAATGTATTATATTGACTGTTTTTGTTTTAATTTCACTGTGTTCTACATATGCATATAATCAGGAGATCATATTCTTTCCAATTGCAGGCATACGATAACAAAATATGCGTACCTCAATGAATTTTAGCGATAGATTCCAAGTACAACTGTCGATCGTTTTCTGTTGACAAATATGAAAACCCGTCGTCTGCAACATTCAACAACTGCGCATGAATAATTTTCTCCCAAAACAAGAGTAATTTAGCGGGGTATCTATTTATAAAAGCATTTGTTTAATTCATGTTTTGAAGAAACAATTAGGGCACATCAATTTTATTTCGTTCGTAATTGTGTCCGTTCGTAATTGCGTCCGGTGAGGCTATCAATGATAGAACCACACGGAGAACTATGTCCATATAAACAGATACATATCAAAATGTTTTCTTATTGATTGTCTTAACTGAGAAATTAACTTTTATTTTAAATACGTAATTTGTTACATTTTAGGTATATAAAACAGACGCTTAGAGCGTTGTTATCATCAGAAACAACTAGAAAACACAGTAATTAAATTCGACATTCGGTTCAGATAATCAATCAGATATGCATTGATAATTGGTATTGCTCTTAATATCTTAATATCTTAACTGATGTTTGCTGGCGACATTCCTTAGAATCAGTTAACCATATATTTGTTACATTAAATCATAGATTAATGTTGATAAATAGAGCTAGTGGTTATGGTGTTCAACACCACTTAAAAAATATTTTTGCTATATCTTGGGTGTCAGGTTTATTGGTGGAGGAGACATGAGTACCCGGTGAAAATCACCGACATGTCTCAAGTCACTAAGCACTTTATCCCAATATATTGTATCGAGTACACCTCGCCATGAGCGGGATTTGAACTCACAAATTGTGTGGTGATAGACATTGATTGCATAGGTAGTTGTAAATCTAACTACAATACGATCACGGCCACTATGGTTCAAACTGGATAAATAGCCAAATACATTACAATTATTTCAATTCAAATAAATCGATATGAAAATTATTCTTTTTTCTTTTTGTGGTAATTGCGAGATGACTTCTTTTGGGGTTGCGTAAGAGATGCCCTTTTAAAAGAATAAATGTAATGAGAGAAATCATTACGATATATACATTGAATAAGTAAATTTACTAACTGAACTCCAACTTGATGTAAAACTTTTCGAACAACTCCGCCTGATTTTAGTTGTTGACAAACAAGAAAATAGTAATGTTGCCTTTGTCCATATCGATTGTCGATAGCTCGTTTTCTTCTCTTAGAAGCAGTAGTACTAGGAACAGCAGTAGTTGCAGTAGGATCAGCAGTAGTTGTAGTAGGAGCAGCAGTAGTTGTAGTAGGAGCAGCAGTTGTGGTAGCAGGAGCAGCAGTAGTTGTAGTAGGAGCAGCAGTTGTGGTAGTAGGAGCAGCTGTAGTTGTAGTAGGAGCAGCAGTAGTTGTAGTAGGAGAAGCAGTTGTGGTGGTAGGAGCAGCAGTAGTTGTAGTAGGAGCAGCAGTTGTGGTAGTAGGAGCAGCAGTAGTTGTAGTAGGAGCAGCAGTAGTTGTAGTAGGAGAAGCAGTTGTGGTAGTAGGAGCAGCAGTAGTTGTAGTAGGAGCAGCAGTTGTGGTAGTAGGAGCAGCAGTAGTTGTAGTAGGAGCAGCAGTAGTTGTAGTAGGAGCAGCAGTTGTGGTGGTAGGAGCAGCAGTAGTTGTAGTAGGAGCAGCAGTTGTGGTAGTAGGAGCAGCAGTAGTTGTAGTAGGAGCAGCAGTAGTTGTAGTAGGAGCAGCAGTAGTTGTAGTAGGAGCAGCAGTAGTTGTAGTAGGAGCAGCAGTTGTGGTAGTAGGAGCAGCAGTAGTTGTAGTAGGAGCAGCAGTTGTGGTAGTAGGAGCAGCAGTAGTTGTAGTATGATAAGCAGTTGTGGTAGTAGGAGCAGCAGTAGTTGTAGTAGGAGCAGCAGTTGTGGTAGTAGGAGCAGCAGTAGTTGTAGTAGGAGCAGCAGTTGTGGTAGTAGGAGCAGCAGTAGTTGTAGTAGGAGCAGCAGTAGTTGTAGTAGGAGCAGCAGTTGTGGTAGTAGGAGCAGCAGTAGTTGTAGTAGGAGCAGCAGTTGTGGTAGTAGAAGCAGCAGTTGTGGTAGTAGGAGCAGCAGTAGTTGTAGTAGGAGCAGCAGTTGTGGTAGTAGGAGCAGCAGTAGTTGTAGTAGGGGCAGCAGTAGTTGTAGTAGGAGCAGCAGTTGTGGTAGTAGGAGAAGCAGCAGTTGTAGTAGGAGCAGCAGTTGTGGTAGTAGGAGCAGCAGTAGTTGTAGTAGGAGCAGCAGTTGTGGTAGTAGGAGAAGCAGTAGTAGTAGTGGGAGCAGCAGTAACAGAACGAGCAGCAGCAGTAGTAAGTGGTTGATCAATAAACGGGTCGACAACTTTGATGATGACAGTTCTATCCTAAAATGTATAAAAAAATAACAATTTAAACATTAGAGATGTATTTAATGACAACTACACGATTAAAATATTTCAGGAAGGTAAAGATCAATATGATAGTAGAAGTCACTACTTAAAATAGCTTAGCTTAGTTTCAGTAATTAACAGTAAAAACATTGTCCAAGAAACAGAATCAGGGAAAACAAACGCTTTGATTAATACAATATTAAATACTATGAGTTTGTCAAACGAAATCTACTATTTGTTTAAATCAACAGATATCATAGACATAGAATCTATTAATGACAGAGCTAAATGGAAATCAGAAGTAGATGAAATTAATTTGGAAAATATTTCTGATTATATCTCTTTGACCACACATGACTTTAAACTTATAAATACTTAGTATAAACTGCGACACTATCTTTCCAACAAATGTTTTTTTGGTTAGAATTAAGTTTAATATAATACCATAGACTCAATATTACATTATATATCTTTATGCACCATTTTAATATTAAGGCATTTTGGCAACAAGTAATGGATTTGCTAAAAGAAACATTTTACGTATTCATTGAATTAAATATAAGAAATACAGTATTTAGCACAAATGTTGAAGAATTTCCATTCGAAATTATCCACTTCGCACTGTTTTCTCTAACAAAATTTTAAATCCACTGATGTAAAGAGTCCAATAATTTGCCAACCATTGAAATTCTAAAAGGTCAATTTTCGTTGGATTAATTGAAAGGTGTTGGAAAACCTAGTATTTTTCAGTTTATTCTTTACCAACGCTGTCAAATATATAAATATATATATAAATATATACACCAGTAGTGTATTGGGTCCGCATAGCGCTATTGACCCCTATGTTAAACCATTTTTGGCTCCTCAATTGTGCAGTCAGCCGTGACTAATTACGCTCTTACACCTTTTCATCGTGTTTCACGTTTGTACGAGTTTTCGTCGTACTGTTTGCGCCTATTTCACGTGTTAATCACGTTTTCACGTTAGGATTTCAGTTTTGATCACGTGTTTTGTGTTCATTTAACTTTTTAATGGCTATTTGTTAACGTTTTTTGTTTACGTTTTTCGTGTTTTGGGTGGAATGTCAGTGCTATCGCGGTGGCGGCTGCTGCTGCTGCTGCTGTTGCTGATGGTTGCTGCTGGGGTGATGGTTGCTGCTGCTTGGGGTGGTGGTGGCTGCTGCTGCTGCTGCTGGTGCTACTAGAGTGGTGATGGTGGTGGTGTTGGTGGTGGTGGTGGTGGTGGTGATGTTGGTGGTGGTGGAAAGGGGAGGGAAGGAGGAGGTGGGAGGTAGGAGGTGGAGGAGGAGGAGGGAGGGAGGAAATTGGTGGTATTGTAACGTGAAGTAGAAATTAGAAACAGAAGGAAAACATAAAACAAACGGAGATAAACGAAAAGACAAAACACAAGAGACAAAGAGAATTAAACAGACCGTGTCGAATGTCACAGCACTTCGATGACTCATCGATCTATTTTTAGTAACATGCCGTCACCTATGAAAGCCGACTCGACGCGAAACATTCTCATTCTGCGCCCAGACGTGTTTAGAGCTCAGAGCAAACGCCAATTAGACAGAGCAGATGTAAGTCATACATGTAGTTTAAACAAATAATTAACATGTAGTTGAACTGTTTGATTCATGTTGTAAATATACATTTGTCTTTTACAGATGCATTTCTGTGCATATTGTCAGCAAACTTTTGCCAAGAAGAGTCAATTAATGGAGCACCACCGTCTAAACAAACACCACAATACCTTTACCTGCGGAGTATGCCAGAAGCGTTTTACTAGAAAGAAAAATCTCGATAGACACGAGAGAAAACACAACAACGACAGCTTCTTTCCATGTAGCGAATGCGGATTGTTGTACAGACGAAAGGATAACCTGTATTGCCATCTGAAGGAGAAACATCAGAGTGGAGCCGGTTTACCAAATCCACCCGTAGATATCAACCACCCCGATCAGTATTACACTATTACTAAGGAGAAGGGAAAGAATATGCATCGATTTAACACCGAATCCAACGAGTACAGAGTTACATTCAATGAATTAAACGTCCAGAGTGTACAAGACATATTGAAAACCCTACAGAACCTATTTGACTCCATTTTAACAGATGTCACCAAAGGAATGCAGGAAGAATATTTAGTCCAAGTTACCCTTGAATGTCCCGATTCGGAATTTCCCATCAGATTACCTTTTATGCAGATGAACCAACTGACCAGTGAACTACTACTAACCGAAATAGAAAGAGTGCTACAGTCCAACGAACAGTTCGTCCTGGACCATTGTGTACAACTGAATATAACACACGTCAGCCTTCCTAAGGGTGGAACTGGAAAGAGATGTGATTACGTGGACTCGGAGAGGTTCTTGAAAGATAAACGTTGCATCATGTGTTGTGCCAGGGCCATCGTAACGGCCAAGGCTAAGATCGACGGACACGAACAATGGAATTCTATTCAAAGAGGTCGTCGTATCCAAGAAGAGTTGGCGTTGGAATTACACACCAAGGCGGGAGTACCCCTACATCAATGCGGAATCGAAGATGTTAAAACGTTTCAACGATTCCTGGTAGGATATCAGATACATGTGAAAGCATTTCAATGGAATCGTTTACCATGGACCCACAGCCGAGAAGAAGATCTACTTGTACTACCATGACAACCACTACGATGTGATTACCAGTATGACTGCGTTCCTGATTCGCAACTACTTCTGTACAAACTGTTACAAAGGTTATAACACCAAAGAAGAACACGCTTGCAACAACGTATGCCATAATTGTCGAAAGATTCACGATCAAACTGAAGATGATTGGATACATTGTCAAGATTGTGGACGATACTTCAAAGGACCAACATGCTTTAATCTCCACAAGAAGACGACGCCATTGGGAAACTCAACGTGCACCTCCTATTACAAATGTAAGAACTGCGAACAAACCGTGAGCAAACGAGTGGGAGATCATACCTGTGGAAACGTCTATTGCAAGACACCAGTGTTACATGCTACCTGTGGATTACAAAGATAGACAGAAGAAACAGACTTACATCTTTTTCGATTTTGAATGTACCCAAGATGACAGGATCCAGTGTCAACAAGGATACCAATCGGATGACAACGAAAACTGTATTCATTGCAAATCACCGAGGTGTGGAGCTTTCGAACATAAACCTAATCTATGTGTAGTACATAGAGTGTGTTTAAGATGCATGGATCAAGGCGTCGATAAAGACAGTATCTGCCAAGCATGTGGGAAGAACGAATTGGTGTTTGCCGGGCCGAACACAACTGAACAATTTTGTCAATTGTCGTTTTCCGGGGAAACCAAAGGGGCCACGGTTATTGCCCACAATTTCAAAGGCTACGATTCATTGCCCATACTAGAGTATCTGTACCAAAACGGTGTGAAGCCAACTATTATAGCCAATGGTGCCAAGAACATGTATATCGAAGTACCCGGATGTCGTGTTAGAATGATGGACTCCATCAACTTTTTACCTAGCGCATTATCGGAACTATCTAAGATGTTTGGATTGGAGGAGCTCAAGAAAGGATATTTCCCACATTTGTTCAATAGGAAAGAGAACCAATCAGTCGTACTCAATCATCTACCAGACGTACACTACTACAACCCGGATGCCATGAAACTGAAAGACAGAAAAGCCTTCTTCATGACGGACACGGAGGCATCGATCCTTTTCAGAAATGCATCACGATAGCCTCGGCTTGCAATTTGGTCTTTAGAACGAAATTTCTACGACCCGATACAATCGGTATCATTCCAGCTCAAGGATACCGCCAAGAAGAAAAACATTCAATCAAAGCAATGCAATGGATCAAATACTTATCAACAACAGAAGGAGTCCACATACAACATGCTAGAAACGGTGGGGAAAGGAAATTGAACCTTATAAAGTGGATGGATATTACGAAAACGAGAACGGACAGTGTATGCCGTAGACATCTCGTAAAACACGTCTTTCTTCTTTTGGATAAGAATGACTAGAGATTGTAATGCACACTTAATATATTCGACGTGGGCGTATGTAAAAACAAACAAATCATATATTTCTAACTTTTATTTATAAGTCTGTTCTGTACAGCGGAACCAGTTGTCTGAGTTCTGGCTTTTCTTGCTCGATCGCTGGGATGATCTGTTTCTATATGTCGGCCATTACAGGAGAGACGATCCTCTTAAAATCCGTACGGTCTCGTGCTGTAGTCCTTCATGACGACTCTTTTGTCGAAGACTATCCTGTAGTCTTTGTCTTGATGTACGGTAAGTAGTCTCTTGTGGTCTCTCGTGATCTTGTAGTTGTCCCTCACGGTCTTGACGTCATCTCTGTTATTAACGACCATGTCCTTGATCGTATCAAAGTTGATGGTCAAGGAGTTCTTGTAATTGTGAGTGATGCCTCTCACTTTACATATGGTCGTATTTCCATCCTTGTCGGGTCTGGCAATCTTGTAGGCATAGTTTTTCGGTCCACCGGTGACAAACTCTATTATTCTGTTGTCGGGCACTTCATCGGTGAGATCTCCTAGGTAGTCACCGAGTTCTGGTTTCCACTCGCCTGGCCTAGAGGTATACACGACTGAGTCTGTATCGGCGTATAAGGCACCGGGTCCTAATTGTTCCAAATAACTGTACAACTTCAAACGGGCTTGAGCTGTGGTATTGGCTGCTATGACTACGTTGGTTCTCCCAGATTCTTCGACGAACTCTTCTTTTTATTGAGATCTCATTTCCACCATCTCGTCGCTGACAAAATTTATACCCATCACAAGAATCTGGTCGCTGGTCAACATGTCAAAATATTCGGCAGGTTCGGATATGTATTTTATCTGAGGCATGTTGGATCTCTGTCCGAAATTTCCCCAAAAGCTATTCAGCATCAGTTTAGCTAATGCTCTCAATTCAGGATTATTCTTTATGCTGTTGTAGTCCATGAGTATTCCCTCCTTTTCGTGGTAGTCTCTGATATACCTCCATTTATCGTTTTCGCTCCGACACCACTCTGGCCAACCGCTGGCTTCCTGCTTCATTTTGAGGAAGGTATTCACGTAATCGGTAAAGAGTCCTCCAGTTTTCGTTTTCGGATCGTACTGTTCCGTTTCATCGAAATGCCACACTTCGTAGATGCGCTGAACTACATATCATTTCTCCAAAGCTTTCTTCAATTCGTCCGTGACCCATGTTCCCGTCAGTGATCTTTCTTCGTCGTTATGTTGACACGGTTTCTGTTGCTGGTTTTCACTACATGTTCTACACAGAGTAAACAACAATTTGTTTTTTTATTTTTACTGGTAATACGGGTATGTACAGTCCTCTTGGTGGAATGATTTTGCGTTTGAAGAGTCCTTCGTACTGTTGTATATCTGTAAAACACTCGGTGACGATCTCAGGGTGTCTGATGGGTATCTTTCCGGTCTTATTGATAGATGGATACAGGGAGGTTACATCGACGTATGATATATCCTTGTCTTTTTGAAACAGTGTAAACGCTTCAGTGCGCCCTCCAAAGAAAGCATCTCGGGGTTCTAAAGGGTTGATCATCTCGGATTGTTGGACACAGTTTCGTAAAGTGTCGTTTTCTCGAACTTCTCTGTCGAACTCGCATTCCCACTTTCCAACGTAGACATACCCTTGACCTTCCATGTATCGTTTCTTCTCTATGGTTCGTTGGTATAGATCACCGATGGTCATACCATTGACTGGGTTGACCGTGCTGGCATTGTAACAGTGTAAACATCCGTGCCATAACTTTCCGTTAAATTCCAAGACGTATTTCTGTCCGTTCTCGTTTTCGTAATATCCATCCACTTTATAAGGTCCAATTTCCTTTTCCCACCGTTTCTAGCGTGTTGTATGTGGACTCCTTCTGTTGTTGATAAGTATTTGATCCATTGCATTGCTTTGATTGAATGTTTTTCTTCTTGGCGGTATCCTTGAGCTGGAATGATACCGATGGTATCGGGTCGTAGAAATTTCGTTCTAAAGACCAAATTGCAAGCCGAGGCTATCGTGATGCATTTCTGAAAAGGATCGATGCCTCCGTGTCCGTCGCCAGACGTCATCTCCAAAAACAGTTGTCTAAATGTTAGGCAGGCTCTTCTTAATATGTCCACGTCGGAGCGACAGTAACTCAATAGTTCTCTTTGAAAATCGAATCGTTGTCTAGTTGGTCTCATGCCACATGAAGAAGGCTTTTCTGTCTTTCAGTTTCATGGCATCCGGGTTGTAGTAGTGTACGTCTGGTAGATGATTGAGTACGACTGATTGGTTCTCTTTCCTATTGAACAAATGTGGGAAATATCCTTTCTTGAGCTCCTCCAATCCAAACATCTTAGATAGTTCCGATAATGCGCTAGGTAAAAAGTTGATGGAGTCCATCATTCTAACACGACATCCGGCATGTCCTTGGCACCATTGGCTATAATAGTTGGCTTCACACCGTTTTGGTACAGATACTCTAGTATGGGCAATGAATCATAGCCTTTGAAATTGTGTGTAATAACCGTGGCCCCTTCGTTTTCCACGGAAAACAACCATTGACAAAAGATTTCAGTTGTGTTCGGCCCGGCAAACACCAATTCGTTCTTCCCACATGCTTGGCAGATACTGTCTTTATCGACGCCTTGATCCATGCATTTTAAACACACTCTATGTACTACACATATATTAGGTTTATGTTCGAAAGCTCCACACCTCGGTGATTTGCAATGAATACAGTTTTCGTTGTCATCCGATTGGTATCCTTGTTGACACTGGATCCTGTCATCTTGGGTACATTCAAAATCGAAAAAGATGTAAGTATGTTTCTTCTGTCTATCGTTGTAATCCACAGGTAGCATGTAACACTGGTGTCCAGATGGATACTAATCTTTACAAGTCTTGCAATAGACGTTTCCACATGTATGATCTCCCACTCGTTTGCTCACGGTTTGTCCGCAGTTCTTACATTTGTAATAGGAGGTGCACGTTGAGTTTCCCAATGGCGTCGTCTTCTTGTGGAGATTAAAGCATGTTGGTCCTTTGAAGTATCGTCCACAATCTTGACAATGTATCCAATCATCTTCAGTTTGATCGTGAATCTTTCGACAATTATGGCATACGTTGTTGCAAGCGTGTTCTTCTTTGGTGTTATAACCTTTGTAACAGTTTGTACAGAAGTAGTTGCGAATCAGGAACGCAGTCATACTGGTAATCACATCGTAGTGGTTGTCATGGTAGTTCAAGTAGATCTTCTTCTCGGCTGTGGGTCCATGGTAAACGATTCCATTGAAATGCTCTCACATGTATCTGATATCCTACCAGGAATCGTTGAAACGTTTTTACATCTTCGATTCCGCCTTGGTGTGTAATTCCAACGCCAACTCTTCTTGGATACGACAACCTCTTTGAATAGAATTCCATTGTACGTGTCCGTCGATCTTAGCTTTGGCCGTTACGATGGCCCTGGCACAACACATGTCATTTTTGTTTTGTATCTGGATGATGCAACGTTTATCTTTCAGGAACCTCTCCGAGTCCACGTAATCACATCTCTTTCCAGTTCCACCCTTAGGAAGGCTGACGTGTGTTATATTCAGTTGTACACAATGGTCCAGGACGAACTGTTCGTTGGACTGTAGCACTCTTTCTATTTCGGTTAGTAGTAGTTCATTGGTCAGTTGGTTCATCTGCATAAAAGGTAATCTGATGGGAAAATCCAAATCGGGACATTCAAGGGTAACTTGGACTAAATCTTCTTCCTGCATTCCTTTGGTGACATCTGTTAAAATGGAGTCAAATAGGTTCTGTAGGGTTTTTAATATGTCTGGTACACTCTGGACGTTTAATTCATTGAATGTAACTCTGTACTCGTTGGATTCGGTGTTAAATCGAGGCATCTTCTTTCCCTTCTCCTTAGTAATAGTGTAATACTGATCGGGGTGGTTGATATCCACGGGTGGATTTGGTAAGCCGGCTCCACTCTGATGTTTCTCCTTCAGATGGCAATACAGGTTATCCTTTCGTCTGTACAACAATCCGCATTCGCTACATGGAAAGAAGCTGTCGTTGTTGTGTTTTCTCTCGTGTCTATCGAGATTTTTCTTCCTAGTAAAACGCTTCTGGCATACTCCGCAGGTAAAGGTAGTGTGGTGTTTGTTTAGACGGTGGTGCTCCATTAATTGACTCTTCTTGGCAAAAGTTTGCTGACAATATACACAGGAATACATCTGTAAAAGACAATTGTATATTTACAACATGAATCAAACAGTTCAACTACATGTTAATTATTTGTTAAAACTACATGTATGACTGCTCTGTCTAATTGGCGTTTGCTCTGAGCTCTAAACACGTCTGGGCGCAGAATGAAAATGTTTCGCGTCGAGTCGGCTTTCATAGGTGACGGTATGTTACTAAAAATAGATCGATGAGTCATCGAAGTGCTGTGACATTCGACACGGTCTGTTTAATTCTCTTTGTCTCTTGTGTTTTGTCTTTTCGTTTATCTCCGTTTGTTTTATGTTTTCCTTCTGTTTCTAATTTCTACTTCACGTCACAATACCACCAATTTCCTTTCTCCCTCCTCCTCCTCCTCCACCTCCTACCTCCCACCTCCTCCTTCCATCCCTTTTCAACCACCACCAACACCAACACCAACACCAACAACACTAACACCACCACCACCACCACCAAAACCACTACCAGCAGCCACCACCAGCAGCCACCACCACCCCCAGCAGCAGCAACCACCACCCAACAGCAGCCACTAGCAACAGCAGCAGCTGCCGCGATAGCACTGAAATTCCACCCAAAACAGGAAAAACGTAAACAAAAAACGTTAGCAAAACGAACAAATAGCCATTAAAAAGTTAAATGAACACAAAACACGTGATCAAAACTGAAATCATAACGTGAAAACGTGATTAAAACGTGAAACACGAGCAAACAATACGATAAAAACTTGTACAAACGTGAAACACGATGAAACGGTGTAAGAGCCGTAATTAGTCACGGCTGACTGCACAATTTAGGAGCCAAAAATGGTTTAACATAGGGGTTAATAGGGCTATCCGGACCCGATACACTACTTACATCGTCTGAAAAACCAGTCAACGATCCATCTTACAATCTTACGGGGTGTTGGATCGTAACGTTATAACGATACTCTACAAGATAAATAAATTATAAGCGTCTAAAATGTTTTGTAAAACAACACCAAGTACACAAAACAAAGTGATAAAGATTTAAACACTTTGTTGAATGTTGTCATTCAACAAAGTGTTTAATTCTTTATCACTTCGTTTTGTACTTGGTGTTGCTTTACAAACCATTTTAGACGTTTATATATACATATATATAAAGATTAAGAATATACTAATCCTTGCAATACAATTATATTATTGTCTTATTCTAAAAGACAAAAGAATGCATTCAAAATTCCAATCATATATTATTTGATAAGTTTTCGAGAACAAAATGTGAATACTCCCATTTCTAGAAAATAGGGGGAAATACCAATATGATCTGAAGCTCTAGCCATTTCATATGAAATAACTGGTGACAATAGTACATGTATTAATTCAATTTATTATATTTTATGTAAATTTGCATGAAAATCTTGCATTTTCATAATCTTACAAGAAGGTGACATTTTAGTCTGTCACCTTCAAAACAATCAAATTGATGATACCAGATATAAAATCCTTTCTACGTTTTGCAAAGTATGAAAACACGTTGTAATTGTAAGTTTGTCATGAATTAAATAGATTGTTGTTAAAAATTACCTGACGACATGTTTGCAGAAGTTAATAATGAAAATGTTAACGAATTACTGGAAGGAATGGATTCAAAGTCCACCAGAGGTACGGCGGAAAACAGCGTGAAAATGTTTAGACTGATCCTTGGTGCTAATTATGAATTTGAAACATTCGAAAAGCAATAATAGAATCATAAATTGAAAGTGTTTGTCACTTACATCCATCAAAAGTCGAGGGGGGGGGGGGGGGGGGGGGGGTATCTGAACAAAACCACATTATCTAAAATAAGATATGGACTGTCAAAGTATTTTAAAGAGAAGATGTCAAATTGGTGTATATGTTGATGTAGAATTTACTACCTAGAAAGAAGTGTTGAAAGCCGTCGTCATAGAATTAAAAGAGAAGGGGCTAGCATTAACGGAACCGAATTTCTCAGCAAGATTTGTCCAAAATGTATTGTGAAAGAAGTATTTAATTAAATATTAACACACCTTTTGGATAACAGAGGAAAGTCTGGTTTGACTTAATGTTGTATTTGTGTAGGAGTGGCCAAGAAACCCTCAGATCTACATTTGATGTCCATGCTGATTATAGTGGCCGTGAAAATATATATCAAGTCTCAGATGAACATGCCTGAGGTTAGAGCACCTTAGTTTTATTCATAATTATTTAGGAACTATAAATTTGGATAATAAATATGTCTAATAAACCATGTCAGTGCCGAAGGAACGGCTGCTGAGCGGCTAATGTACTCAGGGACTAATAGTCCACCAGAAGAGGTATTGACTCAGTGATAGTAATAAAAGAGTAGATAGCAATTTTAATGAGCATGACGATGTTCTGGAACCCGAAATATTAGAACGCATAATCATTTAAAAGTCTTGGGGAGCAATAAAGCCAAAGGGCCTACACAGGATTGCCAGAATCGGTTACATATTCCTAAAGGAGGAGCATCTTAGTTTTAATCATAATTACATCATTTAGGAACTTTAAATTTCGATAATAAATATATTTAATAAACCATGTCAGTGCCGAACCACTGACTACAGGGCGGATGATGTCCTCTGGGATTAATAGTTCCCCAGCAGAGGTATCGACGCAGTGATAGAAATAAATAGCCAGATAATTTTAATGCGGACGACGCTTTCAAACATTTTTCGTGTCTTTATTAACTTGGTTAAAAATTCATTTCCGTATCGGACGTCGAATACGTTAAAATGCCAATATCTGTTACGTCATTTAAGCACATATTTTTTGTTTTTTGTACTATTTTTGTCTTTACGTTCTGAATTCCGTGTTGTGATGTCGCTACGATTGCCGCATAAAACGATGTTCGGTTCGTTCTTTACCTCCAGTTGCTTGTAGGAGGGCTGATGTCTTTTTGAGATTATTTATGCTTGCGAAATAGTGGTGACCTACACGTCTTGACTATATGAGTAATATGAGGCAGGAACTGCTTATCATTCTCGAGTACCTAGGTTCACGCCCAGATGTTGGTGGGTTCCGTGTTGCTCATCTTTTGGTTTTCTGTGTTGTGTTTTTCTTTGTCATCGTCCTGTGTCTTGTGAGACCAATGTTGCCAGTTTCTCTGGATTGTTCATTCTTGATTGCCCCTTCGGTTTTCTCTAACGCTTATTCACTTAAACGTTTCGAATAATTCCTTATGAACACCCTACTCTCATGACCGCCATGTATTCATATAATGCGAAGAGTATGTGTGTAATCCTGCGTAAGCCAGTTCGGTATACACTGGAGTAGTTTTGCTAGATAATATATTAGAACTTTCATATTTTGGATACTAGTATACTTAATAGACCTACACACATTTTGATTTGATTTTATTATATTCCTCTTATATTACATATCTGTTTTTCTCCCCTTCCCTCGCTCTTTCACTTTCTTCATATTTAATCTAAACAAATATTTTTATGCATTATAATTGATAAATTGTACAAATTTGAATACAATTTTATGCAATGTATTGTTCTTTAAGAATTAGTAAGTTCCTATGCTGTTTTGTATGCTTAATTGTGCGGTTGTGTGATATGTTTATTCGTTCTTGCTTGTTTGATATTTACTTGAATATGAATAATTATCCAAAAAAAATACAGTATAGGAGTGATAGGTTCAACCACAAAAATATAACAAGACAAGGCTAAGCTGTCCAGGTTGCATTGACAATTTCACACACAAGTCGTAGTTTGTCGTACTATGTTAAACACTTTTCATGTTGGAATGCACCATTTTGCTTGGACGAAGGTGGTTTCAAAAGGAATAAATTGAGATGCATGATTGTGGTACAAAGATATTTTGCGCACTAAATTTGATATCTAAGTTTTTATTACAGTTCAATTAACACAGAGAATGATGGGTGCAACTCCTGAATGGGTGGGTTTTTTCAGAGCCACTGCGTAGATTGCGAATGGAAAAAAAACTACAAGAGTTGAGTAATGTACATCCTGATCAAAAATTAAATTGCTGTCGGAGTTCTATCTTCCAAGAGTAAGATTAATCAAACGTGTTGTCGTGCTTCTTCTAAAATAAATTAAAACTGACTGATTTGACGTAGTCTGCTTTACCATGTGCTAACATGCATCTGAACTCTTTTTACATTGGACAGTTTTGTCCATATGTTGGTGATTGAAACAGGTGTTTTAAAAACGATATTGTCCCTATCAAGTTAGTGTTACTCCTCTAATTGGTATTTAAGTGCACAACGGGGGAGAATATGAATGGGTATTATGATACAAATCAATAATGATATTCCCGTACGCTTGGTATAATTACTCCGAACAAAACATTAGCAAATGATTGATGGTTTGCTGGATGCTAAAGCGTTGTAGAATTGTAAGGACCAAGAGATTGACATAAATTACGATCCATCTCTCCCTCAACTTGAGAAACAGTTATATGGGCTTTATATTCTTGGCTACAAACTCTGTCAGATATTGCCGAGTTCCATCTCCATCCGTAGGAAAGGTGTTACTGGCATTGATAAAGAGTATGAAGAATGTAAATAGACATTCTTTTATACAAAAGTTATGTTCCACGTATCTTGATTGAACGCAATCATGTTCATCAAGCAATTTAGTGCTGCACAAACAGACGTACTGTATATCCATGGAAGTAGTAAAATACTCAGTACCCCTTGTAAATTCTCTCCTAAGTGATATTCAGAACTATTGAATTTGCTCTATGCTTTTCTCAAACACTTTTAGATTATTTTGCTTTCTAATATTTTGATTATGAGATATTCCAGAAACGCGTCGTGCGCACTAAATTAGATATCTAGGTTTTTATTACTATAACTGTGTTGATACCTCTGCTGGTGGACTATTAGTCCCAGAGAGCATCATTCGCTAATAATCAGTGTTTCTGGTTTATTAGTTATATCTATTATTGAAATATACAGTTCCTGAATAATGTAATTATTAATAAAACTAAGCTTCTCCTCCCTCATGCATAAATGACCTTATCTGATGTTCTTGTGGCAAGTAGAATTTTGATTGGCTAAAAATTTACTTCTAACACTTCATGGACGTCATTTATTTTTATATCAAACAAATCAATTCCCTTGGCAAAAAAAAAGTCATAATCAATTCCCTTGGCAAAGGTGTTTGTCGTTGTAGACGACAAAGGTACTACATAAAATCAATATTTATCGCTGCAGTACGCGTGCTGTGTACTTAGTCAACCATACGACATCGCTGTCCATTTACGCAATTATTTACAGAATTTAGGGAACCTGATGTAAATACTTAATGTCCGCATATCTTCAATAATTGTCAAGTCACTATTGTGAATAATATAACAACACAAAGCCGTAAAAAGTTACTGAAGTGTTTACCAAATTCAGAAATTTTTACTTTAAAATGATAGTTTTTATTTCAATAGTGCTCAAAATAGAACGTGATAGTCATGGTTTTTATGTATAAAATGTTGATGCTTTGTTTTATGATTAAACTAAAGAAAAATTTAAACAACCACACTTAGTTCTTTTCCATTTATCACATATTGCCGTGCTGTGTATTTCATACGGCACATACAATCAATAATCGCTCTCTGTGACCTTTTTCCACAGATACACGTATTTATGTTTTTCCTATTATAAGGACATACTTATTAATGTTAGAACATTTAGATAAAAATGTTATCAGTCTAGTTTTTCAGAGATGTTATATATCCCGTTTTAAAAGAATATATAACATGGCGATACTGATAACGTATATTAGCCGATGCTTTGTATCCTGTTTAGGCTTGGTTGTCCAATCTTTTGGGAAACAATCGTCGACAATATGGTATCATATTAATATGGTATATCAAGATTAATTGTATTGACAGATATGTTGTATAATAATACTCACAGTTATAACTTTGCTTGCGTGTGTACATGAATATGGAATCGTTGCAAGATCTGATCTCAATGTAATGTTTTCATTGCAAATCGGTCCGTTTGGGTTTACACCGTTCACTTGTACGATTTGTATGGTAGAATTCTTGGATAATCCATGCACAACAATGTCTCCATTTTCCGTGCAATCTGAAAATAATACTCTATATTTTAATACATATTCTCCCTTGATATGGTAAACCCTTCTTTTGTGGATCATTATGTTTTATACTGATTAAGGTTTCTTTCTATAAAACTTTTGAACTTTAAGTCAAAATAAAAATATCACGATTGTTTACTGGTGTTATAATTATAGGAATAAACACCATTTTGTTAAAGTTTGCCTATCTGTAAAATATGTCAAACTTTATGTAAAATGTTTGAGCGAAAAACTGGATAATTTTAATTCTTATACCTTTTCTAAAATTCCATATATCAAAACCTTTGACTCTACACTTTAAACTAGCATTACTCCTGAACAAATAAACACCCGTTCAACAGAAATGATTCAAAACGCATTTTACTTTAAAAATGGCAAACAACGTTACAAGAATATATTGTTGGGTCCTGAATGAATTTATTTTGTCAAGCACGGCACAAAAGTCAAAAGGTGCTATAAAGAAAATGAAGTCATCATTATATTGGAGTTCCTTATCGAAACCATAATTGTCGAGTTCGGAGGGCACATTCTTCAACTAATTATCGGCATGCTATTGGGAACAAATCGTGCTCGATCTTTTCCTATATTCCTATGAAACAGAGTTTATGCAAAAACTTATCAAAGACACAAACATTATAGAAGATAAAGTCTTTAATCTCACTTTCATGCATATATGCATTTATTTTGTCAATAAACAACTTAGATTAAAAATTTCCACTGTGAACTTTTCATTTATATGTAGTAACATTCCAACAGCACCTGCATATGGAGTATATATCTATCAGTTGATCCGATGTTCCAGAGTTTGTGGTTCCTTTCGTGATTTCCTTGATAGAGGGTTGTTGCTAACAAGGAAGCTACTGAACCAAGTGTTCTCATTGGTTAATGTGAGGTAATAAGTTTTACGATCGTTACGATATCCCGGTTAACTGTTACGGAGTATCTGTGTCACAAATGACCACGGATATTCTTCGTTTGTCGCAATAATAATCCGGTCCTCCGACACAGATATTCCAAACGGCCAACCAAGTCATGGTGGGGACCGTGAAGCTTTCAAATTGATGACTTCAACTAAACCAAGAGGAACCCTTGGTTCAGTAGCTTCCTTGTTAGCAGCAATGCTCTATCACGGAAATCCTGAAAGGAACCACAAGTTATGGAATATCGCATCAACTGAGAGATATATAATCCATATGCAGGTGTTACTGGAATGTTGCTTCATATAAATGGAAAGTTCACAATGGGAAAATTGAAATAATCTCTTTTGTCGTAAACCTTGGAATAAAATAGTACATATTGAATGTATATAATATTTAACGTGTAGAACTAATGTCGCCTATCGAGAGCAAATTATTACTCCCGAGATAAAACGTAAAATTCATAATGCAGATATTCTTGAATGTTTGTACTCAAAGCGTTCTAATTGTAATGAATGTTGTTCACCATTGCCCTGAGCAACGAATTTCACAAGAGGAATGGAATATACTTTTCAAGGGGAAAAACGAACAAGTTACGTTATTGGTTTTTATTGTCAGGTATAGCAATTTTTAGCTTTCTACCAAACTTTTTGAGGGATAAACACTTATATAGATATAAAGAACTGAGTAACAAAAAGAAATTATAGAAGCTATCAAAGCTGTATCCAGAAGCAGTATATCAAGCAAGTGTCTGGAAACCTTGTCACTCAAGATGGGTACAGGGGATCGAACCCACGTCAGTTTTGTTATACTTGAGGCGAAGTCAAATACTCAAACCACTCGACCACCCAGGTACCTTTCAGATGAAATGCATTCAATATTCCATTTTTAATCATCAACATTGGAGCGAATGCAAACAGCATCAAGAACAATCGGTAATATTGGTTTGAATAAGTTAAAGGCCAGGGTCTGGGTATAAATAGCAGCCAATGAATGAAATGGTGGGGAATTCAATTTTCTTAGCCACAGTCACATCAGAGACATTTTTTTGAAAATATCTTGAATAAACAGAATATATTCAATATATATTTTGTTGTGGAGCTGAGAACACTGATGAAGAAGAAATATCATCTAACAATTTTAAAAATAGTTGCATAATAATTTCAAAATTTATTTCTAACGTCATGAGGCAGGAGTATTTTGAATTTGAAATCTCACTATGATTGACAACTAGGCGGATACAACACATGTTATTGTTTACACAGGAAGTAAATGTTGCCATGCAGCCATGCGTAATCACATGCTCTTACCTTTTTCTTTTCTGCATATTCTTTTTTATATTCCTTACTTTCAGCAATATCACATTTTGTAAATGTTTTTGACAATAAACTATTTTGATCAAGTTAAATGGTAAAATACAGCTGTCATGTTTTCTTATTGTATAAAGACTATAAATTAAGCTGAAACAATATTTCCCTCCAAAACTTATTTCTAGTGAAAAGGCGCAAAAAAAAGTTTTCGGAGAACAAACAATTATTCCACAATTGTGTCTTATTCCCACATATGTCCCATATAAGGGAATCCTCCTGTATTGGGAAACCAGTGTCTTACAGTAGACACTACACACTTTGGCATAATATCCTTTTGTGCCAGTCATATCTCTGCCTTCTAGGGTCTCGTGACATTGCATCAGTTTTCATTACAATGTATCTGTCATCATTCCATACACCCCGATGCAATAACATTGTGCAAAACCGTTTGTAGTGTTCCTTTCTAAGACCTGAATTTCGCAGGTGGGGTTCTTCTGTGTTTGCATGCCACCATAATTGTCTGTTTTGTTCATTTGTAATACAGGGTTTGCAGAAACAATATGGACAGTCATCTTGTGATTGGTCCTGTTCAATCACAAATCCAGGATTTTCATCTTCTGTTTCAGTCTCCATACTTTCTGTTTGTGTACACTTGTCCTGTGTGTTCCCGCCATTTTCAGAAACAAAAGATTCAGCCTCAATATTAATATCCCAGTTGTAATGTCCAAATAAACTCTTTATAGTCTCTAACTGATGACTATTTAATTCCATTGTAACTTTGTTTTTTTCAGATTCAGCCATAATTAAAGCTGTGCTATAATTTTATCAATGTTTATCAATTTTATAATCACTCTGGAATGTCTGGAACATGTATTACACACATACATACACTGACACTGACACTGCAGGTCACTGCATGATTGCTTACCAAAATATCAAATAATGAAGTGTCATCTTTGGGATGAAAAAATTAAAATTATTCAAAGTAAATAGAAAAATAATGTTATAAATAACTGGTCTAAGAATGTGAGAAATATCACAGTGATTGACTAGTAATTTTGGTTTGTCCTAAACCTGAATAATTACTATGCTATTTTTATAATCTTTTTGTGATTGCAAACTATTCCCCCTGTTGGTCCTTTTGATAATAAATCCTGATCCTTTACCCCATAGTAACAGATGAATAATTTATTTCCAACATGGATTCAGAAAAGAGAAAACGTCCACCAAATTTTAGATTAGAAATACCCGGTGATGAAAATTTGAAAAATCGCATATAAGAAAAATTTCAAGAAATAAAACGTTACTTGACAACTTCTCTGAATAAACCTGTAAACAATGCCAACATCATAGAGGAACTTTTAGATGTTTGGAAAAAACATCGCCATGAAAACATCTCCTGTGATGAGATCCATGCTTTTCCATCAATGTATGCGCAAGTGGCAAACAAGGATGTAAATCAAGATCTTTTTATAACTGCAGAAAAATCCATCATTACATATGGTGAAATATTTGAAGCTCATTCCAGTGTTTGTAGAGGAAAGTTAAAAACAACCAAAAGAACAATGAAAGGACATGTTACATCAGTAAGACTTACATGTTCCAAAGACATATCACATTCCTATTTATGGTCATCGTCACCATATTTGCCAAATGACGAATACTTGGTGAATCACAGGTTGAGCCATACGTTTTTCAGTTCTGGAATTTTGCCTGTTCATTATACTAGATTTGCTAAAGCAGCTGGCATAGGATGCATAACCAAGGAAAAAAGAAGTAGGATTTTCAGAAAGTACCAAGATCATACGGAAAGGGAGTCCGAAAATTCAATTCAGGTTGCCATCAATGAAGAGATAGCTTCATATGAGGAATTGGATGGGATAAATATAACGACTGATGCAAGACATGGATGGCGAAAGAATTCAAAAGACTCATCAGTTGTTGCTCTGGGAGAAAAAGCGCACAAAGTTATGGATTGTGTTCATGTCACTAAGACTCAAGATCCTGTTACACAAAGACATGAAAGGATTGGAACAGAGACAATCTATGAACATTTGGCAGAAAAAGATGTGTCAGTTAAAATTCATGCACATGACAGAAATCTTTCTATTAATAAGTTTATAAAAGATACACATTTCACAACAAATCAAAATGACTTGTGGCATGCAGTGAAAGCTATAAAGAAAGCTATTACTAATGTTTCAAAGAGGCCAAAATATTCTCATGGAATAACTTGGAGTGAACAACTCACTGATAAAATGGAGCCGATAGCTACACACATTAACTGGGCAATTCGTAACTGCAATGAAAATCTACAACAGCTGAAGGAATACTTAGAGAATATTGTTGAACATTACAATAACAATCACACAAAATGCCATCCTACATCTCGATGCAAAACTGATAAGAATTACGAACCTTCAAGAATTGTAATTACAAGTTCAAAAGCAAAGAAGTTGCTAGATTCTGTCATCCGTCGCTCGACTATTTATAACGCTCCTGAGGATTATGTTTTAGCAAAGGACACATTTTATGTCGAAAGCTTTAATAATGTTATAAACATATTTCAAGATAAACGCATTAGTTTTAGTGATGAACAATACAAATTCCGTTCAAACCTTGCTGTACTTCACTGGAATGAAAATGTAGACAGAAAATACACATCGATTTGGAAGTCTAAAAATCCAAATGCCCCCACTTCACAAAGAGGAAAGAAAGTGTACAAAGCATTAACATATAATTACAGGAAAAGCATTTGGAAAAGTTATATTGCAAATTTTTATTAATTGTTTTTGTGATATATATATAACTGAAAATATCTATTGTGCCAATAAGATAAAACTCAACACTAAATGTTCCTATAATCTATTAATTGGAAGTTAATTACATTTATCAACAATATTTGTTGAGAACTTGGATCAGCTATTTATCTATGAACACAAGGTAAATACCACATGTGTTTATTTATATTTTGGCATGCTGATTTCTATTAATAACTGATTACAACAGATAAGCCCCTCCGATTTCCTTATTGGCTTAATTGCTATCCCACCGGATTTTTATCTAGGTCAGCCCTGGCCTTTAATTAAACTCCAATGATTTTCTACAACTATTTAAGCTCCTAATATTATGTATTATTTGTATTGATCGGGATTATCATGGCGAGGTGTTTATCATCACGAAACGGTAACCGGGGATCATTTTTTATACTTTTTGATGACAGGTCTAACTGTATCGAAGATCGATTTTGTAATCTCTAATACAAACGGCTTTGGTATCTTCAACTTTTCTTTGTGTGCATTTCCTGAACATATTTACATTTTCCGCCTCCCTCGGGCCTAGGCGACCTCAGCCGATTTCGGTTACCCTATTCAGACCCTTTGGGTTTATTAATCCCAAATACTTTTAAATTATTTGGGTTTCCAATGTTTCGATAGTGAGCTTACCTGATGAAGGTTATTCCAGAAACGTACCTGATGAAGGTTATTCCAGAAACGTACCTAATGAAGGTTATTCCAGAAACATACCTGATGAAGGTTTTTCCAGAAACGTACCTGATGAAGGTTATTCTAGAAACATACCTGATGAAGGTTATTCCAGAAACGTACCTGATGAAGGTTATTCCAGAAACGTACCTGATGAAGGTTTTTCCAGAAACGTTCCTGATGAAGGTTTTTCCAGAAACGTACCTGATGAAGGTTATTCCAGAAACGTACCTGATGAAGGTTATTCCAGAAACGTTCCTGATGAAGGTTATTCCAGAAATGTACCTGATGAAGGTTTTTCCAGAAACGTACCTGATGAAGGTTATTCCAGAAACATACCTGATGAAGAATATTCCAGAAACGTACCTGATGAAGGTTATTCCAGAAACGTACCTGATGAAGGTTATTCTAGAAACGTACCCGATGAAAGTTATTCCAGAATAGTACCTGATGAAGGTTTTTCCAGAAACGTACCTGATGAAGGTTATTCCAGAAACGTACCTGATGAAGGTTATTCCAGAAACGTTCCTGATGAAGGTTATTCCAGAAACGTACCTGATGAAGGTTTTTCCAGAAACGTACCTGATGAAGGGTATTCCAGAAACGTACCTGATGAAGGTTATTCTAGAAACGTACCTGATGAAGGTTATTCCAGAAACGTACCTGATGAAGGTTATTCCAGAAACGTACCTGATGAAGGTTTTTCCAGAAACGTACCTGATGAAGGTTATTCCAGAAACGTACCTGATGAAGGTTATTCCAGAAACGTACCTGATGAAGGTTATTCCAGAAACGTACCTGATGAAGGTTATTCCAGAAACGTACCTGATGAAGGTTATTCCAGAAACGTACCTGATGAAGGTTTTTCCAGAAACGTACCTGATGAAGGTTATTCCAGAAACGTACCTGATGAAGGTTATTCCAGAAACGTACCTGATGAAGGTTATTCCAGAAACGTTCCTGATGAAGGTTATTCCAGAAACGTACCTGATGAAGGTTATTCTAGAAACGTACCTGATGAAGGTTATTCTAGAAACGTTCCTGATGAAGGTTATTCCAGAAACGTACCTGATGAAGGTTATTCTAGAAACGTACCTGATGAAGGTTATTCTAGAAACGTTCCTGATGAAGGTTATTCCAGAAACGTACCTGATGAAGGTTATTCCAGAAACGTATCTGATGAAGGTTATTCCAGAAACGTACCTGATGAAGGTTATTCTAGAAACGTTCCTGATGAAGGTTATTCCAGAAACGTACCTGATGAAGGTTATTCTAGAAACGTACCTGATGAAGGTTATTCCAGAAACGTACCTGATGGAGGTTATTCCAGAAACGTACCTGATGAAGGTTATTCTAGAAACGTTCCTAATGAAGGTTATTCCAGAAACTTACCTGATGAAGGTTATTCCAGAAACGTTCCTGATGAAGGTTATTCTAGAAACGTTCCTGATGAAGGTTATTCTAGAAACGTTCCTGATGAAGGTTATTCCAGAAACGTACCTGATGAAGGTTATTCCAGAAACGTACCTGATGAAGGTTATTCTATAAACGTGCCTGATGAAGGTTATTCCAGAAACGTACCTGATGAAGTTTATTCCAGAAACGTACCTGATGAAGATTATTCCAGAAACGTACCTGATGAAGGTTATTCTAGAAACGTTCCTGATGAAGGTTATTCCAGAAACGTACCTGATGAAGGTTATTCCAGAAACGTACCTGATGAAGGTTATTCTAGAAACGTTCCTGATGAAGGTTATTCCAGAAACGTACCTGATGAAGGTTATTCTAGAAACGTTCCTGATGAAGGTTATTCCAGAAACGTACCTGATGAAGGTTATTCCAGAAACGTACCTGATGAAGGTTATTCTAGAAACGTACCTGATGAAGGTTATTCCAGAAACGTACCTGATGGAGGTTATTCCAGAAACGTACCTGATGAAGGTTATTCTAGAAACGTTCCTAATGAAGGTTATTCCAGAAACGTACCTGATGAAGGTTATTCCAGAAACGTTCCTGATGAAGGTTATTCTAGAAACGTTCCTGATGAAGGTTATTCTAGAAACGTTCCTGATGAAGGTTATTCCAGAAACGTACCTGATGAAGGTTATTCCAGAAACGTACCTGATGAAGGTTATTCTATAAACGTGCCTGATGAAGGTTATTCCAGAAACGTACCTGATGAAGTTTATTCCAGAAACGTACCTGATGAAGATTATTCCAGAAACGTACCTGATGAAGGTTATTCTAGAAACGTTCCTGATGAAGGTTATTCCAGAAACGTACCTGATGAAGGTTATTCCAGAAACGTACCTGATGAAGGTTATTCCAGAAACGTACCTGATGAAGTTTATTCCAGAAACGTACCTGATGAAGATTATTCCAGAAACGTACCTGATGAAGGTTATTCTAGAAACGTTCCTGATGAAGGTTATTCCAGAAACGTACCTGATGAAGGTTATTCCAGAAACGTACCTGATGAAGGTTATTCTAGAAACGTTCCTGATGAAGGTTATTCCAGAAACGTACCTGATGAAGGTTTTTCCAGAAACGTTCCTGATGAAGGTTATTCTAGAAACGTACCTGATGAAGGTTATTCTAGAAACGTTCCTGATGAAGGTTATTCCAGAAACGTACCTGATGAAGGTTATTCCAGAAACGTACCTGATGAAGGTTATTCCAGAAACGTACCTGATGAAGGTTATTCCAGAAACGTACCTGATGAAGGTTATCCTAGAAATGTTCCTGATGAAGGTTATTCCAGAAACGTACCTGATGGAGGTTATTCTAGAAACGTACCTGATGAAGGTTATTCCAGAAACGTACCTGATGAAGGTTATTCCAGAAACGTACCTGATGAAGGTTATTCTAGAAATGTTCCTGATGAAGGTTATTCCAGAAACGTACCTGATGAAGGTTATTCCAGAAACGTACCTGATGAAGGTATTTCTAGAAACGTTCCTGATGAAGGTTATTCCAGAAACGTACCTGATGAAGGTTATTCCAAAAATGTACCTGATGAAGGTTATTCTAGAAACGTTACTGATGGAGATTATTCTAGAAACGTACCTGATGAAGGGTAGTCCAGAAACGTATCTGATGAAGGGTAGTCCAGAAACGTACCTGATGAAGGTTATTACAGAAACGTACATGATGAAGGTTATTCCAGAAACGTATCTGATGAAGGTTATTCCAGAAACGTATCTGATGAAGGGTAGTCCAGAAACGTATCTGATGAAGGGTATTATAGAAACGTACCTGATGAAGGTTATTCTAGAAACGTACCTGATGAAGATTATTCTAGAAACGTACCTGATGAAGGGTAGTCCAGAAACGTATCTGATGAAGGGTAGTCCAGAAACGTATCTGATGAAGGGTATTACAGAAACGTACCTGATGAAGGTTATTCCAGAAACGTATCTGATGAAGGGTATTACAGAAACGTACCTGATGAAGGTTATTCCAGAAACGTCCCTGATGAAGGTTTTTCCAGAAACGTACCTGATGAAGGTTATTCCAGAAACGTATCTGATGAAGGTTATTCTATAAACGTGCCTGATGAAGGTTATTCCAGAAACGTACCTGATGAAGTTTATTCCAGAAACGTACCTGATGAAGATTATTCCAGAAACGTACCTGATGAAGGTTATTCTAGAAACGTTCCTGATGAAGGTTATTCCAGAAACGTACCTGATGAAGGTTATTCCAGAAACGTACCTGATGAAGGTTATTCCAGAAACGTACCTGATGAAGTTTATTCCAGAAACGTACCTGATGAAGATTATTCCAGAAACGTACCTGATGAAGGTTATTCTAGAAACGTTCCTGATGAAGGTTATTCCAGAAACGTACCTGATGAAGGTTATTCCAGAAACGTACCTGATGAAGGTTATTCTAGAAACGTTCCTGATGAAGGTTATTCCAGAAACGTACCTGATGAAGGTTTTTCCAGAAACGTACCTGATGAAGGTTATTCTAGAAAAGTACCTGATGAAGGTTATTCTAGAAACGTTCCTGATGAAGGTTATTCCAGAAACGTACCTGATGAAGGTTATTCCAGAAACGTACCTGATGAAGGTTATTCTAGAAACGTACCTGATGAAGGTTATTCCAGAAACGTACCTGATGGAGGTTATTCCAGAAACGTACCTGATGAAGGTTATTCTAGAAACGTTCCTAATGAAGGTTATTCCAGAAACGTACCTGATGAAGGTTATTCCAGAAACGTTCCTGATGAAGGTTATTCTAGAAACGTTCCTGATGAAGGTTATTCTAGAAACGTTCCTGATGAAGGTTATTCCAGAAACGTACCTGATGAAGGTTATTCCAGAAACGTACCTGATGAAGGTTATTCTATAAACGTGCCTGATGAAGGTTATTCCAGAAACGTACCTGATGAAGTTTATTCCAGAAACGTACCTGATGAAGATTATTCCAGAAACGTACCTGATGAAGGTTATTCTAGAAACGTTCCTGATGAAGGTTATTCCAGAAACGTACCTGATGAAGGTTATTCCAGAAACGTACCTGATGAAGGTTATTCCAGAAACGTACCTGATGAAGTTTATTCCAGAAACGTACCTGATGAAGATTATTCCAGAAACGTACCTGATGAAGGTTATTCTAGAAACGTTCCTGATGAAGGTTATTCCAGAAACGTACCTGATGAAGGTTATTCCAGAAACGTACCTGATGAAGGTTATTCTAGAAACGTTCCTGATGAAGGTTATTCCAGAAACGTACCTGATGAAGGTTTTTCTAGAAACGTACCTGATGAAGGTTATTCTAGAAACGTACCTGATGAAGGTTATTCTAGAAACGTTCCTGATGAAGGTTATTCCAGAAACGTACCTGATGAAGGTTATTCCAGAAACGTACCTGATGAAGGTTATTCCAGAAACGTACCTGATGAAGGTTATTCCAGAAACGTACCTGATGAAGGTTATCCTAGAAATGTTCCTGATGAAGGTTATTCCAGAAACGTACCTGATGGAGGTTATTCTAGAAACGTACCTGATGAAGGTTATTCCAGAAACGTACCTAATGAAGGTTATTCCAGAAACGTACCTGATGAAGGTTATTCTAGAAATGTTCCTGATGAAGGTTATTCCAGAAACGTACCTGATGAAGGTTATTCCAGAAACGTACCTGATGAAGGTATTTCTAGAAACGTTCCTGATGAAGGTTATTCCAGAAACGTACCTGATGAAGGTTATTCCAAAAATGTACCTGATGAAGGTTATTCTAGAAACGTTACTGATGGAGATTTTTCTAGAAACGTACCTGATGAAGGGTAGTCCAGAAACGTATCTGATGAAGGGTAGTCCAGAAACGTACCTGATGAAGGTTATTACAGAAACGTACATGATGAAGGTTATTCCAGAAACGTATCTGATGAAGGTTATTCCAGAAACGTATCTGATGAAGGGTAGTCCAGAAACGTATCTGATGAAGGGTATTATAGAAACGTACCTGATGAAGGTTATTCTAGAAACGTACCTGATGAAGATTATTCTAGAAACGTACCTGATGAAGGGTAGTCCAGAAACGTATCTGATGAAGGGTAGTCCAGAAACGTACCTGATGAAGGTTATTCCAGAAACGTATCTGATGAAGGGTATTACAGAAACGTACCTGATGAAGGTTATTCCAGAAACGTACCTGATGAAGGTTTTTCCAGAAACGTACCTGATGAAGGTTATTCCAGAAACGTACCTGATGAAGGTTATTCTAGAAACGTACCTGATGAAGGTTATTCTAGAAACGTACCCGATGAAAGTTATTCCAGAAACGTACCTGATGAAGGTTTTTCCAGAAACGTACCTGATGAAGATTATTCCAGAAACGTACCTGATGAAGGTTATTCTAGAAACGTTCCTGATGAAGGTTATTCCAGAAACGTACCTGATGAAGGTTATTCCAGAAACGTACCTGATGAAGGTTATTCCAGAAACGTACCTGATGAAGGTTTTTCCAGAAACGTACCTTATGAAGGTTATTCTAGAAAAGTACCTGATGAAGGTTATTCTAGAAACGTTCCTGATGAAGGTTATTCCAGAAACGTACCTGATGAAGGTTATTCCAGAAACGTACCTGATGAAGGTTATTCTAGAAACGTACCTGATGAAGGTTATTCCAGAAACGTACCTGATGGAGGTTATTCCAGAAACGTACCTGATGAAGGTTATTCTAGAAACGTTCCTAATGAAGGTTATTCCAGAAACGTACCTGATGAAGGTTATTCCAGAAACGTTCCTGATGAAGGTTATTCTAGAAACGTTCCTGATGAAGGTTATTCTAGAAACGTTCCTGATGAAGGTTATTCCAGAAACGTACCTGATGAAGGTTATTCCAGAAACGTACCTGATGAAGGTTATTCTATAAACGTGCCTGATGAAGGTTATTCCAGAAACGTACCTGATGAAGTTTATTCCAGAAACGTACCTGATGAAGATTATTCCAGAAACGTACCTGATGAAGGTTATTCTAGAAACGTTCCTGATGAAGGTTATTCCAGAAACGTACCTGATGAAGGTTATTCCAGAAACGTACCTGATGAAGGTTATTCCAGAAACGTACCTGATGAAGTTTATTCCAGAAACGTACCTGATGAAGATTATTCCAGAAACGTACCTGATGAAGGTTATTCTAGAAACGTTCCTGATGAAGGTTATTCCAGAAACGTACCTGATGAAGGTTATTCCAGAAACGTACCTGATGAAGGTTATTCTAGAAACGTTCCTGATGAAGGTTATTCCAGAAACGTACCTGATGAAGGTTTTTCCAGAAACGTACCTGATGAAGGTTATTCTAGAAACGTACCTGATGAAGGTTATTCTAGAAACGTTCCTGATGAAGGTTATTCCAGAAACGTACCTGATGAAGGTTATTCCAGAAACGTACCTGATGAAGGTTATTCCAGAAACGTACCTGATGAAGGTTATTCCAGAAACGTACCTGATGAAGGTTATCCTAGAAATGTTCCTGATGAAGGTTATTCCAGAAACGTACCTGATGGAGGTTATTCTAGAAACGTACCTGATGAAGGTTATTCCAGAAACGTACCTGATGAAGGTTATTCCAGAAACGTACCTGATGAAGGTTATTCTAGAAATGTTCCTGATGAAGGTTATTCCAGAAACGTACCTGATGAAGGTTATTCCAGAAACGTACCTGATGAAGGTATTTCTAGAAACGTTCCTGATGAAGGTTATTCCAGAAACGTACCTGATGAAGGTTATTCCAAAAATGTACCTGATGAAGGTTATTCTAGAAACGTTACTGATGGAGATTATTCTAGAAACGTACCTGATGAAGGGTAGTCCAGAAACGTATCTGATGAAGGGTAGTCCAGAAACGTACCTGATGAAGGTTATTACAGAAACGTACATGATGAAGGTTATTCCAGAAACGTATCTGATGAAGGTTATTCCAGAAACGTATCTGATGAAGGGTAGTCCAGAAACGTATCTGATGAAGGGTATTATAGAAACGTACCTGATGAAGGTTATTCTAGAAACGTACCTGATGAAGATTATTCTAGAAACGTACCTGATGAAGGGTAGTCCAGAAACGTATCTGATGAAGGGTAGTCCAGAAACGTATCTGATGAAGGGTATTACAGAAACGTACCTGATGAAGGTTATTCCAGAAACGTATCTGATGAAGGGTATTACAGAAACGTACCTGATGAAGGTTATTCCAGAAACGTACCTGATGAAGGTTTTTCCAGAAACGTACCTGATGAAGGTTATTCTGGAAACGTACCTGATGAAGGTTATTCTATAAACGTGCCTGATGAAGGTTATTCTAGAAACGTACCTGATGAAGGGTAGTCCAGAAACGTATCTGATGAAGGGTAGTCCAGAAACGTACCTGATGAAGGTTATTACAGAAACGTACATGATGAAGGTTATTCCAGAAACGTATCTGATGAAGGTTATTCCAGAAACGTATCTGATGAAGGGTAGTCCAGAAACGTATCTGATGAAGGGTATTATAGAAACGTACCTGATGAAGGTTATTCTAGAAACGTACCTGATGAAGATTATTCTAGAAACGTACCTGATGAAGGGTAGTCCAGAAACGTATCTGATGAAGGGTAGTCCAGAAACGTATCTGATGAAGGTTATTCCAGAAACGTATCTGATGAAGGGTATTACAGAAACGTACCTGATGAAGGTTATTCCAGAAACGTACCTGATGAAGGTTTTTCCAGAAACGTACCTGATGAAGGTTATTCCAGAAACGTACCTGATGAAGGTTATTCTATAAACATGCCTGATGAAGGTTATTCCAGAAACGTACCTGATGAAGTTTATTCCAGAAACGTACCTGATGAAGATTATTCCAGAAACGTACCTGATGAAGGTTATTCTAGAAACGTTCCTGATGAAGGTTATTCCAGAAACGTACCTGATGAAGGTTATTCCAGAAACGTACCTGATGAAGGTTATTCCAGAAACGTACCTGATGAAGTTTATTCCAGAAACGTACCTGATGAAGATTATTCCAGAAACGTACCTGATGAAGGTTATTCTAGAAACGTTCCTGATGAAGGTTATTCCAGAAACGTACCTGATGAAGGTTTTTCCAGAAACGTACCTGATGAAGGTTATTCTAGAAAAGTACCTGATGAAGGTTATTCTAGAAACGTTCCTGATGAAGGTTATTCCAGAAACGTACCTGATGAAGGTTATTCCAGAAACGTACCTGATGAAGGTTATTCTAGAAACGTACCTGATGAAGGTTATTCCAGAAACGTACCTGATGGAGGTTATTCCAGAAACGTACCTGATGAAGGTTATTCCAGAAACGTTCCTAATGAAGGTTATTCCAGAAACTTACCTGATGAAGGTTATTCCAGAAACGTTCCTGATGAAGGTTATTCTAGAAACGTTCCTGATGAAGGTTATTCTAGAAACGTTCCTGATGAAGGTTATTCCAGAAACGTACCTGATGAAGGTTATTCCAGAAACGTACCTGATGAAGGTTATTTTATAAACGTGCCTGATGAAGGTTATTCCAGAAACGTACCTGATGAAGTTTATTCCAGAAACGTACCTGATGAAGATTATTCCAGAAACGTACCTGATGAAGGTTATTCTAGAAACGTTCCTGATGAAGGTTATTCCAGAAACGTACCTGATGAAGGTTATTCCAGAAACGTACCTGATGAAGGTTATTCCAGAAACGTACCTGATGAAGTTTATTCCAGAAACGTACCTGATGAAGATTATTCCAGAAACGTACCTGATGAAGGTTATTCTAGAAACGTTCCTGATGAAGGTTATTCCAGAAACGTACCTGATGAAGGTTATTGCAGAAACGTACCTGATGAAGGTTATTCTAGAAACGTTCCTGATGAAGGTTATTCCAGAAACGTACCTGATGAAGGTTTTTCCAGAAACGTACCTGATGAAGGTTATTCTAGAAACGTACCTGATGAAGGTTATTCTAGAAACGTTCCTGATGAAGGTTATTCCAGAAACGTACCTGATGAAGGTTATTCCAGAAACGTACCTGATGAAGGTTATTCCAGAAACGTACCTGATGAAGGTTATTCCAGAAACGTACCTGATGAAGGTTATCCTAGAAATGTTCCTGATGAAGGTTATTCCAGAAACGTACCTGATGAAGGTTATTCTATAAACGTGCCTGATGAAGGTTATTCCAGAAACGTACCTGATGAAGTTTATTCCAGAAACGTACCTGATGAAGATTATTCCAGAAACGTACCTGATGAAGGTTATTCTAGAAACGTTCCTGATGAAGGTTATTCCAGAAACGTACCTGATGAAGGTTATTCCAGAAACGTACCTGATGAAGGTTATTCCAGAAACGTACCTGATGAAGTTTATTCCAGAAACGTACCTGATGAAGATTATTCCAGAAACGTACCTGATGAAGGTTATTCTAGAAACGTTCCTGATGAAGGTTATTCCAGAAACGTACCTGATGAAGGTTATTCCAGAAACGTACCTGATGAAGGTTATTCTAGAAACGTTCCTGATGAAGGTTATTCCAGAAACGTACCTGATGAAGGTTTTTCTAGAAACGTACCTGATGAAGGTTATTCTAGAAACGTACCTGATGAAGGTTATTCTAGAAACGTTCCTGATGAAGGTTATTCCAGAAACGTACCTGATGAAGGTTATTCCAGAAACGTACCTGATGAAGGTTATTCCAGAAACGTACCTGATGAAGGTTATTCCAGAAACGTACCTGATGAAGGTTATCCTAGAAATGTTCCTGATGAAGGTTATTCCAGAAACGTACCTGATGGAGGTTATTCTAGAAACGTACCTGATGAAGGTTATTCCAGAAACGTACCTAATGAAGGTTATTCCAGAAACGTACCTGATGAAGGTTATTCTAGAAATGTTCCTGATGAAGGTTATTCCAGAAACGTACCTGATGAAGGTTATTCCAGAAACGTACCTGATGAAGGTATTTCTAGAAACGTTCCTGATGAAGGTTATTCCAGAAACGTACCTGATGAAGGTTATTCCAAAAATGTACCTGATGAAGGTTATTCTAGAAACGTTACTGATGGAGATTTTTCTAGAAACGTACCTGATGAAGGGTAGTCCAGAAACGTATCTGATGAAGGGTAGTCCAGAAACGTACCTGATGAAGGTTATTACAGAAACGTACATGATGAAGGTTATTCCAGAAACGTATCTGATGAAGGTTATTCCAGAAACGTATCTGATGAAGGGTAGTCCAGAAACGTATCTGATGAAGGGTATTATAGAAACGTACCTGATGAAGGTTATTCTAGAAACGTACCTGATGAAGATTATTCTAGAAACGTACCTGATGAAGGGTAGTCCAGAAACGTATCTGATGAAGGGTAGTCCAGAAACGTACCTGATGAAGGTTATTCCAGAAACGTATCTGATGAAGGGTATTACAGAAACGTACCTGATGAAGGTTATTCCAGAAACGTACCTGATGAAGGTTTTTCCAGAAACGTACCTGATGAAGGTTATTCCAGAAACGTACCTGATGAAGGTTATTCTAGAAACGTACCTGATGAAGGTTATTCTAGAAACGTACCCGATGAAAGTTATTCCAGAAACGTACCTGATGAAGGTTTTTCCAGAAACGTACCTGATGAAGATTATTCCAGAAACGTACCTGATGAAGGTTATTCTAGAAACGTTCCTGATGAAGGTTATTCCAGAAACGTACCTGATGAAGGTTATTCCAGAAACGTACCTGATGAAGGTTATTCCAGAAACGTACCTGATGAAGGTTTTTCCAGAAACGTACCTTATGAAGGTTATTCTAGAAAAGTACCTGATGAAGGTTATTCTAGAAACGTTCCTGATGAAGGTTATTCCAGAAACGTACCTGATGAAGGTTATTCCAGAAACGTACCTGATGAAGGTTATTCTAGAAACGTACCTGATGAAGGTTATTCCAGAAACGTACCTGATGGAGGTTATTCCAGAAACGTACCTGATGAAGGTTATTCTAGAAACGTTCCTAATGAAGGTTATTCCAGAAACGTACCTGATGAAGGTTATTCCAGAAACGTTCCTGATGAAGGTTATTCTAGAAACGTTCCTGATGAAGGTTATTCTAGAAACGTTCCTGATGAAGGTTATTCCAGAAACGTACCTGATGAAGGTTATTCCAGAAACGTACCTGATGAAGGTTATTCTATAAACGTGCCTGATGAAGGTTATTCCAGAAACGTACCTGATGAAGTTTATTCCAGAAACGTACCTGATGAAGATTATTCCAGAAACGTACCTGATGAAGGTTATTCTAGAAACGTTCCTGATGAAGGTTATTCCAGAAACGTACCTGATGAAGGTTATTCCAGAAACGTACCTGATGAAGGTTATTCCAGAAACGTACCTGATGAAGTTTATTCCAGAAACGTACCTGATGAAGATTATTCCAGAAACGTACCTGATGAAGGTTATTCTAGAAACGTTCCTGATGAAGGTTATTCCAGAAACGTACCTGATGAAGGTTATTCCAGAAACGTACCTGATGAAGGTTATTCTAGAAACGTTCCTGATGAAGGTTATTCCAGAAACGTACCTGATGAAGGTTTTTCCAGAAACGTACCTGATGAAGGTTATTCTAGAAACGTACCTGATGAAGGTTATTCTAGAAACGTTCCTGATGAAGGTTATTCCAGAAACGTACCTGATGAAGGTTATTCCAGAAACGTACCTGATGAAGGTTATTCCAGAAACGTACCTGATGAAGGTTATTCCAGAAACGTACCTGATGAAGGTTATCCTAGAAATGTTCCTGATGAAGGTTATTCCAGAAACGTACCTGATGGAGGTTATTCTAGAAACGTACCTGATGAAGGTTATTCCAGAAACGTACCTGATGAAGGTTATTCCAGAAACGTACCTGATGAAGGTTATTCTAGAAATGTTCCTGATGAAGGTTATTCCAGAAACGTACCTGATGAAGGTTATTCCAGAAACGTACCTGATGAAGGTATTTCTAGAAACGTTCCTGATGAAGGTTATTCCAGAAACGTACCTGATGAAGGTTATTCCAAAAATGTACCTGATGAAGGTTATTCTAGAAACGTTACTGATGGAGATTATTCTAGAAACGTACCTGATGAAGGGTAGTCCAGAAACGTATCTGATGAAGGGTAGTCCAGAAACGTACCTGATGAAGGTTATTACAGAAACGTACATGATGAAGGTTATTCCAGAAACGTATCTGATGAAGGTTATTCCAGAAACGTATCTGATGAAGGGTAGTCCAGAAACGTATCTGATGAAGGGTATTATAGAAACGTACCTGATGAAGGTTATTCTAGAAACGTACCTGATGAAGATTATTCTAGAAACGTACCTGATGAAGGGTAGTCCAGAAACGTATCTGATGAAGGGTAGTCCAGAAACGTATCTGATGAAGGGTATTACAGAAACGTACCTGATGAAGGTTATTCCAGAAACGTATCTGATGAAGGGTATTACAGAAACGTACCTGATGAAGGTTATTCCAGAAACGTACCTGATGAAGGTTTTTCCAGAAACGTACCTGATGAAGGTTATTCTGGAAACGTACCTGATGAAGGTTATTCTATAAACGTGCCTGATGAAGGTTATTCTAGAAACGTACCTGATGAAGGGTAGTCCAGAAACGTATCTGATGAAGGGTAGTCCAGAAACGTACCTGATGAAGGTTATTACAGAAACGTACATGATGAAGGTTATTCCAGAAACGTATCTGATGAAGGTTATTCCAGAAACGTATCTGATGAAGGGTAGTCCAGAAACGTATCTGATGAAGGGTATTATAGAAACGTACCTGATGAAGGTTATTCTAGAAACGTACCTGATGAAGATTATTCTAGAAACGTACCTGATGAAGGGTAGTCCAGAAACGTATCTGATGAAGGGTAGTCCAGAAACGTATCTGATGAAGGTTATTCCAGAAACGTATCTGATGAAGGGTATTACAGAAACGTACCTGATGAAGGTTATTCCAGAAACGTACCTGATGAAGGTTTTTCCAGAAACGTACCTGATGAAGGTTATTCCAGAAACGTACCTGATGAAGGTTATTCTATAAACATGCCTGATGAAGGTTATTCCAGAAACGTACCTGATGAAGTTTATTCCAGAAACGTACCTGATGAAGATTATTCCAGAAACGTACCTGATGAAGGTTATTCTAGAAACGTTCCTGATGAAGGTTATTCCAGAAACGTACCTGATGAAGGTTATTCCAGAAACGTACCTGATGAAGGTTATTCCAGAAACGTACCTGATGAAGTTTATTCCAGAAACGTACCTGATGAAGATTATTCCAGAAACGTACCTGATGAAGGTTATTCTAGAAACGTTCCTGATGAAGGTTATTCCAGAAACGTACCTGATGAAGGTTTTTCCAGAAACGTACCTGATGAAGGTTATTCTAGAAAAGTACCTGATGAAGGTTATTCTAGAAACGTTCCTGATGAAGGTTATTCCAGAAACGTACCTGATGAAGGTTATTCCAGAAACGTACCTGATGAAGGTTATTCTAGAAACGTACCTGATGAAGGTTATTCCAGAAACGTACCTGATGGAGGTTATTCCAGAAACGTACCTGATGAAGGTTATTCCAGAAACGTTCCTAATGAAGGTTATTCCAGAAACTTACCTGATGAAGGTTATTCCAGAAACGTTCCTGATGAAGGTTATTCTAGAAACGTTCCTGATGAAGGTTATTCTAGAAACGTTCCTGATGAAGGTTATTCCAGAAACGTACCTGATGAAGGTTATTCCAGAAACGTACCTGATGAAGGTTATTTTATAAACGTGCCTGATGAAGGTTATTCCAGAAACGTACCTGATGAAGTTTATTCCAGAAACGTACCTGATGAAGATTATTCCAGAAACGTACCTGATGAAGGTTATTCTAGAAACGTTCCTGATGAAGGTTATTCCAGAAACGTACCTGATGAAGGTTATTCCAGAAACGTACCTGATGAAGGTTATTCCAGAAACGTACCTGATGAAGTTTATTCCAGAAACGTACCTGATGAAGATTATTCCAGAAACGTACCTGATGAAGGTTATTCTAGAAACGTTCCTGATGAAGGTTATTCCAGAAACGTACCTGATGAAGGTTATTGCAGAAACGTACCTGATGAAGGTTATTCTAGAAACGTTCCTGATGAAGGTTATTCCAGAAACGTACCTGATGAAGGTTTTTCCAGAAACGTACCTGATGAAGGTTATTCTAGAAACGTACCTGATGAAGGTTATTCTAGAAACGTTCCTGATGAAGGTTATTCCAGAAACGTACCTGATGAAGGTTATTCCAGAAACGTACCTGATGAAGGTTATTCCAGAAACGTACCTGATGAAGGTTATTCCAGAAACGTACCTGATGAAGGTTATCCTAGAAATGTTCCTGATGAAGGTTATTCCAGAAACGTACCTGATGGAGGTCATTCTAGAAACGTACCTGATGAAGGTTATTCCAGAAACGTACCTGATGAAGGTTATTCCAGAAACGTACCTGATGAAGGTTATTCTAGAAATGTTCCTGATGAAGGTTTTTCCAGAAACGTACCTGATGAAGGTTATTCCAGAAACGTACCTGATGAAGGTATTTCTAGAAACGTTCCTGATGAAGGTTATTCCAGAAACGTACCTGATGAAGGTTATTCCAAAAATGTACCTGATGAAGGTTATTCTAGAAACGTTACTGATGGAGATTTTTCTAGAAACGTACCTGATGAAGGGTAGTCCAGAAACGTATCTGATGAAGGGTAGTCCAGAAACGTACCTGATGAAGGTTATTACAGAAACGTACATGATGAAGGTTATTCCAGAAACGTATCTGATGAAGGTTATTCCAGAAACGTATCTGATGAAGGGTAGTCCAGAAACGTATCTGATGAAGGGTATTATAGAAACGTACCTGATGAAGGTTATTCTAGAAACGTACCTGATGAAGATTATTCTAGAAACGTACCTGATGAAGGGTAGTCCAGAAACGTATCTGATGAAGGGTAGTCCAGAAACGTACCTGATGAAGGTTATTCCAGAAACGTATCTGATGAAGGGTATTACAGAAACGTACCTGATGAAGGTTATTCCAGAAACGTACCTGATGAAGGTTTTTCCAGAAACGTACCTGATGAAGGTTATTCCAGAAACGTACCTGATGAAGGTTATTCTAGAAACGTACCTGATGAAGGTTATTCTAGAAACGTACCCGATGAAAGTTATTCCAGAAACGTACCTGATGAAGGTTTTTCCAGAAACGTACCTGATGAAGGTTATTCCAGAAACGTACCTGATGAAGGTTATTCCAAAAACGTACCTGATGAAGGTTATTCCAGAAACGTACCTGATGAAGGTTTTTCCAGAAACGTACCTGATGAAGGGTATTCCAGAAACGTACCTGATGAAGGTTATTCTAGAAACGCACCTGATGAAAGTTATTCCAGAAACGTACCTGATGAAGGTTATTCCAGAAACGTACCTGATGAAGGTTTTTCCAGAAACGTACCTGATGAAGGTTATTCCAGAAACGTACCTGATGAAGGTTATTCCAGAAACGTACCTGATGAAGGTTATTCTAGAAACGTACCTGATGAAGGTTATTCCAGAAACGTACCTGATGAAGGTTATTCCAGAAACGTACCTGATGAAGGTTTTTCCAGAAACGTACCTGATGAAGGTTATTCCAGAAACGTACCTGATGAAGGTTATTCTAGAAACGTACCTGATGAAGGTTATTCTAGAAACGTTCCTGATGAAGGTTATTCCAGAAACGTACCTGATGAAGGTTATTCCAGAAACGTATCTGATGAAGGTTATTCCAGAAACGTACCTGATGAAGGTTATTCTAGAAACGTTCCTGATGAAATTTTCCAGAAACGTACCTGATGAAGGTTATTCTAGAAACGTACCTGATGAAGGTTATTCCAGAAACGTACCTGATGGAGGTTATTCCAGAAACGTACCTGATGAAGGTTATTCTAGAAACGTTCCTGATGAAGGTTATTCTAGAAACGTTCCTGATGAAGGTTATTCCAGAAACGTACCTGATGAAGGTTATTCCAGAAACGTTCCTGATGAAGGTTATTCTAGAAACGTTCCTGATGAAGGTTATTCTAGAAACGTTCCTGATGAAGGTTATTCCAGAAACGTACCTGATGAAGGTTATTCCAGAAACGTACCTGATGAAGGTTATTCTATAAACGTACTTGATGAAGATTATTCTAGAAACGTACCTGATGAAGGGTAGTCCAGAAACGTATCTGATGAAGGGTAGTCCAGAAACGTATCTGATGAAGGGTATTACAGAAAAGTACCTGATGAAGGTTATTCCAGAAACGTATCTGATGAAGGGTATTACAGAAACGTACCTGATGAAGGTTATTCCAGAAACGTACCTGATGAAGGTTTTTCCAGAAACGTACCTGATGAAGGGTATTCCAGAAACGTACCTGATGAAGATTATTACAGAAACGTACCTGATGAAGGTTATTCCAGAAACGTACCTGATGAAGGTTATTCTAGAAACGTACCCGATGAAAGTTATTCCAGAAACGTACCTGATGAAGGTTTTTCCAGAAACGTACCTGATGAAGGTTATTCCAGAAACGTACCTGATGAAGGTTATTCCAGAAACGTACCTGATGAAGGTTATTCCAGAAACGTACCTGATGAAGGTTTTTCCAGAAACGTACCTGATGAAGGGTATTCCAGAGACGTACCTGATGAAGGTTATTCTAGAAACGTACCTGATGAAGGTTATTCCAGAAACGTACCTGATGAAGGTTATTCCAGAAACGTACCTGATGAAGGTTTTTCCAGAAACGTACCTGATGAAGGTTATTCCAGAAACGTACCTGATGAAGGTTATTCCAGAAACGTACCTGATGAAGGTTATTCTAGAAACGTACCTGATGAAGGTTATTCCAGAAACGTACCTGATGAAGGTTATTCCAGAAACGTACCTGATGAAGGTTTTTCCAGAAACGTACCTGATGAAGGTTATTCCAGAAACGTACCTGATGAAGGTTATTCTGGAAACGTACCTGATGAAGGTTATTCTAGAAACGTTCCTGATGAAGGTTATTCCAGAAACGTACCTGATGAAGGTTATTCCAGAAACGTATCTGATGAAGGTTATTCCAGAAACGTACCTGATGAAGGTTATTCTAGAAACGTTCCTGATGAAGGTTATTCCAGAAACGTACCTGATGAAGGTTATTCTAGAAACGTACCTGATGAAGGTTATTCCAGAAACGTACCTGATGGAGGTTATTCCAGAAACGTACCTGATGAAGGTTATTCTAGAAACGTTCCTAATGAAGGTTATTCCAGAAACGTACCTGATGAAGGTTATTCCAGAAACGTTCCTGATGAAGGTTATTCTAGAAACGTTCCTGATGAAGGTTATTCTAGAAACGTTCCTGATGAAGGTTATTCCAGAAACGTACCTGATGAAGGTTATTCCAGAAACGTACCTGATGAAGGTTATTCTATAAACGTGCCTGATGAAGGTTATTCCAGAAACGTACCTGATGAAGGTTATTCCAGAAACGTACCTGATGAAGGTTATTCCAGAAACGTACCTGATGAAGGTTATTCTAGAAACGTTCCTGATGAAGGTTATTCCAGAAACGTACCTGATGAAGGTTATTCCAGAAACGTACCTCATGAAGGTTATTCTAGAAACGTTCCTGATGAAGGTTATTCCAGAAACGTACCTGATGAAGGTTTTTCCAGAAACGTACCTGATGAAGGTTATTCTAGAAACGTACCTGATGAAGGTTATTCTAGAAACGTTCCTGATGAAGGTTATTCCAGAAACGTACCTGATGAATGTTATTCCAGAAACGTACCTGATGAAGGTTATTCCAGAAACGTACCTGATGAAGGTTATTCCAGAAACGTACCTGATGAAGGTTATTTTAGAAATGTTCCTGATGAAGGTTATTCCAGAAACGTACCTGATGAAGGTTATTCTAGAAACGTACCTGATGAAGGTTATTCCAGAAACGTACCTGATGAAGGTTATTCCAGAAACGTACCTGATGAAGGTTATTCTAGAAACGTTCCTGATGAAGGTTATTCCAGAAACGTACCTGATGAAGGTTATTCCAGAAACGTACCTGATGAAGGTTATTCCAGAAACGTACCTGATGAAGGTTATTCCAGAAACGTACCTGATGAAGGTTATTCCAGAAACATATCTGATGAAGGGTATTACAGAAACGTACCTGATGAAGGTTATTCCAGAAACGTACCTGATGAAGGTTTTTCCAGAAACGTACCTGATGAAGGTTATTCCAGAAACGTACCTGATGAAGATTATTCCAGAAACGTACCTGATGAAGGTTATTCCAGAAACGTACCTAATGAAGGTTATTCCAGAAACGTACCCGATGAAAGTTATTCCAGAAACGTACCTGATGAAGGTTTTTCCAGAAACGTACCTGATGAAGGTTATTCCAGAAACGTACCTGATGAAGGTTATTCCAGAAACGTACCTGATGAAGGTTATTCCAGAAACGTACCTGATGAAGGTTTTTCCAGAAACGTACCTGATGAAGGTTATTCTAGAAACGTCCCTGATGAAGGTTATCCTAGAAACGTACCTGATGAAGGTTATTCCAGAAACGTACCTGATGAAGGTTATTCCAGAAACGTACCTGATGAAGGTTTTTCCAGAAACGTACCTGATGAAGGTTATTCCAGAAACGTACCTGATGAAGGTTATTCTAGAAACGTACCTGATGAAGGTTATTCTAGAAACGTTCCTGATGAAGGTTATTCCAGAAACGTACCTGATGAAGGTTATTCTAGAAACGTACCTGATGAAAGTTATTCCAGAAACGTACCTGATGGAGGTTATTCCAGAAACGTACCTGATGAAGGTTATTCTAGAAACGTTCCTAATGAAGGTTATTCCAGAAACGTACCTGATGAAGGTTATTCCAGAAACGTTCCTGATGAAGGTTATTCTAGAAACATTCCTGATGAAGGTTATTCTAGAAACGTTCCTGATGAAGGTTATTCCAGAAACGTACCTGATGAAGGTTATTCCAGAAACGTACCTGATGAAGGTTATTCTATAAACGTGCCTGATGAAGGTTATTCCAGAAACGTACCTGATGAAGGTTATTCCAGAAACGTACCTGATGAAGGTTATTCCAGAAACGTACCTGATGAAGGTTATTCTAGAAACGTTCCTGATGAAGGTTATTCCAGAAACGTACCTGATGAAGGTTATTCCAGAAACGTACCTGATGAAGGTTATTCTAGAAACGTTCCTGATGAAGGTTATTCCAGAAACGTACCTTATGAAGGTTTTTCCAGAAACGTACCTGATGAAGGTTATTCTAGAAACGTACCTGATGAAGGTTATTCTAGAAACGTTCCTGATGAAGATTATTCCAGAAACGTACCTGATGAAGGTTATTCTAGAAATGTTCCTGATGAAGGTTATTCCAGAAAAGTACCTGATGAAGGTTATTCTAGAAACGTACCTGATGAAGGTTATTCCAGAAACGTACCTGATGAAGGTTATTCCAGAAACGTACCTGATGAAGGTTATTCTAGAAACGTTCCTGATGAAGGTTATTCCAGAAACGTACCTGATGAAGGTTATTCCAGAAATGTACCCGATGAAGGTATTTCTAGAAACGTTCCTGATGAAGATTATTCCAGAAACGTACCTGATGAAGGTTATTCCAGAAATGTACCTGATGAAGGTTATTCTAGAAACATACCTGATGAAGATTATTCTAGAAACGTACCTGATGAAGGGTAGTCCAGAAACGTATCTGATGAAGGGTAGTCCAGAAACGTATCTGATGAAGGGTATTACAGAAACGTACATGATGAAGGTTATTCCAGAAACGTATCTGATGAAGGGTATTACAGAAACGTACCTGATGAAGGTTATTCTAGAAACTTACCTGATGAAGGTTATTCCAGAAACGTATCTGATGAAGGGTAGTCCAGAAACGTATCTGATGAAGGGTATTATAGAAACGTACCTGATGAAGGTTATTCTAGAAACGTACCTGATGAAGATTATTCTAGAAACGTACATGATGAAGGTTATTCCAGAAACGTACCTGATGAAGGTTATTCCAGAAACGAGTCGTACGCACTAAATTTGATATCTACATTTTTATTATATCTATACGCAATAATATTAAACAAAATTATCAAATATGCTATATTAGCTAAAATATTGTCAATGATGATCATTCAGCTGTTTGTGATTAACTGTCACTTCATTTCTGTTGATAAATTCTGGTAGCTTAAAGCTAGCAATGTTAGTAAGCATTTTCACTTTAATTTATTTTCACGTTGGATGTTTCTTGTTTCCAATTGTCAAGTAGACATTTGTATATCTTCAATACAAACTATTTTATTTCTTACCATAAGAATAAGATGGTGTAATCTGTAAGCTTGGAGCGATAAGAATCTAAAAGATAAAAAAGCATCACATTATATGTTAAATAATTCACTGTACACTAGGTGAAGTTGAGAGATCCGAGATGCATATAAAAATGACCCACGTTAATGAGAATGAAAAAAAGACCGTGCTAATATAGGATTTCAAATTGATTGATAATGACACTAAACACAATATAGGACTAATTTCATAACTAAGAAATACTGGAAACTTTGAGAGTGCACTAGATTGCAGAATCTATTCAAAAACGAAACCGGGACCATGTTGAGAAGAAAATTTGAAAAAAATCAAACGTATGTTATTTTATCGAAAATGGTTTACTACAAAAACGGAGTTCGCTTGATGACTGAGATAAACAACTGTGCATGATGCGCCTGTCCGCTAACAGTAATGAACAAACTGTGGCAATCAGAGATATTTCTTTGGGCAATCTTCATATTGCATAAAATTTCAAGCGATTTAATCAAAGCAAACCAAAGTTATCGTACGAAATGTAGACATATATAAAGTACATATACAAGCATGAACAAAGTCCCGTTATTATGGAATGGCATAAAAGAAAATCTTCAAAATAGAAAAGCTTCGTAACATTATCATGGATTTTAAATAAGGATGTTTACAATTAAAGAACAAAACATGACTTTGAATATTAATATGAACAGCAAACTGCATTACTTACATAATAATAATAAGATGTGTACTGTAAACAATGAAGTGGTCCTTAGTATGATGAAGTTTGTATGACAGTCTTTGATAAATGTAATGTTTGCACAATAAACATGTAATTTCACTTGAGAAAATAACCGAAATGATAGAAATGGTTGATCTTAATGGCACGTGGTCGTCACATATGCGAAGTATCAGGTTTCTCGCACAAAATATGGGTTTTCGTCCGAAATAGATATCAATATAAATTTAAGTTTCAATCAAAAATTAATTTAGGGTCGCAATTGATTTTGTAAAGCAGAAATTAATATTCGTGGAAACTGAAAACGAAAATAACATTATCTGTCACTTTAAACCAATCATAAACGAGTAACAGAATTCAAAAATTGAAAGGGGAAATCTGTATCAAAGGTGTACTTTAACACAGGCAAAGATATTTGATCTCGAGGGGATCGTGTGACGCAAAAAAAAAGAAAAGAAAGAAAAGCAACACAAAAACCTCGTGAAAATCCTTCTGAACTCTACTTATTTAAGAAGCAGCAATTTCACATGTGGTCAGTACCAATATTGAACGCCACACGAATGCCACGACTCAATCAGGAACAACGAGATCAAGCTATTGAAAGATTGAATGCTGGGCAATGGTCTTTACTCGTCTACAATAGACTATGCAACATCAAAACCGGCGTCATCAGGAGTAGTGGGATATGATCTTCTCAGATGAATGATGCATTTCCAGTGCAGAAGATAGAACAGAGGTCTCGCTTAAATGTTAGTCTATTTTGTGCTCAGTGAGTTCAGTTAAGATGAGAGGTGATTATTGAGTGAATTTGGTCTGAACTTCAAACTTGGACATGTCATCTTTCAGAGCTTTGGCACAATCAGAGGTAATGGGGTCAAGGCCGCTCGCTACATAGACAATGTTCTAAAACCACATGTGGTGCCATTTTCCCCCCACATCATCGGAACTACACTTTCAGCATAGCAATGTCTGTCCTCATTCTGCAAGAGGCGCGCTTTAGGAAAACAATTTAGCTGCTATGCCACCGCCTGCTCTTAGATGGACTTAAACCCGGTTGAAAAATATGTGGGATGATATTCAAAGACTACTTTAGTGAGTCCAACCAAGGGCGATAGTTGCATTTGAACTGGGTGCATCCTTCTTGAGGGTTTGGGTTCGTATTCCTATGACATTTATCTATCGTCTCATCCGTTCAGTTTATATATATGTTGGTGTAATCAACACCAATGGAGGGCATACACGATACTGACTTTCGTTACTCATTTCTTCTAAATCTTAAATGTTTTGTTGACAAAAGTATACGAAAAAAACATTTTAGATACTTGTTATCTTTAGAAATCTACTTGAAATGACTTTCCAATATTTATTATTAAAATTGCTATATTTCAAGATAAAGCTGCTTGATATTTTAATTTATGTGACGTTTCTCTTTCTATCCAGTTTATATGAAACTGGCGATTTGTAGACCGTGTAATTATTTGCAGATAAACTGATCAACCAGGTATAACCACGACCGCTATATATCATCTCTGTGTACTAGACGTCACACTTATATTTTATTTCTTCCATGATTAGTATCATTTCTGTTACCGTCTATAATTGACCGTCGTCATTGTATTTCTAATTTGATTAATTTTGATCTATTTATCTTATCAAGACAGGAATGACAGAGAGTAATGCCGTTTCATCAGTACTTACCAGAACCAATAGACTAACTGGGATGTAGTTTTCCATTTCTAAATCTGGAATTAGAGAAATTAATATGAAAAAAAAAAAAATTCTGTCAATGTTTTGAAAAATTGAGAAATAAAAACTTGAAATTGAAATCATAGTAAGCATATATCTGAGATAATGGAGATTACCAACAAAAGAGAGAGACAGGGGTTAAAAAATGTCATATACGTATTAATAACATGTTGTTATCTCTTATATCCCTAAAGAAGTAATGTTGACATTGACGGGTTGACAAAAATTGTCTTTCCCTACCGGGGTATGAACAAAGTGATAACTCCTCACAACTCATTTGACTTGAAATGATAAGTAATGTTACAAGTTTGTTATTATTTACAAGTTTAAAGTTCTGGGTCAGGTATCAACTTATTATTAATTCCATTTGTTTTGTAGGTATTCATGTTTCATTTATGATATTTTCATTTATTTACATATATTGGTTTCCAACACGATTTCAATTTCAAATATTGTTCGTGTGGTTTAACAATAACAAGACGGTTGATACTAGTGGAACAGGAATTGCTTACCCATCCGGGGCACCTGAGTTCATCCCCGATTTTTAGTAGGGTTCGTGTTGTTCTATCTTTAGGCGTCTTGTGTAGTGTTTTGTGGATCATTAATTGTCCTCTTGTTCTTTTTCATTTGGCTATTGTATTGTCTGTCTTCCGATTTATGGCTTCTGATTACCTCTTTGGTGTCTTCAAACTATTCTTCTCAGGCACGATAGAAAAGGTGAACGTGCTACACAGAAATTGAAGTCATTTGTATGTTGTCTTCCCTTATCGACAACATATTTGTCGATTTAAGCGGGCACATTTGTCAACAAGTCATCAACATTCCTATAGGAAGAAACTGACCCATAATTTCAATTTCACGTTTCCAACTTAACATGATCTTTTTTTCAAATATAGTACTGATTTTTTATTTGCAATTCCTTACTCTTTCCACTGAAAATAAGATACTATGCTTCATCACAGGGTAAAAGGTTCATGTTTTATATTCTCCCTCACAAATCTGAATGAATGACTACGTCCTTGACTTTCTTTACGGAGATTTAACACTACACGGTCGCCATCTGAGTGTCTGATGGGACGTTAAGTTGATTACCTCGCTTCGTTCATTTTGCCCCAATCTACATTTTCGATAAAAACGTTCTGCTTATGTTCAACCATATCTGATTTAAATATGACAACAATGTTTTTCTTACTTTGTCTACCAATATTTCATATTGTATTTATCCAATGGTTTACAGTAAGAAGAATTAAGAAAATGCATCCAAGTTTCACTTCCGTTATAATCAATGATAAAAAATTCCAGGTTAAGTCATCTATTACAGTGGATAGAACCCCGTACATTCAAAAAATTCAAAAGAATGATATGTTATTGTGGAATTTAAGTTTTATAAACAATCTATCTCTCAGATGCACTTTAATTTGACGCAACGTGGTAAGTAGTTTTCATTTTCGACCGTGTCAACAGATTTGTAACCTGATGCTCAGAATATAAAGAGTTTGATAGGCGATATTTGTGACATATATCGATCTATTCACGTAGTTTGATTTTGAGAACTATGTCAATATGGCCAGTTATCAGGTGTCTGGAAGACAAAAATACACAACAATCCAGTGATTTTTATTTGATATCGCCTAAGCTTAAATCGAGTAAGAAATTGATAATTAAACCATTATTTTCTATGTTTTAGTTATTGTATGCTATAGGACGTTAAACACCTTCAATTATCACTTTCCCTGCATGTTGTCAAATCGATAATTGGCAAGAAAATAAAATACAGTTCGTGTTAAATTATGGGAGAAGCAAATTCTCCTTCAGTTGCCCATGTGGGTTACGATATTTTTCCACTCTCGAGAGTTAAATTAAAAATATTAACCACTCGCCAAACGGCTTGTGGTTAAACTTTTAAATTTAACTCTCGAGAGTGGAAAAATATCTTAATCCACGGGCAACTGAAGGAGAATCTATATTTAAACTAGACAAAAAGACTCGCACTATTAAAATGTCCCTGTTAGCAGTTGATATTAAACGAAAAATATCTATTGCAATTAATGAAATTGAAATATTTTGGTTCATTATCTGGTTTAACCTTAAATTGGAAATAAAACAAAAGGTCTTTGTATTGAAAATTAAAACATTGCAAAAATAAATAGAAAATAATAATTGGGTTAAAACACCCGTCAAAGTCCTTTGGGTTAATTTTGGCCACAATAGAGAAAAAAGTGTTACTTAAAATTGGGAAAACAAAACAGAGCAAACTGAAAATTTTGTTGAATTATGGGAGAAAAGAAATTTACCAATAATTGGAAAAAATATGAATAATAAAATCATTATTATTACCAAACTTTACATTTATTGCAAGTTCCAATGTAGTTCCAGATAAAAAAAGAAGATAAAAAAAAGAAATTGAATCTTGCTGTTTCAAATTTATCATAAGGACAAAAATGACAGAGTAAAAAGAAATACATTAATACGTGAATAAAAGGGAGCTAAACAAAAAGATACTTTGACTCGTATTAACCATCACGGATCCCACATTTAGTGGGGGTATTTTCGCAAACAGGAAAATTATACCATTAAAATATATTAACACATTACGCTGAAATCTTGTAGTGCTTAATACGAACGCCGACAACCAAAAACAATTACCTGACTTCAATAAGATTCTAGAATATGTTTGGCATAATGTAAATACAATGTTACGAAAAAGAAATATGAGGTTAAAATTACACTTAAACATCTTCGGTTACAAAACATCCGAAAAAGATCATATAGACTTCAATTATTTTCTTACTTTATTGCTCCTCACAATATACAAAACGTACTATGTATCAGAACAAAAAAAATGATATTATAAATGGATATAGTCTCTTTTTGCAAGATTTAAACACGCGAATCGGAGAATATGATGCATAAAAATCCGTTATTTCAAGTATGCACAAAATTATTCATGTTTGAAACTTGTACTATTTCATGATATGAAATATTATGTATATTTAAATATTCTGATTACTTTCCCTGATTTTCAAAGGAATACTTCAGAGGTGCTTGGACTATGAAGTAACAATGTAACAAGCTTGCTGAATAAACTATTATGTTGTTGAAATAAAATTAAAAAAAATGCATCTGAGAATTTAATGAATATAAATAGTGGTTTTCCAATCGTCATGATGGTATTGATAAGCTGAAAAGTATTATATTGTTTCTTGAGGTATGCACTTGTTAGTCCAATGTAGTAGCTATGATGTGGCGGAATGACCATTTACAGACAAGAATTATAAGAAATGGTTCCGAATCGATAGTTGTATTCAAAATATAATAATGTATGGAAAATGTTGACTAAATCTGAGATCAACAATATATGTACATAGATAGTAAAGGATAATGACAGTGATGATAGTAGTACGTTGATGATTCTTCTGTTTACATTTCATATTTCTCACTTTTGAGACAGACCCATTCCTATTTTTAGCGATGTGAGATTTTCTTATCCTGCACTAGTGCAAGACAAAAAAATCACGTGCGTTTTACCGGTGTTACATACTCATTTTTCCCCCTACTCATTTTCCCCCCCGGAAAAATGAGTATATACTAGTTTTTCCCCCGGAAAGATCAGTATATACTCATTTTTCCCCCCGGAAAGATCAGTATATACTCATCTTTCCCCCTGATTTTTAGGGGGGAAATCTGAGTATATACTGAAGTTTCCCCCTCACACTCAATTCTCCCCCTTTGCACTGATAGACTATACAAGGGCAATAACTCCTATAAGGGGTCTACCCTATGGAGACTTTTGTAGAGCTTTTGATGCTGAAGAAGGAAGATCACCTCTATTTTTCTCTATATGTAATACTTTTTGAAATATTAGCCAATGACTGCAGTTTGACCCCTATGTTCTATTTTTAGCCATGGCGGCCATGTTTTTTCATCGACGGATATATAATTCACAAACTATAGTATGCACACCCTAAGGATCATTCATACCAAGTTTGGTTAAATTATGTTCAGTGGTTCTCAAGAGGAATATCAAAATGTAAAAAGTTAACGAACGGACGGAAGGACGACGAACGCAATGTGATGGCAAAAGCTCACCCTGACTTTTAATCAGGTGAGCTAAAAAGGGGGGTTTCAGTCTAATTTTTGCCGAATTTCACGGATTTTTCAAAATTTGCCGAGCAAAAGGAAGGGGGGGGGGTTTCCGACTACCGGAACCCCCCCTGGATCCGCCAATGGTTATCTGTTAATTTATTCTTAAGAATTTCAACTGTTTACAGTACACCGAGACACAACATAATTAGCTTTAAACTAAACAAACTATTTTGTGGTAGCTTGTTTGTTTGTAATCGATCATTTTAAATAAAGATCAGTAACTATAGAATGGCAGTGTCCATCAATGACACATAACTATGAATGATACAATTATTAGTTCTACTGTCTGAGTGTGGATTTGTTTTACCGAACATAATTATACCAATTTATCATATTATGTTCATTTCAAATGATGAACTAAACGGTAACAGTATTCTCTAAATTAAACTACTACTATGAGGGGGGAAGGACCCTTTTCAGGGCTCCGGGATGGGTTTTTTTTAAGCTCGAGAATTCGGGATTCGGGATTGAAATTTTATTATATTCAGGACTTCTGGATTTCAAGTTTTTTAGTTCGGGACTAAGGGAATTTCAAGTTTTTTAGTTCGGGGATTCGGGGTCAGGCCCCCTCCTAACCCCCTCTACTATATCAGCACAACTATTTTTTGCTTCGTTTCATGATCAAATTATTATAAAATTGAGCCATCTTGATAAATGCGTTTGTCTCCATCTTTTTTGATTGATCTACCGAAAGTGGTAGCACTATAATACCATATTCACACGTATTCCGGATTGAAATCGAATCATTAAATCGAATTTAAATCCGTTATAATTGTCGTATCGGATTTGAAATCAGTTAGCGTTCGCATATGGTCAACCAATGCGTAATTGTTCGTCTGCATTGAATTTATCTTTGGTTTGCATATTGACTAGAAATTGTACTGAGGGATCTGGTGTTTGTCTAGATCGGATGAGGGATTGTTTCTGATTCGTCAACAAATGGTCACCAGGAGACATTGGAAACATTGTTAGTTTTTCAATAATCTTTTTTCAAGAAACACTGAAGCGATGGTATGGAAACGTGATTTGTATGTTCATTTTAAGGTCCTTGACAGGTCTTGTTACTTTTTGAGCCCATCGGAAATTCAAAATCGTTGCCAGCGAGGTCAAAGTTTGCTTTGAAACCATATGTAAAGCAACATTTTCATGGTCTACTTGAAAAACACTGAACAGAATTTAACCACACTTGGCAGAGGTGTTCACTATTATGTCCTACGCAAGTGTTGTTACTTTTCATGCCGATTCGTTAAAAAATGAATAAAAGAAGAATGTGTCTGAGGACACGGAGTTCTCCGCTTTCAGCTAAGTGGGCCTAACTTCCAAGCCGTATATGGGATCTGGCTGAAATTGAACTTGACCTGCATATTATGGTTGTAAACATTGTCTTGAAATTTCAGAGTCCTTTACAGGTGATAATGGTTTTTATGCCGATCGGAAATTCAAAATGGTCGACAGCGAAGGTCAAAATTGCTTTGAAAACCTATGAATTACATTTTCGTAATCTCATTGAGAACCACTGAACATAATTTAACCAATTTAACTTTGAGGGTGTTCACTATGAGGTACTACACAAGTGTTGTTTCTTTGGTGCAGATCGATAGGAGACTTTGAACATTCTGATTAATCGATTTTCAAGAACCACTGAAGGCATTGTCGGGGGAAATTTATTAAAGTAGTCGTCCTCCTCACTACCTTTCTCACCATTCCTCTCCATCCTCTTCCTCACTGCCTCTCTCTCTCCTTCCTCACCCTCATTCCTCTCCATCCTCCTCCTCACTACCTCTCTCCCTCCTTCCTTCCCATCCTCCTCCTCACTACCTCTCTCCCTCCTTCTTCCTCTTCTCTACTTCTCTCCCTCCTTTTCTTACTACCTCTCTCCCTTCTTCCTCTCCTTCCTACTCACTGCCTCTCTCCCTCCTTTCTCTCAATCCTCCTCCTCACTACTTCTCCTCCCTCATTCCTCTCCATCGACTTCCTCACTACCTCTCTCCCTTCTTCCTCTCCTTCCTACTCACTGCCTATCTCCCTCCTCCTCCTGCCTCATTCCTCTCCATCCATCCTCCTCACTACCTCTCTCTCTCCTTCCTCACCCTCATTCCTCTCCATCCTCCTCCTCACTACCTCTCTCCCTCCTTCCTTCCCATCCTCCTCCTCACTACCTCTCTCCCTCCTTCCTCTTCTCTACTTCTCTCCCTCCTTGCTCTCCTCTTCTTACTACCTCTCTCCCTCCTTCCTCTCAATCCTCCTCCTCACTACTCCTCCCTCATTCCTCTCCATTCACTTCCTCACTACCTATCTCCCTCCTTCCTCAGTCATCCTCACTACCTCTCTACCTCCTTCCTCTTCTCTACTTATCTCCCTCCTTGCTCTCCTCTTCTTACTACCTCTCTTCCTTCTTCCTCTCCTTCCTACTCACTGCCTCTCTCCCTCCTTTCTCTCAATCCTCCTCCTCACTACTTCTCCTCTCTCATTCCTCTCCATCGACTTCCTCACTACCTCTCTCCCTTCTTCCTCTCCTTCCTACTCACTGCCTCTCTCCCTCCTCCTCCTCCCTCCTCCTCCTCCTCCCTCATTCCTCTCCATCCATCCTCCTCACTACCTCTCTCCCTTCTTCCTCTCAGTCATCCTCACTACCTCTCTCCCTCCTTCCTCTCAGTCATCCTCACCACCTCTCCATCCTCCACTCCTTTCAATCCGCCACCTCATTACCTCTCTTCTCTTTCCTGTAATATTATCATCCACCTCATTACCTCTGTCTTTCTTCCGTCTCCATCCTCCTTATTAACTCTTCCTAGTTACCTTCTCCGTATACTTTTCTCCTCCGTCGTCATCATCATCCTCCTTATTACCTCCTCCTCACTACTTCTCTTCTCCTCGTTTACCTTTGTCACTTCGTCCTTTCTATCCTCTTCCTTCAAATTTCCTCTTCAATACCTGTTTCACTACTTCCTCATCATTATCCTCCTCACTATCTCCATCCTTTTCCATATTGACTCCCTCCCTAATTCCACCCCATCATCCTCCTTATTTTATACCTCTAGTATCTCTCCTTCCTCCCCATCATCTTTTTACCATTCTCCCTCCGTCCTCTCTATCCTTCTCATTATATTCCTTTCTTCCTGCCCTCTTCCTCATACCTGTCAGCTGTGCCTTCCAGCACTTAGCAAACTTGAGTTTTTCTCACTTGCACTAAGGAAGATCGCTTTATCACTCAACTGTTTTTCCCATCCTTTCCTCCTACCTCCTTATCCGTTCTCACTCCATGTTCATGCTTGCCTTAGTTATTACTATCATCATTGTTGATACCCTCTTTCGTCCACATTTAACTATTATGTCTTCCACCATATACATGTATATAAGTGTACACAAGAAAAACCCTATTAAAATAGGAGGGGGGAAAAACTAGTATGAGGGGGGAAATGAGTATGTGTTAACACATACTTGGATTTCCAGGGGGAAAATTCAGTATATACTCATTTTTCCGGGGGAAAAATCTCGGTATATACTCATTTTTCCGGGGGGAAAACTGCGTATATACTCATTTTTCCGGGGGAGAAAAATTAGTATGGGGGAAAAATGAGTATGTAACACCGGCAAATGCATGCTGTACAGTTTATGTCAACTGCCCCCCAATTCTCCATGCTTTTCCTTATTAAAATAAACAATTCACTGTATATAAGTTTTCAATCTTTTATATACACGCAAATCCTAACAATCAGCCATATTATTACATAATAACCTTCACGCAATACACAAAACTACGGAATTACTTTTTTGATTGACATGAAGGGGAAATAACTCACATTATTTACATGATCGTCTGCTAAAAGTACATAAACAAACACGAAACTAAAAACAGCTGATATAAGTGAGAAATAAAATCAAACACCGGTAAAAAGTGCCGGTGTTAGATTCTATATATCTATTTGATTTAAATATATATGTTTTGTCTTTTTTGTGTCTTGTGCTCAATGTTGTTCATTCTTGATTGACCCTTCGATTTTATCAACTTCAGGAATATTTATTTACCCACAATGCTATCTTCCCTCTTTATTACAGGTAGAAAAAACAATATTGTCGACAGGATGAATGTGGTATTTATTGTGGGGTGGAATGGCACTTATGATCATTAATAGACAAGAATTCTACGACATGTAATATATTCATAAAGGGTTACTGAGTAGTAATAGTTGAATATCTTGAAGTGACTAACAAAATATAGGACATAAAATTATATAGCGCACATATAGCGACTAATAAGTAACATGTAACATTTACAAAATGAACGTCAATGTTGGGCAAAGAAAAACTTAGTCAAAGACAGATGAGATTTTATAAATTTATGTTCTATACAGATATAAAACAGTAATGGAATTCCATCAATAATTTTCAAACACGACTGTATTCTTTGTTTAAGAAATGTTTGAATGTACCAAAGTCACAATCGAATGCCGTAAATTGAAGTGCAGGCAATACATTGACCAAAAGGACAAAAGACCAAATATTATCTACAAAACACCACACAGAAAACAAAAGATTGAGCAACTCGAACACCACTAAAAACCGAGTGGTAACTCAGGTCCTCCGAAAAGGTAGGCAGTTCCTGCTCCACGAGTGGCATCCGTCGTGTTACTCTAGGTATTACTTCTTATTAGGGATATCGAGCATACTCATCTTCTAGAACCATCGTTGTTCTGAAGTCGTTTTCACAATGACTAATAATTACAGAACACTTAGCGTATAACGGATTTTGATGTTGTACAATGTCGCCATCTGTATAATATTTTCGATGCCCGTAGTTCCGTTTGATTTATTTTTTGAGCTCAAAGTATAATTGAATATTCGGAATATATGACACAATTGGACATTAATGTATAAAAACAAAATAAATAAAATTTCCTGCGAAATTAACCTTTAACCTTGTAACGAAATATTGCAACCATTCACCAAATTACACTGTTGTTACCAACATGCGATTTCCAGCATAATCACAAAGATATGATTGTAGTATCCAGATTTACGAAATTTACCAATTCATTGATGTTGGTGTTATTTGTGATACAAGTCAAGTATTATCCATAATAAAAAAAATTGGGAAGAAAAGCTTAAACAGTGATGGTCAACAATGACACTAATATCAGAAAAACGAACAATCATGTGTCACCTAAAGAAAACTTAAACAGTGATGGTCAACAATGACACTAATATCAGAAAAACGACCAACCATTTGTCACCTAAAGAAAGCTTAAACAGTGATGGTCAACAATTACACTAATATCAACTAAACGAACAATCATGCGTCACCTAAAGAAAGCTTAAACAGTGATGGTCAACAATTACACTAATATCAGAAAAACGAACAGTCATCTGTCACCTAAAGAAAGCTTAAACAGTGATGGTCAACAATGACACTAATATCAGAAAAACGAACAACCATTTGTCACCTAAAGAAAGCTTAAACAGTGATGGTCAACAATTACACTAATATCAGAAAAACGAACAATCATGTGTCACCTAAAGAAAGCTTAAACAGTGATGGTCAAAATTACACTAATATCAGCAAAACGAACAATCATTTGTCACCTAAAGAAAGCTTAAACAGTGATGGTCAACAATGACACTAATATCAGAAAAACGAACAACCATTTGTCACCTAAAGAAAGCTTAAACAGTGATGGTTAACAATGACACTAATATCAGAAAAACGAACAACCATTTGTCACCTAAAGAAAGCTTAAACAGTGATGGTCAACAATGACACTAATATCAGAAAAACGAACAACCATTTGTCACCTAAAGAAAGCTTAAACAGTGATGGTCAACAATGACACTAATATCAGCAAAACGAACAATCATGTGTCACCTAAAGAAAGCTTAAACAGTGATGGTCAACAATGACACTAATATCAGAAAAACGACCAACCATTTGTCACCTAAAGAAAGCTTAAACAGTGATGGTCAACAATGACACTCATATCAGCAAAACGAACAATCATTTGTCACCTAAAGACAGCTTAAACAGTGATGGTCAACAATGACACTAATATCAGAAAAACGAACAACCATTTGTCACCTAAAGAAAGCTTAAACAGTGATGGTCAACAATTACACTAATATCAGCAAAACGAACAACCATTTGTCACCTAAAGAAATCTTAAACAGTGATGGTCAACAATGACACTAATATCAGAAAAAACTAACAATCATTTGTCACCTAAAGAAAGCTTAAACAGTGATGGTCAACAATTACACTAATATAAGAAAAACGAACAGTCATCTGTCACCCTAAGAAAGCTTCAACAGTGATGGTCAACAATTCCACTAATATCAACTAAGCAAACAACCATTAGTCACATAAAGAAAGCTTCAACAGTGATGGTCAACAATTCCACTAATATCAACAAAACAAACAACCATTAGTCACATAAAGAAAGCCTCAACAGTGATGGTCAACAATTCCACTAATATCAACTAAACAAACAACCATTAGTCACATAAAGAAAGCCTCAACAGTGATGGTCAACAATTCCACTAATATCAATTAAACAAACAACCATTAGTCACATAAAGAAAGCTTCAACAGTGATGGTCAACAATTCCACTAATATCAACTAAACAAACAACCATTAGTCACATAAAGAAAGCTTCAACAGTGATGGTCAACAATTCCACTAATATCAACTAAACAAACAACCATTAGTCACATAAAGAAAGCCTCAACAGTGATGGTCAACAATTCCACTAATATCAACTAAACAAACAACCATTAGTCACATAAAGAAAGCCTCAACAGTGATGGTCAACAATTCCACTAATATCAACTAAACAAACAACCATTAGTCACATAAAGAAAGCTTCAACAGTGATGGTCAACAATTCCACTAATATCAATTAAACAAACAACCATTAGTCACATAAAGAAAGCTTCAACAGTGATGGTCAACAATTCCACTAATATCAACTAAACAAACAACCATTAGTCACATAAAGAATGCTTCAAAAGTGATGGTCAACAATTCCACTAATATCAACTAAACAAACAACCATTAGTCACATAAAGAAAGCTTCAACAGTGATGTTCAACAATTCCACTAATATCAATTAAACAAACAACCATTAGTCACATAAAGAAAGCTTCAACAGTGATGGTCAACAATGACACTAATATCAGAAAAACGAACAATCATGTGTCACCTAAAGAAAACTTAAACAGTGATGGTCAACAATGACACTAATATCAGAAAAACGACCAACCATTTGTCACCTAAAGAAAGCTTCAACAGTGATGGTCAACAATTACACTAATATCAACTAAACGAACAATCATGTGTCACCTAAAGAAAGCTTAAACAGTGATGGTCAACAATTACACTAATATCAGAAAAACGAACAGTCATCTGTCACCTAAAGAAAGCTTAAACAGTGATGGTCAACAATGACACTAATATCAGAAAAACGAACAACCATTTGTCACCTAAAGAAAGCTTAAACAGTGATGGTCAACAATTACACTAATATCAGAAAAACGAACAATCATGTGTCACCTAAAGAAAGCTTAAACAGTGATGGTCAAAATTACACTAATATCAGCAAAACGAACAATCATTTGTCACCTAAAGAAAGCTTAAACAGTGATGGTCAACAATGACACTAATATCAGAAAAACGAACAACCATTTGTCACCTAAAGAAAGCTTAAACAGTGATGGTCAACAATGACACTAATATCAGAAAAACGAACAATCATGTGTCACCTAAAGAAAGCTTAAACAGTGATGGTCAACAATGACACTAATATCAGAAAAACGAACAACCATTTGTCACCTAAAGAAAGCTTAAACAGTGATGGTCAACAATGACACTAATATCAGAAAAACGAACAACCATTTGTCACCTAAAGAAAGCTTAAACAGTGATGGTCAACAATGACACTAATATCAGCAAAACGAACAATCATGTGTCACCTAAAGAAAGCTTAAGCAGTGATGGTCAACAATGACACTAATATCAGAAAAACGACCAACCATTTGTCACCTAAAGAAAGCTTAAACAGTGATGGTCAACAATGACACTAATATCAGCAAAACGAACAATCATGTGTCACCTAAAGACAGCTTAAACAGTGATGGTCAACAATGACACTAATATCAGAAAAACGAACAACCATTTGTCACCTAAAGAAAGCTTAAACAGTGATGGTCAACAATTACACTAATATCAGTAAAACGAACAACCATTTGTCACCTAAAGAAAGCTTAAACAGTGATGGTCAACAATGACACTAATATCAGAAAAAACTAACAATCATTTGTCACCTAAAGAAAGCTTAAACAGTGATGGTCAACAATTACACTAATATAAGAAAAACGAACAGTCATCTGTCACCCTAAGAAAGCTTCAACAGTGATGGTCAACAATTCCACTAATATCAACTAAACAAACAACCATTAGTCACATAAAGAAAGCTTCAACAGCGATGGTCAACAATTCCACTAATATCAACAAAACAAACAACCATTAGTCACATAAAGAAAGCCTCAACAGTGATGGTCAACAATTCCACTAATATCAACTAAACAAACAACCATTAGTCACATAAAGAAAGCCTCAACAGTGATGGTCAACAATTCCACTAATATCAACTAAACAAACAACCATTAGTCACATAAAGAAAGCTTCAACAGTGATGGTCAACAATTCCACTAATATCAATTAAACAAACAACCATTAGTCACATAAAGAAAGCTTCAACAGTGATGGTCAACAATTCCACTAATATCAACTAAACAAACAACCATTAGTCACATAAAGAAAGCTTCAACAGTGATGTTCAACAATTCCACTAATATCAATTAAGCAAACAACCATTAGTCACATAAAGAAAGCTTCAACAGTGATGGTCAACAATGACACTAATATCACCTAAACAAACAACCATTAGTCACATAAAGAAAGCTTCAACAGTGATGGTCAACAATTCCACTAATATCAACTAAACAAACAACCATTAGTCACATAACGAAAGCTTCAACAGTGATGGTCAACAATTCCACTAATATCAACTAAACAAACAACCATTAGTCACATAAAGAAAGCTTCAACAGTGATGGTCAACAATTACACTAATATAAGAAAAACGAACAGTCATCTGTCACCCTAAGAAAGCTTCAACAGTGATGGTCAACAATTCCACTAATATCAACTAAACAAACAACCATTAGTCACATAAAGAAAGCTTCAACAGTGATGGTCAACAATTCCACTAATATCAACTAAACAAACAACCATTAGTCACATAAAGAAAGCTTCAACAGTGATGTTCAACAATTCCACTAATATCAATTAAGCAAACAACCATTAGTCACATAAAGAAAGCTTCAACAGTGATGGTCAACAATGACACTAATATCACCTAATCAAACAACCATTAGTCACATAAAGAAAGCTTCAACAGTGATGGTCAACAATTCCACTAATATCAACTAAACAAACAACCATTAGTCACATAACGAAAGCTTCAACAGTGATGGTCAACAATTCCACTAATATCAACTAAACAAACAACCATTAGTCACATAAAGAAAGATTCAACAGTGATGGTCAACAATTCCACTAATATCAATTAAACAAACAACCATTAGTCACATAAAGAAAGCTTCAACAGTGATGGTCAACAATTCCACTAATATCAACTAAACAAACAACCATTAGTCACATAAAGAAAGCTTCAACAGTGATGGTCAACAATTCCACTAATATCAACTAAACAAACAACCATTAGTCACATAAAGAAAGCTTCAACAGTGATGGTCAACAATTCCACTAATATCAACTAAACAAACAACCATTAGTCACATAACGAAAGCTTCAACAGTGATGGTCAACAATTCCACTAATATCAACTAAACAAACAACCATTAGTCACATAAAGAAAGATTCAACAGTGATGGTCAACAATTCCACTAATATCAATTAAACAAACAACCATTAGTCACATAAAGAAAGCTTCAACAGTGATGGTCAACAATTCCACTAATATCAACTAAACAAACAACCATTAGTCACATAAAGAAAGCTTCAACAGTGATGGTCAACAATTCCACTAATATCAACTAAACAAACAACCATTAGTCACATAAAGAAAGCTTCAACAGTGATGGTCAACAAATCCACCAATATCAACAAAGCAAACAATCACCTCTCACCTTATCTCACTGAACACAAAAAGGGAAAGACAGCATATCAAGTTGGAAATCCAGGTCCAGGCTTAGTACAGTTAGAACAATGTGGCGAAGTTAAATAAGTTATGGAATCTCAACCCTCACTCTTAATAACTGGATGTCCAACGCCAATACATGTATTAACAAGCAATAGTGTTAAAGAACTTACATAATAATGTTGCTGCTGGTAGACTTTCCGAAAGGCGCTTTGGTGAAACCTATATTTTTATTTAATTCATAAACAAGGGTGAGTGGTTATCATAAGCTGTTACTGTAACTGCAATAATTCTGGCAAGGTGTTTAAATTTTACTGAACCAAAATAAGATGATATCCGACTTTTTATTTGCTTGTTGTTTTGTCTAGTTTTGCTTAGTTTTTTTCTTCCCAAATCGTATTTATAATACCATCCTTATTTAATACAGTTAACAACAAAACACCATCGTGTCGCATACATACATAACAAATTACATTATATAGTAAAAAGATATCAACTGACCTTAAACAATCACTTTGATGTGCTTCACCCTAGACCTATCAATGTGTTAGTAACTATATATTTATATTTAGGTTATCTATGAATGATAATGGTTCATATGAGTTATACGCATGCCGTGTCCAACATATAATATTTACAAAATAAAGAAATATATTGCGAAAGGTAAATATTTGTTCATAACAGTAAAAAACGTAGATATCGAAATTAGTACCCAAGACTGGTTTCTGGAAAACGTGTTCATTTCAGTAAATATATGTTCATAACAGTAAATATATGTTCATAACAGTAAATATATGGTCATAACAGTAAATATATGTGCATAGCATTAAATATATGTTCATAACAGTAAATATATGTTCATAGTATTAAATATATGGTCATAACAGTAAATATATGTTCATAGCATTACATATATGTTCATAACAGTAAATATATGTTCATACCAGTAAATATATGGTCATAACAGTAAATATATGTTCATAGCATTAAATATATGTTCATAGCAGTAAATATATGTTCATATAATTAAATATATGTTCATAACAGTAAATATATGTTCATAGCATTAAATATGTGTTCATAACAGTAAATATATGTTCATAGCATTAAATATATGTTTATAACAGTAATTATATGCTCATAGCATTAAATATATGTTCATAACAGTAAATATATGTTCATAGCAGTAAATATATGTTCATAGCAGTAAATATATGTTCATAACAGTAAATATATGTTCATAGCATTAAATATATGTTCATATCATTAAATATATGTTCATAACAGTAAATATATGTTCATAACAGTAAATATGTGTTCATTACAGTAAATATCTCTTTTTACAAGTCAATGTTCATAACAGTAAATATTTGTTCATTTCATTAAATATGTGTTCACTTCAGTAAATATATGTTCATTTCGGTAAATATTTGTTCATTTCAGTAAATATAATTTAATAGATTTAAATATATGTTCATCACAGTTAAATGTGTTCATAACAGAAAGAAAACATATTTTCATAGCATAAATATGTGTTCATATCAGTAAATATATGTTCATAGCTGTAAATATGTATTCCTAGCAGTAAATATATGTTCGTTTCAGTACATATATGTTCATAGCAGTAAATAGTAAGCATATATTATACAAGTCAATGTCTATAAAAGTAAAGATGTGTTCATAACAGTAAAATGTATGTTCATAGCAGTAACATATATGCTCATAGCAGTAACATATACGTTTATTTCAATAAACATATGGTCATAGCATTAAATATATGTTCATAACAGTACATATATGTTCATTTCAGTAAATACATTTTCACAACACTAAATGTATGTTCATAACAGTACATACATGTTCATTTTAGTAAATAAATGTTCACAACATTAAATATATGTTCATAACAGTAAATATATGTTCATAGCACTAATTATATTATCATAGCAGTAGATATATGTTTAAAGCCGTAAATATATGTTCATAATAATAAATATATGTTTATAATAGTAATTATTGAATATCAGAATAAAAAGCATGCATTTAATTGCTTGAACACTCTCCATGTGACTTTCACTATTCCGCGATACAGACTCGGTTGCTGATACATATATGTTCATTTCAGTATATATATGTTCATAGCAGTACATATATGTTCATATCAGTCACATATATATACAATACTTGTGCACTGTCGAAGCATATAGGTAATATGTGTATGAGGCTTAGAAACGCGGGAACAGGCGAGGCTTAGCCGAGCCTTTTCCCACGTTTCGCACCGAATACACATATTTACCTATATGCTTCGACAGTGCACATGTATTGTATTTATCCTGCAATTTTAAATCGTAAATAAACGTGTACTGGACGATGATAAAAGTATTTGAAATAATTTTGTGTATGTATTTGAAAAAAATATCCCCCGATGTGCCCCGTTTTACATTTGTATGTTCTATTTATAACTGACCAATATCAAAAAATGTTCTATTTATAATTGACCAATATCAAAAAAATTATTGGGCAGGCTATATTGGTCGGTAAATGCTGTCATTGCAGGATAAATGTTTATACCAGAACATATATGTTCATGTCAGTAACATATATGTTCATAACAGTAATATATATGCTTAAAACAGTTAATATATGTCCATAAAAGTTTACCATCTGTGTATGTATTTATTTGGTTTCTCATAGCATTTCATACCATTAGACTAAATGCAGACAGCAAACGTGGCTTAAGGCGGGTGACAGTGATATGACATATGTATTTTTATTGATTTGGCAGCAATCTATCTTATGGTGGGTTTTTTTTAATATCATACAGTCATGACAATAAAATACATATAATCTTCTCAAGTAAGTGACAACCATAAAATGCATTTACAGCATAGGGTTCTGAACTAATACTGGATAGTGTATACGTGTGAAAATTAAACTCAATAGTGTTAGAGTAAGATGTCTAGCTGCAAAGTTTTTGCAGTCTTGTTCATCTCTCGCTAATATTCGAACCCACATCGTTGGTTTACTGCATCACGTATGCGCTTAGCATATAACCCACTCGGCCAAATTCAACAGGTCACTTAATTTAGATGGATGCCTCATGTAGAGCATGAACTGCTTACCCTTCCGGAGTACCTGAATACACCACCGGGTTTCAGTGTAGTTCGTGTTGGTGGATCTTTAGTTTTCTGTGTAGTGTAGATCAATGTTTGTCCCGTTGTCAATTTAATTTTGGACAGTGTTTTGTCTGTTCTTCTTCTATTTGCTGTTTCTGATTGCTCCTTTGGTATCTTTTGGCCATTGTGTTGTCTGCTCTTCTTCTATTTGCTGCTTCTGATTGCTCCTTTGGTATCTTTTGGCCATTGTGTTATCTGCTCTTCTTCTATTTGCTGCTTCTGATTGCTCCTTTGGTATCTTTTGGCCATTGTGTTGTCTGCTCTTCTTCTATTTGCTGTTTCTGATTGCTCTTTTGGTATCTTTTGGCCATTGTGTTGTCTGCTCTTCTTCTATTTGCTGCTTCTGATTGCTCCTTTGGTATCTTTTGGCCATTGTGTTGTCTGTTCTTCTTCTATTTGCTGCTTCTGATTGCTCCTTTGGTATCTTGCGGCCATTGTGTTATCTGCTCTTCTTGTATTTGCTGCTTCTGATTGCTCCTTTGGTATCTTGCGGCCATTGTGTTGTCTGCTCTTCTTCTATTTGCTGCTTCTAATTGCTCCTTTGGTATCTTTTGGCCATTGTGTTGTCTGTTCTTCTATTTGCTGCTTCTGATTGCTCTTTTGGTATCTTGCGGCCATTGTGTTGTCTGCTCTTCTTCTATTTGCTGCTTCTAATTGCTCCTTTGGTATCTTTTGGCCATTGTGTTGTCTGTTCTTCTTCTATTTGCTGTTTCTGATTGCTCCTTTGGTATCTTTTGGCCATTGTGTTGTCTGTTCTTCTTCTATTTGCTGTTTCTGATTGCTCCTTTGGTATCTTTTGGCCATTGTGTTGTCTGTTCTTCTTCTATTTGCTGTTTCTGATTGCTCCTTTGGTATCTTGCGGCCATTGTGTTGTCTGTTCTTCTTCTATTTGCTGTTTCTGATTGCTCCTTTGGTATCTTGCGGCCATTGTGTTGTCTGCTCTTCTTCTATTTGCTGCTTCTGATTGCTCCTTTGGTATTTTGTGGCCATTGTGTTGTCTGTTCTTCTATTTGCTGCTTCTGATTGCTCTTTTGGTATCTTGCGGCCATTGTGTTGTCTGCTCTTCTTCTATTTGCTGCTTCTGATTGCTCCTTTGGTATTTTGTGGCCATTGTTTTGTCTGTTCTTCTGCTATTTGCTGCTTCTGATTGCTCCTTTGGTATCTTGCGGCCATTGTGTTGTCTGCTCTTCTTCTATTTGCTGCTTCTGATTGCTCCTTTGGTATTTTGTGGCCATTGTGTTGTCTGTTCTTCTTCTATTTGCTGTTTCTGATTGCTCCTTTGGTATCTTGCGGCCATTGTGTTGTCTGCTCTTCTTCTATTTGCTGCTTCTGATTGCTCCTTTGGTATTTTGTGGCCATTGTTTTGTCTGTTCTTCTTCTATTTGCTGTTTCTGATTGCTCCTTTGGTATCTTTTGGCCATTGTGTTGTCTGCTCTTCTTCTATTTGCTGTTTCTGATTGCTCCTTTGGTATCTTTTGGCCATTGTGTTGTCTGTTCTTCTTCTATTTGCTGTTTCTGATTGCTCCTTTGGTATCTTGCGGCCATTGTGTTGTCTGTTCTTCTTCTATTTGCTGTTTCTGATTGCTCCTTTGGTATCTTTTGGCCATTGTGTTGTCTGTTCTTCTTCTATTTGCTGCTTCTGATTGCTCCTTTGGTATCTTTTGGCCATTGTGTTGTCTGTTCTTCTTCTATTTGCTGCTTCTGATTGCTCCTTTGGTATCTTGCGGCCATTGTGTTATCTGCTCTTCTTGTATTTGCTGCTTCTGATTGCTCCTTTGGTATCTTGCGGCCATTGTGTTGTCTGCTCTTCTTCTATTTGCTGCTTCTAATTGCTCCTTTGGTATCTTTTGGCCATTGTGTTGTCTGTTCTTCTATTTGCTGCTTCTGATTGCTCTTTTGGTATCTTGCGGCCATTGTGTTGTCTGCTCTTCTTCTATTTGCTGCTTCTAATTGCTCCTTTGGTATCTTTTGGCCATTGTGTTGTCTGTTCTTCTTCTATTTGCTGTTTCTGATTGCTCCTTTGGTATCTTTTGGCCATTGTGTTGTCTGTTCTTCTTCTATTTGCTGTTTCTGATTGCTCCTTTGGTATCTTTTGGCCATTGTGTTGTCTGTTCTTCTTCTATTTGCTGCTTCTGATTGCTCCTTTGGTATCTTGCGGCCATTGTGTTGTCTGTTCTTCTTCTATTTGCTGTTTCTGATTGCTCCTTTGGTATCTTGCGGCCATTGTGTTGTCTGCTCTTCTTCTATTTACTGCTTCTGACCTTTGGTATCTTCAAACCTTTCTTCCTTAAATGTTACATAAGATGCTAGTTTATATCATACGATCACATAAAATAGCATTCTATAATGTGCTGAGTTAGATTGCTGTCAAATCAATAAAATGTATTTTTCCCATTACCATTACACGACGTCCTGCATTTTAACCTGAAGAGTCGAGATATTTCTCGACTAAAGAAGCTATAATTTGTATGAAGCCGATTTAACAGAGTGGCGTACTACAGTGTGGGCTCGAATTCCGCCAATGGTAGAACAAAAATACAAAAATGGTACCCTTTAACATTGATAGCACCAACGGTCGGTGTAACATTGATGTGTTAGCAGAACAACAGAAAATCATAAAATAGAAGAGTAAAATATGCAAACAATAGCACAATAGGCATAGTGTCTATGTCATAGCAAGCACACGTACCGTATTAAATTGTCAGGAATAATACATTTAATCCCACTGAAGGCTGGTAAAAACTTGATACCTTATAATATAAAAATAAAGACAGACGTATGATAAATTGTCATACAAAAATAAGTACATATATTTGTTGTTAGTACGTTTTATCTGGTTTTGAAACATACAATGTAAGCATTTAGCGTAAAATTGCTGTTTTATTTTGAATTATATTGATCAAAAAAATTGAAACATTTCATTACACTAAACAAACTGTTGGTGGGGGTTCCTGTTGGTCATCTCTTTAGTTTTGCTTGTTTGTCTTCGTTCTGTGTCTTGTGCCCAATGTTGTCTGTGCCTTTGGGGTTTCTCTTATGTTGTTTAGGTGAATTGTGCCATTATTCATACATAGATATGTATGTACGTGTAACCGTTCGTTTTCCATATTGAATTAGGTATGTAGTTTATTGTATCGTCATGAGATCAAAATCGTGTCTTTGGGCAGATTAGTGTAGCTCTATTTTTTTTTGTAAAGTGGGAAAGAAGTGCGCAGTTTATGTTTTGACCGATTTATTGATATGATTTTTTGAAAATTCATTTAAAAGGTTGATCGATGGGAAAATACTTCTCTGATTACATTACGTAACCTACAAATTGTGTAGATAACCTCTATAATCTATGGAATTCTATAGAGTAATATCTCTCTTTTCTGTGTTGTGTTGTATCTTGTATACTATAGATAACCTGTCATAAGATTGATCACTTTGTTTGTCTTCTGGTTCTTATCAATAGCTATAGTTAGATCACTTGCATACGTGACATTGAAATGAAAATACCTATTAACAACATTTATCAATGTTAGCAACATTATCTTGTACTTTCATACGTGACATTGTTTCTGTTTTCGGATACGCTGTTGGCTTTTGATTTAGTTTGTTAATATTTATTATTATTATTATTATTATATGTTTCTGTTATTCATTTCCAAGGTATTTGTTCCTTTAAACCTGTGTCTTCATTTCTTAACTGTCAACAGAGGGTTGTTGCTAACAAGGAAGCTACTGAACCAACGGTTCCTAGTGGCGAAGTTGGAAAATTAACGATCGACATCATGACTTTGTATGTTCCGTTTGTCGTAATCACAATCCGGTTATTTCCTCATTCATTACTTATCTCTGTGTAGGTAGCATAGGTACCACGACGAGTGTCACTAGTTGAACAGGAACTGCTTACCCTTCCAGAGTTCATCACCGGTTTTCAGTGATGTTCGTGTAACTCATTAAACTCATTCTTTCCTGTTTTATCTTGTGTTTCGTTGATAATTGCTTGTCTTTTTTTTTTATTTTTTTTTGCTTTTGCCATTTGTATGTCTGTCCTTGGATTCACTGGTTCTTGTTACCCCTTTGGTATCTTCAAACTTTTCTATATCGAATATTTAATTTCAACGAAATTGATGACCTATTACTTCTGGTCTCCTGGGTTCTTTAGATAGTTTTTTAATATATTTAATCTGTTAAAAATATCAGTTATAACTGTTTTTGTTCTAAACGTAAAGGTCTATAACCAACATATCATACTTTCTAAATTTTTGCAGTTAATAGGTCCTGCTATTGTACCGTCCATGATAATATTCTATTTGATTTTTGTGATAGTGTGTGATTTAGAAGAAGCGAATATGTGCAGGCTCTTGTTTGTTTCTCGTTGGGGCCACATTAATCGGGTTAACACCGCCATACATGTCCCACGACAGGGACTGGATCGGTTTAACCCCGCCATACATGTCCCACGACAGGGACTGGATTTTCATATGTATATATTCCATTGTTTATTTATGTTAAATATTTTGAGGTGAGATATAGTTGTATGTATTGTTGATATTGTTCCCCATCATTGTTAAAACTTTTCTTTCATTTTTAAAAGATTGATGATACCAATGGGGTAATTAGAAATCGTAAATAGAAGGAAATTGAAATTATCTTTCTTGTCCGTTACGATTTCCGCCTAAAAACGATGTTCTGTTCGTCTTTGTATGTGAATCATGTTGCGGTCATCATATCGAAAGTTCTATGGTCCCAACCATGACTTTGCTAACCATTACGGAATATCTGTATCACTGGTAATTCCGGTAGTCACATCCTGTCCTTTCCTCACTACTGACTTATCATCAGGTTTGTCACAAGAGGAACACGACGGTTGCCACATCAAACCCTTCCGGAGCACATGAGTTCACCCCCGATTTTTACTGGGATTTGGACTGCTTGATCTTTAGTGTTCTATGTAGTGCTTTGTAGATCATTGTTTGTGCCTTTGTCAGTTTTATTTTTTGGCCATTGTATTGTCTGTCCTTCATCGATTTACGACTTTTTGTTCACATCTTTGTTTTTTACTTACAGAGACATATTCTTATATTTTACTTTAAATGAACACATATTTTTATCGTATTGTATAAAATGTTGTATTATGCTACATAAATTTTACATGTTTATCTTTTAATGTCATTTTTGTCACTTACTTATCTATATTGTAAATGTTATGTTGTAGAAGACGTTTTTTTTAAACTGCGATGTTCTCACAGTTATAGTATTGCTCCTATTTGTGATATTTGTAGAAAACCCATGCGACAAACAATGACATATTTTTTGTTTATGTTTTATTTATTTCTATATATCAAAAAAAAATGTTATAGTATTTAAAGCGGCATTTGAGGTAGTGCCTATCGACAAAATGTATGGCCGGAGCTTATCATCAAATCACTCAGGGTATTGTATTATTAATCGAATAATAAACAAAAATCCCCGTTGATATGAACAGCATATTTATGAATCTGTATTTCACATGACCAACGTGACCTAAAGGTCACATACCTCAGAACTTTGAATTTTAGAATTTATTTTTGTATTTTTTAGACTGATAAAGAATATTATTTTTAATAAGATTAAAAGTTTCGTAGGGAGGAACACTAGTGACCATGCCTGTCAAATATTTTGCTCCAAAAGTAACTGTGAAACTATGTATCATTGATTTTTTTTCCTCCTCGAGATAACCGTAGTCAAAATAATGAACAATCTAAATGTTTGCTCCGCCCACAGCTATGTATACCCCCGACGCCGGTGTTACATACTCATTTTTCCCCCATACTCATTTTTCTCCCCGGAAAAATGAGTATATACTCAGTTTTCCCCCCGGAAAGGGAGGAGAAGTAGTGAGGAGGAGGATTGAGATGAAGGAGGGAGAGAGGCAGTGAGTAGGAGGGAGAGGAAGAAGGGAGAGAGGTGGTAAGAAGAGGAGAGCAAGGAGGGAGAGAAGTAGAGAAGAGGAAGGAGGGAGAGAGGTAGTGAGGAGGAGGATGGGGAAGAAGGAGAGAGAGAGGCAGTGAGGAAGAGGATGGAGAGGAAGGATGAGAAAGGTAGTGAGGAGGACGACTACTTTAATAAATTTCCCCCGACAATGCCTTCAGTGGTTCTTGAAAATCGATTAATCAGAATGTTCAAAGTCTCCTATATCGATCTGCACCAAAGAAACAACACTTTTGTAGTACCTCATAGTGAACACCCTCAAAGTTAAATTGGTTAAATTATGTTCAGTGGTTCTCAGTGAGATTACGAAAATGTAATTCATAGGTTTTCAAAGCAATTTTGACCTTCGCTGTCGACCATTTTGAATTTCCGATCGGCATAAAACCATTATCACCTGTAAAGGACTCTGAAATTTCAAGACAATGTTTACAACCATAATATGCAGGTCAGGTTCAATTGCAGCCAGATCCCATATACGGCTTGGAAGTTAGGCCCACTTAGCTGAAAGCGGAGAACTCCGTGTCCTCAGACACATTCTTCTTTTATTCATTTTTTAGCGAATCGGCATGAAAAGTAACAACACTTGCGTAGGACATAATAGTGAACACCTCTGCCAAGTGTGGTTAAATTCTGTTCAGTGTTTTCCAAGTAGACCATGAAAATGTTGCTTTACATATGGTTTCAAAGCAAACTTTGACCTCCGCTGGCAACGATTTTGAATTTCCGGTGGGCTCAAAAAGTAACAATGAACATACAAATCACGTTTCCATACCATCGCTTCAGTGTTTCTTGAAAAAAGATTATTGAAAAACTAACAATGTTTCCAATGTCTCCTGATGACCATTTGTTGACGAATCGGAAAAAATCCCTCATCCGATCTAAACAAACACCAGATCCCTCAGTACAATTTCTAGTCAATATGTAAACCACAGATAAATTCAATGCAGACGAACAATTACGCATTGGTTGACCATATGCGAACGCTAACTGATTTCAAATCCGATACGACAATAATAACGGATTTAAATTCGATCTAATGATTCAGTTTCAATCCGGAATACGTGTGAATATGGTATTATAGTGCTACCACTTTCGGTAGATCAATCAAAAAAGATGGAGACAAACGCATTTATCAAGATGGCTCAATTTTATAATAATTTGATAATGAAACGAAGCAAAAAATAGTTGTGCTGATATAGTAGAGGGGGTTAGGAGGGGGTCTGACCTCGAAACCCCGAACTAAAAAACTTGAAATACCCTTAGTCCCGAAATAAAATACTTGAAATCCAGAAGTCCCGAATATAATAAAATTTCAATCCAGAATCCCGAAATGGTCAATCCCGAATTCTCGAGCTTAAAAAAACACCATCCCGGAGTCCTCAAAAGGGTCCTTCCCCCCTCATAGTAGTAGTTTAATTTAGAGAATACTGTTACCGTTTAGTTCATCATTTGAAATGAACATAATATGATAAATTGGTATAATTATGTTCGGTAAAACAAATCCACACTCTGACAGTAGAACTAATAATTGTATCATTCATAGTTATGCGTCATTGATGGACACTGCCATTCTATAGTTACTGATCTTTATTTAAAATGATCGATTACAAACAAACAAGCTACCACAAAATAGTTTGTTTAGTTTAAAACTAATTATGTTGTGTCTCGGTGTACTGTAAACAGTTGAAATTCTTAAGAATAAATTAGTAGATAACCATTGGCGAATCCAGGGGGGTCCCGGTGGTCGGACCCCCCACCCCCGTCCTTCACATTGCGTTCGTCGTCCTTCCGTCCGTCCGTTAACTTTTTACATTTTGATATTCTTCTTGAGAACCACTGAACATAATTTAACCAAACTTGGTATGAATGATCCTTAGGGTGTGTAGACTATAGTTTGTGAATTATATATCCGTCGAAGAAAAAACATGGCCGCCATGGCTAAAAATAGAACATAGGGGTCAAACTGCAGTCATTGGCTAATATTTCAAAAAGTATTACATATAGAGAAAAATAGAGGTGATCTTCCTTCTTCAGCATCAAAAGCTCTACAAAAGTCTCCATAGGGTCGACCCCTTATAGGAGTTATTGCCCTTGCATAGTCTATCAGTGCAAAGGGGGAGAATTGAGTATGAGGGGGAAACTTCAGTATATACTCAGATTTCCCCCCTAAAAATCAGGGGGAAAGATGAGTATATACTGATCTTTCCAGGGGGAAAAATGAGTATATACTGATCTTTCCGGGGGAAAAACTAGTATATACTCATTTTTCCGGGGGGGGGAAATGAGTAGGGGGAAAAATGAGTATGCAACATCGGTATAAGTATTGTGTAGAATACTTATGTGTTTGAAACTTTGTCATAAAAATATCCATTGATATAGAAATGTATGCGCGATTGACTATGCATGCTCGCTGACATAAATGAGGCCGCGATAAGGAACTGGTACTGTTTTAACAAATGTACAGATTTCAAACTTAGTTAAAGAATAAAAAAAAATATTAAAAAAAATCTAAATATAAAAAAACACTTCAATAGAGAGTGATGGTCAATATAAAATTATTTTCATTATTAATTTTAAATATTACACTCTGAGCATGACAAGTTTGTTTTCTAAATTTTATATAATTATGAAAAAGAACATTGATAATTACTATATAATTAAATAGTATTTCATGGTCTACGAATTGTATATAACAATACACTCAAGCCCCAAGCACAAACATATACTGGTAAAATAAACCAGTTCAATCATTGTATCTCGTGATTCCTTGTGATAAACTGCATTGAAGTACGCACTATTTGATAATATATGAAAGGTTATGTTTGATTGAAAAGTTTTTTGGGAGCAAAAAAAAAACCAAATGGCCTAGTCACCTCTGCCTGAGGGAGGACTTTTAATTTACCTACATCCGTGTGTGTACCTTCTTACACATTTCACATTTATCCTCTTATATGTTGTATCATTAATGCACATTAATTACTGGTAATTCTCTTTAGTATGCTTGGTAATTCTCTTTAGTATGTCTACCTAGACAATAATATGTATAAACTAGGTGTCAAGACATGCTTTATTGTATTACAGCAAACGGACAAAACATGTCCTGACGTGATAGATGTAAACATGACCATACTGTACATCTACTTTAAACTTTGTTTATAACAGGATATGTCAGGAGGATAAGTCTGGTCGTTATTAGTAAGTATATAATTAAATCATGGCCATTTTGTTTAAACAATATTAACGTTTTCTTCGTTCTCTCATTCTTTGGTTTTTGGTGTAATGTTTTGTAGATGATTGTTTGTCCTATTGATCATTTTCGTTTGGCCATTGTATTGTTTGTCCTAAGATTATGATTCCCCCTTTGTATCTTCACAACGGTTTTTAATCAACTCTGAACCATACTCAACAATACAGTTATTACGGTCATGTGATCATGATTATTAATCAAATATAATTTTACACTATAAAATGAAAAACAAAACATGCCACGCTATAGAAATAATTCTAAAATCAAATACCATGCTTAAATCTACCAGACTTGTGATACTAATAAACACATTATCGTTCTATGCTACACTATAGGTGTGAAACCTATGATTAAATTCTTTAAGGTTTCCTACTAAATTTGTGTTTTTTCGAGCCTACCTGGCCATTGTATCTTAAGTTTAACTTTTCGAAGACCATACATTTTCTGAAACGTCCATGATTCTTCTACGTTCTGTCAAAATATTAGGTCATGTTTAAAGTCTTGCAGTGAAATTCCAGGCTATGGAAAATACCTACTCTAAAAATAGCTCTGTCATCCCCCAGAAATTCCCTATTTATAGGTCATGCATCACATCCTCCATATCCATATTAAAATACAACTAAATCAATCAAATTTGGGCTCAAAATAATCCTTATACATTTAACTTCAATTATCAATTTAATTATTCCATTCCATGCAGTATTTGTCACAATACAACAAAGTGAAAGGAACTTTTTTCTTTAAAAGGGACTACTCTTGTATATGTTCTTAGCTCTGATTGGTTGAATTACTGATTTGACACCTATAGAAATAATTCTAAAATCAAATACCATGCTTAAATCTACCAGACTTGTGATACTAATAACACATTATCTTTCAGGATATCTCCCTTATGTTGGTGTTGTATACATTTTGTGTGCTACTGTTGACTGGGGTGATGTCAGGATGTACATGTATGGAGCCCCCCATACATCATCAAGTGTGTAGTGGCTCTGAGTTTTGTGAGTATTGAAAGTTATATTGTAATGAATAAGTAAAATATTAAAATAAATGATAAACATTACATCTTTTTCAATAAGACAAGGGAACATTAGATCGCATCTTACACAGACAAGCAACCACGACAACATTACATTGTCTATGAACCAGACATGAACACTATAAGTTATCTACGTGTCGACCCGTGGGCATTGAGATTGTACCACCCTGAAGCACTTCTGTATAGCCTGAGGCGAAGCCGAAGGCTGCACAGTGGTGCTGAAGGGTGGTACAATCTCAATGCCCACGGGTAGACACGTAGATAACGATTTTATCCCCGGTTTGAAAACAAAAACTGATTTTTAATGGATTTTCTTGTTCTTTTTATAACGTAATCATGACGTTTTTGTACTTGCGGAGTAAAATGCCATAGCTCATGTGAAAATTTGGGTGAATTTCGATAAAGTGTAGGGAGATACATTTGGTATCACCCTACAGCTAATCATTTTTAACGTTTCTTTGGTCTTATTTTGTTGTAATTTAATTTCTTGTATTTGGCGCGTATTGTCACGTGGATAGCGTTACATTATTTATGACGTCACTAGTAATAGGATCGAGAATTCTATTGATAAAAAAAATATGCGTGGTACATATTGTGGGTGGTATTATAGTACGATAAAACAAATGAAGAATTGATGTGAAAACAATAATGAGAAATGATTTTAAAATGATTGTATTCAAACAATTGACCATTTCTATAAAGACACATGACAACAAAATCAACGTTTCATGTAGCGCGAATCAACAAAATGTTACACTGTTAAACATGACCATCAATACCGTAGGAACTTTAAATCTCTCAACATTAGTTGGTGCATTGTTTGTATTTTCTGCATTTATTGAGGCGCTTGATTTTTTCTCTCTCAAGAAATACGTCCTCCGTTCTCCATTCCATGTTGAATGCAAAGCGCTTTGAGATTGTTTACGCTTTACACCATCTTTACATCATGTATAGCAACGTAAAGACATCCAGTGACGTTACGTAACTACCAGCCGGTAGCATGGGTTTTGTACCAACGGGTCATCGACCAATCGAAAGCCGCCATTTTTATCAACCCGGGGATAAAGTATATTGTCTATGAACCAGACAAGAAAACATTATATTGTCTATGAACCATATATGAGAACATTATATTGTCTATGAACCCGACACATTACATCTTATATCAACCAAACAAAAGAACATTATATCACATATTAAACAGAAAATATATCACTATATATCAAACAACCAAGAGAAGTTTGGATATTAAACAGAAAATATATCACTATATATCAAACAGCCAAGAGAAGTTTGAATTTCATCTTTAACAAACAATACAACATTACATCGTATCTTAATCAGATAAGAGTAAAGTAAATATCATCACAATCAGACAAAAGAACATACCAGAGAACATTGCATCGTATCTTGAAGAGACAAAAGAATATTGCATGGCATCTCAAGCAGACAAGTGGTCTCTGTTTAAACTTATTTTTTCATAATCTTATGAAATCAAAATATTGAACTCAATCAAAGATTGTTAAATTCCCCCAAACAAACAAAAACAAGAAGTAATAAAATGTTGTTTTTTTTTTTAATGAAAACTGTTTAAGATTGTTCAATCATTCCAGTAGGCTGCATGCCTACATTTGTGTTATTTTTGGTATATATTTTGAAGTAATCTGGCTACCAAGGATAGAGAAGTCAAATGTTTAATACTACTGGATGAGGGGAATGATCTTGATTGTATTGTATAATTTTCGCCTTGTTATGTGTGATGGTTGGCATTTCATTCATTGAGCCATGAGAACTTTCACCAGTACCCAGAGGAAGCGCAGAAGAGACGAAACCAATACTAATCCTAAGTCATAGCATACACTTTTCTTGTTTATTTGTAAAGAGCAGCAGAGATAAACACACAGAAAAAAACATACAACATGCATATAAAATGTGTACAAACAATACATATTAATTTATCTAAACAAACATTTTGCAATACTACACAAAAATTTGCAATTGGCAAGGACATCCATATTCTTGTTGTGTAGAGGATAGGAGACTTATGGTTGCTTTTCCATTTTGATGCAATATTTAAGATATTTTAGGCATAGGTGACCTTGACCGATTTTGGTTGTCCTATTTAGACCCTTTGACAAATTTGATATTTGGTTTCCAATTTTTCGGTTTTGAACTAACCTGATGAAGTTTATTCCAGAAACGCGTCGTGCGCACTAATTTTGATATCTACGTTTTTATTATACCACCATTCATAATGCGTTATCACCAACATATCTACATTTTTATTTATAGCACATTAAAATCAAGAAAACGTTATGAAAATAGTTATCTCTATCTAAAGGATAAGTTGTACCCAATATAATATTAGGAACATTTATATAATGTCTATTAAGATTCCAAAACATTTTCATACGAAAACCAAATATTCCTACTGTATGTGCATTCCCCAAACAGGTGCAATGACATATCTTTAGTTTCTGTACAGAAGGTACAAAATTATGTTTCTTTTCAGCCACACTTGACAAATAAAGGTAATAACAAAATTACCGAACTCCGAACAATCTTATAAAGGGAAAGTCAAAACTCATAATTATATAAACAGACAAAATCAGTCAACAACCGGAAAACTGTGAAAACCGTAATGACCCTGACTTGGTACAGGCATTTCTAAAGAAATGGTGGGTTGAATCAGATTTTAAGGCGCCAAACCTCCCGCTCTCATTACGGTTCAAAGGTTCCGGCTGTCACTGTAACAGTATTTAAATACAGGAACAAAATAGGTAAAATAGTTGTCAAAGCAGTACCATATTCGGTGACGTAAATGTCAAAAATATTTTTACGTCACACATTGACAAAAAAATTATTGACATTTGCGACTTCTTTATCTTTATACATTTTCACTATATGAAAATGCATCGCTTATAATTTTTTCTGCAGAGACGGAATATATTTCGACAAGATATTGGTATCGGAATATAAACTTTTTAAGAGATCGAATAAGGCGAATCTTTTTATAGCCCTGGTCCAGTAGCCTGTTTCTCAGATGAAGATGACGTTTCAGGAAATCAGAATAATTGCTACTGGCCCTTGCATAGCGAATCAATTGCGAGATGTAAACACCATATGCAGGAGAAGCTGGTATATTGCTGCACATGTTTGGAAAATTTATGATTTTAAAATTGAAGTCGTCCCGCTTATCATACATTTTAGTACTGAGTTGACCACTGTCGTCAAATTCGAGGTATAAGTCCAAAAATGATGCGGACGAAGCTGTATCGGTGGTCTCTTTAACTTCCAGCTCTGGAGGATATATCAATGGAAGAAATTCTGCAAATCTAGAATTATTGATAGATAAAACGTCATCAATATACCTGTATGTGAAATTAAAGGCTCTAGCCTCATGAATCTTCTTATCTTTTACAAGCTTTTGAAGAAACTCCGACTCATATGAGTATAAAAATAAATCGGCTAGAAGAGGGGCACAATTCGTACCCATTGGTATGCCGACGACCTGCTGAAACAGTGTCCCTCCAAAGGAGACAAATATGTTATCGATGAGGAACTCCAGCATACTGATCACTTGTTCCTCGGAGTAGCATGTTTTACCTTTATGAATTTTGTTTGAAAAATATGTGGAATTGTAGCCTAACACAACAAATTTTGAGCCATAGTTTCTATGACTAAAAGCTTTATGAATTGTTTCTTTTAAGCGGGTTTTTAATTTGTCATGCGGTAGGGTGGTATATAGAGTTGAAAAATCAAAAGTTTTGATGGAGGATACCTGAGAGAAAGATCTTGAATTCAGGTTATCCAAAAGATCTTTAGAGTTTTTCAAAATCCACATGTGATTTATGCCACTACGCGAGTAAACAGTTTCACAATATTTCTGTTGTCCCTCTTTTACTGCAGACATAATCTTTGTCAGGTGAATAGACAATTCTTTCGTCGAGCAAGTTGATGATCCCGCTATGCACCTTTCTTTGTATGGTGTCTTATGGAGTTTAGGTATCCAATATAAATATGGTAAATCCTCAGACTCTTTACCAGAGGGAATGTTTAAAGAGGTCATGAATGATCTGTGGTTAGCTAGGATTTCATCTTTGTCGAACGAAGTTGGTTTGTATGTGGTATTACTAGAGGTGTTGCTATTTATGCCTAATTCCTTGATTAGACATTCGAAGTAATATGATTTACATACAAACACGATATTGTTGGAAGCCTTGTCCGCAGGAACGACAACATATTTGTCATGAAGAGAGGAAAGAGACACAAAAGAGTTTGTAGAAATAATTTTATGGGAAAGTTTGAACTTAAAGTTTTGAAGTTTAGTGCATCTTGCTGTGATAAAAGAGAAAGAAAAGTAATATAACTCCAATCATTTATTTGTATTCCTTATTCCCGGTCCATTTGTTTTCTGATCTAGCTGAACATTTTAGATGTTTCTAAATACAGTTTATAAAAATATCTACATGTGCTTAACACTTTTTAATCTGTCAACAACATAATTATTACTTACATGCTTAAATATTTCATCATAATAGGAAATGAAAGTCTGAATTATCCAAACGGTGATCAGAACCGAAAATCAAAGAACAGTCAATACAATGGCTAAAGCAAATAAGACAAACGGACAAACAATGATGTACAAAACATTACACAGAAAACTAACGATCAAGCAACACGAACTCCACTAAAACTCGGGTCAAATATAATTTCGAAAATCACTGCAAATTTCAAGAAAAGTACTAAAAATAATAACAATAATAATATGCATTAATATTGAATTCTAGATAATCTTCATCTTCATTGTCTTCTTTTGTTACATTATTTAAATCAATTGTCACATTAAAATAACTATTTTGTCCTGGAGAGCTGCTAAAATATATACTATCACATGTAATCAAAATAGACGCTGTTTATACATACTGCAAGATGATTTGGAAAGCAAGAAAATATAACCAACCATTTCGCAGCATTCCTGAAAGGATAATACAATATATTACAAAGATTATTAATCAACACATACACACAATCTTACTTTGAACATGTATTATTACCAGAAACGACAAGTTTTTGTCTGAACAAGTATATTAATTATGAATGCATTTGCCCTCCACCCCCACCCCCCACCCCCACAAAAAGAAAAAAGAAATAAGGAACGAACATGTGATCATGTGAAATTCAAGTACATGTATTTTGAAATGACATTGGCAATGCACTATTTTAATTCAAGGAGAGATTATAATAGATTACATATATAATACGCTTGTGTATGACTTACATTATATTATGGACCGCAGATATGGAAATAATTATTGCAAAGACATTGATGTTCTTACCACTAGTTGTGTTTTCAGTGAAATAGTTAGTTATTGTTGTTTTATTCAGCAATTTGTCAATTATGTCATGGCGATGAGACGTTGATTAGGTCCGTTTTGTACTACAGCAACATTCTTAGTTGGCTTTAACCAATCCGTATTTGTTCTTTTTACTTAATGCTGTGTGCTTAGTGGAGAAGCAGCTAATTTCATAGTCTTTGTTTTGGCCTGACCGTGGTTCGTATCCACGACCTACCACATTACAAACCTGATGGGGTTAGTTGTGTTTTAAACAAATAATTCTAAGTGTAATAGTATAATGTGTAAACTCAAAACCATATGAATGTTCTGCGTAAGCTGTGACGAATAAACAAAGTTAATGACAACATAGAAATAATATTATACTGTTACACGATTGGTGCCACTAGGGAAGCAGGAACTATTTCCCCTTCCAGAGAACCTGAGTTTAACCCCACCCGCTCCACGTCCGGTTTTTAGTGGTGTTCGTATCGCTCAATCTTTAGTTATTTGTGTAGTGTTTTGTTCTTTTTTTCGGCCATTCAATTATCTATCCTTCTACGATTTACGGCTTCTATATTGTCTTGGTAGCCTATGTTGCCAGTTTCTCTGGATTGTCCTTTTTGATTGCCCCTTCTATATTCTCTAACGTTCATAGATATGATGTGGTACCATCAAAATTGAAAGCGAACGAATCGCTAAAACATCTCTCTGATATTAAATCTTCAAATATATATAAAACAACAGTATTTAAAACATTCGAAGAAAAAATGGTAAATAGGGTTCAGAAACCATACACCGTAGGGCCTCTTTGTAGAAATTTTCAATCTACATATAAGGGTAATAACAAAATTACCGAACTCCGAACAATCTTACAAAGTGAAAGTCAAAACTCATAATTATATAAACAGACAAAATCAGTCAACAACCGGGAAACTGTGAAAACCGCAATGACCCTGACTTAGTACAGGCATTTCTAAAGAAATGGTGGGTTGAATCAGATTTTAAGGCGCCAAACCTCACGCTCTCATTACGGTTCAAAGGTATTTTGATATATTCCCCATGACAATCAATACTAATCTTTAGACATATATCCGTGAACCCATAGACCATGACGATTTCATGTGTATCAGACTATTAATCTGCATTGATAAGGATGTTTCAGTCAAAACAGAGGAATTGCTACTTTAGTGACGATTCGTGCCATTTAGATCTTAAGAACATATTATTGTTTTTATTTTCCACATATTAAACTTTGGGCCCTCCTTCCAATGGCTCCTTCCATATTACTTCGATTTAGTCTAGGGCATCATATTTGCCGATCATTTTTGCTTTTATTTGTTCTTGAGGCGTTTTATCTATCCGTATTGTAAATGTTATTAATATTTAATTTTTTTCCTGTATTTGAACATTTTCTTCTTGTCCGAAAGTTTTGCATGTTGGTCTACACTTGTTAGAATATTGCCGATTTATGTTACGAGATGACAATATTTTAAATGATATATTTGAACTGTTAATAGACTATTGACTGTTAATGCAAAATTTTCAGCAGAATATTATAAAGTAAATAAGTGTATTAACAAAATCTTTGTTAAAAGAAAAGTTTAAGATAAAAAAAATTGCAATAAGAAGCCGTTTATTGAAGTAGGACAAACAATACAATGACTACAAGAAAAAGTCATATAATGCCAAGCAAAAAATACCACATTGTCGAACTATTCTAAAATAAAATATCAAAATCGCAGAAAGAGGCAAAATCGATATCCCTAACACACAAATACATGACCACCCACTTTCCTGACTTGGAAAAAGCACTTCAATAAAAAAAAAAAACTAGTTTAATTTTCCCAACCACCAACACCCCTCCCCCTTACAGAAATGACAAGGTCGTGCATGTGCTTTCCGTGTGTGAGTAAAAGTCATCCTCACATATAAAAAAGAGAGTCTAGTTTTCATAATGAACGCTATAATCTTGAACATTATACATATTATTTTAATCTTCGTCACACAAATGTTGTCGTATGCATAATATTAGTTTTGTTAATGAGAGCCGATGGCTTCAACCATTATTTAAATATAAAAAAGACACACAATGATCTACAAAAAACTACACTCCACTGGCTAGTGGCACCCGTCGTGTGTTTTATAAATGACACATGCATCATCTGATATGGAAATTGCGTACATATCACTCTTACATTCTTATCAATTTATATTATTAACATTATTTGTATTGCATAGGAAAAAAAACCAAAACAAAAATCAGCGATTCATACAAGAATATACCGTTGTCGTTGGAGATCCAATTATGAAGAGGCGGGTGTTATTAATCGGGTTAGCCACGCCACGTGTTTGTGCATGTTCCAAGCCAAGACCTGGATTTCCAACACCATATGTCGGGGTATTGTGTTGTGTTCAATTGTTTGGGTTGAAAGCTGGTTGTTCGTATTGTTTATATTGATGGAATTGACGCCATCACTCCTTAAGCATTCTTCTCGTAAAGAAAATATGTTGAATTTTAAATTTAAAAAAAGATAATCATAAAGTATGTTCAAAATTGTCGGTTAAATTGAAAAAAATTATACCGTAGTTCAAAATAGGACTCAACGTTCTTTAAATTGATGCTGCTCACACAATTACTTGCGAGTGTCTACATTTTAGGAATTTCTGGGAAATACGTGCATGATTGCATCATTTCACTCACAGGAGAGGATTTTATTTTTAAAAAAACAAAAAACAAAACAAAAAACCCAACAACATCTAGTTTAACCCGCCAATATGTATTGACATGAATGTAAGCCAACAGAGTGAGTGACCATGTATATTATGTGTGGTTGGGGTATCAATTTTGTCTCTCTTTCTATTATTTTCCGTGTGGATGTGCAACTGTTCCGACGCAGCAATATAAATCAACATAATATTCATGAGGAATGCTGGTACCTTTTCGTGTGACATAATTCTCTTTGCACTGTATCATTTACAATATTACTAGTAGATGTGCAACGAAGCAGTATTCGTGATAAAACCCAATAATTGACATTTAGTTACCGATTAATGTATTTCTCATTTTGCCTTGGTGACTTTATTTCTAAATACAACTAAAAATGCGTTATCATCCGATTTTGCTCTGGAAAATATTGTCAGAACAATTCCAATGTCCGATCTCAAAAACGTAGAAACAGAGGTTAAACTAATACCACCAACACATGTACATATGACCTCTTACTTGCCTGGCTTGGTACAATAAAATGTGGCGGGTTAAACTAGTTTTATGGACCAAAACCGATCGTCTTAGTGAAATAAGGAGGTCATGCAAGTGCTTGCCACATGTCAGTAAAATATTAACCCTCACACATAAGTGAGCAACCATCGTTGTTATACAGAACAATAATCTCGAACACTATATACAATACATTTAATCTTCGTGTGACAGAAGTTGTCATATGTATAATATTAGTAATGTTAAAGAGAGCCGATGATCTCAACCATCATTTAAATAGATGATACAATAGAAATAATACTTTACTCTGGGCTCAAAATCGCTAAACAACAATCACTCACTCACCCAGCCATCATTTAAAAAATTGATACACTAGAAACAATTGTCAACTTTGGGCCAAAATCTAATTATAAATACAACTTTCGTAATATGTACACAAGTGACAGATTATTTGTCTACAATGTGCTACAATGAACCATTACACTATATATTATTGTTTAAAAGTTACCTGCTGCATTGGTGTCTGTTGGTTTTTTGTCTATTATTTGCAGTGTCCCAGCTACTTTCACATTCTTGTTATTTCCGCTACTTCTCCTTCTTCTTGATGTCCAATAATCTGTTTTACACTCGTCTGACCCCGGCTAAAACAATTTAAGCATAACATATATTTAGATGGCTATGATGAATTTATTTTTCATATTAATAATATCAGTTATGTCTTTTTTATGTGAAGAGTAGTGGTCATTAACCACCAGATTCTACCTTCTTAACTAGTAGCAAACTACGAGCATTCATTGTAATATCCATATTTAAGTTGTCATTTATTTTTCTGATATTGTGTGGTATTTTTGTGAGCAGGATTTCCGTTGTTCATTTATATCTGCTTTGCCCGTCGAAAAGCAGGACCTGAATTTCCATCTGCATATGCTACGATCGTCGTCTTTTGCTCAATGACGTGAGGTGAGAGGTAGTTTATTGTATTTTGCTAACACTGGTGGTATTGTTGACCATAACTCTTCAAACTCTCTTTTCATAATACAGACATTTTGACTTATATTTTTTAATTTCCATGGCTGCGGCAAAAAAATGCATATAATTGTAATAAAATAGTTTATCTTGTAAATTTAATGAAAGATATCGTCAAATATATATGTAGATGCTCTACTTTGTCATTCAAATGTGCATGAATTTTGATCCAGTATTACTAATATTAAAACAAAGTGTCGGGATTGCATTAAAAAGCAAAATCAAAATTAACATTTGTTAGTACGACATTTGATCGAATTATAGCTGTATTATTAAATGTTCATAAATTTCAATTGTCATTACAACAACGATCCGATAAGGGTTTAGGTTTAGGAACACTTTCACGATGAAATAACCATAATACTTTTTAAGTGAAATCTGCTTTAAGACTACTCTTCTGCGGAGGATTTTGTTTTAAAATGTTTGTCAGGATAGATTTGATATATTCATTATATTGTTTCAGGTAAAATTAAAAAGGTAAATATATTTCGGCTAAGGATATATCAACTATCCATACAGGTGATTAACAATTAATAATTTATTGAAATGTTCATACCACTTAATTAAATGTAGATAAGCCTTTCAGCTGATTTCCAATGGGGTCCTTTACAAATATTAGCTTTAGTGGTAAAGTTTAAGTCATCACTGTGAAAGTTTTACGTTGCCGCGATTTAGTTAACCGTTACAGAATATTTTTGTCACAAATGACCACGGATGTGTTCCGTTTATCGTAATCACAAATCTGTCCTTTCCTCATTCATGACCACGTTTGTAACAAGAATAACACGACGGGTGTGCCTAGTGGGGTAGAAACTGCTAACCTTCCGGAGCACATGAATTCGCCATCGGTTTCAAGTCGGGTTCGTGTTACTCAATCTTTAGTTTTCTGTGTAGTTTTTCATAGATCCTTGTTTATCCTTTTGTCTTATTTCGCTTGGCCATTATATTATCTTTCTTTCTTTGAATTACGGCGTCTGATTACTCTTTTGATAGCTTCTAACTTTTCTTTAGTAGTTAATTACGAGCATGTTTTAACCCTGCTATTGTACTGTTCATGTTTATATCGTCATTCATTTTTGTGATGGTATGAGTGGAAGCCAATCAGTGCAGGTTTTTTATCGTTTGTTTATATATGTATTGCCGTTTGAGATCCAATTATCAATAGGGAGATTGTTGGGATCATCTTAATCGGTTTAAATACGTCACATTTTTTGCATATCCAAGCCAGAACCTGGATTTCCAGTGTCATATGTCGTGGCTTTTTTTTTTTTTTTTTTATGTTCGGTGAGTTGAGGTAAGAGGTTATTGTTCGTATTGTAAATATTGGTGAACTTATTGACAATCACTGTTTAGACTTTGGGGTACCGGGTGGCTCAATGAGTTAGGTCGCTGGATCTAACAACTCATACAAGCCTATCACAAATACGGCGTGGGTTCGCGCCCGGCTTTGTAGATTACTAAAAGGGTGCACTCGACTCGCATCCGCAAGTGATAAAGTTTACCAATTGCTTGCCCATGGTCGGTGGTTCTCTCCGGGTACTCCGGCTTCCTCCATCACTAAAACTGGTTGCCATGACATAGCTGAAATATTGTTGAAAGTGGCGTTAAAACACCAAAAATCAATAAAAAAAAACTGTTTAGACTTTCTTATCATAATTATCGTTGACGTCTTGCAAGCAAAGTAGTTGGATAACTGTAGTCAAGAATAATTAAATCCATAAATACAACATAATAACACAAAAAGAAAATATCTTGACTGTTTTCTATTTTCTTGTCTTTTTGTCCTATTCTTTTGGCCATTGCTATCCCTGTACTTCTTCGATTTAGGAATTATGATTACCCCTTTAATATCTTCAAAATCTTCATGTAAATTTACGATTTTTTTTTTACACTAAAATCATCAGTCTTTCTTGATCAAGAGGAGCAAACGAAACATGTTTTCACAATATATAAGATTTATATATATTAATTGAAGTTAACTGCATCACATGGTTGGTGTATATACACGTGCTTGTATTTACTATAGACAAATAGTAGTGTTTCCATATTTGAATAGCATTGTCTATGATGGGCTAAAATATAGCTAGCACAATGCGGACAGTGCGGTTTACACGAGTAGACCGGTGTAAGATTCATGCGGTTCATAAATTGTTCGGTATTTAAGATATTTGCTATTTTAGCTATGGTATTCGAAGTTTGCCATTCAAAGTGTAGCAGTCTACGTTATTTTCATGTCAGGTCCCGATCATTTGTTCGACTCGAATCATGATACAGAGGGGACTTGGTCAAACGTCAAGCAAAGTGGTGGTAGTTTATCTCAAATCACTGATTTAATTAACTTTTCGAAACGTATCTTGACGGGAAAATTTCTACTCTCCACAAAGACCCCACAGCCAAAAACCATTCGTTCACTGAAAACCGTAAGAAGGAGGTATCCATTAAATTGAAGGGAGAGGGAAACCAAATTCAGTTCACCTTCAATTCTGATCTGATAACTGATCTTCAAAAGGTGCAGAAGCATATTCCCGTGGAAGATTCAACTGCCATTAATATCCTTTCCGAGCTCATATTAAAGTTGAACAAAAGGAATAAATTTATTAGGATAGCGGGCAAGTCACCGCAGGTTGGAACACAGTTCGAGAGTACGAGAGCTATGATTTTGGAGTACAATTCAGAAGACGAGAAATGTCTTCGTTCAACTAAAAACAGGTACATCGGAAGAACTGAAAAAAGGATCGAGACCTTCACCGTTTCAGAAGTCTGCACCACCTAGTGCTACTTTTACTCGACCTGTAGATCATACCTTCCGTCAAGCTCCGCTCAACTACCTCCAACAACAACCCTTTCGGAGGACCATGCGTAGGGAATCTACTATATGCGACCTCTGATGCAACTGTAGTCAACTCGGTCATAGGAGGACACAGTGCCCCCTTCTCGGTACAAAGCAAAGGTCTACATTCTCGTCAAAGCATTTATAATTAATGATTAACATATTAATTTTGTTAATTTTGTAGAAGAAAGCCAGTTGTATGGCCAATTTGAAATGTTTCTAGAACATGTTCGTTATCTTGACAAAATTGATATATCTTCAATCACGGGGGTTTGAGAATATCCTACTCATAAATATTGCATTCTGGGTAAATATAGATGCTAATGATGCTTGTAGTTAAAACTATTAAAGACGGGTATGTAATCTCCTGTGTAAGCAACCCACCTTATCTTGTTTTTGAAAAACAATAAAGCTGCCTTAGATATCTATAATTTGTAAATGGAGCTGTTTTTGAACTTGTCAACAATGGATTTGTAGTAGAAAATCCCATTCTAACCTGTTAGTTTAAGCATATTTTATTGTCCAAAAACATGACAATAGGATCAGATACAAGTTTTTCAACTTAGAACATCTTCTCCTTTATATAAACAATATACAGATACAGTTGTCGTCATTCCTCTTAGTGTGTCAGTTAACACATCTGGCAAAACACGACTGATACTTGAATTAAATTTCTTTATCAAAAAGGAAAAAGTTCGAAGATTGAAGAGTCGCGTTAAATTATTTCATACAATTTTTTTTTATATTCAAATTTGATTTAAAATCAACCAACTTGCTGATCTGTTAGCAGAATACAGAATACGTTCCAGGACTGATACTACCCGTAAGTGGTGATGTGACGTTGATGAAACTTATCATGATATCAGTTGGGCACATACCTTTTCTGTTTCCTGTTAATCATATTTATGTATTTCAGTTAAAGAGGTTCCAAACAGAATTGTGAGGCAATTTAATAAGAAAAAAAAGAAAAAAAACTATTACACCATTCATGTTAAATAAAATTGTAATATTATATGGTCATGAACACAGTACGTTGAGTGATATTATAATTTGTTGTATGTGTTTAATACGTTATGCTATTTTTTACGATTTTCTGAACTTGTAAATTTAAAACGGCCGGATATTTCTTTTTCTGATATTTGTTTAGATTTCTTTATTGAAAAACATAAAACCGATTGCTTTACTAGATGGTAGTTATGTACTTATTGCTAGAACAAATAAGCATACGTGTCCGGTAAGAACGTTGGAGAGATATTTATCAATGTCTAAAATTTATATTAATTCTAATGAATTCATTTTCCGCCCTCTTACTCTCTGTAGTAATCCTCGTAATTTTAAGTTGAGAGGCAGCAAGTCTATGTCGTTCACTAGAGTAAGAGATGTTTTGTTATCAGTTTTAGAATCAATAGGGTTAGACAAATCCAGAATTACATAGGTTGACGTCAAGAGGGGCTACAACTGCGGCGTCAATACAAGACCGAATTTTCAAAAGACATGGTCGTTGATCTTCCAAATCGGCAAAAGATTGCTATGTAAGAAAAGACGTACAAACAAAACTATCTGTGCCTGAGAATTTAGGAATATAGTAAATGTGTTGATAAATTATTTTTATCCTGTCATTCTGATTTCTTTGTCAGTTCAAAGTCTCATACTCTTAAGTAAATGCACACTTATGATACCATGTGCTTGTGGATGAATTAGAATATAAACATATATACGTCTGTGTGTATAAATGACGATATATACCATGGTATTGTTGATGGTTCACAGTGCACAACTAACCATATCCACCTTTATCAGTCATAATTAGGTTCGATCACTCTATAATTGATTATGATATTATTTTCAATAATCCGACTGGCATTGATATAAAATTGTAAAATGTAGGTTGTATTTATTAATCAGCATAGTGTCAAAATATATAAAAAAAAATCGGAGAGCTAAGACATTATTCGGATGAATAATTTAAACGAACTTTTACATTTAAATGTGAAAGCGCACTATGCAATTCTTCTTTAAACGTAGGCTGATTAGCTTGTCTTGTTAGATATTTTAAACAATAAGAAAGATATTAATAATAAGAAGAAGCAATAATGATAAAATTGTGATTAAAAGCAGGGAAAAGAAAGGTGTTTCCCAACAAAACAAATAGACATTTACATACCTACTAGCCCTTTCCCATCTGCTGTGCTTACTATTGTCAAAGTGTTAATTGTATATAGGTGAATTAAGTAATAAAATACTGTTATATCATCTCCTGTCATATCATCTCCTCTTTATCAGTTGCATCAACATAATGTTTTCTTCGTGTGGATGGTAGAGTATAATATATTGTCTTAATTTTGTTATTCTAACATGTTTATGAATTTTGAAGTGAAATAAAAAATGTTATTTTTAAAAAAAAAATCGTCTATCAAAGTCTGTTTTATTCTTTACAATTGTTGTTATTTAATTTCACATGCAAAATATCTCTTATTCACTATTTTTGTAAATGGCTCTCATTGATATTAACACTGTAAATAAAGTTTGAATATACCAGAGGGGTAATCAGAAGCTGTTAATCGAAGAAGGACAGACAATAAAATGACCAAAAGAAAATGAACAAAAAGACAAACAACGATCTACACAGAAATCTAAAGATCAACACTAACATGACTGAAAACCTCGGGTGAACACAGGTGCTTCTGACGGGTAGGTAGTTCATGCTCCACATGTGACACCCACCGCTTTACTCTTGTTACAAACCGACAATAAGTAAGGAATGGAGAAAGGACAAATGGTAATTACGACAAGTGGAACATATCCGTAGTTATTTGTGACACAGATATTCGTACCGATTGACCAGGTCATGGTGACGACCGTAAAACCTTTGAAGTGATGACTTCAACTTAACCATCAGGAACCCTTGGTTCCATGGTTTCCTTGTTAGCAGCAACCCTCGATCAAGGAAGTCATGCTCTGGAATATCGTATCAACTAAGAGATATATACTCCATATTCAGGTACTGCTGGAATGTTGATATATATAAATGGGAAAATCGAAATCATCTCTTTTGTCGTAATGCTTCTTTCTTAACTGGCCGTCGATGTCAATTTCGAGTCGAGGTGCTGGTCAAGGTATGAAGCGGACCTATCTGTTTCTGTGGTATCATATATTTCAAGCTCAATGGGATAGATGCGATCAGGAAAATCACCAAACCTAGAACTATTTAGTGAAAGGACATCATCTATATAGCGACACGTGAACATTAAACGATCGGGCTAGCTTCTTTTCGGTTTTCATGATATGTCCGTGTATGAAGTCTTTATCGTACGAACAGGGCAACACATTGGCGAAAAATGGGCACCCATAGAAATACAGACAGTCTGAAGGCCATTCTTTTTTATGAAAAACAGTTGGACTAATTCTCTTAATCTACCTTTTAGCTTTGAGTGAGGAATAGCTGTGTAAATGGTAGAGAAGTCAAATGTTTTAATGATATTGCATGCGGAGATGGACCGTGATTATATGTACTCTAACAGATTTTTAGAATTATAATACAAATTAAAAACAACACGTTGTAAAACACGTGCATAAAACATTTCAAATAGGTTGTCAATCAAAAATTCGAACATTTGGATGATATTATTTTCAGAGAATTTTTTGGTAAAGTCGGAGTTACTTTTTTTTACAAAATAAGATTTGTCCCTTCATAAGGCAATGCAATTGTATCTAGAAAAGTTTCTAAATACCAAAGGGGTAATCAGAAGCATTAAATCGATAAAAGATCAGACAACATAATTGCCAAAAGAAAAAGTACAAATGACAAACAACGATTCACAAAACATTACACAGAAAACGAAAGATCGAGCAACACGGAATCAACACGATCCTCACTAAACAATGAGGGTGAACTCATGTGCTCCGGAATGTAGGTAGCATTTTAAAGTTATGCTTCCAATATATGGATTAATGTACATTATAGCGAGCATCGTAAGATGCGAGCTAAACAGCAACATGTGTGTAAGGAGATGAATCAATATACTAACAAAACCAACCGGAAGTGGTTTCTAAGTTTCAGCATAGAATGGACAATCGGAGCAAATGACCGGAAATAGCTTATTAATTAGAATAAAAAATAACTATCCAGTTTAAAAATTTCCAAAAAAAAATAGGAATCCGTACAGCTTCTTTACATGAAACGAATAATTTATCTAAAAAATTGACAATCGCTAGACCTTCTTGTTTCGCCCCTAAAAAAGCTGTCGTCACACGATTTTTATAGTTTACGTCACACAAGTATTGTTACGTCACGTCATTCATTCATGATCGCTGTCACTGTCAGAGTAAACAATCATTGCCCTGCGTTTCTCAAGTTGGTAGCGATTTACAGTTGGTTGCCGAATAATTGTTTATGTATTGAACGGTGCAGTTCCCAGCACATGCAGCAATGTGAAAAGAATGTCTTTAATATTTAAAATTAGTAAGATAAATCTTGAGTACTTTGTGATTTTCCTTACGGAGATTCCGCAATGTTTACAAAGACGTCACTGGGGTTTTCTCGCATTCCTAACCTATGACGTCACGAAAGCTAGTTTCGACTAAAGTACATCTTGTATCACATAGGTTGTATCTATTAGCAAAATAGATGTATTTCTATATAATACATACTTAAGGTTAGATAAATGATCATTACAGAGTGAAGTACAGGAAACAGCCTTTTAATTTGAATAAAAAATAACTATCCAGTTTAAAAATACCCTCCCCCCCAAAAAAAATAGAAAGGAAACCGTCAAGCTTCTTTACATGAAACGATTAATTTATTTAAAAAATGGACAATCGTTAGACCTTCTTGTTTCGCCCCTAAAGCTGTCGTCACGCGATTTCGTTGATCATGTCGCTCATGGTTTCAAAACAAAGAAACAAAAGGAATATAAAGATGATTTTTTTTAAATAATATTGATTCAGTTGCCATGCAACCCGCTTAAATACATTTTTGTACACATGAGACAGAAAAAAACATTCAAAGTCTTGTTAGTGTGATGCAAAAATATTGTTTGCTATGATCTAGCTTTACAAGACACAATGACGAAAAGAGCGGAAAAAATATACCTAGAAAACTGCTTTATATCAGTGAAAGCGTTAAAGGTAATTGCTATCTTAACAGCATATCTATGATTTTCTCTTTAATTCTAAATCTACCTATCAAGCGCCCTTCCGTGCAAAAACGTTGCATTCTTCTGCGATACGTCTAGTTTGCAGCTATAGGCCTACAAAAATTACCAAAAAAGAGCATATTTCGGACATAACATGACTTCAAAGTTTGAAATATATTAGCAGGAGCTCCCAAATGCCCCTAAAATCTGGTATGTGAAACCAGAATTACTGATATTCCTAATAATACTGGTCCTTTGTTTTGTCCACAAAAACAAAATATCCAAAGGACTTATAGGAGCTACGGACCCTCAGCTACATTAAATTTAGCTGCAGAACCGTAGATATTTAGGTCCTTTTTGTTTTTTTCGGGGTTCGCCCTATCAGAAAATTTCACAAGGACCTAAAGAGCTATGGTTCCGCAGCTACATTAAATCATGCTCTTAAATATATGTAGGATGGACAGGTTGAGGTTCGGACATGAAAGATTCACTGACTCAGACTGTCTAATATGTACATGTCTTTCTGTAAGAAATTTTGAAAACGCAATCAATAACTCGTACACACACGTACAACCGCATTGTATCTTCTTCTTCTTCCAGTGTAGAACAGGAGTCGTCCCCGACTGTTTTAACTTCTGCGGGACTAGGCATGCCAGGCACACACAGCTGATGTCCCCAAGGCTATATACAACTAAACACTTCACTATGACACAGATAAAACTATTTACGCTGGTTGGCGTGGCTAACCTGTTGTTGGAGGTTAGCCCTGAACTCCTCTATGGAGCTGGCCCAAAATGTGGTGTCTCGTAGGTGGTTCCATTCTCGTGCTGTTCTTTGGAAGGAGTTTCTGAGAGTGTCGTAATTGGGCCTCTCCTGGAAGAACCTATGTTGATCTCTGGTTCTGCTCAGGTCTGAATTATAAGTCTCGGTCGATGTACACGAGTTCATGTTGGATCTTATACATCATAACGAGTCTGCTTATCCTCCTCTGTTGTTCTAAAGTCTGCCACTCAAGTGATGTTAACATGGTTGTCACGCATCCTTGTGTTCTGCTGGTGTAATCATTTATGACGAAGCGGGCAGCTCGTCTTTGTACATTTTCTAATGTCTGTATCAGGGTTTATGTGGTGGGATCACAAACCATTGCTGCGTATTCCAGGGTTGGTCGTAGGATCGTGAGGTAGCTGGTTTCTCTTACTTGTTTCATTTTGATCAACTGCCGATTGGTCCGATCAAAATTGTTTGTTTACAACAAGAGAAGTGGATCAGCGGGGGTAAGACATTCGATATGTTATGCCTTTTCTGTCGGAGTTATGAATTGATTTGTGCGTGAAAAGGTTGATTATATGTTTCTTTATGAAAGCTATTATTTGTTTTCTTATATCATTGACATTTCGGTGGACTTTGAACCACATTTTTACAATTATCATGTACAAATTTAATCATTTATTTTACAAAACATGTACATAAACACATACGAGCAACACGACCCACAGGGCATGTGCACGACCCCCGGATGAAAAGGATACCTTTCTAAATGATAGACGTTTGACTCTTCACAGTCACTTGAAGTTTCAAAAATAAAAATAAAAATAAGAAAAAAATGTTTTTCTTATTTTTATTTTTATTTTTGGAATTTCAAGAGACTGTGGACTCATAATCATAGACTAGTAAAATACATGTACATGTCTATGCGTAGATGCGATGCTCGCATGCAGGCTGTGCCTAATCCATATTATATTACATTGCCCCACGTCTTTCGTTGCCACCTCTCTCTCTCTCTCTCTCTCTCTCTCTCTTCCTCTCTCTTATTGTGCATTATATTATTCTAAAACGATAATCCAAGTAAACGCACAGGACATTGACATATTAGACCAAAGTGTTCTACTTCGATATATTTTACATCGACAAATTGTGTCAGTGGAGTATTCTGTCATGGCCATGAACAAGGTATATTGAACATAGTAAGTAATATACATGATACTTACCCCAACTGTTTTTAAGAAGCACTTAGTGGATTTGTCCATTGCGGAACATATCCTCACATCACATTCTATTGTAATATCCTTATCTTTTGCAAAGTGAAACGCAAACATCTCGGCATAAACAATTTTATCGCTAATTTTCTTGAAGTTGTGCATTAAATGATATTGGTTGGATTCAGCTGAGGTGCATCTAAAATATACGAATATACTATATCTCTATATGTATCATTTGTATAAATCATTTGTTATTTTGCCCAGCACAGACTGTTCAAACCTGTTCGCATTAGGAAAAATGAAACAGATAAGAAGAAAAGTTTGCAGATACCAAAGGTGTAATGGGGTAATCAGAAGTCGTAAATCGGAGGACAGAAAATACGTTCCTTTCTTAAATATCTAAACGTTGATTTGGGTGCGCTGAAAGTCAAAAGATTGGAAAGATGAATAATGTAAAATATTTGGGAGCAATAAAACCAAAGGGTCTGATATGAATAGCAATAATATGTAAATGTCACCTATGCCTTAGGGATGATAACCTCGTTTGACAACAAAGGTAACAATGTCATTAACCTAGGTAATATTTTTTATCACAAATCAATCAAGCTTAAAATTTCTCCCTGTCTTAAGAACAGATTTTCAAATACAAAACCGTGTTTCAGGATCTTATCATTGATGACTTCAAATCTAAGCATACTGGGAGTAAGTTCCGACAATATATTTGTTATGCTTGTTATAGCTAAATCTGCTGCATACCTTAACCTAAAACCAGAAATTGACATTGGGGAACGGTTAAGAACGAAACTTTACGACAAAGGAGAAAATTTCAATTTTGTTTCATTTTGAACTTTCCCTTTATATGTAGCAAAACCCCAGCATGATGCCATCACATCCGTATGGAGTAAATATTTCTCAGTTGATATACGATATTCCTATATTGCTTACATCAGGGTTTCGTTGATAAATGGTTGCTTCTAATGAGGAAGCTACTGTACCAATGATTCCTACTGGTTAAGTTTAACTTATCACATGGAACGTTTTACCATCATCGTTTTACCTATGTCACAAATAACCCTTTAACTTTCCAAACATATAAAATAATAATCGTAATATAACTTAATGAGACAAATACGAAACGTTAGAGAAAACCGAAGGGGCAATCAAGTATGGACAATCCAGAGAAACTGTCAATATTGTGTACACAATACACAGGAAGAAGACAAACACAACAAAAACACAACACAGAAAACTAAAAAGATTAGCAACATGGACTCCACCAGAAACCGGTGTTTACAAACATGGAACATCTTTTTTCCATATTCATGATACTTTGATATGGAAGTGAGACTAAGCTTAAAGAAATGTTCACATGAATTGGTATGAGCGAATAGAAAAATAATTTGTTTTTATTTACTATGAATATGCAGAATAGGAATTGACTATTATAACTGAAAGAAGCTGTAATTAGATGAAACAACTGGGAGACGTCCCAAGATCAGTTATTTGTTATGTTTCTACTAAATAAGGATTTTATCACGTGACTTCTCTTAACAAATTATTCAATGTTCCAATACTGTGTTAAATAAAACTGATGATAACCCCCTATTCCTTGTTGACCTTTAACACATGCCGAAAATAATGGAAACAAAGCTTATATGTGACCGCCATTAATTTCTTCTAGAAGACTAATAAACCTTTGCCTTTATTTATCATCAACTGTCCTATATAATGTCATATATTTCAAATACATCATCCGTGGAGTGTTAAAGGTTTTGGCAACAATGCATGACTCATATCACATTGTATCAGATGATACGCGAGTGTAACGTTATTAGCATATTACTTTGACCACTTTGATATTAACAATAATTGGCAATACACGAACTTGGTTGTATCTTCAATATCACATTTCACTAAGTGCATAATTCATATTCACCTTATGTACTAACCAATCAATGAAGTGATCTTACTTCTTGGGAGTAACATTTCATGTATAATTTGGTACGGTTCTAACACCACAAATTAAGCAGACAATGTCTTACTGTTATAACTTACGTATCATAAGTCCACAACGTTACATTTTTAACCTGTGTATTCACCAAAGCCCAACCACCATCATATGCAGTACAGTTTTGTGGATATATCTTATAGTCTATAACATAAATAAGTATATATTTGTTACCAGCGATGTACGGAAATGTAAAGGTTCAATCATCATCTGACATAATTTTCTAAATGACATATACCACTACTTTCAACATTTTCTTTTACATTTATTTAATTTTGAGCGTGCCTTATGAATGTCATCCCAGACACGCAGCTCCCAACTACATTTGTTATCTACGTTATCATTGCAATCACTGGGTCGATACCTCTACTGGTAAGCTAATTGTCCCCGATGACATCATCCGTCAAGTAGTCGGTGCTCCGGAACTGACATGGTTTATTAGTATAATTGTCATAAAAAAACACCCAAAAGGTTCTCTACTCCCCCCACCCATCTGACATGGGTGATATTTGCCGATCTTGTTTAGACTATTTGGCTTACTTGCTCACCAAGCCGCCATTTTGTTTACATTACGAAAAAAGTAGTCCGGTGAACATCGTCTATCGAAAAATAAACTGACAAAATACCGCCTCCATAAGCGCTTATACCCAATCAGAGTATAGGATTTCTAATTATGTAAATCATATAAGAATTATACTTGCATAACCTGGTTTGGGTCAGTTTACGCTTTTCATAAAACGCTTCGCGATTTATTAAGCGTAAACAGACCCAAACCAGGTTATATCGTATAACCTATTCAACAATTTCAAATATTCCTTAAATGGTATAATTTTCCAGTTTGCGAAAATACCTCCTACAAAATGTGAGACCCGTGATGGTTATAACGAGTCAAAGTATCTTTTTGTTTGGCCCCCTTTTATTCACTTATTAATGTGTTTCTTTTAACAATGTCATTTTTGTTTTTCTGATAAATTTGAAACAACAAGATTCAATTTTGTTATTCGTATGAAACTACACCGGAACTTGCAATAAATGTATAGTTTGGTAATATCAATTATTATTATTAATATTTTTTCCAATTATTGATCAATTTCTTTTCTCTCATGAATTAATAAGTTTTTCATTTGCTCTATTTTGTTTTCCCAATTCAAAGTGACACATTTTTCTCTATTGTGGCCAAAATTAACCACAAGGACTTTGACGGGTGTTTTAACCCAGTTATTATTTCTATTTATTTTTGCAATGTTTTAATTTTCAATCCAAAGACCTTCTGTTTTATTTCCAATTTAATGTTAAACCAGATAATGAACCAAATATTTCAATTTCATTAATTTCAATAAATATTTCTTGTTTAGTATCATCTGCTAACAGGGACACTTTAATAGTGAGAGTCTTTTTGTCTAATTTAATGATTAATACCTTTGCCGATCTTGTTTATACTATTTGGCTTACTTGCTCACAAAGATGTTAAATATGACTTGGCTTTCCAGTCTTTTGATTATAAGAGTACCTGCTAAAAGTTAGAGTAGAAACACGTCTACTGTTTTCTGAAACATATTCATGGGTAACGCTTATAAATCTGATTTACATGCGGGTATAGATCGATAATACTTGAGAGGTAAGTGATTTGTTTATTTTCAATTTTTTTTCGCCCCTTGTAGTCAATTATAATATTATTTCCATCTTCTGTACAGTCCAGGTTAAAAAACAAACGGGGAGTCAGTTTATATTTCCAATTAATAGACAAGTAATATACCCGAGGGTATCATCCTCCCAGTAGTCACTGTCTCGGTACTGACATGGTTTATTAGATATATTTATTATTGAAATTTACATCTCCTAGATATGTAATTTTGATCAAACTAAGGATCTCCTCCCTCGGGCATAGGTGACCTAAGCCAATTTTTGCTTTTCTGTTTAGGCCCTTTGGTTTTATTGTTCCCAAAGATTTTTTAATCACTTGGCCTTCCAAGCTTTCGATTTTAAGCATACCTGATGAAGGTTATTCCAGAAGCGAGTCGTACGCACTAAATTTGATATCTACGTTTTTGTTACGCAAGACGACTTTTAATAATAAAATATGGAGTCGACGTATCCAAGGCGATATGATATTCTACAGCATGTTCTAATTATTAGGAATTTCTAAACAGGGGACAACATCTCTCAAACCATTTACTTAGCTGATTGTTAATTACAATCATTAGAATTTTAACCTTGTTTGACACCAACTTCTGAATGAAGAATTCAAGACGATTGCTACTCATATACCCTATGAAGAACCTTGTCACACTCACCGTTTTATTTGATTTCATGCATGGTGATCTATTGTGGTGTTAATTCACCATTTGAATTTATGTTTCATTTTTCCAGTTTGGCAATCCAGAGTATTTCAATTTTGTCTTATTATTTCTAGCAAACTAGAAAATGCTCATAATTTTAAAATAAACAGGTCTAGATCGTAAAAACTTGACTATATATATATTTATGAACACGTTAATAAAATAATGAATATATTCATTCCCAGTAAACTGTGACTATATGCATACTTTGTTTTCCCATGTATCTCAAATACATATAAAATTTGTCACCAAGGTATAGTGATGAAATATCCGGTATTTGCTCCATCATTCCTGTTGTGGTTCTCTCCTCCGCTTTAAATCACATTTCAACATTTTCAACGGAATTATGAACTGTCTGCAATGGTACTATATTTCTGAAAGTAAAAAAAAACAACATTTCCACATATTATCATGTTAAGTGTGTTGTCATAATTGTCAATATTGAGTTACTGCATCAGCAATTATATAAAGTAATTTGTGCGTATCATTTATATTATAAATGTCAGGACGTCCAAATATAAGACAGATGATGGCAGATGCATGGATAAATGTGACCCATTTTTATGCTTGAAATCGCTCGACCAACTGATGAAACTGTCTTGGTTGGATTTAGGCAAATATCAAAAACATATACATGCATCTTTTATATTTTTTTTCTTCCAAATGGTTTGTGATTACAGTAAATAAAAATTAATTAATTAAAAATATTTGACTTCTGCTCAGACTTCGAAGCCAGGACTTCAATCATATTGTACATAGTTCATAATTTTGTTTAAAGTTTCATTTTATTGTCAACCTTATATTGGAAATTAACATGAAATATGCTAATATTAAGTTATTGCATCAGAAATGCTAACTGTAAATGTGAATAGATTGGATTTTTTTCTCTAACAACAAGTGTGGACACAGAAATGTGCTGTCCAAAAGGCAAGTGTGGATGTCAATATTTCATATTATTAACTTTAAAAAAAAAAATTCATGAACACAGGGGTCCTGGGTTTTTTTAATAAAAAAATAATCCTGGATTATTATTTTTGCTTAAAGTCCGGTCCTATGTTTTTATTTCAAATTTTCCTCATAGCCCCCCTCCCCCTCCAAATGGATATCAAATTGTATCATTAATAATAAATTAATAAATAATAAATTCATATGTTCTATTTACAATAAATCTCATTTACAAAACCACTGATATTTGTTCACTTTTTAACGCTTTAGTCGCAACAAATTTTTCTTTTTTTCTTTAACCTGTCGAAACATAACATTGTAAAATTCACAAATAAAATTCACCCCCCCCTTTTCCCTTTTTTCTTGTTTAAATCAATGATCAACAATATTCCAGAATCAAACAAATGAATAAATATAACATATATTTCTTTTACATGCATCTTTTTACCATGCGGAGTCAGTGTGTTTTAAATCGTTCATCAAATCAGGACGCTCATTATTCTTGTCCAAGATAAAAAAAAATACATCGCTAAAATTACCTGTGGGTGTTTCCCCACTTCAACTCGTACATTTACATAGAAATCGGAGATATTTCGTCATAAAACTTCACACATGGTTTTGTCTATCATATTTCTTGAAGACAAACATAAAACTTTATTGCATTTATCAATATTTTATTAGTATCAACAGTTTTTTCAACACCGTATCTGTTTCTCGATACAGCCGCCCGATTACAGTGACCCGTGGCCCAGATTAGCACGTTTCACCAGTTTTTTCTTAATAATGTTGTTTAATAATTCTATGGATGCTAAAATGTATTATACACAATAGAAATTGTGATATAATTCAAATCGAAGTATGACCAAAGGGGTTCTAATCTTCAGTATATTCTCAATCATTTTATTTTACAAAAATAGACCTTATTTGCATATTCGGCAAAGCATCGACAAAATTGTAAATTTCACCCAAAAAAAATCTAAATATATTAAACAACTCGTCAGCATAAACTATGGATTAAATTTCATCTCATACCAAGTTAAAATGTAGCAGTTTTAGCAATTTAAAGAAATTTATATTTTAAACATTGGCGACAATCTTGGATAGACGATCATAAAAGAAAACCACTCAAGGATACCCATCCTAGTTTAGATTTGATTTTCTCAATGGTTTCAGAGGAAAATATTTTCAATTTAATTTCGTTCAAATCAGTCTAATCTAGCTAACCACAGATCATTCATGACCTCTATACACATTCCCTCTGGTAAAGAGTCTGAGGATTTACCCTATTTAAATTGGATACCTAAACTCCATAAAACACCATACAAAGAGGGGTACAAAGCGGGATCATCAACTTGTTCGACGAAAGAATGGTCTATTTACCTGACAAAGATTCTGTCTGCAGTAAAAGAGGGACAACAGAAATATTGTGAAACTGTTTACTCGCGTAGTGGCATAAATCACATGTGGATTTTGAAAAACTCTAAAGATCTTTTTGGATAACCTTCAATTAAGATCTTTCTCTCAGGTATCCTCCATCAAAACTTTTGATTTTTTAACTCTATATACCACCCTACCGCATGACAAATTAAAAATCCGCTTAAAAGAAATAATTCACAAAGCTTTCAGTCATAGAAACTATGGCTCAAAATTTGTTGTGTTAGGCTACAATTCCACATATTTTTCAAACAAAATTCAAAAAGGTAAAACATGCTACTCCAAGGAACAAGTGATCAGTATGCTGGAGTTCCTCATCGATAACATATTTGTCTCCTTTGGAGGAATACTGTTTCAGCAGGTCGTCGGCATACTAATGGGTACGAATTGTGCCCCTCTTCTAGCCGATTTATTTTTATACTCATATGAGTCGGAGTTTCTTCAAAAGCTTGTAAAAGATAAGAGGATTCATGAGGCCAGAGCCTTTAATTTCACATACAGGTATATTGATGACGTTTTATCTATCAATAATTCTAGATTTGCAGAATTTCTTCCATTGATATATCCTCCAGAGCTGGAAGTTAAAGAGACCACAGATACCGCTTCGTCCGCATCATTTTTGGACTTATACCTCGAATTTGACGACATTGGTCAAATCAGTACTAAAATTTATGATAAGCGGGACGACTTCAATTTTAAAATCATAAATTTTCCAAATATGTGCAGCAATATACCAGCTTCTCCTGCATATGGTGTTTACATCTCGCAATTGATTCGTTATGCAAGGGCCAGTAGCAATTATTCTGATTTCCTGAAACGTCATCTTCATCTGAGAAACAGGCTACTGGACCAGGGCTATAAAAAGATTCGCCTTATTCGATCTCTTAAAAAGTTTATATTCCGATACCAAGATCTTGTCGAAATATATTCCGTCTCTGCAGAAAAGATTATAAACGATGGATTTTCATATAGTGAAAATGTATAAAGATAGGGTGTCAACAAAAATGTCAAAAATATTTGTTTATCAATGTGTGACGTAAAAGTGTTTTTGACATTTACTTCACTGAGTTTGGTGCTGCTTTTGACAACTGTTTTACCTGTTTTGTTCAAGTATTGTTATAAATACTGTTATAGTGACACCCGGAAACTTTGAGCCGTAGTGAAAGGGGGAGGTTTGGCACTTTAAAATCTGATTCAACCCACCATTTCTTTAGAAATGCCTGTACCAAGTCAGGGTCATTGTGGTTTTCACAGTTTTCCGGTTGTTGACTGATTTGTCTGTTTATATACTTATGAGTTTTGACTTTCCCTTTGTAAGATTGTTCGGAGTTCGGTAATTTTGTTATTACTCTTATTTACATCTTTTCGGATACATTCGGCCATATGCATTATTTTTCATCAAAGCCCGTGACATAGGTCATACCTTTCATTAAAATAGAACTAATGTCAAATGACAGGTAAATTTGGAGAAATTCTGGTTTTATTGGGGTGGTAGTATCTTTTACCCACGTGATGCATTATTAGCAATGGGAAACCATGTTTGATATTTAACGAGTTCAACCAAAATAACATTTTGTGATGATTTTTTTCAGTAACAATTGACAGGTCGGTGGTTTTCACCGGTTTCCTCCAACAATAAAACTCACCGCCACGATATAACTCAAATAATGCTGAAAGTGGCGTGAACTCCATAACTCCATAACTATAGTAGAAATAGTATTCTACCTTCACCACAATTATTTATTCTTTTTTTATTCTGGTGTCAAAATCATGTAAATGTGTATTACAAAATTTATGTTAGTCATTGAAATTGTCTTCACATGGTTTTCTGCTACACCTACCAGATCATCACCTAATTCACCCTCAAAATTACTTCGCCGTGCGCCTGCACACTTCATAATTTTACAATAAGATGTGACTGTCTTGAGTAACACCCAGTGTTTAACGGTTTATTATAAATGTTCAAATAGCACTATCAAAGATAGAACCACATTGAGAACTGTGTACATATAAACAGATGCATATCAAAATGTTTTCTTATTGATTGCCTTAACTGAAAAATTAACTTTTATTTTAAATACGTAATTTGCTACATGTTAGGAGTAACAATCAGACGCTTAGAGCGTTGTTATCATAAGAAACAACTAGAAAACACAGTAATTAAATTTGACATTCGGTTCATATCATCAATCAGATATGCATTGGTAATTGGTATTATCTTAATATCTTAACTGCTGTTTGCTGGCGACATTCCTTAGAATCAGTTAACCAGATATTTATTACATTAAATCATAGATTAATGTTGATAAATAGAGTCAGGTTTATTGGTGGAGAAATCAGGAGTACCCGGAGAAAATCACAGACATGTCTCAAATCACTAAACACTTTATCACAATATGTTGTATCGATTACACCTCGCCATGAGCGCGATTTCAACTCACAACTGTAGTGGGGATAGGCACTGATTACATAGGTAGTTGTAAATCCAACTACAATGCTATCACGGCCACTATGGTTCAAACTGGATAAATAGCCAAATACATTACAATTATTCAAATTCAAATAAATCGATATCAAAATTATTCTTTTTTCTTTGTGTGGTAATTTCGGTATGCCTTCTTTTGGGGTTGCGTAAGAGATACCCTTTGTAAAGAATAAATGTAATGAGAGAAATCACTACGACATATACATTCAATAAGTAAATTTACTCACTGAACTCCAACTTGATGTAAAACGTTTTGAACAACTCCGCCTGGTCGTAGTGTTTGACAAAAAAGAGAATAGTAATGTTGCTTTTGTCCATATATATCGAAGACAGCTCGTTTTCTTATTTTCGTAGCAGTAGTAGTAATAGTAGGAGTAGTACGAGCAGCAGTAGTAAGTGGTTTATCAACAAATGGGTCGACAACTTTGATGATGACTGTTCTATTCTAAAATGTATATAAAATAACAATTAATAGATTTCAGGAAGGTAAAGATAAATATTATTGTAGAAGTAACTACTTAAAATAGCTTAGCTTAGTTTCAGTAATTAACAGTAAAAACATTGCCCAAGAAACAGAATCAGGAAGACAACTACTTTCATTAATACAATATTAAATACTAAGAGTTTGTCAAACGAAATCTACTATTTGCTTAAATCAACATATATCATAGACATATAATCTATTAATGACAGAACTAAATGGAAATCAGAAGTAGATGAAATTAATTTGGAAAATGTTTCTGATTATATCTGTTTGACCACAAATGACTTTAAACTTATAAATGCTTAGTATAAACTGCGACACACTATCTTTCCAACAAATGTGTGTTTGGTTAGAATTAAGATTAAATATAATACCACATACTCTATATTACATTATATATCGTTATGCCCCATTTTAATATTAAGGCATTTTGGCAACAAGTAATGGATTTGCTAAAAGAAATAGTTTACGTATTTATTGAATTAAATATAAGAACTACAGTATTTAACACAAATGGTGAAGAATTTCCATTCGAGATTATCCAGTTCGTACTGTTTTTTCTAACAGAATTTTATATCCACTGATGTAAAGAGTCCAGTCGTTTGCCAACCATTGATATTCTAAAAGGTCAATTGTTTGGTGATTAATTGAAAAGTGTTCTTTCTTTAAATATGAGTATATAGGGAGAGGATGTGGTTGCGTGGTCTATGGCGCTGGACGTAAGGCTAAGCGAATGGTGCTGCAGTGCACCATTGATAAACGTCTAGAAGCAAGTGACAACCATACAATATATCTGTCCCACTGGATCTCAAAGTTACTAAGGATACTAGGTTAATACTAAATATTATATACGTCTAAAAATTAAACCAAACAGTGTTAGAATTAGATTTTAGAGCTGTCAAATGTTTGTTCTTCCCTCGACGGGATTTGAACCCACACCATTGATACAATGCAGCACCATTCGCTTAGCCTTACGTCCAGCGCCCTAGACCGCTCGACTACATCCACTCCCTAAAAAGGAGCTTCAATAATCGTAGTGTTACCTTTTCTCGTAAGTCAAATCTAGGGATACACGTAAGACATGTGTATAAGCGTGTGTAGATGGTACATATATACTTGATATTATAATTTGACAGCAATCTAACTCAGCATTTTTTAATATATTGTATTGGATAATGAAGAATTCATTATACAGTCACAGGAAATAAAGTATATTATACAAACGTCTAGAAGCAAGTGACAACCATACAATATATCTGTCCCACTGGATCTCAAAGTTACTAAGGATACTAGGTTAATACTAAATATTATATACGTCTGAATATTTAACCAAACAGTGTTAGAATTAGATTTTAGAGCTGTCAATTTTTTGTTCTTGCCTCGACGGGATTTGAACCCACACCATTGATACACTGCAGCACCATGCGCTTAGCCTTACGTCCAGCGCCCTAGACCACTCGACAACATCCACTCCCTAAAAAAGGAGCTTCAATAATCGTAGTGTTACCTTTTCTCGTAAGTCAAATCTAGGGATACACGTAAGACATGTGTATAAGCGTGTGTAGATGGTACATATATACTTGATATTATAATTTGACAGCAATCTAACTCAGCATTTTTTAATATATTGTATTGGATAATGAAGAATTCATTATACAGTCACAGGAAATAAAGTATATTATACAAACGTCTAGAAGCAAGTGACAACCATACAATATATCTGTCCCACTGGATCTCAAAGTTACTAAGGATACTAGGTTAATACTAAATATTATATACGTCTGAATATTTAACCAAACAGTGTTAGAATTAGATTTTAGAGCTGTCAATTTTTTGTTCTTGCCTCGACGGGATTTGAACCCACACCATTGATACACTGCAGCACCATGCGCTTAGCCTTACGTCCAGCGCCCTAGACCACTCGACAACATCCACTCCCTAAAAAAGGAGCTTCAATAATCGTAGTGTTACCTTTTCTCGTAAGTCAAATCTAGGGATACACGTAAGACATGTGTATAAGCGTGTGTAGATGGTACATATATACTTAATATTATAATTTGACAGCAATCTAGCTCAGCAATTTTTAATATATTGTATAGGATAATGAAGAATTCATGATACAGTCACAGGAAATAAAATATATTATACAAACGTCTAGAAGCAAGTCACAACAATACAATATATCTGTCCCACTGGATCTCAAAGTTACTAAGGATACTAGGTTAATACTAAATATTATATACGTCTGAAAATTAAACCAAACAGTGTTAGAATTAGATTTTAGAGCTGTCAAATTTTTGTTCTGCCTTCGACGAGATTTGAACCCACACCATTGATACACTGCAGCACCATTCGCTTAGCCTTACGTCCAGCGCCCTAGACCACTCGACAACATCCACTCCCTAAAAAATGAGCTTCAATAATCGTAGTGTTACCTTTTCTCGTAAGGTAAATCTAGGGATACACGTAAGACATGTGTATAGGCGTGTGTAGATGGTACATATATACTTAATATTATAATTTGACAGCAATCTAACTCGGCAATTTTTAATATATTGTATAGGATAATGAAGAATTCATTATACAGTCACAGAAAATAAAGTATATTATACAAACGTCTAGAAGCAAGTGACAACCATACAATATATCTGTCCCACTGGACCTCAAAGTTACTAAGGATACTAGGTTAATACTAAATATTATATACGTCTGAAAATGAAACCAAACAGTGTTAGAATTAGATTTTAGAGCTGTCAAATTTTTGTTCTTCCCTCGACGGGATTTGAACCCACACCATTGATACACTGCAGCACCATGCGCTTAGCCTTACGTCCAGCGCCCTAGACCACTCGACAACATCCACTCCCTAAAAAAGGAGCTTCAATAATCGTAGTGTTACCTTTTCTCGTAAGTCAAATCTAGGGATACACGTAAGACATGTGTATAAGCGTGTGTAGATGGTACATATATACTTAATATTATAATTTGACAGCAATCTAACTCAGCAATTTTTAATATATTGTATAGGATAATGAAGAATTCATGATACAGTCACAGGAAATAAAGTATATTATACAAACGTCTAGAAGGAAGTCACAACAATACAATATATCTGTCCCACTGGATCTCAAAGTTACTAAGGATACTAGGTTAATACTAAATATTATATACGTCTGAAAATTAAACCAAACAGTGTTAGAATTAGATTTTAGAGCTGTCAAATTTTTGTTCTTCCTTCGACGAGATTTGAACCCACACCATTGATACACTGCAGCACCATGCGCTTAGCCTTACGTCCAGCGCCCTATACCACTAGACTACATCCACTCCCTAAAAAAGGAGCTTCAATACTCGTAGTGTTACCTTTTCTCGTAAGGCAAATCTAGGGATACACGTAAGACATATGCATAAGCGTGTGTAGATGGTACATATATACTTAATATTATAATTTGACAGCAATCTAACTCGGCAATTTTTAATATATTGTATAGGATAATGAAGAATTCATTATACAGTCACAGGAAATAAAGTATATTATGCAAACGTCTAGAAGCAAGTCACAACCATGCAATATATCTGTCCCACTGGATCTCAAAGTTACTAAGGATACTAGGTTAATACTAAATATTATATACGTCTGAAAATTAAACCAAACAGTGTTAGAATTAGATTTTAGAGCTGTCAAATTTTTGTTTTTCCCTCGACGGGATTTGAACCCACACCATTGATACACTGCAGCACCATTCGCTTAGCCTTACGTCCAGTGTCTTATTCTAGAAGACAAAAGAATGCATTCAAAATTCCAATAATATATTATTTGATAAGTTTTTGAGAAAAAATGTGAATACTTCCATTTCTAGAAATTAGGGGGAATTATCAATGTGATCTGAATCTGAACAATTCATATGTAAATTTGCATGAAAATCCTGCATTTTCGTAATCTTACAAAAAGGTGACATTTTAGTCTGTCACCCTCAAAACAATCAAATTGATGGTACCAGATATGAAATCCTTTCTACGTTTGGCAAAGTATGAAAACACGTTGTAATTTTAAGTTTGTCATGAAATAGATTGTTGCTAAAAATTACCAGACGACATGTTTGCAGAAGTTAATGATGAACATCTGAACAAATCAATTTTATTTAAAATAGGATATGGACTGTCAAAGTATTTGAAAGAGAAAGGTCAAATTGGTATAAATGTTGATGTAGAATTAACTGCCTGCAAAGAAGTGTTCAAAGCCGTCGTCATAGATTTAAAAAGGAAGGGGTTTGCATCAACGGAGGAAAAACCTCCAATTTCACAGCAAGATTTGTCCAAAATGTATTGTGAAGGAAGTATTTCATTAAATATCAACACACCTTCTGGATTACAGAGGAACGTCTGGCTTGACTTAATGTTTTGTTCGTGTAGATGTGGCCAAGAAAACCTCAGATATATGACCAACACTACATTTGATGTCCATATAAGGGTAATAACAACATTACGGAACTCCGAACAATCTTACAAAGGGAAAGTCAAAGCTCATAAGCATATAAACAGACCAAATCAGTCAACAACCGGAAAACTGTGAAAACCGTAATGACCCTGACTTGGTACAGGCATTTCTAAAGAAATGGTGGGTTGAATCAGATTTTAAAACTGATTATAGTGGCCGTGAAAATGGCTATCAAGTCTGAGATGAACTAAATAAAAACCACCATGAAAGTGCAGGACAAGATGCTACTATCGACAAAGCACGAATGTATCCAAGGCCAGGAAACAACATATGTCCAGTGTTAGCATTCCAAAAATACTTGAACAAACTTTAGCCAGATATTGATGATATGGCAACGTCCATGTGAATCATATAATGAGAGTTATGATTCATGGTTCTACAGATCTCCCAATGGAATGGACACTTTGGCATTAATTATACAAAGGTATACAAATCATTCTGTTAGAGCTACGTCTATCACTGAGCTAGATAACTTGGGCATAGATGCATGTCATATTTTGAGGGCCAGTGAACATAAAAAGTGAGTCATCCATTTGAAGTTACTCGATGCGTCTGAGTGAAGCTAAAAAGCTTCAAACGTCGGACAATTTAATAAATATTCTTTTTCCGCATTCCTCATCTGATCTAAATATTAAGTCATCTGCGCCGACAGCAATTCCAACAAGCCTAGACTTCTGTGGATTATCAGAAAGTGAAATAAATGCATTGCTATGTTGTGTTTATAACTTTATTATCACATATTTTGTTGCAATATGTTCGTTTTTGCATGTCCGATAATAGCTAAATGTCAGTGTTGATTATTTGTCCTCAGGGCAAATACGGAGCAAATATCCGTATTTGTCCTCAAATATCCGTATTTGCCCTCAAATATCCGTATTTGTGCTCATATATCCGTCTTTGCCCCTTAATTAAACTTCCGGTATCTGCGCAGTGGTCTCAAAGTACAAGGAACGATGATGCATAAAGATATGCATAAAATCGTATTACAATCAAATTAGCACATTTCAAGATATTGGAATGAAGTTTAAATAACTTGAAACGGAATAATTAGCTCAAATGTATACGTCGTGTTGAATAGAAATTTCCATTCAAATGTCAACGTCTTGGGTAGATTTTACAGTTTCTAACGTCATTGTACAGATCGACATTGTTTGGTATATTTTTGAAACCAGACTCGAAACAAAAATATTTGCTAGTTGAACAAAGGCAACTCTTTTAACGATTTATTTTCGCAATTTGTCAATTCAAAGATCTTTTTTACAATATAAAAGTAAATGCTTGGTATTAAAGGTCAATGTTAAATATGTGATAAAAAAATTATGACATGAAATTTTCCATATCGTCCATGATATCAACCCTCGACCCATATCAGCTCTCGGGCTTGATATGGGAGTCTAGGGCTAATACCAGGGCCGATATGGAAAATTTCATGTAATAATCTCTTAATATTTGACAAATGTTATTGTATCAAATATGACAGTGACAGTCGAATTTCAATTTGTTATTGCTAAGGTTTTGTTGTTTAAATTGATTAATGATTTCAAAAAATTATGTTTTTACTTTTTTGACATGATATTTGTCTATCTGTTGAACATTTTAAATTAATGTCAGTTTGTCTATCAATTCTAGAAGCAAACTGCCACTAATTCAAAAAACGAACAGTTAAAGAATGAAACATAGATACACTTCAGGGGTGAATGACTGGATTTGCCAGATTTTATGGATTAAGTGAAAAGGGATATGGATGTCAAAAAAACATGAGAGATGTGCTGTAGACGAATGGGTATTTTCACTGGCCATATTTTATTTATTATGACACACATACAGTTAGATAAAATAAATAAAAAATTCAGAGCGGTAACAGATTATTTCATGGACAAAATGAAAGAAGGGCACATTCAATATAATTAGATAAATAACATATATTAAAGAGGGTGATGGAGACATTGCTACCCCTTGAAATACATTGTCTACCTCGGCTTCCCCTCGATCAACAATGATTTCTCGAGATACAATCTGCTCCGTTGCCCTCTCAAATATATGTAATTTATATAATATCATATGCTATTCAGTTGTCAGACAGGGTACATAATTCCCGGTGTCGGATTTATATACTCCTAGCCGTCAGGAGAGGGTTGTTAATCGTACACTGGTAATGTGCCATTTTATTCCCTGTCTAGCACCTGAATACATATTATGGTGAATATTTTTTAATTTTAAAAATTCAAACATGTTCATGTCGTTTTTATACAAGTATATGTTATCTATATACCTCGAGGAGTGATGCGAGCTGTATATAAATCCGAATCCGGGAATGTGACATTATATACCATGTCTAGTACCTAAATAACAATACACACAGAAAAAAGTTAAGCACCTCCATGTTTTTTTGAAATGACAATTGAAACGATAAGTGTCATAATATTACGGACCAAATAATCTTGGAAACACAAATGTTACTCACCTGTTCGGGAATTACATTGGCTTTAAGAAAACACAACAAATATCAACAGAAATGATAATTTAATGGAGAGATTGCCACACAATCACAAGCCCAGTTTTTATACTAAAAATGTATTGACCTTCACAGTCCATAGTACACGATAAGATTGTCATTTCACTTGGAAAACGTCAGTTTTGAGTCACTTAACGACAACCATGGTTCAAAGTTCAGTATCGAGGGAAACCATAACGTGCTTGGATGACTGCCTCAACCCTCCGTCTCATCCCTCCGGTCAGTCGTCAGATGTGCTGCTGTGGTAGCTGCCGCCATTCCGGATGCAATGTTGCTTCCAAATGACGTACGTTTTATACATGAGGTACAACTGCTTGTAAACGACGGACTAAAATGTCCCAAACATGCTCTAACGGATTCAAATCCGAGTTCATGGCTGGCCATGGAAGAGAAGCCACGGCTTCACTTTGAAGGTAGGCGGTTAGTGCCCTTTAACGATGCGGCCTGGCGTTGTCATTCATAAACACAATACTTGAAGCTAGTTGGTGGTTGTCTAGACGGGGAGCAACTGGTTGTAAGACATCCACGATGTACTGATAACTTGTTAGGTTTCCTCGTATAGTGACCAAATCAAAATTACAATCATGAGAGATACACCTCCATATCATTACTGGGCAGTTGGCTGGATGTTCCTTGGGGTATGCGCCGTACTTTTCTGTCTCCAAATTGTCATTTGTCCATCGATTACATGAATCAGAAACTGGTGCTCGTCCGACCAATGGATCCTACGCCAGGTCCTCAAATTCAAACCATGTCGCGCTAAGCACCATGCCAAACATAATCGTTGATGGTGATCTGATAACATGGGACGTTTAATTACTCTACTTGACTTCAGTCCTGCTGAATTCAAATGGTTCCTCACTGTTCTTGCTGACAGACATCTATTTTGTAACCATTATCTTTTCAAAACAGGGCTGGTTGCGAATGGCATCGGTCTGACCAGGCGATGCAGTGCCAGGTGTCTTCACGCTCCGACGGTACATGTGGTCTTCCGGATCTTGGCAAGTCTTTCACGGTGTTGGCTTTGGTGTGTTTTCTCACAATCCGGCTGACTACTGTATAATGATAGTCCAACTGATGTCAAATAGCTTTGAAGGAAATTCCTGTTGACATCTTTTGTGTCTCCGATATTCGCCTTCGTACCATGTTCACAGAGAATGAATGCATTTTTCAAAACACCGGACTTGAGTACCCAAATTAGAAGCGTGGACATACTGAATTTTGGATAATGCAACGGAGGCATGGTTCACGTGCATGGTATCTCGATTTCGTACTTAACCGTCACACCTGCATGATCATATCTTTTCAATGGAACACATGTCTTGTTAAAATCAATATTTGCATTTAAATTGAAACTCATGTTAATATGTTATAATTGATTATATCAGGGGGTTCTTAACTTTTTTCTTTATGTATATTATATAATGGCGCGTAGCTTTTAATTAAAAAAATCAAATAAAAACGGAGATATCCATTTTAATGAGCACGACTATTTTCTGGAATAACCTTCATCAGGTGCGTTTAAATCCGAAATATTGGAAAGTAATTTAAAAGTCTTGGGGAGCCGATTTTGGCTATCATCATGTATGCCTGAGGGAAGAGCACCTTATTTTTAATCATAATTACTTAGGAACTGTAAATTTCGATAATAAATATATTTAATAAACCATGTCAGTGCCGAAGGAACGACTGCTGAGCGGCTGATACCCTCGGGGACTAATAGTCCACCAGAAGAGGTATTGACCCAGTGATAGTAATAAAAGAGTAGATATCAATTTTAATGAGCATGACGATGTTCTGGAATTACCTTCTTCAGGTACGCTCAAACCCGAAATATTAGAACGCATAATCATTTAAAAGTCTTGGGGAGCAATACAACATACTAGTCTAAACAGGATAGCTACAATCGTCTATGGTCACCTATGCCTGAAGAAGGAGCATCTTAGTTTTAATCATAATTACATCATTTAGGACCTTTAAATTTCGATAATAAATACATGTATATCTGATAAACCATGTCAGTGCCGAAACACCGACTACTGGGCGGATGATGCCCTCGGGGATTAATAGTTCACCAGCAGAGGTATCGACGCAGTGATAGTAATCAAAAACCAGATATTATTTGTAATGCGGACGACGCTTTCAAACATTTTCGTGTCGTTTTTAACTTGGTTGAAAATTCATTTCCGTATCGGACGTCGAATACGTTAAAATGACAACATCCGTCACGTCATTTAAGCTCCATTCTAATTTTTGTGTTGGAAGAATATGTTTTGCTACCGAACAGCACAATGAAAGGACTTTGCAAACCCCAATATGACACAAAAAATGAATGCAAGAACTGGCAGCTGAGTGACATTTTAAATGATATATATCTAAGACTCTAGTCGTATACATTATACATTTAGTGCCTTCATATGAGATGAACATCGAAAGTTGTCAACCCGTGGGGTCCGTGTTGCTCGTCTTTTTAGCTTTCTGCGTTGTGTATGTCTTTGTAGTAGGCTTGTTCGTAATGTTATCTGTTCATCCCCGATTTTAAGCAGTGGGGTTCGTGTTGTACAATTTGTACTATTTTTGTCTTTACGTTCTGAATTCCGTGTTGTGATGCCCGCTACGATTGCCGCATCAAACGATGTTCCTTTGTAGGAGGGCTGATGTCTTTTTGAGATTATTTATGATTGTGAAATAGTGGTGATCTACACGTCTTGGCTATATGAGTAACATGGCGGGTGTCTTATATTATGCAGGAACTGCTTATCATTCTCGAATAACTAGGTTCACGTCCGATTTTTGGTGGGGTCTGTGTTGCTCATCTTTTTAGTTTTCTGTGTTGTGTTTTTGTTTTTGTTTGACTTCGTCCTGGGTCTTGTGTGCCGAATATTGCCAGTTTCTCTGGATTGTTCATTCTTGATTGCCCCTTCGATTTTCTCTAACGCTTATTCACTTAAACGTTTCGAATAATTCCGTATGAACACCCTACTCTCATGACCGCCATGTATTATTATAATGCGAAGATTAGGTGTGTAATCCTGCGTAAGCCAGTTCGGTATACACTGGAGTAGTTTTGCTAGATAATATATTAGAACTTTCATATTTTGGATACTAGTATGCTTAATAAACCTACACACATTTTAATTTTATTTAAATTATATTCCTCTTGTATTACATATCTGTTTTTCTCTCCTTTCCTCGCTCATTCATTTTCTTCATATTTAAGCTAAACAATATGTGTATGCATTATAATTGATAGCATTTACAAATTTGAATACAATTCATTGTTCTTTATGAATTACTAAGTCCCTATGCTGTTTTGCATGCTTAATTGTGCGGCTGTATAATATATTTAATCGTTCTTGCATATTTGATATTTTATTGTTGGAATAGTCATGACTGAAACTTGATTATTACTTGGATATGAATTATTGTACAAAAATATAGTATAGGAGTAATAGGTTCAACCACAAAAAAATAACAGGACTAAGCTAAGCTGTCCAGGTTGCACTGACAATTTCTCACATAAGCCATCATCCATATGTCGTAGTATATCGTACCATGCTAAACACTTTTCATGTTGGAATGTACCATTTTGCTTGGGCAAAGGTAGTTTCAAAAGGAATTAATTGAGATGCATGATTGTGGTGCAAATATATTTTGTGCACTAAATTTGATATCTACGTTTTTATTACAGTTCCATTAACACAGAGAATGATGGGTGCATCTCATGAATGGATGGGTTTTTTTCCGAACCATTACATAGACTGCGAATAAAAAAAACTACAAGAGTTGAGTAATGTACATCCTGATCAAAAATAAAATTGCTGTCTGAGTTTTATCTTCCAAGAGTAAGATTAATCAAACGTGCTGCCGTGCTTCTAAAATAATTTAAAACTGACTGATTAGACGTAGTCTGCATTACCATGTGCTAACATCTGAACTCTTTTACATTTTAAGGTTTTGTCCATATATTGGTGATTGAAACAGGTGTTTTAAAAACGATATTGTCCCTATCAAATTAGTGTTACCCCTCTAATTGGTATTTAAGTGCACAACGGGGGAGAATATGAATGGGTATAATGATGCAAATCAATAATGATATTCACGTACGCATGGTATAATTACTCCGAAAAACAACATTAGCAAATGATTGACGGATATTGATAGCTTGTTGGATGCTAAAGCGTTGTAGAATTGTGGGGACAAAGGGGATTGGCACAAAGAACGACCTATCTCTCCCTCAAATTGAGAAACAGTTGTATGTGCTTCAAATGCTGGCTTACTTTATATGAAAACAAACTCGCAACATTGATTCACAGCAGACCGGATTCTATGAACACAATAAAAATGCTTAGAAACTCTGTAAGATATTGCCGAGTTCCATCTCCAGCCATAGGAAATGTGTTACTGGCAATGATAAAGCGTGTGAAGAATGTAAATAGACATTCCTTTATACAAAATGTTATGTTCAGCCTATTTTGATTGAACGTCATCATGTTCATCAAGCAATTTAGTGCTGCACAAACAGACGCACTGTATATCCATGGAAGTAGTAAAATACACCGCACCTCTTGAAAGTTCTCACAAAAGTGATATTGAGAACTATTGCATTTGCTCTATGCTTTTCGCAGATACATTTATATTATTTTGCTTTCTAATATTTTGTTATTATGAGATATTCCAGAAACGCGTCGTGTGCACTAGATATGATATCTACGTTTTTATTGCTATAACTGTGCTGATACCTCTGCTGGTAGATCATTAGTCCCAGAGCGCACCATCCACCTAGTAATCAGTGTTTGGGCACTGACATGATTTATTAGATATACCTATTATTGAAATTTACAGTTCCTATATAATGTAATTATTAATAAAATTAATGTTCTCCTCCCTCAGGGATAGGTGACCTTGGTCGATTTTTGGTATCCTGTTTAGGCCGTGTGGCTTACTTACTCCAAAAGACTTTTTAATTCTTTGGTTTTCCAATCTTTTGGTTATGAGCGTACCTAGTGAAGGTTATTCTAGAAATTCGATATATAGGTTTGTATTACCCGATAATTGACAAATTCAATGTTTCCTGCGAATCGTCCTGTTGGAGTTGCCGAAGAAAACTCTCCTCCTGATCAGGTAGATTGCCTGTACCAAGTCAGGGTCATTTCGGTTTTCACAGTTTTCCGGTTGGTGATTGATTTGGTCTGTGTATATACTTATGAGCTTTGACTTTCCCTTTGTAAGATTGTTCGGAGTTCGGTAATTTTGTTATTACCCTTATATGCTACAGTATTAGGGTAAATAATATTCAAATGCTTGTAATTGTATTTAACGATCAATTTTAGGTAATATGATAGTTTAATTTATTATACTTTATGCAAATTTCTTGGATAATCCATTGAATTCATTGGTCTAGAGCCATGAGACCGAAAAATATCACCTGTTCCGGTCGAGTTTTACCGATACAGTGAGACAGTGTATTACATTTTAAAGTAACATTTTTACGTTGATATAGCTTTTATGATTGGATTTTCTATTGTACGTTTGTTAAAATGTTGAAATATACTTGTGTGTATTGATAATATACCAATATTATTTGTTTAGAAATGAAAATAGGAATTCAGTATAATAAAAAAAACACATACTGTTTTTATTTGAGGGTGTTATGGTAGATTAACACACCCAGAAAAAAATATCACCCTCGACTTCATCTCGGGTGATATTTTTTTGTTATCTTCGTGTGGTAATCTACCATGACACCTTCAACTAAAGTCAATATGCTTATATTAGACGCATTAATCAACGCAAATAATATTTAATATAATGAAGCATACAGAGAAAAGAATCGTTACCATTTTTAACTTCATTTACATAATTCTTTATTATTTACAATCTTCTACAATATAGGATCGAGATATTGACAAATATGTTATACATATATACTCACAGTAATTATTTGTATTAATATTTATGAACTAAATTGATATTATTGCTATTGTTATGTTAGTAGAAATAATTACCTCTTTGCTTGTGTTTGTACATGAAGATGGAATTGTTGCAAGATCTCCTGACGTGTTAGTAATAATATGGCAGTCACTTCCTGTTACTGTTACATTGTTAACTGTTTCGATGTGTATGGTAGAATTCTTGGATAATCCATGCACAACAATGTCTCCATTTTCCTTGCAATCTGAAAATAATGCTCTATATTTTAACATGTATTCTCCCTCCAGAGGTTGATATGATACGACCCATACTTTTGTGGATTATTATGTTTTATACTGATTAAGGTTTCTGTGTAGTAGTTTGTAGATCATTGTTTGTCCTTTTGTCCTTTTTCCCTTGACCATTGTATTATCTGTTCTTCTTCGATTTACGGTTTCCTTTTGAACCGTATTGAAAGCGGGAGGTTTGGCGCCTTAAAATCTGATTCAACCCACTATTTCCTTGGAAATGCCTGTACCAAGTCAGGGCCATTGCGGTTTTCACAGTTTTCCGGTTGTTGACTGATTTTGTCTGTTTATATACTTATGAGTTTTGACCTTCCCTTTGGAAGATTGTTCGGAGTTCGGCAATTTTGTTATTACCCTTATTTATCCTTTGGTATCTTCAAACTTTTCTTCACATATACCTCAAACTTGCCACCAACAGTTAACTTTCTACCAGACTGTATGACAAAAAAGAATCCGCACTTCGATAGTAATATACCAACCACTCCTGCGTATGGAGTTTCTTTTTCACAACTCATACGCTACGTTCGAGTTTGCAATTTGTATTCAGGTATTCTGAGTACTAAGCTATTTAATAAAGTGTTTCAAATAATCGTTTTATCTTATCTTTCAAAAATTTTCAGAAGATATCAACACCTTGTTGAACAGTATTCTGTCAATTGCGCACAGATGAAGAAAGATGGTATTGACAATTAGATTGTGGTTCAAAGTTGACTATTGTTTCACTATTATGTCTTACAATGGCCTTGCATGCTATTTATTATTTATATTATGGTTGAGGCCATTGAATGTCTTTAACAGAACTAATAGTATACATATGATGGCTTCTGTGTTATGAAGATTAAATATATTATGTAGAATGTTCAAGATTATAGCGTTCTTTATAATAACACTGTTCCCCCGGTTATATATATATATATGAGAATAGGCGTTTTACTCACATGTGGAAAGCACTTACACAACCTCATCATTTCACCAAGAGGAAAAGTTGGGCACATAAAACTAGTTTAACTCCCGCCTGTATCCAGCCAGGGAAATGAGCGGTCATGCATTTGATTTTGCATCTTTCTGCGAATTTTTTATTGGATTTCGGAACTGGTCCGACAGTGTTTTTTTTTTGTTTTTTTCAACTTATTTTTAAAGGTTGTCCATTATTTTGACATGCATTCACTTCAGATGAAATAAACCGGTTTTGATCGAAGTAAGAAAGGTAGAAAATTTGTAATATAAGTCATTATTGTATGAAATGTTTACAAAAAACTTGTCTGTGACGTCACCATTATACTTTTTAGCGGAATTTCCCACATATGCATTTACACTAATCTACTGGTATTTGTTTCTTGTATTTTTTAATTGATTCGATGAAATATTATGCTTTCTTGTTTCAATTTTTCCATTGAAATTCAAAGCAGCGGGTGATTGGAATGTTATTCAAAATTATGACTAATATACTATTAATTATCAATCTGAATATAATCCCAGAGCACCCGTCACTAGGTTTATAGCTAGAGTAACACGACGGTGTCGCTAGTGGAGCAGGAACTGCCTACACTTCCGTAGCACCTAAGTTCACCCCCGGTTTTTAGTAGGGTTTGTGTTACTCGATCTTTAGTTTTATGTATATGTTTTGTAGATCGTGGGTTGTTACTTTGTAATTTTAATTTGGTCATTGTGTTGTCTGTTCTTCGATTTACAGATTCTGATTACACCTTTTCTATCTTCAAACTCTTTTTAAAATTAATCAAGACGAGTCAGATTATTTTTGTATTTCTTCAGACATAGAACCATTTGTTGTGACATGAAAGATTGGGATCAGTTATAGGTCAGATCATTCACCTGTAAATCAGACTAGACGATGTAGCACTTGGAAATTCAACAATAGTTTGCTTAAAGATACTGAGTTTGTAAGCAAAGTAAAACAAAATATTAAGTAAGTCATTACAGAATATGAATATGATTCTTGAAATTCCTGATAAGTCATTTAGAATTGATAGTCATTTGCATTGGGAAAATATTAAAATGAAAATTAGGGTTTATAGCAATATCTTATTCCTCATATAAAAAGAAGGAAAAGGATAAGAATGAAAATTTCCTGCATGAAAAATAACAAAAAAAATTAAATGATATATTTATTAAAAGTAACTCCGAGTTGATACAGCAGGAAATGGACATGGTTGAGATGGAACTTAACATTTTGAGCGAGGAAAAAATAAAAGTAATCATTTCAAGGGCAAAGGCAAAATGGCAAGTTGCGGGGGGAAAGGAGTACTCTTTTTGTAATTTAGAAAAGAAACATTTTACAGAAAAAAAATTCTCAAAATTAGTAGTAGAAAATAATCGGGTTATTCAAGATCCAAAAGCCATCCTTACTGAGCAAACATTATTTGATGAGAAATTATATAAAAGTTCCAACCCAAGGCATGAGGAGTTACATAACGAGTTATTCTTGAATAATGATAATCCCTTTATTTCAAAACCTAACCAAGCAGAAGTATACCCCTGCGAAGGTAAAATTACCTTACAGGTGCATTGAAAAATATGAAAAATTTTAAATCACCAGGAATAGATGGTTTTACAGTTCAATTTTATAAAAAAAAAAATGGAATGACATAAAGTTCCCTCAGTTAATTGTCTAAATGAAAGTTTAGAAAAGGGAAAGAGAAACATTTTATGAAAAATTGGCGTCCAATCATACTTCTTTGTGTTGCTTTTAAATTTGCTTCTTCGTGTATAGCAAACGGACTGAAGCCTATGTTGCAAAATATTATAAGTCAAACACAAAAAGATTTCTTAAGAGGGAGATATATTGGTGAATGTGTGAGAATCATCTCAAATTTGATGGATAAATTAGGAGAAGATATCCCTGGTGTTTTAGTGTTAGTTGATTTTGAACAGGATGTTGACACTGTTGAATGGCATTTTATAAAGAAAAGACCTTTAATTGCCATCCCTCTGGTCTAGCATTCCTTAAATGGATATTTCCAGTGCTGTAATAAATAATGATCATTTATCAGAATGTGTCCTACTAGAAAGAGGTCAGATAATGTCATCCTTACCCTTTCATCCTTTTGTTGGAACTTCTGAGTGCAGCCCTTCAAAATGATCAAAACTCAGGTATCTGGTGTAACAATAAATGGATCTGAATATCTACTTAGTCAATATGCAGATGATTCCGCATTGATTTTAGGGAAGGACCGTAATTCTCTTTAACAAGAATTGAACTGTGGCCATATGGGTTGGCTCAAGATTATTTAGTGACAAAACAATTGCTACCAGAAAAACATTTAGCTTGGAATACTTCTGGAAAATTTAATCTTCTGGGAATTCATTTCAATCTTTATAAAGAAGACAAAACGTTTGAAAGTTTTAGTGAAAAAATTAAAGATTAAAAAAGCTCATGGGCATGCAGGGATTTAACTTATATTGGCCCAATAACTGTAATAAAACATTAGCCCTCCCGCTTTTGGTACAGATTCTCACAGTATCACCAAACCTTCATATTCAAGTTATGAAAGAACCACAAAACAAATCTTATATATAAAGTGTTTGCCATTTGAAATTGTCATTCGTGTTTGAAATTTCAGCAGGATGGTTTTTTTATAAACTACATGTCTTTTGTCTGTATTTGCATGTCATATGTATTTTAATGTTTTTTTAATGGGTTTTGTTTTTACCTCAGCTTGCCAAAGGCAATATGAGCAGATGCCATCACTTGGCGTCCGTCGTCCGTCGTCCGTTAACATTTCACATTTTAATCTTCTCCTCTAAAACCTACCAGCCAAATGAGCTCAAACTTGGTAGGAAGCAGCAAGGTCCTCCATAAAGATTGTACATTTCGTTCCGATCCGTTAATAAACATGGCCTCTACAGGCAATTCTTGTTTCTTACTGGTTGATTTCTAAATAAATCTTCTCCTCTGAAACCGCTTGGTCAAATTAACAGAAATTTGGCAGGAAGCATCAATGGAAGGTCCTCTATAAAGATTGCTCATTTTGTCCCGATCCGTTAACAAACATGGCCGCCACAGGCAATTCTTGTTTCTGATTGGTCGATTTATAAAAAAATCTCCTCCTCTGAAACCGCTTGGCCAAATGAACGGAAACTTGGTAGGAAGTATCTATGGAAGGTCCTATAAGATTGCACATTAGATCTTGATCCGTTAACAAATATGGCCGCGACAGGCAATTCTTGTTTCTGATTTGTCAATTAAAAAAACACCTTCTCCTCTGAAATCGCTTGGCCAAATGAACCGAAATTTGGTAGGATGCATCTATGGAAGGTTCTCTATTACAAATGCTCATATCGTTTTGATTCGCTAACAAACATGGCCGCCACAGGCAATTCTGGTTTCGGATTGATCAATTTAAAAAAAAACTCTTCTCTGAAACCACTTGGCCAACTGAACCGACGCTTCGTAGGAAGCATTTATGAAAGGTCCTCTATAAAGATTGCACATTTTGTTACAATTGGTTAACAAACATGGCCGATTTCTAAAAAAAAATCTTCTTCTCTGAAACCGCTTGGCCAAATGAATTGAAATTTGGTAGGAAACATTATCGGAAGGTCCTCTATAAAGATTACTCATTTTGTTCCGATCTTTCTACAATCATGGCCGGCACAGGCAATTCTTTTTTTTTTGATTGGTCGATTTCAAAAAAACCTTCTCTAAAACCACTTGGTCAAATGAATTGAAATTTGGTAGGAAACATTATCGGAAGGTCCTCTATAAAGATTACTCATTTTGTTCCGATCTTTCTACAATCATGGCCGGCACAGGCAATTCTTTTTTTTTGATTGGTCGATTTCAATAAAAATCTTCTCTAAAATCACTTTGTCAAATGAATTGAAATTTGGTGGAAAACATCCTTGGAAGGTCCTCTATAACGATTGCTCATTTTGTTACAATTGGTTAACAAACATGGCCGCAACAGGCAATTCTTGTTTCTGATTTGTCGATTTCTAACAATTCTTCTCCTCTGAAACCACTTGGCCAAATGACCCGAATCTTAGTAGAAAGCATCTATGGAATGTCTTCAATAAAGATTGCACATTTCGTTTCGATCGGTTAACAAACATGGCCGCCACAGGCAATTCTTATTTCTGATTGGTCGATTTCTAAAAAACCTTTTTCTCTGAAACCGCTTGGCCAAATGAACCGATTCTTGGTATGAAGCATCTATGGAAGGTCCTCTATTAAGATTGCTCATTTCGCACCGTTCCGATTGCAAACATGGCCGCCGTAGGCAATTCTTTTTTCTGCTTGGTCGATTTCTAGAAAATCTTTTCCTCTGAAGCCGCTTGATCTTCTATGAAAATTGCTGATTTAGTCCCGATCCTTTAACAAACATGACCACTATAAGTAATTCTTGTTTCTGATTGGTCGATTTCTAAATCATCTTCTCCTCTGATACTGAGTAGACAAATGAACCGAAATTTGGTAGGAAGCATCCTTTGAAGGTTCTCTATAAAATTTACTCATTTTGTTCCGATCCGTTAACAAACATGGCCGCCACAGGCAATTCTTGTTTCTGATTGGTCGATTTCTAAACCATCTTCTCCTCTGAAACTGAGTAGCCAAATGAACCTAAATTTGATAGGAAGCATCCTTTGAAGGTCCTCTATAGAAATTACTCGTTTTGATCCGATCCGTTAACAAACATGGCCACCACAGGTAATTCTTGTTTCTGATTGTTCGATTTCTAAAAAATATTCTCCTCTGAAACCGCTTGGCTAAATGAACCGAAACTTGGTAGGAAGCATCTAAGGCAGGTCCTCTATAAAGATTGCCAATTTAGTCCCGATCAGTTAACAAACATGACCATCATAGGTAATTCTTGTTTCTAATTGGTCGTTTTCTAAATAATCTTCTCCTCTGAAACTGAGTAGCCAAGTCAACTAAAATTTGGTAGAAAGCACCAATGGAGGTTCTGTATTAAGTTTCATCAAACAGAATGAAAGGTGAGCGACACAGGCTCAGTCCACTGAGCCTCTAGTTTGTATTTGTATCTGCCTCTGCTTATCTTCAAAAATAAGCATATCACAAAAAAATCGAAGAAGGACAGATAATTCAACAGCCAAAAGAAAAAGCATAAAAGGACGAACGATAATGTATATAACATTACACAGAAAATTATTGAACAATACGAAACCCACTACAATCCGGAGGTGAACTCATGTGTTCCAGAAAGGTATGCAGTTCCTGCTCCACTATCCCGATCCTTTATTTTCACGTTCCGCTATATATATGATGTCCTTTTAAAAAACAATTCTATGTTTGGTGATTTCGTTGAGCCATTGAGCTTGAAATATAGGATACCACAGATACAGATAGGTCTGCTTAATACTTTGACCTACACATCGAAATTGACAGTGAGGAGCGGTTAAGAACGAAACCTTACGACAAAAGAGATTATTTAAATTTTCCCATCGTGAACTTTCCATTTATATGTAGCAATATTCCAGCAGCACCTGCATACGAAGTATATATCTCTCAAGTGATACGATATTCCACAGCTTGTGGTTCCTATCAGGATTTCCTTGATAAAAGGTTGCTGCTAACAAGGAAGCTACTGAACCAATGGTTCCTCTTCGTTAAGTTGAAGTCATCACTTCGAAAGTTTTACGGTCGTCACCATGACTTGGTTGACCGCTATCGAATATATCTGTCACAAATGACCACGGATATGTTCCGCTTGTCGTAAGCACTTCCCGGTCATTTCCTAATTCATGACTTATCATCGGGTCTGTAACTAGATTAACACGACGGGTGCCACTAATGGAAAAGGAACTGCCTACCCTTCCGGAGCACATGTGTTCACCCCCGGTTTTTAGTGGGCTCGTGTTACTCGATCTTTAGTTTTATGTGTATGTTTTATAGATCGTTGTTTGTCCTTTTGTACTTTTTCTTTTGGTCATTGCGTTGTCTATTTTTCTTCGATATACGGATTCTGGTTATCACTTAAGTATCTTCAAGCTCTTCTTACACCAGTTGTGCTACTGTTAAACGAAAATACCATCGTCCGATGTGGAAATCGTGTTGGACACCAGTATGGTTTTAAGTATACAAATAACGCGAACATCGTAGTGGACGTCACACATTTTACAAAATAAACAACATGAACCCCATTAACACATGTAAAACATGGTGCTCCGGAAGGGTAATCACTTCTTGCTCCATTATCACATATTAAAAACTGAAAGAGAGGAAAAATCGATACCCCTAACACCCAAATGCATGACCACTCACTTTCCTGGCTTGGTACAGACACTTCAGAGAGTTAGACTAATTTTATGGGTCCAAACCTCCCTTCATTGTGAAATGATGCGGTCATACAAGTGCTTTCTAGATGTGAGTTAAATGTCGACCCTCATAAGTAACCGAGCGAACAGTGTTATAAAGAACACTATAATCTTGAACAATATATACATAATTCATGTAATCTTCGCTACATAGAAGTTGTCATATGTATACTATTAGTTCTATTAAAGAGCCGATCGACTCAACCATATACCTAAATATCAGAAAGTATATTAATAGTTTAGTACGCAGAATACAGCGACGTTGTATAAAGTATTGATACAAACTGCAAGCTCGAGCGTAGTGTATAGGTTGTGAAATATAAACTCCTTACGCGGGAGTGGTTGGTATATTATTATCCAGGCTTGGAAAATATGTAATGGCAAAATTGAAGTCTGGTAGAAAATTGACCATTGGTGTCAAATTTAAGGTAAATGTCAAGAAGATACATGATTGCGACAGTAATACTTCCGGAGCGGGATGACTTCAACTCTTGGTTCAATAGCTTCCTTTTAAACAGCATCCCTCCAGCAAGGAGATCATGATAAGAACCACACGCTAAGAGATACATACTGCGTATACAGTTATTGCTGGAATGTTGCTGCATAAAAATGGAAAGTTTACTATGGGAAAAATGAACACATGTCATAAAGATTCGTTCTTAACAGGCACCCACTGTCAATTTCTATGAGTATGTCAAGATATAAAGCAAATCTAGCTGTATCTATGGTATCCTTTATTTCAAGATCATTGGGATAGATACGATCAACATAATCACCCATCTTAGAATTATTTAGTGACAGGACAATATCTATTTATCAGAAATTGGCTTCTTTTCGTTTTTCTTGAGAAGCATCTGTATGAAGTATGCCTCATACGAAAATAGTTGGCGAGAAGAAGAACGCAGTTGATACCCATAAAAATGCCGACTGTCGTTGAAAAACACGTTCATCAAAAATAACAAATTTGTTGTCAATAAAAACCTCGAGCATTTTGATGATATCAGCTTCAGAGAATGCGTAGTAGAATTAGTGGGTTTTTTACAACATAAGATTTGTCCTTTCCCAAATTAAGGTGTCTACGTTGCCTTTTTTTTTTTCAATGAAACACATTTGATCTAAAAAAAAAAAAAAAAAAGAATTAAAAAAAAAGAAAAAAATTTGTCTTTTAGTTTTGAGCGAGGAAATAGTTGTGTAAAGGGTAGTAAAGTCAAATGCTTTAATGCTATTGCATGAGAGGAGGGGACTTGACTGTACATATCTTTATTATTTTCAGAATCCACATCTGATTCATACTGCCCATTGAGTAACCAGTGTAACAGTAACTCTATCTTGACTGCTAATAGAATATATGTTAATGACTTGGTAAGAGGTTTCGTTGAGCATTTGGCAGACCCAGTAATATAACGTTGTTTGTAAGGACACTTGTGCAATTGATGCATCCAGTAGAGCGAAGGAAAATTCAGTTCTTCATCTTTCGTTGATATTCCAAAAGAACACAAAACAGGCCTATGTTTGTCCAGGATTTCCTCTTTGTAGAGTAAATTGTCAATGCTTACTTCCGTTATCAAGCAGTCTATATAGTATGGTTTACACACAAAAACGATATGGTTAGTGATCTTGTCCGCAGGGACAACATTTGGGTCTATTAAGATCGATGTTGTGCGAGTGTTCAATGACAGATTAAGTCTTTTAAATCTAAATTTTATCAACGACCTCATAGCCTAAACCCATTCCGTAAAAGTATCCAGATCACACTTTACCCATTGCCTGTCTTCGACGGAATTCGTAAGAGTTTTAAAGTAATTTTTCCAGTTTATGGATTTTAGTCTCATTATATTTCTGCCCTTTGCTAACACATCTCGTAGATACATATATTTATGTATATCGTGCGTAATAATTTCTTACTGTATTAGTAAGAACAGGTTTTCCGAGTACGGGGGTATTTAAAGACCTGCGAGAAGAATTCAGTATCGAGACTAGGCAGTGACCGTATCGAGCAGACCCACGAGCTTATTGTGAAGTCAAATTTGTATCGCCATTTTGAATATTGAAGAATGTCCGATTCGGATGAAAGCATGCTGGAAGGAGACTCTCCAAAAGTAATTACTAAGACAGGGAATACGACAATTAAAAAGATAAAAACACACAAGAAAGACCCAGGAAGACAAAATAGAAAAAGGCCAGCGGAGGCAGCAGGATCATTTACACAAGTTGTGCATGACGGTGGGAATGCAGTTAATTACAATGCCACGCAGCCCTTTCGAGCTAAGAATTCCAAGGCAAATGACAAGTGATACAAATGCGGAGGTTATGGACATTGGGCCCGAGAGTGCAGAAAGACCTACAACGGCAGTAAATTCGGAGTTGACAGGGGACTTGTTGTGCAAAATGACAAACAGAGATTTTTTTTGAGGTAGACAATGTAGAAAAGTTAGATAATTTTTTACGAATATGAGTTCGGTATATTTGATATTAATGTAAAAGAACGATTAAAAAGTCCGTTGAATTTTAGGAACAAATTGGCACATCTAAATTCATTTTAGACGTTATAAAATAGGGTTATAAAATCGTGTTATTACACAAACCCGAGAAAACATTTTTGAAAAATAACAAATCTTCTATTGAATATAAACATTTTGTAGATACAGCTATTGTCGAGTTGTTAAAGGGCGGTTTAGTAAAAGAGCTGTCGAACAGACCGCACGTGGTTAATCCTTTAGCTGTATCGATTAACGGTAAAGGAAAAGAACGGTTAATACTAGATTAGAGACACGTAAACAAACAGGTAGTTCTTAGCAAAATTAAGTATGAAAACTGGATAACATTAAAGCAATACGTTACAAAGGGAGGTTTTGGATTCGTTTTTTTAACTCAAATCGGGATACCACCACATAGATATTTTTCAAGGAAATAAAACTTTTTAGGGTTTTCCTGGATATTCAATAATATAGAAAGATATTTTGTTTTTACAGTATTACCATTTGGGTTGGTTTAAACAATATTTATTATCAAAAACATATATGGTCAAATACAACATAAATACTAAACATGAAAGGGATTCGGAAACAAGATTTCCTTATATTAATCCGTCTCCCTGTAATAAAGGATATTGGATCAGACGTGTTTACATTAAACAAGACAAAGTCTATCAGCTATAGTAGCAAAATTCAACCATTTTTGTGTACAATTTACAATTGACTGTCATTTAGACTGCGGGTGTTTCTGTACAGGTCACCTCTCAGTATATATATAAATACAATATGTAATTTTCCAATGCACATAGTTGGACGAATAAGCATTATTATAAAATGGCAATAGTATGTAGAATTGAATTAATTGAAACGCTTTGATTCTAAAATGAAAGTCAGGGTTTGTTGATTCATCAATATGTTTTCCTCGTCACTTAGCAATTCTCCTCCTTATAGGAGTATGTCAATATTAATTTGGAAAGCCATTTGGGATTAAATCAAGTGCATACATTTTTACAAAACTATTACGACCTTTAGTTGCATATTGGAGACGTCAGAGGATTAAGGTTGTATTATATTTAGATGACGGATTCGGGTACGCAGAAAATAATGAGTTATGCTATGAACACGCACAGGTTGTTAAGAACGATATGGTGAGGTCAGGTTTGGTCTCGAATTAAAGATAAGAGTATTTGGAAATCTAGTCAAACAATAGAGTGGTTAGGATATCTTTGGGAATTGAAACTGTGTATATTACGCGTACCTGAGAAAAAGGTATTATAATTATCTGCGCCTATTTCAGCTGTGTTCAGTAATTCCCATAGAGTAAGAGCAAGAACATTAGCCAAAGTATCTGGTAAAATTATTGCTATGACACCAGCTGTAGGTTTTATTACTCAAATCATGACAAGATGTATGTTTTCGGCTTTAAACGAAAAGTTAGACCGGAATAGCAATTTGAACATTTATCAACAAACAAGATTGCATACGACAACTGATGTTTTGGAAATTAAACATTGCCAATGTAAAACCTGTATTTTTATTAGAGAAAGAATATATGATATTTTTACAGATGCTAGCGATGTAGGCGCAGCGGGTTTTTATTAAAAATTCGCATTTGATCATGTCTAAAACATGGTTGAAATTGGAAGCAGGTAAGAGTTCTACCCGAAGAGAGATAAAAACTGTAGAGTTATGTTTGTTGTCCTTTAAAGATGTTTTAAAGGGAAGTTCAGTCACTTGCTATACTAACAGTGAGAATGCAGCAAGCATTATCTTAAAGGGAAGTAAAGTGCATGAACTTCAGAGTTTAGCATTGACAGTTTTTGAATGTTGTGCTAAATATGACACGGAGATTCATACAGTATGGATATCAAGAGAACAGAATACACAAGCAGATTATTTAAGTCGAATTCTAGATATTGACGATTGGGCAATATCTACTGAGCTTTTTCAGTTCATAGATGAATTATGGGGTCCACACAGTGTGGATAGATTTGCTAGTAGTAATAATGCTAAAACAAAGCTATTTAATTCATAATAGTGGAATCTAGGTTCTTTGGGGGTGAACTCGTTTAATTCTGACTGGTCACAGGAAGTAAACTGGTTAGTTCCACCAGTAACATTAGCCAGCAGGGCTATAAATCATCTCGTGAAATGTAAAGCTAAGGGAACCTTGATAGTACTGAAATGGACTTCTCCTCCGTTTTGGCCACTCAATTTTGAGGATGGTATAGAGTATAAACTGTATGTAACAGACGTTTTAGAGTTCACAGAAACAAACAAAATATTAGAAGCGGGAATGAACGTAAATTCTATATTCACAAGAGGGGATTTTAAAGGACAATTGTTATCAATTAGATTAGATGCTTCAATAAGTTAATTGTTTTTTATTTATTTTCAGAATGATTATAAAAAAAGTCTCTGGACAATTTGCTATGTCACAGTTTTGATATATAGTCACTGGACTATTTTGCTATGTCACTGGATATTGATATAGTTCTGTCACTGGACACAACCTTGAAAGACCATGTTTGATTGTTTGAAGGCCACTGGACCACAAGGAATGGATTTATAAAAGTAAGGTATTTAATTTCGTTTAATTACTTATATTAGTATGTAAATCATTGCTATTTGTATTGCAGAAACTTTTCACAACCGGTCTTTGGAAAGACAAGTTAAACATCATGATCTTAAGACACTTTTCAACAATTTACATAACACTATCATAAACTCCAGAGCCAAAAATACTGTTCAAAATACGTAGGAAGTTTCAAAAGATATATGTCTTGGGCAGAAAATTATAAGTATACAAATGTATATAAGTATTCAGTACTTCCGAGTAGAGAGTTACACGTAGCTCTGTATCTACATTATCTTGTGGGAACTGTCAAGCATCACAGCACTATAGAAAGTGCATATTATGGCATCAAATGGGCTCATAATACTGCAGGTCTATCAGACCCATGTGAAGCAGATATCGTCAGAAGCATAGTTGAGGCTTCAAAACGGGAGTTAAACAGATGGATTAAGAAAAAAGAACCGCTTACGGCAGATTTAATGAAATTACTGTTTCTAAAATTTAATACAGTTAACCGCACCTTAAAGGAGTTGAGGCTATTAGTTATATGTGCCTTATCGTATACTGGATTTTTACGGTCTGATGAGTTGAGTAATATCAAAGCGAATAATATTACTTTTCATCAAGAATACGTAGATATTTTTATTGAGAAAAGCAAGACGGATTGCTACAGAAACGGCAAAAATGTTTTTAATTACAAAGTTGAATACTCCACAATGTCCGGTTACTATTTTACAATGCTATATTCGAGAAGCTAAGATAGACTTAAGCACAGACAAGTACATTTTTAGAACTCTTATTTACTTTAAAAGAAATAAAAATTGCATGATGAGAATCAGCAACATCAAACTGTCTTACACCCGTGCAAGAGAAATCATAAAAGCATTATCATCAATTGGTGTAAATATGAACAATTATGGCTTACATAGCTTAAGGTCAGGAGGGGCAAGTGCTGCTTACAAATGCGACGTGTCAGACAGACTCTTTAAGGTCCACGGTAGACGGAAGTCAGAAAATGCGAAACACGGATACGTCTGTGAAGATTTAGAAAAACGATTGTCTGTATCTAAAAACATGGGCAAATAATCTGCTTTCTTTGTACGTCGAAATGATCACTGCGTCAGTAAATCTTCAATTGTGTTTGTGTTTTATTTATTAACAAGTATAGGTACATAACGCAAATACTTGGTTTTCGTCGTATATAGAATATTACAGCTAACAGTACATAAATACTTTATGTTCGTTTGAACAACGTGAATTAGAACATAAGTGTTGTGAATAATGTTAAGTTCACCGTTTAAAACGTGGCTAGTCGGGTTATATATAAACGTTAGAGAACACCGAAGGGCAATCAAAAAAGGACAATCCAGAGAAACTGGCAACAAGACGAAGAAAAAGAAAGCAAAAACATTGCACAATATGTATTGGACACCTTTATACGTAAACAAACACAAATAACGTAAATAAGAAATGCGCCCTCCTGCAAACAACTGTGGGCTAAGACGAAGCGAACATCGAATCTATGCGGATATCGTAACGGACATCACAATAGAACAAGACAAAAAACTAAAAAGATGAGCAACACGGACCCCACCAGAAACCGGGAGTGAAGGGTACGCAGTTCCTTCCTCTTATAAGATACCCGCCATGTTACTCATATATACAGTCAATAAGTTGACACCATTATACGCAACAAACACAAATAACATAAATAAAACATGAGCCCTCCGCCACCTGGAGAGTCATTGTTGTTGACATTGTCAAACACGCGTTTGTAGTTGAAGATTTTGGTTGCAACAGATGTAGCAAACGAGATTATAGAAACAGACCGATCTTTAAAATAGTTAAGAATTTTAGAATTGACTGATTTGTTGCGAAGGACATTGCCTAGGTCAATGGCATCGAGACCTTTGTTGACAAATTAAACTCTAAGAAATAACACATATCTAATTCATCTTTCCTAATGCGAACAGGTTTCAAAAATCCCGAGGAGGGGAACGTCACAGACGATTGCTGCAATAAAAGCGTAGATATAACATTTTTGAAGATTGAAAACCAAATGATCATCTGCTGGTGGACTATTAGTCCCCGGGGTTTTCGGCACAAACATGGTTTATTATATATTTCTATTACTGAAATTTACAATTCCTAAGTAATGTAATTATTATTCAAACTAAAGTTCTCCTCCCTCAGGCATATATGATCTTATCCGATTTTTGTTATCTTGTTTAGGTTTTATTGCTCTCACAAATTTTATAAATTATTTGGCTTTCCAATCATTTGCATTTGAGCACCTGGTGAAAGGTTATTCAAGAAACCTTTTATTGATCTTGATTCTGATTTGTAACGGGGTTTTCCAAATGTGAGTTGGGAATGTAGTTTTGAAAGGGGTAGTGCAAATAGTTTCAAGCGAATTGTGATGCATACCCAACGTCTTTTGTATAAATGGTAGAAAATAATTTAGTGAAGAATCATGGAGTATAGGGGATGTATAATGGCGATGACCATGGCTTCGTCTACGCCCGCCATATCCATCACATTCATATATCATGATAGACTACCTATACCATCAATTTTGCCGTTACAACCATGGATTATCGCATCCAGTATTGTTCCCTTTGTCTATGATGGGGTGTTGCTAGGTTTGGATGGTTGCTCCTATGGTATATTTTTTCAATGATGCGATTCACATTTAAAGAACTGAATGATTAAAATGCTGGTAAACAATATCATTAACATTGTCAAAGATGCTGGATCGATGACCGCAGCTTAATTGTTCAAATAAATAAAAATACCAATGAACACAAAACACCACACTGTCAAAATCCAATAAAAAAATCGTAGAAGCAGAGGCAAATCCCAACACACATAAAACATAGTCCTGGCTTGGTACAAGCTCTCTTAACTTAGGGTGGTACCATACACTACAGGGAGATAACTATTTGATATCAGTTGAATTTATAGCTCTGAGTCTGTTGGTTGGAATTTGTTAAAATTTTGATATTTATTACAGTAGATAAGGGTAATAATAAAATTACCGAACTCCGAACAATCTTACAAAGGGAAAGTCAAAACTTATAAGTCTATAAACAGACAAAATCAGTCAACAACCGGAAAACTGTGAAAACTGTAATGACCCTGACTTGGTACAGGCATTTCTAAAGAAATGGTGGGTTGAATCAGATTTTAAAGCGTCAAACCTCCCGCTTTCATTACGGCGCAAAGGTTCCGGCTGTCACTAAAACAGTATTTATAACAATACTGGAACAAAATGGGTAAAATAGTTGTCAAAGCAGTACCAGACCCAGTGAAACAAATGTCAAAAACAATTTTACGTCACACATTGATAAAAAAATATTTTTGACATTTTTGTTGACCTCCTTATCTTTATACATTTTCACTAGATGAAAATGCATCGTTTATCATCGTCTCTGCAGATATATTCCAACACTCTGCCAAAAAAAATAGAAAATTAAACGCGGAGATCAAATTTTACCTGAAGTGTATGGTACCACCTTAAGCTAATTTTATGCTGTCCACACAGTTTTATGTATTATTATTTCTAATGTTTCGCTGTTTCCGGTTGAATTTGTAATGCACACTTTCGCATGGATATTCAATACATATCCCGTTAGATTGATAAGGTCTACTATATGTCAATGTCTGTTACATGTAATTTACAGATGAATTATCATATCGGTATGTATGGACACATATGATTATAGGCACGTGTTTTTATCATGTATAAATCTTTACAGAAGTGTTCCATTAATTACCATAAATCCATCAACTGGAAATATTATTATGAATTCCGTCGAGGATGATGCCTGACAATGGTCAAAGTGGGAAAGAGAAAACTAATTCCGAATGGACTAAAGTTATCTAGTCGTTTTACAGATTAGAAGGTATAAACACAATGGGTAAATTAGCACTCTCGCAACATTGATGTTCAAAAACGCAAACGTTGCAAAATAACACCTGTCTGACCTCCAAGTCAAGTATGTAGTTGTTCCTGCCGAATATGTCTATAAAGTGATCGTTTTTGGGTGTACATCACATTACATAAATTGGAATGAGAAAATTGCGCTAGCTTCTTCATGTTCGTCGTTTGTAGGTTTTGCCACAACTTCCATTCCTTGTTTAAAAATAAGGACTATGAGATCCATTATTCTTCTAGGGAGAAACTGTCCCAGTTTGCAACAAGTCTCCTTCACAGTTGCTCGGCTAATTTGAATTACAATAAAAAAAACTTTCGTTTGGAAGGCTATGTTCGCCTATGCCTTTCCTACATTCAGGTTTTTTCACCAGGTTCTTTTACATATTAAGCAAGAAGAGTGCTCTTAGGGAAATGAAATGAGGTATTATTATGAGTGCATTGGCTATTTGTTCCATTCATGAGGAAATTCTAAGAGTTGTGTTCATTCCACCTGTATGAAGGTCATTAGCAGAATTTATAGTTGTAAGTACATATATGATTGAAATAAGTTTTACTTGGAACAATTTATTTCTCTGTGATAATATTTTACCTTTAAATATTGTTAACCTTTGAATAAAATAGTACATAATGTATATAATATCAAAAGTGTAGAACTAATGTAGCCTATGGAACGCAAATTATTACTCCCGAGATAAAAATGAAATTCATAACGCAGATATTCTTGAATCTTGATACTCAAATTGTTTTAATTGTAATGGATGATGTTCGCCATTGTCAAAAGCCACGTATTCTTAAGAGGAATGGAATATACTTTTCCAGAGTGAAAAATGAACAGGTTATGTTATTGGTGTTTATTTTCAGGTCCAGCAATACGGTTGTTTCGAATCATTTCCATTCCATCAAAATTTTGTTATTTTCGTCCGCCAGATCACGTGATTTCGATGGACTAATCGGCACTGAACTTCCGGTGTCAATGTACACAACAGAAACTCCAATCGATATGTACCGTTTTAACGTTCGATCCTCAAATTAAAAAAATCTTAACATATTCTGTAAAAGACAGATATCAATTAAATCATTTTATTTGTATCAAAGACTTCAATGCAGAGATAAATACTTTTTTAAAATTAAATTTGTTTTCTTTCTTTATTTGCGGCTCTCAGCATCATCAAAGGAAAACGATCTGCCTTTATGTATATATTTCTGATATCAGACAGATAGTGGGGTACCGAACACCAGTATTTATTCAGCGGTTTCCTTGGTGTCTCCATATTACAATTACTTATAATCTACGGCATCTACGACTATGATATGCTGACGTTGTCACAGTAATAGCGTAAACACCGGAAGTCGCCTGTCGATTTGTTCAGACGTCAAGACAAGAAAAAGACGGAACGTGGTCGGAATTGACATGATTCGAAACAACCGTATTGCTAGCTATATGTTATCTATCAGACCTTGTGGGGGATAAACACGTAGATAAGTATAACGAACTGAGCAAAAAAACAAAATGTAGAAGCTACCAAAGGTGTGATCAGAAGCAGTAAATCGTGCAAGTGTCTGGAAACCTTTTCACTCAAGATGGGTACAGGAGATGGAACACACGTCAGTGTTGTTAGGCTTGAGGTGAAGTTAATTACCTCAACCACCCTGCCATCCATGTCGCTTTCAGATAAAATGTATTCAATATTCGATTTCTAATCATCAGCAACTTCGGGCGAACGCAAACAACATCTAGAATAATTGGCAATAGTGTAGTGAATCGTGGGGGATGGGAGCCGAGGAGTTCCGAAAGGCACCCATGATGCACCAGAAACTGCCCACGCTTGCCACAACGAATTCTACCATTGACTAAACCAGAGCATAAGCAGATATAGAGAAAAACAAGAAGACTGAAGTATTGCCAGTAACTACTAGCAAATAGTAAGTAGTGATAATTGCTATATTGGCGCTGCGACTACAAGTCGAATCAAATTCGCGAGTCAGGTTATTAAATTAACCAAAAGCGATTTTTAATTAAAATCGCAACTCCGCCATTAAAATTGTTTTTGGGGGAAATGTTTTTGTTTTGTTTTAATTTTGTCTGGCTGATAGGACCTGGTATTTTCAGGGGAAATTGTCCGTAAGGAAATTTCAAGGGAAAATACGCTGGTAGGGTTGGCAGACAAGATTAGAAACCTTAAAATTTTTAATTGTTTGCCTGTGGCAAAGAAAGTACCCCTTTCCCACCCACGTGTATACCCCACCACGTGTATATCCCAGCACGTGTATTCCCCAAGTGTGAACCCCAAACCGGAAGCAGCCTATTCCTAGAAGCCATCTTTAAAGAGAAGCTGGTTGAAGATAAGCTGTAAGTCCGGTGTCCAAATTTTTTTTTTTTTTTTTTGTTCATTGACATTATCGATTTTTATTAATTGGTTTATTTAATTAGACAAAAGCGGCCCAGTGTAAAAATCTGGTCCGTTATAAAAATTGTTGCATACACGCATACACAACAAAATAAAAAGCCACGTGTTTTTGTTTTTTATTTTTGTTAATAATGCCGCGTGTTTTGATTAACATTTGTTCCATCGAGGAGCTGATGTCAGTACCAGGGATAGGGGCGAAGGAGGCCGATAGAATTTTGGAATTAAGAGAAGCAAAAGGTGATCTGGAACTTGATGATCTAAATCAGGTTCCATATCTCAGAATAACACCACAGCTACTTGATTGCTTGGATTTGACCTCTTTTGAAAAAAAAGAGGGAGTGGGATCCCTGTATGATCGACACAGGGAAAGGGTTAGGAGTGTTGACAAGTTAATAGGGAAGTGGGATGGGACAGGACAGGGCCAAGCTAAAGGAAGGGGGAAGGATATTGGTTCATTTGACAGAGTCCCATCAACAGGGGGAAAATCCTATCATAGTAAGCAGGAAGGGGACTGATGGCAACCGTCACATTCACCCGATAGATTTGAAGATGATTATAGTGAGATGGAAGCAACTTTCATAGAAAGACCAACCCCAGGGGGATATAAAAGTACATCAGCTCCGGGACAATCGAAGTCGCCATCAGTTCGAAGAACGCGTCGAGACGATTTTGAGTGGGATTCGAGCAGCGATGAGAGCGATCGGGCATATATGCACGACGTGCATATTAGAGACTCGGACATACGTGCTGGTTATGCGTTCCCTAGGGAACCAGGCCTTTCGCATAGTGAGGTATTAGCCAGTAAGAGGGGTAAAGAGACATATGATTATAGGGGTGAAATGAGTGTGCCGAACATACGAACTATAACCCCGTCTCATAGAGAAAACATTTGGCAGGAAAGGGGGCGTCGTTATTCCCCTCCGAGGAACACCGGATGGGGGTGGAGTAGGGAACATACTAACCCCTTGATGAGGGAGAGAAGAGGTAGAACGAGGCATACCCTAGGAAGGGAACATGAAACCCCCAGAATAGTCCAACGGAGAGAGGAGTATGAGGGGGAGAGGGAAAGGGGACAATCCCGCCCAAGTGGAGATGACCCTGAAGGTTCAGGAGGAAGAAACCCATATACTCCCAGGTTACTGAATAGTGGGAACAGGCATAGGGGTCCCACCAGAAGAGAACCCGAAAATCCTAGCGGATATGGAAGAAGGGAGGAGTATGAGGGGGAGAGAGGTCAAAGGGGAAGGGGGAAGAGTGTTAGTTTGCCGATGTCCTTAAAGTTTGATAGTAAATCAAACTGGAAAGCCTTCTATGCTAAATTTTCCCGTTATGCAGAAGTTTGTGAATGGACAGAAGGGGAATGCAGGGATCAGTTGTGCTGGTGCCTGGATGGTAAAGCCAGTGAGTACTATGCCCTCTTGGTTGAGCGTAACCAGGAAATGGTGTACATGGGCCTCATATGGAAACTAGAAAAACGGTTTGGTTTTCGAGAACTCCCAGAAACGGCCCAGGTCCAATTCAATAATGCCGGCCAGACTCCGGATGAACTCCTGGAGGACTGGGCAGATCGGGTCTTATCCCTAGCCACTAGAGCGATTAGAGATTTACCCGAAACGCACATGTACCAACAAACAGTGGTGAGGCTATGCCAAGGGGCAGCAGATAAAGAGACCGGAAGTTATGCCTCCAATAGCCGACCTAAAAACATCGAAGAGGCTATAGACAGAATGCGGTGGTTCCAACACAACTCTCATGCTATATTTGGGACTACCCCTGGGCGTAATCCTCGAAGGGAGGTGAAGCAGGTATCTCCAGGGCCTCACTACGGGGGAGAAGCCAGGGTTTGCGCAATAGGGACTGATCGGATAGCAAAGAAGAGTTTGGAGAAAAAAATGGGAGAAGTACTGTCGGCACAGGGGAAAGTAATGAGTGAGATAAAGTCCAACCTAGCAGCACTCTCGACTCAAATTGCAGCCATGATGGAAGAGGTGAAGAAAAATCGAATAGATAGGTATAGAGCACAATCACGAAGTCCATCCCCCAGAAAGGGGGACAAACAGGGGTGCTACCACTGTGGGGTCATGGGACACTTCAAGGGGGAGTGCCCAAGGTTGGGGTCTCCGACAGGGGAGAAACGAGTGTCATTTCAGGACAATAAGGAGGCTTTAAACTCCAAAGGGGCAACTCGCGAGGCTTGAGTCAACCACTTATTGCCAATATACAAGGTCTCAAAGAATTAAAAGAGGGGAGAAGTAGATATGGAGGTACCACCTCTCACATGGAACATAGAGGAGAAGGATCAGCAGGATAGTCTCCAAGGGGTAAATAGGGAATTGGGGAACCCTCCGGATTCTAGTAGTCCGGAGGGACGGGTCAAATTTGAAGGTGACAGTCAGGGGTATGAGTCCTCAAGTGAGGAGTCCGTAGGGGTGGAAAACAATAGGGATAATAGTGACACGAACGAGTCCATAGAGGAAGATGAGAAGGGGGAAGAGGATAATATAGGGGATTGTGATACGGATGAGGAAGAAGATGGAGCAGTAACGGTGCTCAAGCTATCCAATGGGGTAATGCTTAGGGTCCCAGTAGGGGTACAAGGCATGCCGTTATAAGCTGTAGTAGATACAGCAGCACAGGTCACACTGGTGTTAGAGGAATTATACAAATCATTGGACCCTGCCCCGCCAATCCGTAAGGAAGTGGTTATGAACACAGCAGGAAAGGGAATGCAGATGAATGGGTATATTGCTGGCCCTTTCCAAGTAGTCATAGGGACACATCTATTCACAGTAGAAATCTACGTGGCCCCAATAGAGGAGCATATGTTACTGGGTTTAGACATTTTAGAGGCTAATGGGGTGTCCCTACATCTCAAAGAAAAGGAACTACAGATAGCAGGGGATGTAATACACATGAGTTTAGGAACAGGAAGTCCTTTAGTTAATGAGAAGGAGACGGGGGTGTTCCTAGTCAAGGGATGTAAGGTACCCCCTAATTCAGTCATGAGAGTGGGGGCACAGCTGAGTGAGTCTATGGCAGGGGAATATATAGTAAAGGCTGAGATATTAATACCTCGAACATTGCACAAGGGGGGTGATAATCCACTGCTTTGTTTGATTAACCTATCCGATCACAATGTAGAAGTGGAAAAGGGGAAGTATTGGCCTATGCAGAAGAGGTGTGTTCGAACGTGGAGCCCATTGGAATACAAAAAGTAGAGGTTGCGGAACAGGGGGGTCAAGAGAATGGAAAACGGGAAATTCCCGAACATTTGACTAATCTCTTTGATAAATCCAAAGGGGAGCTGAATGGGCAGGAGCAGAAACAGCTTAGTGAGTTATTATGTGAGTTTGAAGATATGCTTGCTAAGAGTGAGTTCGACTTGGGGAAATTTAATACAATCCAGCATGGGATTGATACTGGGACCTATCGCCCAGTAAAACAAAGAGTTAGGCGTACCCCATTGGGGTTTGCGGGAGAAGAAGAGGCCCAATTAAAGAAAATGTTGGGTGCGGGGGTGATCCGGCCATCCGTTTCTGAGTGGGCATCGGCTCCGGTTCTTATCCGGAAACGATGTGGGTCAGTACGGTGGTGTGTGGATTACCGGGCCTTAGATGCTCTCACCATTAAGGATGTGTTCCCATTGCCCCTAGTGGACGAGTGTCTTGACACTTTAGCCGGGAATGTATGGTATTCCAAACTGGATGCCAATTCAGCATATTGGCAGGTGAAAATCAAACCTGAAGACTGCTCCAAAACAGCATTTATTACTAAATACGGGTTGCTTGAGTTCGCTAGAATGGCTTTTGGGTTATGTAACTCACCCGCCACTTATGCGAGAGTCATCAACCTGGTGCTGAGGGGTTTGAATTGGAAAGTGGTTCTGGCTTTCCTAGACGATATCCTGGTCCTGGGAAAGGATTTCGAGGGGCAACTGGCCAACCTAAGGGCGGTATTGGTTAGGTTTAGGGAGTGTGGGCTAATATTGAAGCCCAAGAAATGTGAACTGTTTCAAAAGGAAGTGGAGTTCCTAGGTAGAGTAGTTGGACCTAGAGGAATGCACATCGGGCCAGGGTATATCAAAGATATAGAAGACTGGCCAAGGCCTAAGAATAAAAAGGAGGTGGAGAGGTTTATGGGGTTCACCAATTACCATAGGGCCTTTATTGAAGAATACACTCAGATGGCACTTCCCCTTCAGGCCCTAACAGGGAAACGTACATATCAATAGGGAGAGGAACAAGAGAGGACGTTTGATGAGTTGAGGAAAGCAATGGTGAGGGCACCAGTTCTAGCCCTGCCTAATGCGACTGGTCCCTTTATACTGGACACTGATGCATCCGATAAATCTGCGGGGGCTGAATTGATTCAAATACAAGAGGGAGAAGAGAGGGCAGTAGCGTACGGGAGTCTTACGTTGACTCCGGAGCAACAAAAATACTGCACCACTCGAAAGGAATTATTAGCAATTATTAGGTTCTCTCGACAGTTTAGGCATTACTTGTTGAGGAGGCATTTCACGGTCAGGACAGACCACAACAGTCTGACCTGGTTGATGAATTTTAAGGAGCCACAGGGGCAACTGGCTAGATGGTTAGACGAACTTAGTCAGTTCAATATGGAAATCCAGCATCGGCCTGGGAAGAAACATACGAATGCAGAGGCCTTCTCAAGGATCCCTGGGGGAATCATGTTCAGACTTCAATCTAAGAGTGCCATGTGGGGGGTGTCCCTATTGTACTAGGGCCCATTTAAACTGGTCCGGTTTGACCAGGATGTAGATGACGTGGTTCCCTTGGCAAATAAGCCTTGGGGTCAACCCGTGAGTGAGGGTCAAGACCGGGCGGAGGAACAAATGGGACCTAAGGTGGCTGAGATCTGGATCTCTACGGGGGAAGCGGGGAATAGACTTAGATGGGAAGGTATCAAGGGAGTCCAAATAGTTCGAGAGGCAGAGGGCATCAGTTTTCAAGGCCCGGGTGAGGACGAAATGAAGGAACAGCAGCGGGTGCACCCCGAATTAGCGTGGGTGGTCAGGTGGAGGGAGACAGGGGCGGAGCCCACTGAAGAAGAATTGTTTATTGGGGACTCTAGAAGCAAGTATTATTGGATAAACAGGGAAGTTTTTGTCCTGGAAAAAAGGGTCATGTGGAGGGAAGGGGAGGAGGGGAAGTCAGCAAGGAGGGTGGTCCCAAAGATGTACAGGGAACAAATTGTGAAGCTTTGTCACGATCCCCCCTTAGCTGGACATCAGGGCATAGAAAGGACATTCGAGAAAGTGAAGTCTTTATTATTGGAGGGGGATAAGCAAAGACATGTCGGCTTACGTGAAAGGGTGTATGGAGTGTAACCAAAATAAGAAGGCAACGGTCTCATCTAGACACCCAATGTTATCCTATCATTCAGGATCGCCAATGGAACGGGTCCATTTAGACTTCATTGGCCCCTTACCTCGCACTGAGAGAGGAAATGAACATTTCTTGATGATGGTCGACCAATTTACCAAGTGGGTAGAGTGCATCCCCTTACCTTCTCAGAGTGCAGAGGGAACGGCAAGAGCCGCGGTGAATCAATTCTTTTCTAGATTTGGGTGCCCATTCCAAGTATTCACTGATCAGGGGAGGAATTTTGAGTTCTCTTACCGCCTTCGGCGAACGGACAAGTAGAGCGATGCAATCGTACACTGATGGCGGCGCTGCGGTGTTTCATTGGAAAAAATCAGCGGAGTTGGGATCAATATCTACTTCAGTTGGCAGGGGCGTTAAGGTCCTCTGTAAATAGAAGCACAGGGTACACACCCAATATGATGATGATGGGTAGGGAGATTGGGTTGCCTGCGGAACTAATGTTCGGGAGTCCGGGAAACACCGGACAGCCCGAAGGAGACCAATACGTAGGGGAGTTGCAAACAGCTATTGAAGGGGCTCACAGGGTGGCTAGAGATACTCTGAAACAATCCCAAAAACGAATGAAGAGAGATTACGATGTCAAGGTGAGGGTCAGAGAGCTAAAACTGTGGGATTTGGTGTATCAATTGGACACTGCCACCGTTAAGGGAAAAACTCGAAAATTGAGTCCCTCGTGGAAAGCCCCAGGAGTGGTAATTGAAAAGTTGACCCCCTATCTCTATAAAATAAAGTTAAAGCGGGTGATAATCACCGCCAACTACGATAGGTTGAAGTTGTGTCAGGACCGCGATGTTCCAGAGTGGGCCCAAAAACTGAGTCAACAAATCATTGAGGGGACAGGATATACCAAGGAGAAGGGGGGCGTCAAAGATCAACGGGGGTATAGAGATAAGCTTTATTGTGTTTGCCGGAAGCCATATGCTGGGGAGTTCATGATCAGGTGCGAGGAGTGCAAAGAATGGAATCATGGTAAATGTGTAAAGGTAACGCAGGAAGAGGCGGAGGCCATGGGAGATTTTGTCTGCTCGGGGTGTCACAGGCATCCCCGGGAGAAGGTATAGTGCAGAGGGGGAACTATTGGGGGAGCAGGGGGCATAATGTCAGTGTTTGGGGGAAAAGGGGGAAGGTCAGGTGTGCCCATAGGATATAGGACTCTGACCTGCCTGGCGCAGGGTGGCTATCGGCCCCCCTGTGTCAGGTGGATTATTTAATCTTTTTCAGATGTCACAAAAAGAAGAAGACGTGCTATCACTGGAAGATAGTGATAGTGAGTACTTTGATACAGCGGAGGCAGGCTCATCAGCTGATGAGATAGATGACTGCCTGTCCGCTGTATCAGAGGGGCTGGCAGTGGCGGAGGTCACGGGCCCAAAGAGTAGCGAGATGCCGGCAGGGGCGAAGGCCCCGGGTAGTGAGGAGATGATGGAGTATCCGGGCCGCAAGGTCCGGAGGAAGAAGAATAAAGGAAGAAGCCGGTATGGGCCTGGCCGGGCAGAGCGCCGTAAACGGCAGGCCCTTATTCGTCAAGAGTCCCAGGGGGTCTGTGCAGGGGGCGGCCGGATGGGAACCGGAGTCATCCGGGAGCTCTTCCGGTGAGGGGTGTCCAATGGAGGGGTGTGGGGAGTGGGTCACTGACCTGCGGGGGCACTGTGTGCAGGCACATATCCCTTGAGTTTTTCGGGACTTGGGTCGCACGGAGGAAAATATTGGGAGGGTCAGGGCGTCTGCATTGCAGACGATCCTGAGAGTCCTGGGGGGATCGGGGGACCTGTTTGGTTACGTGGCAGGACTACTTAGTACCATCGGGTGCCTGGAGGGTCATAGTGTGAAGCCGGTGGAGGTGGCTGCTATGAGGGAAGTGTGTAGGGTAAGGGGATGGGAGATTCCTTCGGAATTCTCCTTGAACCCCCTAACTCTCCAGCTGTTTTAATACACTGGAGAGCCCTCATAGAGCTGTTGGGGCTCATGCCTGCCCCAAGAAGAGTAGCACTATGCAGCCTCCGATTCCCGGTGGTCAGTAGTCAGGGGTCTGGGAGTTCAGGGGAACCTCCGGTTGTAAAGCCGGAGGAACCCATGGATTGGTCCCATGGGGGGATGGGCAGTGAATGTTCAGTTGGGAGAGTGCCCGCTGAGGGACAGAGAGGAACACCACGAGTCTCGGCGACGAGAGCTTGTTGGCTTTCTGTACCTCGGCCGGTGCCTCTCTTCAGTTTGAAGCCAGTGCCGTCCCCTCATCTGGTCGGTTTGAGTAGGGGTGCCCCTCAGTCAGTGGCTGGAGGGCGTTGGGAAGAGGACAGTCAAGTTAGGAGGGAGTCTCCGGTCCTGATTCCGGATGCTATGGATTCTCATATGCATCTGGACAGGTCTCTCCGGAGGCTTAGACTGGACTCCAGTACAGGGATCCAGGAATTCCTGGCTCGGTGTCCGAAACCCGCCCCTAAGCAGGAGATCAACTTGGTGGGGGGTCTACTGTGACCCCAAAACGTGGCCTAAAGACCCAGAGAGGCTGAATCTCCCGGAGGGATGGTTTATCGCGGTGGGAGTTCACCCAAAACGTGCAATGGACTTTGGCGATTACTACTTTGATCGCCTGTCCAAGCTGTTGGACTCTCCGGCTGTGACCGCCCTGGGGGAGGTGGGGATAGATTGTAGTGAAGGAGCTAAACCCTTTGGTACACAACAGAGTACTCTGAAGTGGGTGTTGGCGCTTTCTCGGCCGTATATGCCTCTGGTGTTTCATATCCGGGCATCGGGGGATAGCCCCCAGGCAACGGATACGTTATACCGGGAGGTATTGGGCTTGACGCAGGATAAAGTCCCTAACACCCTGAGTATCCATCTCCACTGCTTCAATGGGGATGAGGCTACGGTTAAGCTCTGGTCGGACGCTTACCCCGGAACCTACTTTGGGTTCTCGAGTATGGTGAAGGGGTTTGGTGACCGACAGAGGCGGGGGCTCAGAGCCGTCCCAGGGAACAGGCTCCTCTTGGAGTCTGACTCTCCCCCATCTCCCCGATGTGGCCGGTTCTATCAACCACCCGGCTCATTTGTTCAGGGTGGCGGAGGAGGTCGCTCGAGTGAGGGGCCAGTCTCCTTTGGACGTCCTCCGGGCAGGTATTGCCAATGGGCAGGCTCTGTACCGGAGGAAGTAGTGAGATTAGCCCAAAGGGGAGAGTTGAAGATAACAGAAAAAGGGGGGGTGAAAAAACAGTAAAGTTCTAGGTGTTCGATGGTGTGGAGTAGTATGTTGGGACACAACTACCTCTTTTGGTGGATCCCTTGGGGTTGAGGGTTGTATTCAGGTGTTCGGTGGTGTGGGGTAGTATATGTGGGGACATAACTACCTCTTTTTGTGGACTCCTTGGGGTTGATGGTTGTATTCAAATGTTCGATGATGACGAGTAGTGTATGGGGGAACATAGCTACATCTTTTTGGGGACTCCTTGGGGTGGATGGTTGTATTCAAATGTTTGGAGGTGAGGGGTGGTGTCTGTGGGGACATGGCTGCGTCTTTTGTTTTTCCATTGTTTGCCTCTCATCTTTTGTTCCATTTGGTAGGAGAGTTGCTTAGCTTTTGGACATTTCTACTTATGTGAGGCAATCATTCTCTGGCTTCCCTCGCTCATTAATTGTTGCAACAGATATGCTTTTGCCGCTCTTCTGGTTTACTTCTGGCTTGCTTTGAGATGGCGGGTTCCACGTAGGTGTTGTTATATCTGGTCATGGAGGCGGGCTAAGAGGTAGAGACCTGTGTGATATTGTCCGACTTTTCTGTGGCCTGTCCTTTGTTTGTCCTTTACTCTCATTCCTCCATCCGACAGTTTGTCTTTTGGGCGGGAGTCTTCGCTCTTTGTCCTTAGCATGGTGTGTTGGGGAAAGTGTTTCCTTAAAAAATGAGTCTCTGAATGGACCCACTCATCATAAAAAATATAATAATAATTGGGGAAAGTGTTTCCTTAAAAAATTGGGTCTCTGAATTGATCCACTCATCACAAAATATATATTTAGATTTAATAATAATTGGGGAAAGTGTTTCCTTAAAAAATTGGGTCTCTGAATTGATCCACTTATCCCAAAATATATATTTATATTTAATAATAATTGGGGGGAAGGATTATATGGATAATGTTGAGAAGGGGGATATCGAAATAGATAGTTGGTGCGTTGTGGGTATAGGTGGTGTCACAGGATCTGGTGTGTAGCATACACAGTTTGCTGGTCTTGTGATTCCTAGAGACGCGGTCCCATGGATATCGAAAGCTTAGGGCTTGTGGAGGCTTTACCCGCCTCTTGTGAGCCCTATGGTGAAATTTGGATTTGTCATTACATCCCGGGTGGCCCCTTGTTTCTGGGGGTTTCTCAGTGGCTGCAGTCCGGGGTCCTTTAAAATAAAACGGGGAAGAGTGTAGTGAATCGTGGGGGATCTCATAGTCCTTAAAAATAAGGACTATGAGATCCATTATTCTTCTAGGGGGAAACTGTCCCAGTTTGCAACAAGTCTCCTTCACAGTTGCTCGGCTAATTTGAATTACAAAAAAAAAAATTCGTTTGGAAGGCTATGTTCGCCTATGCCTTTCCTACATTCAGGTTTTTTCACCAGGTTCTTTTACATATTAAGCAAGAAGAGTGCTCTTAGGGAAATGAAATGAGGTATTATTATGAGTGCATTGGCTATTTGTTCCATTCATGAGGAAATTCTAAGAGTTGTGTTCATTCCACCTGTGTGAAGGTCATTAGCAGAATTTATAGTTGTAAGTACATATATGATTGAAATAAGTTTTACTTGGAACAATTTATTTCTCTGTGGTAATATTTTACCTTTAAATATTGTTAACCTTTGAATAAAATAGTACATAATGTATATAATATCAAAAGTGTAGAACTAATGTAGCCTATGGAACGCAAATTATTACTCCCGAGATAAAAATGAAATTCATAACGCAGATATTCTTGAATCTTGATACTCAAATTGTTTTAATAGTAATGGATGATGTTCGCCATTGTCAAAAGCCACGAATTCTTAAGAGGAATGGAATATACTTTTCCAGAGTGAAAAATGAACAGGTTATGTTATTGGTGTTTATTTTCAGGTCCAGCAATACGGTTGTTTCGAATCATTTCCATTCCATCAAAATTTTGTTATTTTCGTCCGCCAGATCACGTGATTTCAATGGACTAATCGGCATTGAACTTCCGGTGTCAATGTACACAACAGAAACTCCAATCGATATGTACCGTTTAAACGTTCGATCCTCAAATTAAAAAAATCTTAACATATTCTGTAAAAGACAGATATCAATTAAATCATTTTATTTGTATCAAAGACTCCAATGCAGAGATAGATACTTTTTTAAAATTAAATTTGTTTTCTTTCTTTATTTGCGGCTCTCAGCATCATCAAAGGAAAACGATCTGCCTTTATGTATATATTTCTGATATCAGACAGATAGTGGGGTACCGAACACCAGTATTTATTCAGCGGTTTCCTTGGTGTCTCCATATTACAATTACTTATAATCTACGGCATCTACGACTATGATATGCTGACGTTGTCACAGTAATAGCGTAAACACCGGAAGTCGCCTGTCGATTTGTTCAGACGTCAAGACAAGAAAAAGACGGAACGTGGTCGGAATTGACATGATTCGAAACAACCGTATTGCTAGCTATATGTTATCTATCAGACCTTGTTGAGGATAAACACGTAGATAAGTATAACGAACTGAGCAAAAAAACAAAATGTAGAAGCTACCAAAGCTGTGATCAGAAGCAGTAAATCGTGCAAGTGTCTGGAAACCCTTTCACTCAAGATGGGTACAGGAGATGGAACACACGTCAGTGTTGTTAGGCTTGAGGTGAAGTTAATTACCTCAACCACCCTGCCATCCATGTCGCTTTCAGATAAAATGTATTCAATATTCGATTTCTAATCATCAGCAACTTCGGGCGAACGCAAACAACATCTAGAATAATTGGCAATAGTGTAGTGAATCGTGGGGGATGGGGGCCGAGGAGTTCCGAAAGGCACCTATGATGCACCAGAAACTGCCCACGCTTGCCACAACGAATTCTACCATTGACTAAACCAGACGCATAAGCAGATATAGAGAGAAACAAGAAGACTGAAGTATTGCCAGTAACTACTAGCAAATAGTAAGTAGTGCTAATTGCTATAATATTGTATCAGATATTACAATTTTTTTCCCAAAAATAGCTTTCTATTTTTACTACCATAAAATGAATTTGCTCTATAGTTTCATAATATCTAAGATTCTGGTGTATATATTTAATTCTTTTTTTTTTACAAACCCTTGAAATTCAATAGAAAAAGGTTGTCACACAAATTGTGTTACATTTCTGGCATTTTTGACAACATACTTCGATGAATATTTTGTGGGCACTGGCATATAATAATAACACACTGCCTGACACTGGCATAAGCAGCAATAAGATATAAAAATACAAGGAGCCCAGGGCTCATCACACTTGCAAAAAATAGGGAGACTTGACTTCTCCCTCAGAGAACATGAGGGAGAAGTGAAGGCATGACAGGGAGACACGTTTTCGCAAAAATGTGGGTTTTTTTCACTTTTTTCTGCATTTGAAGTATGTCTTTGCTAATATCTTGTTTATATCTTTCATATTTAACATTAAATTCATGCTTGGTATTTTTTTTATTATTATTATTGATCTTATATTGATTGATTTTAGATTTATTCATTTTTGCCTTGAAATCTGTCAATGACATCTAAATGTTCGTTTCCTTCCCCCAATTTCCTAAGTCCCCATGATCGCCGTGTTTAAAACTTAGACATGTTGATTGTTTAGCTTTTAAAAAGCTACAAATAACTCAAGTTTTGTGAAAATAATTAGAATATAACACAATTCAACGGCCAATTTGGTAAAGGAAGCGTCTGTTTGTATATTTTAAGATTTGGGATTTAATATTCACCTGGAATTTCGTCAGTACAAATTTGCAGACGTTTGCCGTGATACTTTTGTATCAACAAATTAAACCTTCTTTATTGCTTGAATAAAACCTTTTCCTCTTATTCTTATGTATCTTTCCATTGATTACAATTGTTTTGACAATCAGCTTTACCATAAAACGAAGATTATTTGCAAGAAAAGAGTGACTTGCAAAAAGAAACAAGGCGACTAATTTCGCTTTGTAGTCGAGGGAGAGCGACTTCAGTCGATATAGGGCGAGAATTTCGCCCACTTCGCCTGGTTTGGTGAGCCGGGCAAGGAGCACAGCTATGGAAAAGTAAAAAGAAAAGGAGTCATTTTGTTAACTGGCTATATCCAATGTAAACAATCTTTGTCACCAAGAAGCTTGGAATTGAGGGGAAATTTTCAAACGCACAGATGATCATATATTTGAGAAGACACTGAAAATAGAGTTATCTCCCATACCCCAGGCCTACCCCCTTAAGTTCCTAATATTATGTATTATTTGCATTGGTCGGTATTATCATGGTGAGGTGTGTATCATCACGAAACGATAACCGGGGACCATATTTTTTACTTTTTGATGGCAGGTCTAATTATATCGAAGATGGATGTTTGTAATAATTAATGAAAAGTCTTTGATATCTTCAAACTTTTCTTTGTGTGCATTTCCTGAACATATTTACATTTTCCGCCTCCCTCGGGTCTACGCGATCTCAGCCGGTTTGGATATCCTGCTTAGGCCCCTTGGGTTTATTACTCCCAAATACTTTTAAATTATTTGGGTTTCCAATATATCGATAGTGAGCGTACCTGATGAAGATTATTCCAGAAACGAGCCGTTTCGCATTAAATTTGATATTTGATATGCCATATTAGCTAAAATATTGTCAATGATTATCATTCAGCTGTTTGTGATTAACTGTCACTTTATTTCTGTTGATAAATTCTTTCTGGTATCTTAAGGCTAGCAATGTTGGTATTCATTTTTATTTTAATATTATTTTCACGCTGGATGTTTCTAGTTTCCATTTGTCAAGTGGACATTTGCTTATCTTCAGTACAAAATTGTCTTACCGTAAGAATACAATGGTGTAATCTGTAAGCTTGGAGCGATAAGAATCTAAAAGATAAAAAAGCATTACATTATATGTTAAATAATACGGTTTTTTTCGAATCATTTCCATTCCGTCAAAAACTTTTTATTTTCGTCTGCTGTTAAACACGTGATTTTGATGGAATGTTAGACACTGGACTTCCGATGTCAATGTACACAACGAAAATCCAATCGATAAATTACTCAACTGAAAGAATATTTTACATTTTCTATAAAAGACAGATATCAATTAAATTATTTTATTTGTATCAAAGACTTCAATGCACAGACCATTACCTCTTTAAAATTAAATTTGTTTTCTTCGTTTATTTACTGCTGTCAGCATCATTAAAGGAAAACGACCTGTCTTGAAATATTTCTGTTATCAGACAGACAGTGAAGTACCGAACACCAGTATTTAATCAGTCGTTTTCTTGGCGTGTCCATATTACAATTACTTATAATCTACCACATCTACGACTATGATATGTTGACGTTGTCACAGTAATAGCGTAAACACCGGAAGTAATCTGCCTAACATTTCAGACGTCATGACACGAAAAAGACGGAACGTGATCGAAATTGACATGATTCGAAACAACCGTATTCACTGTACACTAGGTGAGGTTGAGAGATCCTAGATGCATATAAAAATGACCCACGTGGCCGAATCATCACAAGTAAAATTTGCAGCAGCTGCCTAAGGTATTCTGTTGCATTTTGTGGGCATCTCGCCAGGGCCGGGAGAAGGGTTGTAACCATCTCCTTTGTATCATCATCCATTATACATAGAAACATGAAGTTATTTCAACATTGAATAAAATAAAAGGGTTTGATTTGTTGGTTTTTCACACCCTACAACCGGCTATCTGGACAACAGATGCTATCGGGAACTCAGATCATATAGTACGTCACACGGAATGACAGATAGGAATTTCTTTGACGTTTTTCTTCCATTTTAATATCTACTTTATGGATTTTAAATTTATGTCTGATTTGTTGCACTACAAATGAGAAATTTGCATACCAAATATGACAGTATAGGTTTTAATATTTAGTAAGTTTTCAATCAATGAAGATATAATTTGACATTTTCAACAGAGAATTCTTCAGAACATTAACGTTTTCTCTAAAATTTCAAAAGAAAGCACAAGTTTCTATCATATACATGAAACATATAGTGTTTCTTCTACCTTCCTGTACAACGGGAACTCGAAGTGTTATGTAGTAAGAATATTATACGCAATTTCATCTTCTACCTTCCTGTACAGCGGGAACTCGAAGTGTTATGTAGTAAGAATATTATACGCAATTTCATTCCAATGGTCAAAATGTTTTGGCTATCGGGGACAGCAGATTATTTTGAAACTGACTATCACTGACAGCAGATGTTGGCAATCGGGAACAACAGTGACATGAATTCTTATTTCTGGTTTATCCTGTAATAAGTTGAGCCATTAGTGTTTAGAATAATTCAAATGCTAATGGTTGCCTTTAAATTTCAAAACATTGAGATTGTTCCGAAGTAAAAATATATTTTCGAAGCTGTGAAACCCATTAAAAAATAGTTTTTTGTCCAATACCATAGTATTAGCTTTTGCTTGTATTGATTTCCAATGTCTTTGACGTGGATAAACTGAGAAATAACTTGAAAATTACTTCTTTTAAAAAGATTAGATTGAATTAGGATGTTTAGAAGTTTTGTAATATTTCATTTTTGATCAATTTCATCAGATCAGTGGAGTTAAATGGCAATCGGGAAAATGAAAAATTTCACGAGACTTTTCAGTGTCAAATCGGGAAACAAATGATGTTTCTACAAGTGTCAGGAGCAGCCAGGGAGGAACGGTATGAATAATGCACAATAATGAGAGAAACAAAGTTAATTAACAATGGAATTTCTTTTAATTTTTTTCATGTTCCCGATTGCCATTTAACTCCACTGATCTGATGTACGTGATAGCCCGATCTGCTGTTCCCGATAGCCAAAACATTTTGACCATTGGAATGAAATTGCGTATAATATTCTTACTACATAACACTTCGAGTTCCCGTTGTACAGAAAGGTAGAAGAAACACTATATTGTTCATGTATATGATAGAAACTTGTGCTTTTTTTTGAAATTTTAGAGAAAACGTTAATGTTCTGACGAATTCTCTGTTGAAAATGTCAAATTATATCTTCATTGATTGAAAACTTACTAAATATTAAAAACTATACTGTCATAGTTGGTATGCAAATTTCTCATTTGTAGTGCAACAAATCAGACATAAATTTAAAATCCATAAAGTAGATATTAAAATGGAAGAAAAACGTCAAAGAAATTCCTACCTGTCATTCCGTGTGACGTAGATATGATCTGAGTTCCCGATAACATCTGCTGTCCAGATAGCCGGTTGCAGGGTGTGTTTTTACATCTATTCATTCATGAAGAAATTTCAAGGTCGCTAATTTATTTTCCTTAAGCGTTGCGGTGAAATATTAATTTAATAAAAAATAGTTTTAGCATTGAAATAAGAGTTAGGGCCCGGGTGGCTCAATGAGTTAGGTAGTTGGATTACCTAACAACTCATACAAGCCTATCACCAATACAGCGTGGGTTCGCGCCCGACTTTGTAAATTACAAAAAAGGTGCACTCGACTCGCAACCGCAAGTGATAAAGTTTACCAGTTGCTTGCCCATGGTCGGTGGTTCTCTCCGGATACCCCGGCTTCTTCCACCACTAAAACTGGTCGCCATGATATAGCTGAAATATTGCTGAAAGTTGCGTTAAAACATTAAAAATCAAAAAATTTAAAAATCAGATATAAGAATGTTCACGTTCAATAATTGAGGAATAGATTCCCAAGCTCACTTTAGCTCCTAAATCCGGTTATTTCCTAACGAGAAAAAAACCTCAAAATTTCCAATCGAGCACACCTTTTCTTTACATTTCAACACGTTTTCTATCTACAAGTTTGAAATCCAGATCAACCTGGGGATACGAATGAAGCTACTGCAGGTAAAATATTCATAATATAATTTTTTGTTTTAATTATTCTTTACCGTTAATGATGTTAAAAAATAAACAAACTAATTACCTTTTCGTAAATTTCAAAAAAGAAATAAAAACTAAAGGAATTGGAAATATTTGTTTTTGAATAATGAAAATAAAAACAGATACAAGCATATACTGACAAGACAGATTGAATGGCGATATAGCAGTATTCAAATGGACTTTAAAAACTTATGTTGTAAATACATTAATCTTCTAAGATGAAAGTCGATAATGCATTTCCAGTGCAGATGATAGAGCAGGGGTCTGGCGAAAGCGTAGTGAACGCTTAAATGTTGGTCTATTCTATGCTCAGTGAGTTCAGTTAAGATGAGAGGTGATTGTTGAGTGGACCTGGTCTAAACTTCAAACATGGACGTGTCATCTTTCAGAACTTTGGCACAATCAGGGGTAATGAGGTCAAGGCCGCTCACTACATAGACAATGTTCTTAAACCGCATGTGGTGCCATTTTCCCACATCATCGGAACTACACTTTCAGCATGACAATGTCTGTCCTCATTCTGCAAGAGGCGCTCTTCAGGAAAACAATTTAGCTGCTATGCCACCGCCTGCTCTTAGGCGGACTTAAACCCGGTTGAAAAATATGTGGGATGATATTCAAAGACTACTTTAGTAAGTCCAACCAAAATCGATAGTTGCATTTGAACTTGGTGCATCCTTCTTGAGGGTTTGGGTTCGTATTCCTGTGACATTTATCTATTGTCGCATCCGTTCAGTTTATAGATATGTTGGTGTAATCAACACCAATGGAGGACATACACGATACTGACTTTCGTTACTCATTTCTTCTAAATCTTTGATGTTTTGTTGACAAAAGTATACGAAAAAAACATTTTAGATACTTGTTATCTTTAGAAATCTACTTGAAATGACTTTCCATTATTTATTATTAAAATTGCTATATTTCAAGATAAAGCTGTTTGATATTTTAATTTATGTGACGTTTCTCTTCCTGTCCAGTTTATATGGAACTGGCGATTTGTAGACCGTATAATTATTTGTAGATAAACTGATCAACCAGGTATAACCACGACCGCTATATATCATCTCTGTGTACTAAATGTCACACTAATGTTTTATTTCTTCCATGATTATTACCATTTTTGGTACCGTCCAGAATTGACCCCCGTCATTGTATTTCTAATTTGATTAATGTTGATCTATTTATCTTATCAAGACAGGAGTGTTATATCATTTCGAATGACAGAAAGTAATGCTATATCATCAGTACTTACCAGAACCAATAGACTAACTGGGATGTAGTTTTCCATTTCTTAATCTGGAATTAGAGAAATTAATATGAATAATATATTCATAAGTTTATTTTTCTATCAATGTGATGAGAAAAACTTGAAATTTAAATCATAGTTTGCATATATCTGAGATAATGGAGATTACCAACAAAAGAAGGAGACAGGGGTTAAAAAATGTCATATACGTATTAATAACCTGTTGTTATCTCTTATATCCCTAAAGAAGTAATGTTGACATTGACGGGTTGACAAAAATTGTCTTTCCCTACCGGGGTATGAACAAAGTGATAACTGCTCACAACTCATTTGACTTGAAATGGAAAGTAATGTCACAAGTTTGTTATTATTTACAAGTTTATAGTTCTGGGTCATGTATTAACTTATTATTAATCTCATTTGTTTTGTAGGTATTCATGTTTCATTTATGATATTTTAATTTATTTACATATACTGGTTTCCAACACGATTTCCATTTCAAATATTGTTCGTGTGGTTTAACAATAACAAGACGGTTGATACTAGTGGAACAGGAACTGCTCACCCATCCGGGGCACCTGAGTTCATCCCCGATTTGTAGTAGGATTCGTGTTGTTCTATCTTTATGCGTCTTGTGTAGTGTTTTGTGGATCATTAATTGTCCTCTTGTCCTTTTTCCTTTGGCTATTGTATTGTCTGTCCTCTGATTACCTCTTTATTTGGTGTCTTCAAGCTATTCTTGCCAGGCACGACAGAAAAGGTGAACGTGCTACACAAAAATGAAGTCATTTGTATGTTGTCTTCCCTTATCGACAACATATTTGTCGATTTAAGCGGGCACATGTTTCAACAAGTCATCAACATTCCTATAGGAAGAAACTGACCCAGAATTTCAATTTCACGTTTCCAACTTAACATGATCTTTTTTTCAAATATAGTACTGATTTTTTATTTGCAATTCCTTACTCTTTCCACTGAAAATAAGATACTATGCTCCATCACAGGGTAAAAGGTTCATGTTTTATATTCTCCCTCACAAATCTGAATGAATGACTACGTCCTTGACTTTCTATACGGAGATTTAACACTACACGGTCGCCATCTTGGTGTCTGATGGGACGACGCTAAGTTGATTACCTCGCTTCGTTCATATTGTCCCAATCTACATTTTCGATAAAAACTTTCTGCTTATGTTCAACATATCAGATTTGAATATGACAACAATGTTTTTCTTACTTTGTCTACCAATATTTCATATTGTATTTATCCAATGGTTTACAGTGAGAAGAATTAAGAAAATGCATCCAAGTTTCACTTCCGTTATAATCAATGAAAAAAAATTCCAGGTTAATTCATCTATTACAGTGGATAAAACCCCGTACATTCAAAACATTCAAATGAATAATATGTCATTGTGAAATTTAAGTTTTATAAACAATCCATCTCTCAGATGCACTTTAATTTGACGCAACGTGGTAAGTAGTTTTCATTTTCGACCGTGTCAACAGATTTCTAACCTGATGCTCAGAATATAAAGAGTTTGATAGGCGATATTTGTGACATATATCGATCTATTCACGTAGTTTGATTTTGAGAACTATGTCAATATGGCCAGTTATCAGGTGTCTGGAAGACAAACATACACAACAATCCGGTGATTTTTATTTGATATCGCCTAAGCTTAAATCGAGTAAGAAATTGATAATTAAGCCATTATTTTCTATGTTTTAGTTATTGTATGCTATAGGACGTTAAACACATTCAATTATCACTTTCCCTGCATGTTGTCAAATCGATAATTGGCAAGAAAAGAAAATACAGTTCGTGTTAAATTATGGGAGAAGCAAATTCTCCTTCAGTTGCCCATGTGGGTTACGATATTTTTCCACTCTCGAGAGTTAAATTGGCAACTGAAGGAGAATCTATATTTAAACTAGACAAAAAGACTCGCACTATTAAAATGTCCCTGTTAGCAGATGATATTAAACGAAAAATATCTATTGCAATTAATGAAATTGAAATATTTTGGTTCATTATCTGGTTTAACCTTAAATTGGAAATAAAACAAAAGGTCTTTGTATTGAAAATTAAAACATTGCAAAAATAAATAGAAAATAATAATTGGGTTAAAACACCCGTCAAAGTCCTTTGGGTTAATTTTGGCCACAATAGAGAAAAAAGTGTCACTTAAAATTGGGAAAACAAAACAGAGCAAACTGAAAATTTTGTTGAATTATGGGAGAAAAGAAATTTACCAATAATTGGAAAAAATATGAATAATAAAATCATTATTATTACCAAACTTTACATTTATTGCAAGTTCCACTGTAGTTCCAGATAAAAAAAGAAGATAAAAAAAAGAAATTGAATCTTGCTGTTTCAAATTTATCATAAAGACAAAAATGACAGAGTAAAAAGAAACACATTAATACGTGAATAAAAGGGAGCTAAACAAAAAGATACTTTGACTCGTATTAACCATCACGGATCCCACATTTAGTGGGGGTATTTTCGCAAACAGGAAAATTATACCATTAAAATATATTAACACATTACGCTGAACTCCTGTAGTGCTTAATACGAACGCCGACAACCAAAAACAATTACCTGACTTCAATAAAATTCTAGAATATGTTTGGCATAATGTAAATACAATGTTACGAAAAAGAAATATGAGGTTAAAATTACACTTAAACATCTTCGGTTACAAAACATCCGAAAAAGATCATATAGACTTCAATTATTTTCTTACTTTATTGCTCCTCACAATATACAAAACGTACTATGTATCAGAACAAAAAAAATGATATTATAAATGGATATAGTCTCTTTTTGCAAGATTTAAACACGCGAATCGGAGAATATGATGCATAAAAATCCGTTATTTCAAGTATGCACAAAATTATTCATGTTTGAAACTTGTACTATTTCATGATATGAAATATTATGTATATTTAAATATTCTGATTACTTTCCCTGATTTTCAAAGGAATACTTCAGAGGTGCTTGGACTATGAAGTAACAATGTAACAAGCTTGCTGAATAAACTATTATGTTGTTGAAATAAAATTGAAAAAAATGCATCTGAGAATTTAATGAATATAAATAGTGGTTTTCCAATCGTCATGATGGTATTGATAAGCTGAAAAGTATTATATTGTTTCTTGAGGTATGCACTTGTTAGTCCAATGTAGTAGCTATGATGTGGCGGAATGGCACATATGACCATTTACAGACAAGAATTATAAGAAATGGTTCCGAATCGATAGTTGTATTCAAAATATAATAATGTATGGAAAATGTTGACTAAATCTGAGATCAACAATATATGTACATAGATAGTAAAGGATAATGACAGTGATGATAGTAGTACTTTGATGATTCTTCTGTTTACATTTCATATTTCTCACTTTTGAGACAGACCCATTCCTATTTTTAGCGAAGTGAGATTTTCTTATCCTGCACTAGTGCAAGACAAAAAAATCACGTGCGTTTTACCGGCAAATGCATGCTGTACAGTTTATGTCAACTGCCCCCCAATTCTCCATGCTTTTCCTTATTAAAATAAACTATTCACTGTATATAAGTTTTCAATCTTTTATAAACACGCAAATCCTAACAATCAGCCATATTATTACATAATAACCTTCACGCAATACACAAAACTACGGAATTACTTTTTTGATTGACATGAAGGGGAAATAACTCACATTATTTACATGATCGTCTGCTAAAAGTACATAAACAAACACGAAATTAAAAACAGCTGATATAAGTGAGAAATAAAATCAAACACCGGTAAAAAGTGCCGGTGTTAGATTCTATATATCTATTTGATTTAAATATATATGTTTTGTCTTTTTTGTGTCTTGTGCTCAATGTTGTTCATTCTTGATTGACCCTTCGATTTTATCAACTTCAGGAATATTTATTTACCCACAATGTTATCTTCCCTCTTTATTACAGGTAGAAAAAACAATATTGTCGACAGGATGAATGTGGTATTTATTGTGGGGTGGAATGGCACTTATGATCATTAATAGACAAGAATTCTACGACATGTAATATATTCATAAAGGGTTACTGAGTAGTAATAGTTGAAAATCTTGAAGTGACTAACAAAATATAGGACATAAAATTATATAGCGCACATATAGCGACTAATAAGTAACATGTAACATTTACAAAATGAACGTCAATGTTGGGCAAAGAAAAACTTAGTCAAAGACAGATGAGATTTTATAAATTTATGTTCTATACAGATATAAAACAGTAATGGAATTCCATCAATAATTTTCAAACACGACTGTATTCTTTGTTTAAGAAATGTTTGAATGTACCAAAGTCACAATCGAATGCCGTAAATTGAAGTGCAGGCAATACATTGACCAAAAGGACAAAAGACCAAATATTATCTACAAAACACCACACAGAAAACAAAAGATTGAGCAACTCGAACACCACTAAAAACCGAGTGGTAACTCAGGTCCTCCGGAAAGGTAGGCAGTTCCTGCTCCACGAGTGGCATCCGTCGTGTTACTCTAGGTATTACTTCTTATTAGGGATATCGAGCATACTCATCTTCTAGAACCATCGTTGTTCTGAAGTCGTTTTCACAATGACTAATAATTACAGAACACTTAGCGTATAACGGATTTTGATGTTGTACAATGTCGCCATCTGTATAATATTTTCGATGCCCGTAGTTCCGTTTGATTTATTTTTTTAGCTCAAAGTATAATTGAATATTCGGAATATATGACACAATTGGACATTAATGTATAAAAACAAAATAAATAAAATTTCCTGCGAAATTAACCTTTAACCTTGTAGCGAAATATTGCAACCATTCACCAAATTACACTGTTGTTACCAACATGCGATTTCCAGCATAATCACAAAGATATGATTGTAGTATCCAGATTTACGAAATTTACCAATTCATTGATGTTGGGTGTTCTTTGTGATACAAGTCAAGTATTATCCACAATAAAAAAAAATTGGGAAGAAAAGCAAAAACAGTGATGGTCAACAATTACACTAATATCAGCAAAGCGAACAACCATTTGTCACCTAAAGAAAGCTTAAACAGTGATGGTCAACAATTAAACTAATATCAGCAAAACGAACAACAATTTGTCGCCTAAAGAAAGCTTAAACAGTGATGGTCAACAATTACACTAGTATCAGCAAAACGAACAATCATGTGTCACCTAAAGAAAGCTTAAACAGTGATGGTCAACAATTACACTAATATCAGAAAAACGAACAACCATTTGTCACCTAAAGAAAGCTTAAACAGTGATGGTCAACAATTACACTAATATCAGCAAAACGAACAACCATTTGTCACCTACAGAAAGCTTAAACAGTGATGGTCAACAATTACACTAATATCAGCAAAACGAACAACCATTTGTCACCTAAAGAAAGCTTAAACTGTGATGGTCAACAATTACACTAATATCAGAAAAACGAACAATCATGTGTCACCTAAAGAAAGCTTAAACTGTGATGGTCAACAATTACACTAATATCAGCAAAACGAACAATCATGTGTCACCTAAAGAAAGCTTAAACTGTGATGGTCAACAATTACACTAATATCAGCAAAACGAACAATCATGTGTCACCTAAAGAAAGCTTAAACAGTGATGGTCAACAATTACACTAATATCAGCAAAACGAACAATCATGTGTCACCTAAAGAAAGCTTAAACTGTGATGGTCAACAATTACACTAATATCAGCAAAACGAACAATCATGTGTCACCTAAAGAAAGCTTAAACTGTGATGGTCAACAATTACACTAATATCAGCAAAACGAACAACCATTTGTCACCTAAAGAAAGCTTAAACAGTGATGGTCAACAATTACACTAATATCAGCAAAACGAACAACCATTAGTCACCTAAAGAAAGCTTAAACTGTGATGGTCAACAATTACACTAATATCAGCAAAGCGAACAACCATTTGTCACCTAAAGAAAGCTTAAACTGTGATGGTCAACAATTACACTAATATCAGAAAAACGAACAATCATGTGTCACCTAAAGAAAGCTTAAACTGTGATGGTCAACAATTACACTAATATCAGCAAAACAACAATCATGTGTCACCTAAAGAAAGCTTAAACTGTGATGGTCAACAATTACACTAATATCAGAAAAACGAACAACCATTTGTCACCTAAAGAAAGCTTAAACAGTGATGGTCAACAATTACACTAATATCAGCAAAACGAACAATCATTTGTCACCTAAAGAAAGCTTAAACTGTGATGGTCAACAATGACACTAATATCAGAAAAACGAAAAACCATTTGTCACCTAAAGAAAGCTTGAACAGTGATGGTCAACAATTACACTAATATCAGAAAAAACTAACAACCATTTGTCACCTAAAGAAAGCTTAAACTGTGATGGTCAACAATTACACTAATATCAGCAAAACGAACAATCGTGTGTCACCTAAAGAAAGCTTAAACTGTGATGGTCAACAATTACACTAATATCAGCAAAACGAACAATCATGTGTCACCTAAAGAAAGCTTAAACAGTGATGGTCAACAATGACACTAATATCAGCAAAACGAACAATCATGTGTCACATAAAGAAAGCTTAAACTGTGATGGTCAACAATTACACTAATATCAGCAAAACGAACAATCATGTGTCACCTAAAGAAAGCTTAAACTGTGATGGTCAACAATTCCACTAATATCAGAAAAAACTAACAACCATTTGTCACCCAAACAAAGCTTAAACAGTGATGGTCAACAATTACACTAATATCAGCAAAACGACCAACCATTTGTCACCTAAAGAAAGCTTAAACAGTGATGGTCAACAATGACACTAATATCAGAAAAACGAACAACAATTTGTCGCCTAAAGAAAGCTTAAACAGTGATGGTCAACAATTATACTAATATCAGAAAAAACTAACAATCATTTGTCACCTAAAGAAAGCTTAAACAGTGATGGTCAACAATTACACTAATATAAGAAAAACGAACAGTCATCTGTCACCTTAAGAAAGCTTCAACAGTGATGGTCAACAATTCCACTAATATCAACTAAACAAACAACCATTAGTCACATAAAGAAAGCTTCAACAGTGATGGTCAACAATTCCACTAATATCAACTAAACAAACAACCATTAGTCACATAAAGAAAGCTTCAACAGTGATGTTCAACAATTCCACTAATATCAATTAAACAAACAACCATTAGTCACATAAAGAAAGCTTCAACAGTGATGGTCAACAATTCCACTAATATCAACTAAATAAACAACCATTAGTCACATAAAGAAAGCTTCAACAGTGATGGTCAACAATTCCACTAGTATCAACAAAACAAACAACCATTAGTCACATAAAGAAAGCTTCAACAGTGATGGTCAACAATTCCACTAATATCAACTAAACAAACAACCATTAGTCACATAAAGAAAGCTTCAACAGTGATGGTCAACAATTCCACTAATATCAACTAAACAAACAACCATTAGTCACACAAAGAAAGCTTCAACAGTGATGGTCAACAATTCCACTAATATCAACTAAACAAACAACCATTAGTCACATAAAGAAAGCTTCAACAGTGATGGTCAACAATTCCACTAATATCAACTAAACAAACAACCATTAGTCACATAAAGAAAGCTTCAACAGTGATGTTCAACAATTCCACTAATATCAATTAAACAAACAACCATTAGTCACATAAAGAAAGCTTCAACAGTGATGGTCAACAATTCCACTAATATCAACTAAATAAACAACCATTAGTCACATAAAGAAAGCTTCAACAGTGATGGTCAACAATTCCACTAATATCAACAAAACAAACAACCATTAGTCACATAAAGAAAGCTTCAACAGTGATGGTCAACAATTCCACTAATATCAACTAAACAAACAACCATTAGTCACATAAAGAAAGCTTCAACAGTGATGGTCAACAATTCCACTAATATCAACTAAACAAACAACCATTAGTCACACAAAGAAAGCTTCAACAGTGATGGTCAACAATTCCACTAATATCAACTAAACAAACAACCATTAGTCACATAAAGAAAGCTTCAACAGTGATGGTCAACAATTCCACTAATATCAACTAAACAAACAACCATTAGTCACATAAAGAAAGCTTCAACAGTGATGGTCAACAATTCCACTAATATCAACTAAACAAACAACCATTAGTCACATAAAAAAAGCTTCAACAGTGATGGTCAACAATTCCACTAATATCAACTAAACAAACAACCATTAGTCACATAAAGAAAGCTTCAACAGTGATGGTCAACAATTCCACTAATATCAACTAAACAAACAACCATTAGTCACATAAAGAAAGCTTCAACAGTGATGGTCAACAATTCCACTAATATCAACTAAACAAACAACCATTAGTCACATAAAGAAAGCTTCAACAGTGATGGTCAACAAATCCACCAATATCAACAAAGCAAACAATCACCTCTCACCTTATCTCACTGAACACAAAAAGGGAAAGACAGCATATCAAGTTGGAAATCCAGGTCCAGGCTTAGAACAGTTAGAACAATGTGGCGAAGTTAAATAAGTTATGGAATCTCAACCCTCACTCTTAATAACTGGATGTCCAACGCATATACATGTATTAACAAGCAATAGTGTTAAAGAACTTACAGAATAATGTTGCTGCTGGTAGACTTTCCGAAAGGCGCTTTGGTGAAACCTATATTTTTATTTAATTCATAAACAAGGGTGAGTGGTTATCATAAGCTGTTACTGTAACTGCAATAATTCTGGCAAGGTGTTTAAATTTTACTGAACCAAAATAAGATGATGTCCGACTTTTTATTTGCTTGTTGTTTTGTCTAGTTTTGCTTAGTTTTTTTCTTCCCAAATCGTATTTATAATACCATCCTTATTTAATACAGTTAACAACAAAACACCATCGTGTCGCATACATACATAACAAATTACATTATATAGTAAAAAGATATCAACTGACCTTAAACAATCACTTTGATGTGCTTCACCCTAGACCTATCAATGTGTTAGTAACTATATATTTATATTTAGGTTATCTATGAATGATAATGATTCATATGAGTTATATGCATGCCGTGTCCAACATATAATATTTACAAAATATAGAAATATATTGCGAAAGGTAAATATTTGTTCATAACAGTAAAAAACGTAGATATCGAAATTAGTACCCAAGACTGGTTTCTGGAAAACGTGTTCATTTCAGTAAATATATGTTCATAACAGTAAATATATGTTCATAACAGTAAATATATGGTCATAACAGTAAATATATGTGCATAGCATTAAATATATGTTCATAACAGTAAATATATGTTCATAGTATTAAATATATGGTCATAACAGTAAATATATGTTCATAGCATTACATATATGTTCATAACAGTAAATATATGTTCATACCAGTAAATATATGGTCATAACAGTAAATATATGTTCATAGCATTAAATATATGTTCATAGCAGTAAATATATGTTCATAGAATTAAATATATGTTCATAACAGTAAATATATGTTCATAGCATTAAATATGTGTTCATAACAGTAAATATATGTTCATAGCATTAAATATATGTTCATAACAGTAATTATATGCTCATAGCATTAAATATATGTTCATAACAGTAAATATATGTTCATAGCAGTAAATATATGTTCATAACAGTAAATATATGTTCATAACAGTAAATATATGTTCATAGCATTAAATATATGTTCATATCATTAAATATATGTTCATAACAGTAAATATATGTTCATAACAGTAAATATGTGTTCATTACAGTAAATATCTCTTTTTACAAGTCAATGTTCATAACAGTAAATATTTGTTCATTTCATTAAATATGTGTTCACTTCAGTAAATATATGTTCATTTCGGTAAATATTTGTTCATTTCAGTAAATATAATTTAATAGATTTAAATATATGTTCATCACAGTTAAATGTGTTCATAACAGAAAGAAAACATATTTTCATAGCATAAATATGTGTTCATATCAGTAAATATATGTTCATAGCTGTAAATATGTATTCCTAGCAGTAAATATATGTTCGTTTCAGTACATATATGTTCATAGCAGTAAATAGTAAGCATATATTATACAAGTCAATGTCTATAAAAGTAAAGATGTGCTCATAACAGTAAAATGTATGTTCATAGCAGTAACATATATGCTCATAGCAGTAACATATACGTTCATTTCAATAAACATATGTTCATAGCATTAAATATATGTTCATAACAGTACATATATGTTCATTTCAGTAAATGTATGTTCATAACAGTACATACATGTTCATTTTAGTAAATAAATGTTCACAACACTAAATATATGTTCATAACAGTAAATATATGTTCATAGCACTAATTATATTATCATAGCAGTAGATATATGTTTAAAGCCGTAAATATATGTTCATAATAATAAATATATGTTGATAATAATAATTATTGAATATCAGAATAAAAAGCATGCATTTAATTGCTTGAACACTCTCCATGTGACTTTCACTATTCCGCGATACAGACTCGGTTGCTGATACATATATGTTCATTTCAGTATATATATGTTCATAGCAGTACATATATGTTCATATCAGTAACATATATATACAATACTTGTGCACTGTCGAAGCATATAGGTAATATGTGTATGAGGCTTAGAAACGCGGGAACAGGCGAGGCTTAGCCGAGCCTTTTCCCACGTTTCGCACCGAATACACATATTTACCTATATGCTTCGACAGTGCACATGTATTGTATTTATCCTGCAATTTTAAATCGTAAATAAACGTTTACTGGACGATGATAAAAGTATTTGAAATAATTTTGTGTATGTATTTGAAAAAAATATCCCCCGAAGTGCCCCGTTTTACATTTGTATGTTCTATTTATAACTGACCAATATCAAAAAATGTTCTATTTATAATTGACCAATATCAAAAAAATTATTGGGCAGGCTATATTGGTCGGTAAATTCTGTCATTGCAGGATAAATGTTTATATCAGAACATATTTGTTCATACCAGAACATATATGTTCATGTCAGTAACATATATGTTCATAACAGTAATATATATGCTTAAAACAGTTAATATATGTCCATAAAAGTTTACCATCTGTGTATGTATTTATTTGGTTTCTCATAACATTTCATACCATTAGACTAAATGCAGACAGCAAACGTGGCTTAAGGCGGGTGACAGTGATATGACATATGTATTTTTATTGATTTGGCAGCAATCTATCTTATGGTGGTGTTTTTTTAATATCATACAGTCATGACAATAAAATACATATAATCTTCTCAAGTAAGTGACAACCATAAAATGCATTTACAGCATAGGGTTCTGAACTAATACTGGATAGTGTATACGTGTGAAAATTAAACTCAATAGTGTTAGAGTAAGATGTCTAGCTGCAAAGTTTTTGCAGTTTTGTTCATCTCTCGCTAATATTCGAACCCACATCGTTGGTTTACTGCATCACGTATGCGCTTAGCATATAACCCACTCGGCCAAATTCAACAGGTCACTTAATTTAGATGGATGCCTCATGTAGAGCAGGAACTGCTTACCCTTCCGGAGTACCTGAATACACCACCGGGTTTCAGTGTAGTTCGTGTTGGTGGATCTTTAGTTTTCTGTGTAGTGTTTTGTAGATCAATGTTTGTCCCGTTGTCAATTTAATTTTGGCCAGTGTTTTGTCTGTTCTTCTTCTATTTGCTGCTTCTGATTGCTCTTTTGGTGTCTTGCGGCCATTGTGTTATCTGCACTTCTTCTATTTGCTGCTTCTGATTGCTCCTTTGGTATCTTTTGGCCATTGTGTTATCTGCTCTTCTTCTATTTGCTGTTTCTGATTGCTCCTTTGGTATCTTGCGGCCATTGTGTTGTCTGTTCTTCTTCTATTTGCTGTTTCTGATTGCTCCTTTGGTATCTTTTGGCCATTGTGTTGTCTGTTCTTCTTCTATTTGCTGCTTCTGATTGCTCCTTTGGTATCTTTTGGCCATTGTGTTGTCTGTTCTTCTTCTATTTGCTGTTTCTGATTGCTCCTTTGGTATCTTGCGGCCATTGTGTTGTCTGTTCTTCTTCTATTTGCTGCTTCTGATTGTTCCTTTGGTATCTTGCGGCCATTGTGTTGTCTGTTCTTCTTCTATTTGCTGCTTCTGATTGCTCTTTTGGTATCTTGCGTCCATTGTGTTGTCTGCTCTTCTTCTATTTGCTGCTTCTGATTGCTCCTTTGGTATCTTTTGGCCATTGTGTTGTCTGTTCTTCTTCTATTTGCTGCTTCTGATTGCTCCTTTGGTATCTTGCGGCCATTGTATTGTCTGCTCTTCTTCTATTTGCTGCTTCTGATTGCTCTTTTGGTATCTTGCGGCCATTGTGTTGTCTGTTCTTCTATTTGCTGCTTCTGATTGCTCCTTTGGTATCTTGCGGCCATTGTGTTGTTTGTTCTTCTTTTATTTGCTGCTTCTGATTGCTCTTTTGGTATCTTGCGTCCATTGTGTTGTCTGCTCTTCTTCTATTTGCTGCTTCTGATTGCTCTTTTGGTATCTTGCGGCCATTGTGTTGTCTGTTCTTCTTCTATTTGCTGCTTCTGATTGCTCCTTTGGTATCCTTTGGACATTGTGTTGTCTGTTCTTCTATTTGCTGCTTCTGATTGCTCTTTTGGTATCTTTTGGCCATTGTGTTGTCTGTTCTTCTATTTGCTGCTTCTGATTGCTCTTTTAGTATCTTGCGGCCATTGTGTTGTCTGCTCTTCTTCTATTTGCTGCTTCTGATTGCTCCTTTGGTATTTTGTGGCCATTGTGTTGTCTGTTCTTCTTCTATTTGCTGCTTCTGATTGCTCTTTTGGTATCTTGCGCCCATTGTGTTGTCTGCTCTTCTTCTATTTGCTGCTTCTGATTGCTCCTTTGGTATCTTTTGGCCATTGTGTTGTCTGTTCTTCTTCTATTTGCTGCTTCTGATTGCTCTTTTGGTATCTTGCGGCCATTGTGTTGTCTGTTCTTCTTCTATTTGCTGCTTCTGATTGCTCCTTTGGTATCTTGCGGCCATTGTGTTGTCTGTTCTTCTTCTATTTGCTGCTTCTGATTGCTCCTTTGGTATCCTTTGGCCAGTGTTTTGTCTGTTCTTCTTCTATTTGCTGCTTCTGATTGCTCCTTTGGTATCCTTTGGCCATTGTGTTGTCTGTTCTTCTTCTATTTGCTGCTTCTGATTGTTCCTTTGGTATCTTTTGGCCATTGTTTTGTCTGTTCTTCTTCTATTTACTGCTTCTGACCTTTGGTATCTTCAAACCTTTCTTCCTTAAATGTTACATAAGATGCTAGTTTATATCATACGATCACATAAAATAGCATTCTATAATGTGCTGAGTTAGATTGCTGTCAAATCAATAAAATGTATTTTTCCCATTACCATTACACGACGTCCTGCATTTTAACCTGAAGAGTCGAGATATTTCTCAACTAAAGAAGCTATAATTTGTATGAAGCCGATTTAACAGAGTGGCGTACTACAGTGTGGGCTCGAATTCCGCCAATGGTAGAACAAAAATACAAAAATGGTACCCTTTAACATTGATAGCACCAACGGTCGGTGTAACATTGATGTGTCAGCAGAACAACAGAAAATCATGAAATAGAAGGGTAAAATATACAAACAATAGCACAAATAGGCATAGCGTCTATGTCATAGCAAGCACACGTACCGTATTAAATTGTCAAGAATAATATATTTAGTCCCACAGAATGCTGGTAAAAACTTTATACCTTATAATATAAAAATAAAGACAGACGTGTGATAAATTGTCATACAAAAATAAGTACATATATTTGTTGTTAGTACGCTTTATCTGGTTTTGAAACATACAATGTAAGCATTTAGCATAAAATTGTTGTTTTATTTTGAATTATATTGATAAAAAAAATTGAAACATTTCATTACACTAAACAAACTGTTGGTGGGGGTTCCTGTTGGTCAGCTTTTTAGTTTGCTTGTTTGTTTTCGTTCTGTGTCTTGTGCCCAATGTTGTCTGTGCCTTGTTGTTTAGTTGAATTGTGCCATTATTCATACATAGATATGTATGTACGTGTAACCGTTCGTTTTCCATATTGAATTAGGTATGTAGTTTATTGTATCGTCATGAGATCAAAGTCGTGTCTTTGGGCAGATTAGTGTAGCTCTATTTTTTTTTGTAAAGTGGGAAAGAAGTGCGCAGTTTATGTTTTGACCGAATTATTGATATGAATTTTTGAAAATTCATTTAAAAGGTTGATCGATGGGAAAATACTTCTCTGATTACATTACGTAACCTACAAATTGTGTAGATAACCTCTATAATCTATGGAATTCTATAGAGTAATATCTCTCTTTTCTGTGTTGTGTTGTACCTTGTATACTATAGATGACCTGTCATAAGATTGATCACTTTGTTTGTCTTCTGGTTCTTATCAATAGCTATAGTTAGATCACTTGCATACGTGACATTGAAATGAAAATACCTATTAACAACATTTATCAATGTTAGCAACATTATCTTGTACTTTCATACGTGACATTGTTTCTGTTTTCGGATACGCTGTTGGCTTTTGATTTAGTTTGTTAATATTTATTATTATTATTATTATTATTATTATATGTTTCTGTTATTCATTTCCAAGGTATTTGTTCCTTTAAACCTGTGTCTTCATTTCTTAACTGTCAACAGAGGGTTGTTGCTAACAAGGAAGCTACTGAACCAACGGTTCTTAGTGGCGAAGTTGGAAAATTAACGATCGACATCATGACTTTGTATGTTCCGTTTGTCGTAATCACAATCCGGTTATTTCCTCATTCATTACTTATCTCTGTGTAGGTAGCATAGGTACCACGACGAGTGTCACTAGTTGAAGAGGAACTGCTTACCCTTCCAGAGTTCATCACCGGTTTTCAGTGATGTTCGTGTAACTCATTAAACTCGTTCTTTCCTGTTTTATCTTGTGTTTCGTTGATAATTGCTTGTCTTTTTTTTCTTTTTTTTTTGCTTTTGCCATTGTATGTCTGTCCTTGGATTCACTGGTTCTTGTTACCCCTTTGGTATCTTCAAACTTTTCTATATCGAATATTTAATTTCAACGAAATTGATGACCTATTACTTCTGGTCTCCTGGGTTCTTTAGATAGTTTTTTAATATATTTAATCTGTTAAAAATATCAGTTATAACTGTTTTTGTTCTAAACGTAAAGGTCTATAACCAACATATCATACTTTCTCAATTTTTGCAGTTAATAGGTCCTGCTATTGTACCGTCCATGATAATATTCTATTTGATTTTTGTGATAGTGTGTGATTTAGAAGAAGCGAATATGTGCAGGCTCTTGTTTGTTTCTCGTTGGGGCCACATTAATCGGGTTAACACCGCCATACATGTCCCACGACAGGGACTGGATCGGTTTAACCCCGCCATACATGTCCCACGACAGGGACTGGATTTTCATATGTATATATTCCATTGTTTATTTATGTTAAATATTTTGAGGTGAGATATAGTTGTATGTATTGTTGATATTGTTCCCCATCATTGTTAAAACTTTTCTTTCATTTTTAAAAGATTGATGATACCAATGGGGTAATTAGAAATCGTAAATAGAAGGAAATTGAAATGATCTTTCTTGTCCGTTACGATTTCCGCCTAAAAACGATGTTCTGTTCGTCTTTGTATGTGAATCATGTTGCGGTCATCATATCGAAAGTTCTATGGTCCCAACCATGACTTTGCTAACCATTACGGAATATCTGTATCACTGGTAATTCCGGTAGTCACATCCTGTCCTTTCCTCACTACTGACTTATCATCAGGTTTGTCACAAGAGGAACACGACGGTTGCCACATCAAACCCTTCCGGAGCACCTGAGTTCACCCCCGATTTTTACTGGGATTTGGACTGCTTGATCTTTAGTGTTCTATGTAGTGCTTTGTAGATCATTGTTTGTGCCTTTGTCAGTTTTATTTTTTGGCCATTGTATTGTCTGTCCTTCATCGATTTACGACTTTTTGTTCACATCTTTGTTTTTTACTTACAGAGACATATTCTTATATTTTACTTTAAATGAACACATATTTTTTATCGTATTGTATAAAATGTTGTATTATGCTACATAAATTTTACATGTTTATCTTTTAATGTCATTTTTGTCACTTACTTATCTATATTGTAAATGTTATGTTGTAGAAGACGTTTTTTTAAACTGCGATGTTCTCACAGTTATAGTATTGCTCCTATTTGTGATATTTGTAGAAAACCCATGCGACAAACAATGACATATTTTTTGTTTATGTTTTATTTATTTCTATATATCAAAAAAAAATGTTATAGTATTTAAAGCGGCATTTGAGGTAGTGCCTATCGACAAAATTTATGGCCGGAGCTTATCATCAAATCACTCAGGGTATTGTATTATTAATCGAATAATAAACAAAAATCCCCGTTGATATGAACAGCATATTTATGAATCTGTATGTCACATGACCAACGTGTCCTAAAGGTCACATACCTCAGAACTTTGAATTTTAGAATTTATTTTTGTATTTTTTAGACTGATAAAGAATATTATTTTTAATAAGATTAAAAGTTGACAACAATTGTCTTTCCCTACCGGGGTATCAACGTTAAATTTTGATTTACAAAATATTTAATTAACATCAAGATAAAGTGCATTTAATTCCCTTTATTAAATTTATATATTTCTAAAAACCTGTTTGATTTCTACACCTGTACATGATATGCCTTTGAGGTGAATTAATACTCACTGGTATGTTTAGATCAATTTTATTGGTTAATAAAAATCTCTTTGTCTATTTGGGTTTATAAACCTTTAGAAAAGTGTTCAGTAATTCATACTTGAATTTTTTTTATATAAAACTTGATGTGAAGACGTAAAAATACGGCAATACAAGTAAAACTTATCAAAAAAAAAATAATAATAAAATTAATAAAAAAAATGTTAGTAGAATACTAAATTGGTTGCGTTCGGCATTCTCATGTAATAACACGGGAAACGAAAATTGGTATTGAAAGATCTGAAGTGGTGGCATTTTTATCTTCAAACGTACAATGGTATCACTATGATGTCCATTATTGAATGGTCAAACCCAGACGAACATTTTTCGTGTGATGCTTGCTTAGAAGGTTTAGATGCTATTAGTTCAGATCAATATTTCCATGCCATTTTCCGTCCTTTATTCAAGATTTATATCTACACATTAACAGTTTAGAATTACATACCATCGTAGTATCTTTGAAAATGTGGGGTAAACATTTTATGGGGAAAAGGATTGTAGTTTATTGTGACAATGAAAGCTTCTGTGACAGTTATCAATAAAGGTTTCTCGAGGGATATCTTTATGCAGAGCTGTTTAAGGAGATCTGTTATTTAGCAACTGTTCATGGATTTGAAGTCCGAGCCAGACATATTGTTGGTGTCAAAAATAGAGCCGCCGATTATTTGTCAAGGTGGCATTCTAATTACAAAAACACAGTAAATTTTAAGAGTTGTATTGAAGGTGGTAATTATCGTGAGGTTGAGGTGTTGGAGGAGTTTTCATGTTTTCTCACGACTGGTAAATTTTAATTTCAGAATTAGAAATTCTCGAACTACAATGTAAGAAGTCTGTTAACATGTTTTATTAAGTAATTCATTAATACAATACAAGAATGAATATGTACAAACTATTCGGATAAATCATTAATAGGATTCGGAAACAAGTTACAAAACTTATATTAATCCGTTTCCTGCTCATGCTTATGCTGTTGGAACGTACAAGAATATAAAGCTTCAATGGGAATCATATTTCCTGTTTTGTTTTTATTACAACTTTATAGCTCTTCCTACCTCTGAAAGAATATTATCCTTATTTGCACAATTTTTGAGTAGAAGTTTCAAATCTATCCAATCTATACAAAATTATATAAGCGGTGTCAAATTATTACATTTATTCAAAGGCATAGAGTATCCACAATTTGATTCCTTTCATTTGAGATTGGTTTTAAAAGGGTTAGCTAGAGATAATCCCCATTGTCCTAAACAGGCATGTCCCATAACACCAGAAATTTTATTATCTTTATTATATGTTAATTTTATTATATGTTATCGTTCCTGTGGACAAGGCTTCCAACAATATCGTGTTTGTATGTAAATCATATTACTTCGAATGCCTAATCAAGGAATTAGGCATAAATAGCAACACCTCTAGTAATACGACATACAAACCTACTTCGTTCGACAAAGATGAAATCCTAGCTAACCACAGATCATTCATGACCTCTATAAACATTCCCTTTAGTAAAGAGTGAGGATTTACCCTATTTGTATTGGATACCTAAACTCCATAAGACACCATATAAAGAAAGGTACATAGCGGGATCATCAACTTGTTCGACGAAAGAATTGTCTATTCACTTGACAAAGATTATATCTGTAGTAAAAGAGGGACAACAGAAATATTGTGAAACTGTTTACTCGCGTAGTGGCATGAATCACATGTGGATTTTGAAAAACTCTAAAGATCTGTTGGATAACCATAAATCAAGATCTTTCTCTCAGGTATCCTCCATCAAAACTTTTGATTTTTCAACTCTATATACCACCCTACCGCATGACAAATTAAAAATCCGCTTAAAAGAAACAATTCACAAAGCTTTCAGTCATAGAAACTATGACTCAAAATTTGTTGTGTTAGGCTACAATTCCACATATTTTTCAAACAAAATTCAAAAAGGTAAAACATGCTACTCCGAGGAACAAGTGATCAGTATGCTGGAGTTCATCATCGATAACATATTTCAGCAGGCCGTCGGCATACCAATGGGTACGAATTGTGCCCCTCTTCTAGCCGATTTCTTTTTATACACATATGAGTCGGAGTTTCTTCTAAAGCTTGTGAAAGATAACAAGATTCATGAGGCTAGAACCTTTAATTTCGCATACAGGTATATTGATGACGTTTTATCTATCGATAATTCTCGATTTGCAGAATTTCTTCCATTGATATATCCTCCAGAGCTGGAAGTTAAAGAGACCACAGATACAGCTTCGTCCGCATCATTTTTGGACTTATACCTCGAATTTGACGACAGTGGTCAACTCTGTACTAAAATTTATGATAAACGGGACGACTTCAATTTTAAAATCATAAATTTTCCAAATATGTGCAGCAATATACCAGCTTCTCCTGCATAGGGTGTTTACATCTTGCAATTGATTCACTATGCAAGGGCCAGTAGCAATTATTCTGACTTCCTGAAACGTCATCTTCATCTGAGAAACAGGCTACTGGACCAGGGCTATAAAAAGATTCGCCTTATTCGATCTCTTAAAAAGTTTATATTCCGATACCAAGATCTTGTCGAAATATATTCCGTCTCTGCAGAGACGATTATAAACGATGGATTATCATATCGTGAAAATGTATAAAGATCAGGAAGTCTACAAAAATGTCAAAAATATTTTTTTTTATCAATGTGTGACGTAAAAGTGTTTTTGACATTTACTTCATTGAATTTGGTACTGCTTTGACAACTATTTTACCTATTTTGTTCCAGTATTGTTATAAATACTGTTATAGTGACAGCCGGAACCTTTGAGCCGTAATGAAAGCGGGAGGTTTGGCACTTTAAAATCTGATTCAACCCACCATTTCTTTAGAAATGCCTGTACCAAGTCAGGGTCATTACTATTTTCACAGTTTTCCGGTTGTTGACTGATTTTGTCTGTTTATATACTATATGAGTTTTGACTTTCCCTTTGTAAGATTGTTCGGAGTTCGGTAATTTTGTTATTACCCTTATTCACCAGTTATTAGAATTAAATAATGCTTACGACGCCACAATTTGGTGTTTGTTTTTGACAGCCTTCTTTTTAATGATTAGAAAGTCAAATCTAGTTCCAAACTCCGCCAAAATTTTCCAGTCTCAACAACAACTTATTAGAGAAAATATTGAATTTGATAGCAAAAGCAATGTTCTAATTTTTCATATATATTGGTCAGAAACTATTCAATATGGCGAAAGAAAATTAAAAGTTCCAGTTGCAGCTATTCCTGGATCTCTGTTATGTCTTGTTCGAGCGTACCTCAATATGATTGATCTAACTCCAGCGCCAACATATAGCCCTGCATTCGTTTTTATGAAGCATAAGAAACTTGTTCCAGTTACTTATCCTTTGTTTCAGTCTACCTTAAGAAAATTAATTAATTGCATCGGTAAAAATCCAAAGCAATTTTCTACTCGTAGTTTTAGGCGAGGTGGAGCGAATTGGGCTTTTTCTTCGGAAATTCCAAGTGAATTAATTCAGTTGTATGGCGATTGGAAAAGTGACGCTTATAAAAATTATTTAAGATTTAATTTTGAGGATAAAAATCGACATATAAGTAGACGAATGGGGGAACATATAAATAAAAAATTCAATTGTTAAATTTATAGAAAGTTATAAGGAAAAAAGAGGGACAATAATTTCATCTTCTATTCAGAGGAATTGATGGATGTACAACACAAGCATTTCCTGGGGCTACAATAGCCAGGTTAGCTGATTTTGTTTCAAATGGTAGAATTAATTTAGAAAATATATATTTCGTTATCGTACATGTAGGAACAAATAATGTCTCCTCATCTCAATCTGTAGATACTATTTTGTCTTATTATGGTGATTTGATTCATAAAATTAAAAGCAAAACAGATGCTAAGATTATTTTTATTTCCTTATTTCCTCGCTTGGCTGATTCAAAATTTCCGAAAAAAAACTTAATAAAGTAAATTCCGAGTTAAGAAGGTTATGCAACAGAAGATCTCTAATATTTTGTAATTTATATCGTTCATTTTTACACAATAACAAACCAGACCCGTCTTTTTACGGACCCAAAGATGGACTCCACTTAAATTTTTCTGGAACAGTGTTATTCAGAAAGAAAATTATCTTTATTATCAAACATCTCAGTTTATAGATTATTTTAAGTTTTATTGCTGTGATACTGTATTATTTATTATATGTTGTATGTATTAGCACATAGTTTACTGCGTAATTTTTATTTTCTCGTTTCAGGGAGCTCCCATCCTATACATGATGATGTTTCCTGCCAGTTCGACTTGTGGTCACCATACATCACTAGTGGGGTTTTTTTCTTTTCCTTCATGACCTTTATATGTTTTGAAGGATTAAGATATGTTCCGAGAAAAGAAAAAAATACCAGTAGTACCAGAGACAGTTATTGTATTTTTGTCGGCCGTGGCGACGTGGCGAAATTTATTGCCAAAAATGTATTAACTTATTAAATACAATGTGTTTATTTATGAAACTTATTATGAATGATTAATTATTGTGTATTTGAATGTATGACTTTATGTATATAATTGATTTCGGCAATACAAATAAACCTTATTGTAGTTGTCTTTCCTTAAACTGTTCGCCCATGATTAATTGTTAAATTTTGATTTACAAAATATTTAATCAACATGAAGATAAAGTGTATTTAATTTCCTTTATTAAATTTATATATTTCTAAAAACTTGTTTGATTTCTATGTCTGTACATGATATGCCTTTGAGGTGAATTAATACTCACTGGTATGTATAGACCAATTTTATTAAGCAACATTATTTAGAAAAAACTGGTAGAACGTGCTAAAGTGAGTCACGAGTCACTCTAATCGGGCGGCTGTTTCGAGAAACAGATACGGTGTTGAAAAAACTGTTGATACTCATAAAATATTGATAAATGCAATAACATTTTATGTTTGTCTTCAGGAAATATGATAGACAAAACCATGTGTGAAGTTTTATGACGAAATATCTCCGATTTCTATGTAAATTTACGAGTTGAAGTGGGGAAACACCCACAGTTAATTTAAGCGATGTATTTTTTTTTATCTTGGACAAGAATAATGAGCGTCCTAATTAAAAACACACTGACTCCGCATGGTAAAAAGATGCATGTAAAAGAAATCTATGTTATATTTATTCATTTGTTTGATTCTGGAATATCGTTGATCATTGATTTAAACAAGAAAAAAGGAAAGAGAGGGTGGGTGAATTTTATTTGTGAACTTTACAGTTAAATAAATGTTATGTTTCGACAGTTTATCAGTGGTTTTGTAAATGAGATTTATTTTAAAAAGAAAATCTGAATTGATTATTTATTAATTTATTATTAATGATACAATTTTATATCCCTTGGGAGGGGGAGGGGGGCTATGATGAAAATTTGAAATAAAAACACAGGACCGGACTTTAAGCAAAAATAATAATCCAGGATTAGTTTTTCATTAAAAACATCCAGGACCCCTGTGTCCATGAATTTTTTTTTTTTAAATTAATAATATCAAATATTGATATCCACACTTGCCTTTTGGACAGCACATTTCTGTGTCCACACTTGTTGTTAGAGAAAACAAATCCAATCTATACACATTTACAGTTAGCATTTCTGATGCAATAACTTAATATTAGCATATTTCATGTTAATTTCCAAAATAAGGTTGACAATAAAATGAAATTTTAAACAAAATTATGAACTATGTACAATATGATTGAAGTCCTGGCTTCGAAGTCTGAGCAAAAGTCAAATATTTTTAATTAATTAATTTTTATTTACTGTAACCACAAACCATTTGGAAGAAAAAAATGATAAAAGATGCATGTGTATGTTTTTGATATTTGCTTAAATCCAACCAAAACAGTTTCATCAGTTGGTCGAGCGATTTCAAGTATAAAAATGGGTCACATTTCTCCATGCATCTGCCATCATCTGGCTTATGTTTGGACGTCCTGACATTTATAATATAAATGATACGCACAAATTACTTTATATAATTGCTGATGCAGTAACTCAATATTGACAATTATGACAACACACTTAACATGATAATATGTGGAAATGTTGTTTTTTTTTCCTTTCAGAAATATAGTACCATTGCAGACAGTTCATAATTCCGTTGAAAATGTTGAAATGCGATTTAAAGCGGAGGAGAGAACCACAACAGGACATGGGAAAACAAAGTAAGCATATAGTCACAGTTTACTGGGAATGAATATATTCATTATTTTATTAACCTGTTCATAAATATATATATAGTCAAGTTTTTAAGATCTAAACCTGTTTATTTTAAAATTATAAGCATTTTCTAGTTTGCTAGAAATAAGAAGACAAAATTGAAATACTCTGGATTGCCAAACTGGAAAAATGAAACATAAATTCAAATGGTGAACACCACAATAGATCACCATGCATGAAATCAAATAAAACGGTGAGTGTGACAAGGTTCTTCATAGATATATGAGTAGCAATCGTCTTGAATTCTTCATTCAGAAGTCGGTGTCAAACAAGGTTAAAATTCTAATGATTGTAATTAACAATCAGCTAAGTAAATGGTTTGAGAGATGTTGTCCCCTGTTTAGAAATTCCTAATAATTAGAACATGCTGTAGAATATCATATCGCCTTGGATACGTCGACTCCATATTTTATTATTAAAAGTCGTCTTGCGTAACAAAAACGTAGATATCAAATTTAGTGCGTACGACGCGCTTCTGGAATAACCTTCATCAGGTATGCTTAAAATCGAAAGCTTGGAAGGCCAAGTGATTAAAAAATCTTTGGGAACAATAAAACCAAAGGGCCTAAACAGAAAAGCAAAAATTGGCTTAGGTCACCTATGCCCGAGGGAGGAGATCCTTAGTTTGATCAAAATTACATATCTAGGAAATGTAAATTTCAATAATAAATATATCTAATAAACCATGTCAGTACCGAGACAGTGACTACTGGGAGGATGATACCCTCGGGTATATTACTTGTCTATTAATTGGAAATATAAACTGACTCCCCGTTTGTTTTTTAACCTGGACTGTACAGAAGATGGAAATAATATTATAATTGACTACAAGGGGCGAAAAAAAAATTGAAAATAAACAAATCACTTACCTCTCAAGTATTATCGATCTATACCTAACTCAAGTATATACCCGCATGTAAATCAGATTTATAAGCGTTACCCATGAATATGTTTCAGAAAACAGTAGACGTGTTTCTACTCTAACTTTTAGCAGGTACTCTTATAATCAAAAGACTGGAAAGCCAAATCATATTTAACATCTTTGTGAGCAAGTAAGCCAAATAGTATAAACAAGATCGGCAAAGGTATTAATCATTAAATTAGACAAAAAGACTCTCACTATTAAATTGTCCCTGTTAGCAGATGATACTAAACAAGAAATATTTATTGAAATTAATGAAATTGAAATATTTGGTTCATTATCTGGTTTAACATTAAATTGGAAATAAAACAGAAGGTCTTTGGATTGAAAATTAAAACATTGCAAAAATAAATAGAAATAATAACTGGGTTAAAACACCCGTCAAAGTTCTTGTGGTTAATTTTGGCCACAATAGAGAAAAATGTGTCACTTTGAATTGGGAAAACAAAGTAGAGCAAATGAAAAACTTATTAATTCATGAGAGAAAAGAAATTGATCAATAATTGGAAAAAATATTAATAATAATAATTGATATTACCAAACTATACATTTATTGCAAGTTCCGGTGTAGTTTCATACGAATAACAAAATTGAATCTTGTTGTTTCAAATTTATCAGAAAAACAAAAATGACATTGTTAAAAGAAACACATTAATAAGTGAATAAAAGGGGGCCAAACAAAAAGATACTTTGACTCGTTATAACCATCACGGGTCTCACATTTTGTAGGAGGTATTTTCGCAAACTGGAAAATTATACCATTTAAGGAATATTTGAAATTGTTAAACAGGTTATACGATATAACCTGGTTTGGGTCTGTTTACGCTTAATAAATCGCGAAGCGTTTTATGAAAAGCGTAAACTGACCCAAACCAGGTTATACAAGTATAATTCTTATATGATTTACATAATTAGAAATCCTATACTCTGATTGGGTATAAGCGCTAATGGAGGCGGTGTTTTTGTCAGTTTATTTTTCGATAGACGATGTTCACCGGACTACTTTTTTCGTAATGTAAACAAAATGGCGGCTTGGATTCCCGATTATAAAAAAAGATAAAAGAAACAATGTTTATTGTTAATAATCAACAATTATTGTTAGATATGAAATAAAAAAAAAAGAAAAAGCTTGTACAAAAAAATTCCGGAAAAAATACTTAAGACAACCATCTATCGACTTTGACTTTTGTAATATATCGTCATACTGTGACGTTGTTTACAAGGGACGCTGATTGACACAAGCTGGTTACTGATTTATTTTACGATTTTGTGAGCATTTTACTTGTTTGAGTAGCTAAATGCAAAATGCCATCAAATTGGAAAATATCAGTAACTTAATTACATCACCGTCTAGTTATTAATGTAGGAAAACCACTTAAACAAGGTTAGTTCATTTTGTTATTCATGGCCGACACACATCAATGGAATGTATGTGTGCGTACTGGGGATCCCCAAAGTAGGTAGGTCGGGTGATTTTTTTTGCTTCAGTAAACCAGAGCAAATTGTATATCATTGGATAGGGCTTTAAAAAAGAAGTACTATGCACTTTATTTCAGGTCAATATCTTAAAGATTGACAGAGTTATGACATTTTTAGATATCAAGGGGTTTGTTCCGGCTGATGCCAAAATTTCAAACTAGCAGGCAAGCAAAAAAATAAGCTACAAATGCTATTTATGATAGCAAAAATAAGACATTACACCTACATATTAGACATGAATGCCATGTACTAGAGTGTGATATATCAATATCTCTCTTTTTAGCAAAACTATTAGTATATTAATATACATACATGTACATGCATACGTTGATTTATTCGGAAAAGTATTATTAGTAGTCATTTCCTTCATCTCTTCAACAGAATACTAAGTTGCTACATGTTAATTTATTTCAACACTTTTTAGTGCTTATTCATTAATAATTGCAAAGAACATCAAATATCTAAATGAAAATGTTTTATACCTTAAACAATAACTTCTAAATCTTTATTTTTCCAGTCGTCCAGCAATTTATATGTGTAAACTGTCTCTGCGTCGCTTTCATAAAAGATGTTGTACCATTGTGCAAATCCTGGTACCTGAAATAATTGAATACATTAAATTACATACAATATAATTCTAATTATAATTTGATTTTAAGTGACTTTATATTAAACATTGTGCATAATTTGTCAAAAACAGCTTGAAAGTTATTCAGTAAAATTAACGGAAAAAAATACATTCCATATTAAACTGAGTTTCATAGTATAAGTATTACCATATAAAAGATTATAGAAAGCAGTGCTCTAAGATATCATGCCAGATTTTCAGACTATTAGACATTCAATTCATTCATTCATTCATTCATTCATTGACTGTGTGGTAATTTTTCCTCGAGTGCAGCCCGGATCATTTATATACATGTCAGCCAGCTAGGATTTGTATCATGCTAGGATTATTTACATACATGTTAAAATTATTGTCCTGCAAGAAATATACATATGTCAGATATCTATATCATATGGAGTCATTGTTGCTAAACATGTGTACCAAGTTTCATGACAGTTGGTGGGGCATAATTATTGATTTCTTACAAACGAAAAGACTACTGTACTGGTTTAGATACTGGATCTCCTTAAATTTACCTGTGATATAACTCGTCCAGTGTACCATTCAGTTGTTCCTTCTGACGTGAATTTATGCTTTACACTTTTGCCAACTAATATGGGGTCCACTTCTTTATCTAGTGTTAGTTTTGGTAGTGTAAACGAGTGTTGCACCAAAACTTTCAGATTTTCTGTCAGCTCTTCAACTGAAAGTTGCTTGTTTTTATTGTCCACAGACTTTGAAAACAAAAATACCTTGGGGTTGTCTGGCTTCTGTTTTAAGACATGCTGTCTGAAATTCAACTGGCATTTCAAAGCTTTTTTCTTTTCAGTAATCAAAGGTATGTCTGACAGTTTTAGATCCACTTGGTCTACAGATTGCCACAGCTGATAATAAACAATATCGGATGTGTAATTTTCCAACTTCTGAATCCGGTTTTCTTCCTGTTTTTTCGTCTTCGCAAATGCATCTGCTAAAGCCTGTTTTCTCTTCCTTGCAATTTCAGCTTTACGCTTCTGAAATGTGCATTTAAAATTCGCCATGTCCTTTTGTGCAGCTGCTATCATCTCTTTCCTTTCAATTTCAGTTTTAGATTTCAGCCATTCACCTGTTTTGTTTGCAGTAAACATAATATAAGCTTCGGAAGCTAAGGACGAAATATTAGGACTTCTCCTTAAAAGCATGTCAAGGTAACCAAATACTGACTCTGCAAACTTATTATGCTTATGCATGCCAATCGTTTTATCCATCATTGGCTGGGTAACATTACTCCAATTTCCACCAGGCAACTGGTCTTTGAAGATATGTTTAGCAAGCTTTGTTAATGCAGGCAATATAACTGCTAAATGAATTTGAACCAAATCATCATGCTTCCAATCTTCAATGAGTTTTTTATAAATTGCATCCTTTTTCACTGGTGCTGATTCATTAAAAGAATGTGCCTTTCCTTTCATAAAATCTGACAGATTTTCAGTTGAATATTCAAGGAAATCTAGTAGTTTGGAATAAATCAAGTTCATTTCCAATATATGAATCTGTTTATCCTCTATCAAGCACCACAGTGGGACAGTGATTAGTCTGCTTACCAGGCCAAGGGCCTTAGTACCCGCAACAAACAAAGGCACCTTTAAATCAAATAACACTGATTTTAAGAGCGTATTGGTATGCAAACCAGTCAAAAATTCAGTCATATGCTCACTGAGGAAAAATACTGAAGCTGCGTTTTCAAATAATATATTAAAACGATTGCCGCGGAAGGGCTGAAGAGGCAGCGAGTAGAAACCATGCTCTTTCAAAAATTCGGACAAATACAATTTAAATTCCATGTACTTTCCACATTTTTCGTCTGCACCACGGGCTAAAGCTTTTGATGCAGTTCGTACTAAGCGCAATGTTCCAGACTCAGAAGACTTCAAGAAACTTTTGTCTAATATTGGTGCTTTCTGATCAAAAGATGCATTTTCTGTCTGTATCAGAGCCTTGGATGCAGCTTCAGCAAAATGCACTAGACTATGTAGTCCACAAAAAAAGTTCATCAATTGGCTAACAGCAGTTTGATCCTCATTTGACATGGATGACCAATTTTCGATCAAATCAGGCAAAATTTGTCTTCTAAAATCTTGCACTAATTCATTAAATTTTATTTCCGTGCTGGCTCTATCAGACATAGTAGCTACAATGTTTACTAAAATTTTTTTGCTTACAGTGCTATCATCTACCTTGTATCGATCTTCAATGTCTTTAAGAATTTCTTGGAATGTAGCCAAGGTGTCACTTGCAGACTTTGTCTCCAATTCACGTAGACCCAAAACATACATTCGGCCTTCTTGATCACTTAGATGGTACCCTGTATATTTTGTGCCAAATTTAGTCGTCTCATCAGTGTACAATGTAGTGTTTTTCTTTCCTGAAGCATCTTGAGATAATTGTGTTTGGGAGATTAACAGCCTTTCAATGTTCATATCTAAAATTGTACTTCTTGCAGGTAGCTTATTTGGAACTTTCTTTACCATACTTAAAACTGTTTCGATCACAGGTGAAACATTTCGTGAAGAAACACTAAGACTCAATAACTGATAAATGCATTCCCTTACTTCACAAGTGTATTTTTTCTCAACTTCATCATAGCACTGAATTGTTTCTCTGTCATTTTCAACAATTTCCCTGAGCCACTCATTTTCTGCCATGGAATCATTTAGTAACTGAGCATTTGTGTTTTTCATCTGAGACAAATTTTCAATTTCACAATTTTGGTTCTCTATTATTGACTCCAATCTTCGGACTTCATGAGTTAAACGTTCTATAGTAACATTTTTTTTACACAATTGTTTATTTAGTCTATTGTTTCTTTGCTGAATTGCTTTAATTGATTTTGTTTTGCGTTCTAATTTCGATCGTAATGTTTTACAATAATGTGTAGTTGACTTGTTTTCCTTACTAATCTTCAAAACAGTACTTTTACTGATTCTACTTTTCTTTAAATTTTGCAATTCTTGTGAGGTTTCTTTTAGTTGTAGAGCGACATTTTCTGTGACCTCCTTCTGTATTGAACACTCTGATGCTAGTTTAACTGCAACATTGCCTGCAGGGCATGAACAAGTGGACCCTGCATTATTTTTCGGTTTTCGCAGATTTGAGTTGGCTTTGGGGAGACAAACTAACTGGTCAAGGAATAAGCTTACATCATTTCCTTTCTTTTTCAGAAGATTTTTCCTTTTACTTATCAGATTGTTAACTATGTGTGTACATGCTCTTAATGAGGCTGTCATAGATGAGCTTTGTGATGATAATGATAAAATATATTCAGCTGCAGCATGTTTGCCTTCACTGTTAATTGTTTCTAATAAGTCTCTGTTAGTTAAATTAGTAGTAATAGCAGATGTCATAGCCATAATCAAAACACAGGTGATGGTGGTGGTATATTCTGTGAAAAAGTAAGAAGGAAGCCCATGTGGAATAGTATAAAAAAAATAACATTATGAAGCCAGGTATTAAGGATAGCAGATTGTTATTAATTTTTAAGGTATCCGGACCATAACTGACCATGTGATTATTCAAAGCATCACAGATGTCCTTTGTTTTTGAATGGAGCAAACTTTCGGCAAGCATAGGAAATTTGACGTAATTTCACTGTGCAAATATTTCATTTAAATGGATTGCTATGGAAAGGTATATAAATTTTATTAGTTTGCATTATGGTTCGGATACCTTAAATGTTAAAATGTTGTTAATTTTATGTCTAAAATCCTGTTCTGGAAGTGGAAGGTTATGCATGCCTTAACACAAAGGTGCCACTAGTGGAGCAGGAACTGCTTACCCTTCCGGAGCACCTGAGTTCAACCCCAGTTTTTAGTGGGTTCGTGTTACTTGATCTTTAGTTTTATATGTATATTTTGCCAAGCGTTGTTTGTCCTTTTGTGCTTTTTCTTATGGCCATTGCATTGTCTGTTCCTCTTCGATATATAGGGTTTCTGATTGCCCCTTTCGTATCTTCAAACTCTTCTTAAAACATGGCTTAACCAACAAGCTGAATTGTTCATAATGCTGATTTTCACTGGATGATTTATAAATTTATCAAAAATTTAAAACAGTCCTTAAATAATTATGCAGTACAGATGCACATTTAAGATACACCAAGCATTTTTATAGTTACATGCAATTCTTTTACCACAATACAGAATATTACTGACAGGAATTAAAAATAATGTGAGCAAGCTCACTTAAGGATACCCTCCGCTCCACCCTGATTTCGTTTGTCCCAGATGTACATTCGGCAATAATCATCTTCCTTCATGTACATCTCCATATGATGCCCAACCTTCATATAAAGTTTAGTCAAAATACATTGAAGGGTTTAGGAGGAGTTGCGCTTACAAGATATATGGACAGACGGATGGACAGACAGGGCGATTCCTATATAGCCCCCCCCCCCATACTATAATGATTAGATATATACAATACATCTACATGCATATTAGAGATTTGATTATATTGCTATCTAGACACCACACTAAAAGCAGAGAAGCTACTACACACAGGATAGAAAAGTTGATATGTAAATTCTTACCAAAGTTACTCATCTAAAAAAAAACAGTACTTCATTAATTGATTTAAAAATAAATATATTTTGTAACATAAATACACTATGATTTTACCATGGCTTAAGCCCAATCTACTTGCATTAACTTTAAAATGGTACAGTGTGACATGACGTCAGATCATGGAACAAGCTAAATTGTGGTTAATAATTATTGATTTATTAGTTAACTAAAGAACGACTGAGACAAATCTCAAAATATATTAATGATTCTCAATTACTCTGACTATATTTACAAAAAATAATTTACCTCTGCTTCAAGTGTTGATTCTAGTTGTCTTATTCTAATTTTCAGCTTCTGTGTAACCCTTTTAAGCCTTTTCACTTCCGCCTCCTTTTCTTTACATTCAGTACACTCTGTGACTGTCTTAGGTAAAATAACAGTATCCTGCAAAACAATTACTAAAGATAGAACAAGGTTTTGGAGAGACTGTACATTACAGTTTATTGTCACCTATCAAGAAGAAATCAGAAACACTGGACTGAGTTGGGCCAAGTACGGACAATAAATATATGCTTGTAAATGCTTGCAGCACTATTATTTAGGACTCCGTAATGGTAATAGATTCCTTTGCCAAGGAAAACTGAATGAAGCAGAATGTTGGCGACACTAAGAAATAACTAAGTCTGATTGGATAAAAGCAAATCAGCACAACTTGAACTAATCGTTGTGTGTTGACAGAAGGGCGGAGCTGAAACTATAGTCTGAAGTCCCCTTCAGTGAAGCCGTTAAGGGGTTATTTAAACCTTAAATTTCATTCTGAATTGCTTCCACTCTTTTCTAATGAATTATTTTTTAAAGTTGTTTGTTCATATAATTATAATAATTTTTAAGGAAATAACAGACAGTGTCTTAGCATCAACTACATACATGTATGTAATTTCACATATTTATAAGCTTACACTTGAAGAACTATCACTTTCAGCCTTATGCGTATCGCTGTATTCCTCTATTTCCGCTACCAATGATGGAGGCAGTCTCTCAATTCCCCAGCTGCTTGATATAGAAGAACTATCACTTTCAGCCTTATACGTATCGCTGTATTTTTCTATTTCCTCAACCAAAGATGGAGGCAGTCGCTCTATCCCCCAGCTGCTTGATGAGTCCCCGAAATCACCACACTGCGAGGTGAGAGCCCAACTGTGGTTAAAGCGGCTTCCACAATCACAAAGTTCAACTGAACTGTCTGATGGATCATATACTGGTGATGAACTGAAAAAGGACAATTTTACATGTACATGTTGGAATGTTTGTGTATTCACTACTGTGCATAAATTTTAGAAATTGTACCCAAATTGCAACAAAATTTGTATATTCTTATCTCTAAAACGTCTCTAAAAATGAAACAAATATCAGCAAATGTCTACATGAAAGTTTCATAAACAGGTTGCTAGTTTCCATACAAAATAGCAGATTAATATGTTTCTTTCTAATTATATAAAAACAGGTTTGAGATTTTAAACTGCATACCAACTTTGAAAACAATCCCATCACTCAGATAAAACAGAGATATTGGTGACACAAATTTTGTTTCCAACGGACAGAATGACAGGGCTATTTCTGTATACCTATCACCCACTCGTCGAGTACAATTGGTTAAATAATGGGATATAATATTTTTCTTAATAATTTACATCTCTTCATTACCTCAGATTTATGGGAAAACGATCAGACAAATGTAATTTACATCATTTGCAAAATTGACCGAGTCTCCCCCCTTTGTTTGTTGTCCCAAAAAAAATTGCAGATGCAATGCAACATTTTACAAGTTTGGGCAGATCTATTAGACTATTTTGTTTCGTTATTAAGCACTCTTGGTAGTAATAAACAACACTAAGAACTACTACTTCGTTTATTTGTTGAAACTCTCCAGCACAAGAAAAAAAATTACAACCGGAAGTCACAAAGGGGAGGTAATTGAAAATAAATCAATGGAATTATGTGATACCACCTCCATAACGTGCGACCGCGCTTTTTAGCGCCAAACAATGCTTGGACCATTCGGACATTAAAAGGTAGAAAAATGTGTCTTCTATCAAAAAAACATATGCCATTCTATGCCAATGCTAAAGAAATATATAAAACATTGGTCTGAATATGTCCCTATTTGACTATGAAAATATTCAACCAAAATTTTCAAAATATAGACCGCAACCTGTTTGCTTCTGCTGCTGCATCCATTTTCTATCATATTGTGCCATGCGCATGTTCATGACTCTTCAATGTAGAGGTAAAAGAGAAAAAAAATAACGTGACCGTTCAGCTGTTCAAAATGGCGACCTCCATATTTCTTTAAAAATAACTTCAGTGTTCAAAGTTGAACGCCAATTTCGAACCTAGAGCTACGCTACCAGGAATTTCCCGAGAAGGTATTTACTTGCAAGATATTATTTGATTGTTTTAATTTGTTGTCGTACGGAAATAGATGAACATAACTCAGAAATCGAATTACAAAAATACCGATATTTACATTGCCGACTCATAGCTAAGCTTACTGGAAACGAGGCTCTGACCTGTCTACCCAAAGCCGACAAAGGTAAATTTTCAAAACAAATGAAAAAAAAAATACTTGGTTACAGAATTATAAGGATTAAACGCATTGTGCATTTTGTAATTTAGACTGGGGAATTACTATTTATCATCACTTTAAATAAAAAAAAATCATCTATGATACTAGATTTGCAGAGGGGATGGGATGTACAACAATTAATAATTTCAATTTAATTTAATTTCAATACAACAGCCTTTTCAGGTACAAGATAAATAGAAAGAAACAAATGTGTGGAAAAAATAAAAGCATGTAAACAAAAATTAAGTGAATTGAAAAAATATGAAAATATTATAAAAAAAAACATGCCAGTAAAACAATTAATAAATTTTTAAAAATCTAAAAAAAATGAAACCTTGAGACAAAAAGGGACATACAAAATTGTATTCGGATATCTTAACCCTTCATATTATATCAAGGCAAATTAAAAAAAAATTCAGTGTAAGCAAATATTTTTCTTGAAATTAGGAAATTTTATTATCTGAATGAAAGCTACCAAGTTTCATGTTTATCTGACAATGTAAATATCAATGTATTTGGAATATTCATGTGTTTGACACAACTACAAACTAGCTTCTATAACATATAGGGGTGGCTAAGTTGTAATAATTCTTTCCCCTTGACATTCACAACATGACCAGCATTTACAAATATGGGTACTTAGGTTGCAATAATTATTTCCCCATGACTTCACAAGATGAAATGACCAGCATTTACAAATATGACCGAGTACATATGGATACTTAGTTTGCAATAATTCTTTCTCTAGGACATTCACAAAATTACCAGCATTTACAAATATAGGTACTTATAGGTTGCAATATTTTTTTCCCCATGACATTCACAAACAGAATGACTAGCATTCACATAAAAGACACATATTGAATGACTACCATTCACATAATTTTAAGACACATACAGAAGGACTTGCATTCACATGAAATGACAAACCAGATTTCCAAATTCCACTAAGTAAATAAAATGACTAGAATGAATATGTTTTCTGTTGGCAAAATAAGCAAGTATTGGTAAATATTGTTTAAAATTGAAGTTAAAAAACTATTTTATTTGATCCAATGACTGGAGAAAAGTTAATAAAAGGGCAAATTTGGAAAAATTCTTTTCTGTAAAATAAAATTTATAAAATTCAGCATTAAAATTCATAGATAATAAAAGATAATTATATTTTTCATAAACAACAGGCAACAGAAGTACCTTTTCATCTAAAAAAAAAAAAAGCATGAATAACAAATTCAACAACATGTTGGAGTGTATACAGGTCTAAATTTCTGTAGAAACTTGTTCAACAACATGGTTCTGGTTCAAAATATCTAAAAGAAATTGAAAAGTTTGAGATCTTGTTTCAGCTCCACTTTCTGACCTAGAAAATGTGTTGCAACTGTTATAACACTATGTACCACAATATAATTTATCTTTTGAGCCAAATTCTTTACAGAAATTTAATTCATTCTTGAAATATTTAAGAACAACTTTAACAAGTCCTGGTTTTCAATTGAAATTGAAATAAACCTTTTGACTTTCAGTTTCAGATGAAGTTTCACAAATTACACAATCAAAAAGTTCTTTTCTGAATGACTAAATATATTATAATGTTTATGACACAAGGTGTCTTGAAAACTCTGATCCTTGTCTAAAAATTTGTCATTTATCCAAACATCAAATACTAATGTCATCTCCACTCTTTTTACTTAAATTAAAATGGTTTAAAAATCTTTTTTTTTCATCTTCAACACTCTTACTTCCATTAGAAAATGCCTTTTTATTAACTGCATGGCTCATCATTTTCAAGCAGATTATTTTCAGTAGACGTAGAATACAAAGTTTGAACTTAATTTCACATTTCTTACAAATACAATACAATTCAGAAAAAATGTTAAATTTCTTTTTACAAACAAACAAAATTCAGGAGCATCTGAAACTTTTTGAATTAAATGAATGTATCAGTTAGAGGATATATTCTGCCCACAATTATACCCAAGGGCCTGCATTTGGTTGATGATGTACTTTAAAAATAATTGGAATGCTGGTCCATTTTCTTACTTCATGGATTTTTTAGAAGAGAAAAAAACATATATATTTATATACAACTTTAAATCACATTTCCTACATACACAGGCATTTTCAGATATATTAAAATTATGGACACAAGTTTGTAAAATTCAGGAGCATCTGAACCAATAATAGCCATTTTCAAACCCCTTTGCCTTGTTAAATGCACATCCAGGCAAGCACAACACTGACAAAATAAAAAAAGAAAAAATAATCATCAATAGTTTTATTTAATCATTATATTTTCTGTGCTGTAAATCTGAAATATTGAAATACATAATTGATCAATTAACAATCTGGAAGGTACAAAATCAGAAGCTGAGACTGGAATATCCTTACATGTCCAATTTTTTATCACAAGACCATACAATTTTAAATGTTAAAACATCATGAATGATGAAGTCAGTTTAAAGGGTTCAAATATAGGTAATAACAACATTAACAAAATAAGATAATACAATCATAAATACTTTTAGTTTTAGTTATGCTTAGCTTTCATGTAAGCTTATTATTTTTAATTCTGTTCAGCTATAATATCTGCTTTTAAATTGCTTTTAATTTCATGTTTTAGTTATTTCAGATTTCTTACCAACTTACATGTCTGTGCTTTTCTTGTAGTTGTATTGTATTGTATTGTATTGTAGTGCTAGCTTTGTTTTTCTTTGTTTTTAATTTATTTTTGCATGCCTTAATTATTGTTATTTATGTCGTATGTCGGTCAAAGGCTCATTAGAGCTTATATTTGTATGCTTGTTGTTTTTAACCATGCCGACTTTAGATAAAACTTATTTATTTATTTATTTATTTATTTATTTATTTATTCAGCGTCTTCTTTATCAAAAATGGCGGCTGACAGCGTCCTAAGTTACAAACCTCGTTTTGCAAATTAAAGGCGGAATGATGGCTATTTTTATATTTCGTTACACATTTGAATGATGGGTAAACCTATGTTTGATCATAGTTTTTACTGACAACCAATGGGATGCGTTTGTGTCAGTTATTCTTAGCCTCGAGAATTTCCCGCCATATATTCTTAGCTATAACAACAAAAACAAATATCTCGGGAAATACCTAGTTTTATACCGATATTATGTCTAATAAACACTTTCTTGGGTTTTTTCTGCAACTTATATATTTAACCATGATAATTCACGTTTTTGGGGAATGTATTTATTTATATTTATCTCTCATATAAGGTTTATTCTGTAATCGTCATGGTAAACAAACGTCAATACCTATTACGATTATGGGCGACACCTGGTGGGTTATTATTATCTGCCCTTGCGTAAATGTTTTTAGCCTTACGGGAGGAGTTACGGAAGCTGACCTTGGCTTCCCGACTGTAAAAGTTGTTAAAATCTATCCCGAAATGACTTCACAATAATTTTTTGAAAAAATATGGTTTTGGGTGATTATATAGGGATTTTTTTGCATGTTGCAATACTTTTGGCACCATACTGTACTACAGTTAATTCCATCACAAAACACCAGATCGATTCAGCAAACTCCTAATCCTATGCTTCACGGCTGTACCAAACTTGAACATCACAATAAACAAGCTACGGTGTGTTAAACTTTGCGCCTTGAACACTTTCGAAGTAACGGAACAACACCAAGTTTTTGTTAGACGTTGTTAACATTTAAATTATTGCAAACCCGTTTCCTTTTTGAGACACCTCATACATAAAATATAACGTGACGCATATTTTGACGTCATCGTAGAAAGAACGTCATAGGGACGAAAAGGGACATTTAGAAAAAAAATTCATATAAGAGCCGCAAAATAGTTAATATGGTTTACATATGAATTAGGACTATGTAAGTGGTAAAATAAAACGAAAAGGAAAATAAAAACAAACAAACAAAACAGAAAAAAAAAAAACGAAAAAAATCCATGGATGACTTTTTTCCATACGACAGTTGGGTTCTGCATTTAAAAAAACGGTTAAATCCGTAATATATCTGTTATTCAGCTATCAGAAAGGGTATATAATGTGACATTCCCGGCTTAGGATATATATTCCCTTCGGTTGCGCCTCAGGGAATATATATGATAAAAACAAATGCATCCGAGAATTTAGTGAATATAAATAGTGGTTTTCCAATCGTCTTGATGGTATTTATAAGCTAAACAGTATTATATTGTTTCTTGAAGTATACACTTGTTAGTCCAATGTCGTTTCATTGAAACACATATCTTAATCAGGCGATTGGTTTTTAAGGGATTCTATACTAGTAGCATACCGTTTGTTTTAAGAGTATAGCTGAATCTCATATATAAGATTTACCAATATTTACATATTTATTATTTTGTTGTGCTTGATATAGTATAACGCACTGGGGTATACACATGGAACCAATATAGTAGCTATGATGTGGCGGAATGACACATATCACCATTTATAGACAAGTATTCTAAGAAATGTAATATACTCATATAGGTTTTTTTTTAGTAGTAAGATTTCTAATGGTAGAAAATCTTGTGGCTAACAAATTATAGGACATAAAATTATATAACGCACATATAACGACTAATAAGTAACATGTCACATTTACAAAATGAACGCCAATGTTGGGCAAAAAAACTTAGTCAAAGACAGATGAGATTTTGCCAATTTATGTTCTGTACATATATAAAATAGTAAATGGAATTCTATCAATAATTTTCAAACGCGACTGTATTCTTTGCTTAAGAAATATTTGAATGTACCAAAGTCGTAATCAAATGCTGTAAATTGAAGTACAGGCAATACATTGACCAAAAGGACAAAAGACCAAATATTATCTACAAAACACCACACAGAAAACAAAAGATTGAGTAACTCGAACACCACTACAAACCGAGTGGTAACTCAGGTCCTCCGGAAAGGTAGGCAGTTCCTGCTCCACGAGCGGCATCCGTCGTGTTACTCTTGGTATTATTTCTTATTAGGGATATCGAGCATACTCATCTTCTAGAACCATCGTTGTTCTGAAGTCGTTTTGACAATGACTAATAATAACAGAACACTTATATCGAATGTTGATGTTGTATAGTGTCTCCCTCTGTACAATATTTTCCAAGCTCATAGTTCCGTTTGATTTGATGTTTAAGCTTAAAGTAGAATTGAATATTCGGAATATATGACACAATTGTATAAAGAACAAAATGAATAAAGAAGAAAATAAATAAAATTTCCTGCGAAATTAACCTTTAACCTTGTAGCAAAATATTGCACGCATTCACCAAATTACACTGTTGTTACCAAAATGCGATTTCCAGCATAATCAGCATAATCCCAAAGATAAGATTGTAGTATTCAATTTTACCAATTCATTGATGTTGGTATTCTTTGTGATACAAGTCAAGTATTTTTCACAAGAGACCAATAAAAAAAAATAAAAAAAAAGCTTAAACAGTGACGGTCAACAATTACACAAATATCAACAAAACAAACAACCATTAGTCACATTAAGAAAGCTTAAACAGTGATGGTCAACAATTACACAAATATCAACAAAACAAACAACCATTAGTCACATTAAGAAAGCTTAAACAGTGATGGTCAACAAATCCGCAAATATCAACAAAGCAAGCAATCACGTCTCACCTTAACTCACTGAACAAAAAAAGAGGAAGACAGTATATCAAGTTAGAAATCCAGATCCTGGCTTAGGACAGACTGAGAATGTGGCGAAGCTAAATAAGTTATGGAATCTCATCCCTCACTCTTAATAACTGGATGTCCAACGACAATACATATATTAACAAGCAATAATGTTAAAGATCTTACAGAATAATGTTGCTGCTGGTAGACATTTCGAAAGGCGCTTGGGTGAAACCTATATTTTTATTTAACTCATAAACAAGGATGAGCGTTTATCAGCTGTTAGTGTAACTGCAATAATTCTGGCAAGATGTTTAAATTTTAATGAACCAAAATCAGATGATGTCCGACTTTTTATTTGCTTGTTGGTTTTGTTTGGTTTTTTTTTTATTATTATTATTTTTTTCCCCTCTTTTTTTTCTTCCTAAATCGTGTTTATAATATCATTATTTGTTTAATACAACTAAGAACAAAACACCATCGTGTAGCATACATACATAATGTCAAATTTCAATACATAGTAAAAATATATCAACTTACCTTTAAGATCACTTTGATCTGTTTCACACTAAATCTATCAATGTGTTTAGTAACTATGGATTTATATTTAGGTTATCTATGAATGATAATGGTTCATATGAGTTATACAAAATATAGAAATATATTAAGAAAAGTATCGAGGAAGGAAATGGTAGTGTTAGATATTTCATGAGTGAACTTGATAGAGGGATGTAGGTTATTGGCACGTGAAAGAAAGTTCTGTAATTCTTCATCACTCTGAGTCCACTTCATATCCACATCATTTTCTGTTTCTGTTTACTCCTTTGGTATCTTCAACCATTTGATTATGTATGTATTTGTGACTGTATGATATAAAATCTCGTCCTATAACATACTGAGTTAGATTGGCATAGTCATTGCTAACACAACATTATTATATAAATAGGCATATAGTCTATGTCATAGCAAGCAAACGTACGGTATTAAATTGTCAGTAATGATACATTTATCCCCACTGAAGGCTGGTTAAAACTTTATACCTTATAATATAGCCAAAGTATGGTAAGTTGTCATACAAAAATAAGTGCATATATTTATCTATTTGTTGTTAGTATGTTTTCACTAGTTTCAAAACATTCAATGTAAGCTTCTAGCGTTAAATTGTTCTTTTATTTGATATTACATTGATAAATAATTGAAGCATTTCATTACACCTAAGCAAACTTTTGATGGAGTCCCTGTTGGTGGCCATCCCTTTAGTTTTCTTTGTTTTGTTTGCTGTTTGTTTTCGTTCTGTATCTTGTGTCCAATGTTGTCTGCGCTTCTTTATTGTACCTTGGGTTTTCTCTAACGTTTTTCTAAAGGATTTTGCATTTATTCATACATAGATATGTATGTACGTATACACGTTTGTTATCCCTATTGAATAGGAATGTAGTTTATTGTATCGTCATGTAACCAGAGTCGTGTCGTTGGTCAAATTAGTGTAGCTCTATTTTTAATAAAGTGGGAAAGAAGTGCGTAGTTTATGTTTTGACCGATTCATTGATATGATTTTTTGAAAATTCAATTTACGAATAGATCGATGGGAAAATACTTCTCTGATTACATTACTTAACCTACAAATTTTGTAGATAACTTCTATAATCTATGGACTTCTACAGAGTAATATCTCTCTCTTCTGCGTTGTAACCTATATACTTAAGATAACCTATCATAAGATGACATGTTGATCACTTTGTTTGTCTTCCTGGTTCTTATCAATAGCTATAAATAGATCAGTTTTGTTACTTTGACATTGAAATGAAGATACCCTATTGACAACTTTTATCAATTTTGCCAACACTATCTTGTACTTTCCTACTATAATACGTGACTTTGTTTCTGTTTTCGGACACACGGTTGGCTTTTGATTTTTTTTTAAATATTTTTTCTATTAATATTATTTTATATTTCTGTTATTCATTTCCAATACCTTTGTTCCTTTAAATCTGTATCTTCATGCTATATGTCAACAGAGAGTTGCTGCTAACAAGGGAGCTACTGAACCAACGGGTCCTAGTGGCGAAGTTGAAAGCTTAACTGTCGACATCATGAATTTGTTGACCGTTACGGAATATCTGTGTCACAAAATGACCACAGATTTGTTCCGTTTGTCGTAATCCCAATCGAAGTGGAATAGGAACTGCTTACTCTTCCAGAGCATCCTGTTCTGTGTTGTGTTTTGTTGATAATTGTTTGTCCTTTTTCCATCAAAATTCATTGTCCGTTTTAGTCATTTACTCATAAATCCACTAATTCAAATATATTTGTTTATATATTCAGTGTTATTATATCTATCACAAATATATTTATTGAAACTGAAAATAAAAGTATTACCCTTCAATAATTACACAACCATGGATTATTGTCTTCCAGAAGACTAACATGAACTTTACTTTACTTTCTACCAACTAGAACAGACTGAACGTTAACTTAGTTATTAATAGTAGTTTGTATAGTATTAGTTTTCAAATCGGACATATATTAATTTGAAATTGAAAGAATTTTGACTATATTTGTAACAATGAAGTTGTAATACCAAGAGTTCACATTGGCTAATTTGAAGTCATCACTTCGAACGTTTTTCAGTCGCCACCATGACTTGGTTAACCGTTACAGAATGTCTGTGTCACAAATGACACATAGTTTAATATCCCTTTCCCTGTGTAATTTCAGAACATTTTTTCTCAATCTGTCCCTTATGCGAATTTCTTTTCGTATTTCGTTGCTAAACCGTGGCCTATCATTATTCCGAATAGTTAACCCTTTGTAAATTTTTCCAACATTTCATCAGTGTCATTCAAGTTTTTCTATCCAATTAATCTCATTTCATTTTTCTTCAAACTTTTCGTAATTAAATTTTTGATACTGCCAAATTTCTCTTTTAAATGATCGAGAGATGCTTTTGGAACATTGAAGAATTACGACTGAGGCATCATGATCACTAATATTATCAGGTAATTTAAAAACATCAGAAAATACATAATTAATTGTGTCACTTACTATAATGGGATCTAATAATGTTCTACTATGATTTGTTGCCCTTGTTGGTTTATCTATTATATTTTTTAAGCTAAAAAGTCTCATCGTATCAATCAATTTGTTATTGCTTAAAGACATAAATCCCAAATCGCTTCATCTATATCATTTTCTAGTTCGTGTTTCCTGCAAATGCCGATGTCTTCCTTTGAATAAATAAGTAATCCTCCACCAGAATTATTACGATCTTTTCGTTGAGGATTTTTATCAAATGAATCGAGTTCAATATTTCTGTTTTCAATGCTGTTGTCAAGATGTGTTTCAGTTAAAACAATAATATCGAATTCATCAACAAAATTTTGGAGAAAATTTATTTTATTTCTTATATTTCGAATATTGATATTGCATATGGATATGAATTGATCAGACAAAATATCTAACGCACTAAACGGTGTATTCGATATATAAGCAGACTCAGGTCCAGGATTGGATTCAATATTGCCAACCAATAATATAAAATGTAAAACAAAAAGGATGAAGGCAACATTAACTTTTGGATTTAGACTTTGAAGGATTAAAAGTGAAGCAAAGAGGAAGAAACTTCGTAAGTTAGTAGTTAAGATATCATGAAAAGTGTCGGGGCGAGAATCATAGCCGATATTAAGACTCGTTTTACAGGCATGAAACAGTCCGATAGCCGCTCTATAAGCATCTAAGTTGCTACCCATTTGGTCTTTCAAAAATGGCTCTATCATTTGCTTCCTGGCTATGCAGATGTTTCGCCGATCCAGAACCAAACACATCTCCATGTGTCTTTAAAACATCAAAATATTAAACACCTGTGATCTAGAAAAATGTAAGATCACAAACAGAAATACTACAAACTGTTTAAGTTTGGAAAATGTACATGTGATTGATTTATATTTAGGTTATCTATGAATGATAATGGTTCATATGAGTTATACGCATGCCGTGTTCAACATTGTAATATTTATAAAATAAAAAAAATTATTAAGAAAAGTAAATATTTGTTCATAAACGTTAATATTTGTTCGTAGCAGTTAAGAACGTAGATACCGAATTTAGTGCCCAAGATGGGCTTCTAGAAAATGTATGCTCATTTCAGTAACTATATCTTATACAAGTCAATGCTCATAACAGTAAAATATATGTTCATAACCGTACATTATGTTCATTTCAGTAAATATATATTAATTTCAGTCAATATATGGTCATAATAGTAAACATATGTTCATAGCTTTAAATATACGTTCCTGCCATTGCTTATATGTTCATTTCAGTAAATATTGTAACAATATTAGTTTTTTTTATACCGGATTTCAGTAATACTTATTTTAGGCGTACCCGCTCTCTCACTCTTAAAATTTATATTTAGAACTCGTGCTGACGTGTACTGTGTATTATGATTGTGTAATAAACATGTCGTCTCAAGCTGCCTTGATTATCAACTCGGCCTGACGTCCAACCAAATATATGTTCATTTAAAGAGGCATTAGCTACGATTTTGACAAAAAATATTATATGTTTTGGAAATTGATAAATAGCTTTAAAATGATGAAATAAAGGTAAATATTTCACATTAAACAGCTTATCGTACCACTTTTCGCCTTTTAGAACGAAAATTACCATCGATTTATTATTTCCTTGCAAGTAAATAACTTGTCCTCGCTTTCTCCGTATGCAACTGACCGTACTAGTGACAGGTAAAAACGAATAATTTGTATTTTGTCGCTTATTAACTGCAAACTTGCATGGTTCTTTGTCCGTAGTTAACGCCGACTAAAAGCAGATTCACAGAAAATAAGAACTAAATGCATTGTTGTACTGATTTAATGACGATTCGGCAAACTACGTAAATAATGCCGATAATTAATAAGATGGCGTCCATTTCTTGATCGATCTCAAAACACGAGCAGTTGCACCTTTTTCCCCCGATGCATACATTTCATGACATTTATAAGTTACAGAAACACGTGTTATTTAGGCATCAATCATATCTGATAGTTTTTATGGGTAACAAACATTTACGATTTTGGCAGATAATACCCCTTTAAGTAAATATATGTTCATAACAGTACATGTACATTATGTTCATTTCAGTAAATATATGTTTATTTCAGTCAATATATGTTCATTTCAGTTTATATATGTTTATAACAGTAAATGTATGTTCATTTCAGTAAATATATGTTCATTTCAGTAAATATATGTTCATTTCAGTTATTGTATGTTCAAAGCAGTAAATATATGCTCATAGCAGTAAAATATACCTTCATTTTAGTAAATGTATGTTTATACAAGCCAATGTTCCTATAAATATGTACTCATAACAGTAGAATATATGTTCATAACAGTAAACATATGTTCATTTCAGTAAATTCGTGTTAATTATGTATTATGTGTTAATTTCAGTAAATATACGATAATTTCAGTAAACATATGATCATTTCAGTAAAAATAATTTCATAGCTGTAAATATATGTTCATTTCAGTAAATATATGTTCATAACAGTAAAATAATGGTCATAGCAAGAAAGATATGTCCATAACAGTAAATATATGTTCATTACAGTAAATATGCCTTTTTACAAGTCAATGTTCATAACTGTAAATATATGTTCATTTTAGTAAATGTATGTTCATAGCAGTAAATATATGTTCATTTTAGTAAATGTATGTCCATATCAGTAAATATATGCTCATAGCAGTTAAATATACATTCATTTTAGTAAGCATATCTTCATTTCAGTAAATATATGTTTATACAAGCCAATGTTCATAAAAGTAAATAGATGCTCATAACAGTAAAATAATGGTCAGAACAAGACAGATATGTTCATAACAAGAAATATATGTTCATAACAATAAATATGCCTCTTTACAAGTCAATGAGTTTTGACTTTCCCTTTGTATGATTGTTCGGAGTTCGGTAATTTTGTTATTACCCTTATTCATAATTGTAAATATGTGTTCATTTCAGTAAATGTATGTTTATACAAGCCAATGTTCATAAAGATAAATATATGCTCATAGCAGTAAATATATGTTCATAACAGTAACACGATGAGTGCAACTAGTGGAGCAGGAACTGTTTACCCTTCCGGATCACCTGAGTTCACCCCGGTTTGTAGTGGGGTTCGTGTTACTCGATCTTTAGCTTTATGTGTATGTTTTATAGATCGTTGGTTCTCCTTTTGCACTTTTTCTTTTGGCCATTGTGTTTTTGGTGTCTTCAAACTCTTCTTCATAACAGTAATATATATGTTCATAGCAGTTTGTCATCTATTTATTTATTTATTTGGTTTCTCACTGCATTTCATAATTTTAGACTAAATGCAGACATCAAACATGGTTTAAGGCGGGTGACAGTGATATGACATATGTATTCTTATCGATTTGGCAGCAATATATCTAATGGTTTTTCATATCATACAGTCATGACAAGAAAATACATATAATCTTCTCAAGTAAGTGACAACCATAAAATGCAGTTACCGCACAGGGTTCCGGACTGATATTGGATAGTGCAAAATAATTCATATATACGTGTGGAAATTCAACTCAACAGTGTTAGAGTAAGATATTTAGCTGAAAATGTTTTCTAGTTTTGTTCTTCTATCGTTGGAATTCGAACGCACATCGCTAGTATACTGCAACACGTACAAGCTTAGCATATAGCCCACTCGACCAAATGCAACGACTCGCTCAATTAGATGGGTGTCACATGTATAGCAGGAACTGTTTATCCTTCCGGAACATCTGAGTACATCCCCGGGTTTTAGTGTGGTTCACGATGGCCGATTTTGAGTTTTCTGCTTAGTGTTTTGTAGATCATTATTTGTCCCTTTGTCAATTTTATTTAGGCCATTGTGTTGTCTGTCCTTCGATTTTCGGTTTCTGTTAGCTCCTTTGGTATCTTCAAACATTTGATTATGTATGTATTTGTGACTGTATGATATAAAATCTCGTCCTATAACATACTGAGTTAGATTTCTCTCAAATCAATAAAAACATGTATGTGTATATCACACCACCACCACACGATTAATCACATGTTTAATGGCGGCCTTCAGTTTAACCTTAATGATCAAGATGTTTCTCGACTAATGAAACTATGCTCCGTATACAGCGGATTTAGCAGAGTGGGGTGCGTGGTTCGTCATTATGCTAAGCGAATGGGCGCTACAGTGCACCAACGATGTGGGGTTCGAATTCGGCCTATTGAAGAACGAAAATACAAAAATGGTACCCTTTGACATTGATAGCACCAACGGTCGGTGTAACACTGATGCATCAATTAAATAACAGAAAATCATGTAAATAGAATAATACAATATACAAACAATAACACAATAGGCGTATAGTCTATGTCATAGCAAGTAAACGTACCATATTAAATGTCAGGAATGACACATTTAGTCCCACTGAAGGCTGGTTAAAACTTTATACCTTATAATATAAATATAAAGACAAAAGTATGGTAAAATGTCATACAAAAATAAGTGCATATATTTATCTATTTGTTGTAAGTATGTTTTGACTAGTTTTAAAATATTCAATGTAAGCTTTTAGCGTTAAATTGTTCTTTTATTTAATATTACATTGATAAATAATTGAAGCATTTCATTACAGTAAGCAAACTTTTGAGGGAGTCCGTGTTGGCCAGCTTTTTAGTTTTGTTGGGGTCTGTGTTAGCCATCTTTTTAGTTTTGTTGGGGTCCCTGTTAGCCATCTTTTTAGTTTTCTTGGGGTCCCTGTTAGCCATCTTTTTAGTTTTGTTGGGTTCCCTGTTAGCCATCTTTTTAGTTTTGTTGCGGTCCGTGTTGGTCAACTTTTTCGTTTTGTTGGGTTCCCTGTTAGCCATCTTTTTAATTTTGTTGGGGTCCGTGTTGGCCATCTTTTTAGTTTTGTTCGGGTCCATGTTGGCCATCTGTTTAGTTTTGTTGGGGTCCCTGTTAGCCATGTTTTTAGTTTTATTGGGGTCCCTGTTGGCCAGCTTTTTAGTTTTGTTGGGGTCCGTGTTGGCCATCTTTTTAGTTTTGTTGGGGTCCGTGTTGGCCATCTTTTTAGTTTTGTTGGGGTCCGTGTTGGCCAGCATTTTAGTTTTGTTGGGGTCCCAGTTGGCCATCTTTTTAGTTTTGTTGGGGTCCCTGTTGGCCATCTTTTTAGTTTTATTGGGGTCCCTGTTGGCCAGCTTTTTAGTTTTGTTGGGTTGCCTGTTGGCCATCTTTTTAGTTTTGTTGGGGTCCCTGTTAGCCATCTTTTTAGTTTTATTGGGGTCACTGTTGGCCAGCTTTTTAGTTTTGTTGGGGTCACTGTTAGCCATCTTTTTAGTTTTGTTGGGGTCCCTGTTGGCCATCTTTTTAGTTTTATTGGAGTCCCTGTTGGCCAGCTTTTTAGTTTTGTTGAGGTCTCTGTTGGCCATCTTTTTAGTTTTGTTGGGGTCCCTGTTGGCCATCTTTTTAGTTTTGTTGGGGTCCCTGTTGGCCATCTTTTTAGTTTTGTTGGGGTCCATGTTGGCCATCTTTTTAGTTTTGTTGGGGTCCCTGTTGACCATCTTTTTAGTTTTGTTGGGGTCCATGTTGGCCATCTTTTTAGTTTTGTTGGGGTCCATGTTGGCTATCTTTTTAGTTTTGTTGGGGTCCGTATTGGCCATCTTTTTAGTTTTGTTGGGGTCCCTGTTGGCCATCTTTTTAGTTTTGTTGGGGTCCATGTTGAATATCTTTTTAGTTTTGTTGGGGTCCCTGTTGGCCATCTTTTTAGTTTTGTTGGGGTCCGTGTTGGCCATCTTTTTAGTTTTGTTGTGGTCCCTGTTGGCCATCTTTTTAGTTTTGTTGGGTTGCCTGTTGGCCAGCTTTTTAGTTTTGTTGGGGTCCCTGTTGGCCATCTTTTTAGTTTTGTTGGGGTCCATGTTGGCCATCTTTTTAGTTTTGTTGGGGTCCCTGTTGGCCATCTTTTTAGTTTTGTTGGGGTCCATGTTGGCCATCTTTTTAGTTTTGTTAGGGTCCCTGTTGGCCATCTTTTTAGTTTTGTTGGGGTCCGTGTTGGCCATCTTTTTAGTTTTGTTGGGGTCCCTGTTGGCCATCTTTTAGTTTTGTTGGGGTCCGTGTTGGCCATCTTTTATAGTTTTGTTGGGGTCCCTGTTGGCCATCTTTTTAGTTTTGTTGGGGTCCATGTTGGCCATCTTTTTAGCTTTGTTGGGGTCTCTGTTGGCCATCTTTTTAGTTTTGTTGGGGTCCCTGTTGGCCATCTTTTAGTTTTGTTGGGGTCCGTGTTGGCCATCTTTTTTAGTTTTGTTGGGGTCCGTGTTGGCCATCTTTTTAGTTTTGTTGGGGTTCGTGTTGTCCATTTTTTTTAGTTTTGTTGGGGTCCGTGTTGGCCATCATTTTAGTTTTGTTGGGGTCTGTGTTAGCCATCTTTTTAGTTTTGTTGGGGTCCCTGTTAGCCATCTTTTTAGTTTTCTTGGGGTCCCTGTTAGCCATCTTTTTAGTTTTGTTGTGTTCCCTGTTAGCCATCTTTTTAGTTTTGTTGAGGTCCGTGTTGGCCATCTTTTTAGTTTTGTTGGGTTCCCTGTTAGCCATCTTTTTAATTTTGTTGGGGTCCGTGTTGGCCATCTTTTTAGTTTTGTTGGGGTCCATGTTGGCCATCTGTTTAGTTTTGTTGGGGTACCTGTTAGCCATGTTTTTAGTTTTATTGGGGTCCCTGTTGGCCAGCTTTTTAGTTTTGTTGGGGTCCCTGTTGGCCATCTTTTTAGTTTTGTTGGGGTCCGTGTTGGCCAGCATTTTAGTTTTGTTGGGGTCCCTGTTGGCCATCTTTTTAGTTTTGTTGGGGTCCCTGTTGGCCATCTTTTTAGTTTTATTGGTGTCCCTGTTGGCCATCTTTTTAGTTTTGTTGAGGTGCCTGTTGGCCATCTTTTTAGTTTTATTGGGGTCCCTGTTGGCCATCTTTTTAGTTTTGTTAGATCCGTGTTGGCCAGCTTTTTAGTTTTGTTGGGGTCCCTGTTGGCCATCTTTTTAGTTTTGTTGGGGTCCCTGTTGACCATCTTTTTAGTTTTGTTGGGTTTCCTGTTGGCCAGCTTTTTAGTTTTGTTTGGGTCCCTGTTGGCCATCTTTTTAGTTTTGTTGGGGTCCCTGTTAGCCATCTTTTTAGTTTTATTGGGGTCCCTGTTGGCCAGCTTTTTAGTTTTGTTGGGGTCCCTGTTGGCCATCTTTTTAGTTTTGTTGGGGTCCCTGTTGGCCATTTTTTTAGTTTTGTTGGGGTCCGTGTTGGCCATCTTTTTAGTTTTGTTGGGGTCCGTGTTGGTCAAATTTTTAGTTTTGTTGGGATCCCTGTTGGCCATCTTTTTAGTTTTGTTGGGATCCCTGTTGGCCATCTTTTTAGTTTTATTGGAGTCCGTGTTGGTCAAATTTTTAGTTTTGTTGGGATCCCTGTTGGCCATCTTTTTAGTTTTGTTGGGATCCCTGTTGGCCAGCTTTTTAGTTTTGTTGGGGTCCCTGTTGGCCATCTTTTTAGTTTTATTGGAGTCCCTGTTGGCCATCTTTTTAGTTTTGTTGGGGTCCCTGTTGGCCATCTTTTTAGTTTTGTTGGGGTCCCTGTTGGCCATCTTTTTAGTTTTGTTGGGGTCCATGTTGGCCATCTTTTTAGTTTTGTTGGGGTCCCTGTTGACCATCTTTTTAGTTTTGTTGGGGTCCATGTTGGCCATCTTTTTAGTTTTGTTAGGGTCCATGTTGGCCATCTTTTTAGTTTTGTTGGGGTCCGTGTTGGCCATCTTTTTAGTTTTGTTGGGGTCCCTGTTGGCCATCTTTTTAGTTTTGTTGGGGTCCATGTTGAATATCTTTTTAGTTTTGTTGGGGTCCCTGTTGGCCATCTTTTTAGTTTTGTTGGGGTCCGTGTTGGCCATCTTTTTAGTTTTGTTGTGGTCCCTGTTGGCCATCTTTTTAGTTTTGTTGGGTTGCCTGTTGGCCAGCTTTTTAGTTTTGTTGGGGTCCCTGTTGGCCATCTTTTTAGTTTTGTTGGGGTCCATGTTGGCCATCTTTTTAGTTTTGTTGGGGTCCCTGTTGGCCATCTTTTTAGTTTTGTTGGGGTCCCTGTTGGCCATCTTTTTAGTTTTGTTGGGGTCCGTGTTGGCCATCTTTTTAGTTTTGTTGGGGTCCCTGTTGGCCATCTTTTAGTTTTGTTGGGGTCCGTGTTGGCCATCTTTTTTAGTTTTGTTGGGGTCCATGTTGGCCATCTTTTTAGTTTTGTTGGGGTCCATGTTGGCCATCTTTTTAGTTTTGTTGGGGTCCCTGTTGGCCATCTTTTAGTTTTGTTGGGGTCCGTGTTGGCCATCTTTTTTAGTTTTGTTTGGGTCCCTGTTGGCCATCTTTTTAGTTTTGTTGGGGTTCGTGTTGTCCATTTTTTTTAGTTTTGTTGGGGTCCGTGTTGGCCATCATTTTAGTTTTGTTGGGGTCTGTGTTAGCCATCTTTTTAGTTTTGTTGGGGTCCCTGTTAGCCATCTTTTTAGTTTTCTTGGGGTCCCTGTTAGCCATCTTTTTAGTTTTGTTGGGTTCCCTGTTAGCCATCTTTTTAGTTTTGTTGAGGTCCGTGTTGGCCATCTTTTTAGTTTTGTTGGGTTCCCTGTTAGCCATCTTTTTAATTTTGTTGGGGTCCGTGTTGGCCATCTTTTTAGTTTTGTTGGGGTCCATGTTGGCCATCTTTTTAGTTTTGTTGGGGTCCATGTTGGCCATCTTTTTAGTTTTGTTGGGGTCCCTGTTGGCCATCTTTTAGTTTTGTTGGGGTCCGTGTTGGCCATCTTTTTTAGTTTTGTTGGGGTCCCTGTTGGCGATCTTTTTAGTTTTGTTGGGGTTCGTGTTGTCCATTTTTTTTAGTTTTGTTGGGGTCCGTGTTGGCCATCATTTTAGTTTTGTTGGGGTCTGTGTTAGCCATCTTTTTAGTTTTGTTGGGGTCCCTGTTAGCCATCTTTTTAGTTTTCTTGGGGTCCCTGTTAGCCATCTTTTTAGTTTTGTTGGGTTCCCTGTTAGCCATCTTTTTAGTTTTGTTGAGGTCCGTGTTGGCCATCTTTTTAGTTTTGTTGGGTTCCCTGTTAGCCATCTTTTTAATTTTGTTGGGGTCCGTGTTGGCCATCTTTTTAGTTTTGTTGGGGTCCATGTTGGCCATCTGTTTAGTTTTGTTGGGGTACCTGTTAGCCATGTTTTTAGTTTTATTGGGGTCCGTGTTGGCCAGCTTTTTAGTTTTGTTGGTGTCCCTGTTGGCCATCTTTTTAGTTTTGTTGGGGTCCGTGTTGGCCAGCATTTTAGTTTTGTTGGGGTCCCAGTTGGCCATCTTTTTAGTTTTGTTGGGGTCCCTGTTGGCCATCTTTTTAGTTTTATTGGGGTCCCTGTTGGCCAGCTTTTTAGTTTTGTTGAGGTGCCTGTTGGCCATCTTTTTAGTTTTATTGGGGTCCCTGTTGGCCATCTTTTTAGTTTTGTTAGATCCGTGTTGGCCAGCTTTTTAGTTTTGTTGGGGTCCCTGTTGGCCATCTTTTTAGTTTTGTTGGGGTCCCTGTTGGCCATCTTTTTAGTTTTGTTGGGTTTCCTGTTGGCCAGCTTTTTAGTTTTGTTTGGGTCCCTGTTGGCCATCTTTTTAGTTTTGTTGGGGTCCCTGTTAGCCATCTTTTTAGTTTTATTGGGGTCCCTGTTGGCCAGCTTTTTAGTTTTGTTGGGGTCCCTGTTGGCCATCTTTTTAGTTTTGTTGGGGTCCCTGTTGGCCAGTTTTTTAGTTTTGTTGGGGTCCGTGTTGGCCATCTTTTTAGTTTTGTTGGGGTCCGTGTTGGTCAAATTTTTAGTTTTGTTGGGATCCCTGTTGGCCATCTTTTTAGTTTTGTTGGGGTCCCTGTTGGCCATCTTTTTAGTTTTATTGGAGTCCCTGTTGGCCAGCTTTTTAGTTTTGTTGAGGTCTCTGTTGGCCATCTTTTTAGTTTTGTTGAGGTCCGTGTTGGCCATCTTTTTAGTTTTGTTGGGGTTCGTGTTGGCCATCTTTTTAGTTTTGTTGGGGTCCGTGTTGGCCATCTTTTTAGTTTTGTTGGGGTCCCTGTTGGCCATCTTTTAGTTTTGTTGGGGTCCGTGTTGGCCATCTTTTTTAGTTTTGTTGGGGTCCCTGTTGGCCATCTTTTTAGTTTTGTTGGGGTTCGTGTTGTCCATTTTTTTTAGTTTTGTTGGGGTCCGTGTTGGCCATCATTTTAGTTTTGTTGGGGTCTGTGTTAGCCATCTTTTTAGTTTTGTTGGGGTCCCTGTTAGCCATCTTTTTAGTTTTCTTGGGGTCCCTGTTAGCCATCTTTTTAGTTTTGTTGGGTTCCCTGTTAGCCATCTTTTTAGTTTTGTTGAGGTCCGTGTTGGCCATCTTTTTAGTTTTGTTGGGTTCCCTGTTAGCCATCTTTTTAGTTTTGTTAGGGTCCGTGTTGGCCATCTTTTTAGTTTTGTTGGGGTCCGTGTTGGCCATCTTTTTAGTTTTCTTGGGGTCCATGTTGGCCATCTTTTTAGTTTTGTTGGGGTCCCTGTTGGCCATCTTTTTAGTTTTGTTGGGGTCCGTGTTGGCCATCTTTTTAGTTTTGTTGGGGTCCCTGTTGGCCATCTTTTTAGTTTTGTTGGGTTGCCTGTTGGCCAGATTTTTAGTTTTTGTTGGAGTCCCTGTTGGCCATCTTTTTAGTTTTGTTGGGGTCCCTGTTGGCCATCTTTTTAGTTTTGTTGGGGTCCCTGGTGGCCATCTTTTTAGTTTTGTTGGGGTCCATGTTGGCCATCTTTTTAGTTTTGTTGGGGTCCCTGTTGGCCATCTTTTTAGTTTTGTTGGGGTCCATGTTGGCCATCTTTTTAGTTTTGTTGGGGTCCGTGTTGGCCATCTTTTTAGTTTTGTTGGGGTCCCTGTTGGCCATCTTTTAGTTTTGTTGGGGTCCGGGTTGGCCATCTTTTTTAGTTTTGTTGGGGTCCCTGTTGGCCATCTTTTTAGTTTTGTTGGGGTCCGTGTTGTCCATTTTTTTTAGTTTTGTTGGAGTCCGTGTTGGCCATCTTTTTAGTTTTGTTGGCGTCCCTGTTAGCCACCTTTTTAGTTTTATTGGGGTCAGTGTTGGCCAGCTTTTTAGTTTTGTTGGGTCCCTGTTGGCCATCTTTTTAGTTTTGTTGGGGTCCCTGTTGGCCAGCTTTTTTAGTTTTGTTGGGGTCCGTGTTGGCCATCTTTTTATTTTTGTTGGGGTCCGTGTTGGCCAGCTTTTTAATTTTGTTGGGGCCCCTGTTGGCCATCTTTTTAGTTTTGTTGGGGTCCCTGTTGGCCATCTTTTTAGTTTTATTGGGGTCCCTGTTGGCCATCTTTTTAGTTTTGTTGGAGTCCGTGTTGGCCATCTTTTTTAGTTTTGTTGGGGTCCGTGTTGGCCATCTTTTTAGTTTTGTTGGGGTCCGTGTTGGCCATCTTTTTAGTTTTGTTGGGGTCCGTGTTGGCCATCTTTTTAGTTTTGTTGGGGTCCGTGTTGGCCATCTTTTTAGTTTTGTTGGGGTCCCTGTTGGCCATCTTTTTAGTTTTGTTGGGGTCCGTGTTGGCCATCTTTTTAGTTTTGTTGGGGTCCCTGTTGGCCATCTTTTTAGTTTTGTTGGGGTCCCTGTTGGCCATCTTTTTAGTTTTGTTGGGGTCCCTGTTAGCCATCTTTTTAGTTTTGTTGGGGTCCCTGTTGGCCATCTTTTTAGTTTTGTTGGGGTCCCTGTTAGCCATCTTTTTAGTTTTGTTGGGGTCCCTATTGGCCATCTTTTTAGTTTCGTTGGGGTCCCTGTTGGCCATCTTTTTAGTTTTGTTAGGGTCCGTGTTGGCCATCTTTTTAGTTTTGATAGGGTCCGTGTTGGCCATCTTTTTATTTTTGATAGGGTCCGTGTTGGCCATCTTTTTAGTTTTGATAGGGTCCCTGTTGGCCATCTTTTTGGTTTTGATAGGGTCCATGTTGGCCATCTTTTTAGTTTTGATAGGGTCCCTGTTGGCCATCTTTTTAGTTTTCTTTGTTATGTTTGCTGCTTGTTTGTTTTCGTTCTGTCTCTTGTGTCCAATGTTGCCTGCTCTTCTTGATTGCACTTTGGGTTTTCTCTTACGTTTTATTAAATGAATGTTGCCTTTATTTATACATAAATAGTTATGCAAGTGTGCACGTTTGTTATCCATGTTGTGTTAGGTACGTACTTTATTGTATCGTCATGAGATCACAATCATGTCATTGGGCAGATTAGTGTAGCTCTAATTTTTCATTTGTAAAGTGGGAATGAAGTGCGCAGTTTATTTTTTGACCGATTTATTGATATGAGTTTTTAAAAATTCATTTAAAAGGTTGATCGATGGGAAATATTTCTCTGATTACATTTTGTGATTTACAAATTTTGTATATAATCTCTATAATCTATGGACTTCAATGGAGTAATATCTCTCTCTTCTGCATTGTAACATGTATACTTAAGATGACATGTTGATCACTTTGTTTGTCTTCCTGGTTCTTATCAATAGCTATTATCAGATCAGCTTTGTAACTTTGACATTGAAATGAAGATATCTATTGACAACATTTATCAATTTTACCAACACTATCTTGTACTTTCATACTATAATACGTGACCTTGTTTCTGTTTTAGGGCACACTGTTGGTTTTTGATCTTTTTAAAATATGTTTGCTATTATTATTTTATATTTCTGTTATTCATTTCCAAAACTTTGTTCCTTTAAACCTGTGTCTTCATTTGCTAAATGGTCATTGAAGATTGCTGCTAACAAGGAAGCTACTGAATTATGGGTCCTAGTGATTAAGTTCAAAGTTGAACAGTCGCCACAATGACTGTGCTCTCCAGATTGGATCTGTGCCCTTTCCTCTTTCGTGGCCTATCACCGTGTATGTAACACGGCGGGTGCCACTAGTGGAGCAGTAACTGCTTACCCATACGAAGCACCTGATCCCCGGTTTTCAGTGGGGTTCGTGTTACTCACTCTGCATTATGTTCTGCGTTTTTTGTAGATAATGTTTGTCCTTTTTAGCACACCTGACCAAAAGCCATGTGAGCTTTTGCCATCACTTGGCGGCCGTCGGCGTCCGTCCGTCCGTCCGTCCGTCCGTCCGTCCGTCGTATGTCGTAAACTTTCACATTTAAATCGTCTCCTCTGAAACCCCTGAACCGAATTAAACCAAACTTGGCAGGGATGGTCCTTGGGTGGATCCCTTCCAAATTTATGTCCGACAGCTCCGTCCTCCATTCAAGATGGCTGCTGTTACTAAAAATAGAAATTTCTTCAATTGTTCCTTGCTACTTTAGTATAAGTAAAAATGAGCTCAAATTTTAACTGCAGCTACATGGCAAGAAGCAGTTTAACATATATTCCGAGTTTTTCTGTGAAATTTTTCTTTCATCAGATTTATACCGATTATGCAAATTGGGCATATTTTGATAAAAGATCACATTTAAATCTTCTCCTCTGAAACTGCCGAACCAAATTAAACCAAACCTGCAGAGATGGTCCTTGGGTGAGTCCCTTCCAAAATTATGTCCGACAGCTCCGTCCTCCATTCAAGATGGCTGCTGTTACTAAAAATAGAAATTTCTTCAATTGGCCATTGCAGCTTTAGTGCAAGTCAAAATGAGCTCAAATTTTAACTGCAGCTACATGGCAAGGAGTAGTTTAACATATATTCCCGTTTTTTTTCTGTGAAATTTTTCTTCCAACCGATTTATACCGATTATGCAAATTAGGCATATTTTGATAAAAGATCACATTTAAATCTTCTCCTCTGAAACCGCTGAACCAAATTAAAACAAATTTGGCTGGGATGGTCCTTGTGTGGTCCCCTTTCAATATTGTGTCCGACAGCTCCGCCCTCTATTCAAAATGGCTGCTGTTACTAAAAATAGAAATTTCTTCAATTGTCCATTGCTGCTTTAGTATAAGTCAAAATGAGCTCAAATTTTAACAGCAGCTACATGGCAATGAGTAGTTTAACATATATTCTGGATTTTTCTGTGAGATTTTCTCAGCCTGTTTATTCCGTTTAGGAATATTATGAGATAAACATCACATCTAAATCTTTTGTTCAGAAATTTGATTTGAAATGATCTTTGGGTGGCCCACTTTCAAAGTTATGTGTAACACCCCCATTTTCTATCAACTTTAGATGTCAAATTGAAAACCAGGTGAGCGATTACAGGCTCCTGGGAGCCTCTAGTTCTTTTTGCCATTGTATTGTCTGTCATTCTTGGATTCATGGCTTCTGGTTAACCCTTTGGTATCTTCAACGCTTCTTATATCGAATATTTAATTTCAACAAAATTGATTACCTATGTCTTATGGCTTTCCACAAAGACCATTAATTTCAATAGATAGTATTGACTTGTTGATATTAAATCTGTGAAAAATATCAGTTATTAATGTTTTATTCGAAATGTAATGGTCTATGTCCAACATATAGACCATTTCTCAGTTGTACGTATTCTAGATAATTTACCATCACTGCTAAAACTTCCCTTTCATTATTAAAAGATTGGTGATACCAATGAGGTAATCAGAAACCGTAGATGGAAGAAAAATTGTAATTATCTCTCTTGTCACGCGCTTGATTACTGGTCAAAAAATTGTAATTATCTCTCTTGTCACGCGTTTGTTTACTGGTCAAAAAATTGTAATTATCTCTCTTGTCACGCGTTTGTTTACTGGTCAAAAAATTGTAATTATCTCTCTTGTCACGCGTTTGTTTACTGGTCAAAAAATTGTAATTATCTCTCTTGTCACACGTTTGTTTACTGTTCAAACAATTGTAATTATCTCTCTTGTCACACGTTTGTTGACTGTTCATTTTACGTCTCACATTTTGTCCTATTATTTGTATTGTTACGTTCTTATTTCCGTATTGTGATGCCCGTCACGATTTCGATATGAACACGAGATTCGATTCGTCATTACCCCCACTTGTTTGCAGGAGGGTTCATGTAATATTTTTTGTTATTTTTTGCCCAAAATTGTGTCTTACACGACTTGTCTATATGCGTTTCATGGCGAGTGTCTTATAAGAAGCACGAACTGCTTTTTCGGGAGCCACATATTATTCACACCAATACTGGAGTAGCTAGTGTCAAAGTAGCTCTGAAACCCGGTATTTAGCGCTGAGGATATTTGTGCATTTTAGGTATCCAGTAGAGTGACGGAAGATCCAGTTATTCTTCTTTGGTTGAAATGTCAACGGAACATAAAACAGATTTATGATTGCCCACGAGATAAACGTGATGTTAACTTAATTGTCTAAAGAATTTAATTATGTGTATTTTCATAGCCAATTTACAGTTATGATGGTTGATTTTTTCCTTTATCAGGAAATTCTAACAAGATCAAATCAAGAAATACAACAATTTCATACATTTTTATTATCATCATATCAGTTATTCATATTATACAATTTAATCACCAAATTTTTTCAAAAACACATTAACAGTAAATGAATTGCTTCCCTTTGCTTAACATTAAAATGTATTGGCCGTTCAAGACATTTACTCATAAATCCACTAATTTAAATATATTTGTCTATATATTAAGTACTATTATATATATCACAAATATATTTATTGAAACTGAAACTAATAGTATTACCCTTCAATAATTACGCAACCATGGATTATTGTCTTCCAGAAGACTAACATGAACTTTACTTTACTTTCTACCAACTAGAACAGACTGAACGTTAATTTAGTTATTAGTAGTAGTTTGTATAGTATTATTTTTCAAATCGGGCATCTATAAATTTAAAATGTAAAGAATTTTGACTATATTTGTAACAAGGAAGCTATAATACCAAGGGTTCATATTGGCTAATTTGAAGTCATCACTTCGATCGTTTTTCAGTCGCCACCATGACTTGGTTAACCGTTACTGAAAATCTGTGTCACAAATGACCACGGTTATGTTGCACTTGTCGTAAACACTTCCTGGTTCTGTCCTCATTAATGGCTTATCACCGGGTTTGTAATTAGGGTAACACGACGGGTGTCGCTAGTGGGGCAGGAACCGCTTACCCTTCCGGAGCACATGAGTACATGCCGGGATTTAGTGCGGTTCATGTTGCTTGATCTTTATTTTCTCTGTAATGTTCTGTAGATCGTTGTTTGTCCTTTGGTCCTTTTTATTCTGACCATTGTGTTGTCTGTCCTTCGATTTGCGGATTCTGATTACCCCTTTGGTATCTTCAAACTCTTCCTGTAATACTCGGACTTGATTGCAATGTTATATTAATACTCGTTATATAGCTTTATATTGTGGCATCAAATGGTTATATCAAATAATAGTATAACATACAAACATGTAATTTGGAAAATAATATATCGTAATTCTGGAAGGGGCCCTTTTGAAATAAGCATTGGTTGAATCAAGAGTTATACTTGGCTGATATCTTATAATATATGACACTCGTATGTGAATCATATTGAAGTCATCACTTTGAAAGTTCTACGGTCGCCACATGACTTGAACTAAGAGTTATACTTGGCTGATATCTTATAATATATGACACTCGTATGTGAATCATGTTGAAGTCATCACTTTGAAAGTTCTACGGTCGCCACCATGACTTGAACTAAGAGTTATACTTGGCTGATATCTTATAATATATGACACTCGTATGTGAATCATGTTGAAGTCATCACTTTGAAAGTTCTACGGTCGCCACCATGACTTGAACTAAGAGTTATACTTGGCTGATATCTTTTAATATATGACACTCGTATGTGAATCATGTTGAAGTCATCACTTTGAAGGTTCTAAGGTCGCTACCATGACTTGAACTAAGAGTTATACTTGGCTGATATCTTATAATATATGGCATTCGTATGTGAATCATGTTGAAGTCATCACTTTGAAAGTTCTACGGTGGCCACCATGACTTGAACTAAGAGTTATACTTGGCTGATATCTTATAATATATGGCATTCGTATGTGAATCATGTTGAAGTCATCACTTTGAAAGTTCTACGGTCGCCACCATGACTTCAACTAAGAGTTATACTTGGCTGATGTCTTATAATATATGACATTCGTATGTGAATCATGTTGAAGTCATCACTTTGAAAGTTCTGCGGTGGCCACCATGACTTGAATTAAGAGTTATACTTGGCTGATATATAATAATATATGACACTCGTATTTGAATCATGTTGAAGTCATCACTTTGAAGGTTCTAAGGTCGCCACCATGACTTGAACTAAGAGTTATACTTGGCTGATATCTTATAATATATGACACTCGTATGTGAATCATGTTGAAGTCATCATTTTGAAAGTTCTACGGTCGCCACCATGACTTGGTCAATCACTACGCAATTTGTGTCTCACAAATATTATTATTATTATTACAATTATTCTATAGCGCTTAATCTAAAACAATGTTACTCTAAGTGCTTTACAGTGCATAAAATACAATATGCATGTACAATAAAACATATATCAAGATGATTCACATACGAGTGTCATATATTATAAGATATCAGTCAAGTATAACTCTTAATTTAAAAACTTAAAAACGCTTGTCTGAATAAATGAGTCTTTAGTTTCTTTTTGAAAACGTTCACTGACTGTACATTTCGAAGTTCGTTCGGCAAATCGTTCCACAGAGAGGCGGCTGCTTTATCGAATCTCCTTTCTCCATAACTCTTAGTTCGTACAATTGTTGTTACAAGTGTTGTGTTGCTTTCGGATCTTAATGATCTTGCTGGCTTGTATATATTCACAAGTTCTTCTAATACTTACGGGTAGTCCCGGCAATCATATCCTGTCCTTTCCTCAATACTGATTTATCACCAGGTTTGTCACAAGATTAACACGACGGGTGCCACACGTGGAAGAAGAACTGCATACCCTTTAGGGGCACATGAGTTCACCCCTATTGTAGTGGGATTCGGGCTGCTTGATCTTGTTATGCTTTGTAGATCATTGTTTGTTCCATTGTCAATTTTATTTTGGCCACCGTTTTGTCTGTCTTCTTTGATTTACGACTTATGGTAATCCCTTTGGTAAAACTTTCAAACATTTTGTAATTACAGAGACATATCTTTATATACACATATGTTATGGTATTGTATAAAATGGTGTATTATGCCTGAGGAAGAAAACACTTTTTATTTACCTACATACGTGTGTGTATCTTACACATTTCACATTTATCCTCTTAGATTTTGTATTATCATTAATGTACATTAATTACTGGTAAGTCTCTTTAGTATGTCTTACTAGACAATAATATTTATAAACTAGTTGTCAAGACATGCTTAATTGTACTACAACAAACGGAAATAACATGTCCTGACGTAATAGATGTAAACATGACCATACAGAACATCTACATTGTACTTTAAACTTTGTTTATAACAGGATATGTCAGGAGGATAAGTCTGGTCGTTATTAGTAAGTATATAATTAAATCATGGCCATTTTGTTTTAACCATATTAACGGTTTTTATCGTGTGTCTCATTCTTAAGTTTTTCGTGTAGTCTTTTGTATTTGATTGTTGGTCCTTTTGTCCTTTTTCGTTTGCCCTCTGTCCTTCTGTACATGACTTCTGATTACCCCTCTGTCCTTCTGTACATGACTTCTGATTACCCCTCTGTCCTTCTGTACATGACTTCTGATTACCCCTCTGTCCTTCTGTACATGACTTCTGATTACCCCTCTGTCCTTCTGTACATGACTTCTGATTACCCCTCTGTCCTTCTGTACATGACTTCTGATTACCCCTCTGTCCTTCTGTACATGACTTCTGATTACCCCTCTGTCCTTCTGTACATGACTTCTGATTACCTGTATCTTCACAACGGTGTCTAATCAACAGTATAAACCATACTCAACAATACAGTTATTACGGTCATGTGATCATGATTATTAATTAAATATAATTTTACATTATAAAATGAAAAACAAAGCATACCACACTATAGAAATAATTCTAATATAAATATCATACTTAGATATAATATTTTCGTTTGACCATTGTATTGTTTGTCCTTCTAAGATTATGATTACCCCTTTTGTATCTTCACAACGGTTTTTAATCAACTCTATAAACCATACTCAACAATACAGTCATTACGGTCATGTGATCATGATTATTAATTAAATATAATTTTACATTATAAAATGAATTTGAATTTGAATTTTTGGTGTCTAACGCCACTTTCAGCAATATTTCAGCTATATCATGGCGACCAGTTTTAGTGGTGGAGGAAGCCGGAGTACACGGAGACAACCACCGACCCTGGGCAAGCAACTGATAAACTTTATCACTTGCGTCTGCGATCGAGTGCACCTTTTTTGTAATTTACAAAGCTGGGCGCGAACCCACGCCGTATTGGTGATAGGCTTGTATGAGTTGTTAGGTAATCCAACTACCTAGCTCATTGAGCCAACCGGGCCCTACAACTACCTAACTCATTGAACCATCCGGGCCCTACAACTACCTAACTCATTGAGCCACCCGGGCCCTACAACTACCTAACTCAATTATCCACCCGGGTCCTACAACTACCTAACTCATTGAGCCACCCGGGCCCTACAACTACCTAACTCATTGAGCCACCCGGGCCATACAACTACCTAACTCATTGAGCCACCCAGGCCATACAACTACCTAACTCATTGAGCCACCCGGGCCCTACAACTACCTAACTCATTGAGCCATCCAGGTCCTACAACTATCTAACTCATTGAGCCACCCAGGCCCTACAACTACCTAACTCATTGAGCCACCCAGGCCCTACAACTACCTAACTCATTGAGCCATCCAGGTCCTACAACTATCTAACTCATTGAGCCACCCAGGCCCTACAACTACCTAACTCATTGAGCCACCCGGGCCCTACAACTACCTAACTCATTGAGCCACCCGGGCCCTACAACTACCTAACTCATTGAGCCACCCGGGCCCTACAACTACCTAACTCATTGAGCCACCCAGGTCCTACAATTACCTAACTCATTGAGCCACCCAGGCCCTACAACTACCTAACTCATTGAACCATCCAGGCCCTTCAACTACCTAACTCATTGAGCCACCCAGGCCCTACAACTATCTAACTCATTGCGCCACCCGAGCCCTACAACTACCTAACTTATTGAACCACCCAGGTCCTACAACTACCTAACTCATTGAGCCACCCAGGTCCTACAACTACCTAACTCATTGAGCCACCCGGGTCCTACAACTACCTAACTCATTGAGCCACCCGGGCCCTACAACTATCTAACTCATTGAGCCACCCGGGCCCTACAACTACCTAACTCATTGAGCCACCCGGGCCCTACAACTACCTAACTCATTGAGCCACCCGGGCCCTACAACTACCTAACTCATTGAACCACCCAGGCCCTACAACTACCTAACTCATTGAGCCACCCAGGTCCTATAACTACCTAACTCATTGAGCCACCCAGGTCCTATAACTACCTAACTCATTGAGCCACCCAGGTCCTACAACTACCTAACTCATTGAGCCACCCAGGTCCTATAACTACCTAACTCATTGAGCCACCCAGGTCCTATAACTACCTAACTCATTGAGCCACCCAGGTCCTACAACTACCTAACTCATTGAGCCACCCAGGCCCTACAACTACCTAACTCATTGAGCCACCCAGGTCCTACAACTACCTAACTCATTGAGCCACCCAGGCCCTACAACTACCTAACTCATTGAGCCACCCGGGCCCTACAACTACCTAACTCATTGAGCCACCCAGGCCCTACAACTACCTAACTCATCGAGCCACCCAGGTCCTACAACTACCTAACTCATTGAGCCACCCGGGCCCAACAACTACCTAACTCATTGAGCCACCCAGGTCCTACAACTACCTAACTCATTGAGCCACCCGGGCCCTACAACTACCTAACTCATTTAGCCACCCGGGCCATACAACTACCTAACTCATTGAGCCACCCAGGCCATACAACTACCTAACTCATTGAGCCACCCAGGCCCTACAACTACCTAACTCATTGAGCCACCCAGGTCCTAAAACTACCTAACTCATTGAGCCACCCGGGCCCTACAACTACCTAACTCATTGAGCCACCCGGGCCCTACAACTACATTAACTCATTGAGCCACCCGGGCCCTACAACTACCTAACTCATTGAGCCACCGGGCCCTACAACTACATTAACTCATTGAGCCACCCAGGTCCTACAACTACCTAACTCATTGAGCCACCCAGGCCCTTCAACTACCTAACTCATTGAGCCACCCAGGTCCTACAACTACCTAACTCATTGAGCCACCCAGGTCCTACAACTACCTAACTCATTGAGCCACCCGGGCCCTACAACTACCTAACTCATTGAGCCACCCGGGCCATACAACTACCTAACTCATTGAGCCACCCGGGCCCTACAACTACCTAACTCATTGAGCCACCCGAGCCCTACAACTACCTAACTCATTGAGCCACCCAGGCCCTACAACTACCTAACTCATTGAGCCACCCAGGCCCTACAACTACCTAACTCATTGAGCCACCCAGGTCCTACAACTACCTAACTCATTGAGCCACCCAGGTCCTACAACTACCTAACTCATTGAGCCACCCGGGCCCTACAACTACCTAACTCATTGAGCCACCCAGGTCCTACAACTACCTAACTCATTGAGCCACCCAGGTCCTACAACTACCTAACCCATTGAGCCAACCAGGTCCTACAACTACCTAACTCATTGAGCCATCCGGGCCCCTCATTATAAAATGAAAAACAAAACATGTCACACAATGAAAATAATTCCAAAATCAAATATCATGCTTAAATCTACCAGACTTGTGATAATAATAAGCACTTTATCTTTCAGGATATCTCGGTTATGTTGGTGTTGTATACAATATGTGTGTTGTTGTTGATTGGTGTGACGTCAGGATGTACATGTATGGAGCCCCCCTTACATCATCAAGTGTGTAGTGGCTCTGAGTTTTGTGAGTATTGAAAGTTATATTGTAATAACTAGGTAAAATATCAAAATTAAATGATAAGTATTACATCTTTTTCAATGAGATAAGAGAAAATGAGATCGCATCTTAAACAGACAAGTACCCACGACAACTTTACATTGTATATGAACCAGACAAGAAAACATTATAGTGTCTATGAACCAGAAATTATAACATTGCATCGCATCGTAAGCAGCATACACGACAGCAGTGCATTGTATCTCTAACAGACAGGAAAACATTATATCATCTCTGAACAAGACATGAGAGAATTATATATTATATCAACTAAACAAGAGAACATTACATCACATATTAAACAGAAAATTTATCACTATATATCAAACAGCCAAGAGAAGTATGAATATTAAACAGAAAATATATCACTATATATATCAAACAGCCAAGAGAAGTTTGGATTTCATCTTTAACAAACAATACAACATTACATCGTATCTTAATCAGATAAGAGTAAAGTAAATATCATCACAACCAGACAAAAGAACATCCAACCCGTCTAAAACATACCAGAGAACATTGCATCGTATCTTAAAATGACAAAAGAATATTGCATGGCATCTCAAACAGACAAGTGGTCTGTGTTTAAACTTTTTTCATAATCTTATGAAATAAAAATATTGAATTGAATCAAAGAATGTTAAATTCCCCCAAACAAAACCAAACCAAGAAGTAATAACATGTGTTTTTTTTAATCAAAACTGTTATAGATTGTTCAAACATTTCAGTAGGCTGCATGCCTACATTTGTGTTATTTTTATTATATACGGGCGGTATTCTGAAGTAATCTGGCTACCAAGGATTGAGAAGTCAAATATTGTAATACCACTGGATGAGGAGCATGACATTGATTGTAGAATTTTCGCCTGGTTATGTGTAGAGGTTGTTAGCCTGGTTATGTGTGGAGGCTGTTCACCTGGTTACGTGTGGAGGTTGTTCACCTGGCTATGTGTGGAGGTTGTTCACCTGGTTATGTGTGGAGGTTGTTCACCTGGTTATATGTGGAGGTTGTTCGCCTGGTTATGTGTGGAGGTTGTTCTCCTGGTTATGTGTGGAGGTTGTTCACCTGGTTATGTGTGGAGGTTGTTCGCCTGGTTATGTGTGGAGGTTGTTAGCCTGGTTATGTGTGGAGGTTGTTCGCCTGGTTATGTGTGGAGGTTGTTCGCCTGGTTATGTGTGGAGGTTGTTAGCCTGGTTATGTGTGGAGGTTGTTCGCCTGGTTATGTGTGGATGTTGTTCGCCTGGTTATATGTGGAGGTTGTTCGCCTGGTTATGTGTGGAGGTTGTTCGCCTGGTTATGTGTGGAGGTTGTTCGCCTGGCTATGTGTGGAGGTTGTTCGCCTGGTTATGTGTGGAGGTTGTTCGCCTGGTTATGTGTGGAGGTTGTTCACCTGGTCATGTGTGGAGGTTGTTCGCCTGATTATGTGTGGAGGTTGTTCGCCTGGTTATATGTGGAGGTTGTTCGCCTGGTTATGTGTGGAGGTTGTTCGCCTGGTTATGTGTGGAGGTTGTTCGCCTGGTTATGTGTGGAGGTTGTTCGCCTGGTTACGTGTGGAGGTTGTTCGCCTGGTTATGTGTGAAGGTTGTTCGCCTGGTTATGTGTGGAGGTTGTTCACCTGGTTATATGTGGAGGTTGTTCGCCTGGTTATGTGTGGAGGTTGTTCTCCTGGTTATGTGTGGAGGTTGTTCACCTGGTTATGTGTGGAGGTTGTTCGCCTGGTTATGTGTGGAGGTTGTTCACCTGGTTATGTGTGGAGGTTGTTCGCCTGGTTATGTGTGGAGGTTGTTCACCTGGTTATGTGTGGAGGTTGTTCGCCTGGTTATGTGTGGATGTTGTTCGCCTGGTTATGTGTGGAGGTTGTTCGCCTGGTTATGTGTGGAGGTTGTTAGCCTGGTTATGTGTGGAGGTTGTTCGCCTGGTTATGTGTGGAGGTTGTTCGCCTGGTTATGTGTGGAGGTTGTTAGCCTGGTTATGTGTGGAGGTTGTTCGCCTGGTTATGTGTGGATGTTGTTCGCCTGGTTATGTGTGGAGGTTGTTCGCCTGGTTATGTGTGGAGGTTGTTCGCCTGGTTATGTGTGGAGGTTGTTCGCCTGGCTATGTGTGGAGGTTGTTCGCCTGGTTATGTGTGGAGGTTGTTCGCCTGGTTATGTGTGGAGGTTGTTCACCTGGTCATGTGTGGAGGTTGTTCGCCTGATTATGTGTGGAGGTTGTTCGCCTGGTTATATGTGGAGGTTGTTCGCCTGGTTATGTGTGGAGGTTGTTCGCCTGGTTATGTGTGGAGGTTGTTCGCCTGGTTATGTGTGGAGGTTGTTCGCCTGGTTACGTGTGGAGGTTGTTCGCCTGGTTATGTGTGAAGGTTGTTCGCCTGGTTATGTGTAGAGGTTGTTCACCTGGTTATATGTGGAGGTTGTTCGCCTGGTTATGTGTGGAGGTTGTTCTCCTGGTTATGTGTGGAGGTTGTTCACCTGGTTATGTGTGGAGGTTGTTCGCCTGGTTATGTGTGGAGGTTGTTCACCTGGTTATGTGTGGAGGTTGTTCGCCTGGTTATGTGTGGAGGTTGTTCACCTGGTTATGTGTGGAGGTTGTTCGCCTGGTTATGTGTGGATGTTGTTCGCCTGGTTATGTGTGGAGGTTGTTCGCCTGGTTATGTGTGGAGGTTGTCCGCCTGGTTATGTGTGGAGGTTGTTTGCCTGGCTATGTGTGGAGGTTGTTCGCCTGGTTATGTGTGGAGGTTGTTCGCCTGGTTATGTGTGGAGGTTGTTCACCTGGTCATGTGTGGAGGTTGTTCGCCTGGTTATGTGTAGAGGTTGTTCGCCTGGTTATATGTGGAGGTTGTTCGCCTGGTTATGTGTGGAGGTTGTTCGCCTGGTTATGTGTGGAGGTTGTTCTCCTGGTTATGTGTGGAGGTTGTTCGCCTGGTTACGTGTGGAGGTTGTTCGCCTGGTTATGTGTGAAGGTTGTTCGCCTGGTTATGTGTGGAGGTTGTTCGCCTGGTTATGTGTGGAGGTTGTTCGCCTGGTTGTGTGGAGGTTGTTCGCCTGGTTATGTGTGGAGGTTGTTCGCCTGGTTATGTGCGGAGGTTGTTCTCCTGGTTATGTGTGGAGGTTGTTCGCCTGGTTATGTGTGGAGGTTGTTCGCCTGGTTATGTGTGGAGGTTGTTCGCCTGGTTATGTGTGGAGGTTGTTCACCTGGTCATGTGTGGAGGTTGTTCGCCTGGTTATGTGTGGAGGTTGTCCGCCTGGATATGTGTGGAGATTGTTCGCCTGGTTATGTGTGTAGGTTGGCATTTTACTCACATGGAGAAATCACGTGCATGACCACCACCTGAATTCACCCCCGGTTTTTAGTGGGGTTCGTGTTACTCGGTCTTTAGTTTTATTCGTATGTTTTGTATAGCGTTGTTTGTCCTTTTGTCCTTTTTCTGTTAGCCATTGTGTTGTCTGCACTTTTTCGATTTACGGATTATGATTACCTCCCTTTGGTATCTTCAAGCTCTTCACTAAGAGTGGAGGATTGGGCCACTTGTTATTAAAGTGCCGGTACCAAATTAGGAATGTGAGTGGTCATGTCTATGTCGGCTAAGGGTATCAATGTGAGTGGTCATGTCTATGTCGGCTAAGGGTATCAATGTGAGTGGTCATGTCTATGTCGGCTAAGGGTATCAATGTGAGTGGTCATGTCTATGTCGGCTAAGGGTATCAATGTGAGTGGTCATGTCTATGTCGGCTAAGGGTATCAATGTGAGTGGTCATGTCTATGTCGGCTAAGGGTAGCAATGTGAGTGGTCATGTCTATGTCGGCTAAGGGTATCAATGTGAGTGGTCATGTCTATGTCGGCTAAGGGTATCAATGTGAGTGATCATGTCTATGTCGGCTAAGGGTAGCAATGTGAGTAGTCATGTCTATGTCGGCTAAGGGTATCAATGTGAGTGGTCATGTCTATGTTGGCTAAGGGTATCAATGTGAGTGATCGTGTCTATGTCGGCTAAGGATAGAAATGTGAGTGGTCATGTCTATGTTGTCTAAGGGTATCAATTTTGCCTCTTTCAATTATTTTTCTCATAGGTTTTGGAACAGTTCCGACAGTGTGGTATTTTGGAACAGTTCCGACAGTGTGGTATTTTGGAACAGTTCCGACAGTGTGGTATTTTGGGACAGTTCCGACAGTGTGGTATTTTGGAACAGTTCCGATAGTGTGGTATTTTGGAACTGTTCCGACAGCGTGGTATTTTGGAACCGTTCCGACAGTGTGGTATTTTTTAATTGTTCCGACAGTGTGGTATTTTGGAACAGTTCCGACAGTGTGGTATTTTGGAACTGTTCCGACAGCGTGGTATTTTGGAACTGTTCCGACAGTGTGGTACTTTTTAATTGTTCCGACAGTGTGGTATTTTGGAACAGTTCCGACGGTGTGGTATTTTGGAACAGTTCCGACAGTGTGGTATTTTTGTTTTTCATTTGTTTTAGGTTTTTAATGACAACAGTGTTTATATACTGATTTGATATTAAATAGAAACCATTATAGTTTAGCCTTTTATTTCTCAATGTCAGAATGTTTTGTGCATTACAAATATGAAATATGTTAACCTGTTTTCAGTAATTCGTGGTGAAGTGCAGTCAATGACAAATGGAATAGACATTAATGCAGACGCTGTATACCTTGTGAAGATCATTGATACATTTAAAGTAAGTAGTATAACAGTAATTTGTAAATATATAGAAAACTCTGCATTACAGCTCTCTATCAGAGTTCAGTATAAATATAGAATAATGGCAGTTTTAAAGATCGAGACTATACATTATCAGTAGTATAACACGAGTCCGATAGGGTGAGATGTAATATTAGTGATAATGTATGTCTAGACCTTCAAAACTGACGTTATTGTCTTTACCGGTATTAAACGTCATTATATGACGTCACTATATCGTGAATTATATTAAAGTAGCCAACATTACCTGCACAATTCTGGTTGGTTCCCCACAGCCGAGTCAGAGTCAAAACACTGTACCTGTCAGGCTGCTGAAACAGGAGCTACATTTTCAGGAGCTTTAGTGTGTGTCTCCAAACAAATATGTAAGATGATGAAAAAAAAAGAGACTGGGTTCATTTCAATACTTGATGAAGGTTATTCCAGAAACACATCCTGTGCAACTAAATAAGATATTTTTATTACTTCAGGTTTATTCCAAGATGTTTATATTGAATAAAGATAAAGACAGACTACGTTGGTCAACAAAATTGCACTGCACCATAATGATTGGTTCCCCAGAGCAGGGTCAGAGTCAAAGTGTCATATATCTGTTGCCACACAAACTTCAACTACATTTTTGCAAATCCAAGCAACTACATTTTTGCAAATCCAAGCAACGACATTCAATAACATATAAATGTAAAAATGCACCTAAGGGCATACAATGTAACAAAACTGTGAACGATTCAGAAAGGATATGATACGAGATATAACTGTAAACAAGACAAACAAGGTCATTCAATGACATAATTTACAAACAATGACACCTCAATTTATCTTATAGGGCTAGGGTTATGGTTATGGTGTTTAACACCACTTTCAACAAAATTTCTTATATGATATTTCTCTAATGTGAATGCTTAACCATGCAAAGCAAACATTCATGATTTTTTCACGCTGATAATCATATTTGGTTCCATGCAGGTTTTTGTTGAGATATGAACAATAACACAACACATAAAATAATGAAACAAAGACTGACACTTTCCATTGTGGCAATGTGGCCATATTTATCATCGATAGATATGAACGATATATTTGACTGTATTTACAACCATCATTATATTCCAGAAATCGCTTCTGCATATTTCATGAATATATTATACAGGAAATAACATATTTAGAATTCTATGAATTTCCCTCTCCTTTTACTGACATCTTCACGATATAACATTGCGAGAGAAAAAACAATTCAATGTGTTTTCACTAATATACAGTTTTATAAGACAACTTATGCATAAAAAGTACATATTGTATTTCAGTCCACACCCTACTCTTTACCAGTTGGTGAGACAGTAAAACTATGGACGCCTGGAAATGATGGTATCTGCTTTGCCCCACTTACCAAAGGAGAAGAATATTATTTAGGAGGTATATACTTCACACAATATTTTAGGCGCACATCACACAGTAACTTCATCAATCGATTCCCCATATAAGGACAGGCCATTTAGACGTACGCATAGTGATGTCGCTGTTTTTCTTTGGTGTTTGATGTTCGGTTCGTCTTAACCTCCAGTTGTTTGTAGGAGTGCTCATGTCTTATTTGTGTTATTTGTGTTTGCTTGCGTATAGTGGTGCCCAACACATATTGTGTTGTGTTTTGTTTTTCTTCGTATTGTATACCCTATGTTGCCAGTTTCTCTGGATTGTCCATTCTTGATGACCTTTTCGGTATTATCAAACGTTTATTTAATATGATGAATTGCATTCTATGCTATACACCTGTGAATGATCCCTGATAACATTCATTCAAGCAAATTATCGCCAAATGGGACATTTTTAGAAGTATTCACGGGATTTGTCCCAAGCTGTTTTTATATTAATTACAGAAGGTGTACTTGTTTATCAACTCATTCGATAGGGCTAGTTGTGTCATGCATGTTTATTGCACATGGGTATCAAAAACCAAAGCCATTACCCTGAATCTTTTAATGATATTCTTCACGAACATATTTACTATTTCTGTGTCTTACGGTTGTTTCGAATCATGTCAATTCCGACCACGTTCCGTCGTTTTCGTGTCTTGACGTCTGAAATGTTCGGCAGACAACTTCCGGTGTTTACGCTATTACTGTGACAACGATATGGAGACGCCAAGGAAACGGCTGAATAAATACTGGTGTTCGGTACCCCACTATCTCTCTGATATCAGAAATATATAAAGGCAGATCGTTTTCCTTTCATGATGCTGACAGCCGCAAATAAAGAAAGAAAACAAATTTAATTTTAAAGAAGTAATTGTCTCTGCATTGAAGTCTTTGATACAAATAAAATAATTTATTTGATATCTGTCTTTTACAGAAAATGCTAAGATTTTTTTAAGTTGAGGATCGAACGTTAAAACGGCACATATCGATTGGAGTTTTTGTTGTGTACATTGACACCGGAGGTCCAGTGTCTAACATTCCGTCGAAATCACGTTAACTGTCGGACGAAAATAACAAAATTTTGACGGAATGGAAATGATTCGAAACAACCGTATTAAAAGTAGAATTATATGCAACACGGGTGCACAAAAACTTTATCATGGGGGGAGGCCTTCTCACTCCTTCTTCTGTGTTAGTATTACAAATATTTTATATTTTTTATGTTGATTGTTTTTTTCTACACCGGTTGTGATTAATGTTTACGTGGTCGTGATCGTGATCGTATGGTAGTTGGGTTTACAACTACCTATGCAATCGGTTCCTATCACCACTGATGTTGTGAATTCGAATCTCGCACAGGGCGAGGTATACAACATTATGTGATAAAGTTTGTCAATGACTTGCGGCAGGTCGGTGGTTTTCTCCGGGTCCACCGGTTTCATCCACCAATAAAACTGACCGCCACGATATAACTGAAATATTGATAAAAGTGGCGTACAACACCATAAAACCAACCAACCAATTTATCTCTGTCGTGTTTTAAATCTTTATATAAATAATATCAAATATAAGTAATTGTGTCCATGATGATGTTGATTAGAAGCAGTGGTGTTTAATATTCCAAAAATGGCTACAAACAATTATCAAAAAGCATTTTTTTAAATTTTAGAAATTTTAGTTAAAAACAAAAAGATACAAACATGACAATGAATTCAATACAATCTGTTTCAGGCAAACTTGATACACAGACAGGGAAATTAAGAATTATGTTGTGTGATTTTCGGAAAAAGTCTTCAGAATTAAAGCAATGCCAAAAAGATATGATAAAAAACAAACGTTTTGACTGCAGTTGTACGGTAGGTAAAGTAATAGAATTAAGAAATTGTTCACTTCATAGTCATATCAGTTTGCTAACAATTGAATCCGATGCATTGCATACTTAGAACAACAATGTACGCAAGAGCAGTATAGAAAAGAAACACTGACAGATGCACACCAAAAAAATAAAACAGGAGAACAAAATAGTTGCAAAAGATAGGCATACATCATAGCTGAAAAACAAAGGCATATTTAAAAAAAACACAGGCAAGCAAAGGTACACAAAGCAACAGAAAACACAGGCAAACAAAGGTACACAAAACAACAGAAAAACACAGGCACACAAAACAACAGCAAATCGCAGCATACAAAACAGTGCCAAATATAGACAGGCATACAAAACAACTTAGAAACAGAGACAGTCACATCAAACAGCAGAGAAACATGTGCACACAAAACAACAGAAAAACACAGGCACACAAAACAACAGCAAATCGCAGCATACAAAACAGTGCCAAATATAGACAGGCATACAAAATAACTTAGAAACAGAGACAGTCACATCAAACAACAGAGAAACATGTGCACACAAAACAGTAGAGAAACGCAGACAAGCACAAAAGAGGAAACACACTCATCAAAGCAACGTAAAAATCTATATTGTTATACCGATAGACCTACGATTCAACAGAAAAACAAAGGTACACAAAACAAGAGAATACATGGAGACACCCAAAACAGCAAAGAAATACATAAAGGCATATAGAACGACAGAACACTGCGTAGAGATTCATAAAACAACAGTTAAACACAGCAAAGGAAGCGTACGATAAACGCAGACAAGCATTAAAATTGCGAGAAGCACAGACAGACACAAAAAATACAGGAACCACGCATGATTGAATGATTGATTGATAGATTGATTGGTATTTTGCTTGATTGATTGACATACATATAATGTGGCCTTTGCACGGATGTTTGGAGGGAAGAAATATGGTAGATTGAGTCGGCAGATTTTGTCTTTCTGGAATGGTTACTATGAAACTGTCAGACCCATGTATCTATATACTTATGATGGAATCGGTCCAATGGTCTACAAAACAAATGATTTTTGGTGTTTGGTACCTTCTATGTTATGTATGGCTCAATTGAAAGGTTTCAAAATCCATTACTTGTTTGGTTTCATCAGTTAACGCATTTATTCTTTCCAATCTAGTTTTAATGATGTATTATATCCCCGTGTGGTTACATAGACTGACACCAGACATGTACATTTGTTTTGTAATTTGTTTGTTTTAAGGAAAGCAGAGACAGATACAATAACATACGACATTCACATTCAACATTACACAATTAACGGGTATTGTTCTTTCATTAAACAGCATTTTACTACGCTACGATAAGATTACAATAACCAAGGATAGTAAACATATAACAACCAGTTTGTGTATATATATATATATATTCTTGTTGTGTGGAGGGTGCATCATTTGTATTGTCTTTTCTACTTGTAAACATATATACAATACTTCAGATATTTCAAACCACCAGTTATACTAGATTTGTTCAAAAGTATTCTGTTACTTGCGGACAGATGGTATTGGCAATTAGATTTTGGTTTAAAGTTGACTATTGTTTCAATATTAACGTCTTTCGATGACCTGGTGTACTGTCTAATGTTTAAATGATATGTGATGCCATTCTCTTTGATAGAACTAATATTATAGTGTCTTGTACCCACTGTTGCCTGTGTTTCTGGACTAATATTATAGTGTCTTGTACCCACTGTTGCCTGTGTGTCATGACTAATATTATAGTGTCTTGTACCCACTGTTGCCTGTGTGTCATGACTAATATTATAGTGTATTGTACCCACTGTTGCCTGTGTTTCTGGACTAATATTAGTGTCTTGTACCCACTGTTGTCTGTGTTTCTGGACTAATATTATAGTGTCTTGTACCCACTGTTGTCTGTGTTTCTGGACTAATATTATAGTGTCTTGTACCCACTGTTGCCTGTGTTTCATGACTAATATTATAGTGTATTGTACCCACTGTTGCCTGTGTTTCTGGACTAATATTATAGTGTCTTGTACCCACTGTTGTCTGTGTTTCTGGACTAATATTATAGTGTCTTGTACCCACTGTTGTCTGTGTTTCTGGACTAATATTATAGTGTCTTGTACCCACTGTTGCCTGTGTTTCTGGACTAATATTATAGTGTCTTGTACCCACTGTTGTCTGTGTTTCTGGACTAATATTATAGTGTCTTGTACCCACTGTTGTCTGTGTTTCTGGACTAATATTATAGTGTCTTGTACCCACTGTTGCCTGTGTTTCTGGATTGTCCCTCAGTTTTTTCTAATGTTTATTCGCTATGTATTATAGTGTCTTGTACCCACTGTGGCCTGTGTTTCTGGATTGTCCCTCAGTTTTTTCTAATGTTTATTCGCTATGTATTTACAACAGCTTTGTTTTTTTACAGATTTTCTTCCCTGGTGAAAATGTGTGTCACTTCTCGTTTTATCTTCAATCACTTAACGTTTTCCACTGAGATTGGTCTAAAGGATTAAATTCATTTTATTATCCATATCATATTTCAGGCCTGACCACTGGGTTTTATTGCATAATTGCTACTCATAATTTTTGCTAACCACTTCTTCCACTTTTTGCATTGGTTTTGTTGGTAGCATGTACACAACACACAATGACATTTTATAATGTATGGAACTAAAAAAACCATATTACATATAATTACTTATGTAATATTGTAATACTGTATACATTCCTTTATCATTCTTATTTTCAGGATCAGACATGTTATCAGAACTGTTGAGCTGAAATCCTAATTGTACCAAAGAGCCATTGATGTGTGGAAATTGACATTCGGTTTATTGGTGTGTGGCAATTGACATTTTGTTGAACTGAAAATTTGCTTGATCTTCTCCTTTATTTTTAAAAGTTTTTTATTTGTATGATTCGTAAAATTGCTGAATGTGATGTTCTGATATAAGAAATAATTGTTGTACACAGTTGTCTTTGATGTGTCATGCTCCTTTCATCGCTGAAGTGAACAATAAAAATAGAACCATCTTGGTTGTGAATAATCAGAATTGGTCACCTATAATTCAAATACAAATAGTTTTATTGTTTATGTTTTATAGATCGTTGTTTGTCCTTTTGTACTTTTTATTTTGGCCACTGTGTTGTCTTTTCTTCTTCGATTCACGGATTCTGATTACCCCTTTGGTATCTTCAAACTCTTCTTACACAGGTACTCGAGGACAGGACCCTCAATGCCCCTCCTACCTCATTACTATAAAATATAGTGATTTGGACGTGTATAGTAAACATATGTATTAAATAAAGACATACTGTACATGGGTATATATTATATTTCTAATTAAACATTTTTTAATAGTAATGAGGTAGGAGGGGCATTGAGGGTCCTGTCCTCGAGTACCTGTGTAAGAAGAGTTTGAAGATACCAAAGGGGTAATCAGAATCCGTGAATCGAAGAAGAAAAGACAACACCGTGGCCAAAATCTGGTAGACCACTTTCCATTCGTCCTGGGAAGCCGCATCTGGATGTCGCCATTTACGCATCAATACTTCATTTTTCATAAAATATCCAACAGGAACCTTTTTTTACCTCCTCTACTGTGACTGACTTAGAACAAAGCAGTGTGAGCTCTTGATCTTCCTTCTGTGCACCGATAAGTCGTCCCTTGGACAGAGGGTAATTGCTGACATCTCTTATTTATTTATTTTTTAAAACTTTAATGAATACCATTTGTCGTCTTGTACACAGATTATTTTCAATTAAGATAGTGCCGTCAACCCCATTAGCCTTATCTCTTATAATTAGACTCTTGTGTCAGACTTTGTCAAATACATATATATGTATATATGATTAATAGAGGTACATATATTATGATATTATATATGGTGTGGTTTTCGTACAATTTCATTGGCTAAATCAGTCACGTGATATACAGAATATTTAATGTATTTTTTCCAGAGAAGAAACCAGACGTCTTGTTTCTATTTTTAAAAAATATTGACGCTATGTTTCTATTTTTAAGCATATTGATCGTCAATATAGCGGCTATGTTACTAAATTTAGATCCGGATATTGTCCGTTCCGGACCGCATTTACACTCCACCTGTAGTAAACAATTTTCTAGTTTTATTGTGTTCCAAAACAATAAAATAATGATGTGTTAATATTTTATTTTCAATGACACGAGTTATACATTACATATGTAATATAAAAATTAAGGACTTTTTACTCTGTCAATATGTTATATATGGACCTGTTAGGATTATATTGACCTCAGACTTCGTCTTCGGTCAATATAATCGTCTGAGGTCAATATAATCCTAACAGGTCCATATATAAAAGTTCATAATTGATAAATGTATTTCAATTAACTGGTGAACGATGCAATGGCCAGTCAAGAATCCTGACTGATATCTGTGCATTAAGGTGTTTCTATTTAAAAAAAATACCTTAACATTTGTACAGAATTCGTTCGAACACCTTTACAACGCAGCTAAGGGTGAGATGTCTGTAATTCTACGCCAAGGATTTATTTCCCTTCTTAAAGGATGGTATTAATGTAGCCAGCTCCAAGAATCGGGAGAAATACTTCAGCTCCATGATTTATTAAATAAAATATAGAGTGGCAATGATATACTTGTATTTCTATGAATGTGATGACTTATACCATCGTGATCCGATCATGATGCTATGCATTTCCTAGTTTGAGAAAATATCTTTCATATCATTTCTATTCAGTGATATGCAGGAATTCTTCACTCCTTTGATTAAAAGTTGGAGTTATGTGATTTCATCGTTTATTGGTGAAATAGAACTAAAAAAGTTATTGAACAATTCTGACTTATTAAAATCTTCAATAACTAATTCTTTAGTGTGAGGATCTAACAGAGGTGGAATTTGTGTATATGAGCCGGGGTTTATCATATGCTTCTAAACGAAACCCCAAAATCTTTTTGGACAAGATGCGGAACTCCTCAACATTTAGAAAAAAAAAATTCCTTTGCATGTTTGACCATGTTTGATACTTTATTGCACTGTATCTTGTAGCTTATCAATGAAATTTCGCTTTTAATTCCTTCCGCTCTCATTTTACATATAAATAAAATAACACAGAAATAAGATAAATGTTGATTATTTTGGCAAATTATATACATACATATTTTATAAATGTTTAGAACAAATTATGTAAATAATGTTCATAATAATTTAATTAACATAAATTAATATAAAGCACCAATCAAATGTCTTCAACTATCATGAATGTTAACTAGTCCATCACAAATATCAAGTCCAATTACACAATGTGATATCAATCTGCAAAAGACTAACAACTTTTGTTAATATCAAATTAATGTGAAAAGTAAAATACAATATTCATCAACGAAAAATTTACAATTATAAAGTGACATATTAATCAAACAAAATTACACTGATTTATGTAACATTATTAATGAGGGCGGGTAAATTAAACTGTGTTGTTTCAACCAAATATCTTAAACCGAATGATATATATATATATATATTACGAATTTAGTTTGTTACACATATTTTCATTGGTTATTCAACCCTGAATGTCAGCATATATTCGGAAAACAGACGGGGTATATATGTACGTTTTCGGTCTCCCTCATTTGGGCCCCAAAAAACAATAACAACGTGGTTGACAAAAACAGAAATATTTACGCTTCACTGAATCAATATCATAATACGGAATAATAAATGTATTTTTACCAAATTAAATGCTGTTTTTAAACTCAAAACGGTTGTATGAACAAAAAAGATATTCTTTTCTTCAATAAAAAATTAAAATATACCTTTCACAAATCTACACCAACCACTCAATTCGTGCAACGGGTGCAACTATCCTCGGAAGAAACTGTTCAATGGCACACATGGCAGTTACCGGACACAAATCTGCCTCGTCAGTTGCAGTATATCAACGTGTTTCATCAAAGGAAAAACAAGTTATGGGAGACATTATCACAAGTTCTGTTCGTGGAGAGCAACCATCTCAACTATCCTCAATAATGCCACCGCACAGTACTTCCCGGTTGCAACTCATGCCGCCGACACAAAACAGCTCGAGTTCAACATCACTTGTTCAAATGAGAGCCAATACACATGTTCCATCGTCGGTTACGGACGTCGTTGACATTTTGGATGTAAATTATGATTATTTATTTTGTGATTATAAAACTCTTACAACAGTTAATTCCGTCACAAACACCAGAACAATTCAGCAAACTCCCATGTTCCACGGCTGTACCATTACAAATTTGAACATAACAATCAACAAGTGAAAGTGTGTTAAAGTTTCCGCCTTTAAAACTTTCGAAGTCACGGGGCCACACCAAGTTTTTGCTTATTGTTAAAGGACACATGACACAAAAAATAATTTTCTCAATTTTGTTTGATTTGGTCATTAAATAAACTATAAACATTGTCTTAATTGAAAATAATCCCCTAGGACGCCCATTTTATTGATTATTACCTTTTGAAATCGTCGCGATCTCTGACCTATACATTTTAATGAGCTAAGTGGTCACGTGATTACGTGACGTCACATGCGCCAAATGATGGCTTCCATGATAAACGATCAGTTGAGCGATCGAAGTGAGACAGTAAACAGCCGATAAATATCATGGACAGTGATGACAGCAATATCTCCGATCATGTTGGTGATTTAGACATCCAGTGGTATCAGTTCGAGCCATTATGTAATGATGAAAGTCAACAGGAAAGAGAACATTCAACATCAGAAGACTCTGATATCGACGAAAGTTCCCAAGCTCAGGACAGATTAGTCAACACCGACTGGTGAGGTTTTGTTTATTTGTTAACAATATTAAAAAAAAAAACACGATTGAACGAAAAACTGAAATAACATAAGTCAACAGGTTGTACTGACGATGATATCTTAACCCCCCCCCCCCCCCCAATTTACGAAAGTTTTAACGAATAAAGACGACTGTCGTAGTGCCTCATATGTCCCCCTTTTTTAAGGATTCTACTTCGCACATGTTTAAAATGAACCCTGACACATTTCGAACAGGAGAGATTAAAAACGAAAGACTTTTAAGCCCATCTGACTTTTGTTAGTGCTACAGCCATATTGATACTGATAGTGTGAGTCTTGCCATGTAAAGAGTACCCCCAGGTAAAGAGAAAATTGAGTAATTTTAACATTATTTTCACTCAAATGAAGCAGCAAACAAATAATCCACAACAGCTCAAGCATTGACCTCTTTTCCAGAAAACCCACAACTTTATATATTTGCTTATACAATTACTGATATTATGCATATCTTGAACAACAAGTCTGCAAGTTGGTACATTTCTTTCGAGTTGTCAGGTCTACTGGCTGAGTACCCAATCTCAACACTAACCATAGTATTTATGCATGTTACGTAAATTTCTACAAAAAGTTTTCAGAAATTTTAAAGAAAGTTCTGGTAAAGTGGCTCCCTGTTGATTTCAAACAATGAAATGTTTTAACTGGCACTTTCAAGTTGACAGAAACATCTTGCATGGGTACCTGGCGGGATAGGGTACACAGCCAGTAATTGTATTCAACAGGGGTAAATTTGCATAGTAATTACTGTTAAAGATCCAGAAAACTTTTTCGAGTTACCTGAAATGTTGACTTAAATGTATTCGAGACAACAAGAATCAATTACTTCTCAAATCCATTCTAGATTAGAAGCAGTTTTCAATCATATTTGAAAAATTGTTCTAGTATTTTGGCCACTGATCCACTTTGTTTTTTGTTGGGGGTCATTTAGGGCTTGCTGTATTTTGTGGGGTGTCCCGCTTGTTGAAGATGGTGTGGCCACCTATATGTCTATTTTTGATCAGCCAGTCAATTCGGAGATAGGATGTTCTCTCATTGACATTTGCTCCATATCTGTTCCTTTTCTTCAACTGTATAGTAAAACCCTTCATAAGCTTTACACCATCTGTTTCTGGAACCACTCTGTCAGTCCCATCAGTCTACTTTATATCCATGTATTTACTTTATAGATGTACCCCATGTGTATATTTTTTCATGTTATGCTTGCTTTATATGTAAGTAATGTATCTTATTTTTTAGGTGTGAATGTGGCAATTGCTCTTCAATGACAACACCAGAAGAATGTATTTGTTGTGTTGAAGTGCCCGCAGTTCACTCCCAGATGCTATCAGAGGACATGCAGTGTATTACAGACAGTGACATTTTTATTTCCAACTGCCTTAACCGACATGTTCTTCACGTCAGCATGTACAAGTTCTTGGAAAATGTTGGTCCCTTTGACGACAACGAGCCAATAAATGAGTATGTAATCATATTTCAACATTTTATTCAGTATGTGCATTTTTCAGTAAAATGTGCATAACTATAAGCAGGTATATTTACAATGAATAATTTGTATCTTTATACAAATTATATTTATTAACATACAGAACTTACAACACAAGACTTTGTCATGTAAACTCATAAATTTGTTTTTATATAAATTATTATTGGATATACAGAAGAATTATTTACAGGACAAATTAACAATTATATTTTTAATATACAAATAATTGTGAATATAGGAAGATATAAAATGTTTAGAATTATACTCTGTAAAATCTTCTAATTAATCATTTTATAAACTGTTATAATAAGTGAAACTGAATCTAAAAGTTGGTATTTTTAATTCAGACAATACAGATTTATGGCTTACAGACGCTTCGTACAGTGGATTTGGCACAGACTTGGACGTCATAACAGGAAAATTTTTACCAACTTGTGTTGTTCAGAAAATAAGAGACTTTTCCATCAGAAGAATATTGTGGGTTTAAATATGCTACTGTTTGAGTAACATTTGTTTGAAATATGTACTATTTCTGTGAATTATATACACTGCAGATTATTATATACAATTTACATAAAGAATTAAATTTTAATGTTCACACAGTCTTTTCATTGTCTGCTAAATCTTGATCGATGTCTCTGAATGAGGTCTGCTTTCTCAAATATAGTGAATGATGTCAGAGACGGTGGATTGGTAGTGTTGAGCACTTTTACATCATCGTCGTCTTTCCACTACTGCCTGCTTGATCAGGGCCACATACTCTACAATAAAAAAGAAAGTTATAAAATCTGGTAAATGACATATACATGTATCACAATTGCAACTTTATATTAGTAGAGTTGATATTTTTAATTTGTTTCTCAACACTGTGTACCTATATGACTATATTTCCTTGAATTACCGGTATTAATCTTTAGTTAAAAGCATGAAAAATTATCAGTATAAATGTATAGCTCATTGACGCAACACATCAAATAAACTGTTAAGCTGCTTTAGCAAATTTTAACTGAAAACAGGATGGATAGGGCATAATGCATGCGAGAAAAAAAGAAAATCGGTGCAAAAGAACAAGGTTTTTATATTTATTGCTGTTCTTCATCTTGGTGAAACTGGAAGTTTGACAAAATTAAACTTGTCAAAAGGTATGACTTTTACATTACAGTGTGAAGTATACATGAACAGTAAAACATCACAGAGACTGCAGAATTTTTTTCAAGAAATGCATATTGTTTAGTTACTAATAAAAGAATATGCAGGATTGAAAAAGTTGATGGAGAAATGAGTGGTTCTCAAGCTACTGATGTTTGACAATACTAACCAAATGATGGTGGTGGTGTCCAAGGTTTTGCAATAGTGTGTGTTCCCTTCTTTGGGTAGCAGATGTTGAAGCATTGCTGTCCATCTTTAGTTGTTGCTTGGTCTCTGTTGCAGTTCTTGTTGTAATGAAGTGCAGCTATTCCTAACCTGCAAAAATCAAATCAGTTTGAAAAAAAATATACAAATATTTACATTTGATTTGTTACAAAATAAAACCACCACATTTTACTTTTTGGATACAAACACTTTTTCTTATGAATAAACAATATTATAAGCTACATGTTCAAAAGGTTACATCAGTATACATTGCACTTTTCTGTTTGGTAAACAATTTCACACTTGTATTTTTTTCTTCGAGTTTGCTTGTTCATTTTTCCTCTTCATCATGTTTATATGAATGATTTTTTTTTATATTTGTACTGTAACATATACAGTGGTGTATTTTCAGTTGTCAAATCTGAGTTAAAAATAGTATTGTTATTTGTTTACATTTGGTAAAGGTCAGAATCTGGACCGTACGTACATTTGTCGTGTGTGGAGAACGTATATACTAGTAATTTATGAAACTGGAAAGAAATTATAACACTTGTATACTATGCATGAAATTTAAACGATATTACAACATGCAAAACTTGATGTATACGCCCCGTGATCGTCTGTTCGTGGTAAACTGGGGAAAAGGGGGGAGCATGATGACCTATAGGTACTTCTAAACCACGACTTGCACTCTAATATCATTAATTATTATCGATATTCTCGACTAGCCTTTGCACATGTGTAATGTTAAAAATCACATACCTCGGCCTTTTGACGCTTCTGTAGTGCTCCCCTGCGAATGTGTAGGTGTTGAACAACTGGACTTTCGCCATTTTTTTTCTCCGGGTCAGGTTATGCTAGGGGCACATTTGGGGCTGCATCTGGCTTCAGTCGTCGCTTGAAGGTTCCATCATTCTCAAAGGATCCATTTAAAAGCAGTCACGGGTGAAGTGGGTGGAGCACAATCTGGGACCTGATGTTGGATCGAAATTCCATCGTCCACAGTAATGGATCCAGGCTTTTCTCAGCTGGCCGTCCTTTGGGAACGAGAAAAAACTCAAGTCCATTGCCTTTGGTTCCTCTGGTGTTGCACCCAAACGCTGCACAGGACACCATTTGGAACTTCTAGCTATTTCACCCACGTGGATGTTTGTTTTGGTTTGCTATTCACGGCTTTGTAATGCAAATTTCGTATCGATATCAAACGGCTGATTTAGAAATAGATGACTGGCGCATGTGACGTCACGAGTGGTTCAGCCTCGTTATCGCACTCAATATCTGCATAATTTCTAGGTCGGCAAAAAGGGCGATAAAAGGGATGTTTATCCCTTTTTACGTATCGTTAATCACATGAAAGTGAAAAAGTAATTATTTTTACAGCATTTTGGAAGTATTTCACAAAGATTTGTGAAAAATAAAAAATCGTGTCATGTGTCCTTTAACATTTTAATTATTGAAATTGTTTCACAAACCCGTTGGTTTGTTATGTAATATATTAATGTTATAATTAAAAAGTTTATTAAATTTACTGCATATGAAATTGTGTTGATATAGAAATATTGAACAGGATTTTCCTTTATGAGACACCTCAGTACATAAAATATCACGTGACAAATATTTGACGTCATTGAACAAAGAATGTCAGAGGTACGAAAAGGGACATCTAGAAATACGGGAAATGAAAATAAAAGATGCAAAATATTTAATAAGGTTTTAAATATGAATTGGGACTATGTACGTGGTAAAAAAAACAAAAGGAAAATAAAAATAAACAAACAAAAAGGAAACAAAAAAACCCAAAAAATTAAAAAAAAATTATACGACATTTTGGTTCTGTATTTAACAAAAAAATGGTTAAATCCGTAATATATTTGTTATTCAGCTATCAGACAGGGTATATAATGTGACATTATATACCCTGTCTGATAGCTGAATAACAAATAATATACGCGTGAGGGAAATTTACAGGTGAGTACTGATTATGAATCAACCAATCAGAGAGAGTTTATCTAAACAGAAAGGTACAAATGAGTGAACTTAATTTGAATATCGGCAAGAGAATTAATAATTTTTACAAATAAAAATTTACCAATTCCTTCCGCTCTCATCAGAGGAGGCACGACGCTTTGCACACGACACGCATATAGCAAGTATATTATCGACAACCGGATGTTTACGATTCGGTTTGAAAATGGATTTTGAAGTGAAAACATCTCGTTAAAAAAAATACTTAAATTAAACGTGAATTTATCCAGCTGTCTAAATTTATTTTCAATATGGGATCTCTTGAAATGTATGATCGCAATACTTGTATACAAGTATTGTCAACAATACTTGTATAAAAAAGTGTACAAGTATTGTTATTCCCTCCCCCTCAATAGTTGAACTCTATTGATTATGATTATTTTTCTGTTCTGTTATGGAGTTTTAATGAAATTGTGTTTTTATTTAAAGAATCATAATTAATAAATTGTCCATATTTTTTTTCACTTATTTGACATTTTGCTTTATAGAAAAACGGTTATAGTTTAGTTATTGCACATTGCACAAACATGTCTTTGCAATACACATCTACAACATTTATCATAATTATCAAAGATCATTAAACTTAATTACATTTAGTTACGCAACAATACTAAAACATTCTTATCAAAATCACATACACTATGCACTAATTAGTTCTCAGGTAAAATACAGGTAACAATACTTCGACAATACTTGTACTTTTTTTTTATCATATATTTTTTTTTTTATATATTTGTATACATAAAGTTCACGTGATCCTCAATATGTTTTAGTGTGAAATCGTATAATCACCATTAAAAAGGCTAAAATATGATATTCTGTGGATTCAAATTGTCACAGGAGATGTTTGATACAACACAAATCACGAAAAATTGGGGGATTTTTCAAGGTCAATTGTGGCGCAATGGATGGAGACTTGAGGAGACTTAAGAAAATATTGGAAGCAAAATGATTGATCTATGTCATACTAAAAGGGATAGGAAAAGTTTCCAACATATTTTACAAATTTTCATTCTTAATGGTGATCGGTTGAGGACGCTGTGAATGAAAAAAAAAATGGCGACAAAATGTCCCTCTCGAAAATTGCAGATGATCACATTTAACATTCAACCCAAACATTCTTATGTTGATTCCATTCATATATAGATATCTATCAATAATTTACCGAGAGGGACTCGCCATTAATCATCCATGAACGCAGTAATCGGCTTAGTAAAACACTGAAAATTCGATAATGTCACCCTCATCAGATAACGATATATTGATGCCTACTTCCGGTTGAGCAACACGTTAAATTTTGCACACGACACCAACGTGTCGTGCCTCCTCTGCGCTCTCATTTTGCATATAAATAAAATAACACAGAAATAAGATAAATGTTGATTATTTTGGCAAATTATATTCATACATATTTTATAGATGTTTAGAACAAATTATGTAATTAATGTTCATAATAATTCAATTAACATAAATTAATATAAAGCACCAAACTAATAACTCGAATAATACTGCGCCCTCTATCGGCACTATTGCTGGATATAGAATAAAATCCTACTTGTGTCAATTGCAGACTGGCCATGTTGATACAGAAGAATTTCCATGTGGAAGGAAAGGGGAGAGACACACATACATGTAATATTGTTGGGAACATGGAAAGGGATCCAAGCTTTTGGATAACCAGCAGTGAGCATCAAGGGACGATGCCAAAAGGAATATTTTCTTTTTCATGCTCAATGCAGGTCATCCAGGGTGCAGATCTCTTATTCCATTTAATCAAATTTTGAAAATTTTGACACTCAGATGTCAAATATGTAGTAAAAATTTCCCTATGGTTTGCATGGTAAGTACAATGAAGTAAATAATGGATCTCATCTTCAATCTGACCCGAAGTGTACCTGCAGCAGATTCGGTTTTCCAGGAGAGTACCCTGGTACCTTCCTATTTCTATTTGTAATTTGTGAGCTGATATTCTTAATTTGGACAACCTTCTTCTCTGCTCAAAATTTTTAATGATTGACAAATAATTTTCATATCCAAAATTGGTTTTTATTTTTAAATAAGTTCTTAATTTTCCCTCTTTAAGTGAATGGGCTTGTTTTGTCCACAATTCCAAATAGTGTTGTTTTACAATTTGATTGCACTTATATTTAAAGGTTGATGTTTTGTCTGTCAAGAAATTAGTAAAGCTCGGCATATTTTGCAAAATATGTTGTACGGAGCCATACCATGATGGTTGCTTGCCTTCATATACATTTTTAGTACATTAATATGCAGCTTTAAGAAGTGGGAAAGATGAATCCAAATTTTCAAGTCTATGCCAAAATCTTAAAATTTGCTTTAATATATCGAAATGGAGAGGGAACCGGCCTAGTTCTGACTGTACTGCAAAGTTTGTGCTTTTTTATGCACTCCCAAAAGAAATTTACAGTACTTCAAGTGCAACTTTTCACAATGTAGATTAGAAAATATTTGGTCTATTGGAATGTTTCCATTTCTAAACCGTGAGGTAAACGGGTTAAAATAACCCCAAATTTCACAGCCACATACCAGAATCGGCTTAATAGTGTGATCAAAAACGTGAATTGAGGTTTTAACTTCCGGGTTGTGGACTAGAAAATCACTTTTCAATTTGAAAAGGGCTTTTTAATAAGGCTTTCTGATAAAGTTCATTTTGAGCAAAGTTGAAGGAGCCAGACTGAGTTGTTAAACCATATTCCTAAATATTTATAATGAGATACACATTCTAAATCATTATTCTGAAGTACAAACTTATGTGAAAGATGTTTGTCTGCCTTGTTAAAAACCAAAATTTTGAATATTGATATCAAGACACCAATCAGTACAAAATGCAGAAAGTTTGTCTAATTTTTCTTGCATTCCCTCTGCTGATTTGGATAATAAGACAATGTCATCAGCATGCATCAAACAATGGATTGGGGAATTATCTAAAATGACTGGGTCTTTTGTGTTACTGAGATAACTAGGAAGATTATTAATAAATATTTTAAATAAGTTAGGGCTCAGGTTGTCCGTGCCTTGCTTTACTCCCAGTTTGGTGGCGAAAAATTCTGTTAATTTATCGTTTATCTTGACAGTTGACACAAGATTTACTATAACTGTACATGTTTTTTTATGATATTATAAAATCTTGAACTAACCCCTATCTCTAATAACTTGAGTTTAATTCCTGTATGTATAACTTTATCAAATGCTTTTTGAAAGTCGACAAAGCAGGCAAACACCCTTCCATCTTTAGTCTAGTTAGCTGTCAGATCTATGGAGTTTTTTCTTCACTATAAAATAAATGACCGCGAAATTTCATGAGATTTTGAGAAGCTGCTATATTTCTCTTGTTTAATGCAGACTACGGCTAATACAAAAATGTAATATAACAGAGTTGTCATTAATCCGGAATTTTATTGCAGTTCCGGATCGGTTTGAATTTAGTCGAATTTCAGAGATACGTTTTAAACAACATAGAAATAACTTTGCAACTCAAGATTAAAATTTACATTGATGAAAAAAAATCAAGGCGAAAATCTCAAAATGGCGATGGATAATCAACCGAGTACCTCGAATGAATATGACTTTGATTCATTAACGTTGCACGATATGTTTCGAGTTGTCGGCGATCAGATGACACCAAGAGATGTCAAGCTGCTAAAATTCATATATAATGGCATAATGCCCAACGACATACTGTGCAAAGTTTACGATGGTTTCACTTTCCTTTTGGCTCTAGAAAAAATGGACAGAATAGACGAAACAAATTTTAAGCATATTTTAGACTTGTTACGGATAATAACACGACATGACTTAACACCTTATGTTACACTTAAACGTAGGCAAACGGGTATGTAATTATCACAAAAAATATGTGAAACAAATATTGTGATATATTATTAATGAAAAAACAATTGCCATTGCCCGGCATTGGCTCTGCTTACAATAATTGTGTACAATTCGCTGATATGTCAATTGTATAAAACTTGGAAATAATATCAAAAACGTACCAGACCAGAAATAATCTGCTAGCATTTCAGTATTCAACTACACAAATTAATATGAAAATTTTAAATATTGTTAAAAAAAATCCAAATATCCATGATATTCGTTTTGCCTTTGTTAGATATCCAATTATCAAAGGGGGATGGGTTGAGATCCCATTAACCAATGTAACCTGCCACATTTGTGTGCTTATCACAAGCAAGGACATGGATTTCCAATGTCATATGCAGGGGTTTCAAAGTGGGCCGGTACCCGGTACTTTTACCCGTCTGAGATCGTGTATAGTACCGGCAGAAATTACTGAACCCCCCAAAATTAGCGGTGGTCAAAACCACAAGTACGATTGGATTGTGGAATATTTTTCATAAAAAATTAATGATCACGTCAATTGCTGAATTCTCGCATTCAAATCGAACAACTGCGTTCAGCCACGACCAAGTTGACGGGATATTCCCTGTTTTAAAAATAACTTTACCTTAGAATCGTAAATAGCAGTTTGCGCATGCAGTAAATAGATATATTTTCACCCCAATATCTTTTCATCCTTGTGCAAAACTCGGACCGGAACAAAGCTGACATCATTTCAAAATAAAAAATGACCCGATTACAAATTATGTTCAAACACAAACTAGTGTAATCTTCAGTAATATAAGTATGATCATTTATGTAAATATGAATATATGACTACACAATAATTTGTGCGATTTTTTTTATCCATTTAAAACCCAGGGTCGAATCATTTTGGGGCGTACTGTCTTGTTGCTTAACTCCATCCATATTGTTTAACTTCCGGTATAAAAAAATAAAAACCTACATGGCTATTTATTTACATATTTTGACGGGGCCCTACCGCGGTTGTTCACAGAAATGAAAGTGTGCTGAAAAGCATTTTTAAAAGGGGGTACGAGGAAATAAGGGATAGAAAATTTCTAGGAATCTTGAAAAAGGACCGGACATGGCTCAAATACGAATTACATTGTAATGTCAAAACGCTGGCCCCACTTTTTTTTTCAAAATAATTTAACTTTTGTGATTCAAATGTTAGGTAATAATAAATGTCTTCCCGCGAATCGTTTTTGTTCGAACATTTTTTTTTGCACTTAAGTCGTGAAAGTAACAATATATATTGCTTTTGTTTAATTATATTTGTATTGATCTATTTATTAAAATTATAAATTTTTATTAATGATGATTGCAAATTAAATTTATGTTTCATTAATTATGACACCAGGGAATTATAAAACAAGTATTTATAATTCCCTGATGACACTTATAAGTCTTGATCCGTGCCAATGGTCTTTGATGAGTTTAATTACTGGTAATAAAGTAAAAAAACACACAAGCCAAGGTATTGTGAAAAAGAAAAGGACAAAGTCAACAAAAGAATTTTGAGAAGTTTAAGCTTTGATAACAATGGCTTGGTCAAGCCTAGCTGCAGAACTGTAGCTCTTTATGGTCCTTTTGGTTTTTTTTAAGTTATGGCAGACTATCCATGAATAATCTTGGCTGAATTCTGTAAACTGAAATATTCAATAAAGAAATTGGGGGGGGGGGGGGGGGGAATCCATTATGCATGGTCTTGGTGAAATCTGAACTCTGAAGGGATTTTTCTTTCAAAAACTTAATGTTTGCAGTCTCTGCAGTATATTTTTTGGTCCACAAAATGCTAGATTTTAGGAGCTTCCGGGGGGCTTTGCCCCCCTGGACCCCTAATAGCCCTCATGCAGGCCCCAGACCCCTGGCCTACTTTTTTAGGTACCTCCTAAAATTTAAGAAGTACCTCCTGTTATAAAAAACTTTGAAACCCCTGCATATGTCTTGTTTTAGTTCAGTGATTTGAGATGAGAGCCCAGAGAGGTGGTTGTTCATTTTGTTGATATTGGTGGAATGTTGACAATCATTGTTTGAACTTTATTTTCATATGTTATGTTGGTAATTTTTCTCATATACTAATTGGTAATCTTGAGAGGTTCTGGTATAAAGCTGGACAATGATTATCTTCAAAACAATATTTATTTTTTTGAATTGAATCTTAAACTTGTCTACAGATGAAAATGAATCCCCCATTTTACAGATACATTTTTTATGTTGAATACAGGAAAATAAAATAAGTCAAGTTAAATATTTAATGAATGAAAAGTGTTAACCACGCACAATCATGTGGAACAATTCCAGAAAATATTAAGTGTAGTTATACCCCCGCTCCCCGAAGGGGGAGGGGGGTATACTGTTTTACCTCTGTCCGTCTGTCCGTCCGTCCAAGATATTTTTCGTCATATTTTTCTCAGTAACTGTTGATAGCAGAAATCTGATATTTGGTCACAAGCGTCATATAGGTATACCATATCGTGGGAAGTGGTTTTTTTACCCGTCAGATTCCTACTTCCTGTTTGCTGAAGAGCAGGGGTATCATAAGTGAGCATTAGCTCACAGTTCATCTTGTTACTATCAATATAGCAGAGGTGTTTTTATTACCAAATGTAAAATATACATACAGGTATGTGTACATGTAGTATAGTGATTTTTTTTTATATTATAAATCAAAATGGTATTGATGCATTCGGCAATTTCCCAAGACTGGTACATTTTTGATAGTATTTCAAAGTTTAGTATGTGGAGCCACGGCCACAATAAAACTGGTGAACTTATAAATGAAGAGTTCTCAATTGATGATAATAAACTTGAATGTGTGCAATAATATGAATTATATCTTGAAATTAAAACTACAATGTATACAAATAATGTATTTGTCCATACCATGTATATATATATATATGGCTGTGAGAATTGGAAGTCATACTATATCCACAAAACAATTTAAAATGGACCTGTATATAATATTTAAAGATTGTAGAATGGCAAAAATACACTTAAAATTTTTATAAAATTATACAACAGATCGAGGCAACCCCTTTTGACTGCCACTTTGAAAAGTATGGAGAATTGGCTTAAACAATTTAGTCTTTTGTGGCAGCTACACATACTCTTGTTCAAAATCTACAAAAGATGTCTTTGACATACAGGAAGCGTTCCAGTCTCCAAACATGTAACCCACAGTGGTGACTGGTCTGCAGTCATGAAATCTGTATTATCACCTCCCATCCCATCGAGAGGATATCCTCTATCCTCCACCTGGGGATATGCTGGGTAGCTCTCTGGGAAACCTCACCAGTACACAGCTTCATATTTGATATCAAAGGATTCCATATATAGAATGTGAATAACAACACTATGATAAAAAATACAAGACATTGTTTTCTACCATTGTAATGCTGTGTAATAAAATCAATATTTATCTGGACAACTTTTCAATCGAAAAAAACACAACATATGAGATTTTACAACAGAATTAATTATTAAAGCTGAGATAAATTTGATGAGATGTGTTATAGGTATTTATTGATACAAGCAAGAATAGTTTTGTTTTCAATAAACAGGTGACCATATTTGACAGGTTACATTTGCACAAGTCGTTTGAAGTTTTCAGCATTAAGTGTAAATTCGTTGCTTTGCTTGATGATTTAGTTTACTCAGGGATAATATTAAACAGAATTTGCTGTACCTAATATATGTATGAAACTGACATATATTACTACTATTTTTTTTATACTAATACTATCTCCTTGGAAACATGCATAGACAAAACTATAAAAGGGAGATAAATTAAAAACATTGTGGAACATACATTTGTTATTAAAATAGACCAAAAATAGTTAAGATAGAGTATGTTAAACCTTACTTTTATATTATTTTTAGATTTTATATGTACAATATAATGCAACCGTATACTATTTATATACAGTACAACCTGATAAGCAGGATTAGTTTTATTTTCTAGTTTGTTCAGATGCTGTAACAGAATATTTAGAATCAACAGAAAATTCTACGTCAGGATGTCAGAATGAACAACCATCATCACCTCAACCAAAACGCAGGAGGAAAAGTTTACCTCGAAAAAGTAAATCTCAAAATACCTCTACGACTAATAGTATACGAGGTGAAACAACACAAAATTCTGTACCTGCAAAACAAGATATAAGTGAAATTAAACAGAAAATTACATGTGGTGAGTCAAAAAACATTATGATTATTACATTGTACCAGAGATGGGTTAAAATAAAATTTATATCATGTGTTAAAGGTTAAAAAGTTCAAACAGTAACACTCACTAACATATGACATACAATATATTTTGTACATCAATGTACATAACTGATATTTTAGTTTGTAAGACATCAAATTAGCAATATTAAGATGAGAAGTTACTGTTAAATGACATTGTAATTACATATAGAAAATTAAATTAAAATATGAATGAGGTAGTAAAATTCAATAAACTGTTTGATATTGCTGTAATTAAAATAAAAATTTCCAAACCAAACACACGAATCACCCCTCTGACAAACTAACAACCTTCGTGTATGATGGGAAATGGTCAGTATTACCACCCAGAGTGCTGTAGATTGTGGGTGTAGGTTCTATTGCTGGTCTGGTCAAACCAAAGCCTATAAAATTGGTATTTGGTGTTTCTCCACTAAGCACACAACATTGAGGAGTAAGAACAAAGTCTGGTCGGTTCAGAATCAGGATTTTGTTTGCGTGTAAAACAGCATGTCTACCTGAGGACTGTTGTTTCAATGAGTTAGTGCTATAACTCAACATATGTGCTACACAGCAGTTCACTTAAAATTAAACAACAGTCGCTCACTTATGGCAAGCAATCTCTTATACATTGACAAAACAACAGCAAATCAATATCTAATTCCTGAATTTTTGGGACAGGCACAAAAATGTGGCTGGTTAATATTAATTATTAGTATTTTTTTTCGCAAGACAAGGATTATCAGGTTCATATCAGATGTCAGCTCGAAGAGCGAATCTGATATGGACCTGATAATCCTTGTTGAGCGAAAAAAAAATACTAATAATTTTTTTATCAGTAATTTCACAATTTTAACACAGCTTTTGTGATTTTTTTTGTTGGACCGTGCATGACAAATGACCAACAGCTGATAATTTCTAGTATCACGAGTCGGTGGTCAACTGAACGTTGTTACTAAATTTATCGGGTAGTAAAGATCAAAGGAAACTAACAAATTACCGATAAAGCAAATTAACAACAGATGGATATTTATGTCCTGGCTTGTGACAGACACAAAGATATGTGGCAGTGATAAACCACTTAATAACAGTAAACAGATGGATATATCTATGTCCTGACTGACGAGCACAAAATGTGACAGGGTTAAACCAGTTAACAACAGATGTTTATTTAGGTTCTGGCTTAGGACAGGCACAAAAATGTGACAGGGTTAAATCAGTTAATGCTTACTGTACATGTATATGAGATACATTAAAATATTAGACATTAAATAGGATGTAACAAGTGTAAGAGAACAATGAGATAAAATGAAAGATTTGATTTGATTTATTGTGTTTAGTGCCACTATCAGCAATATTTCAGCTATATCATGGCGACCAGTTTTAATGGTGGAAGAAGCAGGAGTACCCGGAGAGAACCACCGACCATGGGCAAGCAACTGGTAAACTTTATCACTTGTGGCTGCGAGTCGATTGCACCCTTTTTTGTAATTTACAAAGCCGGGCATGAACTCATGCCGTATTGGTGATAGGCTTATATGAGTTGCTAGGTAATCCAACTACTTACATAAAAATGTAACTCATTGAGCCACCCGGGCCCTTAAAATGAAAGAAAATACTGTAAAAGGGACAATGTGAGATATCCCTTCAAACCTTAAGATTGTTGTTTAATGTGACTTATCTTACAAAAATCTTGAAGTAAAAAAAAACATTGATATACCTATGCTATTTTTCAAGCTGAATTTTTATTTTGAAAAAAGTAGTGGGGTGTAGTTAGGTTAGATAGACATGATAAAAGAGTTTTAGTATTATTTATTTTAATGAATTATGCTTGAACATGTTGATTGATTGATTGATTGATTTTTGGTGTTTAACGCCACTTTCAGCAATATTTCAGCTATATCATGGCGACCAGTTTTAGTGGTGGAAGATGGCGGAAAGAACCACAGGCAAGCAACTGGTAAACTTTATCACATGCGACTGCAAGTCGAGTGCACCCTTTTTGTAATTTACAAAGCCGGGCACGAACCCATGCCGTATTGGTGATAGGCTTGTATGAGTTGCTAGGTAATCCAACTACCTAACTCATTGAGCTACCCGGGGCCCTACAACTACCTAACTCATTGAGCCACCCGGGCCCTACAACTACCTAACTCATTGAGCCACCCGGGCCCTGCAACTACCTAACTCATTGAGCCACCCGGGGCCCTACAACTACCTAACTCATTGAGCCACCCGGGCCCTACAACTACCTAACTCATTGAGCCACCCGGGCCCTACAACTACCTAACTCATTGAGCCACCCTGGCCCTACAACTACCTAACTCATTGAGCCACCCGGGCCCTACAACTACCTAACTCATTGAGCCACCCGGGCCCTACAACTACCTAACTCATTGAGCCACCCGGGCCCTACAACTACCTAACTCATTGAGCCACCCGGGCCCTACAAATACCTAACTCATTGAGCCACCCGGGTCCTACAACTACCTAACTCATTGAGCCACCCAGGCCCTACAACTACCTAACTCATTGAGCCACCCGGGCCCTACAACTACCTAACTCATTGAGCCACCCGGGCCCTACAACTACCTAACTCATTGAGCCACCCGGGCCCTACAACTACCTAACTCATTGAGCCACCCGGGCCCTACAACTACCTAACTCATTGAGCCACCTGGGCCCTACAACTACCTAACTCATTGAGCCACCCGGGTCCTACAACTACCTAACTCATTGAGCCACCCGGGCCCTACAACTACCTAACTCATTGAGCCACCTGGGCCCTACAACTACCTAACTCATTGAGCCACCCGGGTCCTACAACTACCTAACTCATTGAGCCACCCGGGCCCTACAACTACCTAACTCATTGAGCCACCCGGGTCCTACAACTACCTAACTCATTGAGCCACCCGGGCCCTACAACTACCTAACTCATTGAGCCACCCGGGCCCTACAACTACCTAACTCATTGAGCCACCCGGCCCCTACAACTACCTAACTCATTGAGCCACCCGGGCCCTACAACTACCTAGCTCATTGAGCCACCCGGGCCCTACAACTACCTAACTCATTGCGCCACCCGGGCCCTACAACTACCTAACTCATTGAGCCACCCGGGCCCTACAACTACCTAACTCATTGAGCCACCCGGGCCCTACAACTACCTAACTCATTGAGCCACCCGGGCCCTACAACTACCTAACTCATTGAGCCACCCGGGCCCTACAACTACCTAACTCATTGAGCCACCCGGGTCCTACAACTACCTAACTCATTGAGCCACCCGGGCCCTACAACTACCTAACTCATTGAGCCACCCGGGCCCTACAACTACCTAACTCATTGAGCCACCCGGGTCCTACAACTACCTAACTCATTGAGCCACCCGGGCCCTACAACTACCTAACTCATTGAGCCACCCGGGTCCTACAACTACCTAACTCATTGAGCCACCCGGGCCCTACAACTACCTAACTCATTGAGCCACCCGGGCCCTACAACTACCTAACTCATTGAGCCACCCGGCCCCTACAACTACCTAACTCATTGAGCCACCCGGGCCCTACAACTACCTAGCTCATTGAGCCACCCGGGCCCTACAACTACCTAACTCATTGAGCCACCCGGGCCCTACAACTACCTAACTCATTGAGCCACCCGGGCCCTACAACTACCTAACTCATTGAGCCACCCGGGCCCTACAACTGCCTAACTCATTGAGCCACCCGGGTCCTACAACTACCTAACTCATTGAGCCACCCGGGCCCTACAACTACCTAACTCATTGAGCCATCCGGGTCCTACAACTACCTAACTCATTGAGCCACCCGGGCCCTACAACTACCTAACTCATTGAGCCACCCGGGCCCTACAACTACCTAACTCATTGAGCCACCCGGGCCCTACAACTACCTAACTCATTGAGCCACCCGGGTCCTACAACTACCTAACTCATTGAGCCACCCGGGCCCTACAACTACCTAACTCATTGAGCCACCCGGGCCCTACAACTACCTAACTCATTGAGCCACCCGGGCCCTACAACTACCTAACTCATTGAGCCACCTGGGTCCTACAACTACCTAACTCATTGAGCCACCCGGGCCCTACAACTACCTAACTCATTGAGCCACCCGGGCCCTACAACTACCTAACTCATTGAGCCACCTGGGTCCTACAACTACCTAACTCATTGAGCCACCCGGGTCCTACAACTACCTAACTCATTGAGCCACCCGGGTCCTACAACTACCTAACTCATTGAGCCACCCGGGTCCTACAACTACCTAACTCATTGAGCCACCCGGGTCCTACAACTACCTAACTCATTGAGCCACCTGGGTCCTACAACTACCTAACTCATTGAGCCACCCGGGTCCTACAACTACCTAACTCATTGAGCCACCCGGGTCCTACAACTACCTAACTCATTGAGCCACACGGGCCCTTTGAAATTAAATACTGGTAGTGGTGGTGTACATGTTATCAAAGTAATAAACAAAACTATACTACACCAACAATGAAATATTTAATATAATATAAATACTGTAGATTTAATTGAATTAAATGTAAAAAAAAAATTATTTCAGATATCAAACTACGAGTAAGAGCGGAGTATGAACAACACCACACTGCCCTCAGTAATGTGTCATCTAATAAACCAACGGACATTGAACGACAGTTTGAAAGATTTACACAAACTGATACAATATTAAAGGCTCGTGACATAGGTTCTATAGTATGTGATATCAATTTCTCAGAACTTACATATCTGGATGCTTTCTGGAGAGATTATATTAATGGTTCACTTCTAGAGGCACTTAAAGGAGTATTTATTACAGGTTTGTATATTAATTTGTGTGATACCACATTTTCTCCATGACTAAATTGGCATGGTTTCCAAAAAAAGCCTTTTCATTGTCATTAGAACATTCACAATGTGATATTGGTTGTAATAAACATATGAAGTATTTGATCCAGACTCCCTTGTCACCTCTAACAAACTATATACATTTTAATATGTTATTAGGCAGATTTTTCAAATGTGATAAGAATGTGTTTGTGTGTGTTATTCATCAACTATTGTAAACAAAACAAAACAGCACAACACTAGTTAGCTGACTCATTTGCCATTGCACACTCGATCAATAAATCTGGCTCACTTCTGATATTGTCTTGTTATGAAAAGAATGTTTAATTCTAATACGATGTCCTTTCACTTTGCAAACAAACGAGCTACATGTATATATTTAGATGGCAAAATCTCATTAGCTCATGTGTCGTGCAAGCATTTAAACCAGGTGATAAAATCACAAAATAGAATTATTTACACTGCTGTTAACGTCTTGTACATCTGTATTCACTGAAGATAATCAACATATCCAAAATTGATAAATATGCGATGTGCAATTAAAACATGAAAGCATTATTGTTACGGATGCTCCATCAATAAGACTGACATTCCCATCTTAAAAGCATATGTTGAGTTATCGTCTGCTCGAATTTGGCAGCATAAATTGTGTGCGACATTGCCAACAAACGTAAATATAAATTATTTTACCCCCTGTAACGAAGTTGTATGGGGGTATACTGGTTTTAACATGCCCGTCCGTCTGTAGACAAATCCTATGTCGTACGATAACTTGAGTTGTGTTTCTTAGAATATTTTAAAATTTTATCAGCTTGTTTACTGGTGAAGAGAGGAGGATCCCTTTCATTTTTGACGATTTTCACTTTTGCCGTTCCAGAGTTATTGGACTTGATATGATGGAAAATAGGATTTTTACCCTATGTCGTATGATAACTTGGGTAGTGTTTGTCAGAATGTTTTGAAATTTTATCAGCAGCTTACCGGTGAAGAGAGGGGGGTCCCTTTCATTTTTGGTTGGAACAATCAGTAATGTTTTGGTTATGGAAATAGGTTGGACAGATGTGGGGAGCGAGGTGTATATCTAAGTGAGCTGTGCTCACAGTAATACTAGTTGTCTTTCCCATCAAAGTATTCTACTGTGTTTGTACTATTATACATACCAGAATCAAAATAATTCATGGAAGCCATTTTATAAATGTTTGCAATTGGTCCAAGCTCCTTCCAATATGATTCTGAACATTGATCAGACATGTACATGTGTCAGTTTGAATATACAGTGCTTTGTGAGAACGAACACAATCAAGTCTTTCTTGTGATAAAAATGATAATTTATCATGTAATAAGAAAGGATATGGATGTAAATGAACATGAGAGAATATTCAACATTATATTTTTACTTAGACACAAAATAAAGTAAAGGAACAACTGGTCTACATTTCAGTCACAGTAGGTTCTGCAACAATGAATGTAATTTATACCCTAAAATGACTGTTACATGGCACCTAGACTGCAGTTGAGCTACAGTCATCTGTCAAAAGTATTCGGAAATGTAAAAAAATTCCCTATATAATCAACCAAAACCATATTTTTTCGAAAAATTATTGTGAAGTCATTTCTAGATAAATTTTAACATATTTTACTCCAAAATATTCGGAATTGTCTATATTTTGTTTGTTTATTTGCTCATTATGTTTATATCAGTGTTTTTTATTTGTACATAATTTTTCCATGATTTTTAATTTTTAGGATTTATTTTTAGTTGAAATATATAGGAAAATCAAAGTCAATTTTTATTTGTTGTGTTTAAATTATGTACAAATAAAAATCACTCATAACAACATAATGAGTAAATAAACAATCAAAATTCCAGAAATGACTTCATAATAATTTTTTGAAAAAATATGGTTTTGGTTGATTATATAGTGATTTTTTACATTTCCGAATACTTTTGACAGATGACTTTTTGTACATCTGGGCATCTTTATCATTTTGATGTTTTTTGCTGTGTAGAATTTTATATAGCAGATTATTTTGATTTTCAGATTCATTAAAACAGGTGGTTGGCCATGAAGCTATAAAGTTATTAGTTAGTGTGGATGAAGATGGTTATGAAGCTGGACGACTTAAACTATTACAAAATCTTAAAAATTAAATTATTGTCTAATATGTTTACAAGTATTCCAAATGTATTATTGTAGAATTTATCTTTTCTTAAAATCACATAAATATGTAATATATTAGGGCTCACTGAAGTGGGCGACTTTTTCGCATTGGTTTCAATGAAATCGCCCAATTTCTGTCAAAAAGTGAAGTTTTAGTCGCCCTGTCAGTCTTTTCAAGTCAGTATTTTTTTCATCAATAATCCTACTTTTTCTTCAATATTCACATAAAAGGATCTCCCAATATTCCTGAAATTTGACCCATACAGGGTTTGATGTTCAATATTTTATTCCAAACTCGTTAATTGCATCCTTTTTAAGATCGTTGTGCAGCATGTTCATTTTGTTGAAGGTAGGTCTCCCAGATTTTCCCTCACTTCGCCCTTAAGTCAACTGAGAGAGAAGTCAAGTCGTCCTGTTTTTACTATGTGTGGTGAGCCCTGATATATTGACCATAATATATAAAAGAAATAGGCAGGGATCAACACAGTACAAAACTTGGTAGTAATATAATAACACTTACAACATTCATATTTTGGTAGACAGGTCTCTACTGTTTATGCATCATGTGACATTCGTCATTATTGGCTATTTGTATTTTAATCTTCTCTGTACAACATTTACAATCTTAGCTAGGGTAGTTCCCTTTCAAAAAGATAGTAAATAATTGTGAATGATTGTTGTTTAACACCAAGTCATCTTTTTTATAAGCTATATCAGTTACTATTTGATGAGATAATGATGATGATATCTGCTTTGTACTAAACCAGCATCCTGACCTACATTTTTGTAGACATGTTAAATGCCACACTCACACACATTTTCTTGACACTGAGCCAGTCAGTCTTTACTGATACTTATTTAACGGAGAAGAAGCAAATACTAATATTATGGTCTAGTTTGACTAGAGACTAGGGATCATACTCATCTATCATTCACATTTGAGGTTATTGTATTACTAATGTGTCTGGCAGTCCTTTACTGCAACTAAGATGAACGTTGTTACTAAAACTAGAAGTTTCTTAGAATTGTCAAAACTTCTATATTTTCAATGTGTTATATCAAAGATGGCTGCACTTACCAAAAATAGAATTCTCTTAAAATGTCCAATCCAACATTATGTGATCAAGTTTGTCAGTGACTTGCGACAGGTCGATGGTTTTCTCCTGATACTCCGGTTTCCTCCACCTATAACACTGACTGCCATGATATAACTGAAATATTGTTGAAAGTGGCATTAAACACCATAAACCAAACCAAACCGTAAAATGTCAAAAAATTCAACATACAAAAAACGTATCTCGATTGAATTGCCTGAAATTTGAGCTGTTATTTTATGAGTTGTATGTAATACAATGTATGATTTTTTTATGTAGAATCATTTCTTAACAGCTGTCTTAAGAATGATTTGTTTGTGATGAAATATTTTATTCAAATGATCTCCTTTATTTATAATTGCTAATTTAAGAGTTGTATGCAAAAAATGCAATTGTTTATGTACTAGTATTATATAGTACAATATTTTTGCATACTGGTAACAGTTTTGCTTAAAGTTAAATTTGTAGGGATTTTAATAAGTGAAAGAAAAAGGAAATATATTTTATATGTAGAATATCTCAAGACAATATCTCCTAATGAGCAAGTTGAAAACAACAGTTAACCAGGTTAGCAATTGGAGGATTCATGGAGCCTGTGGTTATAGTTAACAATGTTAGCAATTGGAGGATTCATGGAGCCTGTGGTTATAGTTAACAATGTTAGCAATTGGAGGATTCATGTGGCCTGTGGTTATAGTCCCTTCCTACATAATCAAAATATTTGAGTAGATTTTGATACACTTCATTTTAGGAGTCTGATTTTGTAAAAATATTTAGAAATAGTAGTAATGTTGATGACATGAATGACACAGTATCTTATCTTTAATAATCTTACATTTAGAAAGATGGATCTTGTATCAGAAATTGTCTACGTCAATATTGACGTGAAATTAGATTTAAAAAAAGACTTAAGGATTATAATTTTGGTTATGAGTGTTTAACGGCAGTTTCAACAGCATGTTAGATATCTCATGTTGGTCAGTCTATTTGTGGGGTTATCCAGAGAAAAACCACTTACCTGTCGATGGTCATTGACAGACTTTATCACACAATGTTGAATAGAACGTATCTCACCTCAGACGGTAGGTGAATTTTTAACTATAGTGATGAGATACACTGATTACACTGGTAGTTGTAAATCAAACTACTATACGATCATGGCCACAACAGTTCCTTCACTTAAATCTGTCATCACATAACAGTCTTATTTCTGATGGTCTTGTAGTTGAAGTAATTAATTAAATATATGTAATGTATTCATGCCATGACATAGCTGAAATACTTCTAAAGCTGGTGTTAAACACCAATCGATCAATCACATAAGATAGCTATGTAAAGTTGTACACTGCTTTAATTCAGTTGTAATTTTATAGTTATTTCAGATTTTCATTGTATGTATCATGTGTTTTAGAGGTGTGAGTAATAAAGCTATAAGCTAGGTATGGTACATATATTTAAGTTGACAGTGTTACTGTATCATTGGGTGTCATATTATATAATTGTTAATTAATCAGAACCAGTGTGATTGAAAGTCTGTCTTCAAGTTTATTCTATTGTATTACTTGACTTCAGAAAAGTACCTATTCTGAATTTCTCCAACAATCAAAATTTTCTAGATATACTAACTCTCTAGGAATCCTTATGTAGTATTGTCAACTGAAAAACGCAGCGCTCAATTTTTGTATATTTGGATTGAAAATTAACTTCCTATGTCTTTCATCTATTGAGAAAACTTTATGTCTGCTAATTTGTCATATATGGGGTGACTCGTAAATTTATTTACACACATATGTGTATTCCTAGGAATTAAACATGAACAAAGAAGGATAACTCTAGCCTACAGTTAAATATTTATTGAAGAAAAAAATTCAGTGTGTTCCTGACTTATTCACTGAAAATAAAACCAGAAACCACTATTGAAATATATTTATTATACATTCATAATGTTTCAAATGTATGTAAAATTATTTTATATTGCCAATGCAAAATGAAGTCACTTTGTAATCTGTAAGAAACTTCCAACTAGGAAATATATAAATACATGTTTAAAAAGAACAAAGTCATATTTAGTCAAAGCTATATGAAATTGTTTTGTTTATATTAAAGCCTGACCAAATTGTAACTTGTATGAAGATGTTGGCTACACATGTACTGTATATTCAATTTTGCTTAAATGAAGACTGGACGTGCAAAGGAAAGACCAAATATATGTAGATAAATATTTTAAAAGGTATTTTAATGAAGGTTTCATTAGGACATCATTGTAAAGTTTCAGATTTGTTTAAGTTAAAGACCAAAGTGTAGGACTAAATTTATAATATCTTGTCATTTTTGCAAAAGAATACACAGGATTGACTGTTTTTCATTTTAATGAAGGTTTCATTAGGACATCATTGTAAAGTTTCAGATTTGTTTAAGTTAAAGACCGAAGTGTAGGACTAAATATATATCTGTCATTTTTGCAAAAGAATACACAGGATTGACTATTTTTCTCCAGTGAGCATAGCAGCCCATGAGCTCTTGTTTTTCTTTATTTGTTTCAAGTAAAATACTGGTGTAACTTATTGTCTTACTATTTCATATTCTTTTCAAGAAAAATCCTTGTTAGCTCACCTTTCCAAAGGCAATGCGAGCTTTTGCCATCACTTGGCGTCCATCATCCGTTAACTTTTCACACTTTAATCTTCTCCTCTGAAACCCCTCAGCCAAATGAAGTCAAACTTGGTAGGAAGCATCTATGGAAGGTCCTCTCTAAAGATTGCTCATTTTGTCCCGATCCATTAACAAACATGGCCAACATAGGCAATTCTTGTTTCTGATTGGCCGATTTTCTCTGAAACCACTTGGCCAAATGAACCGAAACTTGGTAGGAAGCATCTATATCATGTCTTCTATGAAGATTGCTCATTTCGTCCCGATCCGTTAACAAACATGGCCGCCACAGGCAATTCTTGTTTCTGATTGGTTGATTTCTAAAAAATTGTCCCCTCTGAAACGGCTTGGCCAAATGAATCGAAACTTGGTAGGAAGCATCCTTGGAAGGTCCTCTATAAAGATTGCTCATTTAGTTCCGATCTGTTAACAAACATGGCCACTATAGGCAATTCTTGTTTCTGATTGGCCGATTTAAAAAAATCTTTTCCTCTGAAACCACTTGGCCAAATGAACCGAAACTTGGTAGGAAGCATATATGGCCGGTCTTATCTAAAGATGACTTATTTCGTCCCGATCCGTTTTCAAACATGGCTGCCACAGACAATTCTTGTTTCTGATATGGTTGATTTCTAAAAAATCTTGTCCTCTGTAACTGCTTGGCCAAATGAATCTAAATTTGGTAGGAATCATCCTTGGAAGGTCCTCTATAAAGATGCTCATTTAGTTCCGATCCATTAACAAACATGGCCACCACAGACAATTCTTGTTTCTGATTGGTTGATTTCTAAAAATCGTCTCCTCTGAAACCACTTGGCCAAATGGATAGAAACTTGGTAGGAAGCTTTCTTGGAAGATCCTTTATAAAGATTGCTCATTTAGTTTCGATCCGTTGACAAACATGGCCACCAAAGGCAATTCTTGTTTCTGATTGGTTGATTTCTAAAAAAAATTCTTCTCTGAAACCACTTTGCCAAATAAATCGAAACTTGGTAGGAAGCATCCTTGGAAGGTCATCTATAAAGATTGCTCATGTAGTTCCGATCCGTTAATAAACATGGCCACCACAGGCCATTCTTGTTTCTGATTGTTCGACTTCTAAATATCTTCTTCTCTGTAACTGCTTAGCCAAATGACCAAAACTTGGTGGGAAGCACCTATGGGAGGTTCTGTATTAAGTTTCCTCAAAGCAGAATGAAAGGCGAGTGACACAGGCTCAGGCCACTGAGCCTCTAGTGTAACTTATAATCTTACAATTTCAGATTTTTACATATTTCTTCATTCCCATAAATAGATTGATTTCACTTTCTTTGTTTCAAAAACTGCATCAGTGGTGTAATGATTAGCATGTTCATCTCGAGTGTGGTAGATCATAGGTTCAGACTAAAGACTAAAAAATTGGTATTTGTTGCTTCTCCACAGAGCACACAGCTTTAAGGAGAAAAAGCAAAAACTGATTGTTTCAGAATCAGGGTAAGAAACAATTGGGGTAATGTGTCTGAGTGGAGCAACATGTGGACTGTTTTTTCAATAAGGTAGCACATTAAAAATCCAACAAAGCATCTTGGTATCTTGCTCTAGTACAAATGGGGGCTTGTTATCATTTGATCATCAAATGAAACTTGATCTGGCCATGATATAGCTGAACAATTGCTCATTTGGTGCTAAATGACAATCACTCACCTACTCTATATTTCAGTCTTGATCATACACATGGTAAAAAATTGTATTATAAAGAAGATTGTGTTACACTTATAATGTAGATGTCATGATTTGTAGGTTATATAAGGTGTCACTGGTGAAACTATCAAATTTATTGTCATTCTTATTTCATAAAATATAATATGTGGATAAAATCCAGTAATAAATAGCATAGTCATAGTACCATTAATTTTTGGATTGCTATGGAAGTACACATATATTTGTTTTGTTTTTCATTTGTGATGTTTTTCAACCCTCCTTTCCATATCATACAAGTATTTTCTTTCTTCATTTTGTTTCCTCTGTCCCTCACCTTCATACATGTAGAATTTATGTTGTCCATATTTTCCAATTATGGGGTACTCAACATTTAAATAATTTCATCACAAACTATATATAGATTGATAATTATGTAGACTTAAAGTCATTTAATATATTATTGCATTTATATGTGAAATTGTTGAGAAAAATAAATATAAATACATTAAATATTGTTGTTTGGAGTTCTTTTTAATTGAAGCATTGTTTGATTTTTAATTGTTTATGTCACCTAGCTAAAGGCCAAGAGAGCTTTTAGTATAGCTTGTTGTCTGTCGTTGTTAACTTTTTTCACATATTAATCTTCTACAGAACTACTAAGACCGCTTCGGTGGTGTAATGGTTAGTGTTGAGTGCGGTAGATCGTGGGTTCATCGGTGGTGTAATGGTTAGTGTTGAGTGCGGTAGATCGTGGGTTCATCGGTGGTGTAATGGTTAGTGTTGAGTGCAGTAGATCGTGGGTTCATCGGTGGTGTAATGGTTAGTGTTGAGTGCGGTAGATCGTGGGTTCATCGGTGGTGTAATGGTTAGTGTTGAGTGCAGTAGATCGTGGGTTCAAGCCCTGATCGGGTCAAACCAAAGACTATAACATTGATATTTGTTGCAGCATTAAAGAGAAAGAACAAAGACTGTTCAGTTCAGAATCAGAATAATGTGTCCCGAGTGGAGCGACATGTCTACCAAGGACTGTTGTTTCCGTGAGCTTGCACTATAAAAATCCAAATCAGCAAGTTGGTCTAGTACTAGAGGCTCAGCCCACTGAGCCTGTATCGCTCACCTGACAATAGAATGATACTGAAGCAAATTTCAAAGGGAGATAATCATTACCTTAAAAAACAGCAGCCATCTTGAATGGAGGGTGGGGCTGTCGGACACAATTTTAAAAGGGACACACCCAGGGACCATCTATGCCAAGTTTGGCTCCATTTGGCCAAGCTGTTTCAGAGGAGAAGATTTTTTTAACATTAGCCAATCAGAAAAATTTTTTATTCTTGGTGGCCATGTTTATAGGCCAAATGGAACGAAATGGAGAAACTTTATAGAGGACCTTACATAGATGCTTACTGCCAAGTTTGGTTCCACTTGGCCAAGTTGTTTCAGAGGAGAAGATTAAAATATGAAAAAGTTAACGGACGGACGACAGACGCCAAGTGATGGCAATACCTCACATGGCCCTTTGGGTCAGGTGAGCTAAAAAATGATGAAAAAAGGGGAATAACTCCTAGACGGGTAATCAGATTTACTTCAAAATTGCAGGGCATGTAGATCTTGACAAGCTGAACATGTTTTCAGTTTACACTCAACATCTATCTCTTATAGTTTTTGAAATAAAGGATGAAAAGTATTAACATTTTTAAAATTTGATGAAAAAAGGCAATAACTTCAAGATGGGTAATCAGATTTACTTTAAAATTGTAGGCTAGGTTGATCTTGACATGCTGAACATGTTTGCTGTTTAAACTTAACATCTATCTCTTATAGTTTTTGAAATAAAGGACAAAAGGTATTAACATTTTGATAATTTGACGAAAAAAAGGGCAATAACTCCAAATTGGGTACTCAAATTAACTTCAAAATTACAGGGTAGGTAGATCTTAATATGCTGCACATGTTTGCAATTTAAACTTAACCTTTATATCTAATAGTTTTTGAAATATCAGACAAAAATGTTTAAATTAAAAAAATAAAAAATAAAAAAGGGCAATAACTCCTAGACGGGTAATCAGATTTACTTCAAAATTGCAGGGCATGTAGATCTTGACATGCTGCACATGTTTGCTGTTTAAACTTAAGGTCTATCTCTTATAGTTTTTTAAATAAAAAACGAAAAGTATTCAAATTTTGAAAATTTGACGAAAAAAGGGCAATAACTCCAAGATAGGTAATCAGATTTTCTTCAAAATTTCAGGGTAGTTAGATCTTCCTGTGCTGATCATTTGTACCCATGTCAGATTTCTGATATTATTAACGGTTTTTGAGTTGTTACCAAAAACGTGCAATTTTACCCTATGTTCTATTTTTAGTAACAGCGGCCATGTTTGTTGGCCGAATGGAATTAAATGAAGAAGTTTTATAGAGGATCTTACATAGATGCTTCCTGCCAAGTTTGGCTCCATTTGGCCAAGCAGTTTCAGAGGAGAAGATTTTTTTTAACATTAGCCAATCAGAAACAAGAATTGCCCTTGGCGGCCATATTTGTTGGCGGAATGGGACGAAATGAAGAAACTTTATAGAGGACCTTATAAAGATGCTTTCTGCCAAGTTTGGTTCAATTTGGTCCAGTTGTTTCAGAGGAGTAGATTAAAATATGAAAAGTTAACGGACGGACGACGGATGCCAAGTGATGGCAATACCTCACGTGACCCTTTGGGTCAGGTGAGCTAAAAAAGCGGACCTCATCATCATCTCATTGAAAATTAACTTGTTCTCGCCATGATATAACTGAAAAATTGTTGAATAGGCATTGATCAACTATCACTAAGAACTACTAAGGCAAATGGATCCAGATTTGGCAGGGATGGTCCTTGGTAAGAGAATGTTCATTTTTGTACAAATGATCCTCCATGAGTAGGGGCCTGAAAAGAGAAATTAGGTAAATCTTTCCCCAAAACAATTCTTCACAAGAATTAATAATAGAAATGCTACAATGTTTGCTTGTGATCAAATATTTAAATGAGGCTGCAATGCAAAATTTCTAAAATCTTCTTTAGATCTAGCAATGAAATGCAATTGTATTTTGTATGAAGGAGCATGTGAAGATACATTGTATAGTCTTCAGTTTTAAGACACCTTGATCATGGCAAGTGATTTGACCCTGTTTCTTATTTTAAACACTGATTTATGTTTGTACCTATAAAAGTTTATGTTTCACTATTTGATTAAGACCTGTGGATGACAGCTACCAAGTACACTCTGCATTTAATGAGAAATGCAAAGTTTAACAGTGAAGGTAGATAATCTTAATATACAAAATGCAAAGAACCAACTAAATACCTATCGGAATCAAAAAAGTAGAAGCACCTAGGATGTATCAAAGCACTGAAGAACTGTAGGTCAATATCCAGATCATGCCATAATACAAACATACCCGGTAATTAATGTTTATAACAAATAAAACACAAATTTCATACTCTACTACAGTACACCTGAAGAACTGTAGGTCAATATCCAGATCACACCTATACCTGAGGCAGATGAACATTAGCTTTAATAACATTTTGATGTCATATTAGCTCTCTCTAAGACCATGTGTACGTTTTTCATCACCAGGTCTCTTCCCTCCCACATTACATGGATTTTTTCACATTTTAATCTTTTCCTGATGAATTCTTCATCTGATATTGACTTTATTTACTACATTTGAAGAGATTGAATCAGTATAAATTAATTTAACCGTATCAGCGGTGTAATGGTTAGCATGTTCGCCTCTAGTGCGGTAGATCGTGGGTTCGAGCCCCGGTCGGGTCAAACCAAATAATATAAAATTGGTATTTGTTGCTTCTCTGCTAAGCATGCAGCATTAAGGAGAAAGAGCAAAGACTGGTTGGCTCGGAATCAGAATAATGTGTCCGAGTGGTGCGACATGTCTATCCGCAGACTAATGTTTCAGTGAGCTAGCACTATAAAAATCCAACTAAGCAGATTGGTCTAGTACAAGGCGGACCTCATGATCATCTCATTGAAGATTAACTTGTTTTCATCATGATATCGCTGAAAAATTGCTGAGTTGGCATTAAACAACAATTACTTACTCGTTAACAAATTAATTTTAGTCCATGAGGTGGTTTTGAAATGAGAAAATTAAGCAAATCTTTAAAATTCTTCGCAAAAATAGAAATCCAATTGTGATATTAGACCTAGGTTCGGTGGTATCAGAGGCCAATGGGTCAAAGGCTAAAAAAGTAAGGGAACCAGCAATGGATTGAAGATAGAGTTTTCATGTGGATTTTATTGAAACCAACATTTATCATACACAGCAATGTGGGGACTAGCAAAGGAATACAACTATATTGACATGAAGCAAATGGGATTTGTTCAAAGCAAGGTCCACTGGTCAAAATAATGGACGCTCTAAATTTAACATGAGCGACCCATACTGACAGACATTTGAACTTATGGGCATATAATTAGTATATTTACTTACCTAACAGGATAATAAATAATAAAATTATGTCATTACCAAGAAGATCAGCTAAACAGTCATATTCAACATTTGAAATGCAACATTGCATAATTTCCAGAAATAATTTCTGTCATCCTACTTCTAAGATGGCTGCCACTACAGGACAACGTTTTAGCGTAGTACCATATTGGAAAACAAATTAATACATTTTTTGAAATTATAACACTGATATAAAACTCATACATGAATAATCATTAGATATTCCCTTATAAATGTTTTATTTTTTGTGTCGATCCCCTGAAATTCAAGAGGGGCACCACCTCAGGACTTGGTTTAAAATGGGTACTTATAGGAAATATTTCAGGACAATTCTTGTCTGAAATCTCCTAAACAGACTTCACTGGAACACTCACTCAACAGTCCTTTATCAAATATATACATGATTTTGTGTTGATCGGAATTTTATAAACACTATAACTGAAATATTGTTGAAAGTGGCATTAAACACCATAACCCTAATCTTCTATTAACGACTGGTCCTTAAACAATGACATTTATGTAATAAAAGGAATTTAAGCACATGTAGAATGTTCTGTTAATGGGAACAGTTTATAAATAAACCTTGACATTTACGGAAAATAAGTAAGGCAGTATTTTAAGAAGAAGTTTGGGGTAAAGGTTCAGTATAGAAAACAGCGTTCTACATAAGTGTGGAATAGACAGGAAATCTATATTTAAGACAGTGTTCTAAGTAAGCTTGGGGTAAAATTAGTATCAGTATATAAGAGAGTGTTTTAAATAATTTTGTGATAGATTAGGGATCAGACATAAAATAACATCTTAAAGGAATCTCTTTGAATTAAAAATCTATATTAGAAAAAATATAATTGTTATTTGTTAAAATGCATCAATAAATGTAGTCAATGATCTGAAAGGGTTTTCTTTTAGAATATTAATAAAGAGTGAATGGTATTTTATAGTGGGATAAAGAAATATAAAAGAAATAAAATTGAAATCTTTCTTTTCAATAAATAAGGGTAATAACAAAATTACTGAACTCCGAACAATCTTACAAAGGGAAAGTCAAAACTCATAAGAATATAAACAGACAAAATCAGTCAACAACCGGAAAACTGTGAAAACTATTGAAACTATTGATCTCCAACTATAGACTACGGCCAAATTATCCCCCCTCCCCGCCCACTCCATTTATAAAGGACGAAGTCCTTATAACGGTAATTCTTTAATTATTTACTCTATGCAAAATCGAAATAAACTTGAAATAAAATTCTAATAAAAAAATCTCTTTCTACGAAACTCCCGACGGAAGAGCGGCGTACAGTATGTCAAATGAACGGAACAGCCATAACAAATCGGTTACAAAATTCATTCAAAATACCTTGTACAGATCATCGTATTATTGAAATTTTAGGACTTCGTCCTTCAAACAGGTTGCCTGTCTCATATTAGATTTTGGGGAAGAATAACAATATAGCCAAAAACAATACACAATTCAGATTATATATATTTACACTTCTTGTACTAAACATTGTATCTTGGCTACACTCTGAATGTTTACACAGTCAATTACATTGTTTATTGCATTTATAGTTTTATACAGTATTATAAAACTATATAATTTGTTTTTTTTAGCGGTGGGCGAAATCCCAGCAAAATTTTAAAATTAATATCCAATCATTGTCTAGGTCCGTTGCAATGACGTCACACAAACAGAAAGTGGCACAGAAGTTGTGCAAACGCAAGCAGAATGCAAATATAAATTTGTACGCACTGTATTAGTAATAAAAATTTGTACACACTGAATTAGTAAAAGTATCTATGGTATTAAATGGATCAGCTTATGGATTTGAAAATACACACAACAAACAATCCCTAAAAATCGATCCAGGCACTATATACTTCATATGGTGCAATACGATGTGTTATGGAGCATATCACATTCAATGAAGTGCAATAAATGTATAGTATTGCTGTTATATCTCAGAGTGCCTCTCTACAAAGTGGTCTTCCTTCAAAGAATTTTAAAACGTTTAAAGTTAAATGATTTTTTTTTAGTTTGCATTTCCCGCAAACCCATAGCGGAGCATGCAAACGATATTGATTTTTTAACCAATCAAAATCGTGGAGATAATTAATCGGCAGGCTTCGTCAGCTTGTTTGTATGCAAATTATAAGCTGATCATTTGCATGTTTTTGTGTATTCAACAACAAAGTGCGAGCGTCAACCAGGTGAGCAATTAGTAAATTTATTGTTTACCTCTAAATTACAATACAAAACAATTCATATAGATGTTTTATTTCATTATATTGGAGATGGCAACTGACAAAATGCAAATGTGGCAAGTATGATTATTCAAAATGGCGGACATTGGGTTTTAATTCTAATGAATACGCAAAATAATTGTAGTTTTACATATTCATAATTTCATAATTCATTTAACTTTGTTGTCTTATAATATTTGTGATATTTAAGATTTACTGCTAAGATGTTGTTAAGTTACATAAGTTGAGTATGAGATGGTTTGTTGTGTCAACTGTGCATGTGGTTGTCTCGGCTCCCATTCAGGCCATTGTCGACCTTTTCGGGACAAGTGTTTGTGACATTTTTTCTGTTCGTCTTGCATATGCATACAGTCTTATTTACAAACATATGTAAAAGATGCGTCGTGTTAATTAAAAGGTTATTTTAGAAGCTATGTAGTGGATCTCGTTTGTTGTCCATGCTTTAAAGATAATTGATCATGTTAACGTTGACAATGTGAAATAATTATCAAACATGATAAAGTATTAAAGATCACATCGTCATGGTATATTCGTTTCTGATTGTAAAACTTTCTTTTAACTGAAGAGAAGCCTTTGGAGTGAATTTGCATAACTTAACAAACTCTTATGATTTCGAATTCGGTCATGTTCTGAAAAAAGAAACTACATGTAAAACATTAGTCTGTTCCTCAATTTTTTTTTCTTTTTTGCAAATTGTAATTCTGTTGTGAACAGTGAAGGAAAAAAATAATTTTTATCAGTTCACAGCTGGATCAGAGGATTTCATTATCATTATTTTTATGCAGTTTGAGGACTGGTGTGGGTCTGCAATTGGTAATATTAATCAATATGTGTACTGTACAAACTTCATTGTCATAGTTTACAAATTACATGCTGTATGTATCTTTATTTCAAATTTGGGTATAATCTCCAAAAATGTTAATTTTTAATATTCAAGTGAGTTATCTCCCTGGCATATTTTAAGCTAATATGTTTTGTATATACCCTTTACAATTGATAAAATAGCAAAATGTCATTATAGATTCATTATCCAAATTTTTTTTTTAGAAAAGTCCTTTCTTCGAGCATGATTAAATTCTTGCTTTTAATAAAACTTCATAAAAAAATTAATTAATAAATTTCTGTCTATGCTGGTGCAATTGTATATGTATGTATGCTTCTCAACAGTGGTCAATGTCAAAAGCAACTATTTTTTTCTGATAATTGAAATTGAAATATAATAAATATATCACTTTCTGAAAAAGACAAAAAAAAGATTAAATGTTGAAAAATCTATAAAGTAATGTTATATATCATTTAAAGTACAGAATAACAATATAAGATATATCATACTAAAATAGTAAACATTTATACTCAAGACAGACCCATATTTTTTTAATAAGGTGGATCAGTATCTTCCTACAGTTATGATTTTTTCTCTCATGCATTCTTAATGAAGAAAAAGTCTTCAGTTTTCTAATCCATCACATACGGTTTCATCCTTACAATGTATTTCAGTATATGCACTGCTGACGGTGATGTCATTTAGATTTGATTTGATTTGATTTATTGTGTTTAATGCCACTTTCAGCAATATTTCAGCTATATCATGGCGACCAGTTTTAGTGGTGGAGGAAGCTGGAGAGAACCACCGACCATGGGCAAGCAACTGGTAAACTTTATCACTTGCGGCTGCAAGTCGAGTGCACCCTTTTTTGTAATTTACAAAGCTGGGCGCGAACCCATGCCATATTGATGATAGGCTTGTATGAGTTATTAGGTAATCATTGAGCCACCCGGGCCCCCTATGTCTTGTTTGGTACCAACATACACGTTTAATATAACTAGCGGTATTCTAATGAGTCATTAATAATCATTCCTTTCTATATATAATATTCATAGCATTGTTTAATAGGATGTTAAATGTACTGTACATTGTACCCATGTGCATGTGGTCATTTTATAATGGAAAGGGAAGTAACAAGTGATTTTTTTCTTCTTTTTAGAATCAGTTTTTATTTTTTATTCCTAATAAAAAAAAAGTGTCATGTGACCAACATTAATTTGAGAAAAGCTTTCAAATATTATTTAATAACTGATCTGCATGGTTCACAATGATTAAATATCATATTTTAACTATATGTTATGACAGCAAAGATTTTGGTGTATGACTGAGCAAGGCCTATAGTACTTTTACGTCACAACCTTCAAGTAAGGTGTATTGCAAAATATATTATTAAGTCCATGTATACAACCAGTTCAAGAGGCAAATGAGAAACTAAGTCATATATATTGAGGTTCTGTTTGGTTTGGAACAAAATGAAACTTTTTTTTAGAACCATCATGCAGTCCTTTGAATGTTTGGTTCAAATGGCTGAGAGATACCTGTATATATAAAGTTTGAATACAATACTGGTAATAAATGCTGCAAAAGCAAAATTAATGATCACCATATTATGCATTTATCAGCATGTCAGTTTATTGTTAAACAATCCTCCATGAAAGTATAAATAGCTTTTGTAGAATGTTTGACTGTTCTAATATTTATAACCAATTTTGAAAACATCATGCAGCCTTATCCAGGTGAACCATTAAATAATTCATGGAGCCTCTGGTTACAGTAAAACTACTTCTACTTGTGCTTTTTCTCAATCTCAATCTAAATTTTCAAGGTAAGCATCCATGTACATTTGTATGTAGGTAAAAACAATATAGCAAGTACAAACCATTGTACTTGTAGTTTTAGAAGTACATGTAGCAGGCCAATAAAGCTGCAAAATATGTTTATTTTTTCAATTAAATCCCCATCTTTATTTACTGCAGATCTAGAGTGCTATTTTTGTAGTGTTTGGAAGGGGTCTCCCGAGTGCTGAATGTATGAAAGTAAACTCATACTTGATTATCTTTGTACATGTACATTTTTGTATGTAAATTAAAGGGGTGAAAGATATTATTGATTTTGTGATCTATGTGTGAGAAGGATGCTAATTTACTGTATTTGAATTTATACATGTAATGCTGTATGTATGTTTTATACATTTAAGAGCTTTTACATGTGTATATGGGAAGAAAGTAAAAAAATCTAAAAGTAACCAGGTGAGCTATACAAACTAATGTGAGACTCTAGTGTAATTAAAGTAAGCTCTTGTACAAGATAGCAAGATCGTGCTCAGTAGCAGAGTCCTTTATTGCTCTATTGGGTAGTGATCATATACTGGTAGTGATGAGGTTGTATTAAAACATGTTTGTACTTCTCCCAAGCTAGTGATTGGTTACTTTACATTGTATCCTAATTAAAAAAATAGTTATATATGATTTTAATAATTTGAAGTAGAAGCAAGCTGAATATTTCTTTTTCATTGAAATTTTGACTTCAGTTCTAACCATTCAATCATCTATTTCTCAGTTTGAATTTCTTTTTGAACAGTTATTTACCATCAAATTATTTCAATGTTTCCATATTCAGATGGTCGTTGTGCCATTTTTACGAAATAATCCATCTGCTGTTATGTTTTTTCAGCGGTTTAAATTTCCCGCCAAAACATTCCGGGGGGAAAATATTCGGAGCGCATCTGGGTTTTTCATTGCAGGTAATCCATTCGTTAAAAACCCAGGGTTCCCGTTCTTGCACTTCCGTCTTATATGATGTAGTTTGACCTAGAAACGAAGCTGCTTCGCTATTCTCGGCGAGATTTCTTGGAAAAGATCGACGTACCGACTGAAATTCGAACATGGGCAATTAGGTAAGTGTCTTAGAAACAGTTTGATACGACAGTGCCATATGTAGACAAGGTAAAAAGTGTAAAAAAACACGGGGGTTTCCCCATCGGAGGTGAGCGATATGGCACGAAATATGAAAATGGAGTTGCTTACCTTCTCTCTTATACTGTATCAGTCGGTGGACACAGAATACACGTATTATTCATGATGTATGACGTCTACTGATATTGTCAAATGAAGAAAAAACGAATGATTATGAAAATTTTGAAAAAGGGGGGGGGTAGTAGAGAAAAGGGGGGAGGAGGAAACGAAATCCATACCCCATGCGCCTGTGGTATCGAGAAACAGATACGGTCTTGAAAAAACTGTTGATACTCATAAAATATTGATAAATGCTATAAAATTTTATGTTTGTCCTCAAGAAATATGATAGACAAAACCATGTGCGAAGTTTTATGACGAAAGATCTCAGATTTCTAAATTTACGAGTTGAAGTTGCGGCTGTATCGAGAAACAGATACGGTGTTGAAAAAACTGTTGATACTCATACAATATTGATAAATGCAATAAAAGTTTATGTTTGTCTTCAAGAAATATGATAGACAAAACCATGTGTGAAGTTTTATGACGAAATATCTCCGATTTCTATGTAAATTTACGAGTTGAAGTGGTGAAACACCCACAGGTAATTTTAGCGATGTATTTTTATCTTGGACAAGAATAATGAGCGTCCTGATTGGATGACCAATTTAAAGCACACTGACACCGCATGGTAAAAAGATGCACGTAAAAGAAATCTATGTTATATTTATTCATTTGTTTGATTCTGGAATATTGTTGATCATTGATTTAAACAAGAAAAAAAAAAAGGGGGGTGTGTGAATTTTATTAGGGAATTTTACAGTTAAATAAATGTTATGTTTCGACGGTTTAAAGAGAAGAATAAAAAATTGTTGCGACTAAAGCTTAAATCAGAGTTAAAAATTTAACAAATATCAGTGGTTTTGTAAATGAGATTTATTTTAAATAGAAAATCTGAATTTATTATTTATTAATTTATTATTAATGATACAATTTTATATCCCTTGGGAGGAGGAGGGGGGCTATGATGAAAATTTGAAATAAAAACACAGGACCGGACTTTAAGCAAAAATAATAATCCAGGATTAGTTTTTTATTAAAAAAATCCAGGACCCCTGTGTCCATGAATTTTTTTCTTTTAAAGTTAATAATATGAAATATTGACATCCACACTTGCCTTTAGGACAGCACATTTCTGTGTCCACACTTGTATTTTTTACAAAATTTATTTTAACAATATACATTTTTTGTGTACATGGGACATGTACATGTATGCTCAGTATGTATAAACTGGGACTTATTTTTTAACGACTTTTGCCATATTTATTACAGAAACGTGAACAAATTCTAATAAAATTGTTTTACACTTGTAGTCGTCTTTTAAAGTTATAAATATTCATAAGCGTTGTTAACTTTTTAATAAAATTGGAAGCTGCTTGTTGAAGTTGGTCTGAGAATTTGATCAGTTTAACAAAAATTACATTCATAAATATTTATAAGATTTTGCTATTGAGTTGTTACAAATTTATTGTAATGAGGGTCTAAAGGAGCTTAGAATTTGTACCATATAACATATAGAACTCAGTGTTAAAGAAAATAAATATGTCAGAGAGCAGTGTGTACCTATTCTAATGGTACTAATTATTATATAAAGCATAGTTGCACCCTCTTTTTTAGTGAGTTTGTTTGCTCAATCTTTAGTTTTCAGTGTAACCAGGCCATTGTTTGTTTTTTTGGCCATTGTATTTTCCACCCTTCTTTGAGTTACATCTTCTGATTACCATTTTGGTACATGTACATTTTGTATGTGTATATCTGTACATGTAAATACTTAGATTTAATTCATACTGTAATTCTAATCATACTATGTATCTTCTGATTACCATTTTGGTACATGTACATTTTGTATGTGTATATCTGTACATGTAAATACTTAGATTTAATTCATACTGTAATTCTAATCATACTATGTATCTTCTGATTACCATTTTGGTACATGTACATTTTGTATGTGTATATCTGTACATGTAAATACTTAGATTTAATTCATACTGTAATTCTAATCATACTATGTATCTTCTGATTACCATTTTGGTACATGTACATTTTGTATGTGCATATCTGTACATGTAAATACTTAGATTTAATTCATACTGTAATTCTAATCATACTATGTAAATGTCTTCAATTTAAAATGGAAATTTCTAAATTGCAAAAGAAAATTATTGGTTGTCCTTTTAAATGAAAAACTAGAGCATTTTGCAGGAAAAATGTTGGTCACTTCACTTGTAAGGTATATACAAAGATGTGTACAGGTAACCATACAGTACAAACTATTGTGATTTTATTTGGGAATAATAAAAATAACATGGGAAGTTTCTAGTGTTTATGGAACTGGTTGTCAGAGCAAAAGATAATCTTGACTAATCCGATATATTCCAATACATGAAATAAACCATGTTTCAAAAATATCTCTTAAAATCTGCCAGTACGGCAGTAGAGATCATTCTGAGATGTGTTGAGCCTCATTTTACTTGTTATCCAATTTACATCTAATATATTCCTAACAAACACCATCAATATTTATAAAGTGTATTTATTCATGAATGAGACAGCAGGGTAGGAACATTGATCACATCGTTAGATTTAAATAACAAATTCAAATTAGCTTCATTTACATATTTTAGGTGGAAAGATATTGGCAGAGGTTATTTGTGGGAAAAATTTAGATGGGAAAGCTTCAATTAAAGTCTTCATTAACATGATTAACAGAATTAGAATTCTCAAACTTCTTTTCAAAAAGTCTTCCTGTCCTATCAGTTATATTAATTTATGGACGATCTCATGTTTTAATTTTAATGTTTTTTATATGAAATCTATGTAGATTTAAAAAAAAATGTTATTAAATTTCAGTACATACAATGTACTATGGTTTAAACTTTGGATATACAAATGTTCAAACACATGTTTATGAAAAGTTCATTTGTTGTCTTAAGTGGCTTTCGTGATCATGATCATATGGTAGTTGGATTTACAACTACCTTTGCATTCAGTGCCTATCGGCTATCACCACTAAAGTTTTGATTTCGAATTGCACTTTAGCACTACAGCATTATGTGATAAAGTTTGTCAGTGACTTTCGACAGGTCAGTGTTTTTCTAGATGTGTACTCCGCTTTCCTCCACCAATCTTTAAAACTGACCACCACGATATAACTGAAATATTGTTGAAAGTGGCATTAAACACTATAACTAACCCAGTGTTTATTACTAGTTAGATTCTTCACTCACATGTATAGTATCAACACTTTTGTACAAATTTATACACTGTACATAATAAATGTATATTATCAAATATAAAGTGAAAATCATGCAAAATATAGATATAGGATAGAGGATCTAGAATGGCTCATTTTTACCAGTACATGTACATGTACAAAAAAAAGGTACCCTCAATGTCAAATGGAAAATTTGAAATTATATTTAGATAGGGTGAATACCAGTTAATTATTAGTTTTTAAAATGTTATATTTTCATCTATACAAGTTAGCTTGTGGTTCCTATCAGGATTTCTGTGATAGAGGGTTGCTGCTAACTAGGAATCTATTGAACCAAGGGTTCCTCTTGGTTAAGTTGAAGTCATCACTTCGAAAGATTAATGTCGCCACCATGAATTGGTTGACCGTTATGGAATATCTGTGTCACAAATGACCACGGATATGTTCCACTTGTCGTAAACACTTCCCGGTCCTTTTCTCATTCATGACTTATCACGGGGTTTGTAACTAGATTAACATGACCGGTGCCACTAGTGGAGCAGGAACTGCCTACCCACCTGAGTTCACCCCCAGTTTTTAGTGGGGTTCATGTTACTCAATCTTTAGTTTTATATGTATGTTTTGTAGATCGTTGTTTGTCCTTTTGTACTTTATCTTTTGGCCATTGTGTTGTCTGTTCTTGTTGATATACAGATTCTGATTACCTCCCTTTGGTATCTTCAAACTCTTCTTACTCTGATTTAGTTATAAACCTGAAATTAGTTTTTCTGTCAAAGATCATGTGATCCAATAGTAATACATTTCATATTTGAAAATTGATTAAAAATGTTTTAGTTGATTACTGGTCATTTATTTTACTGTAATTGATATAATTTTACGTAATTGTAAAACATGTTTGAATCCAAAAACTTCTCCTGTATTCAGGGATGACTTTTTTCAGTTATTAACTGATTTCAGCTATTTTCGTCTGCAAAAAATCGAGAAAGTTGCAGGACATGATCTTAACATGTCAAAAATGGAGATTTTGAAAGAGGTGTAGATGGTTTCATTAATTTTCAGTTATTTCATTTTCTAACTAGAATCATCCCTGTATATTGTATAGTACTGTACATACATTTCACTATTTGGTTGTCATGGTTCCAATTAATGAAAACAAGAAATATTAGTATCCCAAAATAATAATTGTAAAGCATCATTTTAGGTTCCATTTGACAAAAATACTTGTATGAAACTTTGAAACCTGGAATGTTCATCTGTTCTGTAATTAAAGATCATGTTTCACTCCATAAAATATTGAGAAACTGAGACAATGTTTATAATTTATGGACTGTCATGCTTTTCCAATTTTGATAACCTCATTTCTGTGTGTTTTGTATGCAAAAAATGTTTCATTAAAAATATCTCTATAAGACTTGGCTGTACTGCCAATTGACTTTAATTTGTAATGTATTCTATAAAGTGCCTGTTAACAGTTTATTCATTTATTTTGCTTCTCAATAAATTGGCTACAAAACCATAATATTATTCAGGAAATTTACATATTCAAATACAAACTGCTGGGTTTAAATTACCAATGCATTGTGAGTGTGACAGTTTTGGAGAGTGAATTCATCAGATTAGAATAAAAAGCCTCATTTTAATACAAAACAGCATAAATGTGTATTGGTCTGTGATATGAATGTAAATTCTCCAGTTAATTTACATCTTTGTATTGGAAATGTTAATCATTCAGTTGTAAGGTTTTGTTAAGGGGAAACATTCTTTAAAAGGATGAGGAAAAAACTCTATGGTAAGTCATCTTACAACTTGACAGTTTGCTATATTTCATTTCAAGATAAATATCTTTTTTTTTTACTTTTTTTTCATGATACATTGTATATCATTAAAAAAAACTTTTAAATGTTGAATTTTTGGGGTTTATGATTTATTACATGATTATTATTTTTTTACGATTGTTAACTAATGCTAGAAGGAATTTATTGGAAAGTGAACTAATATTTGGGACATCACAAATTTAATGTATTTATCTTAATATTGTAAAATGGTAATATTTACAATTTAGACCATCAGTGACATGTTAAGTTCATTTGACCCAGTTATGAGGAGCTACATGATTTGTATAAAATTCTGTATTGATTGTTCACCACCACAGTCAAAATGTCTTCTGAAAAACTACAAATCTGATTAAACACATATAACATTTGAATATGGCAGCCAGATGTGGCCATTTTGACTTTTTGTGTTGCATACTAATTAGTGCCCAAAAAAAATAAGTCAAAATATAGTCCTGAAAAAGATGAAATCATTACATCAAAAAGTGAATTTTCAGCTTTTCTTCCAGGAAGTTTATTAAAAAAATTTTAACAATTGCTTGAATAAATACTGAAAGGAAAGAATTGTTTTTGACAGAAATTCTACATGATAAGAATATAGAGAGTTTAATGTACAGAATATCTTAGTTAAACCTATAATAACCACAAATTGTAATGGTTTCACTTTCAGTTATGGTTTCAACATTATGACAAAAATATTATGTAATCATAGTTTTTATAAACAAAGAAAGGCCCCGGGTGGCTCAATGAGTTACACAAATGTAGGTAGTTGGATTACCTAACAACTCATACAAGCCTATCACCAATACGGCGTGGGTTCGCCCCCGGCTTTGTAAATTAGTGATAAAGTTTACCAGTTGCTTGCCCATGGTCGGTGGTTCTCTCCGGGTACTCCGGCTTCTTCCACCACTAAAACTGGTCGCCATGATATAGCTGAAATATTGCTGAAAATGGCATTAAAACAACAAAAATCAACTACAAAAAAATCAATTATATTTAAACAAAAATCATGAACAATAAATGTTACATGTACGGTAGTATAAGAATATTTCATCAAAAGATTTCTGTTTACTCCTCCTACATTTTAAATGGAAATTCCAAAAAACTTTGCATGCTTACTTATTACCATATGAAGATTTGCATATCATTACAGCTGGTTGATGAGACAGTATTTGAGTGTTCTTTTTGTTTCCAAATACATCAATTTTGTTCTTGTTATTTCTGTATTGCCTTGTGGTGACCTTCTCTTGAATTATTTCAATTATATTTCTTGATCATCACAGATATTCCTAATTCAATACTTTTATTGATTAAAGGTTACAAGATGAATGGTGATGTTTCACAAGGTGATGGCTCTACAGGAGGGGGAGCAAATAGTACAAAACCACTCAATTTGGTAAGTTCATATATACTGTATAAATATCATGTACATGTATAGAATGTCCTGTTTGTTCCAAGGTAAATATATGTGTTTGAAAGCTTGAGGTAGATATAATATTAATCTAGAAGGGAAAAGATTACAAAAGAGTACAAACAAATAAGGTGCACAATTCAATAAAAGCCTATAAGACATATGGATGGAATTTCAGGAACATATTACAGCTATAAATAATATTATTTAAAAAATTTGCTTCCTTCTAGTTCGTCTGTCAGAGAGTTTCATCACTCAAATCTTCTGTTTTTGTTAAAAGTGGGAGGCCTGTAACAATTAATTATTCTGGTCCTTTCAATGTTTTAGTTTGTTTAAAATACAAAAATTTGAAACTCATTGCATATACCAGTATTCAAATATATACATGTATTTTTGTAATACAAGCAGAATCAAATTATATGTTCTTACCAGGATAAAGCATGATAAATGGCTGTTACCTAATTGATGTTAATCAATGTTCACTTCCAAATACAAAGTATAGTCAAACCCCCTTGTGTTGAAGTCAAAGAGTCCTACTACATTTTTATGTACATGTATATTAATTTGAATTAACAGAGTATTCAAGTTACCAGGGTAAATTTACCAAACAATAATTGTAATCAATGGCTCTTTCAAATTTTTTCTTCGAGTTATAAAGGTAAATAACTTACGGTATCTGAATTCCATATAAAGAGGATCTACTAACATTTCAAGAGTACAAGCAGTAACTATTGAAATGTTCTATATTTTAATTAATTATTTGAATTATACTGTACACACATTAAATTGCTGCAAATTAAATCAATAAAACAACAGAGAACCACAACATAAAGGTCTTAATAACAGAACAATATTTCATGTTAATTAAGATTTCATGTTTTATAGGCAACAAGTGCTACTGCAGCAATACAACAGTTACAAACAGCACTACTGGCAGGACAACTCCCCCTGGCTACAGGAACAGCAGCACAGGGGGGATTACTCTTACAGGGAGGATTTGGTCAACCTGCTGTGGTATGTATATATAATATATTGTAACTTCTACATGTAGCATGTGTATATTTAGGCCATCCACAAAAATAGTGGTTTAATTTGCTGTTTTCCGACCGATCTACAAATATCTGCTCTACCTAAAAAAAATACTACCATAGGATTTTGATTTTTTTTTGTGTTGGAGATGAAAAAATAAATTGCTTTCTCACATGTTATTGTACCAGTACCTACCCACTCAAATTGTTGGACTAGAAAAATAGCAAACCAACTATAAGCAATATTATAAACTGGATAAATAGATCATTTAATATTAAGCAGATATGTATATTGTAATTTATAATGGCCAGGTCAGCTATACTGGGTCAACTGATCCTCTGGTTGGTTGGTTACTTGTACTTTGTTATGTCACTTTCAATACAGTACAGTAGTTCATTTGACATAATATTTAATGCTTACTTACAAAATGTACAACTGTGTCTTGTGTAATTGTAAAAAAAGATAATAAAGGCATATACAAATGATTGTTTTGTGAATAATTGCCCTTACTTCAATATTATTATCCCCCCGCGATAGCGGTGAGGGGATATACAAAAATGTAGTAATAGCGGCCGTCTGTCTGTCCATCACACTTTCTTGTTTATGCGATAACTTGAGTAAACATGGATAGATTTGAATAATTGTTTGCATGTGGCTTGTAATTATCATTATCTTGGATGGGTTCTAACATGGAAATATTTGAAGCAAGGGTTTTGGAGGAAAATCTTAGTTTTTGGTTGAAAAATCACTGATTTTGAGAATTGTGTCTTGTTTACACGATAACTTCAGTAAACATGGATAGATTTGTATAATTTTTTGCATGTGGCTTGTAATTATCATTATCTTGCATGGGTTCTTACATGGAAATATTTGAAGGAAGGGTTTTGGGGGAAAATTTTAGTTTTTGGTTGAAAAATCACCAATTTTGAGAATTGTGTCTTGTTTACGCGATAACTTCAGTAACCATGGATAGATTTGAATAATTTTTGGCATGTGGCTTGTAATTATCATTATCTTGGATAGGTTCTTACATGGAAATATTTGAAGCAAGGGTTTTGGGGGAAAATCTATATTTACATCAGAGGTTTACACAGTGTTCAAATTAAAAGTGGAGTACTTCCTGTATATTATTCAGATCATGCTGCAATATACTCCATCCTTCAATAAAGTATGTTATACATTAAGACTGCAAGGATGCTTTCTATAAATATATAAAACTAAATATTATGCAAGTGCGGGGGATACGTCGCGGTACTATTTTTGAGTAAAATGTTAAGTCATCAATCTGTTGACAGGTACCAGTATCTGCTGGTTTCGCTCCTGGGTTACAGTTGTCAACTACAGATCTTCAACAATTACAACAGTTACAACAAATGCTTCAACAACAACAACAACAGATCCAGTTACAACAGGTTCAGCAGACCAGTCAGAACCAGTCATTGAACACTGCTACACATCAGACAACACAAGCCACACAACAGATCCAGGCAACACCTGCTGTAGCTACACTACAGGGACTCCAGGGACTGACCGCTGCTGCAGGACCACAAATAGTACTGATAAATACATCACAACTTGGTGGAGCATTACAACCTTTTATACTCCAAAACCAGGTACATATGGAAGTAATCTATTCCAGATTGGAGATTTTTTTCTTTTATCAGCTCCTAATGAGCAACAGTTTGTTTGTAAGATTTGATGGTTGGTTGTAAGGCAAAATTCTCTGACCTTATTCATTATATCTTCTTTTCCTGTGGCAATCTAAATTTCTGCCCATAGTCCCATCACAATGCTGTCTTTTCAATCTAAATATAGCTGAAATACTGCTAATCACTTGATGTTAAAGAACAATCAATCAATTAACCACAATTAATTTAATGCTATTAAAGTGCCACACCCCTGAATTGACGACTAGTCACTTATCAATGTCCCCTATACTGGTGTTTTTCTGTTTTCATTTTATGATTTAGAAACTGTATGTGTGTTTTGTTTTATTTTTCAGGGAATACCAGTGTTACAGAATCTAACATTAGCTTCCTTAGGCCAACAACAACAACTACAGCAGCAGACCCAGCCACAACCACAACAACTAACTCAACAGGTCAGGTTTGTTAAAGAACACAGGGCAAAATCTAACTTTGAATGTTTGGGAGAAGTAACTTCTCACTTATTGACAGAATAGGGAGAAGTGAAAAATCTTTTAAACTGGTTCACAAGATATAGCAACTTGGCTAATTAAGATTTCTGTCAACAGCTAACACAAGAAGAAAATCACTTTAATACTACCAAACAATTACACCATTATCATTTGTATTCCCTAATTTAATCAAGTGGATGATACAGTCATCATGCAAGTCCTTCATAGTGAAACCTGTCTAAATAGAACCTCCTAGTGACCCACTTTTGTGTTTGGAATAGACAGGTGTTTGTTTTAGACAGGTTAAATTAACTATGATTTCCTACATTAGGACTTTATTTAAGGTTTGGTTTATACAGGATTTCAGTTTATGCAGGGTTCAGTTTATACAGGATTTCAGTTTATGCAGGGTTCAGTTTATACAGGATTTCAGTTTATGCAGGGTTCATTTTATACAGGATTTCAGTTTATGCAGAGTTCAGTTTATACAGGATTTCAGTTTATAGGGTTCAGTTTATACAGGATTTCAGTTGATAGGGTTCAGTTTATACAGGATTTCAGTTTATGCAGGGTTCGGTTTAGACAGGTTTCACTGTAGTTATTTGCACAGATATCATAAAATAAAAATGCTGAAAATACTGATAAGTCTAGATTTTTATGACAAAAACTTCCTTTATTTATTTACTCTTATATCATACCATTTTTAGCACCCAGTATGTCTGTCAATCCATACATGTATGTCAAGAAAATTATTTCAAACAGGAACATGGAATTAAAAGACACCATTTAAAAAAAAAAATACGATCTAACCTAATTTCAGACTAATATGTTTTGTATACTATTATTCTGCTCTTCTAATGTGAGCTTCTAATAATATTGTGGTGTTGAAATCGAAGGAACCAATGAAATATCCAAGTGTTTGAGATATCCAGAATAAATTAATCTGAAACTTACTCATAACGGTCCAAATGTTTATACATCAAAATATCCAAGGAAACAATTTATTTGAGTTTAAAATAAGAAGATAAGACTGTACAGTGAAGCCTGTCTAAACTGATGTATAGACCAACCCTTTAATAAGGTCCCAATGTATGACATTTTTGTTAAATTGACCTGTAAAAACCTAACACCTGTCTTTTTAAAGCATAAAGGAGGTTTAGTTTTTGTAGGTGTTACTGTATTTACATTACAACATGATCTGTATAAATCTGTTTGAATTGATGGACATTTTCCTGTTTCAATACAAATATCAATTTTGTAATATGTTTGGGTACAACAGAAAATACCTTCTACCCAGGAATAAGGTAGGTATAAACATGTACGACCAACCATACAATAAGTAACACAAACTGTAATATTCCTCTCTGGTTTGTTTACACCCATTATGATTTGATGTATTGTAGCTATAGGTACTATAACTAACCATATAACAGACTACACAAGCTGCCACGGTTCAGCCAACAGCTCATGTAAACTTATCAATGGTATTGTTTTGTAGGTACAACAACCAGTTATTCAACAGACAACACAAGCTGCCACGGTTCAGCCGACAGCTCCTCCTGTTCTACAGTCTCAGAACGTATCACAACAGCTGAAACAATTACAACAATCATCAGAATCATCAGTAAAGACCACTGTAGAAGTGGATGAAGATTCCATGCATTTAACCATCCAACCAGTAGGTGTCTGTTAGAACAGGGTTTAAAAATATTGTCATATAAGTGGTCTCTTTGAGATTTTATGAGATGTACTGAAATGAGAAAAAAAATAGCAGGTCATCAGAACAGTTCAAAATCTAATAGAAATTAAGTAGAAACAGAGTCAAAATTATACAAAATGTACCGAAATCGCGATTATTTTGGGGACGGTTCGGTTCACGATACATGGAGGCCGCTTTCGATACAAACGATATGATGCTCATTTTTTTAAAAAAAGTAGTGTTGAACTTCCATTTTCTTCTTTTGGTGATCATTTAATTAATATTTTGAGAAAAGTGAATCGAATAATTTACGCTTTTAAAATTAACTAATCAAATATCAAATATTTATAATTTCCGCTAGTACGTAAGCGACCTCATATAAAAAAAAACATGGCAGCGCCCATGTCAACCAGCATGGACTTCAAGGAATAGTTACAGTTTCCTATAAAACGTATCGTAATACAATCAAATATCGCGATACATATCGCTTGTGGAAAAAGTGTATCTTTACACCCCTACTTGGCCTTATGGACAATGTAGGATAATACATGTGAACTTTATGTCTAATATGATTGATGATTAAGTTAGATATGGTTTGTAGTAATCTAGGTCAACTATTAAATGGGTTTATAATTTCAGGAAGAAAACATTGATTTGGAAGAGTTAGAGCAATTTGCTAAAACATTCAAAAGGAGAAGAATTGAATTAGGTATGCAATAATTTTGTGAATAAAAAACATCTTGTCACAAATTTCTACTACATCTTATTTGGGACAACCAAACTGCCTGGTGATCAATTTTGTTGACAAGACACAAATTCTTTTGGCAAAGCTCTATAAATTGTCCTATAAAATTTCAGAAGTTTTAAATTTTGAAATCTATTATATTGGAAGTTCATTGATGTAAATAATGCAATAAGAAGAAAAAAATCAATTTGATTAAAAAAAATTGAAGAGAACACCAAAATTGTACTTACTATATCAAATATATTTGGCTTATAATTGACCTGTCTCATTTCACCCCAGATTTGAATGTTGCTGTAAAATACTTAGATAAACAATGTAGGATATTTTTATAGATATTTTATACAATGTATATTTAAACAGAAGTTGTTTATCACAAATTTACAGAATATTATTATCTAATGTTTCAACACATGATCATAGTCTTACTAAATTATTAAAAGAAAGTTTTAACTGTGATCATCAACAATTTCCACCAAAATCAACTAAATGAACAACCTCAAATCATTGAACACAAAAAATACCATGATTTAATTGTAGATATGTATACATAGATATTTGGACTAGTCGTCCGGTAGAATACTTGCACTTTTCATAACCAACTCTAGATTTAAAAAAAAAGAAATTGGCAATTATCTATTGGTAAAAAATATAATTTAACTGCAGACAGGCACCTATTTTATACCTACTTTTTTGGTTTATTGAATTGCATCCTTCTGATCTCTAGTAACAAATCCTAATTCAGTGTATTCTATATTTCAGGTTTTACTCAGGGGGATGTTGGTTTGGCTATGGGAAAGTTGTATGGAAATGACTTCAGTCAAACTACTATATCAAGATTTGAGGCTCTAAATCTAAGCTTTAAAAACATGTGTAAATTAAAACCACTCCTGCAGAAATGGTTAAAGGATGCTGACATGTTATCTGCCAGTCCCACTACACCAGTGTCAGGGGGAACTACCATGGGCAACCTCTCCCCTGAGGCCATAGCCAGGAGGAGAAAGAAAAGAACTAGTATTGATACCTCAGTTCGTGTGGCTTTAGAAAAAGCATTCCTTCAACATCCAAAACCATCGTCAGAAGAAATTGCCAATCTAGCTGAGGAATTAAACTTAGAAAGAGAAGTTGTAAGGGTCTGGTTTTGTAATCGTCGTCAAAAACAGAAGCGTATAAATCCACCATCCATGTCTATAACTGTAAATGCTCAGTTGAACTCTCCCAGTAATACCTCACTCAATCTTTCTGGTTCCTTGAATCATATAATGAACAATTCTATATCAGGGAACCATTCGCCATCAGGCTTGACACTTAATAAAGTATCCACGACGAATAGTGTAATGGCAAACCAGTTGATGAACAATACACAGTCATTTACAGGGTTACAAATACCCATGTCTACAGGCAAGAAAGATTTAACCTCTGTTCAATTCTCTTCAGCTCAAGAGGCTCTCAATTTTGCACAATCGGTGCCAGTAGAATTATCATTACCTGGTGAAAAGACAAATGTTAATGTAAATAATTTTAATACACTTTCATCTCAAGTTCTTCCATTAGGATTGACATTATCTGTTACATCTCCACAGAAGGTATCAAACGACTTTACAATAGCACAGACTGCTACAAATTCTGCTAATCAAATGTTCCTGACGTCAGGGCTACAAATGCCGTCATCATTAACTAATAATCAATCTGAACTGACAATATCTACTTCATCTTAATGTGTTACTATGGATACTACAGAGATACTTGTACTAATTAATGTTTTGTATGTTACTATGGATACCACATAATGTTTTGTATGTTGGTATGGATACTACATAATGTTTTGTGTGTTACTATGGATACCACATATTATTTTGTGCATTGCTATGGATAATACATAATATTTTGTGTGTTGCTATGGATACCACATCATGTTTTGTGTGTTGCTCTTCTTTCATCAAAAGTGGACAAATATTTGCAATACATTTTTAAAAAATTCTATAAAAGGAAAGTAGGAAAAGTAATAAATTATGTTCATGGAGAATATTGTAGTTTTATAGATTTCTACAATTACAAATGTATAAAGTAGTAGTTATTTCTCATACAAATCATGGTTTACAGCTATTTTATGATGATGTAAATTTCAATATTGTAGCTTGTAGCTTTTTTAATATCTCGTACAAAAACTTGTTGAGTAATATTTAAGTGCACAATTGACATTTAATAACAAAGGCTAACAGGACAAGACCCCCCCCCCCCCCAGACATACTATTTTTTTCTTTGCTTTTTCATTTTATTTTCTGATGAGTAAGTCCTTATTTCAATGTAATATTTCCTGAACAGAGTCAATGATATATATATTTTGGTGTATCTGGATATCTAGTATACCAGAGACATGAAACAAATAGATAACATTTATACCAGGAGGCATGTCATATTACTGATATCTCTTGAATATGTCAAAAACATGACAATATCATTCTTATTTCAAGTCAAATTATGACAACTTTTATTAGATTATTAGTTGTTGTAGTAAATAACCAACAAACAAGGTCTATTATGTTTGTTTTCTTCATTCCTATATTAAACATACATAAATTATTAGAAAATTCTCAAGATTTATTATTGACAGGTTCATTGTGTAATATAAGTATTTTGAATACTAGTACATTACACAGAGATGCAAGTTTTCCTCTGGTCAGCTGATTTCCTCTTTTTTTAGCAAAATGTTTGGAAATAAAATGTTTCAAACAGCTAGAAAATGAGGGTATTTGGGCACTAGATAGGGGGTTTCCTCTTTTTTCATCAGAGAACACTTTCTTCTCTGATTACATGGACATGTTTAATCCTACTGTTTTATTTTAAAGCATTTGGAGCAAACAGCACAATTTGCTACACCAGCTGTTCAAAAATTTGTATCTAAATAACTATTAAATATTACTTTTATGTTATAAATAAAACCTAGCATTGTATACACAATGTATATGTACAGACACCTTGCAGTACTTTAACCAAAATATAGAATTGAAGTTAGCTGTGCATTAAACCTTTATTTTAAGGTTGTATGTACTTGCATGTTTAACTTTGAAATGAAAAGGGGCACATAATCCTTAATGGCTTCCAGTTTCGTGTCCTGTAATTTCTTAGCTATTTATTGCTAATAATAAGTACCGCTATTCTCTAATTTATACTTGAACATGTTATCAACATAAAGAAAATCCATTCATTTAAACAGTTGTATAATTTGTGAATTATTATTACATGTACCTTGGCAGCTGAAGACCACATAGCACATATACTTGTATAATATATAGATTTTATATGATAATATAGTTGTTCATCAATTTTCATCAGATTGTGAATACAGTGAAACTTGTCTTAACTTAAATCTCCTGGTACCAACTTTTGTGTTCCCACAGTGAAACCTGTCTAACTTAAACCTCCTGGTACCAACTTTTGTGTTGGCAATAAACAGGTGTTCAGTTTATACAGGTTAAATAAACAAAGATTTCTTACATTGAGACTATTCAGATTCAGTTTATACATTATTCTAATTTATACAGGGTTCTGTTTAGACCAGTTTTGCTGTATAGCATTAAAATGTAATGTGTATGTAACTTAATATTATCAAAGTAATACTAGAGGCTCTTCTGGGTCGTCTGTATCACTTTCCAGATTATTTATGCAGCTTGTGTTCAATTATTTCATTTTTTTCTCATTTATTTTTACATATTTAGGTTCTGTGTTTTACTTTAACCCATTTAAATCAAACATAAAATAAAAATTTGAGGCATTTGTCCCTTTTGGCTCCTCATATCTGAGAATTGTTAAGAACACCAACAAATCTGTCCAAATTATTTTGGATGTAGGTTCCTTTGACCCTTTTCATCTTGGAAACCATCAGAGCTAGGTCCAATATGTTTGACATAATTATGCAATCAGGAAATTTCATAAGCCTTAAAGAACAAACCCTATTAAAATTGGACTTAAAATGGAAATTCAAAATTTTGGGTGTTGGTCCCATACAAATATAAGAGAAACATTTTACAAGGAATGTAGCGAAAAAAAATATGAAATTGGTTGAAAAATTGTTGCAATGAAAATTCCCACCAAGTTTGGTTTCAATTAGCCCAGTATGTAGTTTCGGAGAAGATTAAAATATAAGTTAAAAAATTAACGACAATGAACTTGGAAGAGATGACAACAGCAGCTCACTTGAACCTTTGGTCAGGCCAGCCAAAAACTAAATAACAAGCTCATAAAAAATACCTTTGCTACAATCCCTGATTTTTATGTCCCCGCCACTAAGTGGCTGGAACATCTAGTGGTACCCATGTCCGTAATTCTGAAATAAAAGAGTTGTCACCACTTTTTTTCGCTATGCTTTGGGATATTAACTTGATATTTGGTATGTGGGTGTATAATGATAAGTAACAGATCAAGCGTATGTTTTGTTCCAGTCCAATGATTTTTGGCAGAGTTATAGCCCTTGGACTGAAATTTGGTCAAATATTTAGTTGTCACCACTTTTTTTCGCTATGCTTGGAGATATTGAATTGATTTTTGGTATGAGAATGAGTGTATACAGATATATGGTATATGAGTGTTGCAGATCAAGTTTACATTTCATTCCGGTCCAATGATTTTTGGCCCTTGAACTTTGAAATTTTTGCAAAATATTTAGTTTTTCACCACTTTTTTTCGCTATGCTTTGAGATATTGATTTGATATGTGGGTGTATAGTTCCAGTCCAATGATTTTTGGCCGAGTTATGGGCCTTGGACTTTGAAATTTGGCCAAATAAGTTATCTCACCATTTTTTTTCACTATGCTTGGAGATATTGATTTGGTTTACGAGTGTATAATGACGAGTTACAGATCAAATTTGCATTTCGTTCCGGTCCAATGATTTTTGGTCGAGTTATGGCCCTTGAACTTTGAAATGTGGCCAAATATTTAGTTGTCACCACTTTTTTTTGCTATACTTGAGATATTGAATTGATTTTTGTTATACAAGTGTATAATGATGAGTTACAGATCAAGTTTACATTTCATTCCGGTCCAATGATTTTTGGCCTAGTTATGGCCCTTGGACTTTGAAATTTGGCCAAATATTTAGTTGTCACCACTTTTTTTCGCTATGCTTGTATATGACTTAATTTTTGGTATGACAGTGTATAATCATAAGTTACAGATCAGTTTTGAAATTCGTTCTGGTTGAATGATTTTTAACCAACTTGCAGCCGTTGGGCTTTGAAATTTGGCCAAATATTTAGTTGTCACCACTTTATTTCACTATGATTTGAGATATTGACTTGATTTTTGGTATGTGAATTTAAGGAGGCTTGAGGATACAGATCTTAAACAATAGTTTGTTATTCTTAGCCTATTACTGAGGGAATTAAAAAAGGGTGAAACATTTGCAAGCCTCCTTAATATTCACGGCAGGGACATTCGTGTTCGTGTCGTTTCCAACACATCTATTTTTTTCAATATTAGAATAATGGTAAGTATGAAAATGATTGTTAAATATGCATTTGTTCTGTATGATGTTGAAATAGCTTACGATTCCAGCTTTGATTACAATGTAATTGTTATATGCATTTGATTATGCACAAGTAAAGTAATATGAAATTTAGACTTTTTGGAAGTCTTTTTTAAAACCTGAATCAGTATTGCTGACCTGTTTTATATAGGAAATGTAACACAAAAAATCTGAAGCTTCTCAACATTATATATTATCCCCAATATTCTATTTACTGTACAAAAGTCAGCCATATTAGTGGTTAGCCATTTTTACTCAATCATCTTTCATTTGACCTTTTCAATTTCAAATAGTATAAGCTTCTTCTACGATCATGTTTTACAAGCTTTATCAATGTGTGCTTGCCTTGCTTGCTCATAGATCTGGGTGGATCTGTTTGCGGTTTGTTTCTATATTTTCCTGTAGATCAAATCTTTCCAAACATTTAGACACTGCAGATCTACTAAATCCAATTATCTTTCCGATTTCCTTTTTTTGGGGTTGTAATTCATCCTAGTGTAGTTGTAATACCTGCTGCTTTTAATCAGGGCTCATCACCTTGTTTTTCTAGCCATGTTGGGAACTGCTTTTTTGTTGTGTCAACATTTTATGTACAACACACTGAAATTATGTCACTTACAGTCATCATATTTTGGAGTGAGCAATTTTTCCATTATATCAAGGAAATAAAAATCTTGACAATATGTATGTATGCTTGTGGTAGGTGTACAATTATCCTGTGAAATAAATAGCTTCTAGCTTGAAACTGTAAGAGCAGTTAGGCAAACAAGATGCTGTATGCTACGTCGTGCTAGGAATACCCCCACTCGTTCATTTGTAAGTCACACAGTAAACAGGAAGTAGATGTGCGGTAAACCTGGAAAGGGGAGACACGGTACAAGTCACCATGCCAAAGCCATATATCAAATATAAAATCATTTCTTCCAGTAGAAGCTGAGATAACTGTTGCGAAAGTTTTCATTACAGCAAACATGAAAAATTATAAGTCGCACTGTAAACAGGAAGTAGATGTGTGGTAAACCTGGAAAGGAGAGACACGGTACAAGTCACCATAACAAAGCCATATATCAAATATAAAATCATTTCTTCCAGTAGAAGCTGAGATATCTGTTACGAAAGTGTGAACGGACGGACGGACGGACAAGGTGATTGCAATATAGAGTGGGGGTATAACAAGAATATTCAAAATTTCACTAAAATGGATCTAGTTCAACAACTTGATTTTGTGAAAAATCAAAGAAAATAAAATTTCTGATAACATGCTTTGGTATATGTATAAATATACGGTAAAATAAAAAGTTTCCAAAAAAAATCTGTAAGAAGAGTAAGGTGGACAAAACATGTACCTTATATACAGTGGATGGAATGATGCTGGAGCATGAAACCTACAAATACATTTTAAATGTCCCTGTAGTAATAATTAATTAAAAGAGTATTGCACTGACAGTAAAACGAATGTTGTTTAACACTAAGTCAGCAATTTTTCAACCATATCATGGACACATTATCCTGATTCCGAGCCAACCAGTCTGCTCTTACTCCTTAAGGGAATACGATACAGTAGGGATTGCCAAATGAATTGTTCATGAAAATTCGTGATTTGGTCAATTTCGACATGCTCTTTCCAAATATGCAAAGAAAAATATACCTTTGTGACTTAGTTTTCGAGATATTTACGATCGAATTTCGACCATTTTTCGACAAATTTTTAAAATACGGATTTTTATAGCGGTAAAGAAAATATCACAATTTCAAAACGGTAAAAGATAATTGCATCCGGTTTTTTGCAATAGCTTCCTATGATAATTTCGTTCTAAGATGATGAACATGTACATTGCCAATAATAGATTAAGTAATCCAAAAATTCTACTTATTTGTGGAATATGGATTATTTAGTGGTTTCTTCATGAATAAAAATGTCAATTGATATTTTCTTAATATTTTGTCATGATATTCTCGCAATGATTTTATTTAGAATTTTAACAAAAAGTAAGGGGGTACATGTGCTTGTTTTTTAGCTACAGAACAAAAACCGTGCATTTTTCATGATAAACCTAGACATCGTCAATTTCGGCGTCAAATTACCCTACAATGTATTTTAATAGGTAAAACGTTGTGGAGTCTTTCCCGTCGTTTTCCTTGGATTGGATGAAAAGGCAACGCAACCGGAGAATGTGTTATATATGGACCCAGTCATTTGAAAAAGTTATCCGTTGTATAAACTAACCTAATCGGGTGCGTTTGTCTTGAAGTTGTCCGCCAGAAAAAAAAATTGAACAACTTAGCCAAGATGGTTAATTTGTGCATCTCACATTTCCAATTTTTCGAGACGGCAGACCGGCAGTTTACACCGTTTTTTGTCACGAAATATAAATGAAAGAGAACGGCTATATTCTTCTTCTCGACTCGCACACAAGCGACCTCAATATCAGGCTCACCAATATCGATGTCTCTCTATTTTCTCCTTTGCATCTGTTCGTTATTTCATTGTTGTACCATGCCTAGTTGCTTAGAAACGGACATAAACGCAAAACATTTACCAAGATCGGGACAGACGGACGAACGGACAAGGTTAAGTATCAATCCAAATTCCTGCCGGATAAATTTATGCATTGAAAGGCGAAAGGATACATTTTTGAAATTTTACAAGTATAAATTTGTCGAACTTTAGTATAACTCATGAGATCCCTCTTGTATACATGAAACTCTGTCCTAAGCTTGCTTTTGGCATATCCAATTTAGCACGCCAGGTGTTCGTATACTCGAAATCGGTTTGGACACTGAAATCGATGCCAGCTAAGGGACCGACCATTTAACTTGAAGGGGGGGGGGGGGGGCATGATCCCCCCCCCCCCCCCCGAGTCAGAATTTTTTTCTAGTTTTTAAACGCATCACGACAGATTATTTTTTTCAATTTTTAACATTGTTTTATATGGTAAAAATCCTCTCTCAGATTATTTCTCCTTTTAAAAACGGCATTATTCGGCTTGACGCAGGTGCTTTCAAATTTTTACGCAATCAGCTTTCTATGACGTCGATGCAACTTCCGTGAAAAAAGAGACGTTCCGTCAAGCGCAATCTTGAAAATGTCGCGCTCGTTACCGTGACGTCACGAAAACAACATGTGGTATTCGGCAAAGTAATTATCTGCCCTTGCTACTGTGTCGTATTCCCTTAATGCTACATGCTTAGCGGAGAAGCAACAAATACCAATTTTACAGTTTTTGGTTTGACCTGACCAGTGCTCCAATCCATGATCTACCACACTCGAGGCAAGCTCGCTAATAATTACACCACAGATGCAGTTCAATTAAAAAGGAACACAACCCAAACATTGCACCTTTAATATAAAAGATTAACCATAAAATAAATCTTCCCCAAGAACAATGATAAAATATCTATAATAATTCATTCATTTATAACAAAATGGTGATCAATATTGTAAATTGGAAGCCATCTTAAATGTTAGAAAAAGTCAGCTGCCTTTGACTTTTTAATGACCCCAGTAGATGCTCTTCGTTTTGTCTTGTTTTGAGTAGATTTACTCCTAGTTGCTGCTGGAGATGGAGTCTTTATTATACCATGGTCTGGGAGTTTCTTAGGATTAAAAGCTTGTGGACTGAACTGAATACTTTCTTGAAAACCTGAAACATGTTCATATAGAAAATCAAAATATGATCAATTATAGATTGGTTCTGACTGTTTAACACCTCTTTAAAAAATTGTCTGTTTAAAGCCTCTTAATAAATGTCTATGTTATATCGTCAGGAACAGTTTTATTGGTGGAGAAAACCTGAGTACTTGCAGATCTACTGCAATACATTGACAAACTTGATCATCATGTTACATCATAGACACCTTGCCACAGGCAGTAATCAAACTATCAACTTATGATGGTTAATACATTATGATGGTTACCGATTGTATAGGAAATATAAATCAAACTACCATTAGATGATGGCCACTAAGTGTGGTTAGGTGTTGTTGAGTTAGTTATTATTGTTTAACGACAAATGAACAATTTTTCAGCTATATCATGGCGAGAAAAAGTTACATTTTTGATGAGATCATGATGATGTTCACTTTGTATCAGACCAACATGCCCGAGTTGGAATTTTATTGTGCTAGCTCACCGAAACAATAGTCCGCTGAATCTGATAGATATGTTGCTTTACTTGGACACATTATTCTGCTTTCGAACCAACCAGTCTTTGCTCTTACTTCTTAATGCTGCCTGCTTAGCATAGAAGCAACAAATACCAATTGTAGTCTGGTTTGACCTGATTGAGGCTTGAACCCACGATCTACCGTACTCGAGGTGAACACACAATGTGGTTAGGTATAATTGATAACAATTCAATTAAACCATAAAATATGGTAACATAAAACAGATTGTCCATTATATAATTAATACAGGTTTAATTGAGATGGAATGTATCATACACAGTGGTAAAATCATTACTTTAAACATATTTTATTGTTCTATACTAAACAATTGGAACTTAGAAACGTCTTCTCCAAGTTAAATCATTGCTTAATAGAGATAGTTGCTCATGAGATTTATTTGCTGCTACTTAAACGATCAAAGAGATCTTACTATGCATGAGAATTCATAATAAATCAAAGTGATCAATTTTTCTCACATTTCAGACAACTTTTTTGCTAATACATATCTAAGTCAATTAATTAATTTTACTTCTTGCTGAAGATGACTTTTTAAATTTAATACAATGTACGTACTGAGAGCTTCATTTTTCTTCATGTTAAAGATAACCTTTTTCTTTGTTTCTGCAGGACAGGAAGATGGTGGCTCTAATGTTTTCTAAAAAAATAAAATATATATTGTGTCAAGAAGCACATGAAATATTGAATGACTTCCTACTGTTTGTTATATAAGTACACTTTTGTGTATGACATTTATTTGGACATATATATACCAGTAGTCAATCAAATTGCTCCCCTGGAATTAAATTCTAGATATTGACCTTTTTGATGACATTGTTGTAGACTTGTTTGTAATAACCCGTTTTGTTGATTTTGTCTGAAATTGTAAATTCTTTAATGATAAAACTTACTTTTCTATAATCATTGAATTGATTGATTGATTTATTGTGTTTAACGCCACTTTCAGCAATATTTCAGCTATATCATGGCGACCAGTTTTAGTGGCGGAAGAAGCCGGAATACCTGGAGAGAACCACCGACAATGGGCAAGCAACTGGTAAACTTTATCACTTGCGTCTGCGAGTCAAGTGCACTCTTTTTTGTAATTTACAAAGCCGGGCACGAACCCATGCCGTATTGGTGATAGGCTTATATGAGTTGTTAGGTAATCCAACTACCTAACTCATTGAGCCACCCGGGCCCTTATATAATCATTGAAAGAAGAACTCTAAATGGTGATCAATGAAATAAAAAATATTTCGGTGGAATTTCCTGGATACAATAAAATAAGCTTCTATATAAATAATTTAAATTTTCCTTACAGTGGAAACCCTGTTATTAAATGTGATACACAATGTATGTAAGGCAAGTAAAAGTTCTTTATTGTAATGGTCAGGGTAATACCTATGTCATATATGCTCACAAAGTTAAATCCATGTCCAGTTTTTATTCATTATCCAAAGATTTTTAGGGACTATATATGTATCAGTTTTTAGATTAGTTTGGAGTATTACAACATGGGAAGATATCATTAATGATTTACTTTTCAGGCAAGATTGCTGTTTCTCTGAATTTTGCTTGTTTCTTTAATATGATAAAACAATTACGATCATATCATTATCAGGAGGTGGACATCAATAGGTGATGTTCACCTCCTAAGAACACCCTAATTGTATATTGTGTAGTTTTTGGTTCCCATTAAAAACATATTAATCATCTCTCCCCTTTAACCCACAGATTAGACAACAAATGAAGTCCTTACTTGTTTTACAGCTGATTTTGGTGTTGTGAATTTACTGACAGATTTCCTAACAAAGGCAGGAGGTGTCTTCAACAGTTTGTCAAACTTGGCAAATCCTGATCCTTCAGATTCCTTTGTTACTTCAGTTATGCTATTGTTTAATTTTGTTACTTTATTCTTTTTCACTTTAGGTGTCTTCTCCTTGGTTGGTGTTGGCACTGAGTTCTCTTCTTGAACAGATACATCTAAATTTTGTGAACTTTTCCTCTTTCTTTTATTCTTCACTTGAATGACTTGCTGTGATAATCTTACATCATTGTCTACAACTTCTACACTACTATTATTTAACTCTTTGTGTTTCTTCTTACTTTGTTTTGCAGGAGATTGTGATGTTTTACCACCTTGTGAAACAGTTTCAATTGACTTTACAGAATTATCTCCCTTTTGCATAGCTTCTAATTTTTTCATTTTTTTTGCCTGATTTCCCTTCTTTTTCTTTGAACTTGAGTTACCAAGTTCTGAAGGAGTTTCTGTGATTTCCTTTCTTTTTTCTTTATTTTTCAGTTTTTTCAATGCTAAAGTATCCAGTCCTATATGTGTTGTCTTGCTGCCTTTTTTACTACTGTCTGGTGGGGATACACTACTTAGGTTCTCATTCTCAGTAATATTTGTCTTTCCTTTATTTGTCCCTTTCTTCTTCTTTGGAAGCGAGGCATTCTTATTTTCTGTTTCATCCTCCATCTTTCTTTTCCCTTTCTTTGCACCACCCTCTTTATCTGATAGGTTGTCATTGTTATCATCTGAAATTTATTAACACCTCAATGAAATAACAAAAAATCAACACAAAGAGTGTATGGATATAACATTCCTGCACTAAAGGTGAACATCATAATTGTTCACCCGAGGGGTGTGGTTTTTCCCCGAGGGAAAACAACATCCCAAGGGTGAACAATTATGATGTTCACCTTAAGTGCAGGCATTAATTGTTTTATTATACTGAAACTCTATTTTTTTGGGTCACTCTTATTTCGTTTGATAAATGCGAACATTTCTGTAAATGAAGAGCCAGAATGGTTCCACTGGGCACACCACCGTTGGCCATTTTATACATACTTACGTCACATACATGTTTTAGATCATGGTCATTTTACGGATATCGTAAGCGCTTTGGCGATCTAGATCACTGTTCCCCCCAGTCATCAGGAAAAAAACTGATGACCGGTGAAATAGAGAAAACAAGGAATTTAGGATTTATTAGTTAAAATATTACACTTGATTTTCTATTGAAAAAAGATACTGAAGTATAACAATACATCCATGATCACCTAAATTATATCAGCTACATTTGTATATCATGTTTTGTCACTGACATGGTTTATTAAATATATTTATGTTTGAAATTTACAGTTCTCTTTTTTACTATGAGCATACCTGATGAAGGTTATTCCAGAAATTGCCAAGCACACTAGAATATCTATGTTTTTATTTTACATTTTGTTTTGTTTTTATTATCTGGGTTATATTTTAGACATTTCATTGGTATAAATTTATAGGTTATATTAGCCAAATCACCATTACTATTTAATGTTTTTCTCAATTTTGCAGTAATATTTTGTGCTATCAAAACATTCTCTTTTAGTTGGGAGATCTGTAATGCATACATAAATGAGACAGAGATCTGCCTTATGATCAGAAAACTTTCAAGACAAAAATTTGAACTCATCCCCAGAGAGGGAGAGGGTAAACAGAGCACTGGATTTATTGTCAGAAGTTGCCCAATAGCATGAAAATACTGTATGAATTTATTACAATAACTGTTTCCTCTAAAAATTGAGCAAAATATATATGAAGCCTACAGTATATACTGTCTTCTGGTTGGCTCAGTTTTTAGTACAAGGGTAAAAACATTTCTCAAAAGTTATATGGTGCCAGTGACATGTGAGAAGAACCACTCAGCATGATTTTACTACATCATAACAATGTTGGATTGATTACGGTATATACTGATGTTGTATTTACCAATGGTGTCCCCTTGAGACTTTTTCTTCTTCTTCTTTCGTTTCTTTTTCTTTCCTGTTTCTAAACTCTCCAATTGTTGAACAGCTAAAGAGAGGTCTCTTTTTGAGAGGACATCTCCTGTTTCTTCCTCTCCCTCTTCTACTGGGAGGATACCTTCCTCTAAATCTTTAAATCTTGTAAAATGAAATAACAAAGGATAAATAAACAAGATGAACTGTGAGCTAATGCTCCCTTATGATACCCCCGCTCTTCGGCAAACAGGAAGTAGGAATCTGATGGGTCCAAAAACGATATGGGGTACCTATATGAAGCTTGTGACCGAATATCAGATCTCTGCCATCAATAGTTGCTGAGAAAAATGCGACGAAAAAATTAGCATATATGTTCAATGTGTATAAAAACCAACTAAGTTGGCAAACAGGAAGTAGGAATCTGACGGGTCCAAAAACGCTTCCCACAATATGGCATACCTATATGAAGCTTGTGACCAAATATCAGATTCCTGTCATCAATAGTTGCTTAGAAAAATGCAACGAAAAATGAGCATATATGTTCAATGTGTAAAAAAACCAACTTAGTCGGCAAACAGGAAGTAGGAATCTGACGGGTCCAAAAACACTACCCACAATATGGTATACCTATATGACGCTTGTGACCAAATATCAGATTTCTGCCATCAACAGTTATTGAGAAAAGTGTGACGAAAAATATCTTGGACGGACGGACGGACAGAGGTAAAACAATATACCCCCCTCCCCCTTCGGGGAGCGAGGGTATAATTACAATAATATTTCTACAATTTATGAAATAGAATGAAACATTCAAAACATGAGAACCACATCAGTGGTGTAATGGTAAGCATGCTCGTCTCGAGTGAGGTAGATCATGGGTTCATCAGTGGTGTAATGGTAAGCATGCTCGTCTCGAGTGAGGTAGATCATGGGTTCATCAGTGGTGTAATGGTAAGCATGCTCGTCTCGAGTGAGGTAGATCATGGGTTCATCAGTGGTGTAATGGTAAGCATGCTCGTCTCGAGTGAGGTAGATCATGGGTTCATCAGTGGTGTAATGGTAAGCATGCTCATCTCGAGTGAGGTAGATCATGAGTTCATCAGTGGTGTAATGGTAAGCATGCTCGTCTCGAGTGAGGTAGATCGTGGGTTCATCAGTGGTGTAATGGTAAGCATGCTCGTCTCGAGTGAGGTAGATCATGGGTTCATTAGTGGTGTAATGGTAAGCATGCTCGTCTCGAGTGAGGTAGATCGTGGGTTCATCAGTGGTGTAATGGTAAGCATGCTCGTCTCGAGTGAGGTAGATCGTGGGTTCATCAGTGGTGTAATGGTAAGCATGCTCGTCTCGAGTGAGGTAGATCGTGGGTTCATCAGTGGTGTAATGGTAAGCATGCTCGTCTCGAGTGAGGTAGATCGTGGGTTCATCAGTGGTGTAATGGTAAGCATGCTCGTCTCGAGTGAGGTAGATCGTGGGTTCATCAGTGGTGTAATGGTAAGCATGCTCGTCTCGAGTGAGGTAGATCGTGGGTTCATCAGTGGTGTAATGGTAAGCATGCTCGTCTCGAGTGAGGTAGATCGTGGGTTCATCAGTGGTGTAATGGTAAGCATGCTCGTCTCGAGTGAGGTAGATCGTGGGTTCATCAGTGGTGTAATGGTAAGCATGCTCGTCTCGAGTGAGGTAGATCGTGGGTTCATCAGTGGTGTAATGGTAAGCATGCTCGTCTCGAGTGAGGTAGATTGTGGGTTCATCAGTGGTGTAATGGTAAGCATGCTTGTCTCGAGTGAGGTAGATCATGGGTTCATCAGTGGTGTAATGGTAAGCCTGCTCGTCTCGAGTGAGGTAGATCGTGGGTTCATCAGTGGTGTAATGGTAAGCATGCTCGTCTCGAGTGAGGTAGATCATGGGTTCATCAGTGGTGTAATGGTAAGCATGCTCGTCTCGAGTGAGGTAGATCATGGGTTCATCAGTGGTGTAATGGTAAGCATGCTCGTCTCGAGTGAGGTAGATCATGGGTTCATCAGTGGTGTAATGGTAAGCATGCTCGTCTCGAGTGAGGTAGATCATGGGTTCATCAGTGGTGTAATGGTAAGCATGCTCGTCTCGAGTGAGGTAGATCATGGGTTCATCAGTGGTGTAATGGTAAGCATGCTCATCTCGAGTGAGGTAGATCATGAGTTCATCAGTGGTGTAATGGTAAGCATGCTCGTCTCGAGTGAGGTAGATCGTGGGTTCATCAGTGGTGTAATGGTAAGCATGCTCGTCTCGAGTGAGGTAGATCATGGGTTCATTAGTGGTGTAATGGTAAGCATGCTCGTCTCGAGTGAGGTAGATCGTGGGTTCATCAGTGGTGTAATGGTAAACATGCTCGTCTCGAGTGAGGTAGATCGTGGGTTCATCAGTGGTGTAATGGTAAGCATGCTCGTCTCGAGTGAGGTAGATCGTGGGTTCATCAGTGGTGTAATGGTAAGCATGCTCGTCTCGAGTGAGGTAGATCGTGGGTTCATCAGTGGTGTAATGGTAAGCATGCTCGTCTCGAGTGAGGTAGATCGTGGGTTCATCAGTGGTGTAATGGTAAGCATGCTCGTCTCGAGTGAGGTAGATCGTGGGTTCATCAGTGGTGTAATGGTAAGCATGCTCGTCTCGAGTGAGGTAGATCGTGGGTTCATCAGTGGTGTAATGGTAAGCATGCTCGTCTCGAGTGAGGTAGATCGTGGGTTCATCAGTGGTGTAATGGTAAGCATGCTCGTCTCGAGTGAGGTAGATCGTGGGTTCATCAGTGGTGTAATGGTAAGCATGCTCGTCTCGAGTGAGGTAGATCGTGGGTTCATCAGTGGTGTAATGGTAAGCATGCTCGTCTCGAGTGAGGTAGATCATGGGTTCATCAGTGGTGTAATGGTAAGCATGCTCGTCTCGAGTGAGGTAGATCGTGGGTTCATCAGTGGTGTAATGGTAAGCATGCTCGTCTCGAGTGAGGTAGATCGTGGGTTCATCAGTGGTGTAATGGTAAGCATCCTCGTCTCGAGTGAGGTAGATCGTGGGTTCATCAGTGGTGTAATGGTAAGCATGCTCGTCTCGAGTGAGGTAGATCATGGGTTCATCAGTGGTGTAATGGTAAGCATGCTCGTCTCGAGTGAGGTAGATCATGGGTTCATCAGTGGTGTAATGGTAAGCATGCTCGTCTCGAGTGAGGTAGATCGTGGGTTCATCAGTGGTGTAATGGTAAGCATGCTCGTCTCGAGTGAGGTAGATCATGGGTTCATCAGTGGTGTAATGGTAAGCATGCTCGTCTCGAGTGAGGTAGATCGTGGGTTCATCAGTGGTGTAATGGTAAGCATGCTCGTCTCGAGTGAGGTAGATCGTGGGTTCATCAGTGGTGTAATGGTAAGCATGCTCATCTCGAGTGAGGTAGATCATGGGTTCATCAGTGGTGTAATGGTAAGCATGCTCGTCTCGAGTGAGGTAGATCGTGGGTTCATCAGTGGTGTAATGGTAAGCATGCTCGTCTCGAGTGAGGTAGATCGTGGGTTCATCAGTGGTGTAATGGTAAGCATGCTCGTCTCGAGTGAGGTAGATCATGGGTTCATCAGTGGTGTAATGGTAAGCATGCTCGTCTCGAGTGAGGTAGATCGTGGGTTCATCAGTGGTGTAATGGTAAGCATGCTCGTCTCGAGTGAGGTAGATCGTGGGTTCATCAGTGGTGTAATGGTAAGCATGCTCGTCTCGAGTGAGGTAGATCGTGGGTTCATCAGTGGTGTAATGGTAAGCATGCTCGTCTCGAGTGAGGTAGATCATGGGTTCATCAGTGGTGTAATGGTAAGCATGCTCGTCTCGAGTGAGGTAGATCATGGGTTCATCAGTGGTGTAATGGTAAGCATGCTCGTCTCGAGTGAGGTAGATCATGGGTTCATCAGTGGTGTAATGGTAAGCATGCTCATCTCGAGTGAGGTAGATCATGAGTTCATCAGTGGTGTAATGGTAAGCATGCTCGTCTCGAGTGAGGTAGATCGTGGGTTCATCAGTGGTGTAATGGTAAGCATGCTCGTCTCGAGTGAGGTAGATCATGGGTTCATTAGTGGTGTAATGGTAAGCATGCTCGTCTCGAGTGAGGTAGATCGTGGGTTCATCAGTGGTGTAATGGTAAGCATGCTCGTCTCGAGTGAGGTAGATCGTGGGTTCATCAGTGGTGTAATGGTAAGCATGCTCGTCTCGAGTGAGGTAGATCGTGGGTTCATCAGTGGTGTAATGGTAAGCATGCTCGTCTCGAGTGAGGTAGATCGTGGGTTCATCAGTGGTGTAATGGTAAGCATGCTCGTCTCGAGTGAGGTAGATCGTGGGTTTATCAGTGGTGTAATGGTAAGCATGCTCGTCTCGAGTGAGGTAGATCGTGGGTTCATCAGTGGTGTAATGGTAAGCATGCTCGTCTCGAGTGAGGTAGATCGTGGGTTCATCAGTGGTGTAATGGTAAGCATGCTCGTCTCGAGTGAGGTAGATCGTGGGTTCATCAGTGGTGTAATGGTAAGCATGCTCGTCTCGAGTGAGGTAGATCGTGGGTTCATCAGTGGTGTAATGGTAAGCATGCTCGTCTCGAGTGAGGTAGATTGTGGGTTCATCAGTGGTGTAATGGTAAGCATGCTTGTCTCGAGTGAGGTAGATCATGGGTTCATCAGTGGTGTAATGGTAAGCCTGCTCGTCTCGAGTGAGGTAGATCGTGGGTTCATCAGTGGTGTAATGGTAAGCATGCTCGTCTCGAGTGAGGTAGATCATGGGTTCATCAGTGGTGTAATGGTAAGCATGCTCGTCTCGAGTGAGGTAGATCATGGGTTCATCAGTGGTGTAATGGTAAGCATGCTCGTCTCGAGTGAGGTAGATCATGGGTTCATCAGTGGTGTAATGGTAAGCATGCTCGTCTCGAGTGAGGTAGATCATGGGTTCATCAGTGGTGTAATGGTAAGCATGCTCGTCTCGAGTGAGGTAGATCATGGGTTCATCAGTGGTGTAATGGTAAGCATGCTCATCTCGAGTGAGGTAGATCATGAGTTCATCAGTGGTGTAATGGTAAGCATGCTCGTCTCGAGTGAGGTAGATCGTGGGTTCATCAGTGGTGTAATGGTAAGCATGCTCGTCTCGAGTGAGGTAGATCATGGGTTCATTAGTGGTGTAATGGTAAGCATGCTCGTCTCGAGTGAGGTAGATCGTGGGTTCATCAGTGGTGTAATGGTAAACATGCTCGTCTCGAGTGAGGTAGATCGTGGGTTCATCAGTGGTGTAATGGTAAGCATGCTCGTCTCGAGTGAGGTAGATCGTGGGTTCATCAGTGGTGTAATGGTAAGCATGCTCGTCTCGAGTGAGGTAGATCGTGGGTTCATCAGTGGTGTAATGGTAAGCATGCTCGTCTCGAGTGAGGTAGATCGTGGGTTCATCAGTGGTGTAATGGTAAGCATGCTCGTCTCGAGTGAGGTAGATCGTGGGTTCATCAGTGGTGTAATGGTAAGCATGCTCGTCTCGAGTGAGGTAGATCGTGGGTTCATCAGTGGTGTAATGGTAAGCATGCTCGTCTCGAGTGAGGTAGATCGTGGGTTCATCAGTGGTGTAATGGTAAGCATGCTCGTCTCGAGTGAGGTAGATCGTGGGTTCATCAGTGGTGTAATGGTAAGCATGCTCGTCTCGAGTGAGGTAGATCGTGGGTTCATCAGTGGTGTAATGGTAAGCATGCTCGTCTCGAGTGAGGTAGATCATGGGTTCATCAGTGGTGTAATGGTAAGCATGCTCGTCTCGAGTGAGGTAGATCGTGGGTTCATCAGTGGTGTAATGGTAAGCATGCTCGTCTCGAGTGAGGTAGATCGTGGGTTCATCAGTGGTGTAATGGTAAGCATCCTCGTCTCGAGTGAGGTAGATCGTGGGTTCATCAGTGGTGTAATGGTAAGCATGCTCGTCTCGAGTGAGGTAGATCATGGGTTCATCAGTGGTGTAATGGTAAGCATGCTCGTCTCGAGTGAGGTAGATCATGGGTTCATCAGTGGTGTAATGGTAAGCATGCTCGTCTCGAGTGAGGTAGATCGTGGGTTCATCAGTGGTGTAATGGTAAGCATGCTCGTCTCGAGTGAGGTAGATCATGGGTTCATCAGTGGTGTAATGGTAAGCATGCTCGTCTCGAGTGAGGTAGATCGTGGGTTCATCAGTGGTGTAATGGTAAGCATGCTCGTCTCGAGTGAGGTAGATCGTGGGTTCATCAGTGGTGTAATGGTAAGCATGCTCATCTCGAGTGAGGTAGATCATGGGTTCATCAGTGGTGTAATGGTAAGCATGCTCGTCTCGAGTGAGGTAGATCGTGGGTTCATCAGTGGTGTAATGGTAAGCATGCTCGTCTCGAGTGAGGTAGATCGTGGGTTCATCAGTGGTGTAATGGTAAGCATGCTCGTCTCGAGTGAGGTAGATCATGGGTTCATCAGTGGTGTAATGGTAAGCATGCTCGTCTCGAGTGAGGTAGATCGTGGGTTCATCAGTGGTGTAATGGTAAGCATGCTCGTCTCGAGTGAGGTAGATCGTGGGTTCATCAGTGGTGTAATGGTAAGCATGCTCGTCTCGAGTGAGGTAGATCGTGGGTTCATCAGTGGTGTAATGGTAAGCATGCTCGTCTCGAGTGAGGTAGATCGTGGGTTCATCAGTGGTGTAATGGTAAGCATGCTCGTCTCGAGTGAGGTAGATCGTGGGTTCATCAGTGGTGTAATGGTAAGCATGCTCGTCTCGAGTGAGGTAGATCGTGGGTTCATCAGTGGTGTAATGGTAAGCATGCTCGTATCGAGTGAGGTAGATCGTGGGTTCATCAGTGGTGTAATGGTAAGCATGCTCGTATCGAGTGAGGTAGATCGTGGGTTCATCAGTGGTGTAATGGTAAGCATGCTCGTCTCGAGTGAGGTAGATCGTGGGTTCATCAGTGGTGTAATGGTAAGCATGCTCGTCTCGAGTGAGGTAGATCATGGGTTCATCAGTGGTCTAATGGTAAGCATGCTCGTCTCGAGTGAGGTAGATCATGAGTTCATCAGTGGTGTAATGGTAAGCATGCTCGTCTCGAGTGAGGTAGATCATGGGTTCATCAGTGGTGTAATGGTAAGCATGCTCGTCTCGAGTGAGGTAGATCATGGGTTCATCAGTGGTGTAATGGTAAGCATGCTCGTCTCGAGTGAGGTAGATCATGGGTTCATCAGTGGTGTAATGGTAAGCATGCTCGTCTCGAGTGAGGTAGATCGTGGGTTCATCAGTGGTGTAATGGTAAGCATGCTCGTCTCGAGTGAGGTAGATCGTGGGTTTGAGTCCCAATCGGGTAAAATCAAAGACTTTAAAATAAGTATTTGTTGCTTCTCTGCTAAGCATGCAGCATTAAGGAGATAGAGCAAAGACTGATTGGCTCAAAATGAAGATAATGTGTTTGAGTGAGGCAGCATGTTTATCCAGGGACTGTTGTTTCAGTGAGCTAGCACAATAAAAGTCCAACTAAGCATGTTGGTGTAGTACAAAGTAGACCTCCTCATTTCATTGAAAATTAACTTGTTCTCGCCATGATATAGCTGAAAAGTTGCTGAGTCGGCATAAAACAACAATTACCCAATCACTCGCTAAAATCATGAGAAGTCTTGATATTGCTTAATCCCCCCTGTATAATGTCCAATGGTTATGTTCAAAATTATGTAAAACTAACAAATTATCATCAAGTATACTCACTTTTTAACCAGTGTGTAAATCATATTTCTGTTTTTACCGACACAATCTTTACTGCTACCTAACTGGAACAACGTTTCTGATAAGGCTTTAAAATCAAACTAAAAATAGAAAATATATTATACATTTATAAACGACGTAATTAAAATTCATTAATATCATTCAATAAACATATTGAAGCAAATTTGAGTAAGTGATTATTTTTTTTAATGTTAAGTGAGCAATATTCAACTATCATGGCGAGAAAAAGTTACATTTTGATGACATGATGTCTGCTTTGTACTAGATCAACACAATGGATGTTTATAGCGCTAGCTCACTGAAACAACAGTTTGCAGGTAGATATATCGTTCTACTTAGACACATTATCCTGAACTCCCCGGTCTCTGCTGTTACTCCTTTACATGCTCAATGTCTTCCTCACACCAATATAACCATGTTAATCATTACACCACCGATGCGGTTAGTGAAATTTGACAACTTTATCTTATAGACATAGATTACCAGCTCTTATTAGTTCTAGGGACCATTGTGGTCATCATCGTACAGTAGTATGTAATTAATGCCTATCACCACTAACGTTGTGAGTTCGATACAACATTATGTGATAAAGTTGTCAGTGACTTGCGACAGGGTGAACTCGATACAACATTATGTGATAAAGTTGTCAGTGACTTGTACTCGATACAACATTATGTGATAAAGTTGTCAGTGACTTGCGACAGGGTGAACTCGATACAACATTATGTGATAAAGTTGTCAGTGACTTGTACTCGATACAACATTATGTGATAAAGTTGTCAGTGACTTGTACTCGATACAACATTATGTGATAAAGTTGTCAGTGACTTGAGACAGGGTGAACTCGATACAACATTATGTGATAAAGTTGTCAGTGACTTGTACTCGATACAACATTATGTGATAAAGTTGTCAGTGACTTGTACTCGATACAACATTATGTGATAAAGTTGTCAGTGACTTGAGACAGGGTGAACTCGATACAACATTATGTGATAAAGTTGTCAGTGACTTGAGACAGGGTGAACTCGATACAACATTATGTGATAAAGTTGTCAGTGACTTGTACTCGATACAACATTATGTGATAAAGTTGTCAGTGACTTGCGACAGGGTGAACTCGATACAACATTATGTGATAAAGTTGTCAGTGACTTGTACTCGATACAACATTATGTGATAAAGTTGTCAGTGACTTGTACTCGATACAACATTATGTGATAAAGTTGTCAGTGACTTGTACTCGATACAACATTATGTGATAAAGTTGTCAGTGACTTGTACTCGATACAACATTATGTGATAAAGTTGTCAGTGACTTGTACTCGATACAACATTATGTGATAAAGTTGTCAGTGACTTTGGTTTTCTCCAGTTTCCTCCACCAATAAAACTGAAATATTGTTGAAAGTGGAGTTAAGCATGGAAAACCTTAAAAAACCAAACCTTATTAGTTCCTCTCTCTTATTGGTGTGTTTTTACAGTGTATTCCAATGTGGGATTCAGATGTAATTTTATTTAAAATAAAAATACAGACTGGCTAAACATACTACAATTAATGTCTGTCAGATTGTAGTGACTACTTCCTGTCAGTAACATGTGTTATATTATGTATAGCAATAATAAATGTGTAACAGTGACTACTTCCTGTCAGTAACATGTGTTATATTATGTATAACAATAATAAATGTGTAACAGTGACTACTTCCTGTCAGTAACATGTGTTATATTATGTATAACAATAATAAATGTGTAACAGTGACTACTTCCTGTCAATAACATGTGTTATATTATGTATAACAATAATAAATGTGTAACAGTGACTACTTCCTGTCAATAACATGTGTTATATTATGTATAACAATAATAAATGTGTAACAGTGACTACTTCCTGTCAATAACATGTGTTATATTATGCATAGCAATAATAAATGTATAACAGTGACTACTTCCTGTCAATAACATGTGTTATATTATGTATAACAATAATAAATGTATAACAACCAGTGAGAAAAAAAATATTTGTCATCAATCAATGGTCAAAATATCTGTTATAATATATATTTCTTGTCATGTAATTTGTCATAAATACAGGGTTGAAATCTCTGAATAATTTGTATTTCTTGTCATGTAATTTGTCATCAATACAGATTTGAAATCTCTGTATAATATATATTTCTTGTCATGTAATTTGTCATCAATACAGGGTTGAAATCTCTGTATAATATGTATTTCTTGTCATGTAATTTGTCATCAATACAGGGTTGAAATCTCTGTATAATTTGTATTTCTTGTCATGTAATTTGTCATCAATACAGGGTTGAAATCTCTGCATAATTTGTATTTCTTGTCATGTAATTTGTCATCAATACAGGGTTGAAATCTCTGTATAATATGTATTTCTTGTCATGTAATTTGTCATCAATACAGGGTTGAAATCTCTGTATAATTTGTATTTCTTGTCATGTAATTTGTCATCAATACAGGGTTGAAATCTCTGTATAGTTTGTATTTCTTGTCATGTAATTTGTCATCAATACAGGGTTGAAATCTCTGTATAATTTGTATTTCTTGTCACATATTGATACACACCTGGAGTCGTATAGGAGCGTCTTCATCATCGATATCTTCATTCTCTTCTTCATCACTGTTTTCATTCTAAAAGTACATGTGTTATATAAGACATGAAGCTATATATTATGCTGTTTAGATCTGAAATTACATATGCTGTATATATAGATTATTACATGGCATCTTTCATATCATACCCTTTACCAGCCCTAGGTCATGATATCAGCCAGACAGCCGATAGACTCAAGGGATGATATATGAACGAGGGCTGATAAAGGGTATGGTATGAAAAATGACATAATATGATATGTTTATCGCATACTTCAACAGAGGAAATAACTGATTTGTACCAAAAATGCTTAGTCATTTTTGGCTGGAATTAAATACATGCAAAAATGTAGTTATAGAACAAGAAATTTATTGCTTTAATATGCAAATCCAATAAATGCATTTTCAATATCATAAGAGAGAAAATTGGCAATTAATAATTTTCTGTGCCAATATTCAATAAAACAGTTTAGTCCGTCATGTTTGTAAACGCAGTTTTCCGGAAATTCATGATGTGAACTTACGAACATCGACGGAAAGGCATGTAATAACATTCCGGATGCAGTTAATAAACTTGCTTTATCAGTCCGCTTAGACCATTCTTGTGAAACTGGGTGAAATAAATATGACTGTTATTAATATTATTCTAAATAAAACTCAAAATTTTATCACAGGGTAAAATTTTAGCTATATTATGTACAAGTATATGATAAATGATCTTAAAGTATGTGTGTTGATAAGATCTGAAACTACATGCATGGTTTACGAGTGAGTGATTGTTGTTTAATGCCAACTCAGCAATTTCTCAGCTATATCATGGCAAGAACAAGTTAATTTTCAACGAAATGATAATGAGGTCCGCTTTGTTCTAGACTAACATGCTTAATAGTTGGATTTTTTTATACTGCTAGCTCTCTGAAACAACGGTCCGTGGATAGACATGTCGCTACACTGGCCCACTCAGACACATTACCTTGATTCACAGTCAATCAGTCTTTCCACCATCTCCTTAATGCTGTGTGCTTAGCGGAGAAGCAACACAAACCAATTTTATAGTCTTTTGTTGGACCTGATCGGGGCTCGAAGCCACGATCTACTACACTCAAGGCAAGCACACTAACCATTATACCACTGATGCGGTCGCCTGCATCAGGGCTCACGTTGGAGGGCGATTCAGGCGAAGAAGTCGCCTTGTGAAGGTTGACTTCGCTTTCTCGTTGGTCAAAAGCGAAGTTCAGGTCGCCGTGTAATTTTGAAGAGTCGCCCTATGTCGCCACCCACGTATTTTCTCCACTTGTCATTTATGAATATGTCGATATCGTGCACGTGTTTATTGAAATCTATCGTATCCGTTAAGTATTTTGAAAGTGATTTTCTTGAAAAGTAATCCATTACGATTTATAGAAACTTTAATTTCGTTCATTAGAACTTATGTTTATTGTTTACATATGCCCGTCTTAAAATAAAACTAAATTTGTTTTTCGTAAACAAACAACAATGGCACCATTTTGGAAAGGGGACGCAATGCAGTACTGTGCTACGGGAAATGTTGACCGAACTTTTTGTCCGAAGCTACTTTCAACAAAACAAACTTTTGATTTATTTTTTCTCATTTCTGTGACAAAACATCATAGTTTTCATATCAAATATGTTCATATATGCGAAGATTGGCAATTCAAAATTCGCTGAAAAGCACAGGGACGCTTCAGATATTTATCCATCCACATTGGTACTTTATACTCGACACCGCGTTAATATTATGATCTATCAAACTATTTATTTACATCCAGACATGTGTAAACGTTAATGCATATCCAATTAAAAAATAGACTTTGAACTACAGTAGCTTTCCTCCATTGTCGCAATCCGATTTGAGGTCTGGAAATTATAATTACAGGTTTTACTTTCTTCAGTTTTTGACTGACAGTGGCAATTTATGTTTTCATTCCCTAGCTACATATAGTTGGACCATTGAGCAAATTTACGGAGACATCATTCTTCTGCTGAAGATTACACAAATATGAGTTACGTTATTACAATTTGTGTGGTATTGGATCACAGTACAGTAATATTTCAAAAGGAACAAAAATAGGGGGGGGGGGGGGGTTACTTATAAAAAAATCACTGGTATGCAAGACTACAATAGTCATGGTAGACGGAAATAAAAATGTGATATTGAATAGATGTGAATAAAAAAACAGAACAAATCAGTTCAGACAGCTTTTTAACTATTTACTAAATTTGGGCAGGGTAACATCAGAGGAGTCGCGAAAGAATGTTTGGATTAATCACAATTAACTTTTCCCAGAAGTCTCCCCACTTCTCTCTGTTGTCTCCCACTTCTCCCTGTGAGCTCTCTGAAAGAGAAGTCACTTCTCCCTCTAATTTGAAAGTAATGAGAGCCCTGGCCTGCATGGTTTACAATCAGAAGTACATGTGATGTTTACGATCTGAAACATGTTTTGTTTAAGATCCAAAGGTACATGTAATATTTAAGATCAGGGAAAAAAAATCTGAAACTATATGTGATGCTTAAGATCTGTGAGTACATGTTTAAGATCTGATAAATCCTATATATTACCTCAAGTTGCTTTTCTGCTGCTGTCATGGCATCATTCACTGTCTGTTGAATTATTTCATCAAACACTCTGGATATAACTCTCTCAACAATCACTATACTGAAATATAAAGGATAAAACATCTAAATTTTATTGAAAAAGTCAGAACATATGCTAAATTTCTATTTATATGTAGCAACATTCCAGCAGCATCTGCATATAGAGTATATATCTCTCAGTTGATACGATATTCCAGAACTTGTGGTTACTATCAGAATTTCCTTCATAAAGGGTTGCTGCTAACAAGGAAGCTACTGAACCAAGGTTTCCAATTGGTTAAGTTGAAGTCATCTCATGAAAGTTTTACTGTCGCCACCATGACTTGGTTGACCGTTATGGAATATCTGTGTCACAAATGACCACGAATATATTCCAATTGTCGTTAACACTTCCCGGTCCTTTCCTCATTCATGACTTATTACCGGGTTTGTAACTAGATTAACACGACGGGTGCCACTAGTGGAGCAGAAACTGCTTATCCTTCCGTACCACCCGAGTTCAACCCTGGTTTTTAGTGGGGTTCGTGTTACTCGATCTTAAGTTTCATGTGCATGTTTTGTAGATCGTTATTTGTCCTTTTTATTTTGGCCATTGTGTTGCCAGCCCTTCTTTGATTTACAGATTCTGATTACTCCTTTGGTATCTTCAAACTCTTCTTAATTAAGTCAAATTTCAAATTGCCACTAATTTCAGCTTAAGATTAACCTAAAAAAAAGCAGTAAAGGACAAGCAAAGAAACTTCTATTCGGGGTAGAGCTGTTACCCACAATTTTGAAGTGAACAAACCAAAGATCACCTCAGCTCAATTTAGTCTTAATTTGCGAGGTTCAGTGGTGTCTAAAGAAAAGATTTTAATGTGATATTCTTTTCCAAATAATCGTAATTTGCATAATCTGTATAAATCAGCTGAACAAAAACTTTTCACAGAGACAAAGGGAAGATATGTTGAACACCTCACAAAATTAATAACCACATATCTACACATTTATATATATTTATTATCAATCAAAATTATATTAAGTTTATATATATATTTTATTTATTTGCAGACAGTGGAAACAAAAACATTATGAAGTAATTTCAGTCTTTATTGAATTTCATTTTTAGAAAAATGAGTATTTAACACATATTGTGTAAAAATAGAATTATTTATTTTCTTTAATTAATTAGATATTTCACTTCACATTATTCGGTTGTTTTGACATTGTGTTACAGACACAACATTAAAAAAAAATAATCTCTCCATCTTTTTTATATAACAGATTTTAAATTATACAATTGTAAGACAAACCATCAAAACTTACTTTCTGGAATTCTGAATATATTTTGTGAATGGTTCAAGTAGTTTTAATACTTTATCAGGAGATAACTGAAAAAATAAAAATCAGGTTTAGGTTTATGGTGTTTGATTCCAATTCAACAATATTTCAGTTATATCATGGCACTTATATTATTGGTGGAGGAAACTGGAGTATCCGGAGAAAACCACAGACCTGTCGCAAGTCACTGACAAACTTTATCACATAATGTTGTATCGAGTACATCTTGCCTGAGTGGGATTCGATCTCACAACTTTAATAGCTAAAACAAATCAGGATTTACTGTATAAATCAAACATAATTTTCACAACCACAGAATTCTGTAAATTGTGACAAACTTTCATCTCAGTTTATTTTCACAGTTGTAATGTTTACATGATTCTGTTACAGAGTAAATATAAACAATTTATATCTGTGTTCTTGTGAATAAATAACTAATGCTGTTAAACTTGTCAACTTGTACCTAATCAGAAAATATCCAAAAATAAATCATTGTTCGGCTATGTGTGATTTATTTTCAATATTTGGAATGTAAAGAGTAGCTATACCATTTATTACATAGATTTTACACATTTATTTGTGGTAATAGGACGTAAAAACATGAACTTGTTTTTCATTGTTGTAAGTACCACAATTGTGATGATAATGGTACTGAGATGACATGTTGAAATAAACGTTTTTATTTCACTGAGTGAAATACTGATTCTTTAATTTCACTTTCAAATCTCGGTACTTCATGGCCATCTATGTTATAATGCTCTTTATTCAACGTTTCTGTCATCAGGCCTTTATCAAAGAAAAACTTGTCTATATAGAAGTCACATTTTGGTGTCCATACACTTAAAAAATCTCCCTGATTTATAAAAAAAACACCAAAATGTAATTTTTTTCATAGACTTATCCTTGATAAAGACCTGTATGGCAGAGACATTGGATAAGGAGCAAAAATATTGAACATTAATTATATTAATTATCTCTATTTGTAAAAAGAATTGAACTAGTAACAAATATTTTGTAACCTCGTTGGATCCCACTTTTTCCAGCTCATCCAAATAAATATCTGCCAAGTGAATCTTCAATCCATCTGGTGCTTTATCTTCAGTAACGGTCAGTATTTTACTGGACAGAATGTCAACAAACTTGGTGAGCACACCTTTCTTCCATTTCTGTTTCTTCAAGAATTCTAAAGACTGTGTCAACATGTTACGGAACAACTAAAAATAAATAAAATATTGGTATTTGTTATCACAAAATTCAAATAACAACGTGATTTTTTTAAATCCAAATAAGCCTAATTTGCATTGTTAATGTATCAGCTGAATAAAAATTAATATGAAAGGAAAAACTAGTCTAGATAGTAGATATGTTAAATTACTCACTGTCATTCATCTCCAATTTAAATTAGAGCTCATTTGGACTGACAAATAAATTGTCAATTAGAAAAACTACACTTGATGAGCTGACAATAAGTGATACAAACCATCATAAATTTGTCCATTCTCCATCGATCTATTCCATGCCATTCTCTGGCCTCCGTCTCAAAGAACACTTGGATAAATAACAGTGTTGTATCTACGTGTGTAAAAACATGAACAAGACGGGAAATAAATGCTGACATCTCCTCCTAGAAATATAAATATGTATTATAACATACATTGTACATAGGATAGTTTAGAAATTCTTTTTTGAAAACAAGTGACCATACATTTTGTATAAGTTTAGTGTCATTCTTGAGTTTATGTAAGTATGACAAACAAAGTTATAAGACATTATGATGTAACAAATGTGACTTGAGTGTATGTGAGTATGACAAACAAAGTTATAAGACATTATGATGTAACAAATGTGACTTGAGTGTATGTGAGTATGACAAACAAAGCTATAAGACATTATGATGTAACAAATGTGACTTGAGTGTATGTAAGTATGACAAACAAAGCTATAAGACATTATAATGTAACAAATGTGACTTGAGTGTATGTAAGTATGACAAACAAAGCTATAAGACATTATGATGTAACAAATGTGACTTGAGTGTATGTAAGTATGACAAACAAAGCTGTAAGACATTATGATGTAACAAATGTGACTTGAGTGTATGTGAGTATGACAAACAAAGTTATAAGACATTATGATGTAACAAATGTGACTTGAGTGTATGTAAGTATGACAAACAAAGTTATAAGACATTATGATGTAACAAATGTGACTTGAGTGTATGTGAGTATGACAAACAAAGCTATAAGACATTATGATGTAACAAATGTGACTTGAGTGTATGTGAGTATGACAAACAAAGTTATAAGACATTATGATGTAACAAATGTGACTTGAGTGTATGTAAGTATGACAAACAAAGCTATAAGACATTATGATGTAACAAATGTGACTTGAGTGTATGTAAGTATGACAAACAAAGCTGTAAGACATTATGATGTAACAAATGTGACTTGAGTGTATGTGAGTATGACAAACAAAGTTATAAGACATTATGATGTAACAAATGTGACTTGAGTGTATGTGAGTATGACAAACAAAGCTATAAGACATTATGATGTAACAAATGTGACTTGAGTGTATGTGAGTATGACAAACAAAGTTATAAGACATTATGATGTAACAAATGTGACTTGCGGCAGATCTAGTTTCTGCCACCAATAAATCTAATAGCCAGGATGTACCATAAGTATTGTTGGAAGTGGCAACAACCCACGATCTACTGCACTTCGCTTGAGGCGAGCACACTAACTATTATGCCACCGGTGCGGTCACTTCTAATTACATTTGTAACACACAGTTCTATAGTAATAAACATAATTACTTGTAGAAGTGGTTTGTCCTGATTAATGACCTCAAAGTTATATTGTAAGTAACAACTAAATTTTTTTTCTATAAATATTCAATTACTTGTAGAAGTGGTTTGTCCTGCATCCATAAACAGTAATGTAGTCCTTTCCATATCTTCAGAAAATCACCCTCAGTAAAAGCTTTTTCTGTAAATAAACGAATACATAAGTTATGACGTAGCAGATGTGTACATAAGTAATATATAACTGAGATGTAAACACATGTAGTATATTATATAGAAGCCATCAACATAAGTTGAACCTTTGAGTCTTGATCATTAAACACTTTTGGTGAAGATGTTTGGAGAAGATATTTATAACTTGTGAAATTATGTCAGATCCTATTGTTTATCATTGTTTATCATTGTTTATCACTAAAACATGCTTAAAAAATAAAAAAAAGCAGTAAAAATTTTTGTGGAAAGGTGATGAATGATGATGTGTTAAATAACAACAATAGACATGTTTAACTCTTTATAATCCATTCATATTTGACACTCTATTGTTGTTCATTTTTGTGCTTTCTATCATACATTTTTTTAAATAAAGATAATCTCTCAAGGATCAACTAATAGATCTGAAAAATGCCTAAAAATATCGGCCATGATTAAAATCTGTATATAAATAAATACAGAACAGAGACCAAAAGATTGAACATCCATTTTTTTTCTCCACCTTATTTTCATAAATAATTTATTTTTATATTCACATATTTTTGTCATTACTGTCACACTTATTCTTAAACAACACAGTCGTGCCAAAAACTTTTTGAAGCATTACTCCAACGAGCTAGTAAATTTTTTTTTTTTACAAATATATTTCATTTGGGCAATGCAACAAAAATCAATCGAAGATTATCAAAATTTTAAAAGAGGAAAAACATGTGCAGTTACCACCGTTTGTGCACTATTTATTTCTATTTAGGATGATTGGTTATTATGAAGACCTCGATGACTGATTTTGTCTGTTTATATAATTATGAGTTTTGACTTTCCCTTTGTAAGATTGTTCGGAGTTCGGTAATTTTGTTATTACCTTTATTTCCACTATTTTAATGAAGAAGTGATATCAGTTTATTGACTTTGACGGCGACGCATTCTGCAGTAACTATAAAGAGTCAAAAGGTTACCCATGGATGTGCACTAGACCAGTCAGATGATCGGCAGTATGTGTTTACTAAATGTAGTCATGGTAATTTTTATTAGAAAGGGGCTTCGGGCTACCACTTAAGGTTGCAGACTGATAACATGATACAGTACAGGTAGAGACATGGTACTACATATCACTCTGAGAGACATCTGGTCAGACATGCCAGACATGTAGTCTGATACAGGTAGATCACTGCATACCTGCTGTGACAATATACAAAATCTACCTGAAACACCTGATTAAGGTGTCATAAACTTGTACTGGGATCAATTAACATATCCAGGAAACAAAAAATTTTATGGCTATTTTGTTAAATTATTATCTTCTTTTTCAGGTATAATTTTAATATGAAGATGGAGACTTCTTCTTTAGGTATACAATACTCCTTCAAGACGTTGAAGATTACGTACTGTTGCATGCGTGGGTATTTACAAAAATATTTACATAAATTTCATAAAGTGAAATCAAAAGTGTGAATAAAACAAAACGAAAAATTTAAAACTATGTACAATTGTATTTGAAATTTAAATGTTTAAGAGAACAGCGGGTGTTAGCTGTTCTTTGAAAGAGTCTATAGATGGATAATTATCTGTGGCAAGATGTTCCATTGTACTATAGTGTGTGGGAAAAATGACCATTTGTATGTATCTTTTTGTGTTGTTATATGCCTAAATGTCTGATTGTGTGATTTTCTAGTTCTGCTGTCAGTTGGGATCAGTATGATGTTTGGGATAGCAATTAAAGCGTGTGTTATTTTAAACAACATGATCAATCTGGTTTTAAGACGGCGCTCTGGCTAAAGTTGGCCAACCTAGAGTGTCAATCATTGAAGTGACACTGCTAGTATTATGGTAATTGTTTTGAACATAGCGAGCAGCTCGTCTTTGAACCATTTCTAGTTTGTTTATGTTGTCATGTGTATAAGGGTCCCAGATACTACAGCTGTATTCAAGTTTTGGCCTCACTAGTGCTTGATATGCCCGAGATTTTACTTCAGGGTTTGATATCTGTAAATTTCTTTTTAAGTATCCGAGAGATTTATTTCCATTTGAAGTGATATTGTCGATGTGGGTGTTCCATTTAAGGTTAGATTGTAGTGTAACTCCAAGGTATTTTGCTGAAGTTACTGGTTCGAGAATGTGATTGTGAAGTATATAGTCATGTTTGAAGGGTGTTTTCTTTTGAGTGATGGTGAGTACTGTACATTTATCTGGGTGGAAAGCCATAAGCCAATCGGCTTCCCACCTTGCAGCTGCATCAAGGTCAGATTGTAGTTTCTTGCAGTCGTCCTGACATGTTATTTCTTTAAAAATGATACTGTCATCTGCAAAGAGTCTTAGTTTGCTGTGTGTAAGATATTCCGGTAAGCCATTGATATAAATTAGAAAAAGAATTGGACCGAGTACTGTACCCTGTGGAACGCCTGATGTTACTGGCACTGTGTTAGATGTTACTCCATCGATTACTACTGTTTGTGTTCTATCTGATAAAAATGCCTGAATCCAGTTTAGAGTATGGGTTTGTATTCCGTAATATTCCAGTTTGTATAATAATCTACGGTGGGAAACTTTATCGAAGGCTTTGGCAAAATCCATAATAATCAAGTCTGTTTGTATGTTTTTGTTATTGCTGGCATTTAATTCTTGTATGAAAGGAAGGAGTTGCGACTCACATGATCTTGCTTTTCTGAAACCATGTTGTAAATCATATAAAATATTGTTTGAGTCGAGGTGTTTCATAATGTTGCTGGTTATTATATGTTCCATCAGTTTACAGCAGATGCATGTTAGTGATATTGGTCTGTAATTTTCTGCTTTGTATCTTTCGCCCTTTTTGAATGCTGGTGCAACATTTGCGTGTTTCCAGTCTTTGGGTATGGTGCCAGTTTCTATTGATTTTGTATATATTTTGGTCAAGATTGGAGCAACTTGATCTTTTAGGTCTTTCATCACTCTACTGTTTATGTTGTCTGGACCGCATGCTTTGTGAGGGTTAAGGTTGTTTAAGAGGTTCAGTACACCTTTATCGTTTATGTGGATTTGTTCCATTATAGGATGAGGACTAGGTCCTTTGTCAGGTATGTCATGTGGTGGATCGTGTGTAAATACTGATTGGAACTGTTGGTTAAGAATGTTCGTTTTTTCTACTGTATCAGTATAGAGTATACCATCTTTTTTCAGTGGGCTTATGCCAGAGTTGTCCTTTCTAATGCTTTTGAAGTAGCTAAAAAGCTTTTTTGGTTTAAAATCCGAGTACTGATGTTGATCGGAGTCTTTAATGGGTAGGTCAAATATGATGTTCTCAATATATTTCCAGTAAGCTTTGCGTTGTTCTTTTTGTACTGTATGTTTCAGTTTTTTATACATTGAAGGATTTTGGTTTTTCTTCCTGTGGTATTTGTTCTTTTTATTTATAAGTTTGCGTAAATTGTTGTTTATCCAGGGAAGTCTTTGTTTGTAAGTAAATAGTTTATGTGGGATGTTTATCAAAGTGAAAAGGAAAGCAAATGATAATCTGAAATAAAAAATGAGCTATTCTATCTATTTATTTTGTTTTTGGTATTTTTACATACAAATAAAGATAAACATGAAAAATTTTGCTATATATTAAAAGTTATTATTGGAATTAAATATATTAAAAGTTATTCTTGGAATTAAATATATTAAAAGTTATTCTTGGAATTAAATATATTAAAAATTATGATTGGAATTAAATTAAATAAGTTCATATTCATATCTTTTAGTACATTGTATAAAGAAATTGTATTTCCTAATTTCAAAATAATTTTCTCAATTAAAAAAATTGGTCATCCCTTAAAATTACTAAAATCAATCATTAAATCAATTATTACTTTTTATATTATCATTTTTATTTTTTTTAGGAGGGGGGGGGGGGGGGGGGGTATTCTTTATTTTATTTCATATTCAATAGATATACAGTCTATTACCTGTCTATAGTGGTCACCTGGGGGAGATTTACAAAATGACCACTATATACAGGTGACCTTTAAATGAAGGGGTTTTATTATTCGACGAAATATTCTACATTAGTTGTAAATAAACATTTTTAATTACATGTTATGCTTTGTTTGTTATTTTGTTCCTGTCGTAATGTTACTCTTGTTTACATTTATTGTGAATGAAATTATCTCAATCTGATATGATTTGAATAAAACATACAAATAAATAAAGACAGATATTAAATAAACAAAAGTACAATTTCCAGTAACACGATGTTGAACTGGAAACATTGTTTTCAAAATCGTTGATTGAATCTCATGTTTTCTTTAAAGAATGTTCATTATCTAGGTATGCAAAACACCCTTCTCCTCGCCCACAGCCCAACAACTTTTCCTACCATCGATCACAACAATTTATAACTTTCACTTTGTCGTCTAATTTCAAAGCTTTCCTATTTACGGATGTTGATGATTTTGACATGATGCACTAGATACAAAATATTTTTGGTGAGTGAATTTCTACTCTCGTCGTAATGAATAAATATCTCCAATAACCCCCGGGTATAAACTTTCCTTTATGTAATTTATTACTCACAAAATAGAATAGTGTTTGTTTATTTAATTAATCAAATTAAGCAATATATTTTGTAAAACCTCAGCCGGCTCTGGATTTTTTGTACATTTGAGAAAAATACTGAACTTTCAAAATCACTTCCGGTATTATTTTAAAAATGAAATTACCGTTATACAAAGGTTTTACGCTGGAAATTACTAATAAATGGTGACCGCTGACCACATTGAACAGGTTACCGCTATATCGAATTAAAATATATAGTAAAATGCACAGGGAGAGCACGAAAGTGACCGTTATGAGCAAGTGACCATTATACAAAGGTGACCGTTACGACAGGTTTGACTGTAGTTACATGGTAAAATATTTAATTAAGTTTGTAGTTATCATTAACAGGCGATGAGAAAAACTGATATATCTGTGGACTGGTAGTTTCTTTTTCTCTTGGTCATGATTTCAAAATAATAAATGTCTGGAACTTTTCTGACCCTATCGTTGAAGTAATGCATTCGGTCACTTCCGTCAACGAAGGGTACTCTACGAAAAATTTGGCAATAAATGTGTGAAAATCTTAAAATTCTGGAAAACTGATCTATCGTATGCACAAAACAAAAACAGGAGCGAAAAGATGCGTCTTTTAGGAATGGATACATGTCCTAGTTTGAATGACATAATGGAAATAAGGTGCAATAAGCGAGCAGGGTTACAATTTTTAAACCTGCAGAGTTTCATGCCTTGTCAGGCTTGTGGATTATTAATAGTATCTATATAGGGTCGATACATGCAATTTGATGTTAACATAAGATTGTATGAATATTGACACGATCAAGTTAAAATAAGGAAAAAGAGATGAAATAATAAGGAAATAAAGAAATTTTATTGAAAATAAATTTGTAAACAGAAAGTTAGAAAAAAGTCTGTAAAACTGTGACAACTTATAGGTCTGTAACATATGACTTTACATTCCCTGTTCATATTTTACGTTTTCATTGGGATTTTTTTAAACTCCGCATAAAATAAAAAAATCCCAATGAAAACGTAAAATATGAACAGGGAATGTGAAGTCGTATGTTAATTTACGAATGAAAGGGAAAAATGTCTGGACCGAAGTACAACATAGGAGCAAACTAAAAATAACGATACAAAGAAACACACATAAACCATAAAATATTTGAAGAAAAGCAGACTCGCAAAAAGAGAAATAAAGTGCAGAAATGAGGGCAATCGGAATGGTTCTATAAATAGAACACTTCCAAGTAGTCATGAATATTCATGAATCCAGTTGAAAACCGCCGTAAAGTAAAACACGTGTAACTACAATATTTGGAGACCTACATTAATGTTAGTTGTTATTTTTATTTATTTTCTTCCAAATATTTTATTTTTAACCATGTCCTGTAAATTTTAACACATGCTGCCGCAAATAAAACGGTAATTACGTATTTCCACACCTGAAAAAGAAAACGTTACATCTCATGAAATCAACATTGTTTCAACTTAATTATCACCTGTAACAGGTACATGTAGATAAAACTAGCCAAGCATCGTATAATTAATCTTGTTAATTGCACCCTGCTGTTTCTATACAGGTATTTTATTACCTGTCTCTGTCCGACCTCAGGTCTGACATGTCAGATCCGACACGTCGGACATCTATCATACCATGTCTCTACCTGTACTGTCAGTACAAATCAGACAACTTTGATACATCTGACACATAATTTCCAGATAAGTGTGTGCAAAGTTAAGCTCCGTCTGAAGTCAATTCTGTATGTCTTTTTACTTGTCTTGTAGCAAAGATGTCATATAAAAGCAGAGTTACGAACAATAAACATTTATTCTTCTTCTTCCGGGTAAGGAACCAGATTTGTTGATCGAATCACGAATGTATTTTGCTCCTTTAAAGGACGTACATATAAATATTCAAATTAATTAACTATGGAAGAGAATAGAAAATATTTAACAGAATAATTTATATCAGCAATACACCTCAACCGAAGGATACTCCCTTCCTATGGTACCGCGGGTTCTATGATACCGCGGTATTTATTTTGTCTGTTCCTATGCACTGCAGCGCCACCCGCCGGTTTTTCTATTTATATATCATAAACACAACAGTCACATTTATCGGAACGTTTGGTCATTCTGTCCAAATGTCTTGAATTTTTGTAAGTACACGTATTTTTATCTTTTCCTTAGAAATAGCGGACATTTTTATTTTACCCTGATACCATGCTTTGTAAAATGTCCAATAATTAAACCATAGTTGTCATAATTCGTCTGCTATTTTTTAGAAATGTCGTCCGTTTGTTTACGTTTCATTTCAACCAGATTTGGGATTTTTGGTGTTATTTTTAGTTACTTTCTAGACCGACAAAGTTGATGGAAAAATTAAGCTATGAAAACATATTAACCAACATAACGTTACATCAAATTGACTCAACTTCGTTACATTTGTTATTTCAAAGAAACTTTACTTTTATTAAATGTGATAAATTATCAAGATTTTCTCTAAGTTTGCCAGATATTCACCTTGATTTAGTATTTATAAACGATGTCTTGATTTGTCAAATATTGTGTCCCATAACATTAATTTTGCAATTACCGCGATATCATAGGAAACCATTTCTGGGAGGTACATCGGCGTTGTCTTAGGGAAAAGTGGCGACGTATTTTTAAACAAATTCAAAGAATAAAATGAATTGTGGGGGAAAATAGGTTTCTATACCGGGGAATAAAATATAACATTTTTGGATTAATTCCGAAAACTAGTTACGTTACACAGACGTTAAACATTAAGTACCGCGGTACCATAGAACCCTGGGCTACTACATAGTGTACATTTTAACCAAACATACGACTCAAGTTGAGGTTATGGTTACGGTTCCCCACCGAACTTTAACTTTAGTTTGATATTGTATTCAGAAGTAAAAGATTGGCGCATAGAGTTCCGTTGTTACCCTTTATAAATAGCAGCATATAGATCCCCTGTGTACGTGAGAAAGTACTTGTAAGCACAGGGGCTAGGTGCGTCCGAAAAAAAAAAAAAAAAAAAAAAAATACTATATAATACTACAAGGGGGCGAACTCACTTGCTCCCATTTTTTTAAGTCGTCGTGTTAAATTGATCGTAACTTCGGAACGCCTTAATATTTTCAAAAAATGTTTCCACCAGTCGAAAGTCAAGTAATTTTCCTTTCCAAAGAGACCCCAATTGTTAGTGTAGGCCTCCGAACTGCTGAGGTATCATACACGAACCAAAACAAAACGGCGTGAAAATCCGAAGTCGTACAAACGCTGGGATGACCACTTCCCATCTGTGTACAGACTTTCCCATGCGTAAACGAGTCATTTTGACTAGCTAAATACTTTCATCCATTCAAATTATGATAAAATTTCTTACCTTACGCCAATTTATATGTCCTTTAAGTCTGTTTTTGAAAGAAATCCCATTTGCATCCTTGACAAACGCCATAGACGTGAAAATTGAGAGAGTTCAAACGGGCTTTTTGATTGGCTGAAACAGAGTGCTTCAGCCAATCAAAAAGCCCGTTAGAACTCTCTCAATTTTCACGTCTATGGCGTTTGTCAAGGATGCAAATGGGATTTCTTTCAAAAACAGACTTAAAGGACATATAAATTGACGTAAGGTAAGAAATTTTATCATAATTTGAATGGATGAAAGTATTTAGCTAGTCAAAATGACTCGTTTACGCATGGGAAAGTCTGTACACAGATGGGAAGTGGTCATCCCAGCGTTTGTACGACTTCGGATTTTCACGCCGTTTTGTTTTGGTTCGTGTATGATACCTCAGCAGTTCGGAGGCCTACACTAACAATTGGGGTCTCGTTGGAAAGGAAAATTACTTGACTTTCGACTGGTGGAAACATTTTTTGAAAATATTAAGGCGTTCCGAAGTTACGATCAATTTAACACGACGACTTAAAAAAATGGGAGCAAGTGAGTTCGCCCCCTTGTAGTATTATATAGTAGTATTTTTTATTTTTTTTTTTTTCGGACGCACCTAGCCCCTGTGCTTGTAAGTTGTACGGTGTGAACAGAATTGGAATGCAAATATTGGGCACCTTTTTTGGTCAATGATTTTAATTCAAACCATTTCCTGAGTTTCTTCATTGCTCTGTCTCTAATTTTCTTCTCATTTGCAGCCAGTCTCTGTGCAAAATGAACCTCAACAGAGGCTGATTTGCTAGTTTCTTCGTTTGCCATCTTCCCCCACATGTGCCGGAAATGGAATAAAGATTATAAAAAAGAAACTTACTACGGACAAAGTGCGAACAGTTCTCGTAAAATAAATGACGATTTAGATTAGATTAAACTTATTTTATTGCTAAATATTTTAACAATTGGCTTGAACACAAATTATATCAATTTACAAGGGTCATCTACACATAATAAATAATTACAATAATACATAAGCCAGCAATATACAACATAATAAATTCTTGTCACTCATGGAAAATGAAAACAAAAACACAAAAAAGAAGAATGAAATTATACAATATAAGCATTTTTGTTTCCCATACTTGTATGTGAAATGAAAGCAAGGGGAAATTATTGACTTTAAAAAATGGGAGGGTGTGTTGTGATCACAAATGGGTAAAACATTTTGTTCGTTTGATGTACAGTTGTAGATATTTGAAAATTTGCAGATTTTGCATATCAGTTAAAGTATCATCGCCAAAAAGTAGGACTTCATGAAGAAAAACTACTCTTAATTTCAATTCTTCCCTTGCTTCGTTGTAAAGACAACATTCTAGTATAAAATGAAATGAAATTTAGAGCCGATTTATTGTGACTTATTAGCCTAAAATTTTCTGATGATATGCATAAGTAAGATACAACTGTGAAATAAGGAAAGAAATTTTAAATGATCATCTAGGTTAAGAACAATTTCAAGGCACTTTATACGACTCCATGCAAGACTGAGCAGAATAAGAACTCATTCTTTGTAAATCAGTGATACATTGGAACCAGCTGGATGATAATATAATGCCCGTAAAGTCAGTTAAGAGTTTCAAATCAACTCTCCAACACCGTCAGTGTGTGTTCTCTCTCTGGTAAAGTAAAAGCCAGGTTTTGTATATTCGACGTGTATTCTGTTCGTCTTTTGTTTGTTTGTAGGAGGGCGCATATCTTATTTACGTTATTTGTGCTTGTTTGTGTATAGTAATGTCCAGCACATATTGTGTTGTGTTTTTGCTTTGTTTTTCCATCAATATCAACAAAACGAACCATCACCTCTCTTCTTAACTGAACTCACTGATCACAAAAAAAACCACAACATATGACCTTTGAAATCTAGGTCAGACTGTTGGAGAGACACAAATCTAGGTCAGACTGTTGGAGAGACACAAACATAAGGTGGAATTAATCCGATTTGTCACGTGCAAAATATATGATGTTCTATGGAATTATTAAAACGACTGCCCATAACGAGTATATTACATGTAATTAAATATTTAATTTCTAAAATGAACACAACTAATTTTAATATTGAGTAGAACTGAATATTTGTTCATTGTTCCAATCAATGGCCCACATTGAGCGCATTAATCTAGGATATTAAGAATTTGTTACAACCATGGCCGTAACTACATTGAGGCAAATGAGGCAAATGCCTCATACCAAAATTGACGACTTTTTTTTACTTTTTTATACAAAGATTTTATTTAGAAAAGATAAATCTAAATATCTATTCCGATAGAAACGATATCCACTGAATGAATTTGTTTAATGTCTACGGTTACCGTTTGAAGTCTATCGACATCGTTGCGATGAAAGACATAACTGACTTCAAAGACATCAGACATCGAACAGGTTTATAGAGCACCTGATGATTTAAAGCATACATCATCCTTTTCACACGTTTCCGTCTTAGCCCGGTTCTTGCCCTGATGCCGCAATGTATATTGTCAGTTAGCGTCACGATAGCACTCAAGTCATGTCTCTGAAAAAACTGGGTGAAAACGGGTTCGTTGAAAAGAAAGTCACGAGATGGTAAGCATAACTTTAAAGTTACAAAACATTAGAGGAATCTCGGTGTCTTATGTTGTTTGGTCCATAGAAATGTCTTTGACTGAAATTCAGCTTGGCCTATCTTTTCTACTGGAAGTTAGTTTTTAAGTTCAAAATGTCGATGGCGTTTACGATATAGAAGCTGTCTTTAAAGCTGTTAAGTTCAGTGGCGGATCGAGAATTTTAAAAAAGGGGTCCCGGACTCGATTGTTTTTTTTATTTTCCCTATTTTTGCAAGTTGACAAAAAAAAAGGTTTTTGGTTCCTAAAGGGGGACGGATCCCCTTGCCCTACCCCTGGATCCTCCCCTGAAGTTCTTCTGAATTATTTCATACAACTAAATAAATGGATTATGGAAGATTTTAAAATATACATATTCGCTATACAAAAATCATTTCTTTGCAGTTTAGGGGAAATATCTTTAGTTTATTATTTACATATACATTTTGTAGAAAAAAAATGTGGTATTTGTTTGATTTTTTTTTCAAATCTAATACCGTGTCCTTTCGATGTTCTATTTACGAAAGAACAGCTGGTCGATGAAAGTCTTGGAGAGGCGTTCTTAGGCGGCCCCCAGACCCCTCGCCCAATTTTCTCCCCTCCCTCCGTTCGGCGATTTTAAACTTTTTTTGCCACATTTAAAAAATAGTCTAGTTACGGCCATAACAACTAAACACATATACAAACATAAAAATAAACGGTGTCTTTCATGTGTGTCTCCCTTGAGCCAGGAAATAATATACATAAAACTATTGATATAAATATACCCATGATTATACTGATTCACTCAAAAGACTAGAGCCAACACCTATGAAGCCTGGAACTGCCATTCCACTAAATGACCACTCCATAGCCAACAAACAAAATATTAATGTAGCAAGTCGGTGCAGAACAAATCACAGGAGCCAATAACACTCATTGCACGATGCGATGATTGTTACCGGTCCTTGCGGTCGTATTGTGATCAAATAGCTGGAGAGGTTCACTTAAGATCCGTCAGTTATTGGGAATTATAGTTTGTTTCAAGACCTTAATATACTTTTTCTTATTTCTTTTCTTTCGTCTATATTGTCTCTACCTATGTTTTTGTATATAATCATTCTGTGTTTATTTATCTCTATGCATAGTATATACATATTATATCATTTCATTGCACATGCTACTACATATTGTAAATAGGAGAAGACTTCATAAGTTGGAAAAACTTGTGTCTGATCCCTATTTGTTATATTTAGTAAATAAAAATATGTTTAAACTAATAAAACCTTCCGATATTGTTATGTACTATTATAAATGATTAAGACAATCGACTAGTGTTATGGTCCCGAACTTTCCATCTGAGTGTGAACAAAATATGTTGAACCTAAGACGTAAGTCGTATAGGTAATGGTGTTTGGCTTGGTTTAATCACAAACACTTGGCACTGTCGCCTGAAAAGTAACGTACACGCTCTATGCTTCACTTTCTGGGACTGACTTTAAAAGTAACGTACACGTTCTATGCTTCACTTTCTGTGACTGACTTTAAAAGTATCGTACACGTTCTATGCTTCACTTTCTGTGACTGACTTTAAAAGTAACGTACACGTTCTATGCTTCACTTTCTGTGACTGACTTTAAAAGTAACGTACACGCTCTATGCTTCACTTTCTGTGACTGACTTTAAAAGTAACGTACACGTTCTATGCTTCACTTTCTGTGACTGACTTTAAAAGTAACGTACACGTTCTATGCTTCACTTTCTGTGACTGACTTTAAAAGTAACGTACACGTTCTATGCTTCACTTTCTGTGACTGACTTTTAAAGTAACGTACACGCTCTATGCTTCACTTTCTGTGACTGACTTTAAAAGTAACGTACACGTTCTATGCTTCACTTTCTGGGACTGACTTTAAAAGTAACGTACACGTTCTATGCTTCACTTTCTGTGACTGACTTTAAAAGTAACGTACACGTTCTATGCTTCACTTTCTGTGACTGACTTTTAAAGTAACGTACACGCTCTATGCTTCACTTTCTGTGACTGACTTTAAAAGTAACGTACACGTTCTATGCTTCACTTTCTGTGACTGACTTTAAAAGTAACGTACACGTTCTATGCTTCACTTTCTGTGACTGACTTTAAAAGTAACGTACACGCTCTATGCTTCACGTTCTGTGACTGACTTTAAAAGTAACGTACATGCTCTATGCTTCACTTTCTGTGACTGACTTTAAAAGTAACGTACACGCTCTATGCTTCACTTTCTGTGACTGACTTTAAAAGTAACGTACACGCTCTATGCTTCACTTTCTGTGACTGACTTTAAAAGTAACGTACACGTTCTATGCTTCACTTTCTGTGACTGACTTTAAAAGTAACGTACACGTTCTATGCTTCACTTTCTGTGACTGACTTTAAAAGTAACGTACACGCTCTATGCTTCACTTTCTGTGACTGACTTTAAAAGTAACGTACACGTTCTATGCTTCACTTTCTGTGACTGACTTTAAAAGTAACGTACACGTTCTATGCTTCACTTTCTGTGACTGACTTTAAAAGTAACGTACACGTTCTATGCTTCACTTTCTGTGACTGACTTTTAAAGTAACGTACACGCTCTATGCTTCACTTTCTGTGACTGACTTTAAAAGTAACGTACACGTTCTATGCTTCACTTTCTGTGACTGACTTTAAAAGTAACGTACACGTTCTATGCTTCACATTCTGTGACTGACTTTAAAAGTAACGTACACGTTCTATGCTTCACTTTCTGTGACTGACTTTAAAAGTAACGTACACGCTCTATGCTTCGCTTTCTGTGACTGACTTTAAAAGAGTGACAACAACGGCTTGTCATATCAACTATGATAAAACTACATGAAACTTGGACAGAATCGTTTATTTTGGGGCAAAATATTGTACCTCCTCAAAATTGTCAAAATATTTTTCATTTTCCTTGGTTTTTGGTAGATAATTTAGACATAGTTCGTATGTGTAAATTATATTAGATTAACATTAATGTTAATTCATATAATTCAGGAATCTTAGATATAACCTTTTTTGATGGTTATATATTGTACCTAAATTTTTTTTTATCTGCATTACAGTTTGAAGTTAAGAGACCTAGTTCAGATTTAATATTTTTCATTTGACAAGGTACGTCACGTGGTAGAGATTGGTACATTATAAATGGAGAGTAGTATTTTCCATTTGACAAGGCACGTGGTAGAGATTGGTACATTATAAATGGAGAGTAGTATTTTCCATTTGACAAGGCACGTGGTAGAGATTGGTACATTATAAATGGAGAGTAGTATTTTCCATTTGACAAGGCACGTGGTAGAGATTGGTACATTATAAATGGAGAGTAGTATTTTCCATTTGACAAGGCACGTGGTAGAGATTGGTACATTATAAATGGAGAGTAGTATTTTCCATTTGACAAGGCACGTGGTAGAGATTGGTGCGCCCCCCCCCCCCCCCCCCCTGGATCCGCCCCTGCAATAATGATTGTTTATAACGTATTTTTTAAAGACTGAGTCAACTTACAATGTCATACCAGTTTGTTGAATTATGAATAAATGAACCATTGTTTTGTTGTTACATTTAAATCTAATATCTCAGGACAATAATTGTTGTACACAACAAACACTTCATTATTCCAGGGGTAAATTTGGATTTATAAGTTTTTTTTTTTAAATGTAATAAATAAATATCTACATATTGTATTCATCATGTCTGAGACCGTGTAACTAATGAAGGTGTCCTATTACTAAGATATTTCTTGTGATTACCAGTAGTCCTCTGTCAAGATTAAGCACGTGTCTTATAATTGGGATGTGTCCAGAAATGTATCCTTAAGTTAGGACATAAAAATGGTTTCTTAAGATATCACTAAAACGTCATAGACATTAACAAAATGTCCAGCGTTTATTTATACAGTCCGTTGGTGCATTTCAGATTTATAGCATTTGTCTTGCAGCAAATTGGATCCTACACTCTTTCCTTTATAGGGTCATGGCGTTTAACGTCACTTTCAACAATATTTCAGTTACATCGTGGCGGTCAGTTTTATCGGTGGAAGAAACCGGAGAAAGTCACCGATCTGCCGCATGTCACTGACCAACTTTATCACATACTGTTGTATCGAGGAACAACCTCGCCATTAGCGGGATTAGAACTCACAACTTTAGTGGGTGATAGGCACTGATTACATAGTATAGGTAGTTGTAAATCCAACTATCATACGACCACGACGACCCTCCTTTCCTTTATAAGTCGGTGACACCGTTTTATATCTGGTTAAAAACAATGTATATGTGTCGCTCAAATCTCCCTCCCAAGTCAGATTATGTAAAGTTCGATGTACAGTGGATTTGTTCGAGCAAACCAGGAACACACCCATTGACGTCTTCACATGAAGTGAACTATAACTTATTTAAGCACGTTTAAAATTTGAGAATTATTTTATGATAAAGATTAATATACTTATTGTGTAAATTTAGAAATAAGATAGTCCTTACATGGCCATATAATATGTCACAGGGGTGGATCCAGGATTTCAAGTTAGGGGGGGGGGGGGGCGCACTTAAATTTTATTTGGGGGTATTTCGTGTGGAAAATCACGATTTTACGCCAAAAAATCATATTTTTTCCCATTTTAGGGGGGGGGGGGCGCCGGGTGCACCCCCTGGATCCGCCCCTGTGTCATAAGACAACTATATAGGCTTAGCATATAGGCGTAACATGTACTAAGGCACCTTTATGCCTTACATCTAGGCATAGGAAAGATAAACAGCATTCCTGATGTGACGGTTAGCGTTCTCAATTCGAGTGCGGTAGATCGTGGGTTCGAGTCCCGGTTTGATACATAACCAAAGACTATAAAATTGGTAGATGCATGATGTGATCTGCCAAGCACGTAGTACTAAGGAGAAGGCCGACGATTTGTTGGTTCGGAACAGGAATAATGTGTCCGAGTGGAGATACATGTCTACTCGTGGACTGTTGTTTCAATTAGTTGGCATTAAAAAATCCAACTAAGCATGTCAGTCAATTTCAGAGCGGACATCTCATCGAAATGTAACTTGTTCTCGCCATGATATAGCTGAACAATTGCTGATTGACAGTCATCTACCTATTTGTTTGTCTGCTTATTTTTTTTTTTTATTATTTTTTTTTAATTCAATCTGGGATTAATTTTACTCCCAGTTTCAATTGATATAATGAATGTATCTTTGAATTTTAGTATTACGTTGATATAATGAATGTATCTTTGAACTTTAGTATTACGTTGTTTTCAACGTTCAATATACATCAATTTAATAATTGTATAACTTTAACTATACAGTCCGACAAAAGTTAAGCACCACCTGACTTGTTTCAATAATATCTTTTCTAATAATGAACTTATTTCAAATCGGTTTGCTGTTTTCGCTACCTGTACACACATACTTACTTACCTGTTAAACAGGTCATTGATCGATTTTTATTTATGTGTATATCATGACAGGGTGTGTAAAGTGCCACCTGTACTTTTCAACATTTGTGTTTGCGAACGAAAGCTGATTTTTTGTGTGTAGAGTTTTAAGCTTCATTTTCTATTGGTTTGGTATGGTGCAGCAAAAATTAACCATACCAGAAAGGTTGCAAGCTGTTGGCATGCATAACGGTGGTTTTAGCCATAGAAGGGTGGCATACCACTTCAGGGTTAACCATTCCATCATTGTACGACTGATGCAGCGTTTTCGTCAAACGGGGAATGTTACTGACCGTCCACGTGCAGGTAGACCTCGCAAAACGATGCTGAGAGAGGACCGGCTCATATCCAGACGGCCGCGGCAACGGCCGTTCAGTACAGCTGGTGCGTGGTAATTTAGCTTTTGGAGGCCACATTAGCACACGCACTGTAATCAGACGCCTCCACCATCAGGGAATGCGAGCGCGACGACCCATAAAACGTCCACAGTTGACATTACGTCATCGCCATGCTCGATTTGACTGGTCACATGATCATTTGGGGTGGACTATTCGCACATGGAGACGGATCCACTGGTCTGATGAAAGTCGTTTTTTGTTACGCCCTACCGACGGTCGTGCAAGGGTTTGGCGCCAACGAAACACTTCATTTCAGGACAACCACATGAACCCTATTGACCAGGTATGGGACTGTATTGGCGAAAAATTAACCAACGCAATCCAAAATGTCAAAATATTGACGAATTAAGAACTGCTATCTTACAGCAGTGGCAACAATTCTCCCAAGAACGGCTTAGGCGTCTTGTGCGAAGCATGACGAGGTGTGTTACAGAACTTCACAATAAACGCGGTGGATATACTCGTTATTGATTTTTATGCCTTACACATACGCACAATAGATGCATTTAAAAGTTCTTAAAATCTGAAGACTCTGCATTTTAATGCAATGTTAAAAACTTCCATCAAAGACAAACTGGTTTTACGTTTTTCCAGCACCTGTTTTGAACCCCATTTTTGCCACGTCATAGTCACGTCTTTCATGCTGATAAATACTTCGTAGATTGGTAGTTTTAGAGCCCTTGGTGTATTCTTTTAAGAAGTGCAAGAAAAATGGTGATATCTTTTTTATTTAATTAACAGTATTGATGTAAAAAAAATATATCGATAAAAATATAGGGTGGTGCTTAACTTTTGTCGAAGTGTATACATGTATATGAATATGACATTTCTTTGTGTTGTTCATGTATATATGTTTTGTAATGTTGTATTGTATTGCTTTACCCGCAAGGGTTTTATTTGCAATATATTTGCAATAAAGATTATTATTATTTAAATATTCAATATATTTATCTGATGAAAATGTTTAAATAATTAATATAGATACATAAATTTGCTAATTGAAGAGTGTTTGACAACATATGACATTTAATTTTCACTTTGACTGATTTTCAATTATTCTCCACCTGTATGCCTCACATTAAGTTTAAAACGTAATTAGTTTCTATTTTTAAATGCCTAGCGATTCATTCAGCGTAACATTTACTCGTCAGATCATCGACTGTGACATTAGTTCACAGACGATTGAACATATGTAGCGCTTCGCAACAACAAGCGTTTTGTAATTCAACCTCGGAAGCTTTCGTAGTTACAAGATGGCGACTCCCATGGAAAGATACATGGATTCAAAAAGCAGAACATTTTTTCATTGGAATTAGATATGTGTGGCTTAATTTTAGTATGATATTATAAATATCAATGAAAGATTTATTCTTGGAATTAATTTTAAATGACAACAGATTAATCCGTGTGGTGTAATTTACACAATTATCTAATAGTTACATATTTTAATAGGAAGAACATGACAAAATACGATTATTTGAGCAGTATATGGATTTTACCATTAATATTTACATTAACGGTAAGTTTAACAATGTGTTCAATCAAATAACCGGTTTCTCGATTTCAATAAGTCATTAGGTATCGTCTGCCCATTTAAGAAACCCGAAACCACCTTAATTTTATATTCAAGCATAGTCCTATATAAGTGATTTCCTGGTTGACTGGTTAGCTTTAAAGGTTGGGACACGCAGTTTATGTTTTATAGTGTCAGTATTGATGAAGAACGTGACTAAGATAGATTCTAGTCTACATACACACTTAGACCTTTATCAGAATAATTTATATCATTAATTTCTATCATAGCACTATCAGTATGTCGAATTTGTCAATTTTGATAGGAAATAAAGTAAGGGAACACTATTCAAATACACCATATTTTGTTCCTGTGACATTGGTTATCACACCATTGAAGATTCATCCCATTGTCTGTATATGTGGCCGTAATACCCCCCCGAAGATATTTATATTTCAGCGCATCGGGGGTGACCGTGTGACTTCTGACTGCAATCCTGACACCATTGACATGAGTCCAAAACCCAATATCCACCTAAGATGTCAGGAACTCGTGGTTCATTATAACTGAACGGGCTACCCCTCTCTTAATTAAGTTTGGGCGTCTCGTCAGGAACTCGTGGTTCATTATAACTGACCGGGCTACCCCCTCTCTTAATTAAGTTTGGGCGTCTCGTCAGGAACTCGTGGTTCATTATAACTGACCGGGCTACCCCCTCTCTTAATTAAGTTTGGGCGTCTCGATATAGCTAATAATTGTCGAGGGTGACAATAAAAATGAACTTTAAAGCAAGTCTTTATATGGAAAATTGTAAAGGTGACTTTATCTCTAGATTGATCATATGGGTATACCTAGGACATGTAGCCAAGTTGAAACCCAAATGCTCCTAATCTGACATCATTTAGAAGCCAGTGTTATTTAGGGGGAGGGGGTCTTAATCGAATGTGTATTCTTATTGGGTTCACCCCAATCTTGCACAAAATGTTCATGAACTAAGAGGAAATTTAACAGATTACATACACAGAGTATAAGATCAGAATATTTTGTTATAGGTACATGAAGCAATACTTCATAGTTATTGGTCAATTTGTATGTGTTCGTTAGCTACTGTATTAAGGTTTATAGTTTTCCGTTTCCTATATCTAACAAAGGTTTATTTTGCTATTAATTGATTATTTTACCTCAGATATTTATGTGTTTCAAACTTTCGATATATTTCATCAATCTGATAATTAATATGACTATTGTCTACATAGATTTAATTCTTTATGAACATCCAGGTGTACAGAGAATCAATATTTTTTACGTTTCCATGGCAATGTCTTTATTTTGTAAATAGTCAGTTTCGAATTATGTACTTATTACGAAAGGATCCCCGAGGTGTAAATTCTTTGTCATTATATCCCCATGATAGTGAAAACCAGCCACGTGTCCTGTGGCGTATGACATCCACGTCTCATATTCATTAATGCTTTTCATTTTCAATTAACCAGACCTGGTGGAAAAATTAGCAACGGAAGTCAAGTACACATTAAATCTATTGATGAAGTCAAAATTGATTATTGCATCAAACCACTCGACTGGGTGTGACATCTTCTACATGATTTTGTATGACTTTTACTTATATATATATATATAGGGAGTGGATGTGGTCGAGTGGTCTAGGGCGCTGGACGTAATGCTAAGCGAATGGTGATGCAGTGTATCAATGGTGTTAGTTCAAATCCCGTCGAGGGAAGAACAAAAATTTGACAGCTCAAAAATCTAATTCTAACACTGTTTGGTTTAATTTTCAGACGTATATATATATACCTAAAGTTATTCTCATAATCCAAAATATAATGGTACGTGTTATTTCTAAGGATCATGTAGGTGCTAAAGTTGGTGTTAAACATCAATCAATCAATCAAGCCAAAATACAATGGTAGTACTTAAAGTGCCATTAAAATTCATGGAGTATTGTATTTATAAAGTTAGTTCAATAACTTATTTCTTTAATCATAACGTTTACCCTCATTCCACAGTGTTCTGTTAACTAGAGATTTAAAAGTAATCTTTTATGTTAACTGTAACAAGGTGTAGAAAACAATCCTCAGAATTATAGGATTTGCTCTTATTATATATGTTTATTTGTCACAAATATTCGTGCATTTAAAGTCTGGAATGTTGAAATAAGTATACAATACATGTATATATGTGTGCATGAGAAGACAATATGACGTTTGAATCACACAAAGATTTTGTTTGCGAATGAGATTATAATCATACATAATCCGTTATTTTAAGGATTTAATTTTTTGATCATCGTACATGGACTTAAAGGACTTAAAAGGTCGTTCAAACGTTATATCATTACACTATAACAAGAGATATCATAACAAAATACTCTTATATTACTTAAGTCTAGCTTTAAATGTAAAAACGTCAATACAACAATTATTCCAAGGTTTTCTTTAAATATTAACATGACATTTGATCATAATGGCAACGTTATTGTCAAAAATATGCAAAGATATATTTCATGGTTCGATACAATTTTGAAGATAAAAATAAAACAAATTCATTGGCAAGCATTACTTTCAGATGTTTATACTGGAACAAAACACGCGCGCGCGAATGTACGTGATGCAAGTGTGTGTGTGGGGGGGGGGGGGGGGGGGGTAAACTAGTTTGATGATCACAAAACTTATCTCAGAGTAAATGTTACATTTACGAGATATAATCTATGGAGGGGGTTGATCGTGTTCTCGTCCTAAATACACAGGAACTGTTTGCCATTGGACTTTAATCAACCAACAAGCCGTTAATTATTATGGAGGATTGTATAACATTTAAATACACCACTCCATAAGAGGTGTGCCTTAATTTACAGAATGTTTCATGATATACAGATTACAAGGAGTGTATATAATAACACAGTCATTGTTACAGTTCGGGTTACAGATAAACCATAATAATAATCAGTTAATTCCTTATGCTTTGTTTAAAGCAGCAAATGGGTTATGGTGTATGACGTCACTTTCAATAATATTTCAGTTTTATCGTGTCAGTAAGAAGACTTTACATGATTTTTTAGTGGTATATTGTATTGAATATAATAAATACATTTAATAATGATACCTAATGGTGTTCCTGTAAATTACTCACTGCATGACGTAAACTTACGTTTATATATTTAGTTATGACGAGAAAGTTTAAACAATGATGTTCAACGGTTGTACCAATTATCAACAATGTTGCTTTACTGCACGTGTATAATAAAGATGTAAATTATTGGCTCGTACTAAATTATAATTAGTCAATATTTGCCTTAACACCAATGTGCTTTCTTCTTAATGACGATTCTCCTTCGTGTAAATATAGTATGAATATAAACCTAGATAATAGTATTCATATCTGAGGGATAGCTGGAGTGAGATGTAAATATAGTATAAATATAAACATAGATAATAGTATTCATATCTGAGGGATAGCTGGAGTGAGTTGTAACTATAGTATGAATATAAACATAGATAATAGTATTCATATCTGAGGGATAGCTGGAGTGAGTTGTAACTATAGTATAAATATAAACATAGATAATAGTATTCATATCTGAGGTATAGCTGGAGTGAAATGTAACTATATTATAAATATAAACATAGATAATAGTATTCATATCTGAGGGATAACTGGAGTGAGTTGTAACTATAGTATAAATATAAACATAGATAATAGTATTCATATCTGAGGGATAGCTGGAGTGAGATGTAACTATAGTATAAATATAAACATAGATAATAGTATTCATATCTGAGGGATAGCTGGAGTGAGATGTAAATATAGTATAAATATAAACATAGATAATAGTATTCATATCTGAGGGATAGCTGGAGTGAGTTGTAACTATAGTATAAATATAAACATAGATAATAGTATTCATATCTTAGGGATAGCTGGAGTGAGTTGTAACTATAGTATAAATATAAACATAGATAATAGTATTCATATCTGAGGGATAGCTGGAGTGAGTTGTAACTATAGTATAAATATAAACATAGATAATAGTATTCATATCTGAGGGATAGCTGGAGTGAGTTGTAACTATAGTATAAATATAAACATAGATAATAGTATTCATATCTGAGGGATAGCTGGAGTGAGATGTAACTATAGTATAAATATAAACATAGATAATAGTATTCATATCTGAGGGATAGCTGGAGTGAGATGTAAATATAGTATAAATATAAACATAGATAATAGTATTCATATCTGAGGGATATCTGGAGTGAGATGTAAATATAGTATAAATATAAACATAGATAATAGTATTCATATCTGGGGGATAGCTGGAGTGAGTTGTAACTATAGTATAAATATAAACATAGATAATAGTATTCATATCTGAGGGATAGCTGGAGTGAGTTGTAACTATAGTATAAATATAAACATAGATAATAGTATTCATATCTGAGGGATAGCTGGAGTGAGATGTAACTATAGTATAAATATAAACATAGATAATAGTATTCATATCTTAGGGATAGCTGGAGTGAGTTGTAACTATAGTATAAATATAAACATAGATAATAGTATTCATATCTGAGGGATAGCTGGAGTGAGTTGTAACTATAGTATAAATATAAACATAGATAATAGTATTCATATCTGAGGGATAGCTGGAGTGAGATGTAACTATAGTATAAATATAAACATAGATAATAGTATTCATATCTGAGGGATAGCTGGAGTGAGTTGTAACTATAGTATAAATATAAACATAGATAATAGTATTCATATCTGAGGGATAGCTGGAGTGAGATGTAACTATAGTATAAATATAAACATAGATAATAGTATTCATATCTGAGGGATAGCTGGAGTGAGATGTAACTATAGTATAAATATAAACATAGATAATAGTATTCATATCTGAGGGATAGCTGGAGTGAGTTGTAACTATAGTATAAATATAAACATAGATAATAGTATTCATATCTGAGGGATAGCTGGAGTGAGTTGTAACTATAGTATAAATATAAACATAGATAATAGTATTCATATCTGAGGGATATCTGGAGTGAGATGTAAATATAGTATAAATATAAACATAGATAATAGTATTCATATCTGGGGGATAGCTGGAGTGAGTTGTAACTATAGTATAAATATAAACATAGATAATAGTATTCATATCTGAGGGATAGCTGGAGTGAGATGTAACTATAGTATAAATATAAACATAGATAATAGTATTCATATCTGAGGGATAGCTGGAGTGAGTTGTAACTATAGTATAAATATAAACATAGATAATAGTATTCATATCTGAGGGATATCTGGAGTGAGATGTAAATATAGTATAAATATAAACATAGATAATAGTATTCATATCTGAGGGATAGCTGGAGTGAGATGTAAATATAGTATAAATATAAACATAGATAATAGTATTCATATCTGAGGGATAGCTGGAGTGAGATGTAACTATAGTATAAATATAAACATAGATAATAGTATTCATATCTGAGGGATAGCTGGAGTGAGTTGTAAATTGTTGCAGGTACTAAGTCATAATTGGTAAATATTTGCCTTTAGCACAAATGTTCCATGATTTTTCTGAATGACAATTCTCCTTCGTGTAAATATAGTATGAATTTAAACATATAGATAACATTATTCATTTATAAGGTGTAGCTGGAGTGAGATGTAAACGTTTTTCTTCACAGGAATTCATCTGTGTGTAAATTAACTTTCAAAAGCATTGGAGTGAAACTAGACACCTGACCTTTAACCATTCAAACAATTTTAAGCTTCTTTGTACAATATTTTTTTCTATCTTAAATAGGTAAATGATTTTCACATTCCAAAAACAAATATTTTCAACCCGGATCTGAATTATAAATGCAGAAAGTAGGTGAGAGAGGGCGAGAGGTAGTAGTTGTTGTTGATTTCCCAACATAAACAACAGAGATACATAGAAATTTTAAATGTTTATGCATAGCATCAGTTTAGTATTTACATACCAACATAAACAACAAAGATACATAGAAAGTGGTGTGTGTCTTTAATAAAACAAATACTTGTAAACGATCTTCAAAAATTCCATTTCAAACTTTAACTTAACATCTACTAATGCATAATGAAAAGAAAATTTAAACATTGAAGATGGTCAACAGCTCCACCAATCTAAACAAATAGTACCTTCTCACCCCTGACCAGACACCAACATATCACAGACAATAACTTTCCTCGCCTCATCAGACACCAACACATCACAGACAGTAACGTCTCACCCCTGACCAGACACCAACACATCACAGACAATAACTTTCCTCACCTCATCAGACACCAACACATCACAGACAGTAACGTCTTTCCCCTGATCAGACACCAACACATTATATAGTAATGTCTCTCCCCTGACCAGACACCAACACACCACAGACAGTAACTTCTCTCCCCTGACCAGACACCAACACATCACAGACAGTAACGTCTCTCCCCTGATCAGACACCAACACATCACAGACAGTAACGTCTCTCCCCTTAACAGAAACCAACACATCACAGACAGTAACTTCTCTCTCCTGATCAGACACCAACACATCAGACAGTAACGTCTCTCCCCTGATCAGACACCAACACATTACAGAGTAATTTCTCTCCCCTGGCCAGACACCAACATATCACAGACAGTAACATCTCTCCCCTGACCAGACACCAACACACCACAGACAGTAACTTCTCTCTCCTGACCAGACACCAACACGTCACAGACAGTAACGTCTCTCCCCTGATCAGACACCAACACATCACAGACAGTAACGTCTCTCCCCTGATCAGAAACCAACACATCACAGACAGTAACGTCTCTCCCCTGACCAGACACCAACACATCACAGACAGTAACTTCTCTCCCCTGATCAGACACCAACACATCACAGACAGTAACTTCTCTCCCCTGATCAGACACCAACACATCACAGACAGTAACGTCTCTCCCCTAATCAGACACCAACATATCACAGACAGTAACTTTTCTCCCCTGATCAGACACCAACACATCACAGACAGTAACGTCTCTCCCCTGATCAGACACCAACACATCACAGACAGTAACGTCTCTCCCCTGACCAGACACCAACACATCACAGACAGTAACTTCTGTCCCCTGATCAAACACCAACACATCACAGACAGTAACGTCTCCCCTGATCAGACACCAACACATCACAGACAGTAACGTCTCTCCCCTGATCAGACAACAACACATCACAGACAGTAACGTCTCTCCCCTGATCAGACACCAACACATCACAGACAGTAACGTCTCTCCCCTGATCAGACACCAACACTTCACAGACAGTAACGTCTCTCCCCTGATCAGACACCAACACATCACAGAGTAATTTCTCTCCCCTGACCAGACACCAACATATCACAGACAGTAACATCTCTCCCCTGACCAGACACCAACACACCACAGACAGTAACTTCTCTCTCCTGATCAAACACCAACACACCACAGACAGTAACTTCTCTCCCCTGATCAGACACCAACACATCAGACAGTAACGTCTCTCCCCTGATCAGACACCAACATATCACAGACAGTAACGTCTCTCCCCTGATCAGACACCAACATATCACAGACAGTAACGCCTCTCCCCTGATCAGACACCAACACATCAGACAGTAACGTCTCTCCCCTGATCAGACACCAACACATCAGACAGTAACGTCTCTCCCCTGATCAGACACCAACACATCACAGACAGTAACTTCTCTCCCCTGATCAGACACCAACACATCACAGACAGTAACGTCTCTCCCCTGATCATTCGACATGTGCAATCAGTTAGCATTTTCAAGAAACTTTTAAAAACTCATCTTTTTAGAGCAGCTTATGGTGACAGTTTTTGATTTTAAACTCTCTTTTTAATTATATTTATTTTTGGATATGTGCAATCAGTTGTCATTTTTTAGAAACTTGTAAAGACTCATCATTATTTTTTTTATTTTTTATTTTATTTTTTTTTATTTATTCTTGACTCTTATTGTTACTTTTACTTTTTTACTTTTTTTTACTTTTATTGATAGGATTTACATTTTATGTGTTTTGTACAGCGCTTAGAGTAATTGTTTTATTAGATAGGCGCTTTATAAATATTGTATAATAATAATAATAATAATAATAATAATATTAATCAAACACCAACACATCACAGACAGTAACTTTTCTCCCATGATCAGACACCAACACATCACAGACAGTAACGTCTCTCCCCTGATCAGACACCAACACATCACAGACAGTAACGTCTCTCCCCTGATCAGACACCAACACATCAGACAGTAACGTCTCTCCCCTGATCAGACACCAACACATCACAGACAGTAACTTCTCTCCCCTGATCAGACACCAACACATCACAGACAGTAACGTCTCTCCCCTGATCATTCGACATGTGCAATCAGTTAGCATTTTCAAGAAACTTTTAAAAACTCATCTTTTTAGAGCAGCTTATGGTGACAGTTTTTGATTTTAAACTCTCTTTTTAATTATATTTATTTTTGGATATGTGCAATCAGTTGTCATTTTTTAGAAACTTGTAAAGACTCATCATTATTTTTTTTATTTTTTATTTTATTTTTTTTTTATTTATTCTTGACTCTTGTTGTTACTTTTACTTTTTTACTTTTTTTTACTTTTATTGATAGGATTTACATTTTATGTGTTTTGTACAGCGCTTAGAGTAATTGTTTTATTAGATAGGCGCTTTATAAATATTGTATAATAATAATAATAATAATAATAATAATATTAATCAAACACCAACACATCACAGACAGTAACTTTTCTCCCATGATCAGACACCAACACATCACAGACAGTAACGTCTCTCCCCTGATCAGACACCAACACATCACAGACAGTAACGTCTCTCCCCTGATCAGACACCAACACATCACAGACAGTAACGTCTCTCCCCTGATCAGACACCAACACATCACAGACAGTAACGTCTCTCCCCTGATCAGACACCAACACATTATATAGTAATGTCTCTCCCCTGACCAGACACCAACACATCACAGACAGTAACTTCTCTCCCCTGATCAGACACCAACACATGACAGACAGTAACGTCTCCCCTGATCAGACACCAACACATCACAGACAGTAACGTCTCTCCCCTGATCAGACACCAACACATCAGACAGTAACGTCTCTCCCCTGACCAGACACCAACACATCACAGACAGTAACGTCTCCCCTGATCAGACACCAACACATCACAGACAGTAACCTCTCTCCCCTGATCAGAAACCAACACATCACAGACAGTAATGTCTCTCCCCTGATCAGACACCAACACATCACAGACAGTAACGTCTCTCCCCTGATCAGACACCAACACATCACAGACAGTAACTTCTCTCCCCTGATCAGACACCAACACATCACAGACAGTAACGTCTCTCCCCTGATCAGACACCAACACATCACAGACAGTAACGTCTCTCCCCTGATCAGACACCAACACATCACAGACAGTAACGTCTCTCCCCTGATCAGACACCAACACATCACAGACAGTAACTTCTCTCCCCTGATCAGACACCAACACATGACAGACAGTAACGTCTCCCCTGATCAGACACCAACACATCACAGACAGTAACGTCTCTCCCCTGATCAGACACCAACACATCAGACAGTAACGTCTCTCCCCTGACCAGACACCAACACATCACAGACAGTAACGTCTCCCCTGATCAGACACCAACACATCACAGACAGTAACGTCTCTCCCCTGATTAGAAACCAACACATCACAGACAGTAATTTCTCTCCCCTGATCAGACACCAACACATCACAGACAGTAACGTCTCTCCCCTGATCAGACACCAACACATCACAGACAGTAACCTCTCTCCCCTGATCAGACACCAACACATCACAGACAGTAACGTCTCTCCCCTGATCAGACACCAACACATCACAGACAGTAACGTCTCTCCCCTGATCAGACACCAACACATTACAGACAGTAACGTCTCTCCCCTGATCAGACACCAACACATCACAGACAGTAACCTCTCTCCCCTGATCAGACACCAACACATTAGGTACCAGTTGTGAGACATTAATGTTGCTTACAGTTTATACAGATTATCATCGTGTAGAAGGAACTTCACGACTTCTATGCAACAAATGTTTGAAATTAAAACATGTAATTTGAAAGAAACGGAGCATGTCATGATGAATTAAAAATTGAAATCTTCGTTATTTAATCAATATTGAATTATCATAACGTTGTTGCATCTAGTCTCATCAATGTTGTATTGATCACATGTTTATGTTGATCATATCATAATCGTCGATATAATACTTAATCCTACCTAGAAGTAATATAACAAGTATTAAATTGGAAGCGTGATTTTCGACAAATATTAATTGGAAACTGCTATTTATTGTTATATTTTAATGAGAATTCAATGATTAATTGAATTGTAAACGGTAACTTATTTACATAACAAAATGAATACAATTTACATGTGAGATCAGTTGATAACGTTTTAATAATACAGAATTATAGCAATGATTACAGGACTATATCATCACTAACAAAGACTTGGGATCCCATAACCTCCTCAAAATTAAGATGGCAAAGCTATCATGATTTAAAAAAAAACCATATGTATATAAGTTATATTACAATTTTGTAATTAAATTTATAGTAAAACCATGATTTGTTCAAATTGCAAAATTGTAATACAACACCAGTTTGCAAACATAACGTTTATTGGCTACCTCAGTATTATATGTTTTTTCTGTTGGTATAAACATATTTTATTGGTATAACTGACATATATAAACAAAACAATAGCAATTCTACAATAGGATTCAGAAACAAGCAAATGCTTTTTTTAAATCTGTTTCCTATGAAAAACATACAAAATCTTTTACTTTTTATGATAAAGGTTAAGACTGATTTAAATACTGCCTTGTTTTCTTCGTCATTTAGATTAACTGAGCCAAAAATAAGTAGATTCAGTGAAATTGTTTCAGGAATGTCCAAAAGTGAGAAGAAAAGTTGTTGTCTTAGAGTCGTGTGACGCGGACAATCTAATAAGAAATGAGATACAGTTTCAGTTATTCCACAGATTCAATTTGGCGATTCAACAAGGTTTCTAATAAAGAGGTGTGCATTTAAGGCACTACAATTGATACGTAGTCTCGCATGTAATATCTGACCTAACCTACATCCAACATAATAATGGGCTGGAACTTTAGTGTTTTTAGTGTTGATAAGAGATTTAAATGAATTTAGCGATTCCAAATTACGGGTGGGAAGTGGTAAATCATTCCATGCTTTTACAGTTGAGGGCAGAAAATATTCAGAATAAAGACTAGTTCGACAGTTTATATAAAAAATATTGTTTATTTGTCTAGTATTATGGGTATGTCGGGTACCTACAGTTTTTGGAATTGATTCAGCTAAATATTGGGGTGTTTTATTGTAGTTCATTTTATGAAAGAGAACAAGCTTGTGATTATTTCTTCTATCTTTTAGTTTCTCCCATTTTGTTTCTTCATACAAGCTGTCATGTGATGTTAATCTGATCCCCCCAGTTACTATTCTTGCTGCATCTAATTGAATATTCTCTAATTTATTTATTAAATTTTGTTTTTGATTATCCCATATAACATCAGCGTACTCCATTAAAGATCTTATAAAAGAAATATAATTTTTTTCTAAAAATAAAGAGTATCTATCAAGGAATGTTCTAGATTTTCTCATTATATTTAATCTGTTATAAGTTTTTTTAACAATGTAATCAATATGATCATTCCATTGGCCATTATCTGAAATTATTACACCTAAGTGTTTGTGAGAGTTAACTACGTGGAGATCTTGATCATTCATTTGTAAAGGGGGGTGATATGGTTTGTTTCTCTTACTGGAAATAACCATAGTTTCAGTTTTATTCAGGTTGAAATTTACGAGCCATTTTTCACACCAACGTTGTAATTGATTGAGATCTTGGTTCAGGAGGAAAGCTGTGTCGTTGGGGTTGTCAACAATGAGATATAAACTGGTGTCATCAGCAAACAGTTTAATTTCAGCATTGATCTCGTTTACGATATCATTTATAAAAGTGATAAATAAAAGAGGCCAAGTATGGAACCTTGAGGAACCCCTGCCTTTATCGGTAACCAGTTAGAGTTTGAGCCATTAATATCCACCCTTTGTTCCCTCCCATAGAGATAATTTTGAAACCACTTGAGTAAATTTTCTGAAATGCCTGATTGTTTTAGTTTGTGAATTAAACCTGTATGCCAAACTTTATCAATGCTTTACTGATATCGCAGAAAACGACCCGAACTTCTTTACCACTATCTAAGGCTTTGCCAAGATCGTTTGTTATATTGATTAGTTGATTAACTGCAGAATCCCCTTTTGTGAATCCGGATTGACAAGTAGTTAGAATATCGTTATCCAATAGATGATTGTGAATATGTTTATATACACAACGCTCCATACATTTTGAAATTACACTAAGTAGGGATATGGGTCTATAATTATTTACGTCGTTTTGTTTATTATTCTTAAAAACAGGCGTTATATTTGCTCTTTTCCATTGAATTGGATAGGAAGCGACCCGTAAAGAGAGATTGAATAATTTACAAAGAGGGTGTTTAATAATAGGTGCTGCTTCCTTCAACAGTCTAGGATTAATCAAATCAGGACCAGATGCTTTTGTAGGATTTATCATTTTTAGAACATCTTCGACTTCATTTTCACATAATTTGATTTCACTTATTTGGTTTGTAACATGTAATAAATTAGGGATATTGCTGTTAGAGTCGTCAATTTTGGATTGTTTTGAAAAATATATATTAAATAAGTTTGCTCTTTCGATATCATCAAATATTAAGTTATCATTATGGAGAATTGGGGGAATACTCATATCAGATCCTTTTATACCAGAAATCTGTTTAACTATGTTCCACCAGTTTTTGCAAGAAGAATTCATGTTTGTAATTTTTTTTAATTAAATCATTATTATATTTGTCTTTGGCGTTCCTTACTAGGCTTGTAACTTCATTTCTGATTTTCCTAAGTTTATTCCAATGCATGGGGTTATTAAAATGTTTTGCCTTTCTGTGAATTCTATTTTTCTGCCTTATCATTTTTCGTATATTACAAGATAACCACTTGGGCCCCCCTTTTCGGATAGTAACAATTTTACTCGGGATAGAAGATTCAGCGGCACTTAAAATAGCATTAGTAATATCGTTTGTTATCAATTCTATATCATCAGTAAGAAAAAATGAGTCCCAGTTTACGTTGAACAAATTCTGTCTTAGCTTTTCATAATCTGCATGTTCATACAACCATATTTTACGTTTAAACGGTTTAGTCGGTGTCTTAGGATAATTTATGAAACCTATTACAGGACAATGATATCGTATTTGTTCGGTGAGTGCAGGTCCTACTCCAGTATATATCAACCTATTAACATTATTTGTCAATATAAGATCAATTAATGATGATGAGTGCTCAGTGAAATGTGTTGGTTCGTCAATCATTTGTAAAAGACTAAATTTAGTTAAAAGGAAGCTAATTTTAGTGCGTGAGTAGTCCAGTTGATTGTCGTTAAAATCACCCGTTATAATGCCATCATCAATAGCAGTATCATTTATGGCCATTTCTATTGAGGATTCCAATTTCTCCCATATATCTTGGGTACTTTTAGGGGGGATATAAAAACAATTCCAAATAAGATCTGTTTGCCATTTATTTTTATTTGAACCCAAATGCCTTCCAGATCATCGAAATCAAGATCGTCACGTCTGCTTACATTTATATTATCCTTTACATACAAGATAACCCCACCCCCCGATTTGTTAGGACCCCTATCTTTTCGAAATGGAGTTTGATAATTCGATAGTTTTAATGACTCATCCGTATGACTACGGTTTAACCATGATTCTGAAAAAAGATAGTATGTCAAAATCAGCGTATTCTGCTGAAATAAGGTCTAGTTTTGGGACTAAACTTTGAATGTTTAGATGAAGAAATGTTGTATAGGGTTCATTAGCCCTTACTCTAGTCTACAGATGTCATGTTGTATGGGGTTCATTAGCCCTTACTCTAGTCTACAGATGTCATGTTGTATGGGGTTCATTAGCCCTTACTCTAGTCTACAGATGTCATGTTGTATGGGGTTCATTAGCCCTTACTCTAGTCTACAGATGTCATGTTGTATGGGGTTCATTAGCCTTTACTCTAGTCTACAGATGTGATGTTGTATGGGGTTCATTAGCCCTTACTCTAGTCTACAGATGTCATGTTGTATGGGGTTCATTTGTCCCTTACTCTAGAGGTATATCATGTTGTATGGAGTCCACTAGCCCTCAATCTAGAGATCTGTCATGTCTATTGGTCCGCTAGCCCTCACTCTATAGACGTGTCATGTTGTATGGAGCCCATTTGCACTTACTTTAGATATGTGTCATATTGTATGGAATCCATTAGCCCTTACTTTAGAGATGTGTCATGTTAGATGGAATCCATTAGCCCTCACTCTAGAGATGTGTCATGTTGTATGGAGTCCATTTGCCCTTACTTTAGAGATATGTCATATTGTATGGAATCCATTAGCCATTACTTTAGAGATGTGTCATGTTGGATGGAATCCAGTAACACTCACTCTAAAGATGTGTCATGTATTGGTCTACTAACCCTCACTCGATAGACGTGTCATATTGTATGGAGTCCATTAGCTCTTGTTCTAGAGATGTCTCATGTTGTATGGAGTCCATTAGCTCTTGTTCTAGAGATGTCTCATGTTGTATGGAGTCCATTAGCTCTTGTTCTAGAGATGTCTCATGTTGTATGGAGTCCATTAGCTCTTGTTCTAGAGATGTCTCATGTTGTATGGAGTTCATTAGCTCTTGTTCTAGAGATGTCTCATGTTGTATGGAGTCCATTAGCTCTTTTTCTAGAGATGTCTCATGTTGTATGGAGTCCATTAGCTCTTGTTCTATAGATGTATCATGTTGTATGGAGGCCATTAGCTCTTGTTCTAGAGATGTCTCATGTTGTATGGAGTCCATTAGCTCTTTTTCTAGAGATGTCTCATGTTGTATGGAGTCCATTAGTCCGTATGACTACGGTTTAACCATGATTCTGAAAAAAGATAGTATGTCAAAATCAGCGTATTCTGCTGAAATAAGGTCTAGTTTTGGGACTAAACTTTGAATGTTTAGATGAAGAAATGTTGTATAGGGTTCATTAGCCCTTACTCTAGTCTACAGATGTCATGTTGTATGGGGTTCATTAGCCCTTACTCTAGTCTACAGATGTCATGTTGTATGGGGTTCATTAGCCCTTACTCTAGTCTACAGATGTCATGTTGTATGGGGTTCATTAGCCCTTACTCTAGTCTACAGATGTCATGTTGTATGGGGTTCATTAGCCTTTACTCTAGTCTACAGATGTGATGTTGTATGGGGTTCATTAGCCCTTACTCTAGTCTACAGATGTCATGTTGTATGGGGTTCATTTGTCCCTTACTCTAGAGGTATATCATGTTGTATGGAGTCCACTAGCCCTCAATCTAGAGATCTGTCATGTCTATTGGTCCGCTAGCCCTCACTCTATAGACGTGTCATGTTGTATGGAGCCCATTTGCACTTACTTTAGATATGTGTCATATTGTATGGAATCCATTAGCCCTTACTTTAGAGATGTGTCATGTTAGATGGAATCCATTAGCCCTCACTCTAGAGATGTGTCATGTTGTATGGAGTCCATTTGCCCTTACTTTAGAGATATGTCATATTGTATGGAATCCATTAGCCATTACTTTAGAGATGTGTCATGTTGGATGGAATCCAGTAACACTCACTCTAAAGATGTGTCATGTATTGGTCTACTAACCCTCACTCGATAGACGTGTCATATTGTATGGAGTCCATTAGCTCTTGTTCTAGAGATGTCTCATGTTGTATGGAGTCCATTAGCTCTTGTTCTAGAGATGTCTCATGTTGTATGGAGTCCATTAGCTCTTGTTCTAGAGATGTCTCATGTTGTATGGAGTCCATTAGCTCTTGTTCTAGAGATGTCTCATGTTGTATGGAGTTCATTAGCTCTTGTTCTAGAGATGTCTCATGTTGTATGGAGTCCATTAGCTCTTTTTCTAGAGATGTCTCATGTTGTATGGAGTCCATTAGCTCTTGTTCTATAGATGTATCATGTTGTATGGAGGCCATTAGCTCTTGTTCTAGAGATGTCTCATAGTTGTATGGAGTCCATTAGCTCTTTTTCTAGAGATGTCTCATGTTGTATGGAGTCCATTAGTCCGTATGACTACGGTTTAACCATGATTCTGAAAAAAGATAGTATGTCAAAATCAGCGTATTCTGCTGAAATAAGGTCTAGTTTTGGGACTAAACTTTGAATGTTTAGATGAAGAAATGTTGTATAGGGTTCATTAGCCCTTACTCTAGTCTACAGATGTCATGTTGTATGGGGTTCATTAGCCCTTACTCTAGTCTACAGATGTCATGTTGTATGGGGTTCATTAGCCCTTACTCTAGTCTACAGATGTCATGTTGTATGGGGTTCATTAGCCCTTACTCTAGTCTACAGATGTCATGTTGTATGGGGTTCATTAGCCTTTACTCTAGTCTACAGATGTGATGTTGTATGGGGTTCATTAGCCCTTACTCTAGTCTACAGATGTCATGTTGTATGGGGTTCATTTGTCCCTTACTCTAGAGGTATATCATGTTGTATGGAGTCCACTAGCCCTCAATCTAGAGATCTGTCATGTCTATTGGTCCGCTAGCCCTTACTCTATAGACGTGTCATGTTGTATGGAGCCCATTTGCACTTACTTTAGATATGTGTCATATTGTATGGAATCCATTAGCCCTTACTTTAGAGATGTGTCATGTTAGATGGAATCCATTAGCCCTCACTCTAGAGATGTGTCATGTTGTATGGAGTCCATTTGCCCTTACTTTAGAGATATGTCATATTGTATGGAATCCATTAGCCATTACTTTAGAGATGTGTCATGTTGGATGGAATCCAGTAACACTCACTCTAAAGATGTGTCATGTATTGGTCTACTAACCCTCACTCGATAGACGTGTCATATTGTATGGAGTCCATTAGCTCTTGTTCTAGAGATGTCTCATGTTGTATGGAGTCCATTAGCTCTTGTTCTAGAGATGTCTCATGTTGTATGGAGTCCATTAGCTCTTGTTCTAGAGATGTCTCATGTTGTATGGAGTCCATTAGCTCTTGTTCTAGAGATGTCTCATGTTGTATGGAGTTCATTAGCTCTTGTTCTAGAGATGTCTCATGTTGTATGGAGTCCATTAGCTCTTTTTCTAGAGATGTCTCATGTTGTATGGAGTCCATTAGCTCTTGTTCTATAGATGTATCATGTTGTATGGAGGCCATTAGCTCTTGTTCTAGAGATGTCTCATGTTGTATGGAGTCCATTAGCCCTTCAAACTCTAGAAATGTGTCATGTTGTATGGGTCCCGTATAGTCTTTACTCTTATTTATTTATTTGGGGTATGATGGCGGCTATCCAAAGTGATATTGCTTTACTCTCTATGTGCATATTGCTTTTATATGTATTTGGCCCATGAACCACATAGACAGGTTGTGTTTAATTCTGTCTCTAGTACACGAATGAACAAGAAGATATCAAGATAACTGAAATTGACTGCCACTGTTCCTCTGCATATAGTAATGTAAAGTACAAAACCGTTGAGTGTCCATTAATTCATTCATATGGAAATTTGTTTAGTTGAGCTGACCTTTATTCTCATTAGATCAAAAGATATAAAACTATTGATCCAATACTTATTTATCAATACTGCATTTAAACATCAAAAATAGATTTTCTGCATCTTAGCCGTTACCTATTGTATTTAAGACTTCAAGCATCATGTTGTATCAATATAGATGTACTAATGTTTATATTATAGTGACAAACAATAACAAGGAAACAATACTGTTCAATATCAAGAGCTGAGTTATTCCACAAAATAAAACAATCAAATAAATATCTGACCTGATTTTCAAAAACCTCAATTGAATTTCATTGTCAATTAAAGACTTAAATGAATTGAAGTGTAAAGGAATTTATTTTACACTGAAATATCAAATTGTTACTGAACTTAAGGTTCGTACAAGGGATCCTCTCAAGATGCGACAGTGTAAACATTTAATTGCATTGTTTTGTATAAATTTGCTATTCAAAGTTTTTGTGCCGTTCCCGGTTACATAGTACAACTGAACTACATGTCGGAGAGTGATACTCTACAGACTGAACACATTTGTGTATACCATTTTGACCCTTGTTTTGTTCCAGATTTTTGTCGGACCATTTTAACTTCGTATTTTCTGTTTAACCTGTCAACTCTCAAAAATTATTGTAGTCTTCGTCTACATGCTTGTAGACATATCCATTTTCGGTTGCTTGTATCGATGCAGACAGGTTTATTTTGCGTGTGTCTGTTTTTTGCAGACTTGTATATTTCCCATGTGTCTGCTGTTGCAGACATGTCCATTGACCGTGTTTTATTGCTTGCATTATCTGCGTGTTTACTGATTTCAGATATGTCCATTTTTCGTGCATCTGCTACTTGCAGACATGTCTATTTTCTGTGTATTGTATGCTACCAGACATGTCCGTTTTCCAAGTTTACGCTGTTTGCAGACACCTCAATTTTCCATGTTTCGGTTACTTGCGGGCATGTTCATTTCCCGCGTTTCCACTCCTTGTCGTGTTCCTGCTGCACGATTATACCTCGCCAAAATGAATTGTGCTCGTCAAATTATTGTATGTATTGAAATACGTATTGCTCTTTTCAAATGCAAACAACTTTATCAGTTTAAAAACGTGTGTCTCGTCCATTTGTCGTTAGCTTGTTTAATCTAACATACTATTTCTTTCTACTTATGAGTATTGAATGACAATATTTAAATATGACAAAAATCTGCATCTGTATGGTCTGCTGTTTCAGCCATAAAATGTCTATTTAGGAAAGGTTTCATTACTGTCATGAGATCTATGCGGACCTTTCATACTACATCAGGCAGATTTAGATAAAACATTACAGAGAACATAAAATGAACTGCATCAGCATATCTGTTTCAAGGATAAAATCCTCTATTGTATTGAAATTATGGCATGCCAAATTATCTCAGAAAGAGGTTGAAACCGAAAACAGAAATACAAAAAAATGGAAGTAAAATGTTGATTTCAGTAAAATTTAAAGTATTTCCACTTCCACAAAATAGCACAAACGAAGTGAACATTATATCAATATTTATGTAAATATTTCTTTTCCGTTTCAGATTGCTGCAGATTTTAATTTGAATTGTCCGACGGGTAAGTGAAATTTATTTGTCATTATATAGTCATTTAATAAAACGGTGTATGTTTTATGGTCGATCTTTTCCCTTGGCACACCAATCTCACTTTTTTTCTTTTATATATTCATCGTTTTTATCGTTTTAATATTTTTACCTTTTAAGATCTTTTAACCGTGGCTTTACAAATGACATCCACCGTATTTTATAGTGCATACATCCATCCACCTCGGAAAATACTTTTTATTATACATATTTATTATTTTAAGCTCAGACAGACACACGTACAAATGATTAATGTTTAAAGGACCAAAATACCAGTTGGTCAGGGGCGTAGGAACTTAGAAATACGCTGAAAAGGGGGGGGGGGGGGTGTTATGTTTTTGCCCCATCCTTTTTTGGTACAAATTTAGAAAAAGCTGTAATTGTAATCCTGGTAGCAAAAATTGGGGGTAGAAGTGTATGCTTTGTCGCAAAATTACTTTTGTATTCATTTTTTTTTTTGCTTGTCAGTTTTGAAATCTTGTCCCCACTTTTCGGTCCACTTCCAAAGCTTGCCCCCATTTTCGGGTCCACTTCTAAAGCCCCCCCCCCCCCCCCCCCCCCCCCCCACACACACACACACACACACACTTTATGGACCACTCCTAAAGATACCCACGCATACATGCTCTCTGGTCCACTCCTACCACACGCTGCATTTGATCATGATATAGCTCGTCTTAAAATGGAAAAAAGGTAGACATTCTGTTCGGAATACAATTCCCGGCTTTCACTTCGATATTTAGAATAGGAACTTCCGGTTGTACAAAACAGACGACACATTTAACATTTTTCGAAAATCCAAAAAACGGGAGAATTATCATTTCTCACTTTCCCTAAAATAATGCAATGAACGATATTTAAGCTGGTCTAATAGAGAACTTATTAATTATATATCTGTGACAGGTGACACATTACGTAGCTCTATATTCGACTTTTGTCTTCTCTGTTTGCTTCTCAGTCTGGAGTCTTGGCCTTTGCCCTTGCGGGCCTTGGCCTAGCAAGTTACATTCATTTCATCAATGACATCATGATTGTCCTGGCAGGTTCCTGTTCTGTACTTACTGAAAACTCCTGGACCACTTACTCCCTTTTACTCTTAAGACTGAAATACAATAGTATTAGTAGTGATACAAATATCATTTTGAGGTGGTTAGTAAAAGTGGTAACCCGGGCCCAGGTCCGGTTCCAAATTCGTATTTTCTTTATTACATCTTTATTAAGGCATTAATTTTAATAAAATTTGAACATAATGCATAAAATTATGTATTTTATCACATTTTTTAAACAAATATAAACAAAAATAGTTTTTATACGAAATATCGGCAATACAAGTTTTCGAAGTTAGTAAAAGTTGTAACCCGGGCCAAGGCAAAATTTTCAATTAATCAATGATTACACCTTTATTTCTCGTTAAAACTTCACAATATTCAGAATGAACATTTTTCAGTATTGAGGAAATGTAAAAAATATTTTAAATTCAATGGTAATGTTCTCTTTTGTCATTATGGGAGCATTTTAGATTCTGATAAAAGTTGTAACCCGGGCAGGACGTGATGCATTGTTTTGAGGGTACTTGAAAATTGACCTGAAAAGATATGATCGTCTGTATCTTTTTTACTACTCAATATAATCGATTCAAATTTTGGTCAGCTTGAGATATCAGTATATACTTTACAAAAATATAAGAAAAAATATTGTGTATTAGTATCAATATTTACCTGTACACCCAGTTACCTGTACACCCACGTGATCAGTCTTTGTTTACAAATCTTAATATATTAATATTGCATTGTGGAGAAAAAAGATTTTTTTTTTTTTTAAATTGATCAAATATATTTGTTGTTGTATTGAAGTATGTTTTTACAAAATTTCAAGAATTTTAAAGAAGTAATAAAGGTGCAATCATTGATTAACTGAAAATTTCGTCTTGGCCCGGGTTACAGCTTTTACTAACTTGGAAAACATATATTGCAGATATTTCGTATAAAAACTATTTTTTTTTATATTTGTTTAAAAAATGTGATAAAATACATAATTTTATGCATTATGTTCAAATTTTATTAAAATTAATGCCTTAACAAAGATGTAATAAAGAAAATACGAATTTGGGGCCGGGTTTTTGGAACCGGACCCGGGCCCGGGTTACCACTTTTACTAACTGCCTCATTTTGACACGATTTTTTTCCTTTTGCAAATAACCTTTTCCACATGCACTTGAATCACAGGGCCTTGTCACTATCCATGTAAATATACTATCAATGTATAAACATGTTTATACATTGATAGTATATTTACGTGGATAGTGACAAGGCCCTGTGCTTGAATTTGAAAAAACAACCCTCCCTTTTTAGCTCACCTGACCCAAAGGGTCATGTGAGGTATTGCCATCACTTGGCGTCCGTCGTCCGTCCGTTAACTTTTCATATTTTAATCTACTCCTCTGAAACAACTGGACCAAATGGAACCAAACTTGGCAGAAAGCATCTATATAAGGTCCTCTATAAAGTTTCTTCATTTCGTCCCATTCCGCCAACAAATATGGCCGCCAAGGGCAATTCTTGTTTCTGATTGGCTAATGTTCAAAAAATCTTCTCCTCTGAAACTGCTTGGCCAAATGGAGCCAAACTTGGCAGGAAGCATCTATGTAAGATCCTCTATAAAACTTCTTCATTTAATTCCATTCGGCCAACAAACATGGCCGCTGTTACTAAAAATAGAACATAGGGTAAAATTGCACGTTTTTGGTAACAACTCAAAAACCGTGAATAATATCAGAAATCTGATTGCCTATCTTGGAGTTATTGCCCTTTTTTCGTCAAATTTTCAAAATTTTAATACTTTTTGTTTTTTATTTCAAAAACTATAAGAGATAGACGTTAAGTTTAAACAGCAAACATGTGCAGCATGTCAAGATCTACATGCCCTGCAATTTTGAAGTAAATCTGATTACCCGTCTAGGAGTTATTGCCCTTTTTTATTTTTTATTTTTTTAATTTAAACATTTTTGTCTGATATTTCAAAAACTATTAGAGATAAAGGTTAAGTTTAAATTGCAAACATGTGCAGCATATTAAGATCTACCTACCCTGTAATTTTGAAGTTAATTTGAGTACCCAATTTGGAGTTATTGCCCTTTTTTTCGTCAAATTTTCAAAATGTTAATACCTTTTGTCCTTTATTTCAAAAACTATAAGAGATAGATGTTAAGTTTAAACAGCAAACATGTTCAGCATGTCAAGATCAACCTAGCCTACAATTTTAAAGTAAATCTGATTACCCATCTTGAAGTTATTGCCCTTTTTCATCAAATTTTAAAAATGTTAATACTTTTCATCCTTTATTTCAAAAACTATAAGAGATAGATGTTGAGTGTAAACTGAAAACATGTTCAGCTTGTCAAGATCTACATGCCCTGCAATTTTGAAGTAAATCTGATTACCCGTCTAGGAGTTATTCTCCTTTTTTCATCATTTTTTAGCTCACCTGACCCAAAGGGCCATATGAGGTATTGCCATCACTTGACGTCCGTCGTCGTCCGTTAACTTTTTCATATTTTAATCTTCTCCTCTGAAACAACTTGGCCAAATGGAACCAAACTTGGCAGTAAGCATCTATGTAAGGTCCTCTATAAATTTTCTCCATTTCGTTCCATTTGGCCTATAAACATGGCCACCAAGAATAATTTTTTTTTCTGATTGGCTAATGTTAAAAAAATCTTCTCCTCTGAAACAGCTTGGCCAAATGGAGCCAAACTTGGCATAGATGGTCCCTGGGTGTGTCCCTTTTAAAATTGTGTCCGACAGCCCCACCCTCCATTCAAGATGGCTGCTGTTTTTTAAGGTAATGATTATCTCCCTTTGAAATTTGCTTCAGTATCATTCTATTGTCAGGTGAGCGATACAGGCTCAGTGGGCTGAGCCTCTAGTTGTAATTTTGTTCTTTAAAATTCCTGTCTAGTGTAAGCAACATATTTGTTGTAGCTCTTACTTCCAAGACAGAACAAAATGAGAAAGGGATCAAAAGGGACCAATTCTGTTCTGTATTCTTCGTGTCATAGACACTGGATTGTCTCTCTTGTAATTATTGGTATCGTTTACGCGCATGTACAATTTACACTCGGTAACTTCAACACACTTGTACTTTTGATAGGTGGACACTGATATATAAAATAAAATGAATAAAATAATTACGGTAGAAATAATAAATAAATTATAAATCGAAGCGTTCGGTTTCCTGTATATAACACCCAAACACCCAACACCCAAAACTTAGAATTTTTATTTTGAATCAGTTTTGTAAAGGGCTTTTCCTTAATAAAAGGGGTCAAAAAGGGCCAACACCCAAAATGAAAACTTTTTCATTTGAAGTTTAATTTGTGTACATTTTCCTCATAGAATTTCCTTGAGAAATTCCTTTCTGGAAAGCTCCCCACATTTTGTTGTATCTTTTACCGTTTCAGAGATATAAGAGAACCAAAAGTCAGGCTCCTCTTGTAATGGCTCACTAAATGACCATAATATATGAAATGAAGAAAATCCTATACTTGATTAAACATAAACTGTATAAATGACCAGGTGAGCCTCTGGTATTACATCTTTAATTTTGTTTTGCAGGATGGACTAAGAATTATAAGAAATGTTATATTGTTGTACCAACACTACGGTCATGGGTAGAAGCTGATGAGTACTGTCAAAAGTAAGTGTAGACACACTATCGATCTTTTAACAATTTATACTACCAGGTACTCGTCACAAATAACTTTATCTTAAAAACTCACTGTGTTGATGTCAAGGAAATGAGTAAATTATTTTTTTTCTGTGAATTTACTGAGTTCAGTAAATACGAATCAACAAAATGCTAGTTTTGGAGGATATTAGAAATCCTTTACTTGATGGTCAACAATGCTACCAATATCAACAAAATGAACATCTACCTTTCATCTCAAATCATTGAATACAAAAAGGGCAAGACATAAATGCCGATGCAAATCGAGGTTCTAGCAGGACAGACACAAAATGTGGTATCATAAAACCAAGTAATGTGATATCAACTCTCCTCTTCTTCATAATTTAATCACAACAGCAATACAGGCCTGTGTGACCAAATATTCTTGCACAGCTTAAGAGTTTATATTTTTGTCTTCCCAGTGGCAAAACTACAAAAAGTGTCAACTCTAGCTTATATGATAAGGCCTATTTATCAGTAGCCATATAAAATCAACCAGGTTGACAAAGTGGCTGTGGCCAAATAATATTTGGATAAGAAATACCTGTTTACAGATAATCAGTGCCCACCACCATTAACATGTATGAGTTTGGTTCTCCGACCATGTTTTTTTTTAATTATGATAAAGTTTGTCAGTTACTTAGTCGGTGGTGTTCTCTACCAATATAAGTGACCTTCACCTTGTAGCTTAAATATTGTTATATACCCATAATCCTAAAGGTTACAGGGACATGAAAAACTCATACTCATCCTCACATTATAGTAGTGAAAGATTAATCTGCAAAAGAATTTAAGATTTACCAGCGATAATTTCTTCATTTACTCGGAATCAATGATTTTATCACTGATCCCAACTGATTTTTCACCTGGTACCAGACAAGCAAGCAAACAGTACAGGCCTGTACAATGAGAAAAAACACTAATTGAGCAAGCTGCATACATTATAATTCTTTGTATTTTTGCAACAATTGTCTGTATTCTTACGAAGACCACACAACCCATCACATAGTGCAGGAATTCTGTTACAAAGTGGATTTAAATGTGAATTGGATAGATTTAGCAATAAAAAGAAAATGTTTTATATCTTTGAAAAGACTTGACTTAGAGCTGATTTGTTCATTCTCAAATATGTACAAAACATTTCTGCATGAAATATATAGTAATCAAATTGTTGGCAGTATGACAAGTACATATGTAATATGATTAGATAACTATTAATGAGATATTAATGGGGACCTTTAAACCATTGTCATATATTATAATGTTCAGCTTGCTGTGCATGCAGCCATACTCTTGATGTCTGTGTTAATCTATGATTAAAACATGCTGTTCTCAAAATTGTAGGTTAAAAACTAGTACAAAAAACATTCTTGTACAGGTCAATTCTCCATTAGATGTTAAGCTTGGTAATAATTACATTGATACCATTGAGTTCTCATTACCATAATCGACTGTTCTAATACTAACACTCAGAAAATGGGTCAGAGAGTTTGTTTAAATCCAAAGATTAAGTATTTTATACTTACCGACATTGAAGATATACAAACACAATTAAAAGTATAACTTTGTCTTAATCAATTGTTAACCAGGTAATGAAATTGATTTTATTTACAACTTTTGCTTACAGAGCATGTTTGAAATAAATTAATGTTAAATATTTTGTTCAATATATTGTTAAGCATTACTGAATATTATTTACTTTTTGTTGAATGCCATATTTCCCCAAGAATACCTTTAATATAATTAAATACAAATATATTAACCAAACAAATGTTTACTGTTCATGCTGATAATTTGAACCTATTCTTTTATTGTAGGGGCCGTCATTGTCATGGCCATTAGATTCACTACTACCTGTGCAATCAGTGCATATCACATCTAAAGTTGTGAGTTCGAATCCTGTTCATGGTGAGATGTACTCGATACAACATTATGTGATAAAGTTTGTCAGTGACTTGTGACAGGTGGGTGGTTTTCTGCGGGTTCACCGTTTTCTTCCACCAATAAAAATGACCTCCACTATATAACTGATATATTGTTGAAAGTGGCGTTAAACACCATAACCCTAACCCTTTAATGTATTAAGGAACCTCTTTACACCTAGGGAATGTATTTATCTTCGTTTAGTTGCTGTATTCCTGACCATTTGTAACTTAACCTCTTTACAACTGAGTTGGATATATCTATTTGTTTGATTATGTTTACAGATATGGTGCAAGACTAGTAAAGCCATCTGGTTATATCATAAATGATTATGTTTCAACTTTATTTGGTAATGGAGGCAGTGCAGAATATTGGATAGGTACGTCAAACAGATGATATATTTTATTTGACTACTGTCTTGTCATTATAGGGAAACAGTCCTCACGATGAGCACTGGTCCTTCAGCCCAAGACCAGTAAATTTTTCAGTTTTTATTTAGAACTATATAAAAATAAATCAATAATTTGCTTGAGACCAGTAAATTCAAATGTTATTTTTGAGGACTGGGGAAATATAGATCAAGAGGAAGTATGATTTACTTGTAAGTTATGTAAAATAGTTTATAACCTTCTAGATGATGCATAATGCTTTATACCAGATACTGTAACTACTACCTGTATTACCACAATATAACTGGACATATTCTGGAAATGGTATACAGCAACCATTTAACCCGTCACTCAACGTAACCAAGCAGCCATGCATGGGTAAAATATCATATTTTCTGTAGAGATCAAAACTTTTTTTTATTTAAAAGACATATTTTATCATAATGAAAAATGTGGTGAATATGAAAATTAGACGTTTCTTGATATTATAACTTGCCTTGTAAGGTTATTTGTACATGACTACAGAACTGACTTGTCATGGTCAAGTGATTGAAAAATAATGTACATGTCTAAAGGGATTTTGAGACATGACTGGCATGTCCGGCATTGAATGTACTTCCTGTCAATATTAATGTAAGTAAGCTTGATAAAAATCACTCTAGATGACAGAATATGACGGTTTAAAAAAAAAAATATAGCAGTACAATTGTCAAATATTTGAAAGATATTTTCTGTTGCAGGTTATAACATCCTAGGTTCCACCAATACAGAACGTTATTCTGGCTTCTGGAGTGATGAATCACCTACCAAAGTGGAAGTTGGTGTTTGGGGAGATTTTGAACCCAACACTCCAATTGGATCATGTGCTAGAGTGGATAAGTCACATGATAACAAATGGTACATGGAATCATGTGACAGATTGTTGCCATCAGTTTGTGAATTAACGCCTTGTCCTGATGGTATGTATGGTAAAATAAAAAATAAAAAATACCATTCTGTCACAACAGTTCAAAATCCAATCTAAAAATCATAGAAAGAGGCAAAATTGATACCAGTTATGTCACTAAATTGATACCAGTTATGTCACTAAATTGGTACCAGTTATGTCACTAAATTGATACCAGTTATGTCACTAAAATGATACCAGTTATGTCACTAAATTGATACCAGCTATGTCATTAATTTGATACCAGTTATGTCACTAAATTGATACCAGTTATGTCACTAAATTGATACCAGCTATGTCACTAAATTGATACCAGTTATGTCTCTAAAATGATACCAGCTATGTCACTAAATTGATACCAGCTATGTCACTAATTTGATACCAGTTATGTCACTAAATTGATACCAGTTATGTCACTAATTTGATACCAGTTATGTCACTAAATTGATACCAGCTATGTCACTAATTTGATACCAGTTATGTCACTAAATTGATACCAGTTATGTCACTAAATTGATACCAGCTATGTCACTAAATTGATACCAGTTATGTCTCTAAAATGATACCAGCTATGTTACTAAATTGATACCAGTTATGTCACTAAATTGATACCAGTTATGTCACTAATTTGATACCAGTTATGTCACTAATTTGATACCAGTTATGTCACTAAATTGATACCAGTTATGTCACTAAATTGATACTAGTTATGTCACTAAATTGATACCAGTTATGTCACTAATTTGATACCAGTTATGTCACTAATTTGATACCAGTTATGTCACTAAATTGATACCAATTATGTCACTAAATTGATACCAGTTATGTCACTAAATTGATACCAGTTATGTCACTAAATTGATACCAGTTATGTCACTAAATTGATACCAGTTATGTCACTAAATTGATACCAGTTATGTCACTAAATTGATACCAGTTATGTCACTAAATTGATGTATAAATTAAATTTCAAATATAGTGTGCTATTTATACAATTGAAAAGGGTATCAGTTATCTGTTCCCAAATCCTCTAAACTACGACAGTGAAGTCCTAAATTCCCAAAGCTAAATATTGTGTTCCCCCAAATTTTTAAAAGTACTGCTTCCTGAATCAGAGTAGGATAAATCCCAAAATGTCTTGAAAATGCCACGCCCCACAGCCTTGGCATGAAATAATTAAAAAAATTGATTGTTTTACAGACACATTTCGTTGTACAATGACAGGCCGATGTTTGGGTCTCTCCAATATTTGTGATGGTGTAGATGATTGTGGTGATTCATCAGATGAAAGGAATTGCTGTAAGTTTTTTTTAAATGATTTATTGTACGTATTGTTACGGCATAGTATATACTGACTGAAATATTAGATTATTTATCAAACTTTTTTTTAGATAAGCATGTTTGATTGCAGACACAGAGGTTTTTAGTTGTGTTATAGTCACTGCTGAAAATTAACTGTGTTTAAGGTTCAATATTTTTGCAATCCTATTTTTTAAATTTTATAGCCATACTTGATTGAAATAAGAAATAATAATAATATTTGAAACAATTTTATGTTTTAACATCATGTACTGATACTTAAGTTATATAAAAAAAAGATTCTCAATTGAAATTGTGTGGAAAACAAAAAACAGATTAATACTGTACAGAAACCAAAGAAAGTCTGGTTCACATCATTTGGGAATGTAATTATGTTCGGAACTTTTGGTTATCAATTGGCAATTTCCTGAAAATATGTGGTCTTAGTTTACCCTTTAATGCAAAGGACATAATTCTTGGCTTGATTGAACACAGTTCAGCCCAGGGCACAATCAACAATGTTTTAATTATTTTGAAATATTATATATACAATGTATGTCTGCAGATGCAAATGTAGGGACCCTGATTTAGAAGGTGGTCTTGAATTCCTGAAATATGCTATAAATATTGAAAAGGCATCAATGATATATCTGTCCCCAGTACAAAAGGAACATGCTAAAAGAAAATGGTTAGATCTGGAGGCGGTATTGAGTGGTTAATATTAATATATATCTATTATACTAAAATATATGTTACCTTGTATAACTTAAAATGCATTGCTAGCTTTGAATCCCAAAAGTTATTACAAAACAGTATGTTATGAAGATCAACTTGTTTTTACATTGTAACTTTTGTGCATTGAAACATTGTGTTTATAGAATCATGTATGTATAAATCTGTTCTTGGAAAAATAAACAAATTACAAAAAAAAAATACTGTAAAATGACATAAAAAGTAAAGAATTACAGTATATATTTGATTAAAGAATATTTTCTATACAGTATTTCTGTAAATATTGACTTTACATATATCAATGACCTGTGGTAGGTTTTGATAATTTCTCAGGGTACTGATTTAATGATTTAAACTGGAAAAAATATTGTTTAAAGTATTAAATACTAGCAAATAACCTTGACCTTCATATTAGGGAATTTTATTTCCTGTGAATTTTACCACCTATACAGTATATATCTGTGACAATGTTGTAGCATTAAACAACACATAATATGCAAGCTTAAGCAAGCCCTTTATGGTATAAAATGTGTACTTAGGATTTTTTAACAAACATGGTTGAACATATTGTCGAAGAAAAAAAAATTCTACGTTTTGTAAACACCGGTTTCCGGGTAACACACTAACACACTCAACTAATGAAGATCTTCTTAACATAAAGCGCAAATGTGATCCTGAAGTCTCGTACCCTCTCTCGTACGTCCGATACCACTGAAACCCGGAACCCGTGTGTAATAAAAGTCATTTTGTTAGCTTGTTTTACTTATATTGATATTTTTTAATTTATTAAATCTCTTCTGACATACTGACAAGAATTTTTGTTTCTACGCGGAAGTTAACTTTTGAGATTTCGTAAGGAACAATAACTCGAATAAAGGAACGACAGCTCGATTGAATGAGACTAGATTCGGCCCTAAAAAACGTCGTCCCTAATATATCTCGGCCCAAAAAATCTCGACACTTTTTGATGAATTTGCCAGATAATTTTCAGATGCACGAGCATTCAAGGCCGTGCCGGTTTCATATTATTATGGTTTGTCAGTGACTTGCAACAGGTTGGTTGTTTTCTCCGGGTACTTCAGTTTCCTCCACCAGTAAAACTGACCGCCACGATATAGCTGAAATATTGTTAAAAATGGCGTTAAACAACATAAACCAAGCCAAAACCATAATATTATGTTTGTATAAAATGCTGTAATGAAATAATATACCATATACCTACGGTAGCCTTAATTATATGAATAGATTAGTGATTTCTACAAATGACAATAGGTTATATATTTATTATGAACTTCCACCATCAAATCTTTCCTAAACAATGATAGAAATACCTTCAATTGTAAAAAAAATTTACAGTGTGTCTGCCATTATATTAAGAATTTTGTACATTGATTGTATATGATTTGACTTTTAGTACAGCTACCTTGGACAGAATATTTCAATGGTAAATCTTGGCTGCACGCTATATATTATTCTCATTTTATTATCGGGAATGGTTTTTGATATTATTGGATATATTGTGTTGAATGGATTGTCAGACACTCCTCAGCATGACTGAGTTTTAATACAGTGCATTAAAATTGTTATTTCCTTGTACTCTGTCCTTGACTGTCTTCTTTAAAGTTTAAATTTAAAACAGACAAAGTTATAATTCTTCGATCTTTATTATTGATATTTGTAGTTTTGAATTTGTCACAATAATAATTCATGGCCATTTTATGAGTTGAAGTTTTAAAGTTCTGTATATTCTGAACTGCCAAATAGAATAAATTTATTTCATATTATATTTCTGTCAGAGGACTGAATTTTTAGCAGTCATGCCTCATTTAACTCCAGAAATATATATAGAAATTATTCTTTTTTCAGTCCTCATGATGAGCAACAGTCCTCAGGCCCAAGACCAGTAAAACTTTGTTCGGATCAGTAAATTTTTCAGTTTTTTAAAGAACTATAAAAAAAAAATCAAGGATTTGATTCGGACAAGTAAATTCAAATTTTCATTTCAAGGACTGTTTTTTTTAAAGAAATCATACTTCTAGAAATTGTTCTCAGTTAAAATTCATAAGAAAAAGTTAAACTTTTACAAAAAAAATACAATGTTATGACAACTGCTTCTCCATGGTAAATTTTAACTGTGCAAACCATCTACAGGTCTATGTTGATATTGTAAACTTTCTGTCCCCCCCCCGTCTGAAATATATCCTCCCCTCATTATTGTGTGGTTTGATTACTTTCTATATATCATTATATGGTGGCTACATACTATCAAATGCTATATATATTGTTTCTTGACTGCTGCACACAGTATTATATGTTATGCATGACTTGATAAAAACTTCCAGGCACTGCTATGCAAATATTTTTAGAATTAGCCCATAATTTCTGTGGTAGTAACATTCTGTTACAAAGGTTGTATTATATTAAATCATTTAGTTAAATAAGATATTAATTGTCAAGCACAGGCTTATATTTTTCTCAGATTGTTAAGTTTTTGTCAGTTTTGATAAGTAATATTTATTTCAAGTCATTAAAACAGTTTAGCACATAAAACATAAGCTCTATAGGGCTTTTATAAATCAACATTAATTATGTAGATATAGCAAAAGTACATGTTTTAGCGGTACATAAATTGAATACAAAACAATGTACCGGTAGATAAAAGTGATCATGATAGAACATTAATTATATAACTCAGGTAAACATCAGAAGTTCAGGTAAAATGTTTTTATTTGCTGTTCTTCATCAGATATAATTACTGTTACCCTGAAGAAGACTTGTAAGACATTATTTTGTGGCTTACTTTGTCAAAGTGCCCCTTTAATTAAAAATTTGTCAGGTACAAATATTGGTTTTTAATTGGCTCTTTAAAACGTTGCCGTTTCTATCGTACCTGCTAATTTATTTTGTGTTGACAATAGAATAAATAGTAAACGTCACCAAGCAAAAATATTTGTGGGCATCAATCTACTTAAAATGGTACAATATTGTACAAACATGAACAGACGCACGCACAGGTGTATAAATGTTAAAATGGTATAATATTCTACAAACATGAACAAACACATGTACAGGTGTATAAATGTTGTGTACACCGGGTAGGCTTACTGAAATCGGTCAAAATATCTGGAAATTACAAAAAGAAACAAATATTTAATTTTAAAAAGTTATGTTCTTGGTTGTTATGTTTTCAAAGATAATTTGTTGTACTGTGAAACAAACAGCTATTATAATAAACTTGTTAGTAATTAGTTAGTTCATATTTCATTATAGAGTTTGAACAAATTTGACAATCAATGAATAAGATTGTTGCTTCCTGCTTTAAGAAAAATGTATTTATATTATGCATTCAATAAGCAAATGTAAATGAGTTGATCAGTTTCTAAAATTATCCAAATATATTTAAAAAAAAATGGCCCTGAAAAGAGCTAGATCACAAATTTCAGTTTTAAGTAAAGTTTGGGAGAACCATAATACTTAAATAAGACCTAGAATACAATAGATACTAGGATGTACAGGAAATCAAAGTCAGACAATCAATACAATAATGTTCTGTAGTAAGTAAAATAGTACTTAACTTTGTTGTAATGATGAGGAATAATTGATTATAGGTCAATAAAGTGTGAAATATTGACTTATCTTGATTAGGTATTCTTATTCAGAACATTATCTGTTAGTACAGGAACTGTGAAACCAATTCTGACTTTTGATGTAATTGCTGTCTTATTTCTTTTAGTTAATATATTGCTCAAGCCTTTAATAGAGAAGTTTATATTTTTAAATTCAATGTATTGTTATAGCTCCAATTTTTCTCCATACAAGGATCAGACAAGCATCAGAATTTGGTGGAAAATCACACAATTTTTATGTTTTGTTTTCTATTTTGATTCTTATCCCTTATCATAAATATCATTTTGCATATCAGATCTGGTATAAAAATGTAATTTATACATAGATAGCATAAGAAAATCAACAAAAAGAGGGAGATAACTCACCCCAAAAAAATGACACCACACATTGCAGTATCTATAGGTTACATCTTTTACGGCTGTTGTGTACAGTCTTATCAGTTTTATGTTTTGTGATGTAAATGCTCTGTATCCATGGTATCTTCAAATGTGTAAAGATTTAAAAGTGGTTCTCATATCAATGTTCTGTCCTGTGAAACCCTCTGATTCTTATATGGATGTGTACTTCATAAATTCTATAGAAATATCAAGAATGTTTTTTTAGAGTTGATGTTTCTTGTCATTAGATTTACAGGACAAGCACCAGACACTAGATTATTTATATTCTACCTTGGCTTTACAAGTACATGTATCTCATATATTTTATTTGTTATTTTATTATGTCATTCTTTCATGTACTATCTCATAATCTTTGTCAACCTTAATGTTCAATTATTGAGCTTTCTTTAATAAAGTATTTCGTATTTCATATACATGAAGCTTTTACTAGTAAATCATTTTCTTACCCAGATAACTTTCATAGTGTAAATAGTTAAAAAGATAAAATTCTTCAAATTAATTATTTTTTTTATCTTTAACTCAAGTCAACTCAAGTTTTTTCTCCTTTTCTGCAGTAACTGACTGTAAGTACTATATTACGGGAACCAGTGGACAGATTACCATGCCAATATCAGGATCTTCCTATCCTGCTCTATCTACATGTGTATGGACAATAGAGGCTCCGGTGGGAAAAAGAATACAAGTTCAGGTATGAGTAACACAGAGAATTAAAGCTTGGTAGTAATTATTGAATTTTCACATCATTTTTAATTTTCAGTTTGGTTTATTATCCCCTCGCCAACCAAGTTGCGAAGGGATATAGTAACGCTACCGTCCGTCCTTCCTTCCGTCCGTCCGTAACATCCTTGTGAACACTTTAGAATCAACATCCTTCAATGGATTTTGACCAAACTTGGTACACACTTAGTCCTTAAGAGAATCTAGAACCTTATTTATTTTCAAGGTCATAGGTCAAAGGTCAAGGTCACCTGGTCAAATGTTTAGGCGAGGGGATACACCACGCTTTGCGTTGCCCTTGTTTCTTTTGTTGGTGTAGATTTTATAGTAAACATTATTTATTTTTTTGTTATAAATTGATTTTTCAGTTTAATTTTATTTTTATTTTTCATCTTACAATATACTTTTCTCATTGTTGTAATCCTGAACAGCTTACTTGGCTAAGTAGATCCAAAATTTACTCTGTCATAAAAAGCCTGCAGAATCTTTTTATTTTTTTACTTTTTTTTTAACTACCTGCAGAATCTTTGCTGCCTACCATACATCCAGTCAAATTTCACTTTCCTTGTTAATGTTTTTAATTTTCGTTTTTGTGTATATTACTATTAGCTGTCTGATCCCAACACACCCAAGGTAAACTAGAGTCATACCTGTTTATAATTAGAGTAGTCTTCACAGCGAAAATCACAGAGCAAAATATAAAGTCAAATAGGATTCAATCAATTACTGTCAAATAGCATTGTCTTTAATATTAGATCTTTAACATGAATTATAGACTCTGTGCTATGTTGACATACATATTACAGTGAAGCCTGTCTAAACTGAACCTGGAAAAAACAGGAAATATATTTAATAATGTCTCAATGTAGGAAATCTTTATTTATTTAACCTGTTTAAAATGAACACCTGTCTATTCCGAACACAAGGAAGTTTGGTTTAGACAGGTTTAACTGTATTTAACATTTTCCAACTATTGGTAAAGTTGCACATTGTGAAATGTGGCATAATGTACCTTAAAATCATAAAAAAATCTAGTTCAGTTTCTAAATAAAACAATTGATTGAATATAGATTTTGATATTTTGCTCTGTGATAACTATTGTTTATAATCATCTAATATTTAATATATTAAGTTTTACCCATGTTAGTTATAACACATCAAACTTCACATTTACACAATGATGCATGTATTGAATCTAATTTAAAACTAATAAGCATGATGACCATGTACATTCCCATCTAACATTGGAATTTTACCATGCTACTACAGTGGAACCTGTCTAATCTGACACACCAAGGGACCAGGGAAATGTGTCAGATTGTACAGGATGTCAGAACCTGTCTAATCCGACACTCCAAGGGACCAGGGAAATGTGTCAGATTGTACAGGATGTCAGAACCTGTCTAATCCGACACTCCAAGGGACCAGGGAAATGTGTCAGATTGTACAGGATGTCAGAACCTGTCTAATTAAATGCACCAAGGGACCAGGGAAATGTGTCAGATTGTACAGGATGTCAGAACCTGTCTAATCCGACACTCCAAGGGACCAGGGAAATGTGTCAGATTGTACAGGATGTCAGAACCTGTCTAATCTGACACACCAAGGGACCAGGGAAATGTGATGGATTGTACAGGATGTCAGAACCTGTCTAATCCGACACTCCAAGGGACCAGGGAAATGTCGGATTGTACAGGATGTCAGAACCTGTCTAATCCGACACACCAAGGGACCAGGCAAATGTGTCAGATTGTACAGGATGTCAGAACCTGTCTAATCCGACACTCCAAGGGACCAGAGAAATGTGTCGGATTGTACAGGATTTCAGAACCTGTCTAATCCGACACACCAAGGGACCAGGAAAATGTGTCAGATTGTACAAGATGTCGGAATACTCAAGTTTTATTTATATTAACAGAACTACTTTGGGACCATCAATTTTTGTCAGATGTCACAGGATGTCGGAAAACTCAGGTGTCGGATTGCACAGGTTCCAATGTACTAGTACTAAATAATGTATGACTAAAAGTGTACGTAACTTGCTGAGCCTGAAGATTTTATAATTTGAATTAAATTGATACAGAAACAACAAATTGTTCCATTTAATAACCAATGTTTATATTAACAAATTAATTTAGCTTTAATATGGCCATCATTTAGGGGCTATTGACTGGCATGTTGACTTGTTTTGTCAAGAGAAGTGTTTGAAGACACCAAATATATAATCAGAATCCATAAACAAAGAATGACTGACAATACAAAGGCCAAATTTAAAATGACAACAGGACAAACAATTATCTACAAAACATTACACAGAAAACTAAGATTGAACAACATGAACCCCACTAAAACCTGGGGGTGAACTCAGGTGCTGCGGAAAGGTAAGTACTTCCTGCTTCACTAGCGGCACCCGTCGTGTTACTTTTATAACAAACCCAGTGTTAAGTCATGAATTAATGAGTTATGCCAGTCTTCTAATTCCACATTTGTTAGACACAAATGTCCTTATTGTGTTTAGTTTTGCAGTGCCTTGTTTGATTGGGTTAGAGTTAGGGTTATAGTGTTTAATGCCACTTTCAACAATATTTCAGTTATATCATGATGATCAGTTTTATTGGTGTAAGAAACCGGAGTACCCGGAGAAAACCACCAACCTGCCTTGATTGGTTGAAGCTATGCTAAACAAATGTATTCCATTTCTATCCCAGAATCTAATATTTATATCTATAATACTTATTGAGAACTTTTTAATATGATATTATATATCCATAGATTTTATCCCTGACTAGTACAATGATATAGAATGTATTATATATTGTGTATTAGATTATTTATCCATATATCTCATACCCTTTACCAGTACAATTGTAGAATGTATTTATAGGCTAGATATCAACAGATTTAATCATAGCAAAAGGGAAATTAAGTTGTCAAACCTAACAGGCTTTAAATGTTTTTACAAAGGTCTGTTTGTGAGAGAATCAGTTAGGAAACCATAACAATACATTTGTTGTTCATGCGTTATGACATGTTGATAATTTACATAAAATGTATCACAGGTGGTTTATGCTATATTAAGCATTCTTGTTTACAAATGAATGATCAATTGCACTTATTTTGCACTCCGTAAAGCATTTGTAAATTTCTTGTCCTTGTTTTTTTGAGACAGAAAACTCATTTGCCAACCAACAACAGTAATGTGAATATGTGTTCAAATAATAAACTTTTTTTCATCATTATTAATATTCATTTTCTCTTTAAATTTATCATTCAAATAAACACATTAGTCAAACAGTTTGATTCAATTTCAATTTAGAAATGTTTCATACAGATAATCTTAATTTAGAGATGTTTCATACAGATCATGTTAATTTGTTCAGTTTCATGCCTATCTTTCTCTCTTACAGTTCACTACTTTTGAGACGGAGCAGGATTTAGATGTTGTTGAATTCTGGGAAGGAAGTCCAACTTTATCTGACAGCCATTGCCTAGCTCGTCTGTCAGGAAAGTCAGTAGAAGGGTACCAGGTTCTCTTCAGCTCTAACAACTTCCTAACAGTCAGATTTATCTCTGATGCCACTGTACAGGAAAGTGGTTTTACCTTCAACTGGGGAACAGGTGAACTTATCATTATTGTACATTGTTTCAGTCTGTAATCAGATCTTAAACTTTACAAATCAAAGAAAAAAAAATAATTGCTCTCTCACTTTCTATTTCTCTCTATATCCCACTATATATATGTAGTGTATTAGAATACTGATCATTGATTGTTATTACAATGTTCTGGTATCCTGATCCTGTATGTTCTAAAACAACCTCAGATATGAGGAGACATTGTACCTGTCATGCTGGACTTGAGCAAAATATCTGTTTGCTATGTTTTGACCCTTGTACATCCATGTCAGGTGGTAATGTATGGGTTTTTTTATGAATGTAAATTCCTGACTATTAAAAAAAAAATAAAAAAAAAGATAAAAAAATGTTTTGAGAAAACAAAATTACAAACTGGCTGAGAAATGTATTAAATACTCAGAAAGCCTCACATTTCTGCTATTTTCAATTTTCATGCTACTTATTAAAAATTCTTTAATATTGAGGATAATTGCTGTATACTTGTTTTATTTTAATTATTATTATTATTTTTTTTTTATAGATTTCCAATGTCAGATAACAAAATTATCCAATAAAAGACATACCACTGGGCAGTTAGGAGATACCCGGTTACTAACACAAGTCCAGGATTATACAGTGTGTGAAAAACAATGTTCTGATGAAATTACTTGTACAGGGTTCTCTTATAAAAAGGCAGACAACAACTGCTTCCTGTTGAAAGAGGTGGCTTTACCAGTGGATGACAACTGTTGTGATTTATATGTCAAAACTTGTCCTACTACCACTGGATATCCAGGTATTTATATTGATTGTTATTTTCTGACCAAAAGCCTGATATCACTGACATCCATATACAGTTATGAATAAAAATATGTTTAAAACAAACATGACTGACATGGGTTCAAGACTTCTTTATCAATCTCAAGTATTGATTATAACTGGGATATACCTGATACAGTTTCCCCCTTTTATATAACCATCCTTTCTTCAATGTAAAATAAGAGGGGTGTGGTCTCTCTTGAGGGGAACAATTTAGTTACATTTTACTATCTCAGTACATCTTGAATCAAGCCTAATAAGAGGAGCTACCTTTGGTGGCAGTGGCCTTACAAGAGGGAGACAACTATACATTGCTAACAATGAACACCAAAAACCCATGAATTGGTGAAATTTATTACTATCACCAATGTAATTCTTTATAACATAATGATTTTAAATACATTTTTCTATTTCTATTGGTTTAGATTCCGTCGGGTGACATGTTAATTCTGAGATTGTTTTTATTAAACCTCAAATTGACTCAGTTTTAATTTCATGTTAGCATTTTTGACTAACAATCTTTTGTGTTGATTAAAACTTTTATTGACTACTATTCCCTTTCATTTATTATGTAATACAACAGTTACAGTCTATTAGTTTGGTCAATATGAGGTTTTATTAACCAATGACTTAAAATACAATAGAAATTGACCATTTAATATGACAGCACGTTCTTTAACCTGACATTTATACAGAACCAATTAATTTGTATTTGTAAACTTCCGGCTCCTGAAATAGACTATATATGCAAACTTGACTGAACTTGTGAAATTTTCAAAAAATTTCAAAATTATAAAATAAAAAAAAAAATAAAAAAATTAAAGTTCAAAATTTCAAAATTTCAAAAAAATTCAAAATTTTCATAAGATTTCAAAATTTTCATAAGATTTCAAAAATTTCAGTTTTCATAAAATTTCAAAATTTTAATATTTAAATAATAATATTGAAAAACATGTAATATAAAAATTAAGGACTTTTTACTCTGTCAATATGTTATATATGGACCTGTTAGGATTAATAAAACCTGTATTAAGTCATCATGCAGTCGTATCAGGTCTTGATCAGCTGTATAGTTATGACCACAACGAAAAAATAAGAAAAATACTGTAATTTTAAATCATTGGTTAATAAAGGTGTCATAAGATGGGTATTTTCATATAAAGCCTGTATTATGTCCGAGGCAGTCGTAATTGGGTCGAGGTCAGCTGTATAGGCCCAAGGCAACGCCGAGGGCCTATACAGCTGATCGAGGCCCAATAGGACTGTACGAGGACATAATACAGGCTTTATATGAAAATACTCATTTAATAACACTATATTATAGACCTAAGGAATCAATATTGTCCTTGGCCTACAGACTCATATTAATTTCTCTGCTGTCTATGAGAACTTTGTAAATGATTAGATATTTTTTATGACTAAGGCCCACTGTATGTACTGTGTATCAGTTTATCAAAGTGTAATGAAACTGTCCCAGGCCAGAGCCAGATTTTTTTCTATCATAAATTACGGAACTTCGGTGGCTCAATCTTCTGATAACTTGAACACATTTTGACAGTCCTTTCGAGTTCAAGCCACTGAAGTTCTACTGTAATTGTATAGTATAGCAAACAGTTGCTATCTTTATGAATTAATATTATTAAGCTATATTTTATTTTTCAGTTAGAGATGATATACCATCATTAGGAGGAACAGTTTATGGAACAACCTATGACCAATACATCTATTCTCCCCTGTACCCAATACATTATCCTGGTAATCTAGAGACAATGTGGATTATACAGAGTTCAGGGACTGTTATTATTACATTAGAGGTAAAATTAGATGTTTAAACCTTCAAAGGTGATGTTATTGTTTTTATCTGTAACACCATAATGTGTTTGACGTCACACCGAATGATAATTTGCAGTATCAGATTCAGCTCGTTGATACTGACAATATAACTTAAATAAGAAGAGTTTGAAGATACCAAAGGGGTAATCAGAATCTGTATATCGAAGAAGAACAGACAATACAATGGCCAAAGGAAAGAGTACAAAAGGACCAACAACGATCTACAAAGCATACATATAAAACTAAAGATCAAGTAACACGAACCCCACTGAAAACCGGGGGTGAACTCAGGTGCTCTGGAAGGGTGAGAAGTTCCTGCTCCACTAGTGGCACCTGTCGTGTTTGTAGAAAATTATGTTAAATTACCATAAAACTCACTTATAACTTATAATATACTTCAAATAACTTGAATATAATAGTTAGATCTAAAATTGAAGTTCCCTTGTCTTTCACAGATTTTTATAATATAGTCAAAGTATAACAAACAATATGACACAAATAATAGCCATGTTACACACATATCATCATCTAATCAAATGTTTTGTTACATCAAGTGTTGCAGTAGAACATTCACAGTGGAACTCCAATTATTTCACTTGTATGTATTATCTGAAATTGCAAAAATATTGTGTGATGGTATGTATGCAACATGTACAAGGTTTGTCTATATATATTTAGTTTAAACATACATTTTATGTATTCATTTAAGAGTAAAAATGTAGATATCAAATTTAATGTGTTTCTGGAATAACGTTCATCAGGTGACGCTCAAAAACAGACTACAATATAACACAAATCTAAAATTGTAGGATTCGGAAACAAGCTAATTATGGCTTTTACTACTCTGTCTCCTTGAATATATATTTAAATGTTGTATTCTACAGGTTAAAGATATAAAATTATGTGGATCAGATTCAGTGGTTATAAAAGATGGTGACAATCCCATTACACCTACACTGATGACCTTGACCTCATCCTCAATGGCAGGGGAGATAATTATGTCAACAGGAAACAGAATGTATGTGTACATGAAACTGAAGGAACATCTCAAATGTAGAGGCGTATTGTTGTCATATAAAGCAGGTCAGTAGTCAAAAGTCAAGATTTTAAAGAAATATTATAAGTTAATGTTTTATTTTTGACTATAACCGGAGATAAATTCATTATTTATGTTCCTGTCAGTAGATATCCCCCGGGGAAATTGCTAATTACACCCGGTAATATGGCTTAGCAACACCTACGAATATGTTTTTATGCCCAGGGTTTTAACCAATCAAAAGTTGTTATAATTTTCAAGCTGGGGATAATGGTACATATCATATCTGTAAATTTGATACATTTGTATCAGAGTATTGAGTTATAAAATGTGATAAGAGTTCTATGAAATCTTCATGTTGTCTGTCTTATAAAACCAACATTATCAATATTTATTTTTTGTCTGTTTATTTCAAATAATATGAATGTTTGTAATGGTTTCTTGGAGAGTATTTCAAAGCAAAAACTTCCTATCAGTACAACTGGTGTTTTATTTGAGTAAAAGTTGATGATATTAAAAACATTAATATTTCCTTCATAAATATATATATAATATATAAATAACGGTCACCTTTGTATAATGGTCACCTGCTCACAACGGTCACTTTCATGCTCTCCTGGTACGCTTTACTATATATTTTAATTCGATATAGCGGTCACCTGTTCAATGTGGTCAGCGGTCATCATTTATTAGTAATTTTCAGCGTAAAACCTTTGTGTAGCGGTAAATTTACTTTTGAAATAACACCGGAAGTGATTTTGGAAGATCAGTATTTTTCTCAAATGTACTAAAAATGCCGAGGCGGCTCGGGAAATTTGCCTCTCCTCTCAACCGGTATTGCCTCTCCTCTCAACCGGTATTTTTCACAAATAACCCGCACTAACAGGATATATTTGTATAATACAACTTCAGCATTATGATGTTTTTTGACAAGTAATCATCATGTAATCATACTGCCATATTGTTTTTATAAAACATTCCATAGCTGATTATTTTATTTTTGTGTGGATTTTTGTTTCATAAGGTGTAGAAGGTAAGTTTGGGATGAAAACTCTCTGTGGATTTGTTTGATTAAACACAGGGATTTACCTCACTGTGGATTAACATAAGGACATAACTCACTGTGGATTTGTTTGATTAAACACAGAGATTTACCTCACTGTGGATTAACATAAGGACATAACTCACTGTGTATTAAATGTATATAAAGGGAACTTGGTAATATGCCCTTATTGAGCAGTTGCCCTTTATATACAGGTTAAAATTATATGCACTATTCATTAATGGGAAAAATGAGGCTGCTCTCTATAGACAGTGATTTGTTATGCAGATGTGCAGGTTTGACCAAATAAGGATATATCTCACTCTAGAAATATTTAATTGAACACTCATTATTATAAGAATGATAAGATAATCTTTAACAAAAAAATAGAAAAAGATTTGTTCTGTATTTCCTTTATATATTTTCTATACCTACTAGATCTGCCTTGTTATCCATTTAAATATATTATTAAGACTATGGTTCTCCTCCCTGAAGCACATGGTACCTCAGCAAGTGTTTAGTTATCCTGTTTAGAACCTTGGGTTTTCTTGCTCCCATAGACTTTGGAATTATTTGACTTTACAATCTTTTGACTTTTGAGTACCTGATAAAAGTTATTCAATAATTGTGTTATACACACTAAATGTTGATATCTACTTTTTTATTGTACTAATAAAAGTGTGTTGTTGTGTTTAACAAATTACATTTGTCTTTGAATTAATGAGTTGTGATATATTGGTAATATGTTAGATTAACATGCTATATTAACCACCACACCTTAGATAACTGTAATACTTGACGTGAGGTAAAATTGTCTTTCTACTTCAACACAATGACAACCAGACCAACACTTGTATCAATATATTTTATCTTCATTATCTTCAATTACTTCCTTCGTTAAAACATGGAATCAACAACCTTTTAAAACAGACAAATGCATAAAAATATTGAAACTACATGCTTTTATTTCCATATTGTAGCAATGAACAATAAGATGTGTTTTTAATCAGGTATATTTTTAATACATTGTGTCATACAGAAAGAATGAAATAAACAATAAGATGTGTTTTTAATCAGGTATATTTTTAATACATTGTGTCATACAGAAAGAATGAAATAAACAATAAGATGTGTTTTAATCAGGTATATTTTTAATATTGTATCATACAGAAAATATGAAATTTGTGTAATGAAAATAAAGTTTAAACATGAGTGACGGTCTACAATTCCACCAATATCAACAAAATGGGCAGTCATCGCTCACCTCAAACCACGACATATGCAGTTAAAAATCCAGATTCTGACTTAGGGTTAGGCACAAAAATGTGGCTGGGTTAAACTTGGTATGGGGATCTCACAGTATCATAGAAAGTATAAATATGTGTGAATTTTTATAACATGGGTTCTTGAAACTTCGTAATGAAAAATTAGGACTGCTAATCCTTTTTACTTTATTACTATCAACTGTCTCTAATATTTGATATTTCAGCCTGTAACTTTAACATACAAAGTAACACAGGGACAATATTTTCTCCTGGTTATGGTGTAGTAAACTACCCTGGTGCACTAGAATGTTTCTGGGCAATATCATCTGTACATGGACGACCTCTAAGATTGACCTTCACTGATTATGAAGTAGAAAATGGTAAAGATTTTGTGCAGGTATGTTTGACTCAATCTTTGAAACTTAGCTACATGTCTAGAAATTTTATACAAAAACCTTTGCTAATGGTGGACAAAAGATCAATTCTTAATTTTTCCCACACAAAGGATGATAGTGTATCTAGAATCTTGATCTTTTAAATACAGTAACATAATGATAAGTCTGTCCTTAATTAATTACTAAATTATCACATTTAGAGTATGGCCTAATGCCACCAAAGAAAACAATAGTGCAAAATCAAGAATAATAATATGAATTGTCCATACATCAACCTGTCTTAAACATCTAAAAATCAAGAATAATAATATAAATTGTCCATACATCAACCTGTCTTAAACATCTAAAAATCAAGAATAATAATATAAATTGTCCATACATCAACCTGTCTTAAACATCTATAAGGCATGTTCTCTCTTATCTTATTGATGAAGTTTTCTGGTGTTAGGTTAGGTTTATGGTGTTTAACACCACATTCTACAATATTTCAGTTATATCGTTACAATGAGTTTTATTGGCAGAGGAAACCAGAGTACTCAGAGAAAACCACTTCTGGTGTTAGCCTGAGGAAAACTTTGTTATGACATTACAAGTTATCAATATTGCACATGCTAAAAATGCCCCAAGAACAATTTAATACCCACAATATTTTTACTAGACTGAATGTGAAAAATCTAAATTTGTTGATTAACAATTGCATACATATATGTAAGTTAAAAATATCACAAAGGTACATAAATCATTGAATTTAATCTTTTGAAAATATATGTGTATCCTTTATTTATATTTCTGCCAGTATGCCATACAGGAAGTGCATTATTTTGTTGTACACACTGGTATAATAATTTATTTCATTACTGTGTTACTTTCAGGCTTGGGTAGGTATTGATGATAAAGGGACCCCCATACATACTGGAGATGGATATTCTGGTAGTACACCTCCACCATTGATCTCAAACACAGGTAAACTTGCCATAAAGTTTATTACCAGTGCTGTAGGCAACCTCAAAGGATTTACTGCTGTATATACAACTGGCTGTGAACTATTGTCAGACACGTCATATACCATCACTCCAGGACGGACATCAGTTATATCTGGTGATGTATTGACTGTCTCATGTAACACAGGATATACATTCCAAGCTCCGTATGCAGGAAAGACTACTGTTGACTTGACCTGTCAGTCTGACGGAGAGTATGACAAAACTGTACCAGAGTGTTCACGTAAGTTAAAGAATTAATTTATTGATTTATTAATGACAGAGTTTTTGTTTGTTGTATAAATTGTGATGATATATATTTAAAAATCGTGAGAAAATCGTTGATTGAATGACAAAAAAGTCTTGAAACCGTAATGGTTGATAGTCCAACTGTTGTCAAACATTTTTATTGGCTTCTCTGATCTATCATAAACACTTAAAACTCAATGGGTACAATATCAAAGACTGAAGGAATTTTAGGATCCGACTTTTGGGATAGGCACCCATTTAAGATCTGACTTTGTGGATAGGCACACATTTAGGATCTGACTTTTGTGATAGACACACATTTAGGATCTGACTTTTGTGATAGACACACATTTAGGATCTGACTTTTGTGATAGACACACATTTAGGATCTGACTTTTGTGATAGGTACACATTTAGGATCTGAATTTGTGATAGACACACATTTGGGATCTGACTTTTGTGATAGGCACACATTTAGGATCTGACTTTTGTGATAGACACACATTTAGGATCTGACTTTTGGGATAGACACACATGAGCGTAACAAATACAGTTAAAGTTTCTGAATGTGTTTGTTTTCTATAAATCTTGTACAATCTTACAATAAATCAAACATAATATATACAAAAAAAAGTACTGTATCATCACTCTATGTGGTCAGCCATGGTTTACCAACTATGTTATAACCTTTTAATATTGTAGTCTTTTATTTGATCTGTGTATTTACTATGTATTGTACATGTATTCTAAATGTCACTTGTATCTACTGTATCTATAATATCATAATATTGTTTTATATTCGAAGGCTTCAGTATTAACTGTGTCTCCCTCTTAAACTTGTACCTTATTATTATAATTATTATTAGGTATACTCAATAACAGTGGTAAAATGTCCTTGTAGTTTTTATTTCTGAAAAGTTCACCAAATCCTTACTGTAAAATTCACACAATCCTCTAATCAAAGATCACACCTTTTGTTAATTGCACAATGTCCATTGGCTAGGAAGCATGGGAAAGTTAGTGGCTTATCTCCCTTAGAATGTTTTGTTTGATCTCCCTTATTCATATTAGACAGCGTTTAATGTTGAAGGACTAATATTAAGTCGACCTTACTTCACAAGGGGAGATAAGCCACTAAGATTTCCTGTTGTAAACTTTGCTAGGAATTGTTTGTAGAAATCCACCAATAATTCACTGTTATCCACAGTCATCCACAAGGATTGATCAGTATTCTTTAAACTTTACTCCTCTAATCCACTATTAGTGTTACCAGTAAGTTACCGTCTTTCATTTTTCCACGTTTTCTTTGTATTCATATTCTAATGTTTTAGCTTTTATTTTTCATAACATACCATATAGCATGTTAGTAATCTGCCTTTCTTGTGTAGTAAGGATGTAGATTTAAATGGAATAGCAGCATAGTCTTTATTGTCTCAAAATCTAAATGATATTAGGGGCCCTCGTGGTCATGATCTTATGGTAGTTGAATTTACAACTACCTTTGCAATCAGCGCCTATCACCACTTAAGTTGTGAGTTCAAATCCCGCTTATGGCGAGGTGTTCTTGATACAACATTATGTGATAAAGTTTGTCAGTGACTGGCATCAGGTCAATAGTTTTCTCTTGGAACTCCAGTTTCCTCCTAAGCTCCACCAATAAAACTGACCGCCATTACATAGCTGAAATATTGTTGAAAGTGGCATTAAACACCATAACCCTAACCCTAAATCCCAAATGATACTATATTATGAAAATCCTATCTTGATCATGAAGTTCAAAAATGCAAAATATATGCATATTTTTTCTTTTCAAATCATGAAATTTTACAGCCATCAAAACAACATCATGAACATGCTATAAGGATATACAATTAACACAGACTTTTGATTCATATACTGAGACAACTCAACTTTTATTTTACTTTTTAATTATTTCTCTTTAATTTATTTTTATGTTAATTCTCTTCTACTATTTAACCAACAAATATGTATATATAAATGATACTTATTTAGTTACATTAACTCAATTACACAAAAGTATGCTAGAAAATTCTATTATTTAACATTTTTTGTCATTTAACCTTTTTTTTTATCTTAATTTATTATTATGAAGCTATAATATGTATATAGAGATTATTTCTACAGATTAAAATGACTGTATCAAAGATTAGTTGTAAATCATTGTATCCTATGTTTTACAGAGGCTTTCTGTGGAATGGTACCAGCAATAAATGATGGTTATGTTGTATCATCTACTACCATATATGGTGCAGGACAGGTTGTTTATGCTTGTAACCCTGGTTACAGTCCACCTCAAGGTACAGATCTATCTATTAGCTGTCAGAGTAACAGTCTGTGGGAAACTCCACCATCTTGTACAGGTAAATAAATTATATATAATGTTTGTCTTATGCTTTACTTACTAGGACTGTGGTGTTTGTTTTGTATGTGACAATATTATTTCAAGACAATTATTAGCAACAATTTCATTAACAATGTCAGAATTTTTATGATTACATCTGTTTTTCTAGCAAATTTAGATCAATGATCCAAGCCTTCTTGCTATCATTCATATCTAAACCAAGGCACATGTCATCTGACTTAACCTCATTTTCATTGTCTATGGACTTTGTGATCACTTTGGTAAGAATTGTATCGTATTTTAGCTAGTAACTTATGTTTATTCTAGTAACCATATATGATGGGTTTAATGTAGGATTCTAAAAAAAGTTTATCATAGAACTAATAAAAAAATACAATACATTGTATAATTACGTGATCACCATATTTTTAATGGGAGATAAGGTATGAAAATCAGTATAATTTGCACTAAAAATCAATTCTAGATGATAAATTTCTGAAATATTTTATTTATTGAAGCAGCTATGAAGTTCTTCAAAACTGAACATTCTCCTAAGAATCAAATTATTATAAAAGGTAGAACATACAGATGTTGAAGACTTTTGTACATGACAAATTGGTTTGTTTATTTTTTTATCTCTTCTCTAAACTTATTGGTTTTTTTTCCAGCAAGCTTATGTTCAGATCCACCTCTAGCCATTACATCAGGACGTCGAGAAATTGTCCACGGTAATGGAACGTCACATGAATCAATAATATCCTTCGCATGTGACCAGAACTATCAGCTGATTGGTTCATCTAGAATCCTCTGTGCCAATGGAACATGGTCCTTCAATGTACCGTCCTGTCAACGTATGTTTAAGTTTATTTATGCCAAACAATGTCATACATGTATAGTATTTTTGTAATATTTCAAAAGAGAAAGAAAATATTTTCTGAAATAATTTGGGGTATTTATAGATTTTTTTTAGAAGAGATTTCTCTTTGCACATTGTCATTGAAAATTTCTTCAAGTAATAAATTTTTCAAAAATTGTGTCTTTATATATAGATTCAAGGTCTCTTTCAGATATAGTATTTTGCTAATCATATTCTATTTTTATTCTTAAGACTGTGTCATTTAATTAAAAGGAGGGCTTAAAGAGATAAATTCATTAATTTATTGTCCATCATATTCCTTGGACTATAGCATAAATCCAGAGAACAATTGCATGGTTCTTCTGGAAGGTGGTGGTAGTGGGGAAATTTAATTAAAAAACATTGTAAGCAAATAATTATATTATCACATGCAATATGACATAACATATAAAGATAAACCAGTTGAAATGCATTCAGAATAACAGCAGTTATGAATGTCGAGTCAGACATTATAGCTAGTATCACAGACAGATAGAACGATCTCTGATACTAGTAATAATGTTTGTGGAGACTTCAAAAATGATGTTATTGTTTTTATCTTGAAAACATGTGTTAGACATCACATTGTATCAGAATTAGTCCATTGAAATTGACAATGTCCCTCCGTGAGATTAAAGTATATAAATACCAAGTCTTTTATTTAAATAAATAAGTTGACTTCCTCAAAACATCACATGCATTCATCATAACTGTGTCTTCTCTCTGTAGAAATCAGATGTCCTCCACAGCATATTACTAATGGTACAGCTGTTTTTACTGGTGTTCTCTATCAGGGAAATGATGTCACAGTTTCATGTAATACAGGGTTTGAAGTAACAGGATCAAATCCTTACAAATGTGGTATACAGAATGCTCCTACTTGTCAAGGTAAGATATATTTATATGTTAGAAACTTTTTATTGCAGTCAGACAGCAATGATAACATTTGTCTTTTTATGACATCTCTGCTTGGCATCAGAGGCATTATGTTTTAGCTACATCTGTCATCCGTCCCATATTTGGTGTCCGCTCAACAAATGAAGTTCAACTTAATCAAATCATTGAAATTTATACACAAGGTCAGTCATCATAAAAGGTAGACCAGATTCAATTTTGAACATTACCGCTTTTCTGCTCTGGAGTTATTGCTCTTGATACCTGTTTACTTGAACTTTAAGATCCATGTCTTATGGACACATTTTTCCATATTTTTTTAATGACCAATGGTCACAAGACCATGTCATATCACAAATTTATTGACCCCCCCCCCCCCCCCCCCCCCCCCCCTTTAAAAGTCCTGGTTACAGGCTTGATTTAAGTGTTTTCAAAGAGTGCTCATTCAGAATATGTGTTCTATTTACTAAATGTCATAAGGAATAGAACAGCATCGGTTGTGTAATGGTTGACATACTCGTCTCAAATGCATTAGTTCGTGGGTTCGAGGCCCTGGTTGAGTCAAGCCAAAGACTATGAAATTGGTATTTGTTACATCTCTGCTAAGCACTCAGCTTACAGAAGAGGGGGAGGGGGATACTGGTTGTCTCGGAATCAGGATAATGTGTCTGAGTGAAGCGACATGTCTACCTGTAGACTGTTGTTTCAGTGAGCTAGCACTATAAAAATCCAACTAGGCGTGTTGGTCTAATACAAATCTAACATAGTTATCATCTCATCAAATGTAACTTCTTCTTGCCATGATATAACTGAAAATTGCTGATTTGGTGTTGAACAACAATCACTCACCTTATATCATAATAATATAAGAGCACTTTAGCTGATAATGTATAACAGTACTGCATATTTTATTTCTGAAAAATACCGGTACAATGCTCTACCAACATAGATAAAGGTAATCTCCACTAACACATTTATAAATCTCACTTCAGTTCATATAATCTTAGATAGAGGAGAGTACCTGTTACAAATGATTTGAGAAAACATGTTGAATAAATTGTTATTGTTTCATTTTAAAGTTGTATCAACATATGATTGGCCACATCAACTTTTGTCTTCTTTACAATGATATATGTTAACTTACAGATATAGATGAATGTACAGCAGGAACTGCCACATGTAACCAAAATTGTGTGAATATCATAGGAGGATATTACTGCACTTGTAACAGTGGATACAGGATTTCTGCAACTAACCCAACAGTCTGTGAAGGTGGGTGTCAGGGTATGGTGCTGATGTGTGGATATCATTGGGGAGTAATCAGGGCCCTATGTCAAGGACATTGTACACTTTTATGAATTATTCTCAGGCAATTTAGCTCTCTACATAATAAACATGTGTGCACTTATTTTTCAATGTTATACATAGAACTTTATTTCATTAATTGACTGTAAATTTTATATATATTAATATATAATATTTTTTAGCCAATGGCCAGTTTTTAGAAATAGAATTAAAGTTATAGATGATTTTTAAGTAGAGACTTGAACCAGATGATTTGATTTTGACCTTTGAACACTAAGGATATGATAATAGGTCAATAGAAGTAGAAACTGAAAAGAGTGACATAGTACTGTACATGCATTTGTGCATATATTGTTGGTGGTTGGTGGTGTTTAATGCCACTTTCAACAATATTTCAGTTATATCGTGGTGGTCTGTTTTATTTGTGGAAGAAACCAGAGAAATCCACCAACCTGCCGCAAGTCACTGACAAACTTTATCACATAATGTTTTATCGAGTACACCTCGCCTGAACAGCATGCATATATTGACAAAGGGATAAAGTCATGTCTATTTCTTCAGTAAGTGACATCGAGGGTGCAAATAAAACCATGACCTTCTCTCAGTTACAAACTTATCACATAATGTTATATTAATTATATCTCACCAAGACACAAGTGGATCTGATAACCATGATGGATTGAATCTCTACTGGTTGATATAAACCAACATGAACTAGGTTACTATAGCCATGATGGCATAAATCTCTACTGGTTGGTATAAACGAACATGAAACTAGGTTACTATAGCCATGATGGCATACATCTCTACTGGTTGGTATAAACCAACATGAAACTAGGTTATAGCCGAGATGGCATAAATCTCTACTGGTTGGTATAAACGAACATGAAACTAGGTTACTATAGCCATGATGGCATACATCTCTACTGGTTGGTATAAACGAACATGAAACTAGGTTATAGCCGAGATGGCATAAATCTCTACTGGTTGGTATAAACGAACATGAAACTAGGTTATAGCCGAGATGGCATAAATCTCTACTGGTTGGTATAAACGAACTTGAAACTAGGTTATAGCCGAGATGGCATAAATCTCTACTGGTTGGTATAAACGAACATGAAACTAGGTTATAGCCGAGATGGCATAAATCTCTACTGGTTGATATAAACCAACATGAAACTAGGTTATAGCCGAGATGGCATAAATCTCTACTGGTTGATATAAACCAACATGAAACTAGGTTATAGCCGAGATGGCATAAATCTCTACTGGTTGATATAAACCAACATGAAACTAGGTTGTAGCCGAGATGACATAAATCTCTACTGGTTGGTATAAACCAACATGAACTAGGTTACTATAGTAAATTTTGACTTTCTTGTTTAGATTTCTTGGTTTTCTTGCAATCAAAAGTTTTTAATTACTAATATTTTGCTTTCTAATTGTTTGACTGTAAGTGTACAGGGTGAAGGTCATGTGAGAAATGTTTTGTGTGCACTAAATTAGATATCTACATTTTGATTACTAGTTATATACAATGTCAGAATTAATTGTTATCTATTTTTTTCTCTACAGATATTGATGAGTGTGCTTACATCAATGGAAACTGTGATCACAGTTGTCTTGATGTAGAGGGGTCATATAACTGTACCTGTAACTATGGATACGACCTCTATACATACAATGTCAGAATTAATTGTTATCTATTTTTTTCTCTACAGATATTGATGAGTGTGCTTACATCAATGGAAAATGTGATCACAGTTGTCTTGATGTAGATGGGTCATATAACTGTACCTGTAACTATGGTTACGACCTCTATACATATAATGGTTTCCAGGGACTAACATTACAAGCAGGAGAAGATGGCAATTCACCCTCAGACACCTATCATATAGGACATTCCTGTGTTTGTAAGTTTCTACCTTTTATTGTAAACTAAACACCATAATGTATTAATATTTGGTATAGCAGGCTATTTTAATGAATATATTTTATGCCCCCACTGCTATGCATGGGACATTAAGTTTTACCCAAGTCTTTCTGTCCATCTGTACAGCCCTCATTTGATTTCTGCTCAATAACTTAAGTTCCCACTTGCAAATTATTTAAAATTTATACACAAGGCCAGGGACCATTAAAAGAAGGCTAAGTTCAATTTTGTTTATGTGGCTTTTTCATTTTTAGAAAATTAGCATTGATTTTGATGATCATGTGCAAATTGTCCGTACACTTCAAAATTGTTACCTTACTAAAATAAATAATTCTACCTCAATTCTTTTAGAAATTTTAGGCATTATAATGTCTTACGTTTTCTACCATATAATTTTTTTTTAATATTTAAAGGAATAAGTTTGTATTCTTATGATTGAAGAAATAATGGTTCTACATTGAAACTTGTTTAGAGAAACAAAAGTGAGAAATTTCCTAATTGTCTAATATTCAGTAGAAATGCAATATGACAATAATGTAACTGTATCACATTCGTATTGTATCAATTGGCTTTGATAACTTTAACACAATATTTACATAACAGCATTACAGTGAAACATATATAAGCAGAACCTTGAATAGTATGGAATTTTGTTTAAAATGAACTTTAAATAAAGTCCCAATGTAGATAACCTAAAAGTTAATTTAACCTGTATAAACCAAACACCTTTTTATTCCAAGCAAATGGAGTGTGTTATTCAACCAAGCTTGAAAAATTGCAACTAGATGCTGCAAGGATTGTAACTGGATTACCAATTTTCACAAACACAACAGGATGGGCTACTCTCTCTAGTAGAAGACATAATAGGAAACTCCAGTTATTTTATAATATAAAGAATGGACATGCACAACTATTTACCTCTTAAGAAACGGTTCGGATTTAATAATACCTTTTTGTAGACTCTCGATTACAACTGAATCTTTTATTCCATCTACTGTTAAACTCTGGAACTGGCTAGATCAATCTGATCGTTTTATTAACTCGTTAATTGTTTACAATATATTTCTATATGTATTATATGCACACTCAAAATGATCATTATACTTATGAGTTTTGCCTTTCCCTTTGGAAGATTGCTCGGTGTTCGGTAATTTTGTTATTACCCTTATGTTAATTTATTGTATTAATGGGAGAAGACTTCATAAGTTGGCAAAACTTGTGTCCTATCCCTTTTGTTAATTTAACAAATAAAATCATCATAAACTAAACTTCCAAGCAAAAAAAACTGGTCTGAGGTTCGGTTTAGACTGGTTTCATTGTATCACTTCTAGAAACTATAAATAATCTCTTTAGCAATAACATTCATGTGACTTTAATTTTAGTGAAGCAGTGTCCAGCACCTGACCAGACCATCAGCCATGGTAGATCTCTATCATTACAGTTAATATTTACACAGGGTGATTCTGTACAGTATCTATGTGATGTAGGCTATGTTATAGCAGGATCTAATTCAGCCACTATGACTATTTCTTGTCAGGGAGACGGGACATGGAATCCAGCCATACCTTCTTGTACAAGTAAGTTCTGTGTGATGTAGGCTATGTTATAACAGGATCTAATTCAGCCGCTTTGACTATTTCTTGTCAGGGAGACGGGACATGGAATCCAGCCATACCTTCTTGTACAAGTAAGTTCTGTGTGATGTAGGCTATGTTATAACAGGATCTAATTCAGCAGCCATGACTATTTCTTGTCAGGGAGACGGGACATGGAATCCAGCCATACCTTCTTGTACAAGTAAGTTCTGTGTGATATAGGCTATGTTATAACAGGATCTAATTCAGCAACCATGACTATTTCTTGTGAGGGAGACGGGACATGGAATCCAGCCATACCTTCTTGTACAAGTAAGTTCTGTGTGATGTAGGCTATGTTATAACAGGATCTAATTCAGCCACTATGACTATTTCTTGTCAGGGAGACGGGACATGGAATCCAGCCATACCTTCTTGTACAAGTAAGTTCTGTGTGATGTAGGCTATGTTATAACAGGATCTAATTCAGCCACTATGACTATTTCTTGTCAGGGAGATGGGACATGGAATCCAGCCATACCTTCTTGTACAAGTAAGTTTTGTGTGATGTAGGCTATGTTATAGCAGGGTCTAATTCAGCCACTATGACTATTTCTTGTCAGGGAGACGGGACATGGAATCCAGCCATTCCTTCTTGTACAAGTAAGTTCTGTGTGATGTAGGCTATGTTATAACAGGATCTAATTCAGCCACTATGACTATTTCTTGTCAGGGAGACGGGACATGGAATCCAGCCATACCTTCTTGTACAAGTAAGTTTTGTGTGATGTAGGCTATGCTATAGCAGGGTCTAATTCAGCCACTATGACTATTTCTTGTCAGGGAGACGGGACATGGAATCCAGCCATACCTTCTTGTACAAGTAAGTTCTGTGTGATGTAGGCTATGTTATAACAGGATCTAATTCAGCCACTTTGACTATTTCTTGTCAGGGAGACGGGACATGGAATCCAGCCATACCTTCTTGTACAAGTAAGTTCTGTGTGATGTAGGCTATGTTATAACAGGATCTAATTCAGCCACTTTGACTATTTCTTGTCAGGGAGACGGGACATGGAATCCAGCCATTCCTTCTTGTACAAGTAAGTTCTGTGTGATGTAGGCTATGTTATAACAGGATCTAATTCAGCCACTTTGACTATTTCTTGTCAGGGAGACGGGACATGGAATCCAGCCATACCTTCTTGTACAAGTAAGTTCTATGTGATGTAGGCTATGTTATAACAGGATCTAATTCAGCCACTATGACTATTTCTTGTGAGGGAGACGGGACATGGAATCCAGCCATACCTTCTTGTACAAGTAAGTTCTATGTGATGTAGGCTATGTTATAACAGGATCTAATTCAGCCACTATGACTATTTCTTGTCAGGGAGACGGGACATGGAATCCAGCCATTCCTTCTTGTACAAGTAAGTTCTGGGTGATGTAGGCTATGTTATAACAGGATCTAATTCAGCCACTATGACTATTTCTTGTCAAGGAGACGGGACATGGAATCCAGCCATACCTTCTTGTACAAGTAAGTTCTGTGTGATGTAGGCTATGTTATAACAGGATCTAATTCAGCCACTATGACTATTTCTTGTCAGGGAGACGGGACATGGAATCCAGCCATTCCTTCTTGTACAAGTAAGTTCTGTCAGCTTAGGTTTTTACAGTTAAAATTTTACATTGCACATATATATATATATATATATATAATTTAATTTGATTTGAATATTTCAATCTGATTGGCTAATCTGCCTGGAGAAAATTTTGGTTATACTCGATAACCTGGGTTGGTATTGTGACGTCACCAATGTGTTCATCCGCCAACGACAAATTCAAATAGTCACATGAAATAATCGTAATTAAAATCGAGGAATCATTAAATTTTGTTATAAAAATTGAATTATAAGGAATATTTGAAATTGTTGAACAGGTTATACTTGCATAACCTGGTTTGGGTCAGTTTATGCTTTTCATAAACCGCTTTGCAGTTTATTAAGCGTAAACTGACTCAAGCCAGGTTATATCATATAACCTGTTCAACAATTTCAAATATTCCTTAAATATATATATACTAGTCAAAAAAAGAAACGTTACACCTCTTTCTATTTTTATATCATTTTTAATACAAACAATATTTTATGCCGTTATGAACATAGACATGTGCACAAAATTCATTTCAGTTCAACTTTAACTGTAAGGGAGCACAACAAAACGGAACACCCTAATAATGTAAATAACAGTTTAATAGCGTGTGTGTCCTGCTCTTGCATTGCTGACAGCTAGAAACCTACGGTGCATAGATCCTATCAGACGCATGACAAATGCCTGTGGAATGTTGTTCCACTCATCTGTGAGTGCCCTTTGAAGCTGATCAATAGATTCAGGGGGATTAACTCGTTTACGGACGCATCTTCCAAGCTCATCCCACAAATGTTCGATGGGATTTAAGTCTGGTGATAATGCCGGCCAAGGTAGAGTGCGAATGTGGTTATCATTAAGGAAGTTCATGGCAACACGTGAAATATGGCATCTAGCGTTATCTTGCTGAAAAACATGATTGAAGTGATGTGTTCGAATAAATGGGAGTACAATTGGAGCCAAGATTTCGTCACGATAGCGAATGCCATTTAAATTTCCAACCACTATTTTAAGGTTAGTCTTTCCAACATGACTAATTCCACCCCATACCATTACACCACCGCATCCAAATCGGTCGGTTTCCTTTACACAACCATCAGCGAAACGTTCCCTACGACGACGATAAATACGCACTCTTCCGTCACTAAATTTCAAATTAAACTTGGATTCATCAGAAAACAAAATGTTCTGCCAAGTGTTTCGCCTCCACAGAAGACGTGCATGTGCCCATTGAAGCCTAGCAATCCTGTGTCGACGCTTTAACTCCATACCTTTGAGAGGGCGACGTGAACGGAGACCAGACTGACGCAACCGATTACGAACTGTTTGATCAGAAATTATGTTGTTACATATACCAGGGGTTCTCCTTGCTGTGTCCACAGCAGTAACAAAGCGATTACGTATGTGGATTAGTGTGATGTGTCTATCTTTTTATTTTTTTTATTTTTTATTTTTTTTCTCAACTGCAAAATACATCAATACAGAATAGAGTACAATAATATAATAACATATAAAACATCATACAATCTATATAGTAAAGCACAATTAAATCTTCTTACAATCTTTTCCAATATATAATCATATGTATATTGCAGTGGAGGTTTTTTTTTTTTTTTAGAATATAAAAGATGAGAAAAGAGGTATTTTGCAGAGTTTAAAATTGTTTACTATTGATATATGTGATAAATATTTTTTTGTATAATTAGAAAAAAAAGTAGATAAGAATTTTAGTGTATTTTTAAAAAGAAGAAGAAAAAAAGAAAAAAAGAAGACATTGAGAAGATGAGATTGTACTTTATATTGGCATTTATATATAAAACTTTTATGGTCTGGCCTGGTGCAAACAATCAATTGGACTATAACACTGTACCAGATATACAAAAGTATTATTTGGATGGATCAAACATTCATATTGTTTTAATTATCCCGTAATGAGTATACTATAAAGTATACTATAGTATAGTAAATATAAACAAGAAAAGTATATTTAGATAGACTATATCAGTTAGTATTTAGTGGTGTCTCTATGGAAAGGGAATTTACATAAGAATAAAAACTATGTCAACAATCCTCAAACAGTTTTTCAAAAGTACTCCAATGTAATTGAAATTCTGCAATTCTTTGATTTCGGACAGCAATCATTTTTTCAGTTTTATATAAATTTATCAAACAGGCTTTAAGCGAATGAAAGGATAATTTTTTCTTCAGACATCTGTTTGTATATATAGAGTATTTTATGTTTAGTAAAATGGCATTGTATACATCATCTTTATATACTATGTGTCTATCTTGACGTAATGTTGTTTTTCGTGGTCTACCACTACGTCGACGATCATATGTTGTGCCGGTTGCTCTTACCCGAACGAGCAATTTGTAAAATGTCATTCTTGAGCAATTAAAATGGTTTGCTATCTCTGTTTGTGTCATTCTGGCTTGAAACATCCCAACGGCACGTTCCCTCTCATTTTGGAGTAAGCGGGGCATAGACTTACGTGTAGAAAATATGTTTGTTGAAGTGGCCTTTTGTTTACAATTGCAAACGACACATGTTATGACCTTTAATTCTAATCGAGCACACCTGCATACATTTTAAATTATCGAAATGATGAAAAACGGGAATTCCTGAAACTGACGTAACGTCATTCTGTAAAAAAATAACCATGCCGGAATCGATAGGCTAATAATCTAATTTTTATATTAATTAATTAAAAACATAACATCTGCTGAACAAAAAATATGAAAAACTGATGTAACGTTTCTTTTTTTGACTAGTATATATAGGTGTCTTTTTATGATGATTTTCAGCATTAATTCAATGTTCATCATATATTATGATTCCATCCATTATGCATCTTGAATGCAATTTCAATGAAGCATTAAACTTTGCCATTACAATTTACCAAAAAATCTACAGATTTTAAGACTTGAGCATAGATTCCAACGTATAGTATTAGAAAAGGCATTGCTTAATTTTATGTCTTTTATTTACAATTGCTACAGATTTTTAGACATGGGCGTAGATTCCAACACATCTCCCACATATGATATTAACCTAATTATTTGTGTTTTGTTTATAGTTGCTACCTGCTCTTTGGAGGTCAATGCCGATTCCAACACAACTCCAGTTACTAATATAAACTATGGCAGTACTTATCAGCTGATCTGTGATTCGACCAACAGTACAGGAGTTACACTGACTAGATACTGCGCTTATAAACCTATAACTAGGCGTTACGGTACAGTTGGTGATGGCTTGCATTGTCCAGGTAACTTACATCTTCAGTTTTCTTCTATAAAGAAGTAAAGTACAATTTGTGTCTTCTCATTTATTATCTACTCTATTGCACTATTATTTAGGGGCCGTCGTGGCCATGATCGTATGTTGGTTGGATTTACAACTACCTATGCAATCAGTGCCTTTCACCACTGATGTTGTGAGTTCGAACCTCGATCGGGGCGAGATGTACAACATTATGGGATAAAGTTTGTCAGTGATTTGCGACAGATCAGTGGTTTTTCTCTGGGTTCTCCTGTTTCCTCCACCAATAAAACTGACTGCCACGATATAGCTAAAATATTGTTGAAAGTGGCGTTAAACACCATCAAACAAGCATATTGCACTATTATAAATGAGCTGGTAATCAGGATTAGTTTTTATGATTTTGAGGGTTATTGGGTTTATCATTATCACTTTCAGCAGTTTTCTAGCTACATTATGACTACCAGACTTGTTAGGTATCAGAAAGCCTGGACAGTTATAATGAACTGACCTGTGAAACCCCCAGCTTGTGGTAGGTGTCTTGAAGCCTTGGCACTTGAGATGGGTATTAGGGCTCAAACTAGTGTCAGAGGTGTTATTCTTGTGGTAGGTGTCTTGAAGCCTTGACACGTGAGATGGGTATTCGGGCTCAAACCAGCGTCAGAGGTGTTAGTCTTGTGGTAGGTGTCTTGAAGCCTTGGCACTTGAGATGGGTATTAGGGCTCAAACCAGCATCAGAGGTGTTAGTCTTGTGGTAGGTTTCTTGAAGCCTTGGCAGTTGAGATGGGTATTAGGGCTCAAACCAGCATCAGAGGTGTTATTCTTGTGGTAGGTGTCTTGAAGCCTTGGCACTTGAGATGGGTATTAGGGCTCAAACCAGCATCAGAGGTGTTAGTCTTGTGGTAGGTGTCTTGAAGCCTTGACACGTGAGATGGGTATTAGGGCTCAAACCAGCATCAGAGGTGTTAGTCTTGTGGTAGGTGTCTTGAAGCCTTGACACGTGAGATGGGTATTAGGGCTCAAATCAGCATCATAGGTGTTATTCTTGTGGTAGGTTTCTTGAAGCCTTGACACGTGAGATGGGTATTAGGGCTCAAACCAGTGTCAGAGGTGTTAGTCTTGTGGTAGGTGTCTTGAAGCCTTGACATGTGAGATGGGTATTAGGGCTCAAACTAGTGTCAGAGGTGTTAATCTTGTGGTAGGTCTCTTGAAGCCTTGACACATGAGATGGGTATTAGGGCTCAAATCAGCATCAGAGGTGTTATTCTTGTGGTAGGTGTCTTGAAGCCTTGGCACTTGAGATGGGTATTAGGGCTCAAACCAGCATCAGAGGTGTTAGTCTTGTGGTAGGTGTCTTGAAGCCTTGACACGTGAGATGGGTATTAGGGCTCAAACCAGTGTCAGAGGTGTTAGTCTTGTGGTAGGTGTCTTGAAGCCTTGACACGTGAGATGGGTATTAGGGCTCAAATCAGCATCAGAGGTGTTAGTCTTGTGGTAGGTTTCTTGAAGCCTTGGCACTTGAGATGGGTATTAGGGCTCAAATCAGCATCAGAGGTGTTAGTCTTGTGGTAGGTGTCTTGAAGCCTTGGCACTTGAGATGGGTATTAGGGCTCAAATCAGCATCAGAGGTGTTATTCTTGTGGTAGGTGTCTTGAAGCCTTGACACGTGAGATGGGTATTAGGGCTCAAATCAGCATCAGAGGTGTTAGTCTTGTGGTAGGTGTCTTGAAGCCTAGGCACTTGAGATGGGTATTAGGGCTCAAACCAGTGTCAGAGGTGTTAGTCTTGTGGTAGGTTTCTTGAAGCCTTGACACGTGAGATGGGTATTAGGGCTCAAACCAGTGTCAGAGGTGTTATTCTTGTGGTAGGTGTCTTGAAGCCTTGGCACTTGAGATGGGTATTAGGGCTCAAACCAGTGTCAGAGGTGTTAGTCTTGTGGTAGGTTTCTTGAAGCCTTGACAAGTGAGATGGGTATTAGGGCTCAAACCAGTGTCAGAGGTGTTATTCTTGTGGTAGGTTTCTTGAAGCCTTGACACGTGAGATGGGTATTAGGGCTCAAACCAGCATCAGAGGTGTTATTCTTGTGGTAGGTGTCTTGAAGCCTTGGCACTTGAGATGGGTATTAGGGCTCAAACCAGTGTCAGAGGTGATATTCTTGTGGTAGGTGTCTTGAAGCCTTGGCACTTGAGATGGGTATTAGGGCTCAAACCAGTGTCAGAGGTGTTAGTCTTGTGGTAGGTGTCTTGAAGCCTTGACACGTGAGATGGGTATTAGGGCTCAAACCAGCATCAGAGGTGTTAGTCTTGTGGTAGGTTTCTTGAAGCCTTGGCACTTGAGATGGGTATTAGGGCTCAAACCAGCATCAGAGGTGTTATTCTTGTGGTAGGTGTCTTGAAGCCTTGGCACTTGAGATGGGTATTAGGGCTCAAACCAGCATCAGAGGTGTTAGTCTTGTGGTAGGTGTCTTGAAGCCTTGACACGTGAGATGGGTATTAGGGCTCAAACCAGCATCAGAGGTGTTAGTCTTGTGGTAGGTGTCTTGAAGCCTTGACACGTGAGATGGGTATTAGGGCTCAAATCAGCATCAGAGGTGTTATTCTTGTGGTAGGTTTCTTGAAGCCTTGACACGTGAGATGGGTATTAGGGCTCAAACCAGTGTCAGAGGTGTTAGTCTTGTGGTAGGTGTCTTGAAGCCTTGACATGTGAGATGGGTATTAGGGCTCAAACTAGTGTCAGAGGTGTTAATCTTGTGGTAGGTCTCTTGAAGCCTTGACACATGAGATGGGTATTAGGGCTCAAATCAGCATCAGAGGTGTTATTCTTGTGGTAGGTGTCTTGAAGCCTTGGCACTTGAGATGGGTATTAGGGCTCAAACCAGCATCAGAGGTGTTAGTCTTGTGGTAGGTGTCTTGAAGCCTTGACACGTGAGATGGGTATTAGGGCTCAAACCAGTGTCAGAGGTGTTAGTCTTGTGGTAGGTGTCTTGAAGCCTTGACACGTGAGATGGGTATTAGGGCTCAAACTAGTGTCAGAGGTGTTAGTCCTGTGGTAGGTTTCTTGAAGCCTTGACACGTGAGATGGGTATTAGGGCTCAAATCAGCATCAGAGGTGTTAGTCTTGTGGTAGGTGTCTTGAAGCCTTGGCACTTGAGATGGGTATTAGGGCTCAAATCAGCATCAGAGGTGTTAGTCTTGTGGTAGGTGTCTTGAAGCCTTGGCACTTGAGATGGGTATTAGGGCTCAAATCAGCATCAGAGGTGTTAGTCTTGTGGTAGGTGTCTTGAAGCCTTGACACGTGAGATGGGTATTAGGGCTCAAATCAGCATCAGAGGTGTTAGTCTTGTGGTAGGTGTCTTGAAGCCTAGGCACTTGAGATGGGTATTAGGGCTCAAACCAGTGTCAGAGGTGTTAGTCTTGTGGTAGGTTTCTTGAAGCCTTGACACGTGAGATGGGTATTAGGGCTCAAACCAGTGTCAGAGGTGTTATTCTTGTGGTAGGTGTCTTGAAGCCTTGGCACTTGAGATGGGTATTAGGGCTCAAACCAGTGTCAGAGGTGTTAGTCTTGTGGTAGGTTTCTTGAAGCCTTGACAAGTGAGATGGGTATTAGGGCTCAAACCAGTGTCAGAGGTGTTATTCTTGTGGTAGGTCTCTTGAAGCCTTGACACGTGAGATGGGTATTAGGGCTCAAACCAGCATCAGAGGTGTTAGTCTTGTGGTAGGTGTCTTGAAGCCTTGGCACTTGAGATGGGTATTAGGGCTCAAACCAGTGTCAGAGGTGATATTCTTGTGGTAGGTGTCTTGAAGCCTTGGCACTTGAGATGGGTATTAGGGCTCAAACCAGTGTCAGAGGTGTTAGTCTTGTGGTAGGTGTCTTGAAGCCTTGACACGTGAGATGGGTATTAGGGCTCAAACCAGTGTCAGAGGTGTTATTCTTGTGGTAGGTTTCTTGAAGCCTTGACACGTGAGATGGGTATTAGGGCTCAAACCAGCATCAGAGGTGTTATTCTTGTGGTAGGTGTCTTGAAGCCTTGGCACTTGAGATGGGTATTAGGGCTCAAACCAGCATCAGAGGTGTTATTCTTGTGGTAGGTGTCTTGAAGCCTTGGCACTAGAGATGGGTATTAGGGCTCAAACCAGCATCAGAGGTGTTAGTCTTGTGGTAGGTTTCTTGAAGCCTTGACACGTGAGATGGGTATAAGGGCTCAAACCAGCATCAGAGGTGATATTCTTGTGGTCAGAAGCCATCGTTTTAACCACTAGACCACCCAAGCCCTTTTTTTATTTTTATAATGCTAGCGCTTCAAGGAGAAGAATCAATAACAGTTTTTTCCACAAATCTTCTCTTTACTACGGAGTAAGAAAAACATTTGATGTTTGAATTTTGCTTTGAATGTTTGATAACCAAATATTTTTAGAATTTTAATTGATGGTTAATTATGACTCACTAATCATTGAAAGTGTGTATACTGTGTGTCTTCTACTTAATATGTCTAACATTTTAGAATTCTGTGTCCTAGGTTAGTATGTAATCCATGACATACTGGTATTTTACACATACGTAAATAGTAGAAGAATGTTTTATTTCCATAAAAAATTGACCCTCTTGAGGTATAGTTACATGATTTACATACATTTAATAATAAAATAGAAGTATGATATACGATACCTCATAAGAAAACAAGTCAGACAAAACAGTAGACACATTTTTTTCTCTGGGTTTGGAACACCCTCATGTATTATATATTAGATTTTCATTGATGTATTTTGATGTTTTTCAGCCAGAAGTTGTGGTACTCCACCTGCTGTTTCAGGAAGTAATCCATACTCCTATTCCTGTACTAATTATGGATGTAGCTTTATATTGAGTTGTGCAGGGTCGTATCAGTTAGCAGGCTCCAGCTCCAGTGGTGATGCTGTAGTGAGGTGTGGAGTGGATGGACGATGGGATCTGGGGGATTTAAGATGTATCAGTGCCCTCTGTACTGATCCTGGCACTCCACCGGATGCCACACAGGTGGCAGTATCATATGAGATTGGGTCATTGGTGTTTTATCAATGTAAGAGAGCAGGATATGGTCCCCAGCCAATTTATCCCATACAATGTTTAAATATAGGAAATACTGCTCGATGGAATGTGTCGTACGTCGGTGATGATCCCATCATTCCTACCTGCGTTGGTAAGTATCAACATTATGGTTTATCACTGATAGTATGTTTGTTTGCTTGATGGTGTTTAATGCCACTTTCAACAATATTTCAGTTATATCGTGGCAGTCAGTTTTATTGGTAGAGGAAACCGGAGTACCCGATGAAAACCACCAACTTGTCGCAAGTCACTGACAAATTTTATCACATAATGTTGTATCGTGTACATCTGGCCGGGGTTCGATCTCACAACTTCAGTGGTGATAGTCACTGATTGCACAGGTAGTTGTAAATCCAACTACCATACGATCACAACCATGACCACCCCAGATCAAAGTTAAAATTGTTATTTAAGTAAAATGGATTAGAGAATTAGACAACTTTACATTTTATATACACCTGCTATGTATAAACAAATAAAGATCTTATACATTTCTTGGGTAGTATCCATTGAAATGTTTCTCAAAGATATATCCTAAATATATTTTTTGCTCAAATATGTCTTCCATGTCTTATGTCTAAAGGCTATTCTAGTTGAGAAAATTAATTTATAAAATTTGTTCTCGCCACAATATAGGTGCTAAAGTTGGCATTAAACATCAATCAATCAATAAGATGTTTTACTCATTTGGATTTGTTGTAGTACATTTTGAGTCTCACATGCTCAACTTGTATTAATTACTTGGATCATGTTCCTGTTGACAGATAATTCCTGATCATTTTAGACATAGTAAATTTACCCTGTATATAGAAACAAGACATATATTTCTTTTGGACCACACAGCTACTAGATCTTACAGTCATAAAATGTTTGAGTAGTAGTTTTGTACTAATACTCCAAAATTGTCCATTCACAGCATATTGGATGTGGTGATCCAATCAAAATTGTCCATTCTCAGCATATTGGATGTGGTGATCCAATCAAAATTGTCCATTCACAACATATTGGATGTGGTGATTCAATCAAAATTGTCCATTCACAACATATTGGATGTGGTGATCCAATCAAAATTGTCCATTCACAACATATTGGATGTGGTGATCCAATAAAAATTGTCCATTCACAGCATATTGGATGTGGTGATCCAATCAAAATTGTCCATTCACAACATATTGGATGTTGTGATCCAATCAAAATTGTCCATTCACAGCATATTGGATGTGGTGATCCAATCAAAATTGTCCATTCACAGCCTATTGGATGTGGTGATCCAATAAAAATTGTCCATTCACAGCATATTGGATGTGGTGATCCAATCAAAATTGTCCATTCATAGCATATTGGATGTGGTGATCCAATCAAAATTGTCCATTCACAACATATTGGATGTTGTGATCCAATCAAAATTGTCCATTCATAACATATTGGATGTGGTGATCCAATCAAAATTGTCCATTCACAACATATTGGATGTGGTGATCCAATCAAAATTGTCCATTCACAGCCTATTGGATGTGGTGATCCAATCAAAATTGTCCATTCACAATATATTGGATGTGTTGATCCAATCAAAATTGTCCATTCACAACATATTGGATGTGGTGATCCAATAAAAATTGTCCATTCACAACATATTGGATGTGGCGATCCAATCAAAATTGTCCATTCACAACATATTGGATGTTGTGATCCAATCAAAATTGTCCATTCACAGCATATTGGATGTGGTGATCCAATCAAAATTGTCCATTCACAGCCTATTGGATGTGGTGATCCAATCAAAATTGTCCATTCACAGCATATTGGATGTGGTGATCCAATCAAAATTGTCCATTCACAGCATATTGGATGTGGTGATCCAATCAAAATTGTCCATTCACAACATATTGGATGTGGTGATCCAATCAAAATTGTCCATTCATAACATATTGGATGTGGTGATCCAATCAAAATTGTCCATTCACAACATATTGGATGTGGTGATCCAATCAAAATTGTCCATTCACAACATATTGGATGTGGTGATCCAATCAAAATTGTTCATTCACAACATATTGGATGTGGTGTTCCAATCAAAATTGTCCATTCACAGCATATTGGATGTGGTGAGATCAAATCAAAATTGTCCATTCACAACATATTGGATGTGGTGATCCAATCAAAATTGTCCATTCACAACATATTGGATGTTGTGATCCAATCAAAATTGTCCATTCACAGCCTATTGAATGTGGTGATCCAATCAAAATTGTCCATTGACAACATATTGGATGTGGTGATCCAATCAAAATTGTCCATTCACAACATATTGGATGTGGTGATCCAATCAAAATTGTCCATTCACAGCATATTGGATGTGGTGATCCAATCAAAATTGTCCATTCACAACATATTGGATGTGGTGATCCAATCAAAATTGTCCATTCACAGCATATTGGATGTGGTGATCCAATAAAAGTTGTCCATTCACAGCCTATTGGATGTGGTGATCCAATCAAAATTGTCCATTCACAGCATATTGGATGTGGTGATCCAATCAAAATTGTCCATTCACAGCATATTGGATGTGGTGATCCAATCAAAATTGTCCATTCACAACATATTGGATGTGGTGATCCAATCAAAATTGTCCATTCATAACATATTGGATGTGGTGATCCAATCAAAATTGTCCATTCACAACATATTGGATGTGGTGATCCAATCAAAATTGTCCATTCACAACATATTGGATGTGGTGATCCAATCAAAATTGTTCATTCACAACATATTGGATGTGGTGTTCCAATAAAAATTGTCCATTCACAGCATATTGGATGTGGTGAGATCAAATCAAAATTGTCCATTCACAACATATTGGATGTGGTGATCCAATCAAAATTGTCCATTCACAACATATTGGATGTTGTGATCCAATCAAAATTGTCCATTCACAGCCTATTGAATGTGGTGATCCAATCAAAATTGTCCATTCACAACATATTGGATGTGGTGATCCAATCAAAATTGTCCATTCACAACATATTGGATGTTGTGATCCAATCAAAATTGTCCATTCACAGCATATTGGATGTGGTCCAATCGGTCCTTTTTCGAGTATGATTACAAAAATCATACTAGAAAGTTTTATGACTAAGTCCTGGTGTTGACAAAAAAAGTCTTAAAAATAATAAAATTCAGTCTAATTTGTTCTGTAGTACATGTTACTTTTTTTTACATTTTGTTTTTATTCTACATGGCAGTATGAGCCAGAAACCTGTATCTACCTTTAATTAATGTGTTGTTGTGATGTTTACACACCTGTAATCTAGGTAGGTCACTGCAGTCTATTTTTTATACAGCAGTGACATGTATATAAATGATGACTTGTAACAAGCTCTTTCATTAACACACAGATAATTTCCCATGTTATGATGTATCATCTGTGGGCATTTTAAATGCAGGAGTCTCTCTCTTATACGACCACCCTGTCAAATATTAGGAATTTTTGATATTACATGTATATGTATTCAGTATTTTGAAAATAGTAAACTTGTTTTCTTCAGATAAGACTGCACCTACATTTTTGAACTGTTTTACCCAAGACTTTACTGTGGAGTTGTATAAAGCACCAAACCATGACATCCCTACAGCTACTGACCAATCAGGATTTGTTAGGTCAATAGTAGCCACACCAATCAACTATAAACCTACCCATGTGGCTTCCTCGACAATGACTGTTACATACACAGCGATAGATGACAACGGAAATACTGGAACCTGTTCTTTTAAAGTGAATATCAAGGGTAAGTCATTAGTTACTATGACAACAAACTATATAAAGCTCTACATGTGATTGGCACCTTCCAAAATGACTTACATACACAGTAATGGATGACAAAAACAACGTTTGGACTTATTCCTTTTATGTCAACATAAAGGGTGAATCAGTGGTAACCATGACAACCCTTGTTATATGTTTTATCTACAGGGACTGTTACATGCACAGCAATAGATGGCAACAACAACACTATGACTTGTTCATTCTAGGTCAATATTAAGGGCAAGTCAGTTGTAACTATGACAACCCTGACTATGTGTTGTCTATTCAGTGACTGATACATAGACAACTATGGATGTGTCATCTCCGTTTCAAATCATACAGGCAAACAATACATACTTATTTGGTATTTCTATGCTCTACATGTGCATGGTGCAATGGACAGATCCCGTGTTTTCAGTTCATTCAATATTATAACCCTTGGCTTTATTTTTTACATGCACAAAATTAATAGTTCATTTGTTAGACTATTTGGAGATATGCTGTTTTTAATTTTTATCCCAAAATTTCGGAAAACACCATAAATCTTTATGATGTATCTGTTGTCTTTCTGAAACAACTACATTCTAGCTTTAGCATTTATTTACCCTCATAATGATGGTTTGACTTGTTCAGTAGGTAATTATATTGTTTAAAATTTTCAGATCAAATTCCTCCATCTATAACCTGTAGACGTTCTGTAACTTACGACATTGATACAGAGAATTCAACAGTCAATGTAGATCCTTTAAGTTTGGTTCAGAATGTAGAGAATGGTGCCACAGTCACAGCTAATTCAGCATCATTTGTATTGAATAAATCAGATGTAGGGAGAGTAAGACAGATCACCCTCACAGCCATTGATGATGCTCAAAATACAGCATCCTGTACCTTACAAGTCTATACCACAGGTAAATACAACTTCCTGTACCTTACAAGTCTACACCACAGGTAAATACAACATCCTGTACCGTACAAGTCTATACCACAGGTAAATACAACATCATGTACCTTACAAGTCTATACCACAGGTAAATACAGCATCCTGTACCGTACAAGTCTATACCACAGGTAAATACAGTATCCTGTACCTTACAAGTCTATACCACAGGTAAATACATCATCCTGTACCTTACAAGTCTATACCACAGGTAAATACAGTATCATGTACCTTACAAGTCTATACCACAGGTAAATACATCATCCTGTACCTTACAAGTCTATACCACAGGTAAATACAGCATCCTGTACCTTACAAGTCTATACCACAGGTAAATACATCATCCTGTTCCTTACAAGTCTATACCACAGGTAAATACAGCATCCTGTACCTTACAAGTCTATACCACAGGTAAATACATCATCCTGTACCTTACAAGTCTATACCACAGGTAAATACAACTTCCTGTACCTTACAAGTCTATACCACCGGTAAATACAGCATCCTGTACCTTACAAGTCTATACTACAGGTAAATACAACATCCTGTACCTTACAAGTCTATACCACAGGTAAATACATCATCCTGTACTTACAAGTGTATACCATAGGTAAATACAACATCCTGTACCTTACAAGTCTATACCACAGGTAAATACAGTATCCTGTACCTTACAAGTCTATACCACAGGTAAATACACCATCCTGTACCTTACAAGTCTATACCACAGGTAAATACAACTTCCTGTACCTTACAAGTCTATACCACCGGTAAATACAGCATCCTGTACCTTACAAGTCTATACCACAGGTAAATACAACATCCTGTACCTTACAAGTCTATACCACAGGTAAATACAACATCATGTACCTTACAAGTCTATACCACAGGTAAATACAACTTCCTGTACCCTACAAGTCTATGCCACAGGTAAATGCAGCATCCTGTACCTTACAAGTCTATACCACAGGTAAATACAACATCATGTACCTTACAAGTCTATACCACAGGTAAATACAACATCATGTACCTTACAAGTCTATACCACAGGTAAATACAACATCATGTACCTTACAAGTCTATACCACAGGTAAATACAGCATCCTGTACTTACAAGTGTATACCATAGGTAAATACAGCTTCCTGTACCTTACAAGTCTATACCACAGGTAAATACAGCATCCTGTACCTTACAAGTCTATACCACAGGTAAATACAGCATCCTGTACCTTACAAGTCTATACCACAGGTAAATACAGCATCCTGTACCTTACAAATCTATACCACAGGTAAATACAACATCATGTACCTTACAAGTCTATACCACAGGTAAATACAACTTCCTGTACGTTACAAGTCTATACCATAGGTAAATACAGCTTCCTGTACCTTACAAGTCTATACCACAGGTAAATACAGCATCCTGTACCTTACAAGTCTATACCACAGGTAAATACAGCATCCTGTACCTTACAGATCTATACTACAGGTAAATACAGCATCCTGTACCTTACAAGTCTATACCACAGGTAAATACAGCATCCTGTACTTACAAGTGTATACCATAGGTAAATACAGCTTCCTGTACCTTACAAGTCTATACCACAGGTAAATACAGCATCCTGTACCTTACAAGTCTATACCACAGGTAAATACAGCATCCTGTACCTTACAGGTCTACACCACAGGTAAATACAGCATTCTGTACCTTACAAGTCTATACCACAGGTAAATACAACATCATGCACCTTACAAGTCTATACCACAGGTAAATACAGCATCCTGTACCTTACAAGTCTATGCCACAGATAAATACAGTTTCCTGTACCTTACATGTCTATACCACAGGTAAATAAAGCATCCTGTACCTTACAGGTCTACACCACAGGTAAATACAGCATTCTGTACCTTACAAGTCTATACCACAGGTAAATACAACATCATGCACCTTACAAGTCTATACCACAGGTAAATACAGCATCCTGTACCTTACAAGTCTATGCCACAGATAAATACAGTTTCCTGTACCTTACATGTCTATACCACAGGTAAATACAGCATCTGGTACCTTACAAGTCTATGCCACAGGTAAATACAGTTTCCTGTACCTTACATGTCTATACCACAGGTAAATACAGCATCTGGTACCTTACAAGTCTATACCACATGTAAATACAGCATTCTGTACCTTACAAGTCTATACCACAGGTAGATACAGTTTCCTGTACCTTACAAGTCTACACCACAGGTAAATACAGCATCCTGTACCTTACAAGTCTACACCACAGATAAATACGCATCCTGTACTTTACAAGTCTATACCACAGGTAAATACAGCATCCTGTACCTTACAGATCTATACCACAGGTAAATACAACATCATGTACCTTACAAGTCTATACCACAGGTAAATACATCATCCTGTACCTTACAAGTCTATACCACAGGTAAATACAACATCATGTACCTTACAAATCTATACCACAGGTAAATACAACTTCCTGTATGTTACAAGTCTATGCCACAGGTACATACAGTTTCCTGTACCTTACAAGTCTATACCACAGGTAAATACAACATCATGTACCTTACAAGTCTATGCCACAGATAAATACAGCATCCTGTACCTTACAAGTCTATACCACAGGTAAATACAGTATCCTGTACCTTACAAGTCTATGCCACAGGTAAATACATCATCCTGTACCTTACAAGTCTATACCACAGGTAAATACAGTATCCTGTACCTTACAAGTCTATACCACAGGTAAATACAGTTTCCTGTTCCTTACAAGTCTATACCACAGGTAAATACAACATCCTGTACCTTACAAGTCTATACCACAGGTAAATACAACATCATGTACCTTACAAGTCTATGCCACAGGTAAATACATCATCCTGTTCCTTACAAGTCTATACCACAGGTAAATACAACATCATGTACCTTACAAGTCTATACCACAGGTAAATACAGCATCTGGTACCTTACAAGTCTATACCACAGGTAAATACAGTTTCCTGTACCTTACAAGTCTATACCACAGGTAAATACAACATCCTGTACCTTACAAGTCTATACCACAGGTAAATACATCATCCTGTTCCTTACAAGTCTATACCACAGGTAAATACAACATCCTGTTCCTTACAAGTCTATACCACAGGTAAATACAGCATCTGGTACCTTACAAGTCTATACCACAGGTAAATACAGTTTCCTGTACCTTACAAGTCTATACCACAGGTAAATACAACATCCTGTACCTTACAAGTCTATACCACAGGTAAATACAACATCATGTACCTTACAAGTCTATACCACAGGTAAATACAGCATCCTGTACCTTACAAGTCTATACCACAGGTAAATACAGCATCCTGTACCTTACAAGTCTATACCACAGGTAAATACAGCATCCTGTACCTTACAAGTCTATACCACAGGTAAATACAGCATCCTGTACCTTACAAGTCTATACCACAGGTAAATACAGCATCCTGTACCTTACAAGTCTATGCCACAGGTAAATACATCATCCTGTACCTTACAAGTCTATACCACAGGTAAATACAGTATCCTGTACCTTACAAGTCTATACCACAGGTAAATACAGTTTCCTGTTCCTTACAAGTCTATACCACAGGTAAATACAACATCCTGTACCTTACAAGTCTATACCACAGGTAAATACAACATCATGTACCTTACAAGTCTATGCCACAGGTAAATACATCATCCTGTTCCTTACAAGTCTATACCACAGGTAAATACAACATCATGTACCTTACAAGTCTATACCACAGGTAAATACAGCATCTGGTACCTTACAAGTCTATACCACAGGTAAATACAGTTTCCTGTACCTTACAAGTCTATACCACAGGTAAATACAACATCCTGTACCTTACAAGTCTATACCACAGGTAAATACATCATCCTGTTCCTTACAAGTCTATACCACAGGTAAATACAACATCCTGTACCTTACAAGTCTATACCACAGGTAAATACAGCATCTGGTACCTTACAAGTCTATACCACAGGTAAATAAAGCATCCTGTACCTTACAAGTCTATACCACAGGTAAATACAACATCCTGTACCTTACAAGTCTATACCACAGGTAAATACAACATCATGTACCTTACAAGTCTATACCACAGGTAAATACAGCATCCTGTACCTTACAAGTCTATACCACAGGTAAATACAGCATCCTGTACCTTACAAGTCTATACCACAGGTAAATACAGCATCCTGTACCTTACAAGTCTATACCACAGGTAAATACAGCATCCTGTACCTTACAAGTCTATACCACAGGTAAATACAACATCATGTACCTTACAAGTCTATACCACAGGTAAATACAGCATCCTGTACCTTACAAGTCTATGCCACAGGTAAATAGATTGTGGGTTCTAGTCTAAGTCAAACCAAAGACTATAAAGTTGGTATTTGTTACTTCTCACACTAAGTACACAGCTTTAAGAACAAAGACAGTATGGTATCAGGATAATGTGTCTGAGTGGAGCGACATGTCTACTCACAAACTTGTTTCAGTGAGCTTTAAATATCTAATTAAGCATGTTGATCTGTACAAAGCAGACATCATCATTTAATTGAATGTAACTTGTTATATATAGCTGAAAAATTACTCATTTGGCATTAACTATCGTTCACTCACTTAAACCATTTAGTAAATTTCAAGCAAAGTCAGCCTGAATCAACCTTGGGTTGTCTACTTCAAAATGATATCTGAATATTCTGCTAATCATCCAACATGGTTGCTGTTACTATAAATAGAAAATAAGGTAAAGCACACCTACAAAGCCAAATTTTTCTAATGAACAAGCTGAAATTTATATGCATGTATTTTTTTGTATTTTTCAGTTTCTAACAAATGTCAGCCATGGACTATAAGTGGAGCTAATGCCTCTAAATCATGTGTAGGTAAAGCTGGGAACGCAGGATATGATTGTACTTTTACCTGTAATACTGGCTATTACTTCTCTAATGAAGTGAACACTGGGAGCATTGTTGTCAGCTGTTTTAACAATAATGACTGGAATAGAAAACCTCCATCATGTTCAGGTAATTTGTCAAATTGAATAGTCCCCCCACCCCACCCGTCATGTTCAGGTAATTTGTCAAATTGAATAGAAGTCCCACCCCCACCCCGTCATGTTCAGGTAATTTGTCAAATATTATCAAGTCAAATTATTTACAATGGGTTTGGGTTTATGGTGTTTAACACCTCTTTCAACAATATTTCAGTTATATTGTGGCGGTCAGTTTTATTGGTGGAGGAAACCTGAGTGCCCGGGGAAAACCATCGACCTGCTGCAAGTCACTGACAAACTTTATCACATAATGTTGTATCGCCTGAGTGGGATTCGAATTCACAATGTTAGTGGTGATAAGTACTAATATTTACAATGGCATTATGATAGTTAGGGTATATTTCCCACAATATAAGTTTTATAAATGTATTTGCCTGTCAATAAGGCTTTTGACAAAAATAAGGTAAATATGATAATGAACACAGGTTTTTTATGTTTTCCCCATTATGTAAATATATTCCTAGGTAGTTTAAGCATGTTTTATTGTCAAAACTAATGACGAATGGGTAAGACACATGTTTTAAATTCTAATAAAGGCTTCTGCATCGCATGTACAAACTTGATAAAAGACAATATATTACAGATAAATTATAAGTTACAGTATTATGAAATACAGTAACAGGCATAACATTGAAATGACATGGAAGGTATAAAGACGAATGGGTTAGACACAAGTTTTAAAACTTTTAAAATCTTCTCCAACACTTGTACCAACATTATAAATGACAATATACATGTATCATCAAATTACAAGATTATGAAATAACGGGCATTAAATTGAAAAGACATGGAAAGTATGGGGTTAGGATTAGGGTTATGGTTATGGAGGAAAATGGAGAAACCTCCGGCCTGTCGCAAGTCAATGACAAACTTTATCACATCATGTTGTTATCGAGTACACAACTTTAGTTGTATATCAGGGCTCACCTGGGTTTAGATATATTTAACCTGTCGGGGCTGTATATCAGGGATCACCTGGCTTTAGGTATATTTAACCTGTCACGGCTGTATATCAGGGCTCACCTGAGTTTAGGTATATTTAACCTGTCACGGCTGTATATCAGGGCTCACCTGGGTTTAGATATATTTAACCTGTCACGGCTGTATATCAGGGCTCACCTGGGTTTAGGTATATTTAACCTGTCACAGCTCTATATCAGGGCTCACCTGAGTTTAGGTATATTTAACCTGTCACGGCTGTATATCAGGGCTCACCTGGGTTTAGGTATATTTAACCTGTCACGGCTGTATATCAGGGCTCACCTGGGTTTAGGTATATTTAACCTGTCACAGCTGTATATCAGGGCTCACCTGGGTTTAGGTATATTTAACCTGTCACAGCTGTATATCAGGGCTCACCTGGGTTTAGGTATATTTAACCTGTCACGGCTGTATATCAGGGCTCACCTGGGTTTAGGTATATTTAACCTGTCACAGCTGTATATCAGGGCTCACCTGGGTTTAGGTATATTTAACCTGTCATGGCTGTATATCAGGGCTCACCTGGGTTTAGGTATATTTAACCTGTCACAGCTGTATATCAGGGCTCACCTGGGTTTAGGTATATTTAACCTGTCACGGCTGTATATCAGGGCTCACCTGGGTTTAGGTATATTTAACCTGTCACAGCTGTATATCAGGGCTCACCTGGGTTTAGGTATATTTAACCTGTCACAGCTGTATATCAGGGCTCACCTGGGTTTAGGTATATTTAACCTGTCACGGCTGTATATCAGGGCTCACCTGGGTTTAGATATATTTAACCTGTCACAGCTGTATATCAGGGCTCACCTGGGTTTAGATATATTTAACCTGTCACAGCTGTATATCAGGGCTCACCTGGGTTTAGGTATATTTAACCTGTCATGGCTGTATATCAGGGCTCACCTGGGTTTAGGTATATTTAACCTGTCACGACTGTATATCAGGGCTCACCTGGGTTTAGGTATATTTAACCTGTCATGGCTGTATATAAGGGCTCACCTGGGTTTAGATATATTTAACCTGTCATGGCTGTATATCAGGGCTCACCTGGGTTTAGGTATATTTAACCTGTCACGGCTGTATATCAGGGCTCACGAAACCAGGTGAAGTAGTAGACTTGTCCCCCCTATTACCACTATAAAGTGAAGTTTTAGTCACCCTGTCAGTCTGGAAGTCAGTATTCTAGTGTACTTTTTCACCAATAATCTTAATTTTTCTTCAATATTCACATATAAGGAGTGCCCATGTTCCTGACATTTGACTTATGCAGGGTTTTATATTAAATATTTTATTCCCAACTTGTTGATCGTAGTGCAGCATGTTTGTTTTGTGAATGGTAGGGAGACATCCAGTAGCCTGGAAAGAAACAATAATATATAAGTTTTTCGGAAGTCACTTAGATTTGCCCTCACTTCGCCCAAGTGTGGTGAGCCCTGTATATTGATTGCAAATCAAGAGAAATTCCATAACAAGAAAAGTTATAAACAGGCTGTTGCAATCTTTGCCTTAATTTTTTTCACCTACTTGCCCGAAAGCCAAATAAAAAAAAGTAAATTCTTAATTATTCAAACATATTCTTTCATAAATTTTCACTTGTCCTGGGCTTTGGGCAAGAGGGTTAGCATGAAGTCTGCAGTTGTAATTTTATATGATAGATATTAATTGGATATTGTATTAGATAGATGCCTGTATTTTTTAATGTTTGTGTTGACAGCAAGAAATCCAGCTTACTACAGGCAATCGATTGTAATGAGGTATGTGACTGGTACTTTAACTGAACCTTCTACCTGTAGAACAAACTACGAGGCCCAACTAAATATTCAATGGAGTACTATGGCATCTAACTTACAGACCATGTGTAATACAGCACAAACAGCTTATAATCTGACTATAGTGCAACCTATAGATATGACTGTAGCTAGACTTGGTGTAGCATATAGCAATGTAAGTTATGTGTAAAATGAATTATCCTGCACTTGTTCTATTTTTATACTGTTACTGATGAAGATATAGTTTTATACTGTTATTGATGAAGATATAGTTTTATACTGTTATTGATGAAGATATAGTTTTATACTGTTATTGATGAAGATATAGTTTTATACTGTTATTGATGAAGATATAGTTTTATACTGTTATTGATGAAGATATAGTTTTATACTGTTACCGATGAAGATATAGTTTTATACTGTTATTGATGAAGATATAGTTTTATACTGTTACTGATGAAGATATAGTTTTATACTGTTATTGATGAAGATATAGTTTTATACTGTTACTGATGAAGATATAGTTTTATACTGTTACTGATGAAGATATAGTTTTATACTGTTACTGATGAAGATATAGTTTTATACTGTTACTGATGAAGATATAGTTTTATACTGTTACTGATGAAGATATAGTTTTATACTGTTACTGATGAAGATATAGTTTTATACTGTTACTGATGAAGATATAGTTTTATACTGTTACTGATGAGGATATAGTTTTATACTGTTACTGATGAAGATATAGTTTTATACTGTTACTGATGAAGATATAGTTTTATACTGTTACTGATGAAGATATAGTTTTATACTGTTACTGATGAGGATATAGTTTTATACTGTTACTGATGAAGATATAGTTTTATACTGTTACTGATTAAGATATAGTTTTATACTGTTACTGATGAAGATATAGTTTTATACTGTTACTGATGAGGATATAGTTTTATACTGTTACTGATGAAGATATAGTTTTATACTGTTACTGATGAAGATATAGTTTTATACTGTTACTGATGAAGATATAGTTTTATACTGTTACTGATGAGGATATAGTTTTATACTGTTACTGATGAAGATATAGTTTTATACTGTTACTGATGAAGATATAGTTTTATACTGTTACTGATGAGGATATAGTTTTATACTGTTACTGATAAAGATATAGTTTTATACTGTTACTGATGAAGATATAGTTTTATACTGTTACTGATGAAGATATAGTTTTATACTGTTACTGATGAAGATATAGTTTTATACTGTTACTGATGAGGATATAGTTTTATACTGTTACTGATGAAGATATAGTTTTATACTGTTACTGATGAAGATATAGTTTTATACTGTTACTGATGAGGATATAGTTTTTCTGGTACCTGATTCATGTTGAGTGACAGTAAGAAATGATAACAGTATAAGCTTGGACGTCACAGAGGACACCATCAAAAACAGTTAGAACGACACTTGTTTCTGCTCTTTTTAGACTAGTTGGTAATTGTTTTGGGCTTTTTGACATTGCAGGATAAACACAATATACAAATAAATTTTATATTTTCCGACAATGTACATATATTGTCTATTAATAGTTTGTGTTAATGAATTATTATAACCTTTATACATAGTGTACATTGTATACCAGATTATGTCACATGTTTCAAGGTACAGTGAAACCTGATGAAACCGGACCCTGAGTAAACGGAATACTGTCCATTCCGATCTAAATTTCAAGTCACCAGTTTTTTCCTTAATAATCTTTGTTAAAAATCATTGAATAAACCGGACACTGCACATTCCGAATTCCGGCCTTGACTTGCGGTCCCAATACACTAATTACTGTTATAATTTATCTCCGTAAACCGGTCATGATCAGATCAATCAAGCGTGTGTTTACATATATGTGAATATCGATCGGTAGTAAGGGGAAACGTATTGAAAGTGTTTATCGAAGTGTGTATATTAGCACACCTGTAATTAGTGATCACTGGTAACTCATGTTTAAATGTTCATTAAATGTTAAACAAACATGGAATCAACATCTAAAAAGCGAAAGCTTAATCAAGATGAAATACCCCGTATAACTTATAAGTGGTTTTTTTCGCCGGGACGCTTTTAAAATATCCAACATGGCCATGGGGGAATCCTTCCCGAAAACAATGCATATGTTGACAATGATCATAAATGAACAACAAACAATGCCTTATTATTTAAGTGATGAACTAGCATCCAAGCCATACAATCATAACTTGAGATAATTTATTGTTAATCGGATTATACTTTATAGTCTTCACAGCTGGGAGCAATCAAACTTCCAGACTTGACATAAAAAATGACAAATACATTTGATTCCTATTTTCTTTTTATTTCAATCATTAAAAGCTTGAGTAAACACAGTCTGGCAGTCTAATTATACACTAAGTAATTAGGACACCTTCATACATACACACATTCTTATCGACAGCATTAGATTATTTTATGCACGGTTAGATATAGTCACACTTTTTTTTAGTTTATTTTCGTATTAACGTTTACTGGTTCAAAACACAACTCCACTAGAGAGTATTACAATAAATGTAATTCTCTGAATAATTAAAAAGTATTATACGCATTTAATGATTTTGTGGAATAGTGTCCAAACAAGTAAAGAAATACGAAAATATTAGACAGTAGTAAATGTGCACCCTCCTGCAAAATAAAGAATCTGGACAAAAACCTGTGCATTATGCATAAGAAATTACAATACTCAATTATTTCAAAACAATTCCTATTTTGAATTGTTAGTTAAGCAAATGATTTTGATTTTGGTAAAAACTCAAGATCGCAAAAATTAAGTACCGCAAAAAAAAATCCACCAATTTGGAAGAAAATCGTGAAATTTGGCTCCCGTGAAAAAACCACTTATACGGTAGTCAGATAGTAGACACTGAATAAACCAGCCCACTATCAATACCGGCCGTGAAACGTGGTCCCAATGGTGGCCGGTTTACACAGGTTTTACTGTAATACACATTCTGTTAAATGAATACAAATATAGTTAAAGGGATATTAAAGCTCATTTAGGTAATTTTTTGTATCTCATGAAAACTTGCAATTGGTTCAATAAATGATATTTATAAAACATTAACCCAGTTTTTATCAATGAAACTTTGTAAAAGTGACATAATTCGTTGATAATTCTAACATATCTTGCGGTTTTCTCGGTTTTTTTTCTCCAATAATTGAATTTTTGCTTACTGGAAAAAAATTCATTTCGATCCTTTTAAGTGATATTTTAACGATATTAGGGATTATATGGGCGTGCAAAGTATTTTTGGATTGTTTTTACAATTAAATTGAAAAGAAACAACCTTTGTCACGAGTTGAAAAAATATATGTTAAAACGAGCTTTAATATCTCTTTAAAGGATGTTTAATTTTTTATAAAATTTTGGGTCTCATTTCCAGAGTTAGGAAAAGTGGTTTAAAAAGCTTCAGTGAAAGTTTAGAATTATATTATGATTTTAGGGTATGGATCTGCTACCCCCAGCTTACTATTAAGATGTGGTTTATACATATCAAGGTATTATTAATAATGGTAAATTAACTTCCACTTTAAATATGACCCAGCTGATATATAGATGTTACATTATATTTTAAGGTATTTTCTGTACTACTTTCACTTTCAGCATAACCTCTCAATTGAATACTATGATGTTGTTTATACTTTTCAGGGTATTCTTTATGCTACTTTCACTTTAAATATGACCCAGCTGATATATAGATGTTACATTATATTTTAAGGTATTTTCTGTACTACTTTCACTTTCAGCATAACCTCTCAATTGAATACTATGATGTTGTTTATACTTTTCAGGGTATTCTTTATGCTACTTTCACTTTCGACATGACCCCAGCTGACTATGTTGATGTTGCCTATGAAAACTGTGCCCAGCTGATACATAATGCCTTTATCAACAAACAATCACAGTTAAATCCAATTATTTCCCTGTCTGCACAAGGAACCTGTCCAACAGTGTCTTCTGGATCAGTTGCATATGAAAGGACTTTGAAGAATTATTTTTTGTGTACAACACATGCTGGAGTTCAAACAATAAATGCAGATTCTAAGTCAGCCTGTTGTAAGTATTTATAACTGACTATAAATATAACATCTTAGTTACTAGTATGCACCTATATACTGGCTATGAGGACAATAGGAATTTATTTTCCACAGAGACACTACCTATTTCACGATGCAATGTGAAGGGAAATAGTTAGTTTCTGGACAATAAACTTATTATTGTCTGAATAACAAGTAAATACATGTTTTATTGTACCAAAGACACCCTAGGAAATCTGAAACAATATGGCTGTTTGGTTTGATTTGGTTTTATGGTGTTTAATGCCACTTCCAACAATATTTCAGTTATTTCGTGGCGGTAAGTTTTATTGGTGGAGGAAACCAGAGAAAACCACTGACCAGTCGCAAGGCAGTGACAAACTTTATCACAAAATGTTGTATAGAACAGGGTTCGAACTCACAGCTTTAGTGGTGATTGATACTGATTGCACAGGTAGTTGTAAATCCAACTACCATATGATTATGACCACGCTGGTCCCCCTATTTACTGGCTATGACGACAATAGCAAGTTATTTTCTCCTGAGACACCAACTATATTCACAATGCAATGTGGAGGAATATAGTTAGTTTAGGGAAAATAAACTTGTTATTGTCTGAATACCCAGTAAATAAGTGTTTTATTGTACCAAAGACAACTTAGGAAATCTGAAACAATATGGCTGTTTGGTTTGGTTTGGTTTATGGTGTTTAATGCCACTTTCAACAATATTTCAGTTATATTGTGGCAGCCAGTTTTATTGATGGAGGAAACCGGAGTACCCAGAGAAATCCACCTACCTGTTGTAAGTCACTGACAAACTTTATCACATAATGTTGTATCAAGTACACCTCACAATGAACGGGGTTCGAACTCACAGATTTAGTGTTGATAGGTACTGATTGCACAGGTAGTTGTAGCTCCAACTACCATACGATCACGACCACAACTAGACCGTATACAAATAGAAGTAAAACTTGTTTCAGAACAGCAATTCGTTGTCACCCTTGAGGTGAGAGATAAGTAATTGGTATACTCTACCCAAGGTTGGTACACTCTAACCAAGGTTGGTATACTCTACCCAAGGTTGGTACACTCTAACCAAGGTTGGTACACTCTACCCAAGGTTGGTACACTCTACCCAAGGTTGGTACACTCTAACCAAGGATGGTATACTCTACCCAAGTTTGGTACACTCTACCCAAGGTTGGTACACTCTACCTAAGGTTGGTACACTCTAACCAAGGTTGGTACACTCTACCCAAGTTTGGTACACTCTAACCAAGGTTGGTACACTCTAACCAAGGTTGGTACACTCTAACCAAGGTTATAGGAGGTTCATTACCACCATCCACTAACTGTGCTAGTGGAGATCACCTTTAACTTAGTTGGTAGCCATCCACTAACTGTGCTAGTGGAGATCACCTTTAACTTAGTTGGTAGGGCATTTCTTACAATGTAAGAGGTCCTGGTATCGAATCCCTTCCAGGACATTGCATTTTTCAGAGATGAATCAAATAAGCAACTCACCTCTATAGGGACAACATGTGAATAAGTGTCTTGTTTTTGTTGAATTCCACAATGTTATAGTGGAAGTTAGTGATCAGTCATTTCCAGTTTTCCCTAAGGCATTCAAAACATCCATTCATAGACTCGTGCTGGCTTTTACCTATATGATTTATTTTGTATACTTGATTTTGTTGTGAAGATGACTGAAACACTACTGACTTGACGTTAACCAACACCCAAACAAAAATTTAAGCCTTAATATGAGGATAGTTTTTATATATTTAACTACATTAAAAAAGTATTGAAAATTTTATAACTTATTTTTTTTGCATAAGTAGACTACAGTTTAAAATGGTATTTAGACTTTGTGAAGAATAGAATTGTAGGATATTATATCTAGAAGAAATTGTGTTTTTTTCAGTTGATTGTGCTTTAGGATATTACTCCGTTGACAAACGTCAATGCATTGCGTGTGGAGCAGGATTTTATCTGTCAACTGGAAACCGTGATAGTTGTGATGCCTGTCCTGTAGGAACCAACAGTCAGAAAACAGGATTAACCAGACAATTAGATTGCTTTCGTAAGTATTGTTTTTTTTATTGTCTTAAGAGGATTTCTGGGAAGGAAGAAGGTACTAGCACACCAGTGTTTTCAGAAATAATTTCAATAGGAGGAAAAAATTGGCAAATAGGCAGAAAAAATATATCGGCAAGGGGTCTAGGGGCCACTTAAGCCCTGGTAGGGGGTCCAGGGGGCAAAGCCACCTGGCCGAAAAAGAGATTTAGCATTTTGGGGTCATTTTTCATGGCCTCTCAGACTATCTGATGGCCCCCTTTCTCTTACCAAGAAATGCATTAATAGCTCATTTGATCTATGATTTCACTTTTTTGGTACTTGTTATCTTTTCAATTCAATCTTCGTTGAGAGTCATTGTTGGGGTTATGGTGTTTAATGCCACTTTCAACAATATTTCAGCTCTTTCATGGTGCCGGTCAGTTTTGTCGGTGGAGGAAAATGGAGTACCTGTCTCAAATCACTGACAAATTATATCACATAATGTTGTATTGAGTACACCATGAGGGGATTTGAACTCACAACATTAGTGGTGATAGGCACTGATTGCACAGGCCACCAATATTCTTTGAAATTCATAGACTAATAAAAATCGAGTAAGATTTCCTGTAGCACATTTTTTTTTACATTTAATTCCGAATCAACACTTTCTTTCAATATATTTTCATTAAATCCAATGCCTTGATGCATATTAAAGTTATTTTCTATAGTCCTAGAAGTGGAGAGAACACTGTTCAATAAATAGTTAGTCAAAAATTGTAGGCAGAACTTTGAAAAGTCAGTCGATCGACAGGCACTTGTTTCTTGTCAACGGGTACCCCCTCCTTCTCCCTTTCTACGTGTGGGTCGTTTGCCGCCGAACTTGATAAAGTAATTAAATACATATTGAGGACGAGTGGACTTCCATGCATTATGTAAACATTACGATGAACTTCTTACCTTTACTCTGCTTCCGTTTTGCGAGGGGTTGAAAGAAATCATCTATCTTTCCTTTTCGCTTTTCTGTCATGGTTTGTTTATAAAATCGTATTGAATCTAGATCACCTTTTCTTATAACAACTTGCCATATAATCAAGCGCACAAGTGATGGCATGGAAATTGACTTTCTAAAACGAATATGACAAATCTGACCTCATACGCAAATACGCTACTGAGTTATATTTAAGGGAAATTTCATAGCCGGAAAAAATTCTGTGATAGGCGGCTGATTTTGCCGGCTGCCGGCTTAAATTGAAAAGGCACACCTGTCAAAACCAAACCCCTAATAAACCAGAACCCTGTATAGATTGAACTTTAAATAAAGTCCTAATGTAGGAAATCTTTGTTGATTTAACCTGTACAAACCAGACACTTGTCTATTCTGAACACAATAGTTGGTCCTAAGGAAGTTTGGTTTAGACAGCAGAGTTGCAGATAAAAAAAAATTCCTGTCAGACATTGGGTCCTGCAAGTAAGAGAGTTTTGCCAGACCTACTTTTTTTTTTAGAAATTTTTTAATATTTCATTTTCAATACAGTATGATTAAAGGTACAATCTTAAAGCCTTGACACAGTTAACGACTACTATGACCAGAATCAGATTAAGGATATTGCCAAAGGGGGGGTTAGTGACTGAGACCACATTCAATTTAGATAGCCCTGCAGCATCAAATAATCAATACTTCATATTAGTAAGATTTTATTATTCCTCTAATGAGTATTTTGATATCAAGTCGTCATTTGTTTGTTCATTTTGTCCTTCCATTTTCGATTAAAGGACCGCCCCGGTCGCCTCTCCTTCTCATATGCCGACCTTTTGGCTTTTTTATTCTCAGTAGATAAATCGATAGGTAGTGGGTGCTTTTTTCCAGATTTAGACCCCTCCGTAAACTCTTAATTGGCCATGTAGCCATAACGGAAATGATCAAATTACAATTTACAACGATTACCGATATGATACGAAATAAAATTCGGAATGGGAACTGTTTCCCGAAATTTAGCATAAACAGAAAGGAACAGAAATTTTTACCGATTTTTTTACGACTTTTGACTTTATTAACGATAATCAAAGATCCTTCACTTAGGGGTCTAAGAGGTAACCAGGACCAACAGAAATTTGATTTTTGACAGCCCCAAGCAGTAAAAATGTTTGCCGGTCATTAGGTCTGACACAAAGACGTCATTTGTCGGACCCTCTAAAATTCTGCCCCTAGGTCCAACGATTAGCTGCATCTCTGGACAGATTTCACTGTAAAAGGAAATATCTAGAATATATACTGATATGTTAGATATATATACTGTCGTCAGATAATTATATAAGTATGAAACTTAAAACATCAGAGAATTTCTTTTTCACCTAAAATTTTCATCAAGAATCGCATCTGATTTTTATCAAAGTATAGAACTACTATAAAATTAATTCTTTCATTTTCCATGACATTTGAAAAAGTTGCTGTCAAAGACTATAATTAATTAATCCACGGATTAAAATAAATTATTTACAAGAAAAGATCCAAGATTATGAAAAGAATCCCACCACCATCAACACAACAAACAACCTCTCACCTCAACCACCAACACAACAAGCAACAACCTCTCACCTCAATCACCAACACAACAAACAACAACCTCTCACCTCAATCACCAACACAACAAACAACAACCTCTCACCTCAATCACCAACACAACAAACAACAGCCTCTCACCTCAACCACCAACACAACAAACAACAACCTCTCACCTCAACCACCAACACAACAAGCAACAACCTCTCACCTCAATCACCAACACAACAAACAACAACCTCTCACCTCAATCACCAACACAACAAACAACAACCTCTCACCTCAATCACCAACACAACAAACAACAGCCTCTCACCTCAATCACCAACACAACAAACAACAACCTCTCACCTCAACCACCAACACAACAAATAACAACCTCTCGCCTCAACCACCAACACAACAAACAACCTCTCACCTCAATCACCAACACAACAAACAACAACCTCTCACCTCAACCACCAACACAACAAACAACAACCTCTCACCTCAATCACCAACACAACAAACAACAACCTCTCACCTCACCCACCAACACAACAAACAACAACCTCTCACCTCAATCACCAACACAACAAACAACAGCCTCTCACCTCAATCACCAACACAACAAACAACCTCTCACCTGAACCACCAACACAACAAATAACAACCTCTCACCTCAACCACCAACACAACAAACAACCTCTCACCTCAATCACCAACACTACAAGCAACAACCTCTCACCTCAACCACCAACACAACAAACAACAACCTCTCACCTCAATCACCAACACAACAAACAACAACCTCTCACCTCAACCACCAACACAACAAACAACAACCTCTCACCCCAATCACCAACACAACAAACAACAACCTCTCACCTCAACCACCAACACAACAAACAACAACCTCTCACCTCAATCACCAACACAACAAACAACAACCTCTCACCTCAACCACCAACACAACAAACAACAACCTCTCACCTCAATCACCAACACAACAAACAACAACCTCTCACCTCAATCACCAACACAACAAACAACAACCTCTCACCTCAACCACCAACACAACAAATAACAACCTCTCACCTCAACCACCAACACAACAAACAACCTCTCACCTCAATCACCAACACAACAAGCAACAACCTCTCACCTCAACCACCAACACAACAAACAACAACCTCTCACCTCAATCACCAACACAACAAACAACAACCTCTCACCTCAATCACCAACACAATAAACAACAACCTCTCACCTCAATCACCAACACAACAAACAACCTCTCACCTCAATCACCAACACAACAAACAACAACCTCTCACCTCAATCACCAACACAACAAGCAACAACCTCTCACCTCAATCACCAACACAACAAACAACAACCTCTCACCTCAATCACCAACACAACAAACAACAACCTCTCACCTCAATCACCAACACAACAAACAACAACCTCTCACCTCAATCACCAACACAACAAACAACAACCTCTCACCTCAATCACCAACACAACAAACAACAACCTCTCACCTCAATCACCAACACAACAAACAACAACCTCTCACCTCAATCACCAACACAACAAACAACAACCTCTCACCTCAATCACCAACACAACAAACAACAACCTCTCACCTCAATCACCAACACAACAAACAACAACCTCTCACCTCAACCACCAACACAACAAACAACAACCTCTCACCTCAATCACCAACACAACAAACAACAACCTCTCACCTCAACCACCAACACAACAAACAACAACCTCTCACCTCAATCACCAACACAACAAACAACAACCTCTCACCTCAACCACCAACACAACAAACAACAACCTCTCACCTCAATCACCAACACAACAAACAACAACCTCTCACCTCAATCACCAACACAACAAACAACAACCTCTCACCTCAACCACCAACACAACAAATAACAACCTCTCACCTCAACCACCAACACAACAAACAACCTCTCACCTCAATCACCAACACAACAAGCAACAACCTCTCACCTCAACCACCAACACAACAAACAACAACCTCTCACCTCAATCACCAACACAACAAACAACAACCTCTCACCTCAATCACCAACACAATAAACAACAACCTCTCACCCCAATCACCAACACAACAAACAACCTCTCACCTCAATCACCAACACAACAAACAACAACCTCTCACCTCAATCACCAACACAACAAGCAACAACCTCTCACCTCAATCACCAACACAACAAACAACAACCTCTCACCTCAATCACCAACACAACAAACAACAACCTCTCACCTCAATCACCAACACAACAAACAACAACCTCTCACCTCAATCACCAACACAACAAACAACAACCTCTCACCTCAATCACCAACACAACAACCTCTCACCTCAATCACCAACACAACAAACAACAACCTCTCACCTCAATCACCAACACAACAAACAACAACCTCTCACCTCAATTACCAACACAACAAACAACAACCTCTCACCTCAACCACCAACACAACAAACAACAACATCTCACCTCAACCACCAACACAACAAACAACAACCTCTCACCTCAATCACCAACACACCTCTCACCTCAACCACCAATACAACAAACAACAACCTCTCACCTCAATCACCAACACACCTCTCACCTCAACACAACAAACAACAACCTCTCACCTCAACCACCAACACAACAAACAACAACCTCTCACCTCAATCACCAACACAACAAACAACAACCTCTCACCTCAATCACCAACACAACAAACAACAACCTCTCACCTCAATCACCAACACAATAAACAACAACCTCTCACCTCAATCACCAACACAACAAACAACAACCTCTCACCTCAATCACCAAGACAACAAACAACAACCTCTCACCTCAATCACCAACACAACAAACAACAACCTCTCACCTCAACCACCAACACAACAAACAACAACCTCTCACCTCAATCACCAACACAACAAACAACAACCTCTCAACTCAACCACCAACACAACAAACAACCTCTCACCTCAATCACCAACACATCAAACAACAACCTCGCACCTCAATCACCAACACAACAAGCAACAACCTCTCACCTCAACCACCAACACAACAAACAACAACCTCAATCACCAACACAACAAACAACAACCTCTCACCTCAACCACCAACACAACAAACAACAACATCTCACCTCAACCACCAACACAACAAGCAACAACATCTCACCTCAACCACCAACACAACAAACAACAACCTCTCACCTCAATCACCAACACAACAAACAACAACCTCTCACCTCAATCACCAACACAACAAACAACAACCTCTCACCTCAATCACCAACACAACAAACAACAACATCTCACCTCAACCACCAACAACAAACAACCTCTCACCTCAACCACCAACACAACAAACAACAACCTCTCACCTCAATCACCAACACAACAAACAACAACCTCTCACCTCAATCACCAACACAACAAACAACAACCTCTCACCTCAATCACCAACACAACAAACAACAACCTCTCACCTCAACCACCAACACAACAAACAACAGCCTCTCACCTCAACCACCAACACAACAAACAACATCTCACCTCAACCACCAACACAACAAACAACAACCTCTCACCTCAATCACCAACACAACAAACAACAACCTCTCACCTCAATCACCAACACAACAAACAACAACCTCTCACCTCAACCACCAACACAACAAACAACAACATCTCACCTCAATTACCAACACAACAAACAACCTCTCACCTCAACCACCAACACAACAAACAACAACCTCTCACCTCAACCACCAACACAACAAACAACAACCTCTCACCTCAATCATCAACACAACAAACAACAACCTCTCACCTCAATCACCAACACAACAAACAACAACCTCTCACCTCAATCACCAACACAACAAACAACAACCTCTCACCTCAATCACCAACACAATAAACAACAACCTCTCACCTCAATCACCAACACAACAAACAACAACCTCTCACCTCAACCACCAACACAACAAACAACAACCTCTCACCTCAATCACCAACACAACAACAACCTCTCACCTCAACCACCAACACAACAAACAACAACCTCTCACCTCAATCACCAACACATCAAACAACAACCTCGCACCTCAATCACCAACACAACAAGCAACAACCTCTCACCTCAACCACCAACACAACAAACAACAACCTCAATCACCAACACAACAAACAACAACCTCTCACCTCAACCACCAACACAACAAACAACAGCATCTCACCTCAACCACCAACACAACAAACAACCTCTCACCTCAACCACCAACACAACAAACAACAACCTCTCACCTCAATCACCAACACAACAAACAACCTCTCACCTCAATCACCAACACAACAAACAACAACCTCTCACCTCAATCACCAACACAACAAACAACAACCTCTCACCTCAACCACCAACACAACAAACAACAACCTCTCACCTCAATCACCAACACAACAAACAACAACCTCTCACCTCAATCACCAACACAACAAACAACAGCCTCTCACCTCAACCACCAACACAACAAACAACATCTCAACTCAACCACCAACACAACAAACAACAACCTCTCACCTCAATCACCAACACAACAAACAACAACCTCTCACCTCAATCACCAACACAACAAACAACAACCTCTCACCTCAACCACCAACACAACAAACAACAACCTCTCACCTCAATTACCAACACAACAAACAACAACCTCTCACCTCAACCACCAACACAACAAACAACAACATCTCACCTCAACCACCAACACAACAAACAACAACCTCTCACCTCAATCATCAACACAACAAACAACATCTCACCTCAACCACCAACACAACAAGCAACAACCTCTCACCTCAACCACCAACACAACAAACAACAACCTCTCACCTCAATTACCAACACAACAAACAACAACCTCTCACCTCAACCACCAACACAACAAACAACAACCTCTCACCTCAATCACCAACACAACAAACAACAACCTCTCACCTCAATCACCAACACAACAAGCAACAATCTCTCACCTCAACCACCAACACAACAAACAACAACCTCAATCACCAACACAACAAACAACAACCTCTCACCTCAACCACCAACACAACAAACAACCTCTCACCTCAACCACCAACACAACAAACAACAACCTCTCACCTCAATCACCAACACAACAAACAACAACCTCTCACCTCAATCACCAACACAACAAACAACAACCTCTCACCTCAATCACCAACACTACAAACAACAACCTCTCACCTCAATCACCAACACAACAAACAACCTCTCACCTCAATCACCAACAACAAACAACAACCTCTCACCTCAATCACCAACAACAAACAACAACCTCTCACCTCAACCACCAACACAGCAACAACCTCTCACCTCAAAATCATTAAGCACAAAAAAAGACCATGAGTTATGGTGTTGGAAATTCAGCTCCTGTCTTGAGACAGACACAAATAAGTGGCAGAGTTAAAAATAGGTCAATGGTATCCTAACCCTCCCCAGCCTTGATAATTGGATCCCTAATGGCAATACAGACATAAATGAAACTATAAAAAAAAACTACACAGATTTGTTTCTACTCAGAACCATTGTAATCACTATTTATTATGATATTTTTATGATCTTTTCAATTGGTTTGGTTTGGTTTTATGGTGCTTAGCACCACTTTCAACAATATTTCAGTTATATCGTGGCAGTAAATTTTATTGGTGGAGTAAACCGGAGAAAACCACCGATCTGTCGCAAGTCACTGACAAACTTTATCACATAATGTTGTATTGAGTACACCTCACCTGGGTGGAATTCGATCTCACAGCGTTAGTGGTGATAGGCACTGATTGCACAGGTAGTTTAAATCCAACTACCATACGACCACGGCCACGACGGCCCCTATATGATCTTTTCAAGACAAATCTGTAGTGATTAAGAGTTAGTTTGGATAAACCCATTTAAGGAGATGGACTATTTAGTATCTATCACCAATGACAATACTAGTCAAGAGTCAAATTTCTTGTCTATGAACAGATTTAAGGAGGTTGAGAAATCTGAAATCTTATGCATATGTGTCTGGTCTTTCAGATCTGATTGAACAGTCAATCAATAAATAAACATTAAACCCTGTTTACAACGTGAGATTTATTCTATTCACTCGGATTTCCATTGGATTCAATCATCTCATTATATTTTTCCGTTATATTTAATCATCTTATTATATTTTTCAGTTTCCTGTCCTAAAGGTATGACATCAACCAATGGTGAAGCTCCTTGTAACCAGTGTGGACTTGATTCCTATTCATCCAATGGGCTGTCCTGTTCCTCTTGTGGTGGATTAAAGACTACAGGTGTTGGTAAAACCACCGCATCAGATTGTATAAGTAGGTTTTTATAATTATCTATGATATTTCCATTTTCTTCTTCTTCTTCTTCTTCCAAATACAGGACTAGACTAGTGTGTAGCGTCCAGGAACTGTGTGCACTCTGTACATGAACAATTTACTTTAAAAGTATAATCAACAAATATAAACAAAAATAACTATTTACATATATATGTACAGTGGCTTGCTATATGTATTCAAAGGTGGGTTGGGAATCCTTCAAATTTTCTCTTTGAACTTTTTGAGCAGTTGTTTGGTCAGTATAACAGAGCTTTCTTGATCCTGAAATATATCAGGACATCTATGGATATCTTTGCATTTCTATACAATGAAAACTGATACAGTAATTATTTTATTTATGAAAACATAAATACAACTTTTCATTCTCATTTAAGAAAAAAAATTTAAATACACCTTGTAACACCAATTTGAATCTTACACAAGGGGCCGTCGTGGTCGTGATCATATGGTAGTTGGATTTATTACTACCTATGTAATCAGTACCTATCACAACTAATGTTTTGATTTTGAATCCTGCTCTTAGTCAGGCAAGGTGTACTCGATACAACATTATGTGATAAAGTTTGTCAGTGACTTGCGACAGGTCGGTGGTTTTCTCCGGGTACTCTGGTTTCCTCCACCAATAAAACTGACCGCCACAATATAACTGAAATATTGTTGAAAGTGGCATCAAACACCAGAACCCTAACCCGCTGAATCTTACATCATATAATTGCTTCTATTTTTAAATTCAAGTTCAATTATTCACAGGTTCTTGTCCAGCTGGATATTATTCTTATAATGGTTTAGAAGTCTGTACAGCTTGTCCTAAAAACTTCTACCAGGCTCAAATAGGCCAGAGACAATGTCTAGAATGTGGTGGTAATCAAGTCACACAGTCTGAAGGGAAGACATCACCAGCTGATTGTATTGATGGTTGTAAGTATTAGGGCAGGAGAGGGCTGGGGTTTATAAAAGGTATGAAAGCCAGAACACGTCTTCTAAAATCGTATGATAATCCAGTCTTGGCAGTTTTATTGATGGCTGTAATAATAAGGACAGTGGAGCGGTGGGGTTTAAGCAGGGTATAAGATGCCTATTAAAATGGTAGAATAATCCAGTCTTGGCAGTTTTATTGATGGCTGTAATAATAAGGACAGCGGAGCAGTGGGATTTAAGCAGGGTATAAGATGCCTATTAAAATGGTAGAATAATCCAGTCTTGGCAGTTTTATTGATGGCTGTAATAATAAGGACAGCGAAGAGGTGGGGTTTAAGCAGGGTATAAGATGCCTATTAAAATGGTAGAATAATCCACTCTTGGCAGTTTTATTGATGGCTGTAATAATAAGGACAGCGGAGAGGTGGGGTTTAAGCAGGGTATAAGATGCCTATTAAAATGGTAGAATAATCCAGTCTTGGCAGTTTTATTGATGGCTGTAATAATAAGGACAGTGGAGCGGTGGGGTTTAAGCAGGGTATAAGATGCCTATTAAAATAGTAGAATAATCCAGTCTTGGCAGTTTTTTTGATGGCTGTAATAATAAGGACAGTGGAGAGGTGGGGTTTAAGCAGGGTATAAGATGCCTATTAAAATGGTAGAATAATCCACTCTTGGCAGTTTTATTGATGGCTGTAATAATAAGGACAGCGGAGCGGTGGGGTTTAAGCAGGGTATAAGATGCCTATTAAAATGGTAGAATAATCCAGTCTTGGCAGTTTTATTGATGGCTGTAATAATGACAGTGGAGCGGTGGGGTTTAAGCAGGGTATAAGATGCCTATTAAAATGGTAGAATAATCCAGTCTTGGCAGTTCTGCTTAATATTTTATGGCTTTTTATGACATTCATGTAAATTCAAGGAGTTTATTTTAGAGGGTGGGGTCCATATTTTTACAAGGAAAGTTTAATTTAGCTAAGATTAGCTTCTTTTTTGTTGTTGCAATTTTAAACGATTTTTGATTATGAAAACTTCAGCATGCTGTTTAATTGGTTTTGAATTTACGACAATTTCATATTCAATAGGGGATAACATATATTAGTTTCGCAACTTGCATTAAAAAGTCAGTATGTGAATGAATGTGCCTATCCAAAAGTTCTTGAAAAAGATGTCAAAAACTGATGGAGGTGAACATGGTGATGAAAAGTATATGAAAGGCCCATGGTGCCAGAAACAGGACGTTCTTGTTGTGTGTTACTGTATTGTTAGTGAGGAAACTATCTGCTAGGCATCTTTGCCAAGTTTATTAATGTATTTATTAAGTACATTCATAATGCAGTAGATCTATGGCTTCTATTATTTTTTTTAATTTTCAATAGATTAATGATAGTTTTGGTACAATGAAACATTTGTCGTCTGTTATTGTGTGAGTACATGGTTGCTGTGCTATTTTTCAAACTGGATGGTGTTGCCAGTTTGTGGTAAGGTTGCTGTGATATATTACAAACTGGATGGTGTTGCCAGTTTGTGGTAAGGTTGCTGTGATATATTACAAACTGGATGGTGTTGTCAGTTTGTGGTAAGGTTGCTGTGCTATATTACAAACTGGATGGTGTTGCCAGTTTGTGGTAAGGTTGCTGTGCTATATTACAAACTGGATGGTGTTGCCAGTTTGTGGTAAGGTTGCTGTGCTATATTACAAACTGGATGGTGTTGCCAGTTTGTGGTAAGGTTGCTGTGATATATTACAAGCTGGATGGTGTTGCCAGTTTGTGGTAAGGTTGCTGTGCTATATTACAAACTGGATGGTGTTGCCAGTTTGTGGTAAGGTTGCTGTGCTATATTACAAACTGGATGGTGTTGTCAGTTTGTGGTAAGGTTGCTGTGCTATATTACAAACTGGATGGTGTTGTCAGTTTGTGGTAAGGTTGCTGTGCTATATTACAAACTGGATGGAGTTGCCAGTTTGTGGTAGGGTTGCTGTGCTATATTACAAACTGGATGGTGTTGCCAGTTTGTGGTAAGGTTGCTGTGCTATATTACAAACTGGATGGTGTTGTCAGTTTGTGGTAAGGTTGATGTGCTATATTACAAACTGGATGGTGTTGCCAGTTTGTGGTAAGGTTGCTGTGATATATTACAAACTGGATGGTGTTGCCAGTTTGTGGTAAGGTTGCTGTGCTATATTACAAACTGGATGGTGTTGCCAGTTTGTGGTAAGGTTGCTGTGCTATATTACAAACTGGATGGTGTTGCCAGTTTGTGGTAAGGTTGCTGTGCTATATTACAAACTGGATGGTGTTGCCAGTTTGTGGTAAGGTTGCTGTGCTATATTACAAACTGGATGGTGTTGCCAGTTTGTGGTAAGGTTGCTGTGCTATATTACAAACTGGATGGTGTTGCCAGTTTGTGGTAAGGTTGCTGTGCTATATTACAAACTGGATGGTGTTGCCAGTTTGTGGTAAGGTTGCTGTGCTATATTACAAACTGGATGGTGTTGCCAGTTTGTGGTAAATTTGACTTATTTTTAATAATACAATAACAACCTGATATTTATTTTTTCAGTTGCTTCTGTTTGTACTGATAGATGTTTAAATGGAGGAACCTGTACCGTAGTCAACCACGATTACTATTGTTCTTGTCCTAATGGTAAGTAAAGCTACAGTAAAGTTAAGAAATAATTCATGGAAGCCAGAATGTGTTTTGAGTTTTAACATGGGTTGGCAGATATTAGTAAATTCGATTCTGATATGTCTAAAGAGTACAAATGCGGTAGTATACTTTGATTGGAAGATGGTAATTTATATTTACGTTTGCAGACAATGTCGCACACAATTTATGCTGCCCAATTTGAGCAGACGATAATTCATCAACATGTACATTTACGACGGGAAAGTCAGTCACATGCACCGGCGCATGTGCTAATGAAATTATACTCAATCGATAAATCGCTTGTTTGTTTACACAGCAAAAGAAGGAAGTCATGTTAGAATCAGTATTAGAAGTTGATGTCATTTGGATCTAGTCATTCACAACTTTATACTGTTAAAGGATGAACAATCTAAGAGTATTAAAGAGGCTGTCATTGTCGTGATCGTATGGTAGTTGGATTTACAACTACCTGTGCATTCTGCCTATCACCGATAATGTAGTGAGCTCGAATCCCGCTAATGGCCAGAAGTACTTAATACAACATTATGTGATAAAGTTTGTCAATGACTTTCGGCAGGTCAGTGGTTTTCTCCAGGTACTCCGGTTTCCTCCATCAATAAAACAGACCACCATGATATAACTGAAATATTTTTGAAAGTGGCATTAAACACCACCACCCTAAACCCTAACCCCAGAGTATTAAATATAGATTATTAGTCAATAAATGAGCTTTAAGATTTATAGTTTCTATTTTGTCCTGATGTTTTCTCATCACAAATGCCAATCAAACTACAAATGTCCAATATCTTGTGATCTCTGCAATATTGTTCAAAGTGACGTTAAACACCATAAACCAAACCAAACCAAACCAGTAACTTCTGATCTCTATGAGGAACAAATAGTGTGAATCTTTAAATTTAGATAAAATAAACATATAGCCTTAGAATTATACATGGAATTGGCAAATTGTCAGAGAGACATTTCATTTATTTTCCAAATGAAAAAGTTTAAATTTTTACCCAAAGGATGGGTCTCCCTCTCAAAGAGGGGGTATAACATGTATGCAACTGTCTGACACTACAAAGTATATGGGTAATGGTTCTGGCATCCATGCCTGTATGTCTGACAGTTCGAAGTTGAGGAATTCTTACTTAGACTGGATACTAAACACAGTCAATAATTGTTTATTTCACGTTATTCTGGTCCTATATGTTAGATAAACACAGTCAATAATTGTTTTATTTCAGGTTATACTGGTCCTACATGTGAGAACACAGTTAACCCATGTGATATTAAGCCATGTTATAATGGAGGACAGTGTACACCTAATGGTTTAACATACACATGTACCTGTACCAGTAGTAAGTACAACATTTAATTATTATCATACTTCTATAAGTTTTACTAGCTTTTCCTAGAGTTGTGTCATCTGTGACTTTTATAATCTGTTTTTATATATATAAAATATTTGACTGATTATTTTTAATTCTTTATTTATTTCATGAGGATTACATACAGCCATGAATGAAATATTTAGATATATTTAGAATATATCAATCATGGTTTTGTTTTGTTTATATTGATCTTATGAAGTTTTATTAGATCAACCATTATATTAGTTTTAAATGCAAATTTTTTTATTTTTTTTTTAGTTCATGCAATTAGTGTGACAATTTTTTGTTTGATACCGTAATAGAGGGAATTCCTAATGAATGATTTCTAAACATGCAGATTGTCTAGATTTTGTCATTGAAATTCTACATCTATATGTTAATGATATTTGGAAATTGTTTTCTGTTTGCATTTATCAAACTTTTGTCAAACTATTAACTCTAAAAAAGAGCTTTCTAGTGAGAGGGCAAAATTCCACTTTTAATGTGGCAGAGATGATATTTGACGTAAGAAAACGTAACAGCTAGGGTATAGAACATAAACTTACTGATATCTCCATCTAACTGAGGTTTAGATATTATTCATTGATACTGTAGATGCTTCAGTCAAAGCCATATTAATTTGACATTATTTTGGTAAAAGTTTAAGTATAACATCTTGTTGTGTATTGTGTTAATGTGTTTACAGTCGGAGGAGGAAATACAGGTGGTATGTAAAATATATATTGTTAACACATCTAACATCAAAATATCACTGAACTATCAAACCGTTGTGTGTGTGTGTGGGGGGTCATAATTTGTTTAAGCTCAATTTTTGAAGCAGATAAAGTTGTCATTGTGCAGTTCTTAATAAGTAGTTTACAGTAATGTGGGTTTTTTTTTTCATGAAATTTCTGTGCAGTGTCCTTTCCCAGACAAGCAAAGCTCTAGCACACATTTCAGTATTTACTATTTTCTGACATAAGAACTACTTCCAAAATGATACATTGTTAGGATAAAATGAAAAACAGAAAATACAACAGTGTCAGAACAGTTCTAAAATGTAGAAAAAAACAAAAAATACAACAGTGTCAGAACAGTTCTAAAATGTAGAAAAAAACAAAAAATACAACAGTGTCAGAACAGTTCTAAAATGTAGAAAAAAACAAAAAATACAACAGTGTCAGAACAGTTCTAAAATGTAGAAAAACAAAAAATACAACAGTGTCAGAACAGTTCTAAAATGTAGAAAAACAAAAAATACAACAGTGTCAGAACAGTTCTAAAATGTAGAAAAACAAAAAATACAACAGTGTCAGAACAGTTCTAAAATGTAGAAAAAAACAAAAAATACAACAGTGTCAGAACAGTTCTAAAATGTAGAAAAACAAAAAATACAACAGTGTCAGAACAGTTCTAAAATGTAGAAAAACAAAAAATACAACAGTGTCAGAACAGTTCTAAAATGTAGAAAAACAAAAAATACAACAGTGTCAGAACAGTTCTAAAATGTAGAAAAACAAAAAATACAACAGTGTCAGAACAGTTCTAAAACCCTTAAAAAAAATTGCAGAAAGAGGGATAATGGAAAATGTGACATGGCAGTAGAGTTGTGAGGCACAATAATGTCTGATTGAAGTAGTGTTGAAGCAGTAGAGTTGTGAGGCACAATAATGTCTGATTGAAGTAGTGTTGAAGCAGTAGAGTTGTGAGGCACAATAATGTCTGATTGAAGTAGTGTTGAAGCAGTAGAGTTGTGAGGCACAATAATGTCTGATTGAAGTAGTGTTGAAGCAGTAGAGTTGTGAGGCACAATAATGTCTGATTGAAGTAGTGTTGAAGCAGTAGAGTTGTGAGGCACAATAATGTCTGATTGAAGTAGTGTTGAAGCAGTAGAGTTGTGAGGCACAATAATGTCTGATTGAAGTAGTGTTGAAGCAGTAGAGTTGTGAGGCACAATAATGTCTGATTGAAGCAAATGATAATAGAATGAAAAACAAAAAATTACACACGTTTACATACTGTCAGAACAGTTCTAAAATCTAATAGAAAAATCAAAGAAAACCTAAGCAAATTGATACCCCTAACACACAAACACAATAAAGTAATGTTATATCATGTATTACTATGTAGTTTGTAAACAAATAGGGAAATAAAGCCATTAAACAATTCAAATCCTTAAGATGGGTACTGAAGTGATATTTAATTCTTAAGATGGGTACTGAAGTGATATTTAATTCTTAAGATGGGTACTGAAGTGATATTTAATTCTTAAGATGGGTACTGAAGTGATATTTTGGTGTGTTAATGTGTTAACAACAACAGATTTTTAGAAGTTTAAGACCATCCTCTCCCTCCAGATATATCTATCATCTATTCCATTTCCTACTACATACAGACCTGGTCATATCTTATTTTATCTCAACGTTTTTTTGTATCTTTTTTTTTCTCTGACATCTAACAATATCCCATTCTAGATGTAAATATGAATCCTAACATGACCCTGTCAGGGATGTCTTTAGTTGTTAGTATATCACCAAACAACATTTTGTTTTAAACATACAACAAATGTCTAATTTTAATTAGATTGATTTTCTTCATTACCAAGAGGTAGCTCCAGTTATATTATCCCTCTATCATTATTGATTTTCTTCATTACCAAGAGGTAGCTCCAGTTATATTATCCCTCTATCATTATTAAAGGTTTGATGACTTGGTATACCAGGAAATGTAGACTTTAGATATTCTTAAATAGCACACTATTAATTTTTGTCCAATTTAAGTAACAATGTTGCTGTTTATCTTTATTTTAAAGTGCACTGAGTGTTTATCTTTTAAACTGCACTGAGTTCTTGATTGATGAAGTCATTGTAATGTTATGACATTTAATTAGTGAAAGTCAATAAATGGATGTTTGTTTTACACACATGCGATAATGTGCAACAAATAGAAAATGTCTGTGTATAAACCTGTAAATGGCACCATCGTGGTGGTGATTGTATGGTAGTTGGATTTATAAATGACTATGCAATCAGTGCCTATCACCACTAACATGAATTTGAACCCTGCTCAGGTGAGGTGTACTTGATACAACATTATGTGATGAAGTTTGTCAGGGACTTGTGACAGGTCAGAATTTTTGAAATTCATCGGACCTAGGGGGCAGAAAATCATGAGGTCCGCCAATAACGTCGGTAATGCCGGTCCCCATGTCCGCCAAACATTTTTGAATGATGTGTTTACTTTTTTAACAGAAGTCGGAAACGCAGGTCGTATTGTAAATACCGGAAGAAGTTCGGTCAACTCGGAATTCGTAACCGCATTGAATACGTGATATTTTATCTGTTTTTGGTAAATATTATTGGTAACTGTCATGAAAATAAATATATTTGAATATATTGTGATGCGTAAGATGATCTTTTCGAGTGAAAAGCCCCCAAAAAATTAATAAAATAAAAAAACACGATGTCCCTGATTTGTATCGTTCCCTTCACCGAATCCGTTTCTATTTAGAATTTTGTTTACAGTTATGTGTCGATCATAAAAATGTGGTCGTTCCTGAAGCATTACGACGGAGCTCAGCCGGGCAAGTGTAAAATGGCCAGTGCCACCCCAACTGGAGATTGAGAGAGTCTAATGACTTTTAGAATATTGTTATTGTAATCTCAATAAAAAAAAATTAAGTTATGTTTTAAATCTGGTAAATTTTTCAAAGTTTGAGGGTATCCTTAAACTGGATTTGGCTACTCTTTTTTGGTGCATGGTTTCAACTTTTTGATTTATTCTGGATGGTGACTGGTATTCCTATTTTTAGGCTTCTACCAGTATTAATGAAGTTAAATACAGAAAACGCTCTGCTAGACTAAAATAATGATAACGGTATGACATTGCTTGGCTTTAAAACAATTTTACATAAAAAATGTAGGTCCGGCAAAAATTCAGAGGGTCCAGCAGAAAATTCCTGGGTGCTGGACCTATGTCTATGTTCAGCACAATGAAAACAAATTTCAAAAAGTGTGACAGTTCTGTGGTTTTCTCCAGGTACTCCTGTTTCCTCTACCAATAAAACTGACCGCCACGTACAAGTTGATGCGGCCTTATGCAAATCCGGCCTTATATCAAATGGATGTTCCGGCCGTGAGATATATTTAGTATACGCTATTATAAACAACTACGCTAATATATTTTTGTGACTATGATTTTAGGGAAAAGAATAATTAAAAAATAAAAGTTGTATTTAAATTTAAAATATTATTTAAATATTCATGGTTATGATGAATAAAATAATGTATTAAGCTGCCTTCGGAACTCCTCGTAACAGATAAATAAGTAAACAACGACTACCTGCCCGGGACAAAAAAATCAGGCTATATGGCACCTGATAGACAAATTAATTAATTAATTATTTACTCAAATCATCACAATGTATCGTTTTATCCTATGTATCGTATATATCCATAGATACACATCATTCTTAACTAAGGCCGCATTAACCAAGGCCGTATCAACTAAGGCCGCATTTGTTTAAGGCCATATCATCTCGAAAGCCACGATATAACTGAAATATTGTTGAAAGTGGCGTTAAACACCATAACCCTAAACCTGTAAAGTTATTGATACCTTGGAAGTAGAAGTGGTTTGTAACAGGTATGAGGATGATACCCGTCATGTAAATTATTTTTTTAAGACTGTCCTGTTTGAAATGTCAGTTGTTCTTCTCCTGAACACCTTACTTGTTTGATTGACACACACACCCTATATTACTGTATATATTATATAACTATTAGTTCTGACCAACTACTTTAAAGAAATGTTGTTATAAAAATATTGTTGTATATAAAATTTACAGATATATCTTTTCTTGTTCAGATTGTCAGAATTCTTAATTTAAAAAATATATCTTGTTGTATTATAAAGTAACATTGTCAGAATTCCTATTCATATAAACCTTTAGTGTAAATTAATTTCATGTACATTTCAAGTAATTTTACATGTCAACTAAGTTTTAATTGAGACTTAATTAAGGTTTGTACAACCCAGTCCAGGTATTTCATAGAGTTCTTACTTTTGTTCAATTATTCCACACTATTTTATGTATTTTATTTTAGTGAAATAAGAGACCGTTTATACAATATTAGATATAGAATTGTTGAATATATAAATCAAAAATTTTAAATGATGATTTTCCCTACTTTCTGTAAAGCAGATACACAAGTTATATACTATTATAGCTAATAGACCCTTTTTTCCCAATTCGATTTTAAAATTATATGTTTTTATACATTATGATATGAGTTATTTCCCTTACGACGGGAAAAATGGTACCTGGTGTAGCAAGAGTAATGGAAAGGACAAAGAATTTGAGTACTAATTCTCTCATAATTTGTAGATATTTAAAATCAGAGGATAATTTCATAGCAAAAAGAAAATTCACAAGATGTTGTGACATTAAAATTTTAAACAGATTATGATAAAAAATATATGTTATTTGCATTGAACTTTGAATGAAAGGGAACCCTTTTGCCCACCTTAAAGAGAAGTTACTCTGTTAAACATATAATTTTAGAATCAAAGTGAGAAATGTGTAAATAGTCACTTGGTATATATTTACATGACATGTGTGACTTTATATTGTTTTGTTGTAGAATGATGGAGTAGAAATTGTTGTAATTTATATTGTGTTTTGTAGGTCGTTTTTCTGGAGATCGTTGTCAGACAGACATTGATGATTGTGCCTTCGCCAACAATTTCAACCCATGTAACAACGGATCTTGTCATGATGTAGTTGGTGGATACACCTGTCTGTGTCCATCCTTCTCTGGCTTTACTGGCTCTACGTAAGTATCTGATGTAGGGTGTACGAGGGTTTACCAACTCTACATAATTGTCTATGTGTGATGAGATGTGAAAAACACCATGTGTAGTTGTTTTAAAAGTGAGAGAGAGAGAACGTGAAAGAATGAATGTGTCTCTTGAATTATTTATTTATGTCAAATATTATATTTTGTTCCTGCATATGAAATAATCAAAAAACCTGTGTACAGTCATGTCAGATTGTAATTTACTCTGTAAATTGCTGACTAGTGAAAAACATATAAAATGATAAGACGTTTAGGGTGTTTGACAGACCTTGTAAGGTGATGCATATTTTGGTATACTAGTATGCTTCTTAGAGTTTACAAGCCTGTTTGTATGTGTTTATCGTTGTATAATACAGAACTAGCTATAGATGAATTAGAACTCTGTCATTTGTTGTTTTCTAATTTAATGAGTTCTTATATGTGAATGTTGTAAAATAAAAAAACCTGTATTTGGAGATTTCTGAAAGGAAGAAAAACATTTTTAAATAGTTAAGATTTATAAAAGAAATTTAGACCAAATGTATTTGTTATTTTATCATTTAAATTGAATGCAGGTTATTTTTTACGTGAGTTTTATAAACTTTAGGCATATAAACCACATGAAAATTTACACACAAATTTTAGATGTATTTTGTTTATTTTATGGTCTCACCTTTATTGAAGTTTATAATTGTCTACAAGTTGTATGGTACATTAGAATTGTAAAAATAAACACTTTCTAGTGCACACATTTTCATTCATAAGCATTGTAGCATATTATGTACAGTGAGACTTGTGCCTGTCTAAACCACACCTCCTTGGGACCAGCCTTTGTGTTTGGAATAGAAAGGTGTTTGACTTATACAGGTTAAATTTACAAAGATTTCCTACATCAGGACTTTATTTAAAATTTAGTTTATTCAGGATTTCTTTATTCATGGTTCGGTTTAGGCAGGTGTCACTGTATATAACTTTACAACTTATCCACGGAGTATGTTGATTATTGCTTTTAGATTTCATTATGAATGTATTAATTTTTTTTGTGTTCTGAGGAACAGCACAGAGTGATCACTAGACTGTCATTATGTATCACTATCATTATCATCATATATTTTGAATTGCTGTGTTTCTGTTGGTTTGATTGCATGTTGAAATTTGGATATACAGTCAAACCTGTATTAAGAGGTCACCTTTAGGACAAAGAAAATGTGACCTTATAAGACAGGTGACCTCTTAAGAGAGGTTCAATTCATATGAATTTTTCTATGACAGGACAAGAAAAGGGGGACCTTTTAGTACAGGTGACTGCTTAACAGAGGTGACTGCATGGGCAAGTTTGACTAATCATATTTGGTCATAATCAGACATTTTAAAAAAAAATTGATAAATGTCCAATTTTAATATAGAAAGAATGTTCTTTTTTTTTAATTGCTGAGTTATACAGATATACATCTGGTGCCTATACATCAGATAATTGTATTACTTGCTGTTGTGTGTACATTGAGAGTGTTATAGGACTCTTGACAGTAGAATAAAAAGTAAATAGTTAATGGCTTGATACCCTACTAATTACAGAAAAACAGGTCTAAAGTCAATTGATAAGTACTTTTTGGGGGGAAAAATGGTACCATCATGCAAGTAAAAAAAAGATGTATGTGATGTCTTCATGATATAATAAATGAAAATGAGTTTTACCAGTTCTTATCGGTTATTCAATTTCATATTTCACAAATATAACATTTAAATACAAAGCGGCCATCGTGGTCGTAATCGTATGGTAGTTGGATATACAACTACCTGTACAATCAGTGCCTATCACCACTAAAGTTATGAGTTCAACTACCACTCATGGTGAGGTATATGCGATACAACATTATGTGATAAAGTTTGTCAGTAACTTGCGACGGGTCGATGGTTTTCTCTGGATACTCCAGTTTCTTCAACTAATAAAACTTACCCCCACGATATAGCTGAAATATTGTTGAAAGTGGCATTAAACACCAAAATCCTCAACCTATTTAGACTGTTGATCCACAGTTTTGACTCATGTCCATGTCAAGGTATACTTGATACAGCCTGGTGTAATAAAGTTTGTCAATGACTTATAGAAGGTTTGTGGTTTTTCCCTTGTATATCTGTTTCCTCAATCACTAAATATAGTCATGAATCCCATAGATGAGATTTTTCAAAGGGAGGGGTTGTTTGATAAACTTGTTATGCCACATGGTCTTGTGGCTGGGAGTATAAATCTGAACTTTGATAGTCATAATTCAACCAAATTTGTGATTTTAATAGTCCTTTTAGGTTTTCAAAGGGTGTACAAACCCTAGTGCTGATGGGTGTGATCTCCATGGTATAATTTGAACTGGAATTAAGGATTGATTATCCTAATCCTATAAAGAAATCCTTCATTTTTGTGTTATTTTTTTAAAACTAAAATTACGTTATTATTGGACCAATGGGAAATATTGAATTTCCATGGCAATTGTTTTTAATTGGGAAACAAAAGGGTTAATTACTAATACAAGATTTGACCATCTTCAGTACCACCTCAAGGATCGTAAGTATACCATAGATTGTAATACTAACAACCCCTGGTATGTTTGTAGTGTGACGTCAGATTTTTTTTTTTTCTTGGCCACTTTTTATTTTATACAAAGGAATCAATACAAAACAAAATTGTCTTACCATTCCCTGTTTATTGTTTAAAACATTTTGTTTAAAGATTTTATGGAATAGCAACAAAGTGCTTTAATTTGTTTTAGACCAGCCATGCTTTCACATGTTAATATTATTTTGAAGTTTATTTAGTTTTCATGACTTATTTTGATGTACATTTGTATTTTGTTAACAAGAAAACTAAATATGGGCTTGGATATAGTGTTATATATGTATGTTATTCATAAAAACATTATTTTTTTACATATTTAATTATGGCTCAACAGATCCAAATTGGTGGCAGCATTGTCATCTTAAATTAATTTGCTTCTCTAAAACTACTAGTCCTAATGGAAATAAACTTAGCAGGAATATTATTTGGTCGACTAGGACCTTATGAGAAGAATCTTTTAAAAGTCTATTTCTCTGGAATCACTGAAATATTTGAAAATAGACTTGTTCCTTATATGACCCTCTTAAAATGTAGATTAATTGAGCTAATCAGAAATCCATGGATGGAAAGTTTTCAGAATGATCCTTAATTTTTATGTTGATCAGAAAAAGCTTAGAATAGCCATGGCTGAAAGTAAAATAAAAGAACCTAATGGAGAAATGTTTTAATATCTTCTTAAAAACATAAAACCTGATTGAATCCATGCTAAATAAAATGATACATGGAATAATAAATTGATATTTTATAACCTGAGTAGAGCCATACAGGCTCATGTGAGCCTCTTGTTACTATAACTAATAATTGTGATGGCTGTAGCAATGGAGATTATTTAAAGATAATAGAAGGTGTTGGAAACTATTATTTATTTTCCATGATCATTTATTATTTAAAAAAACCCAACAAAATCAGTTGTTTTAAATCACTCATTTGTCCTTTGTCACATCATTGTAAAACATGTATATTATTATTTTTTTTGCCTGAAATGAAATTGTTCTGCATGTCATGTTTTAAGAGTGCAATCATAGTTCATAGTTCAAAGTTAAATGTTCATTCTTCAATGGAACAAGGTTCTATTTATAAACACATCAGTCAGATCATAGAAGTATTACATTGGCAGGAAGTACATCTATGTTGATGTACAGTGGAACCTATGCAATCCGACATCCGGTGACATCCGACAAAAATTTATGGTCCCAAAGTAGTTCTGTTAACTAAAATAAAACCTGAGTATTCCGACATCCTGGACAATCCAACACATTTCCCTGGTCCCTTGGTGTGTCGGATTAGACAGGTTCTGACATCCTGTACAATCTGACACATTTCCCTGGTCCCTTGGTGTGTCAGATTAGACAGGTTCTGACATCCTGTACAATCCAACACATTTCCCTGGTCCCTTGGTGTGTTGGATTAGACAGGTTCTGACATCCTGTACAATCCGACACATTTCCCTGGTCCCTTGGTGTGTCGGATTAGACAGGTTCTGACATCCTGTACAATCCGACACATTTCCCTGGTCCGTTGGAGTGTCGGATTAGACAGGTTCCACTGTAGTATCAAATGTTTCAACCACAAATATTATCACATAACCTACCGATTGCACATCACTCAGAACTCCTCAGATATTTCTTCACTCATCAATAACCTTGGACGTGATGCAATAGGGCACATCACTCAGAACTCCTCAGATATTTCTTCACTCATCAATAACCTTGGACGTGATGCAATAGGGACTTTGCACTTCTTTTATAAATGAGTGACGCTTAGAGAATCATGGGGCCGTCATGACTGTATTGTAATTGGGTTTACAACTACCAACGCAATCATTGCCTATCACCACTAACGTTGTGAGTTTGAATCCCGCTCATGGCTTGCGGCGGATCAGTGGTTTTCTCCTGGTGCTCTGGTTTCCTCCACGAATAAAACTGACCGCCGCGATATAACTGAAATATTGTTGAAAGTGGCATTAAACACCATAACTCTAACCCTAATCCCTGTTGGCCATGCAGTAAACGTTTCACGTTTATCATATAGATATTCCAAAGTCTCCAACTGTTTTGGCTTTAATTCAACAGACATTCTCAAGTTTAACTTCACAAATGTAAATCTGTGAGAAAGATCGGCTCCGCTATTTTTTTATGCGCATAAGTAAACAGTTTCCAATTAATTTAAATGTTTTTGTATGAAACATATTCATACACCTATATGGGGTCGTTGTGGTCGTGATCATAAGGTAGTTGGATTTACAACTATCTATGTAATCAGTGCCTATCACCACTAACATTTTGAGATTGAATCCCACTCATGGCAAGGTGTACTCGATACAACATCATGTGATAAATTTTGTCAGTGACTTGGGACAGGTTGGTGTTTTTTTCAATGTACTCCGGTTTCCTCCACCAATAAACCTGACTACCACGATATCACTGAAATATTGTTGAAAGTGGCGTTAAGCACCATAACCATACACCTATCATGGTTAAGGTGTTGATGAATGAGCAGCAGAATCATTCCAGGTTGCCCGAATGGATTGCACATCCTATTGTATTATTTTTTAATATGATTGCCTTGCTTTTCCACATACTCATTTTGAAAACAGCCAAAGATAACTTTTCACAGATTTGTCACTGTGTATCATATGTGTGAATAGATCATAAACATCACATGACTGTCACATTTTACATGTATTTCTGAAGATAATGAATCGGGTAATGTTATGATGTCATTTAATATTTATTGCTTTAAATTTATTGAAACTCATTTTCATCATATGCACATGTCTGTATAGGATCTGTAACATTATTCAATAGGAAATCCACCTTTTACAGAGAATGTCAACAGTAAAAAAAAATTTTGCTGTCATGGTAACTGAAAAGGGAAGTACAATATTATATACAACCAAATTTCTGCCTATATACATGTACATATTTTATGAAAATGAAATCTCACATGTCCATTAAAACACTTTAATGAAATAAATATAATCTCTAAACTTTTATGAGATAAAGATAATCTCTAAACAGAATATGTTAGAAAGAATTATAAGGTGGGTAAATTTTCATGGTGTTAATCAATGATCTGTAATAAAAACTAATAAGTTATTTCTGTATATAAAATTTCAATAAAAAGAAGAATTTAATATTTTCTTCAGATGTACAACCCCAAGGAACCCCTGTGCTGATGAACCTTGTGATAACAGTGGGCAGTGTACATCTTATGGTTCCATACGAAGGAAATGTGTATGCGCTCCAGGGTACACTGGAAATTCCTGTGAATTAAATATAGGTATTTATGAGGAATATCCATCGATCATTGAAACTATGCTGACCAATGTAGTCTACAAATAATACAAACAAAATAATTGATCAGCTGAAAACTTTCAGGTGTTAAACTCTAATTTATGGCCCCATCCTATAGTGTTGTGCTTTGTTTGACGGTATAACTCAATAAGAAAACAATTGTTGAAATTGAAAATGGTCATTTATTATTAAATGACATAATTAAAAATGCACTAAACTACAAAACTACACATAATTAAAATTGCAGTAAACTACACAAAAAATAACTACACATAATAACCAGATATTATATGAATCATATAAAAAACATTTTCAAGACAAAGTTCTAGATATTTACTAGAAACTAAAAAACGTCAAAGATGGGGGTAAAACCGCCCTACACAAAAAATAACTACACATAATAACCAGATATTATATTAATCATATAAAAAACATTTTCAAGACAAAGTTCTAGATATTTACTAGAAACTAAAAAACCGTCAAAGATGGGGGTAAAACCGCTGGTCATTTATTATTAAATGACATAATTAAAAATGCACTAAACTACAAAACTACACATAATTAAAATTGCAGTAAACTACACAAAAAATAACTACACATAATGACCAGATATTATATGAATCATATAAAAAACATTTTCAAGACAAAGTTCTAGATATTTACTAGAAACTAAAAAACATATTAATACAATATAAAAATCTATATCATATATCATATATCAAAGCTGAGGAAACCCTGCATTAAAAACTAGAGATAAAAACCTATGAGGAGAAAAACTCTAGAAAAGCATTAGTTTCCATAAATCAATTACACATATACCCATAATCAAACAACCCACTACTTTAGGTACAACTCAGTAACCAATTAAATGACATAATTAAAAATGCACTAAACTACAAAACTACACATAATTAAAATTGCAGTAAACTACACAAAAATAACTACACATAATAACCAGATATTATATGAATCATATAAAAAACATTTTCAAGACAAAGTTCTAGATATTTACTAGAAACTAAAAAACCGTCAAAGATGGGGGTAAAACCGCCAACATCAAAGATACATTTTCACAAAATAGGGAGGGTGGGAGGGTGTTTGTAAAATGAAGTTTCAAAACATGAAATTGATGATGATGTGAACTGTGTAATGATGGCTAGCGAGAATGACCAGTTGTTTCTAGGGCATGCGCAAATAGTTAAACCATTAATGAACTCTGAAAAATTTTACTTTTCAAAGGGAAGTAATTTAGATAATTTTAATGGGATGTGCCATAAAAATATTTATAAGATATAAAATGCCTTTATGGCCCCATCCTATAGTGTTGTGCTTTGTTTGACGGTATAACTCAATAAGAAAACAATTGTTGAAATTGAAAATGGTCATTTATTATTAAATGACATAATTAAAAATGCACTAAACTACAAAACTACACATAATTAAAATTGCAGTAAACTACACAAAAAATAACTAAACATAATAACCAGATATTATATGAATCATATAAAAAACATTTTCAAGACAAAGTTCTAGATATTTACTAGAAACTAAAAAAACGTCAAAGATGGGGGTAAAACCGCCACATTATTGTGCCTTGAGCAATATGTAATTTTGCTCAATAGACATATTGTGAAAGAAACAATATACCCCATCCACAACACTTTCATTAAACTGAAAATGTGCATTGCATACAAGATTTATTTTAACATAAACTATTTAACACAGGAGAATGTTTGTAATCAATAAACCGCATAATGACAAAATTACTATATTTTTAAACACTGAGGCCCTTGTCCCCAAGTGTTTACTTAAGACTCAACCGAGGTATTTAACTTACATCATTCATCAGCACTGAGGCCCTTGTCGCCAGTACTGTACTATACACAAGCCATAATAAAAAAATATGTACATAGGAAAAAAAAAATATTGCACAATAAAATCAATAAAAGACATTAAGCAATAATAATCATATACCCACTGGCTGGCAAAGAAAAACTAGAACACTGAGGCCCTTGTCCCCAAGGTTTTTACTGAAGACTCAATAAAGGTATTCGAATATATTTCTTAAATGCTTCGCTATTCCAACGACCCATTTGTTGAATTTGTTCTTCGGAAAACCCCTTAGCCCAAGCAGTCGTAGCTGCTCCAATTCGAAAACTATGGGATTTGTAGTTTTTAACATTTAAACCTGCAAATTTTAAGGATAGCTGCAATTGGCTATTGAAAAATGATCTTGTAATGGGGGCATTGTCCATGAAGGAGAAAAGGGGCTGGACATTGGAAGATTCCTTTCCCCTTAGTTGTAAATAAGACCATAGGGAATGAACCGGACAAACTGCCTTATTACTGTTGTTACTAGAAAGAAACAGCACAGGTATATGTTTACCTGTACTATGCTTAAATTTAGACATTTGAATTTCAAGGCCCTCACTATCACCTTGCAGAAATTTGATATCATTTACACTAAGACAATTACCTAGTGGTGGGGGTAATCCAGTTATTTCTCCAATTCTTAAAAATGCATGAAATGCAAGCAAATACATTGCATGCAACATTAATTGTAAAAACCTTGAAGAACAGGTTTTGAGTAGAGATTGACATAAACCTTTTAATATTGATGGCGTAATGGGCAGTCTGCTGTCTTTAGCAGCCTTTTCTTTATGATAGCCTCGAAGAGCTTTACTGATAATAAAGTGACCAGTTAAGTCTTCGTAACCACCTAATTGTAACAAGAAGCTTATAGCTGACATATAAGTTAAAACAGTAGATGAAACTATTTTTTTCTGAAAACAGTAAGCAATAAATAAAGTAAGATGTTCCAAAGAAGCTGGAAAGACAATTTCTAGTGGGAAGTACAAAAACATAAATTCCTTATTAAAGGCAAATACTCGTCTATAAGACTCTTTAGACGATTTTGCTAAGGACCCATGAATCAGATTTGTAGCTACATTTTGTATTTGTTTCAAAGTTGCGGAATGTCCGCAGAGTTCACTATTGGAAGTGGATTCATCAATGGAAATTCTTCTCTGAACTTCTGAATCTGCTAACGAGAAAGATGATCTGCTACAGTGTTTTTTATACCGGGTATATGGACAGCTTTAAATAAAATATTAAATTGTAATGTGAGAACAACAAATTTCCTTACTAATTTCATAATTGTAGGATCCTTAGAGGACTGCTTATTGATGATATGGACAACCCCTGAATTATCTGTGAAAAATGTGACACATTTGTTACTCGAGGCATTACCCCATAATTGTATTGCTACTACAATAGGAAAAAATTCCCGAATAGTAATATGGTACTTCAACCAGTCAGTAGGCCATTTGATTGCGAACCAATGTTTTCGAAACAGACCCCCAAATCCAATATTGCTTGCATCTGTGTACAAGTTTAGTTGTTCAGATGTTCCCCATCTATCTGATAAGAAGAGACATTTTCCATTAAAACTTTCCACAAAGATCAGCCAAGCCTGTATATCTGACCTAGTCTCCTTATTAAGGCGGCGATGATGGTGAGGTTTTGATAAGCCAATGGTAAGGTCTATAAGTTGCCTTAAAATTGCACGACCTGGAGGGACCACTGAACATGCAAAGTTTAATAGGCCTATTAATGACCGTAGTTCTCTCAATGTGGATTTTTTCTTGAACTTAAAATGATTGAATTGATCCTTCAATTTGCCTAGTTTGTCAAGAGGTAAACGGATTTCCATCAACTCAGAGTCAAGGTCGAGACCCAAAAATGTCAAAGTTGTAGTTGGAAAAACAGTTTTGTCTGCTTTAATAGGCAAACCTATCTGTTTTGACATTGTCAAAAACATTTCTAACGTTTGCAGACAAAGTGGGGAATTAGCTGGCCCTACAAAAAGAAAATCATCTAAAAAATGAACACAGCCCGAGCCTCCTAGCTTATGATCAATAATCCAGTGAACTGCTGTACTAAAAGTTTCAAAAAGTTTACAAGAAAAGCTTAACCCCATAGGTAATGTTTTATCAAAATAATACTGATCCCATAGTGGGAATCCTAAAAGCATTTTTTATTGGGGACATTGTCGTTCTTTGGTCTGTTGTTAAACTTTGGTTGACTCTTTCCTTTATATGGTTGTCTGCACAGTCTCTTAAAATGCCCCCCGCCACACTTTTCGCATACATGTGGGTATTTGCAGTTTTGCCCGCGCTCACATCTGCCATCGTTGTTGTTAAAGCTGTAACAATATTTCTTGGAGATCCACAAAGAGCTCCTTTGTGGAGCTCCACTGACTGGAAAGGGCAATGATTTTAAATTTTTACTGAGATTGTCAAACTTAATTTTTAGACCTAAGGACATAGTACAGTTCATTATTGACTTGGTCCCAAGGTAAACTTTCATAATCATGTTCGCGCCATTCTCTATAAGTACGATCATATATATAAGCAGCCACATCACATGATCTGCGGGCTAGATTCTGAATTATAACCGCATATTTCATAAGGGATCCTGTTTCCTTAGGATATTTTTCAGAATAAATACTGACAAAAATATGAAATGCAGACAGCCAGTGGGAAATCTTTTCAAACCTATAAGTGGGTGGTTGTTGTTTTTCCCAAGCCATACCTCCTTCACTTGTTTCAGTAGGCTGAAATTTCACTTTAGACTGCTTCTTATTTAATAGACAGCCTAAATCAATGTATTCTCGAGCCCAAATTTTTGTTTTTATTTTGGGGTCAATGCCCAAAGCAAGTGGTTTTGAAATACTGGCACGAGAATAATTTACTGAGTTGTCAGCTTTACGTAAATCAGCCTCCAATGTAATCGGCTGTAAAATTGAATTTCCGATATTTGTTCTTGTAATATCATGAATATTGTCAATACCAGAATTCAAAAAGTGATGTAGTGTTTCAGCATTTGCAACATTATTGTTGCCTCTCTGACCAGTAGGCCTGTTTAACACAGGATAAGTTGTAGTTTCGTTCTGAAGAGGTGACTGTGAAGGCTGCAGAGGTGTGCTGTTAGTATCCGGTTCAGCATGTACAGCTGTATCATTTACACACTGTGTAGTTGGAAATGTTAGGCCATGTACCTTTAACGCGGAAATAACAGAATTTGCTATATCTGGTTTAGCAGCTTGTATGCCTGCTTGAATTTTTTCAGTAATGTCAGAACCCTCAGACTGGGCAGTGCTACATGCATTTGATTGAGCTGGTATATGTACCTCCTGATTATTTTCTATGTGGAGGGCTCGAGACCTTTTTGAGGAAATTCTTCTGGATTTACGTGGTGGTTCTGCCATCTCCTAAGACATTAAAACATTGGTTTATTGTACCCATGTACATAATAATCTGTTGTACAAATGTATGCAAATGTTTAAATGTAAAGTGTGCTTATGTCATGGAATTGTGTACAAGTGTACCCAGTGATATTCATATGTATATAATGTAATGTTGTATCAATGTATACAGTTTTATCAGTCCCACTGTACAAAATGAACTGCTGTATGTAAATGTTTTAATGTATATTGTATTTATGTCATGGAATTGTGTACAAGTGCTCTAAGTTAGACCAATATTATTGATACAATTATAAATGTATACTGTAATATCATTCATTGCAGTTGTTGTCATGATTGTATTGTAACTGTCGGTATTCCTTTCATTTGGATTGCATACCAATAAATAATCGAATGGAATTACAAAGTTTGATTTGCATGGATATACTGGTAATGTTTTATTGTACCGATGTACAGTTTTATCCCAGTATATTTAATGTATCATTAAATTTGTGTACCAGTGTACAAAAATACATGTACAAAATGTACATACCACTGTATAAGCAATGTATCATCAGATTGTTTTGCAATGTGTACCAGTGTACAATCATTTCATATTGCAATTGTGTACCAGTATATGATCATTTATTTCTTCATTTGCCATTGTGTACTAGTGTACCCAACAACGTACCAGTGTACGAAATGCAAATGTGTACAAGTGTACAGTTTTGTAAACACAAAGACAAGTGTACCAGTGTACACTAAGTACATGCTTTAAAAAGCAGTGGAGTATGCACTAATGTACAACTCATGTAATTATGTATTTAATTAAGTAGTCTAAAATTTCAATGAGGAAATAACCTTACATCAAAGTCTGTAAGACTGTTTAAACTAACAAGGTGGAGTTAATGTGGTGTCTGCACCCTGTCAGACTTGTTTTAATCCTGAAATATAATACTGAAACTGAAAATATGTGTTAAATTGAAAATAATAATAACAAAAATATGCACCAGTAAAATAGACAATAAATACCACCTATTCATTGTACCTATGCATTTTCAAAAAGCATAACAGGAAAAGGGGGACCCCAAAACTGCTTGCAAATTTACAATAGTAAAATTATTATTCACATATAGCAATAACAAATTACTTTATCAGATGATAACAGTAAACTAATTATGTCAAACAAAACGGATGGCATTTATTATAGCTCCTCTAACATTCCTGTAATAGCGGAGGTTGCCTTCTGCGTTGAAGTGGACACCATCCAAGTATACGTTGGATATACAGTTTTTCATATTCCGGAGATTCCATTATATAATTGTAGAATGGGATTTCAATTCTCGTTTTAAATGCTGATTAAACTGACACACAATAAAGTTGTATTTGTCTACTGGTACATTGTATGTAGATCTACGACCTGTTAGCTGTAAGTCAGTAATAGTCTGAATATTGTATCTGCCTTTCCATGATGATAGTATGGACAAAAGCCGGAACACCATTTCCTCAGTAAAACCCTCACAGCTGTTTTGATCTAAATCGTTTCCACCAGCATGAAAACTAAATGATGTGGACGGATATCCGAAATCACTCTCTCCCATCTGGTACAATGTTCCTTCTTATTCCCTCTACTGCCACTAATTCCGTAAAAACGTACCAAAGGGTCATTCCCAAATGAAAAGTTTCTTGTAGAGCAATTGGAATTCACATATGTCCTTAACCTATTTACGTGTGAACTGCCTATTATCAATACATGCGTCATGATGCTGATTGTAAACAAAGTCTAATAAATATTCATAAATCTCGTACAATCTAAGTAAGCCTTCTATAATTAGTGTCTCATGAATATTCATATATGGTAGTTTGACCTACTTGGACACCTGCGTCTCTGTGTGTATGTTTGTTTATCACAAGTGAAGATCATGATCAGTTGTGACATAATACTAATATACGAACAAAACTAATGTCAAATATTTACCTCAAAATAAACGAATATCAAAATCCTGGTTGATTCTAAATCGAGTTTTGAATAACTGTAGTTTTGGCCAGTTTTATAGTTCTAAGTAACACAAGTTGAAGAGAATCTGTATGGATATACATGTTAGGTAACGGACTTCATATCGACTAGAATGTCAAATAAAACAGTTTGTTATTGTCCAAGACAATAATTTTGTACATCCACAAAAGATAATTAAACACATCCTATGTGTAAACTTCTCGCTTTAAATATCGGTATAGAAATCCTTTTACGTGTTTGTAAAATGAAGTTTCAAAACATGAAATTGATGATGATGTGAACTGTGTAATGATGGCTAGCGAGAATGACCAGTTGTTTCTAGGGCATGCGCAAATAGTTAAACCATTAATGAACTCTGAAAAATTTCACTTTTCAAAGGGAAGTAATTTAGATAATTTTAATGGGATGTGCCATAAAAATATTTATGAGATATAAAATGCCTATTTTGTTTAGCTTATAGATGTTGACAGTAATTAACAATGTCAAGATATTTTTCTGTTGAATGATATTTTGTAATTTTATCCAACATTTATGTGAGAAATTCTACTTTTTGTATTCAATTTGCTGCAATTTAATAACATGTAGATTTGATTGATCACTTTTAACAATTCTTCAGTTGTCATGGTTACTAAATTAAAAGGTGGATAAAGTCAAAATATCAACAGGAAAACTCTTTAAGTATCTGTAAATTATTGTAAAAACAACAAACTTCATTTATTCCAAATATTGAAAATAAATCACTCATTACCATGGTAATTCACTCACATGCTAACATGAATTTGTGAATTACTAGGTTGTTTGGTTACTCATAATTTATTTTAGATATTCCAAATTCACGAGTAGTTATACTATAATGAATATTAGACCATTCAGAATTCAGCAAATATTTGTTATGTTTACATATTTTAATATAAACATGTGTTCTATTTATAGATGAATGTGCATCATCTCCATGTGTTAATGGAGGTACATGTGTGGATGGAGTTAACGGTTTTTCGTGCAATTGTAAAGTGGGTTTCTCTGGAGTCTTCTGTCATGTGAGAGGACTGTCCAATGTGTGTACAGGAAGTTGTGGATCACTTCAGTCATGTGTAGACTATTATCCAGATGATAAACCATACTGTATCTGTCCTAATGGTTACAATGACAGTAAGTTGTCATAATCAACAACAAACTTTTATTGTCTTTGTATTATTGTGTCGTCATAGCATTATTGTTTGTTTTATTTATGCTATGTACTTCAACGGTCAACAACACAAATACATACCAGACTCATAATACACTCAGACTGACAGGATATATTAATGCAGAAAACAAGGTCCTTGTTTTGGACAGATTAATTTAAATTTACATATTGTAGTGTTTTCTGTCCCATATGGACCCCAGTAGTATATAAATAGGATCTAGTTTCTCTGTCACAGGCTACTGAACCACTCTTAAAGGGGTATCTGCTAATTAGACTGGACAAATCAAATACACAACTCCCCCTTAGGACAAGACATAAATGAGTGTCTTATACATGAAAATTCCCACACTCCTTGTATGTGAAAGACAACAATTTACAGTGCCTAAATAATGCAGTTATTTAAAACTAAGGTTCTCATCCCTCTGGCATAGGTGACCATAGCCGATTTTGGCTATCCAGTTTAGGTCCTTGGGTTTTCTTGCTCCCAGATTTAGGCTATCCAGTTTAGGCCCTTTGGTTTTCTTGCTCCCAGATTTAGGCTATCCAGTTTAGGTCCTTTGGTTTTCTTGCTCCCAGATTTTGGCTATCCAGTTTAGGTCCTTTGGTTTTATTGCTCCCAGATTTCGGCTATCCAGTTTAGGTCCTTTAGTTTTATTGCTCCCAGATTCTGGCTATCCAGTTTAGGTCCTTTGGTTTTATTGCTCCCAGATTTAGGCTATCCAGTTTAGGCCCTTTAGTTTTATTGCTCCCAGATTTAGGCTATCCAGTTTAGGCCCTTTGGTTTTATTGCTTCCAGATTTAGGCTATCCAGTTTAGGCCCTTTGGTTTTATTGCTCCCAGATTTTGGCTATCCAGTTTAGGTCCTTTAGTTTTATTGCTCCCAGATTTAGGCTATCCAGTTTAGGCCCTTTGGTTTTATTGCTTCCAGATTTAGGCTATCCAGTTTAGGCCCTTTGGTTTATTGCTCCCAGATTTTGGCTATCCAGTTTAGGTCCTTTGGTTTTATTGCTCCCAGATTTTGGCTATCCAGTTTACGCCCTTTGGTTTTATTGCTCCCAGATTTAGGCTATCCAGTTTACGCCCTTTGGTTTTATTGCTCCAAGATTCTGGCTATCCAGTTTAGACCCTTTGGTTTTATTGCTCCCAGATTTAGGCTATCCAGTTTAGGTCATTGGGTTTTCTTGCTCCCAGATTTTGGCTGTCCTGTTTAGGTCCTTGGGTTTTCTTGCTCCCAGATTTAGACTATCCAGTTTATGCTCTTTGGTTTTATTGCTCCCAGATTTTGGCTATCCAGTTTAGGTCCTTTGGTTTTATTGCTCCCAGATTTAGGCTATCCAGTTTAGGCCCTTTGGTTTTATTGCTCCCAGATTTAGGCTATCCAGTTTAGGCCCTTTGGTTTTATTGCTCCCAGATTTAGGCTATCCAGTTTAGGTCCTTTGGTTTTATTGCTCCCAAATGTTTTGATATTTATTTGGCTGTCCAATCTTTTGACTGTGAGCTTTTACTTAATGAAGGTTATTCCAGAAACAGGCTGTGTGACCTAAATTTGATGTCTACGTTTTTATTGCATCAGCCCCTATTGACCAACAGTTTGTTAGAACCGGTTTTTGGTGGCCCGTTTCAAGCCAAGATATTCTAAATTTCCACCCATTTGCCCAGCCCATAGTAACCTTTTACGTACATGATTTATTTGTTTGTAAATTTTATAATGTCATGAGTATTGCTGAAACACTGCGCTCTTGATGTTCAATAACAATCAGTCAATAAAAAAAATGTATTTTTATGAAATATTTGTCCTGAAAGAAAAACCGCTTGCTTAAGTATGATGTTAAATGTAATTTATATACTACCTCCTGATATTGTGGAGACTATTTTGGTGGCAGTACAATTATATTTTGTTTTATACACACTTTACAGCGTTGAAGGGTAAGTTATGCAGCCAAGTGTTCCCATTCACATACAGTGTTCACCGTGTTTTGGTGGGTTTTTTTCACATACAATTTTCTCATGAGGAGTTCTGCAAAACTTAATTGTCAGATGGATTTTTTTGGTTTCTATATAAAAAATTATATACATGTATTAGTAAGACTGTTTAGTCCTCACTAAATTTAATAACATTACACTCATTTTATTGGTACTAAAGACAAGGACTTAATCACCTATTAATTGCTTTTTTAAGCATGTAATAGAAAGACGACCAAAAGACCACTTATTTTTATCCCCAAATTTTACCTGTGTCTTTAAGTATGTACCTCTTTGGTTTCTGTTCAAATTTAAACACATGTTCAGGGGTCATAGACCAATTTTGGATTTTAACACTTTTTCTGTTAAACTGGAGTTATGTCTGTTTTCTTCAGATGAAAGTGGGGACATTGGTGTCCTATGGAAACCTTCTTTCATTTTTAGCTCGACTTTTCGAAGAAAAAAAGTCGAGCTATTGTCGTCACTCCGGCGTCAGCGTCTGTGTCGGTAAAGTTGTTTTGTCAGAGTCCATTTTTCAAAAACTATCAAAGGTATCCATTTGAAACTTGGCATACTTCTTCACTATCAAAAGAGGAACCAATTACAACAAGGCAGATGCCATTGTGATTTGTATATCCAGAGTTATCTGCCCTTGTTTCAACATAGTACATAGAAATTAGGGATATTTTTTTAGTATAATTAACATTTCTCAATAGCTATCAAAGCTGTTAACTTGAAACTCAATACACTTGTAGAAAGTGTTGACCCCAATCAGTTGACAAGAGAAGACAACTCCATCCAGCATTTTATTTGAGTTATTCCCCCTTTTTTACTTAGAATTTCTTCAAAAAATACAATTTCTCAATAATTATGATAGGCATTGAAATGAAACTCAACATACCTGTTCACTATCAAATGGGGAAGCCATTACAACAAGGCAGGTGACCCTGTGATTTGTATATCCAGAGTTATCTGCAGTTTAATATCAGATACGAAAAAGTCGAGCATCCAGCACCTGTGCTCTTGTTTTCTATCCTTCTGATAAGTATTGTAGATATATACAATGTTTTTGCTAAATGTGGAGATCACAGACTGAGGCAATTGTGAATGAACATGAAAGAATATCCAACTTTACACTTAGACACAAAGTAAAGTAAAGGAACAAGACTTTTATTGCTGTTCTACATTTCACAAGCACACAGTAGGGTCCTATATAAAATTCATGCTCTAAAATGAGTGTGTAACAGCCCCTAGCCTACAGTTGAGTGATACTCTTTACTTGTGTAACGGCCCCTAGCTTACAGTTGAGTGATACTCTTTACTTGTGTAACGGCCCCTAGCCTACAGTTGAGCGATGCTCTTCACTACTTCTAATAAGCGCTAGTTTTAGGGTAAGGATAATATTTTATATTAATTTGCTATCTTACAGCCTTGTTAAGTATAGAAGGTAAGTTATGTAGCTGGCTATGCAACATGGACAATCCAGCATGCTTATCTCTTAGTTCCTGTAGACTTATTAATCTATTGCAATGTTTGTCATCTGCTTAAAATCAGCTGTTATAATATGTTATACTCCCCCCTAACATCTGACAGAAGCCCATTAGAGGTTATATCTAAGCAAACTTTCGTATAATAATACATTTGTTAAAGATCAACCAATGAGAGAGCTTTCATTTGTAATGCAATAATAAAAAAGAATGTAAGTCCATGGTCAAATTTTACCAGTGTTGTTTTCATTTGCTGATCAGGAGATCATCTGGACATGACCTCTATAATCGGGTTCTGTAAGATGTCAGGGGGAGTGTAGCATGTTATAACAGCTGATTTTAATCAGATTGGCAATACTTAATGATACATCTTTTCAAATTCAAACCATTTGAAATAATGGCTTTAGTATTCTGGTTAAATAGAGGGGTTTTTTTTTTAAAGAAAGGGATTTCTTTTTACTGTTGGTGTTTGTTCAAAAGGATTTTTGAATGAAGGAAAAAATAGTGAAATACTGTCTTACACATTTTATATCATATTTTTTGGACTATATATTGAGGCTTTTCTAATAAGTCACTACAGAAGAATATTAGTAAACATAGTCCTGATAGACATTATAGTCCACAAAATATTGTATTTACTGGTTTACACACTTTGCATTAGTAAGGATATTAAAATTATATGGCTTTTTTTTTCTTCAGTGCAAAAATTTGAGGCACAAAATACATTGTCAATAAATTTAAAAAGATGAAAAACAAAGACCATAGGACTTTATTTTCTTTTTTTTTAGTTAAAATTCATCACATACTAACTTCATATATTTGCTTTGAAATGTGGCAGAATAATTCATAGGAAAACAATTATTTGTCCTTTTTGTTCCTTCCTGAAATATGTTTTCAGGGTTCAGTAATGACAACATTTCTGACACATTGTGATAATGAACTTTATTCTCGGGTCAAGATTTGTATAAATTGACAATCAGCAGTTGCATACAAAAAATTTAGTTGCTGGTTTTTTTTATCTCTCAGACATAATTCAGTGATAAGGATAATTTGTAGCCTAAAATAAGTGTATTGGGACTTATAGCTGATAGTGTCACTATTATTTACAGGTATTACAAAGGATTTTTTTTTCACATGAACAAATTTCATACAAGTGATTTAAGAGACAAAATCTCATTTTTTGAAATTTTCAAGAAGTGAAAATTTGTTTTTATTGGTAATTTGGACATTTTTCCTTTGATCTCACCATGTGATATTGTCAGTATCAACCTTTGATCTCACCATGTAATATTGTCAGTATCAACCTTTGATCTCACCATGTGATATTGTCAGTATCAACCTTTGATCTCACCAAGTGATATTGTCAGTATCAACCTTTGATCTCACCAAGTGATATTGTCAGTATCAACCTTTGATCTCACCATGTGATATTGTCAGTATCAACCTTTGATCTCACCATGTGATATTGTCAGTATCAACCTTTGATCTCACCAAGTGATATTGTCAGTATCAACCTTTGATCTCACCAAGTGATATTGTCAGTATCAACCTTTGATCTCACCAAGTGATATTGTCAGTATCAACCTTTGATCTCACCAAGTGATATTGTCAGTATCAACCTTTGATCTCACCATGTGATATTGTCAGTATCAACCTTTGATCTCACCAAGTGATATTGTCAGTATCAACCTTTGATCTCACCAAGTGATATTGTCAGTATCAACCTTTGATCTCACCATGTGATATTGTCAGTATCAACCTTTGATCTCACCATGTGATATTGTCAGTATCAACAGACTTCTCTGATACTGGAAATGTTACGTCAAATACATTATCATGTTACTGATAAAAACAATACCATCAGTTTCACAGATCTCTTCATACATTATCACTAGTATCACAGCTCATCCTATCAGCCTCACTGCTATTCTATTGATAATGTCCATCTCGACTTTCAAATCTGCTGTTACTCTATATTTCTACACTGAAAGTTGCATTTTAAAATCATTCATATTGACCAATTATTCTTGTGATGTTTAACATCTTAAAAGATAGTGACAGCTATTTTATCAAATGAAGGTAAGGAAACATCCACAAAAGAAAACAAATCACAAATCTTTAAGTAGAAATCTCACTTCAACTTCAACTTGACCCAGCTCACATATAATCTTAAGGAATCTTATAGTATTGCTTGAGTTAATATATTACAGGAGAGTATTACAAATGAAGGATAACTAACTTACATGTTAAAATGATTATCTGCTTTGGTATATTAAAGCTTGCTGTTAATATGGATTAGGCACAGCCTACAGGCGAGCATCGCATTTACGTATAGACGCATGTTAAAATGATTATCTGCTTTGGTATATTAAAGCTTGCTGTTAATATGGATTAGGCACAGCCTACAGGCGAGCATCGCATTTACGCATAGACGCATGTTAAAATGATTATCTGCTTTAGTATATTAAAGCTTGCTGCTACTGTTATTATGGAGTTAGGCAGTGATAGTCAGACTAAATCCCTCAATGTTTCTGTTATAGAGTTAGGAAGTGATAGTAAGACTAAATCCCTCAATGTTTCTGTTATTATAGAGTTAGGCAGTGATAGTAAGACTAAATCCCTCAATGTTTCTGTTATAGAGTTAGGCAGTGATAGTAAGACTAAATCCCTCAATGTTTCTGTTATTATAGAGTTAGGCAGTGATAGTAAGACTAAATCCCTCAATGTTTCTGTTATTATGGAGTTAGGCAGTGATAGTAAGACTAAATCCCTCAATGTATCTGTTATAGAGTTAGGCAGTGATAGTAAGACTAAATCCCTCAATGTTTCTGTTATTATAGAGTTAGGCAGTGATAGTAAGACTAAATCCCTCAATGTTTCTGTTATAGAGTTAGGCAGTGATAGTAAGACTAAATCCCTCAATGTTTCTGTTATAGAGTTAGGCAGTGATAGTAAGACTAAATCCCTCAATGTTTCTGTTATTATAGAGTTAGGCAGTGATAGTAAGACTAAATCCCTCAATGTTTCTGTTATTATAGAGTTAGGCAGTGATAGTAAGACTAAATCCCTCAATGTTTCTGTTATTATAGAGTTAGACAGTGATAGTAAGACTAAATCCCTCAATGTTTCTGTTATTATAGAGTTAGGCAGTGATAGTAAGACTAAATCCCTCAATGTTTCTGTTATAGAGTTAGGCAGTGATAGTAAGACTAAATCCCTCAATGTTTCTGTTATTACAGAGTTAGGCAGTGATAGCAAGACTAAATCCCTCAATGTTTCTGTTATTATAGAGTTAGACAGTGATAGTAAGACTAAATCCCTCAATGTTTCTGTTATAGAGTTAGACAGTGATAGCAAGACTAAATCCCTCAATGTTTCTGTTATTATAGAGTTAGACAGTGATAGTAAGACTAAATCCCTCAATGTTTCTGTTATTATAGAGTTAGACAGTGATAGTAAGACTAAATCCCTCAATGTTTCTGTTATTATAGAGTTAGGCAGTGATAGTAAGACTAAATCCCTCAATGTTTCTGTTATTACAGAGTTAGACAGTGATAGTAAGACTAAATCCCTCAATGTTTCTGTTATAGAGTTAGACAGTGATAGTAAGACTAAATCCCTCAATGTTTCTGTTATTATAGAGTTAGACAGTGATAGTAAGACTAAATCCCTCAATGTTTCTGTTATTATAGAGTTAGGCAGTGATAGTAAGACTAAATCCCTCAATGTTTCTGTTATAGAGTTAGGCAGTGATAGTAAGACTAAATCCCTCAATGTTTCTGTTATTATAGAGTTAGACAGTGATAGTAAGACTAAATCCCTCAATGTTTCTGTTATTATAGAGTTAGGCAGTGATAGTAAGACTAAATCCCTCAATGTTTCTGTTATAGAGTTAGGCAGTGATAGTAAGACTAAATCCCTCAATGTTTCTGTTATTATAGAGTTAGACAGTGATAGTAAGACTAAATCCCTCAATGTTTCTGTTATTATAGAGTTAGACAGTGATAGTAAGACTAAATCCCTCAATGTTTCTGTTATTATAGAGTTAGGCAGTGATAGTAAGACTAAATCCCTCAATGTTTCTGTTATAGAGTTAGGCAGTGATAGTAAGACTAAATCCCTCAATGTTTCTGTTATAGAGTTAGACAGTGATAGTAAGACTAAATCCCTCAATGTTTCTGTTATAGAGTTAGGCAGTGATAGTAAGACTAAATCCCTCAATGTTTCTGTTATTATAGAGTTAGGCAGTGATAGTAAGACTAAATCCCTCAATGTTTCTGTTATAGAGTTAGACAGTGATAGTAAGACTAAATCCCTCAATGTTTCTGTTATTATAGAGTTAGGCAGTGATAGTAAGACTAAATCCCTCAATGTTTCTGTTATTATAGAGTTAGGCAGTGATAGTAAGACTAAATCCCTCAATGTTTCTGTTATAGAGTTAGGCAGTGATAGTAAGACTAAATCCCTCAATGTTTCTGTTATTATAGAGTTAGGCAGTGATAGTAAGACTAAATCCCTCAATGTTTCTGTTATTACAGAGTTAGGCAGTGATAGTAAGACTAAATCCCTCAATGTTTCTGTTATTATAGAGTTAGGCAGTGATAGTAAGACTAAATCCCTCAATGTTTCTGTTATAGAGTTAGGCAGTGATAGTAAGACTAAATCCCTCAATGTTTCTGTTATTATAGAGTTAGACAGTGATAGTAAGACTAAATCCCTCAATGTTTCTGTTATTATAGAGTTAGGCAGTGATAGTAAGACTAAATCCCTCAATGTTTCTGTTATAGAGTTAGGCAGTGATAGTAAGACTAAATCCCTCAATGTTTCTGTTATAGAGTTAGGCAGTGATAGTAAGACTAAATCCCTCAATGTTTCTGTTATTATAGAGTTAGACAGTGATAGTAAGACTAAATCCCTCAATGTTTCTGTTATTATAGAGTTAGGCAGTGATAGTAAGACTAAATCCCTCAATGTTTCTGTTATAGAGTTAGACAGTGATAGTAAGACTAAATCCCTCAATGTTTCTGTTATTATAGAGTTAGGCAGTGATAGTAAGACTAAATCCCTCAATGTTTCTGTTATTACAGAGTTAGGCAGTGATAGTCAGACTAAATCCCTCAATGTTTCTGTTATTATAGAGTTAGGCAGTGATAGTAAGACTAAATCCCTCAATGTTTCTGTTATAGAGTTAGGCAGTGATAGTCAGACTAAATCCCTCAATGTTTCTGTTATTACAGAGTTAGGCAGTGATAGTAAGACTAAATCCCTCAATGTTTCTGTTATTACAGAGTTAGGCAGTGATAGTAAGACTAAATCCCTCAATGTTTCTGTTATAGAGTTAGGCAGTGATAGTAAGACTAAATCCCTCAATGTTTCTGTTATTATGGAGTTAGGCAGTGATAGTAAGACTAAATCCCTCAATGTTTCTGTTATTATAGAGTTAGGCAGTGATAGTAAGACTAAATCCCTCAATGTTTCTGTTATAGAGTTAGACAGTGATAGTAAGACTAAATCCCTCAATGTTTCTGTTATTATAGAGTTAGGCAGTGATAGTAAGACTAAATCCCTCAATGTTTCTGTTATTACAGAGTTAGGCAGTGATAGTAAGACTAAATCCCTCAATGTTTCTGTTATTATAGAGTTAGGCAGTGATAGTAAGACTAAATCCCTCAATGTTTCTGTTATTACAGAGTTAGGCAGTGATAGTAAGACTAAATCCCTCAATGTTTCTGTTATAGAGTTAGACAGTGATAGTAAGACTAAATCCCTCAATGTTTCTGTTATAGAGTTAGGCAGTGATAGTAAGACTAAATCCCTCAATGTTTCTGTTATTACAGAGTTAGGCAGTGATAGTAAGACTAAATCCCTCAATGTTTCTGTTATTATGGAGTTAGGCAGTGATAGTAAGACTAAATCCCTCAATGTTTCTGTTATAGAGTTAGGCAGTGACAGTAAGACTAAATCCCTCAATGTTTCTGTTATTACAGAGTTAGGCAGTGATAGTAAGACTAAATCCCTCAATGTTTCTGTTATAGAGTTAGGCAGTGATAGTAAGACTAAATCCCTCAATGTTTCTGTTATTACAGAGTTAGGCAGTGATAGTAAGACTAAATCCCTCAATGTTTCTGTTATTATGGAGTTAGGCAGTGATAGTAAGACTAAATCCCTCAATGTTTCTGTTATAGAGTTAGGCAGTGACAGTAAGACTAAATCCCTCAATGTTTCTGTTATTACAGAGTTAGGCAGTGATAGTCAGACTAAATCCCTCAATGTTTCTGTTATTATGGAGTTAGGCAGTGATAGTCAGACTAAATCCCTCAATGTTTCTGTTATAGAGTTAGGCAGTGATAGTAAGACTAAATCCCTCAATGTTTCTGTTATTTCAGAGTTAGGCAGTGATAGTAAGACTAAATCCCTCAATGTTTCTGTTATAGAGTTAGGCAGTGATAGTAAGACTAAATCCCTCAATGTTTCTGTTATTACAGAGTTAGGCAGTGATAGTAAGACTAAATCCCTCAATGTTTCTGTTATAGAGTTAGGCAGTGATAGTAAGACTAAATCCCTCAATGTTTCTGTTATTATAGAGTTAGGCAGTGATAGTAAGACTAAATCCCTCAATGTTTCTGTTATAGAGTTAGGCAGTGATAGTAAGACTAAATCCCTCAATGTTTCTGTTATTATAGAGTTAGGCAGTGATAGTAAGACTAAATCCCTCAATGTTTCTGTTATAGAGTTAGGCAGTGATAGTAAGACTAAATCCCTCAATGTTTCTGTTATTATAGAGTTAGACAGTGATAGTAAGACTAAATCCCTCAATGTTTCTGTTATTACAGAGTTAGGCAGTGATAGTAAGACTAAATCCCTCAATGTTTCTGTTATTATGGAGTTAGGCAGTGATAGTAAGACTAAATCCCTCAATGTTTCTGTTATAGAGTTAGACAGTGATAGTAAGACTAAATCCCTCAATGTTTCTGTTATAGAGTTAGACAGTGATAGTAAGACTAAATCCCTCAATGTTTCTGTTATAGAGTTAGACAGTGATAGTAAGACTAAATCCCTCAATGTTTCTGTTATAGAGTTAGGCAGTGATAGTAAGACTAAATCCCTCAATGTTTCTGTTATAGAGTTAGGCAGTGATAGTAAGACTAAATCCCTCAATGTTTCTGTTATTACAGAGTTAGACAGTGATAGTAAGACTAAATCCCTCAATGTTTCTGTTATAGAGTTAGGCAGTGATAGTAAGACTAAATCCCTCAATGTTTCTGTTATTATAGAGTTAGGCAGTGATAGTAAGACTAAATCCCTCAATGTTTCTGTTATAGAGTTAGACAGTGATAGTAAGACTAAATCCCTCAATGTTTCTGTTATTATAGAGTTAGGCAGTGACAGTAAGACTAAATCCCTCAATGTTTCTGTTATAGAGTTAGGCAGTGATAGTAAGACTAAATCCCTCAATGTTTCTGTTATTATGGAGTTAGGCAGTGATAGTAAGACTAAATCCCTCAATGTTTCTGTTATTATAGAGTTAGGCAGTGATAGTAAGACTAAATCCCTCAATGTTTCTGTTATTATAGAGTTAGGCAGTGATAGTAAGACTAAATCCCTCAATGTTTCTGTTATTATAGAGTTAGGCAGTGATAGTAAGACTAAATCCCTCAATGTTTCTGTTATTACAGAGTTAGGCAGTGATAGTAAGACTAAATCCCTCAATGTTTCTGTTATTATAGAGTTAGACAGTGATAGTAAGACTAAATCCCTCAATGTTTCTGTTATTACAGAGTTAGGCAGTGATAGTAAGACTAAATCCCTCAATGTTTCTGTTATAGAGTTAGGCAGTGATAGTAAGACTAAATCCCTCAATGTTTCTGTTATTATGGAGTTAGACAGTGATAGTAAGACTAAATCCCTCAATGTTTCTGTTATAGAGTTAGGCAGTGATAGTAAGACTAAATCCCTCAATGTTTCTGTTATAGAGTTAGGCAGTGATAGTAAGACTAAATCCCTCAATGTTTCTGTTATTATGGAGTTAGGCAGTGATAGTAAGACTAAATCCCTCAATGTTTCTGTTATAGAGTTAGGCAGTGATAGTAAGACTAAATCCCTCAATGTTTCTGTTATTATGGAGTTAGGCAGTGATAGTAAGACTAAATCCCTCAATGTTTCTGTTATAGAGTTAGGCAGTGATAGTAAGACTAAATCCCTCAATGTTTCTGTTATTACAGAGTTAGGCAGTGATAGTAAGACTAAATCCCTCAATGTTTCTGTTATTACAGAGTTAGACAGTGATAGTAAGACTAAATCCCTCAATGTTTCTGTTATAGAGTTAGGCAGTGATAGTAAGACTAAATCCCTCAATGTTTCTGTTATAGAGTTAGGCAGTGATAGTAAGACTAAATCCCTCAATGTTTCTGTTATAGAGTTAGGCAGTGATAGTAAGACTAAATCCCTCAATGTTTCTGTTATTATGGAGTTAGGCAGTGATAGTAAGACTAAATCCCTCAATGTTTCTGTTATAGAGTTAGGCAGTGATAGTAAGACTAAATCCCTCAATGTTTCTGTTATTATAGAGTTAGGCAGTGATAGTAAGACTAAATCCCTCAATGTTTCTGTTATTACAGAGTTAGACAGTGATAGTAAGACTAAATCCCTCAATGTTTCTGTTATAGAGTTAGGCAGTGATAGTAAGACTAAATCCCTCAATGTTTCTGTTATTATGGAGTTAGGCAGTGATAGTAAGACTAAATCCCTCAATGTTTCTGTTATTATAGAGTTAGGCAGTGATAGTAAGACTAAATCCCTCAATGTTTCTGTTATTACAGAGTTAGACAGTGATAGTAAGACTAAATCCCTCAATGTTTCTGTTATAGAGTTAGGCAGTGATAGTAAGACTAAATCCCTCAATGTTTCTGTTATTATGGAGTTAGGCAGTGATAGTAAGACTAAATCCCTCAATGTTTCTGTTATTATAGAGTTAGGCAGTGATAGTAAGACTAAATCCCTCAATGTTTCTGTTATTATAGAGTTAGGCAGTGATAGTAAGACTAAATCCCTCAATGTTTCTGTTATAGAGTTAGGCAGTGATAGTAAGACTAAATCCCTCAATGTTTCTGTTATTATGGAGTTAGGCAGTGATAGTAAGACTAAATCCCTCAATGTTTCTGTTATTATGGAGTTAGGCAGTGATAGTAAGACTAAATCCCTCAATGTTTCTGTTATAGAGTTAGGCAGTGATAGTAAGACTAAATCCCTCAATGTTTCTGTTATTATAGAGTTAGGCAGTGATAGTAAGACTAAATCCCTCAATGTTTCTGTTATTATAGAGTTAGACAGTGATAGTAAGACTAAATCCCTCAATGTTTCTGTTATTATAGAGTTAGGCAGTGATAGTAAGACTAAATCCCTCAATGTTTCTGTTATTATAGAGTTAGGCAGTGATAGTAAGACTAAATCCCTCAATGTTTCTGTTATAGAGTTAGGCAGTGATAGTAAGACTAAATCCCTCAATGTTTCTGTTATTATAGAGTTAGGCAGTGATAGTAAGACTAAATCCCTCAATGTTTCTGTTATTATAGAGTTAGACAGTGATAGTAAGACTAAATCCCTCAATGTTTCTGTTATTATAGAGTTAGGCAGTGATAGTAAGACTAAATCCCTCAATGTTTCTGTTATTATGGAGTTAGGCAGTGATAGTAAGACTAAATCCCTCAATGTTTCTGTTATAGAGTTAGACAGTGATAGTAAGACTAAATCCCTCAATGTTTCTGTTATTATAGAGTTAGACAGTGATAGTAAGACTAAATCCCTCAATGTTTCTGTTATTATAGAGTTAGGCAGTGATAGTAAGACTAAATCCCTCAATGTTTCTGTTATTACAGAGTTAGGCAGTGATAGTAAGACTAAATCCCTCAATGTTTCTGTTATTATAGAGTTAGACAGTGATAGTAAGACTAAATCCCTCAATGTTTCTGTTATTACAGAGTTAGGCAGTGATAGTAAGACTAAATCCCTCAATGTTTCTGTTATAGAGTTAGGCAGTGATAGTAAGACTAAATCCCTCAATGTTTCTGTTATTATGGAGTTAGACAGTGATAGTAAGACTAAATCCCTCAATGTTTCTGTTATAGAGTTAGGCAGTGATAGTAAGACTAAATCCCTCAATGTTTCTGTTATAGAGTTAGGCAGTGATAGTAAGACTAAATCCCTCAATGTTTCTGTTATTATGGAGTTAGGCAGTGATAGTAAGACTAAATCCCTCAATGTTTCTGTTATAGAGTTAGGCAGTGATAGTAAGACTAAATCCCTCAATGTTTCTGTTATTATGGAGTTAGGCAGTGATAGTAAGACTAAATCCCTCAATGTTTCTGTTATAGAGTTAGGCAGTGATAGTAAGACTAAATCCCTCAATGTTTCTGTTATTACAGAGTTAGGCAGTGATAGTAAGACTAAATCCCTCAATGTTTCTGTTATTACAGAGTTAGACAGTGATAGTAAGACTAAATCCCTCAATGTTTCTGTTATAGAGTTAGGCAGTGATAGTAAGACTAAATCCCTCAATGTTTCTGTTATAGAGTTAGGCAGTGATAGTAAGACTAAATCCCTCAATGTTTCTGTTATAGAGTTAGGCAGTGATAGTAAGACTAAATCCCTCAATGTTTCTGTTATTATGGAGTTAGGCAGTGATAGTAAGACTAAATCCCTCAATGTTTCTGTTATAGAGTTAGGCAGTGATAGTAAGACTAAATCCCTCAATGTTTCTGTTATTATAGAGTTAGGCAGTGATAGTAAGACTAAATCCCTCAATGTTTCTGTTATTACAGAGTTAGACAGTGATAGTAAGACTAAATCCCTCAATGTTTCTGTTATAGAGTTAGGCAGTGATAGTAAGACTAAATCCCTCAATGTTTCTGTTATTATGGAGTTAGGCAGTGATAGTAAGACTAAATCCCTCAATGTTTCTGTTATTATAGAGTTAGGCAGTGATAGTAAGACTAAATCCCTCAATGTTTCTGTTATTACAGAGTTAGACAGTGATAGTAAGACTAAATCCCTCAATGTTTCTGTTATAGAGTTAGGCAGTGATAGTAAGACTAAATCCCTCAATGTTTCTGTTATTATAGAGTTAGGCAGTGATAGTAAGACTAAATCCCTCAATGTTTCTGTTATTATAGAGTTAGACAGTGATAGTAAGACTAAATCCCTCAATGTTTCTGTTATAGAGTTAGGCAGTGATAGTAAGACTAAATCCCTCAATGTTTCTGTTATTATGGAGTTAGGCAGTGATAGTAAGACTAAATCCCTCAATGTTTCTGTTATTATGGAGTTAGGCAGTGATAGTAAGACTAAATCCCTCAATGTTTCTGTTATAGAGTTAGACAGTGATAGTAAGACTAAATCCCTCAATGTTTCTGTTATTATAGAGTTAGGCAGTGATAGTAAGACTAAATCCCTCAATGTTTCTGTTATTATAGAGTTAGACAGTGATAGTAAGACTAAATCCCTCAATGTTTCTGTTATTATAGAGTTAGGCAGTGATAGTAAGACTAAATCCCTCAATGTTTCTGTTATTATAGAGTTAGGCAGTGATAGTAAGACTAAATCCCTCAATGTTTCTGTTATAGAGTTAGGCAGTGATAGTAAGACTAAATCCCTCAATGTTTCTGTTATTATAGAGTTAGGCAGTGATAGTAAGACTAAATCCCTCAATGTTTCTGTTATTATAGAGTTAGACAGTGATAGTAAGACTAAATCCCTCAATGTTTCTGTTATTATAGAGTTAGGCAGTGATAGTAAGACTAAATCCCTCAATGTTTCTGTTATTATGGAGTTAGGCAGTGATAGTAAGACTAAATCCCTCAATGTTTCTGTTATAGAGTTAGACAGTGATAGTAAGACTAAATCCCTCAATGTTTCTGTTATTATAGAGTTAGACAGTGATAGTAAGACTAAATCCCTCAATGTTTCTGTTATTATAGAGTTAGACAGTGATAGTAAGACTAAATCCCTCAATGTTTCTGTTATAGAGTTAGACAGTGATAGTAAGACTAAATCCCTCAATGTTTCTGTTATAGAGTTAGACAGTGATAGTAAGACTAAATCCCTCAATGTTTCTGTTATTATAGAGTTAGACAGTGATAGTAAGACTAAATCCCTCAATGTTTCTGTTATTATAGAGTTAGGCAGTGATAGTAAGACTAAATCCCTCAATGTTTCTGTTATAGAGTTAGGCAGTGATAGTAAGACTAAATCCCTCAATGTTTCTGTTATTACAGAGTTAGGCAGTGATAGTAAGACTAAATCCCTCAATGTTTCTGTTATAGAGTTAGACAGTGATAGTAAGACTAAATCCCTCAATGTTTCTGTTATTATAGAGTTAGGCAGTGATAGTAAGACTAAATCCCTCAATGTTTCTGTTATTATAGAGTTAGGCAGTGATAGTAAGACTAAATCCCTCAATGTTTCTGTTATTATAGAGTTAGGCAGTGATAGTAAGACTAAATCCCTCAATGTTTCTGTTATTATAGAGTTAGACAGTGATAGTAAGACTAAATCCCTCAATGTTTCTGTTATTATAGAGTTAGACAGTGATAGTAAGACTAAATCCCTCAATGTTTCTGTTATTATAGAGTTAGGCAGTGATAGTAAGACTAAATCCCTCAATGTTTCTGTTATAGAGTTAGGCAGTGATAGTAAGACTAAATCCCTCAATGTTTCTGTTATTACAGAGTTAGGCAGTGATAGTAAGACTAAATCCCTCAATGTTTCTGTTATAGAGTTAGGCAGTGATAGTAAGACTAAATCCCTCAATGTTTCTGTTATTATAGAGTTAGACAGTAATAGTCAGACTAAATCCCTCAATGTTTCTGTTATTATAGAGTTAGGCAGTGATAGTAAGACTAAATCCCTCAATGTTTCTGTTATAGAGTTAGGCAGTGATAGTAAGACTAAATCCCTCAATGTTTCTGTTATTATAGAGTTAGGCAGTGATAGTAAGACTAAATCCCTCAATGTTTCTGTTATTACAGAGTTAGACAGTGATAGTAAGACTAAATCCCTCAATGTTTCTGTTATAGAGTTAGGCAGTGATAGTAAGACTAAATCCCTCAATGTTTCTGTTATTATGGAGTTAGGCAGTGATAGTAAGACTAAATCCCTCAATGTTTCTGTTATTATAGAGTTAGGCAGTGATAGTAAGACTAAATCCCTCAATGTTTCTGTTATTACAGAGTTAGACAGTGATAGTAAGACTAAATCCCTCAATGTTTCTGTTATAGAGTTAGGCAGTGATAGTAAGACTAAATCCCTCAATGTTTCTGTTATTATAGAGTTAGGCAGTGATAGTAAGACTAAATCCCTCAATGTTTCTGTTATTATAGAGTTAGACAGTGATAGTAAGACTAAATCCCTCAATGTTTCTGTTATAGAGTTAGGCAGTGATAGTAAGACTAAATCCCTCAATGTTTCTGTTATTATGGAGTTAGGCAGTGATAGTAAGACTAAATCCCTCAATGTTTCTGTTATTATGGAGTTAGGCAGTGATAGTAAGACTAAATCCCTCAATGTTTCTGTTATAGAGTTAGGCAGTGATAGTAAGACTAAATCCCTCAATGTTTCTGTTATTATAGAGTTAGGCAGTGATAGTAAGACTAAATCCCTCAATGTTTCTGTTATTATAGAGTTAGACAGTGATAGTAAGACTAAATCCCTCAATGTTTCTGTTATTATAGAGTTAGGCAGTGATAGTAAGACTAAATCCCTCAATGTTTCTGTTATTATAGAGTTAGGCAGTGATAGTAAGACTAAATCCCTCAATGTTTCTGTTATAGAGTTAGGCAGTGATAGTAAGACTAAATCCCTCAATGTTTCTGTTATTATAGAGTTAGGCAGTGATAGTAAGACTAAATCCCTCAATGTTTCTGTTATTATAGAGTTAGACAGTGATAGTAAGACTAAATCCCTCAATGTTTCTGTTATTATAGAGTTAGGCAGTGATAGTAAGACTAAATCCCTCAATGTTTCTGTTATTATGGAGTTAGGCAGTGATAGTAAGACTAAATCCCTCAATGTTTCTGTTATAGAGTTAGACAGTGATAGTAAGACTAAATCCCTCAATGTTTCTGTTATTATAGAGTTAGACAGTGATAGTAAGACTAAATCCCTCAATGTTTCTGTTATTATAGAGTTAGACAGTGATAGTAAGACTAAATCCCTCAATGTTTCTGTTATAGAGTTAGACAGTGATAGTAAGACTAAATCCCTCAATGTTTCTGTTATAGAGTTAGACAGTGATAGTAAGACTAAATCCCTCAATGTTTCTGTTATTATAGAGTTAGACAGTGATAGTAAGACTAAATCCCTCAATGTTTCTGTTATTATAGAGTTAGGCAGTGATAGTAAGACTAAATCCCTCAATGTTTCTGTTATAGAGTTAGGCAGTGATAGTAAGACTAAATCCCTCAATGTTTCTGTTATTACAGAGTTAGGCAGTGATAGTAAGACTAAATCCCTCAATGTTTCTGTTATAGAGTTAGACAGTGATAGTAAGACTAAATCCCTCAATGTTTCTGTTATTATAGAGTTAGGCAGTGATAGTAAGACTAAATCCCTCAATGTTTCTGTTATTATAGAGTTAGGCAGTGATAGTAAGACTAAATCCCTCAATGTTTCTGTTATTATAGAGTTAGGCAGTGATAGTAAGACTAAATCCCTCAATGTTTCTGTTATTATAGAGTTAGACAGTGATAGTAAGACTAAATCCCTCAATGTTTCTGTTATTATAGAGTTAGACAGTGATAGTAAGACTAAATCCCTCAATGTTTCTGTTATTATAGAGTTAGGCAGTGATAGTAAGACTAAATCCCTCAATGTTTCTGTTATAGAGTTAGGCAGTGATAGTAAGACTAAATCCCTCAATGTTTCTGTTATTACAGAGTTAGGCAGTGATAGTAAGACTAAATCCCTCAATGTTTCTGTTATAGAGTTAGGCAGTGATAGTAAGACTAAATCCCTCAATGTTTCTGTTATTATAGAGTTAGACAGTAATAGTCAGACTAAATCCCTCAATGTTTCTGTTATTATAGAGTTAGGCAGTGATAGTAAGACTAAATCCCTCAATGTTTCTGTTATTACAGAGTTAGGCAGTGATAGTAAGACTAAATCCGTCAATGTTTCTGTTATAGAGTTAGGCAGTGATAGTAAGACTAAATCCCTCAATGTTTCTGTTATAGAGTTAGGCAGTGATAGTAAGACTAAATCCGTCAATGTTTCTGTTATAGAGTTAGACAGTGATAGTAAGACTAAATCCCTCAATGTTTCTGTTATTACAGAGTTAGGCAGTGATAGTAAGACTAAATCCGTCAATGTTTCTGTTATAGAGTTAGGCAGTGATAGTAAGACTAAATCCCTCAATGTTTCTGTTATTATAGAGTTAGACAGTGATAGTAAGACTAAATCCCTCAATGTTTCTGTTATAGAGTTAGGCAGTGATAGTAAGACTAAATCCCTCAATGTTTCTGTTATTATAGAGTTAGGCAGTGATAGTAAGACTAAATCCCTCAATGTTTCTGTTATTACAGAGTTAGGCAGTGATAGTAAGACTAAATCCCTCAATGTTTCTGTTATAGAGTTAGGCAGTGATAGTAAGACTAAATCCCTCAATGTTTCTGTTATTATGGAGTTAGGCAGTGATAGTAAGACTAAATCCCTCAATGTTTCTGTTATTATAGAGTTAGGCAGTGATAGTAAGACTAAATCCCTCAATGTTTCTGTTATTATAGAGTTAGGCAGTGACAGTAAGACTAAATCCCTCAATGTTTCTGTTATAGAGTTAGGCAGTGATAGTAAGACTAAATCCCTCAATGCTTCTGTTATTATAGAGTTAGACAGTGATAGTAAGACTAAATCCCTCAATGTTTCTGTTATAGAGTTAGGCAGTGATAGTAAGACTAAATCCCTCAATGCTTCTGTTATTATAGAGTTAGGCAGTGATAGTAAGACTAAATCCCTCAATGTTTCTGTTCACAATAGAAACAGCCTTCCTATTTGTCTATTTAGTATATATATTTGACAAGTTGAAAGATCAATTGTTTTAACTTGGTTTAAACTGTGTTTTATCGAAAACAATAATGAGATGAAAATTATAAGGATTGTAAACAATACACAAACTTAATCTACCTATATTTTATTTCTATGGCATAAACCTATCATAACTTTTCAGTCATTCATTGCGTATGAACTTTCTCGTTCATGATCATGATAAAAGAAAACTATTGACTCATGGCATGATATGGGAACATCATGGTGATAACCAATAGTTGTGATTTGGTCCTGTGTACTAAATAAATACATCAATTTAAAGCTGTTTATTTTTTCAGATGGCAATAATTGTGAACTAAGTAATTACTGTGATGCTACCAGCTGTCTGAACTCAGGGACATGTATATCATCATATGGAGGTTATATCTGTAAATGTATGGCAGGATACGCTGGTCCTAGTTGTCAGTTTACCATAGATAATTGTTCCAGTCGACCATGTCTTAACAGTGGTACTTGTCAAAATGCTGTTAATTCATTCTCGTGTACTTGTACTGTAACTGGGACAGGAGGTGAGTTAATCCGTCAGTTAATACAAAATCTCATATTTATTTTTATTATATAATGATTTTATTTAAACAATTTTATTGGCTATCATGCTGTCACCTGACATTCCGTAAAATTTGATATTGTTTGATTAAAACTTGTATTGACTTGGTTTCACTTTCGTTTTCTAGCGAAATCTATAAAAAGAATCACGTGAATTCTATTTCTATTCGACCAATGGACATAAAGGTAATGTGAAATTTCGTCCAATCAGAATCGTCGTATTAGCGTTACTTTAGAATGAACAAGTAATCATCATGTCCGACGCAGGCGATGGGCTTGCAGAAGTCAAACAGAGATTTGCAGAAATCTCGGAAACTTGGTTTCACTTTCACTTTTCATTTTAATGTAATAAAACAATTACAGTCTTTTGTATCGGTCAATACGAGTTTTTATGGACCTTAGAAATCAATATTCACCTCAGCCTAAAAGCTTTGGTGAATATCGTTTTTAAGGTCCATAAAAACTCGCATTGACCTCAACAAAAGACTATAATTGTATAATATTCATCAGCTCAATGTTCACATTTGTTTTAATAAAATGTAAATTTCAGTTATTTTTGTATACAGAGAAGTTATTTTCAGACTTATGTTACACTATATAATTTAAACTAACAGGTATACAAATTTCTACACCTCTGCTGGTGGATTATTAGTCTCAGAGGGTATATTCTGCCCATAAGTCAGTACTTTGGGACTGCCATGGTTTATTAGATATATTTATATTTGAAATTTACAGTTCCTAATAATGTAATTTATTAATACAAAGATCAATCTCCCTGATATGTACTGTTGGCCAAATTCGGCTATCTTGTTTATGCCCTTTGGCTATCTTGTTTAGGCCCTTCAGCTATCTTGTTTAGGCCCTTTGGCTATCTTGATTAGGCCCTTCGGCTATCTTGTTTAGGCCCTTTGGCTTTCATTACTCTCAAAGACTTTAGAAAAAAGAATTTGGCTTTCCAATCTTTTGACTTTGAGCATACCTGGTGAAGGTTATTCCAAAAACACATTATATGCCAGTTTATTTATAATAACTTTAGTTTGAATCGACTATAGGTTCAACCAAGCTTATAATGTAATTTAACATTACTGCATTATCAAACAATATATTCAATACTCAAACACACAAACAAATATCCTGACCTTGTGGTCATGAAATTATAGTATGAATTTCAAAGTCGTATCCAAGATCGTCCATTCAGAACACTGTATGCTAGATATAGGATTCTGATTGGCTGATTTGGTAGTAAGAGTACAAAACTGATGCTGGAATATTTTAGAGGGTTAGGGTTATGGTGTTTAACACCACTTTCAACAGTATTTCAGTTATATCAGTGGGGTAAGTTTTATTGGTGAAGGAAACCAAAGTACCCTAAGAAAACCACTGAATGTCACTGACAAGCTTTATCACATAATGTTGTATAGAGTACACAATGCCTGAGCAGGATTTGAACTCACAAAGGGAATGTTTTATGACTAAAGCCAGTACACTATATACATGACAAAACAATAACGTGTGAGCCAGTATACAGTAGTACATCCTTTCTGCAATGAAAAAGTGGCCTTTCTTTAGAGGGATAATTTAGTAGTAATTTACTATCTCAGTGAATCTGAAATTGTTTTGTGGGAGGGGGCTTTATAAAAGGGGGACGTCTACTATAATAGTTACCACTGTTGTATATAATTGTTTGTTACAGGAACATTATGTGAAGACAACAAGGACAACTGTGACCCTTACCCTTGTGACATACCTAACACCATCCAATGTCATGATAGAATCAATGATTATTACTGTCAATGTAAACCTGGCTTTAGAGGCACAAATTGTACTGTAAGTTTAATAACAATTTAAGTCACACAATAGCATTGTAAGAACACACTATGTATGTTATGAGTTTATCTAACATTTCAATAAAAAACAAATCTAAAACAAATAACAAGGGTTGAATTGAAATTAATAAATTTGTACAATACTCTGACGTCACATTATCTGTTGCTGTTCATTCTCAAATGACATGTTACATACAGTTCAATCACTGTCAGTGTCACTGTATAATCATCTGACAGCGCTTCTTTTGGAGAAATATGGACTGTACAGTTGCTGGAAATATTGAAGATATGCCATTGGAAATGATAATATGACCATGAAATTGCGATACATAATATGAGTGAATGAACACGAAACGTTTGCTATGTTTAGGCCAAAATAAAAAAATTGTTTGCTTGCCATTCTCCGACTCAGATTTTTTTGTGTGGGTAGGTAGGTAGGTATATTATTTTATTTTTTTGAACCAGACATACGTTATTGACACGAACTATGGAAAGACTATAAGCTATGAGAATTCCAAATATACCGGAAACCGGAACTTTACTAAAACACGGAACAGACCGGAACGAAAATTTCGGAAATAAAAAAAAAAAATATTTTAAAACGGCAATAAAATCTTTTGAGTCGTGCAGATTTTTTTGGGTCGGTCGGCAAGCAAACAATATTTTAATTTAGGCCTTATGTTGCTTACATTGATGTGTTTTCCCCCACTTTCCAATGCTGTGACGTCATGACAAAGTAGTTCAGCACAGAAAATCGCTGTTCTTTTATCACCACAGTATGGTGATACAACATCTTGTATCAGACTGGCTACTTTCTTTAATTTCAAAGGAAAACATACTTAATGTTAGATAAATTGGTGTATCAGTATTATACCATGGTATTGTACATGTTCTGTTTCTTGCCTTATTTTGTGTTTAAAAGTTATTTTTTATTCCTGAAGTGCCCTAACTTCATTCGTTCAATTGTTTGCTCACTCATTCATTCATCCATTCAGTGTCATGTATGTGCTGTTTCTTTAAATAATTGATTGTCTTACATTTGTTAAATTGTTTGCTCCATTCATTCGTTCGCTCGCTCACTCATTCGTTCATTCATTCATTTGTTAATTCAGTGTCATGTATGTGCTGTTTCTTTACATCATTGATTGTCTTATTAAATTTGATCTTATAATTGTTGTTTTACAGGAAGGAGCTGATGATTGTAATAGTTTCCCCTGTCAACATGATGGCACATGTGCTGCCACATCTACAGGATACAAGTGTACATGTGCCACTGGTTGGTTTGGTAACAATTGTGAGAATAGTGTAAATAATTGTCAGCCAACTTCACCGTGTATGAATGGAGGTACCTGCATTAATACTGTATCAGATTATAAATGTCTGTAAGTATACAGCCTACAGGGAACCAGTAAGAAGGGAGATAATCATTGTAAATTACAAGTATAATAAAACCTGTCTAAGCTGAACCCTGAATAAAACAAAATCCTGTATAAACCCAACTTTAAATGAAATCCTTATCAATTAAATGTGTATAAATCATGCATATGTTTATTCTAAGGAGAAAAAACCGCATCAGTGGTGTAATGGTTAGCGTGCTCACCTCGAGTGCAGTAGATCACAGGTTCTGGCCCCGATCGGGTCAAACCAAAGACTATGAAATTGGTATTTGTTTCTTCTCCACTAAGCACGCAGCATTAAGGAGAAAGAGCAAAGACTGGTTGACTTGGAATCAGGCTAATTTGTCTGAGTGGGGCAACATGTCTATTCGTGGACTGTTGTTTCAGTGAGCTAGCACTATAAACATTGACTTAAGTGTGTAGGTCTAGTACAAAGCAGATCTCGTCATCATCTCATTGAAAATGAACTTGTTCTCACTATGAATATCTGAAAAATTGGTGAGTTGGTGTTAAGCTACATATAACATATCACATATCTAAACAGAAAAGATGGCCACTAAAAGGTTTGACTTAGACAGGGTTCACTGTATTAGTAAGTAGACAGGGGACCAGTATGAATGGAGATTAGTATGACACACACTGTGATGGAGTCATGTACAAATTTATACATCTATGAAACACTTCTTTCATGGTAAAGTTTTGTTTTCAGAAAATTTAGTAACTGTCAGTTACAAGTCTTTTCCAAACTACAAGTGTGTGCAAGCATTACTAGAATAGGAGATCATTCTGGTTTAGCTTTTGAAATAGTTTAAAAATTTACCAGTTTGCATCAAAAATTTCCTAGAAAATAAAAATACAATAGTATTTGTTTATATTTTAGTAATCTTGATTGCCATACAATATTTATTATATATTTTTTCGTTAGTAAAAATAAGCATAGAAATTCAAACTACCAATGTGGTAATCAGGATGTTCATGTTGAAGAATGTACATTTCCAATCTAATATGGTGGCATAAACCTACAGACAATAAATTGTCAGACATAGCATATTTGAACATTTAAAAATTCACTGATATAATTTTTGCATTTGATTGGCCTTGAAGAGGTTGAAATAAAATGGTATATTTTATTTATTTACAGATGTAACCCTGGCTACAGAGGTGGTAATTGTGACTTATCATATGACCTTTGTGACCTCACATCTCCCTGTGTTGGACCTAACAGTACATGTACATTAAACAATGGACAACCAGATTGTGATTGTTCTAGTGGTAAGTGTAAAGAAAAAGGTACAAGGAAGCATAGTGATCCATTAGTTGTCTATGATCGCCACTATACTATTACCAATGCCTCTGTCTCACTGTATGGTGTGGGTCACTTATTCCTTAAGTGAGAAAGTGTGTTCTTACTTAGACATCAAAAGTGTGACTTCCTTCACCACCAAACCTAGTCACAGTGGTGATAGATATAAATGTAACCATTCAAATTCAAGAAACAAATTTATGATTTTACATATTTCTAGCTTTGTTAACATGTGTTTATTAAGATATTCTAGGAGTGTATTGTTGTATTGAGCAAATATACAGATTCTTCCAACACTACATTGAAGAATAGTGTCAAAACTTTTGTTGAATATATTTACCTTATCATTCTGATTTGTGCCAAATGTCATGAAGATTTTGAACTTGTTAAAAATTTAAGAAACATATCGGCTCTGTGTGCTTGACAACCTGATAAATCTACTTCTCAGAAATTCTTAACTCTTTTTAATTATAGTAATGTCAAAGTTAAGGAGCGGTGTTTTTGTTGTTGTTCTTCATTACACAATCACTGTGAGGTCTTCAATAATAAGTATAACATGTACCTCTATATAACCTGGAGATGGGAGCTAATAGTTGGTACTCCACAATGATAAGTATAACATGTACCTTTATATAACCTGGAGACAGGAGCTAATAGTTGGTACTCCACAATGATAAGTATAACATGTACCTTTATATAACCTGGAGACAGGAGCTAATAGTTGGTACTCCACCTCATTTTTATGAATAAGGTGAGCTTGCCTGACCTAGTTCATAAAGGTGAGGCTGATTATATGGTTTTATTCTATAAGTATATCTCTGAACAACATATTTAATGACAAATGAGTGTACTGTGTAGTCTTGTTCTTCCTTGCTATCTGATAATAGAATTATTACATAGTGGTAAAAGATGGTATCTGTGAGAACATTAAGTCAGAAAGGCACAAAGAATAATAGAATTATTACATAGTGGTAAAAGATGGTATCTGTGAGAACATTAAGTCAGAAAGACACAAAGAATAATTATATTTACTGTTACTAAGTCAGGAAAGTGAACAGTCATGTAAATGTGTGTTAGGTGTATCAATTTTGCTTCTTTCTGTTATTTTTTACAGTTAGATTTTAGAACTGTTCTGACAGTGTGGTATTTTTTGTTATTTTATTACTACAGGATACCAAGGAGATTCGTGTAACCAAAAGATAACAGCTTGTACCTCTACCAGTTGTCTAAATGGAGGTACATGTACTGAATCAGGAGGCACTGTCACCTGTAGTTGTGTACCTGGTAAATATTATTAATAGTTTTTACTTTGTAAATGTTTACTGATTTTTTTTGTAATTCTTTTTCTTCTAGACAACAACAATATAATACCAGGGTTTGTTTTCTCTTGAAATTGTTCTGTTCATAGTCTCTATATAGTTTTGTTAGATCAAATTTATTTTAGACATTTTGATTTTAACAATATCATTAAACAATTGACACCATACATACTTGTTAAGGTTTCATAAATGTCCCAAAAAGAATATTTTCAACAAGAAAATGATTTAACATTATAAATAGTAATTAGATACATTTAGTGATGTAGATCAGTGCTATTTATGTAATCTTCATTAATAGGGGCCATCTTTGCCGTGATCGTATGGTAGCTGGATTTACAACTACCCATGCAATCAGTGCCTATCACCATTAACATTGTGAGTTCGAACCCATGCAAGGTGTTCTTGATACAACATTATATGATAAAGTTTGTCATTGACTTGCGGCAGGTCAGTGGTTTTCTCTGGGTACTACAGTTTCCTCCACCAATAAAACTGACCGCCACTATATAACTGAAATATTGTTGAAAGTGGCATTAAACACCATCAAACAAACAAAACAAACATATAAACTTCATTGATCAAAATATGTGATGAAAAAATCAAATCAATTAGGTTGAACAAATATATTTTCAATGTGTTGCATGAAATTAAAGAAACATGTCTTGTCAATTTTAGGATACACAGGGTCACAATGTGGAACAAATATTAATGAATGTGTAGGAAGTTCATGTCCTACAGCAGCATCTTGTATAGATGGTATCAACACGTATACATGTCAGTGTAATGATGGTAAAGTGGGATCTAACTGTGATAAAGGTTGGTATTAAATCTTAACAGGATCATTGGGTTTTGTGAAAAAAGTTGGTACAATTTTAACATGATCATTGATATTTGTGAAAAAAGGTTGGAACAAAATTTTAACATGATCATTGGGTTTTGTGAAAAGGGTTGTGTTATCTCAAGTTAAAGTTTTTTTGTTTTTTTTAAATCTTTAAATAAACTACAACAAAGATTCTTCAGATATTCTCTGTAGTCTAAATATACCTAAAGAATGTTATCTGGAATGGATGTTTTTCTCTGTCATATATTATTTTGATCTTGGATTGTATTTCTAAATGGAAACCAACCTTGAAATGTGACTGTGAAATATATTTCAGCAATAAAAATGCTGTTCCTTTACTGTAATTTGAGTCTAAGTGTAATGTTGGATAGTCTCTCATGTACATTTACATCCATAGTCTTTCTGACTAATTCAATGAAAATTAGATGTTAACATTGTTTTGATGCTTTCAGATTTGACATACAAGTTTGATATAATAGTGCAGCCTGGTCTGATGTGTGGAGATATAGAAGGAATCTCAATGAGTTCTGTGTTTGGTTTAAGTACAACTAAACTATCAGTGTCTTTGTGGGTCAGATTTAAAACGGTTGATCCTAAGACAATATTATCACTATATGCTTTAAGGTGAGTTTATTTTAGTTTGACTAAAATTAATATAAATAAGGGGCCGTCGTGGCCATGATCATATGGTAGTTGGATTTGTAACTACCTATGCAATCAGTGCCTATCACCACTGATTTTGTGAGTTTGAATCTCGATCAGGGAGAGGTGTACAACATTATGTGATAAAGTTTGTCAGTGACTTGCGACTAGTCGTTGGTTTTCTACGGGTCCTCCGGTTTCCTCCACCAATAAAACTGACCGCCATGATATAACTGGAATATTGTTGAAAGTAGCATTAAACACCATCAAACAAACAATATAAATTACTCCATGTATAAACATTTTATGAGTGGCTGACATCAATACCAAGACTTAAATGTGTATTCTACTATAAACCATTGTATACACCTTGTTAGTCCTGCTGTATTGTATTTATGTTGTAAAAACATTATCATCAAATTTAGTGCTTTTGAAATTATTTCAATATCCATTTGAAAACAAAATCCTATAAAATATTAATTTTGTTTAATTAAATTTCATACATTAAGTGATAGAATAAGCCACAAATAGTTTATTTTATAAATGTTCTTATTGTCTATTAATATTACAGTTCCTTGACAACAACACCAGAACTGATTCTAAAAATCTCCAGTACTGGGATCACAGGGAGTATTAATGGTAACACCTACAGTCTTCCATATGGCACAGGGAATTCTCTAGTCACTATACAGGATGGGGTGTGGCATCATGTGGTAGTTACATGGAATGCCCTGAATACTGAAAACCCCAGTACCCCCACAGGTCGTGTCTTGTTGTATGTGGATAACAGTATTAAGGGAAAACAGAGTAACATTGGAACCAACCACCAGTTAGCAACCTAGTGAGTATTGTAATAATATACACATATTTGTCTTCAACCAACTAGAACTACTTTAAAAAATAGTATTTAAACAGTGATAGGAAATGGAAAAAGAAACAGTGGTAATGCTGTTTATAATTCTAATACTGTCATTGATTTGATTTGCTTTGTGAGAAGGATATTTTTAGAGAAATATTGCATTAACAGCAAAGATACTATGAGCATTCTATCTTAAGCAAAAAATATATATTTCAATGTTAGTATGTTTGTATTAGAGTAATCAGAATGGTTTGTATACCTATAAGCCTTTAAGTAAATATTTGAACATGAACAAAATTCTGAAGAAATAGTAAAAAATGACTCATAATGTCTGATTTATGTAATATATTTATTATTTCAGTGGTTATCTGGTTGTGGGTGGTATATACGACACAGCATCCGGGACCGTAATGACAACCGATGGTATTACCGGCAGGATTTCCCGTTTGATCCTGGCCAAGGAAGAATTTTTCTACACCAGTACAATAAGTAGTCTGTATAACAACATAGATTATAAACCAACAAGTAATGTCATCAACACCCCTATAGCTTACATTGTAGAGAAAGGCCACCTGATGATTGATTATCAAGATGAAATGACCGCTGGATTCTGTAGAACACTGGCTACTTGTTTAGGTCGGAACTCTGGTGAGTATATGACTGCTGGAGTCTGTAGAGCACTGGCTACTTGTTTAGGTCTGAACTCTGGTGAGTAAATGACCGCTGGATTCTGTAGAACACTGGCTACTTGTTTAGGTCTGAACTCTGGTGAGTAAATGACTGCTGGAGTCTAGAACATTGGCTACTTGTTTAGGTCTGAACTCTGGTGAGTAAATGACTGCTATTTCATGCATTTTCAAGGGTCCCCTGTCACGTCCGCGTTATATTTTTTACATTTTTCTCTACACATATCGGGTACAATATTCTCTCTCTCATAAGGTTTCTTGACCCTCTTATAGATTTCAGGTGAAGTTATATTAAGTGATTAACGATGTTTTTTAAAACGAGATGACATTTCTCAGCCGTCTCTCATCGAAGGGCGAAGAAATGAGAGATGATTGAGAAACCTCCTCCAGTTTTAAAAAACATCTTTAATCACTTAATATAACTTTATCGCTATGATAGTTAGCTTATCAAGGATTTGGTAATGTGACGTCATTATAACGTCATATTAGAAAACAGCGATATTACTACGTGCGTCCTGGACAACGCTTAGCGATTAGCGATAATTGGAATCATCTCATGCGCTTACGTGATATGAAATATATTGGTTTTAAACATCAAAGGGAAAATAAATAAAATAGTGATAAAGTAAAATACTATTAAATTGTCTACCTCCTCAAGGGAGGTCATCTCTCTTATAGGGTCACTTTTTCATTTTAGAAGGAGTGGTCTTATAAGAAGGTGACTACTGTGCCAGGAGTCGGTTATTTTTGTACAAGGAAAAAGAATCAAAAACAAATATTTGTATGCCTTTGTTGAACAACATATAATGTAATATGATAGTAATGATTGAAAGATAGATCATTATTCAAGTGTTTCAGAAATTGCAAACATTGTTTGATTGATTTGTTAGTGATAAATGTCAACTTAGTAATATTTGAGCTATATGGTGGTATTGTTAGAGAATTATCATTGTAGTCCTGTCATTTCTTTTAAAGTTTGATCAAATCCTAGTAGAAAGCAAAATAATATCAGAATAAAATGTTTATCCTTTCAGCATCCAACTTGCCAACAGTAACCTGCCCAGGTGACCAGTATGTAGTATCATCAGAGAGAATTAGTTCTCCTACATGGACAGAAGCCACTTATGGTAACACAGCCGCTGATAAAGTATATTACAACATAAAGTCAGGTTAGTATTGTGTCAAGAATTGTTGAGATAGCCAGTATTATGTATCCTTAGTCAAAATAATTTCTCCTGCATGGACTGCTTCCACTTACAAATAGCCACTTACAAATATGATTTATTATTAAATAAATCAAGATGCAAACAAATTAGGCATGTGTACCTGTTACCAGTGGTACCTATTACCTATATCAGGTAAGTTTCACATCACATACATAGAATCTCTAACTATTCTGTGAATTAATGGATAGTTCCTTTTTAACTGTGAACCATGTTGAGTGGTTTTGAATTGAAAATGTAACTATTGAAAGTTGATATATATTGTTGAAGTACACTTTAGTTATTTCTTGTTCTTTGAGGACTGACTAGCAAATTAAACAAAATTGACCTTAGAGAAATAGTGTTATATGATAGAAATATTGTTGTATTGACACTCTTACAACAATAGACCACTTAATTGTGTTAATTAAGCACATTTAATTAGTGTCATGTCTAACAATATACGTTATCAATCCGGAAAGGTCAGATATGACACTTTGACAAATTATTTAACAGGTCTAGCAGTTCCTCAAGAATGCCATTTCCAAGTTTTCTAGACTTGATAACATTTTTATCTGAACTTTCTTACATTAATACACATGTCCTAATTAGAAGAAAAGCAGACATATGTAAAAGAGAGGGATATTGATAGTTCTACTTTGTATATTTTGTTGAGCTAAATACAGGGCATGCTTTCGAACAATTTTAATTTTTACACTATGTTTGGCTTCCATAATTAGATGATAAAGGGAAAATGTGTCTGCTGTTAATGTTGAGACAGACAATCGTAATGAAGTTTGTAAAAGATGAGCATTTTATTGAAGGCGGCTGTTGGCCAATCAACAGTCTACTGTCAGATAATATAAATCATCAGTCAGGACAGATCTGATATTTCCTTTTTTTTTTATTTAAGGTACCGCACAGACATGGGGAATGTCTGTTGTGTCTTCAGTAGGATATGATGCTAACAACAATGCAGCAGTGTGTGTCTTCAGGTTCTATAATATAAGTAAGTATATACATAATCAGGGCCCTGTAACTTCAGGTTCTATAATAAAAGTAAGTATATACATAATCAGTTCCCTGTAGCTTCAAGTTCTATGATGAAAGTAAATGTATGCATAATCAGGGCCCTGTAACTTCAGGTTCTTTGATGAAAGTAAATATATACATAATCAGGGCTCTGTAACTTCAAGTTCTACAATGAAAGTAAATATATACATAATCAGGGCCATCTGTCTTCTGGTTCTATAATAAAGGTAAGTTTGAATAGGAAAGTAATATGAACATAGAAAATTTGTATCTGTCCATAAGGTAAGATTAACAAATTAATTATCAGTGCTTTTACTTTGTTATCAGGAGCTGTGCTTTAAGTTTTATAATAAAATGTCCATGCAATATTTTATAGGGGGAGGCTGTGCTGCTGTAGCTCCCTCTAATCCAACAGGTGGTAGTGAAACATGTAGCTCACTGTCCAACTCTGAGGGGAAGAGGTGTACGATATCATGTACACAAGTAGACCAACAACCATCACAACCAGGTCCTTACTATTACACATGTAATAAATATGGCATGTATGGTATGGCAGAACGAGTGGAACCATTTATATACCCTCCATGTGCTGGTAAGTCTAATATTTATACATCTCTGTTTTTACCTTATCTTTGTCATGTAAGTCTAATTCTACTTCTACCAAACACTGATCACCTTTAACAAGATGAAGATTATGTCAGAGGTTGTTCTACTTCTACCAAATACTGACCACCTTCAATAAGTTAAAGATTATGTCAGAGGTTGTTCTACTTCTACCAAATACTGACTGCCTTCAACAAGTTGAAGATTATGTCAGAGGTTGTTCTACTTCTACCAAATACTGACCACCTTCAATAAGTTAAAGATTATGTCAGAGGTTGTTCTACTTCTACCAAATACTGACCACCTTCAGCAAGATGAAGATTATGTCAGAGGTTGTTCTACTTCTACCAAATACTGACCACCTTCAATAAGTTAAAGATTATGTCAGAGGTTGTTCTACTTCTACCAAATACTGACCACCTTCAATAAGTTAAAGATTATGTCAGAGGTTGTTCTACTTCCACCAAATACTGACCACCTTCAGCAAGATGAAGATTATGTCAGAGGTTGTTCTACTTCTACCAAATACTGACCACCTTCAGCAAGATGAAGATTATGTCAGAGGTTGTTCTACTTCTACCAAATACTGACCACCTTCAGCAAGATGAAGATTATGTCAGAGGTTGTTCTACTTCTACCAAATACTGACCTCCTTCAACAAGTTGAAGATTATGTCAGAGGTTGTTCTACTTCTATCAAATACTGACCACCTTCAACAAGATGAAGATTATGTCAGAGGTTGTACTACTTCTACCAAATACTGACCTCCTTCAACAAGTTGAAGATTATGTCAGAGGTTGTTCTACTTCTACCAAATACTGACCACCTTCAACAAGATGAAGATTATGTCAGAGGTTGTACTACTTCTACCAAATACTGACTGCCTTCAACAAGTTGAAGATTATGTCAGAGGTTGTTCTACTTCTACCAAATACTGACCTCCTTCAACAAGTTGAAGATTATGTCAGAGGTTGTTCTACTTCTACCAAATACTGACCACCTTCAATAAGATGAAGATTATGTCAGAGGTTGTACTACTTCTACCAAATACTGACCCCCTTCAATAAGTTGAAGATTATGTCAGAGTTTGTACTACTTCTACCAAATACTGACCCCCTTCAATAAGTTAAAGATTATGTCAGAGGTTGTTCTACTTCTACCAAATACTGACCACTTTCAATAAGTTGAAGATTATGTCAGAGGTACATATGATTTGTACCCATTTTATTGTTGTATATATTCTCCAAACATACAATTGTGTGTGATGTCTCTCAGAATATCTCATCATCTATCCATGAAATTAATTCCTGAAATATTGATATTTTTCCACTTTAAATAAAAATCTTGCAAATATTATATCACTTATTTTTATGATAGAAATAGTTTGAATATAAAGGAATGGCAAGTATTTTATTTCCAGTAAGAATTATTACCTCCCATCATGTCAACATTGATTGAGACATCACTCAAAGTGACTGGACGAGAACTGCCACAATATAACTGAAATATGGTTGAAAGTGACGTTAAAACACTAGTACTACAATCCTAAATGGATGAAAAAAAGTTAAGAACAGTTATAACCCACCACAACTGTATAAGTCATTCCTCTGGCAAATCTAAAACTTACAAGTTATAACCCACCACAACTGTATAAGTCATTCCTCTGGCAAATCTAAAACTTACAAGTTATAACCCACCACAACTGTATAAGTCATTCCTCTGGCAAATCTAAAACTTACAAGTTATAACCAACCACAACTGTATAAGCCATTCCTCTGGCAAATCTAAAACTTACAAGTTATAACCAACCACAACTGTATAAGCCATTCCTCTGGCAAATCTAAAACTTACAAGTTATAACCAACCACAACTGTATAAGCCATTCCTCTGGCAAATCTAAAACTTACAAGTTATAACCAACCACAACTGTATAAGCCATTCCTCTGGCAAATCTAAAACTTACAAGTTATAACCAACCACAACTGTATAAGCCATTCCTCTGGCAAATCTAAAACTTACAAGTTATAACCAACCACAACTGTATAAGCCATTCCTCTGGCAAATCTAAGACTTACAAGTTATAACCAACCACAACTGTATAAGCCATTCCTCTGGCAAATCTAAAACTTACAAGTTATAACCAACCACAACTGTATAAGCCATTCCTCTGGCAAATCTAAAACTTACAAACATAGAAATTAAAACTGCAGATGATGATGCAAATCTAGATCCTGGCTTTGGACAAACAGAAAAATGTGGTGAAGTTAAACCATGTATTGAGATTACCCCATTCCCTCTTGATGTCCAGATATTCATAATCCAATCTTTTATTTTAGAAATAAAATGACAGTATGTTTTATTAGTGATAGTGTATAGGAGAATCAAACTTTAAATGACCATTAAGGACAACAAATTCATCCCTTTATTTCAGTATGATATAAGTTAAGTGATATTCGCAGGGCTGTAACTAGGGTTTTATATCAACAAGTTTATTACACTGCTCAAAATATGACTCATTTACAAGTTATCTTTAGCTTACTTATATTTGACAAAATGTTGTTTTTTTTTGTTTTTTTGTTTTTTTTTGTTTGTTTTTTTTTCAATTAAAATCTTTATTCGAAAACTTTACATTTGTTAGTTAGAGAAACATAAAATACCGGCACCTTATCTTGGCCTCGTTAATATTAGTGGCATGTATAGTAATTGTGTTAGTCTTTTTAGTACAATAGTAATACAATTAAGATAGATCAATAAATTCAATACGTATTTGGAGAGTTATTTCATGATTGTTTCTAATTTTGGTTTATTTATTTACTTCCAATCTACTTTCGTTTTGACCCACGTGTTGGGAGATATGAAAAATCTGACAAAATGGTAGTTACAGCTCTGATTGGCAATACAATGTATTAGGTTATTTCTATAGATTAGTTACTGATGTTTATTTACATGTACTTATTATTACAGCTGCTGTAAAGAAAACAGTGAATGTGTTATTAAAACTTAACTATGTAAACATGACAACATCATGTGAGAGTTACAAAACAGCATTACAACAACAGATTCGTGCAAGCTTTACCACAGTCAACTCACAATGGCAACGAATGTTGTGTAACAACGTTAACTGTAATACCATTCCTGTATCTATATCATGTACATCAACTACACAGGCAGATGTAGAGGTGTTATTTAATGCATTACAGTAAGTATGTAACAATGTTAACTGTAATAACATTCCTGTATCTATATCTTGTACATCAACTACACAGACAGATGTAGAGGTGTTGTTTAATACATTACAGTAAGTATGTAACAATGTTAACTGTAATAACATTCCTGTATCTATATCATGTACATCAACTACACAGACAGATGTAGAGGTGTTGTTTAATACATTACAGTAAGTATGTAACAATGTTAACTGTAATAACATTCCTGTATCTATATCATGTACATCAACTACACAGACAGATGTAGAGGTGTTGTTTAATACATTACAGTAAGTATGTAACAATGTTAACTGTAATAACATTCCTGTATCTATATCTTGTACATCAACTACACAGACAGATGTAGAGGTGTTGTTTAATACATTACAGTAAGTATGTAACAATGTTAACTGTAATAACATTCCTGTATCTATATCTTGTACATCAACTACACAGACAGATGTAGAGGTGTTGTTTAATACATTACAGTAAGTGTAACAATGTTAACTGTAATAACATTCCTGTATCTATATCTTGTACATCAACTACACAGGCAGATGTAGAGGTGTTGTTTAATACATTACAGTAAGTATGTAACAATGTTAACTGTAATAACATTCCTGTATCTATATCATGTACATCAACTACACAGACAGATGTAGAGGTGTTATTTAATACATTACAGTAAGTATGTAACAATGTTAACTGTAATAACATTCCTGTATCTATATCTTGTACATCAACTACACAGACAGATGTAGAGGTGTTGTTTAATACATTACAGTAAGTATGTAACAATGTTAACTGTAATAACATTCCTGTATCTATATCTTGTACATCAACTACACAGACAGATGTAGAGGTGTTATTTAATACATTACAGTAAGTATGTAACAATGTTAACTGTAATAACATTCCTGTATCTATATCATGTACATCAACTACACAGACAGATGTAGAGGTGTTGTTTAATACATTACAGTAAGTATGTAACAATGTTAACTGTAATAACATTCCTGTATCTATATCATGTACATCAACTACACAGACAGATGTAGAGGTGTTGTTTAATACATTACAGTAAGTATGTAACAATGTTAACAGTAATAACATTCCTGTATCTATATCATGTACATCAACTACACAGGCAGATGTAGAGGTGTTATTTAATACATTACAGTAAGTATGTAACAATGTTAACTGTAATAACATTCCTGTATCTATATCATGTACATCAACTACACAGGCAGATGTAAAGGTGTTGTTTAATACATTACAGTAAGTATGTAACAATGTTAACTGTAATAACATTCCTGTATCTATATCATGTACATCAACTACACAGGCAGATGTAGAGGTGTTATTTAATACATTACAGTAAGTATGTAACAATGTTAACTGTAATAACATTCCTGTATCTATATCTTGTACATCAACTACACAGACAGATGTAGAGGTGTTATTTAATGCATTACAGTAAGTATGTAACAATGTTAACTGTAATAACATTCCTGTATCTATATCTTGTACATCAACTACACAGGCAGATGTAGAGGTGTTATTTAATGCATTACAGTAAGTATGTAACAATGTTAACTGTAATAACATTCCTGTATCTATATCTTGTACATCAACTACACAGACAGATGTAGAGGTGTTGTTTAATACATTACAGTAAGTATGTAACAATGTTAACTGTAATAACATTCCTGTATCTATATCTTGTACATCAACTACACAGACAGATGTAGAGGTGTTGTTTAATACATTACAGTAAGTATGTAACAATGTTAACTGTAATAACATTCCTGTATCTATATCATGTACATCAACTACACAGACAGATGTAGAGGTGTTGTTTAATACATTACAGTAAGTATGTAACAATGTTAACTGTAATAACATTCCTGTATCTATATCTTGTACATCAACTACACAGACAGATGTAGAGGTGTTGTTTAATACATTACAGTAAGTATGTAACAATGTTAACTGTAATAACATTCCTGTATCTATATCTTGTACATCAACTACACAGACAGATGTAGAGGTGTTGTTTAATACATTACAGTAAGTATGTAACAATGTTAACTGTAATAACATTCCTGTATCTATATCTTGTACATCAACTACACAGGCAGATGTAGAGGTGTTGTTTAATACATTACAGTAAGTATGTAACAATGTTAACTGTAATAACATTCCTGTATCTATATCATGTACATCAACTACACAGGCAGATGTAAAGGTGTTATTTAATACATTACAGTAAGTATGTAACAATGTTAACTGTAATAACATTCCTGTATCTATATCTTGTACATCAACTACACAGACAGATGTAGAGGTGTTATTTAATACATTACAGTAAGTATGTAACAATGTTAACTGTAATAACATTCCTGTATCTATATCATGTACATCAACTACACAGGCAGATGTAGAGGTGTTATTTAATACATTACAGTAAGTATGTAACTATGTTAACTGTAATAACATTCCTGTATCTATATCATGTACATCAACTACACAGGCAGATGTAGAGGTGTTATTTAATACATTACAGTAAGTATGTAACTATGTTAACTGTAATAACATTCCTGTATCTATATCATGTACATCAACTACACAGACAGATGTAGAGGTGTTATTTAATGCATTACAGTAAGTATGTAACAATGTTAACTGTAATAACATTCCTGTATCTATATCTTGTACATCAACTACACAGACAGATGTAGAGGTGTTGTTTAATACATTACAGTAAGTATGTAACAATGTTAACTGTAATAACATTCCTGTATCTATATCATGTACATCAACTACACAGACAGATGTAGAGGTGTTGTTTAATACATTACAGTAAGTATATAACAATGTTAACTGTAATAACATTCCTGTATCTATATCATGTACATCAACTACACAGGCAGATGTAGAGGTGTTGTTTAATACATTACAGTAAGTATGTAACAATGTTAACTGTAATAACATTCCTGTATCTATATCTTGTACATCAACTACACAGACAGATGTAGAGGTGTTGTTTAATACATTACAGTAAGTATGTAACAATGTTAACTGTAATAACATTCCTGTATCTATATCATGTACATCAACTACACAGGCAGATGTAGAGGTGTTGTTTAATACATTACAGTAAGTATGTAACAATGTTAACTGTAATAACATTCCTGTATCTATATCTTGTACATCAACTACACAGACAGATGTAGAGGTGTTGTTTAATACATTACAGTAAGTATGTAACAATGTTAACTGTAATAACATTCCTGTATCTATATCTTGTACATCAACTACACAGGCAGATGTAGAGGTGTTGTTTAATACATTACAGTAAGTATGTAACAATGTTAACTGTAATAACATTCCTGTATCTATATCATGTACATCAACTACACAGGCAGATGTAGAGGTGTTATTTAATACATTACAGTAAGTATGTAACAATGTTAACTGTAATAACATTCCTGTATCTATATCATGTACATCAACTACACAGGCAGATGTAGAGGTGTTATTTAATACATTACAGTAAGTATGTAACAATGTTAACTGTAATAACATTCCTGTATCTATATCATGTACATCAACTACACAGACAGATGTAGAGGTGTTGTTTAATACATTACAGTAAGTATGTAACAATGTTAACTGTAATAACATTCCTGTATCTATATCATGTACATCAACTACACAGGCAGATGTAGAGGTGTTATTTAATACATTACAGTAAGTATGTAACAATGTTAACTGTAATAACATTCCTGTATCTATATCATGTACATCAACTACACAGACAGATGTAGAGGTGTTGTTTAATACATTACAGTAAGTATGTAACAATGTTAACTGTAATAACATTCATGTATCTATATCATGTACATCAACTACACAGACAGATGTAGAGGTGTTGTTTAATACATTACAGTAAGTATGTAACAATGTTAACTGTAATAACATTCCTGTATCTATATCTTGTACATCAACTACACAGACAGATGTAGAGGTGTTATTTAATGCATTACAGTAAGTATGTAACAATGTTAACTGTAATAACATTCATGTATCTATATCTTGTACATCAACTACACAGGCAGATGTAGAGGTGTTGTTTAATACATTACAGTAAGTATGTAACAATGTTAACTGTAATAACATTCCTGTATCTATATCATGTACATCAACTACACAGACAGATGTAGAGGTGTTGTTTAATACATTACAGTAAGTATGTAACAATGTTAACTGTAATAACATTCCTGTATCTATATCATGTACATCAACTACACAGGCAGATGTAGAGGTGTTATTTAATACATTACAGTAAGTATGTAACAATGTTAACTGTAATAACATTCCTGTATCTATATCATGTACATCAACTACACAGGCAGATGTAGAGGTGTTATTTAATACATTACAGTAAGTATGTAACAATGTTAACTGTAATAACATTCCTGTATCTATATCTTGTACATCAACTACACAGACAGATGTAGAGGTGTTGTTTAATACATTACAGTAAGTATGTAACAATGTTAACTGTAATAACATTCCTGTATCTATATCTTGTACATCAACTACACAGACAGATGTAGAGGTGTTGTTTAATACATTACAGTAAGTATGTAACAATGTTAACTGTAATAACATTCCTGTATCTATATCTTGTACATCAACTACACAGACAGATGTAGAGGTGTTGTTTAATGCATTACAGTAAGTATGTAACAATGTTAACTGTAATAGCATTCCTGTATCTATATCTTGTACATCAACTACACAGACAGATGTAGAGGTGTTATTTAATACATTACAGTAAGTATGTAACAATGTTAACTGTAATAACATTCCTGTATCTATATCATGTACATCAACTACACAGACAGATGTAGAGGTGTTGTTTAATACATTACAGTAAGTATGTAACAATGTTAACTGTAATAACATTCCTGTATCTATATCTTGTACATCAACTACACAGACAGATGTAGAGGTGTTGTTTAATACATTACAGTAAGTATGTAACAATGTTAACTGTAATAACATTCCTGTATCTATATCTTGTACATCAACTACACAGACAGATGTAGAGGTGTTGTTTAATGCATTACAGTAAGTATGTAACAATGTTAACTGTAATAACATTCCTGTATCTATATCTTGTACATCAACTACACAGACAGATGTAGAGGTGTTATTTAATACATTACAGTAAGTATGTAACAATGTTAACTGTAATAACATTCCTGTATCTATATCATGTACATCAACTACACAGACAGATGTAGAGGTGTTGTTTAATACATTACAGTAAGTATGTAACAATGTTAACTGTAATAACATTCCTGTATCTATATCATGTACATCAACTACACAGACAGATGTAGAGGTGTTGTTTAATACATTACAGTAAGTATGTAACAATGTTAACTGTAATAACATTCCTGTATCTATATCATGTACATCAACTACACAGACAGATGTAGAGGTGTTGTTTAATACATTACAGTAAGTATGTAACAATGTTAACTGTAATAACATTCCTGTATCTATATCATGTACATCAACTACACAGACAGATGTAGAGGTGTTGTTTAATACATTACAGTAAGTATGTAACAATGTTAACTGTAATAACATTCCTGTATCTATATCTTGTACATCAACTACACAGACAGATGTAGAGGTGTTGTTTAATACATTACAGTAAGTATGTAACAATGTTAACTGTAATACCATTCCTGTATCTATATCTTGTACATCAACTACACAGGCAGATGTAGAGGTGTTATTTAATGCATTACAGTAAGTATGTAACAATGTTAACTGTAATAACATTCCTGTATCTATATCTTGTACATCAACTACACAGGCAGATGTAGAGGTGTTGTTTAATGCATTACAGTAAGTATGTAACAATGTTAACTGTAATAACATTCATGTATCTATATCATGTACATCAACTACACAGACAGATGTAGAGGTGTTGTTTAATACATTACAGTAAGTATGTAACAATGTTAACTGTAATAACATTCCTGTATCTATATCATGTACATCAACTACACAGACAGATGTAGAGGTGTTGTTTAATACATTACAGTAAGTATATAACAATGTTAACTGTAATAACATTCCTGTATCTATATCATGTACATCAACTACACAGACAGATGTAGAGGTGTTGTTTAATACATTACAGTAAGTATGTAACAATGTTAACTGTAATAACATTCCTGTATCTATATCTTGTACATCAACTACACAGACAGATGTAGAGGTGTTGTTTAATACATTACAGTAAGTATATAATGGTTTTATAGTATTAACTTTTATATGCTGTGTAATATCAGCAGTAGCAAGTTACCTCAATCTTTAACTAAATTTGTGAGTTCGAATCCTGTTTATGGTGAGGTGTACTCGATACATTATTACTGGGTTTTTTTTGGTGGTCACATTGAAACATAATACAAAATTTTGAATAAACTGAAAAATAATATTATACCCAGTTTTAATATTTATCTAAGGTAAAACTTATAACTGTTTATAGAATTAACTTCAAACTTAGTGGGCTCGTTTTGGTTGTGATCGTATGTGAGTTCGAGTCCTGTTCAGGCAAGGTGTACTCGATACAACATTATATGATAAAGTTTGTCAGTGATTTGCAACAGGTTGGTGGTTTTCTGTGGGTACTACGATTTCCATCACCAATAAAACTGACCGCCACGATATAACTGAAATATTGTTGAAAGTGGGATCAAACACCACGATGTAACTGAAATATTGTTGAAAGTGGCATCAAACACCACGATGTAACTGAAATATTGTTGAAAGTGGCATTAATCTCAATGATATAACTGAAATATTGTTGAAAGTGGCATCATCAAACTTAGTGAAATGTTAAACAGTCTTGATGAGTTTTGGGTTGTTGGTACATTTACCGTTTGACTGTTAAAATTAGCATTCTGTATTTGCTACATGTATGTTTACAGGGATCCATTACAGACCAGTCAGTCAGTGATTAGAAGTCCAGATGAAGTAGTAGCTATAGCTGTGGTTGATGATAAAAAACTGAAATATTCTGTAAGTCTTCATTAAAGAGGCATTATCTGCCAAATCAACAATTTTTGTTACCCGTAAAAACTATCAGATATGATTGATGCCTTAATAAAACGTGTTTCTGTAACTTATAAATGTTATGAAATGTACGCGCATCAGGGAAAAATTGTGCAACTGCTCGTGTTTTGAGATCGATCAAGAGATGGACGCCATCTTATTAATTATCGACATTGTTTACGGAGTTTGTCGAATCGTCATTAAATCAGTACAACAATGCACTTATTTCTTATTTTCTGTGAATCTGCTTTTAGTCAGTGTTAATTACGGACAAAGAACCATGCAAGTTTGCAGTTGATATGCGACAAAATACAAATTATTCGTTTTTACCTGTCACTAGTAAGGTCAGTTGCATACGGAAAAAGCGAGGTCAAATTATTTGCTTGCAAGGAAATAACTAATCGATGGTAATTTTCATTCTCAAAAGGCAAAAAGTGGTTCGATAAGCTGTTTAATGTGAAATATTTACCTTTATTTCATCATTTTAAAGCTATTTACCAATTTCCAAAACATAAAATTTTTTTGGTCAAAATCGTAGCTAATGCCCCTTTAAGTGGAGCTTTATTTAAACTGTTTGTGTTAGATATTCTAAATCTTTTTTTTTGTCTCCAATAACTATATGTTTATCTGGGTATATTATAAAGAAAGTTGACAAAAATTGATAAGATTGAGCTCTAAACCATTGTTGATGCCAGAAATGCATCCAGGAAGATTTCAGTAACAGGGTTCTCAAAAAGTTTTAAAGTAGATGGAGAATTTTTGGAAGTAGGCGGAGACTGGACATGCCACAGGCATGTGCCCGAGTGCTGTAGGCATGAGCGGGGGGAGGGTAATAGTCCCCCCTCTTGGTTGGCGGGGGGTTTGAAAAATTTTGAAATTCTAGATGGCAGGAGATGCAATCTGGGCATATATTTGAGGAAAATTAAGCTTTCAATTGGTCTCAAAAATGCAGGTTTTTTAGGGTGAATTTGTGTTCCTCTCAAAGAGAAATTGAAGAAATCCAAGCTACAGTCAAAATGCCACAAAATTAGAACCGACTGACAATGCCATGGCAAACACTGAATACACCTGTAGATGTTAGGATAACATCTTGGCATCGTGGTTTTTTATTCATTACCGGAAATCGGTAACTTTTAATACATTCCAATTTCGGGATGACTCCGAATTAAAATCCGCGATCAACAAAACGTTTTGCGGTCATAGGTTACACTGGTTCAAAAAGATCAAGAGCGATCTGTTGTTTTCTAACGCGGTATGAAATTATAACAGAGAATGAGAAAAAAAGTAAATATCTTGATAACATTTCAGTTTTACCAACTTCTATTTTTATTTTTGCCAAATTTGTAGACGGCGCTCAACCAGAAGTAGCCGGCGAAATCGCCGGTCGCCGGCACATTTTGAGAACCCTGGTAGCGTGATGAAAATGCTTGTGCTTAATGAATGAATTGCTCAATTCATCATTGCATCTATGGGTAACTGGGAATTATTTATTTGCACCTGCTCAAAAATGTTGACTAATGGACATTTTGATAAACTACTGATAATGTGTTTACAAAAAGGACTCCCGCATAGTTATTTGTGATTTGAAATTTCTGTATTTGCAATGTTAAATGAGTAGTATGTCATTAACTGACTTTTTGTTAAATCATGAGGCACATAAGAGAAATAGTGAGTGATTGGGGTGAGTGATTGTTGTTTAACTCCAATTCAGCAATTTTTCAGCTATATCATTGCAAAAACAAGTTAATTTTCAATGAGATGATAATGAGATCCTCTTTGTACTAGACCAACACACTGAGTTGGGTTTTTATAGTGCTAGCACACTGAAACAACAGTCCGTGGGTAGACATGTCGCTCCACTCCGGAGAAGCAACAAATACCAATTTTCTAGTCTTTCGTTTGACCCGACCGGGGCTCGAACCTCAATCTACCGCACTCGAGGTGAGCATGCTAACCATTACGCCACCGATTAGTTCATAGGAGAAATAACTGTAACATTTAGTTGTATATTTGTTAATATCAATCAGAATTTTTTTTTGGAATGTTTGAGATTGAGAATATTTAAATATATTGGTCATTTTAACACACAAACTACAATTAAATAGCCTCACCGTTAATATATGTAAGTTTTGCTGAGGAATAAGTACACTTTTCCTCCTCAGATCAGAGAGAATCAAACGTCAGTCACATTATATAGCAACTTTCTACTCAATTTCTAGTCAGTCACATTATATAACAACATTCTAGTCAGTAAAGTCAGTCACATTATATAACAACATTCTAGTCAGTAAAGTCAGTCACATTATATAACAACATTCTAATCAGTAAAGTCAGTCACATTATATAACAACTTTCTATTCAATTTCTAGTCAGTCACATTATATAACAACATTCTAGTCAGTAAAGTCAGTCACATTATATAACAACATTCTAGTCAGTAAAGTCAGTCACATTATATAACAATATTCTAGTCAATAAAGTCAGTCACATTATATAACAACATTCTAGTCAGTAAAGTCAGCCACATTATATAGCAACATTCTAGTCAGTAAAGTCAGTCACATTATATAACAACATTCTAGTCAGTAAAGTCAGTCACATTAAATAACAACATTCCAGTCAATAAAGTCAGTCACATTATATAACAACATTCTAGTCAGTAAAGTCAGTCACATTATATAACAACATTCTAGTCAGTAAAGTCAGTCACATTATATAACAACATTCTAGTCAGTAAAATCAGTCACATTATATAACAATATTCTAGTCAATAAAGTCAGTCACATTATATAACAACATTCTAATCAGTAAAGTCAGTCACATTATATAACAACATTCAGTAAAAACTGTTACTTTTTTATGAAAATGGAATGTTTTATTATAAATTTTAATATATTGCAGCAAGCTGCACCTGTTCAGTCATCCATGGAAATAACAATGGTGCCCTCCTGTATCCAGGGGCAACAGATAGTAGGAAACTACTGTGGTGAGCATAGCAAACAAACTTCCTTCAATCAACTGGTTTCATAATCCTATTAATTGCATTGTATCATGTATCATATATAGTTCAAGATTGTAATTTCATGTTGAATTAATTAATAAAATATGTTTAAACTAAAGATCTCTAACACAAGGCAACATGAAAGCTTATGATTGGAATCACATAGAGATATACATATTAACATTCCATCCAGGATAATTTTTTTCCTGAATTATCGTGCTTTTTGAATTTTGTAAAATAACATCTCATCCTGCAGTTTAAAATTGGATGAGTTTCTAATTTTAATGCTGAATTGCCTCTGATTTGTGCTTCTTTTCTCAACTTTGTACAATCACAACCCTTCCTATACTTTACATTGGATGATATTTGTTTTCATTTTACATGCTCAATTGCCACACATCAAAATACTTTGCTCATTGATATTTTAATTTACTTTATGTTCATGTAAAAATGTAAAATAACTAAAATACATGAGTTTGGATTTTAAATGGAGTTTATTTGGAAAAGATTTGCCTGTGTATATGTAATACTAATATATAATTTGGGCATTTCAGTTTCCTGTGCACCAGGGAGTTACTACAGCAGCAACACAGCCAAATGTACACCCTGTCCTATTGGTCAATACCAAAGTTCATCAGGTCAAACTGCCTGTACCAGTTGTCCAGGAGGACAAACAACATACAATACAGGGACAGAAACTAGTACATTGTGTTATGGTAAGTGTTGTGTGCCAGAAAATGTCAATATGATAAGTGTTGTATGCCAGAAAAGTCAATATGATAAATGTTGAATGCCTGAAAGATCAATATGATAAGTGTTTTGTGCCAGAAAAGGCAATATAACAAGTGTTGTGTGCCAGAAAAGTCAATATGATAAATGTTGTGTCCCAGAAAAGTCAATATGATAAATGTTGAATGCCAGAAAGGTCAATATGATAAATATTTTGTGCCAGAAAAGGTCAATATGATAAGTGTTGCATGCCAGAAAAGTTAATATAGTAAGTGTTGTGTGCCAGAAAAGGTCAATATGGTAAGTGTTGTATGCCAGAAAAGTTAATATGGTAAATGTTGAATGCCAGAAAGGTCAATATGATAAGTGTTTTGTGCCAGAAAAGACAATATAACAAGTGTTGTGTGCCAGAAAAGTCAATATGATAAGTGATGTATGCCAGAAAAGTCAATATGATAAATGGTGTATGCCAGAAAAGTCAATATGGTAAGTATTGTTTTCCAGAAAGGTCAATATGATAAGTGTTTTGTGCCAGAAAAGGCAATATAACAAGTGTTGTATGCCAGAAAAGTTAATATGGTAAATGTTGTGTGCCAGAAAAGTCAATATGATAAATTTTGAATGCCAGAAAGGTCAATATGATAAGTGTTTTGTGCCAGAAAAGGCAATATGACAAGTGTTCTGTGCCAGAAAAGTCAATATGATAAATGTTGTGTGCCAGAAAAGTCAATATGATAAATGTTGAATGCCAGAAAGGTCAATATGATAAGTGTTTTGTGCCAGAAAAGGCAATATGACAAGTGTTCTGTGCCAGAAAAGTCAATATGATAAATGTTGGGTGCCAGAAAAGTCAATATGATAAATGTTGAATGCCAGAAAGGTCAATATGATAAGTGTTTTGTGCCAGAAAAGGCAATATAACAAGTGTTATGTGCCAGAAAAATCAATATGATAAATGTGTGCCAGAAAAGTCAATATGATAAATGTTGAATGCCAGAAAGGTCAATATGATAAGTGTTTTGTGTCAGAAAAGGTCAATATGATAAGTGTTGTATGCCAGAAAAGTTAATATGGTAAGTGTTGTGTGCCAGAAAAAGGTCAATATGATGAGTGTTGTATGCCAGAAAAGTTAATATGGTCAGTGTTGTGTGCCAGAAAAGTCAATATGGTAAGTGTTGTGTGCTAGAAAAGTCAATATGATAAATGTTGTGTGCTGTAGAAGTCAATATGGTAAATGATACATGACAGAAAAGTCAATATGGTAAGTGTTGTGTGCCAGAAAAGTCAATATGATAAGTGTTGAGTGTCAGAAAATGTCAATATGATAAGTGTTGTGTGCCAGAAAGGGTCAATATGATAAGTGTTGTGTGCAAGAAAAGTCAATATGGTAAGTGATGTGTGCCAGAAAGTCAGTATGGTAAGTGCTGTATGCCAGAAAAGTCAATATGATAAGTGTTGTGTGCCAGAAAAGGTCAATATGATAAGTGTTGTGTGCCAGAAAATTGAGTGACAAAATTGCTTGCTACATAACCAATTGCATTAGAATTGTGTTTTAGTTGCTGTTCAAAATTTTAAGATGGTTGACATAATTTAACATTTAACCCAATTGGTAATTTGTTTTAAAGAAATCTTATTCTTTGAAAGTCTATGTGGATGATAGATGCTCATCAGACCTCTGGTATTATGATGTGTAGTTTGTTTCATTAGTTAATACCAAAGTTTGTCAGGCAAACATTATGTATACGGTCCAGTAGTGGTTCAACACAGGGACTCAGTTTTAATTAAACTTTGTGTAAATTACCTTAGAAACGTCTACATCAAATATCAAGAGGGGAGGTTCAGGATCCTATTAACCATTTTAATCTTGTCAAATGACTGCCTGTCCCATGCCAGGACCTGGATTCCTAACATCATATGTCATGTTCTTTTTATTATGTGGACGAGTTGAGGTGATTGTTTGTTTTATTGATATTTGGGGAATTGTTGACCCTCACTGTTTAAACTTTCTTTTAATGCTGAGAACATGTTGTATATTTACTAGCATTCTGTTTTCAGAATATATAAAAGTAAGTTACTGCTTTTTTTAGAATGTGTAGACAAATATTTCATCAGTAAATGTAACTCTTTGTTTTTTCAGCATTGTGTACTGCTGGTATGTACTATTCTTTGGCCACGTCACAATGTGAGTTCTGTGCTGTTGGGTTTTATCAACCATCTCCTGGATCATTCCATTGTCTAGCATGTGGTGTAGGCCTGACTACCGCTGGTCTTGGTGCAACCCGACTGACTTCCTGTTTGGGTAAGTAAGGAAACAATGATATATTAAACTTCTATCATATTAAATTTTTAATACAAGTGCATTGTTTCATTCATGTGTTGCTTTTGAACTGAAACTGTTTGTTATAGAAATGTATTGTATAATAGATAAATAATAATTTATAGAAATGTATTGTATAACAGATAAATAATAATTTATAGAAATGTATTGTATAATAGATAAATAATAATTTATAAATTTACTTACACTTTGTAAGTCTGTTATGATTGAAACAAAGCAATAAGATTTTATGAACTGGCTTTTTGTCCTCATATATAGTGAAATTCAGCTTTCTACTTGATTCTAATACTCACACAAATAATTGATAGATATTCTGACAATGTACATATATTGTGTGTTTCATGTGTTAACACAGACAAGTCAACTTGTCTATCTGATTATACTTTAACTTTCTCCAGTGTATCATGTGTTAACACAGACAAGTCAACTTGTCTATCTGATTATACTTTAACTTTCTCCAGTGTATCATGTGTTAACACAGACAAGTCAACTTGTCTATCTGATTATACTTTAACTTTCTCCAGTGTATCATGTGTTAACACAGACAAGTCAACTTGTCTATCTGATTATACTTTAACTTTCTCCAGTGTATCATGTGTTAACACAGACAAGTCAACTTGTCTATCTGATTATACTTTAACTTTCTCCAGTGTATCATGTGTTAACACAGACAAGTCAACTTGTCTATCTGATTATACTTTAACTTTCTCCAGTGTATCATGTGTTAACACAGACAAGTCAACTTGTCTATCTGATTATACTTTAACTTTCTCCAGTGTATCATGTGTTAACACAGACAAGTCAACTTGTCTATCTGATTATACTTTAACTTTCTCCAGTGTATCATGTGTTAACACAGACAAGTCAACTTGTCTATCTGATTATACTTTAACTTTCTCCAGTGTATCATGTGTTAACACAGACAAGTCAACTTGTCTATCTGATTATACTTTAACTTTCTCCAGTGTATCATGTGTTAACACAGACAAGTCAACTTGTCTATCTGATTATACTTTAACTTTCTCCAGTGTATCATGTGTTAACACAGACAAGTCAACTTGTCTATCTGATTATACTTTAACTTTCTCCAGTGTATCATGTGTTAACACAGACAAGTCAACTTGTCTATCTGATTATACTTTAACTTTCTCCAGTGTATCATGTGTTAACACAGACAAGTCAACTTGTCTATCTGATTATACTTTAACTTTCTCCAGTGTATCATGTGTTAACACAGACAAGTCAACTTGTCTATCTGATTATACTTTAACTTTCTCCATTCTACATTCAGATGTTTTATTGTTGTTTTTTTCTTTCTTTTATTCAGATCCATCTTTAATTACCACGACAACAAAAGATCCAGGTACGTATCAACTTTACATAGATGTATAAATTCATGCTTGCCTTTTTATTTTTATCTTCATACAAAATGTCTTTCTAGATTTCTGGGTAGAAAACAGAAAAATAATTAACTAAGTAATTCAATAGTCATGCATACCTAAGTTTCATATTCACCAGACAATTTTCATATCAAATCTTAAACACAGTGGTATACTGTGTTAATACAGCCATTTATTATTATTAGGATAAATATTTTTAAAGAAGACCTTCACATTTATAATAATAATGTAAACTGTATCTTCAAACTTATGTCCTCTATTTTTGTCATATACTGGGTACCATTGTTAGGAAGTTAAGTCATGTAGATGTGGACATGCTAGGAAAAGACTCTCCACTTTGTATGTAATTTAGAATCTAAATACTACACACATTGTGACATCATATGTGAAAAATGTAGCTCATCATTGTATTGACATGCCACAATAGGGCTGAAATACTGCTAAAGCAGGCATTAAACACCAATCAATCAATCATTGTATTAACACGCCACAATAGAGCTGAAATACTGCTAAAGCAGGCATTAAACACCAATCAATCAATCATTGTATTAACACGCCACAATAGAGCTGAAGTACTGCTAAAGCAGACATTAAACACCAATCAATCACTCATTGTATTAACATGCCACAATAGATCTGAAATACTGCTAAAGCAGGCATTAAACACCAATCAATTAATCATTGTATTAATATGCCACAATAGGGCTGAAATACTGCTAAAGCAGGCATTAAACACCAATCAATCAATCATTGTATTAACATGCCACAATAGATCTGAAATACTGCTAAAGCAGGCATTAAACACCAATCAATCAATAATTGTATTAACATGCCACAATAGAGCTGAAATACTGCTAAAGCAGGCATTAAACACCAATCAATCAATCATTGTATTAACATGCCACAATAGGGCTGAAATACTGCTAAAGCAGGCATTAAACACCAATCAATCAATCATTGTATTAACATGCCACAATAGAGCTGAAATACTGCTAAAGCAGGCATAAAACACCAATCAATCAATCATTGTATTAACACACCACAATAGGGCTGAAATACTGCTAAAGCAGGCATTAAACACCAATCAATCAATCATTGTATTAACATGCCACAATAGGGCTGAAATACTGCTAAAGCAGGCATTAAACAACAATCAATCAATCATTGTATTAACATGCCACAATAGAGCTGAAATACTGCTAAAGCAGGCATAAAACACCAATCAATCAATCATTGTATTAACACGCCACAATAGATCTGAAATACTGCTAAAGCAGGCATTAAACACCAATCAATCAATCATTGTATTAACAGTAATGGTAGATACATATGAAATGTTGTGGGGAAAATATGTTTTTATGGTTGTTGTTTTTTATCAGTTTTAATTGGATAAAAATAAAGAGATGTTTGTTGACTCTCAGTATAGTGATTTCAATATTTATTGACTCATTTCTATAACATAATAAAATGCATGGTCTGTGGAAGACTTATTTCAATGGTTTGGTGTTACCCTCTACAACCATGGTAAATAGTATAAAAATAATCTCTAAATTACAGATGCTGGTCAGAGTAAAATACCAGAAAATGGAGGGCTGAGTGGAGCAGAGATAGCAGCCATTGTTCTATCTATTCTTATCTTGTTATTATTGTTGTTGTTATTCTTTTATTGCTGTAGAGATAGATGTAAGTATCTTATAGAGATAAGGAGCATTAGAAAAAGATAATGGTTATGTTGAATATTTGGGCTGAAGGACAGTAAGGGTTAGGCTGGATCACACACACATACATTTATCAGCAATAGTACAGTTTTCAAAATAAGCATTAGTTTGTTTTTTGATTGGGTAGGGGTTGCTTGTGATGTATATATATATATAAACATTTGAAAAAATAGCCAACGTATGAACCTACGGGATGTTGGATCGTAAACAAGTGTTAACGATTCTGTGTAAACAAACAAAATGATAAATAAACGTCTAAAATGTAGCACAACAACATCAAAAAAGATGTTAAGATATAACAAAAATAACTATAAGTCTACAAAAAGGCTATAAATATAATCAAATGGACGGATATTTCGCTTGACCGACAAGCTTCATCAGCGTCTGTAATCTGATTTCAAGTCAAGCGAAATATCCGTCCATTTGATTATAATTATAGCCTTTTTGTAAACTTATAGTTATTAGCTCGACTTTTCGAAGAAAAAAGGTCGAGCTATTGTCGTCACTCCGGCGTCAGCATCTGGGTCGGTTAAGTGTTTTTGTCAGAGTACATTTCTCAAAAACTATCAAGGGTATCCATTGGAATCTTGAAATACTTGTTCACTATCAAAAGAGGAACCAATTACAACAAGGCAGATGACCCTGTGATTTGTATATCCAGAGTTATCTGCCCTTGTTTTGACATAGTACATAGAAATTAGGGATATTGTTTTAGTATAATTAAAATTTATAAATAACTATCAAAGCTATTAACTTGAAACTCAATACACCTGTAGAAAGTGTTGACCCCAATCTGTTGACAAGAGAAGACAACTCCATCAAGCATTTTATTTGAGTTATTCCCCCTTTTTGACTTAGAATTTCTTCAAAAAATACAATTTCTCAATAATTATGATAGGCATTGAAATGAAACTCAACATACCTGTTCACTATCAAATGGGGAAGCCATTACAACAAGGCAGGTGACCCTGTGATTTGTATATCCAGAGTTATCTGCAGTTTAATATCAGATACGAAAAAGTCAAGCATCCAGCACCCGTGGGCGGTGCTCTTGTTTTTGTTATATTTTAACATCTTTTTTGATGTTGTTGTGCTACATTTTAGACATTTATATATACATATATATATTATATAGCTTAGTTTCACTTTATAAATAATATGTAGGATTAACATATATTTACAGTGACTTGAATGGTTTCATTATTTCTGATGTAGGGAGGTATTAAATCAAAAGTATGGTTTCACTTTCTACCATGTGTAGAGTTAACAGATATTTATAATTGACTTGAATGGTTTCATTATTTCTAATGTTTTTTTAACAGTGCCATGCTTTGGAAAAGGAGTAGTTGAACCAGAAGATAAGACACCATTTAAATATGTAAACAGATATGGAGAAACTGACTTACACTTTACTAGTTATAAACTCAACAACATCAGAGAGAAGCGAGGGATAAGACCGTTAGATCGTAAACCACGCTATGATTACTCGGGAGAAGATACTCGTAGTGTACATACAGATATATCTGTACAAGTTCCTGTATTTATGGAGAAGCTTGATGGCAGGTTGGTGATATAAACTTATTTATCTATATATAATGGAGGATCAAGTTGTGTTACAGTAATTGGTGTTTTCGTCACTTTTAGCATTTTTTCAGCTACACATGTATATCATGACTTCCAGCCTTTATGGAAGAAGAAAACCTAGACAGTTATATTGAACTGACAGATTAAACCTAGTCAGTGCCAGCATCATTTCTTCAGTAATTAACAAACAGATTATTTATGAATAATTATGCCATATATATATATGTTGTATTTTGATTACTGATTGTTATTTATTGCAGTACAAAAGAAGGAAGACAGACAGTAAAGTAAATACTTGTCTAATACCTAGTGTTGTTATCAAACCTCACATTATCTTAATATTGATAACTTTAAGTATTGGTATGGCATGTTTCCCTAACATGGCCTGAGGCATTTGTCATCAGCCTTAGGAGGTGTAGTGTTGCTATCAACCTAACATGGCCTGAGGCATTTGTCATCGGCCTTAGGAGATGTAGTGTTGCTATCAACCTAACATGGCCTGAGGCATTTGTCATCGGCCTTAGGAGGTGTAGTGTTGCTATCAACCTAACATGGCCTGAGGCATTTGTCATCGGCCTTAGGAGGTGTAGTGCTGCTATCAACCTAACATGGCCTGAGGCATTTGTCATCAGCCTTAGGAGGTGTAGTGTTGCTATCAACCTAACATGGCCTGAGGCATTTGTCATCAGCCTTAGGAGGTGTAGTGTTGCTATCAACCTAACATGCCCTGAGGCATTTGTCATCAGCCTTAGGAGATGTAGTGTTGCTGTCAACCTAACATGGCCTGAGGCATTTGTCATCAGCCTTAGGAGGTGTAGTGTTGCTATCAACCTAACATGGCCTGAGGTATTTGTCATCGGCGTCAGGAGGTGTAGTGTTGCTATCAACCTAACATGGCCTGAGGCATTTGTCATCAGCCTTAGGAAGTGTAGTGTTGCTATCAACCTAACATGGCCTGAGACATTTGTCATCAGCCTTAGGAGGTGTAGTGTTGCTATCAACCTAACATGGCCTGAGGCATTTCTCATCGGCCTTAGGAGGTGTAGTGTTGCTATCAACCTAACATGGCCTGAGGCATTTGTCATCGGCCTTAGGAGGTGTAGTGTTGCTATCAACCTAACATGGCCTGAGGCATTTGTCATCGGCCTTAGGAGGTGTAGTGCTGCTATCAACCTAACATGGCCTGAGGCATTTGTCATCAGCCTTAGGAGGTGTAGTGTTGCTATCAACCTAACATGGCTTGAGGCATTTGTCATCGGCCTTAGGAGGTGTAGTGTTGCTATCAACCTAACATGGCCTGAGGCATTTGTCATCGGCCTTAGGAGGTGTAGTGTTGCTATCAACCTACCATGGCCTGAGGCATTTGTCGTCGGCCTTAGGAGGTGTAGTGTTGCTATCAACCTAACATGGCCTGAGGCATTTGTCGTCGGCCTTAGGAGGTGTATTGTTGCTATCAACCTAACATGGCCTGAGGCATTTGTCATCGGCCTTAGGAGGTGTAGTGTTGTTATCAACCTAACATGGCCTGAGGCATTTGTCATCGGCCTTAGGAGGTGTAGTGTTGCTATCAACCTAACATGGCCTGAGGCATTTCTCATCGGCCTTAGGAGGTGTAGTGTTGCTATCAACCTAACATGGCCTGAGGCATTTGTCATCAGCCTTAGGAGGTGTAGTGTTGCTATCAACCTAACATGGCCTGAGGCATTTGTCATCGGCCTTAGGAGGTGTAGTGTTGCTATCAACCTAACATGGCCTGAGGCATTTGTCATCGGCCTTAGGAGGTGTAGTGTTGCTATCAACCTAACATGGCCTGAGGCATTTGTCATCGGCCTTAGGAGGTGTAGTGTTGCTATCAACCTAACATGGCCTGAGGCATTTGTCATCGGTCTTAGGAGGTGTAGTGTTGCTATCAACCTAACATGGCCTGAGGCATTTGTCATCGGTCTTAGGAGGTGTAGTGTTGCTATCAACCTAACATGGCCTGAGGCATTTGTCATCGGCCTTAGGAGGTGTAGTGTTGCTATCAACCTAACATGGCCTGAGGCATTTGTCATCGACCTTAGGAGGTGTAGTGTTGCTATCAACCTAACATGGCCTGAGGCATTTGTCATCGGCCTTAGGAGGTGTAGTGTTGCTATCAACCTAACATGGCCTGAGGCATTTGTCATCAGCCTTAGGAGGTGTAGTGTTCCTATCAACCTAACATGGCCTGAGGCATTTGTCATCGGCCTTAGGAGATGTAGTGTTGCTATCAACCTAACATGGCCTGAGGCATTTGTCATCGGCCTTAGGAGGTGTAGTGTTGCTATCAACCTAACATGGCCTGAGGCATTTGTCATCGGCCTTAGGAGGTGTAGTGTTGCTATCAACCTAACATGGCCTGAGGCATTTGTCATCGGCCTTAAGAGGTGTAGTGTTGCTATCAACCTAACATGGCCTGAGGCATTTGTCATCGGCCTTAGGAGGTGTAGTGTTGCTATCAACCTAACATGGCCTGAGGCATTTGTCATCGGCCTTAGGAGGTGTAGTGTTGCTATCAACCTAACATGGCCTGAGGCATTTGTCATCGGCCTTAGGAGGTGTAGTGTTGCTATCAACCTAACATGGCCTGAGGCATTTGTCATCGGCCTTAGGAGGTGTAGTGTTGCTATCAACCTAACATGGCCTGAGGCATTTGTCATCGGCCTTAGGAGGTGTATTGTTGCTATCAACCTAACATGGCCTGAGGCATTTGTCATCGGCCTTAGGAGGTGTAGTGTTGCTATCAACCTAACATGGCCTGAGGCATTTGTCATCGGGCTTAGGAGGTGTAGTGTTGCTATCAACCTAACATGGCCTGAGGCATTTGTCATCGGCCTTAGGAGGTGTAGTGTTGCCATCAACCTAACATGGCCTGAGGCATTTGTCATCGGCCTTAGGAGGTGTAGTGTTGCCATCAACCTAACATGGCCTGAGGCATTTGTCGTCGGCCTTAGGAGGTGTAGTGTTGCTATCAACCTAACATGGCCTGAGGCATTTGTCGTCGGCCTTAGGAGGTGTATTGTTGCTATCAACCTAACATGGCCTGAGGCATTTGTCATCGGCCTTAGGAGGTGTAGTGTTGTTATCAACCTAACATGGCCTGAGGCATTTGTCATCGGCCTTAGGAGGTGTAGTGTTGCTATCAACCTAACATGGCCTGAGGCATTTCTCATCGGCCTTAGGAGGTGTAGTGTTGCTATCAACCTAACATGGCCTGAGGCATTTGTCATCAGCCTTAGGAGGTGTAGTGTTGCTATCAACCTAACATGGCCTGAGGCATTTGTCATCGGCCTTAGGAGGTGTAGTGTTGCTATCAACCTAACATGGCCTGAGGCATTTGTCATCGCCTTAGGAGGTGTAGTGTTGCTATCAACCTAACATGGCCTGAGGCATTTGTCATCGGCCTTAGGAGGTGTAGTGTTGCTATCAACCTAACATGGCCTGAGGCATTTGTCATCGGTCTTAGGAGGTGTAGTGTTGCTATCAACCTAACATGGCCTGAGGCATTTGTCATCGATCTTAGGAGGTGTAGTGTTGCTATCAACCTAACATGGCCTGAGGCATTTGTCATCGGCCTTAGGAGGTGTAGTGTTGCTATCAACCTAACATGGCCTGAGGCATTTGTCATCGACCTTAGGAGGTGTAGTGTTGCTATCAACCTAACATGGCCTGAGGCATTTGTCATCGGCCTTAGGAGGTGTAGTGTTGCTATCAACCTAACATGGCCTGAGGCATTTGTCATCAGCCTTAGGAGGTGTAGTGTTCCTATCAACCTAACATGGCCTGAGGCATTTGTCATCGGCCTTAGGAGATGTAGTGTTGCTATCAACCTAACATGGCCTGAGGCATTTGTCATCGGCCTTAGGAGGTGTAGTGTTGCTATCAACCTAACATGGCCTGAGGCATTTGTCATCGGCCTTAGGAGGTGTAGTGTTGCTATCAACCTAACATGGCCTGAGGCATTTGTCATCGGCCTTAAGAGGTGTAGTGTTGCTATCAACCTAACATGGCCTGAGGCATTTGTCATCAGCCTTAGGAGGTGTAGTGTTGCTATCAACCTAACATGGCCTGAGGCATTTGTCATCGACCTTAGGAGGTGTAGTGTTGCTATCAACCTAACATGGCCTGAGGCATTTGTCATCGGCCTTAGGAGGTGTAGTGTTGCTATCAACCTAACATGGCCTGAGGCATTTGTCATCGGCCTTAGGAGGTGTAGTGTTGCTATCAACCTAACATGGCCTGAGGCATTTGTCATCGGCCTTAGGAGGTGTATTGTTGCTATCAACCTAACATGGCCTGAGGCATTTGTCATCGGCCTTAGAAGGTGTAGTGTTGCTATCAACCTAACATGGCCTGAGGCATTTGTCATCGGCCTTAGGAGGTGTAGTGTTGCTATCAACCTAACATGGCCTGAGGCATTTGTCATCGGGCTTAGGAGGTGTAGTGTTGCTATCAACCTAACATGGCCTGAGGCATTTGTCATCGGCCTTAGGAGGTGTAGTGTTGCCATCAACCTAACATGGCCTGAGGCATTTGTCATCGGCCTTAGGAGGTGTAGTGTTGCTATCAACCTAACATGGCCTGAGGCATTTGTCATCGGCCTTAGGAGGTGTAGTGTTGCTATCAACCTAACATGGCCTGAGGCATTTGTCATCAGCCTTAGGAGGTGTAGTGCTGCTATCAACCTAACATGGCCCGAGGCATTTGTCATCAGCCTTAGGAGGTGTAGTGTTGCTATCAACCTAACATGGCCTGGGGCATTTGTCATCAGCCTTAGGAGGTGTAGTGTTGCTATCAACCTAACATGGCCTGAGGCATTTGTCATCGGTCTTAGGAGGTGTAGTGTTGCTATCAACCTAACATGGCCTGAGGCATTTGTCATCGGCCTTAGGAGGTGTAGTGTTGCTATCAACCTAACATGGCCTGAGGCATTTGTCATCGGCCTTAGGAGGTGTAGTGTTGCTATCAACCTAACATGGCCTGAGGCATTTGTCATCGACCTTAGGAGGTGTAGTGTTGCTATCAACCTAACATGGCCTGAGGCATTTGTCATCAGCCTTAGGAGGTGTAGTGTTCCTATCAACCTAACATGGCCTGAGGCATTTGTCATCGGCCTTAGGAGATGTAGTGTTGCTATCAACCTAACATGGCCTGAGGCATTTGTCATCGGCCTTAGGAGGTGTAGTGTTGCTATCAACGTAACATGGCCTGAGGCATTTGTCATCGGCCTTAGGAGGTGTAGTGTTGCTATCAACCTAACATGGCCTGAGGCATTTGTCATCGGCCTTAGGAGGTGTAGTGTTGCTATCAACCTAACATGGCCTGAGGCATTTGTCATCGGCCTTAGGAGGTGTAGTGTTGCTATCAACCTAACATGGCCTGAGGCATTTGTCATCGGCCTTAGGAGGTGTAGTGTTGCTATCAACCTAACATGGCCTGAGGCATTTGTCATCAGCCTTAGGAGGTGTAGTGTTGCTATCAACCTAACATGGCCTGAGGCATTTGTCATCGGCCTTAGGAGGTGTAGTGTTGCTATCAACCTAACATGGCCTGAGGCATTTGTCATCGGCCTTAGGAGGTGTAGTGCTGCTATCAACCTAACATGGCCTGAGGCATTTGTCATCAGCCTTAGGAGGTGTAGTGTTGCTATCAACCTAACATGGCCTGAGGCATTTGTCATCAGGCTTAGGAGGTGTAGTGTTGCTATCAACCTAACATGGCCTTAGGCATTTGTCATCGGCCTTAGGAGGTGTAGTGTTGCTATCAACCTAACATGGCCTGAGGCATTTGTCATCGGCCTTAGGAGGTGTAGTGTTGCTATCAACCTAACATGGCCTGAGGCATTTGTCATCGGCCTTAGGAGGTGTAGTGTTGCTATCAACCTAACATGGCCTGAGGCATTTGTCATCGACCTTAGGAGGTGTAGTGTTGCTATCAACCTAACATGGCCTGAGGCATTTGTCATCGGCCTTAGGAGGTGTAGTGCTGCTATCAACCTAACATGGCCTGAGGCATTTGTCATCGGCCTTAGGAGGTGTAGTGCTGCTATCAACCTAACATGGCCTGAGGCATTTGTCATCGGCCTTAGGAGGTGTAGTGCTGCTATCAACCTAACATGGCCTGAGGCATTTGTCATCGGCCTTAGGAGGTGTAGTGTTGCTATCAACCTAACATGGCCCGAGGCATTTGTCATCGGCCTTAGGAGGTGTAGTGTTGCTATCAACCTAACATGGCCCGAGGCATTTGTCATCGGCCTTAGGAGGTGTAGTGTTGCTATCAACCTAACATGGCCCGAGGCATTTGTCATCGGCCTTAGGAGGTGTAGTGTTGCTATCAACCTAACATGGCCTGAGGCATTTGTCATCGGCCTTAGGAGGTGTAGTGTTGCTATCAACCTAACATGGCCTGAGGCATTTGTCATCGGCCTTAGGAGGTGTATTGTTGCTATCAACCTAACATGGCCTGAGGCATTTGTCATCGGCCTTAGAAGGTGTAGTGTTGCTATCAACCTAACATGGCCTGAGGCATTTGTCATCGGCCTTAGGAGGTGTAGTGTTGCTATCAACCTAACATGGCCTGAGGCATTTGTCATCGGGCTTAGGAGGTGTAGTGTTGCTATCAACCTAACATGGCCTGAGGCATTTGTCATCGGCCTTAGGAGGTGTAGTGTTGCTATCAACCTAACATGGCCTGAGGCATTTGTCATCGGCCTTAGGAGGTGTAGTGTTGCTATCAACCTAACATGGCCTGAGGCATTTGTCATCGGCCTTAGGAGGTGTATTGTTGCTATCAACCTAACATGGCCTGAGGCATTTGTCATCGGCCTTAGGAGGTGTAGTGCTGCTATCAACCTAACATGGCCCGAGGCATTTGTCATCAGCCTTAGGAGGTGTAGTGTTGCTATCAACCTAACATGGCCTGGGGCATTTGTCATCAGCCTTAGGAGGTGTAGTGTTGCTATCAACCTAACATGGCCTGAGGCATTTGTCATCGGTCTTAGGAGGTGTAGTGTTGCTATCAACCTAACATGGCCTGAGGCATTTGTCATCAGCCTTAGGAGGTGTAGTGTTGCTATCAACCTAACATGGCCTGAGGCATTTGTCATCGGCCTTAGGAGGTGTAGTGTTGCTATCAACCTAACATGGCCTGAGGCATTTGTCATCGACCTTAGGAGGTGTAGTGTTGCTATCAACCTAACATGGCCTGAGGCATTTGTCATCGGCCTTAGGAGGTGTAGTGTTGCTATCAACCTAACATGGCCTGAGGCATTTGTCATCAGCCTTAGGAGGTGTAGTGTTCCTATCAACCTAACATGGCCTGAGGCATTTGTCATCGGCCTTAGGAGATGTAGTGTTGCTATCAACCTAACATGGCCTGAGGCATTTGTCATCGGCCTTAGGAGGTGTAGTGTTGCTATCAACCTAACATGGCCTGAGGCATTTGTCATCGGCCTTAGGAGGTGTAGTGTTGCTATCAACCTAACATGGCCTGAGGCATTTGTCATCGGCCTTAGGAGGTGTAGTGTTGCTATCAACCTAACATGGCCTGAGGCATTTGTCATCGGCCTTAGGAGGTGTAGTGTTGCTATCAACCTAACATGGCCTGAGGCATTTGTCATCGGCCTTAGGAGGTGTAGTGTTGCTATCAACCTAACATGGCCTGAGGCATTTGTCATCGGCCTTAGGAGGTGTAGTGTTGCTATCAACCTAACATGGCCTGAGGCATTTGTCATCGGCCTTAGGAGGTGTAGTGTTGCTATCAACCTAACATGGCCTGAGGCATTTGTCATCAGCCTTAGGAGGTGTAGTGCTGCTATCAACCTAACATGGCCTGAGGCATTTGTCATCAGCCTTAGGAGGTGTAGTGTTGCTATCAACCTACCATGGCCTGAGGCATTTGTCATCAGGCTTAGGAGGTGTAGTGTTGCTATCAACCTAACATGGCCTGAGGCATTTGTCATCGGCCTTAGGAGGTGTAGTGTTGCTATCAACCTAACATGGCCTGAGGCATTTGTCATCGGCCTTAGGAGGTGTAGTGTTGCTATCAACCTAACATGGCCCGAGGCATTTGTCATCGGCCTTAGGAGGTGTAGTGTTGCTATCAACCTAACATGGCCCGAGGCATTTGTCATCGGCCTTAGGAGGTGTAGTGTTGCTATCAACCTAACATGGCCTGAGGCATTTGTCATCGGCCTTAGGAGGTGTAGTGTTGCTATCAACCTAACATGGCCTGAGGCATTTGTCATCGGCCTTAGGAGGTGTAGTGTTGCTATCAACCTAACATGGCCTGAGGCATTTGTCATCGGCCTTAGGAGGTGTATTGTTGCTATCAACCTAACATGGCCTGAGGCATTTGTCATCGGCCTTAGAAGGTGTAGTGTTGCTATCAACCTAACATGGCCTGAGGCATTTGTCATCGGCCTTAGGAGGTGTAGTGTTGCTATCAACCTAACATGGCCTGAGGCATTTGTCATCGGGCTTAGGAGGTGTAGTGTTGCTATCAACCTAACATGGCCTGAGGCATTTGTCATCGGCCTTAGGAGGTGTAGTGTTGCTATCAACCTAACATGGCCTGAGGCATTTGTCATCGGCCTTAGGAGGTGTAGTGTTGCTATCAACCTAACATGGCCTGAGGCATTTGTCATCGGCCTTAGGAGGTGTATTGTTGCTATCAACCTAACATGGCCTGAGGCATTTGTCATCGGCCTTAGGAGGTGTAGTGCTGCTATCAACCTAACATGGCCCGAGGCATTTGTCATCAGCCTTAGGAGGTGTAGTGTTGCTATCAACCTAACATGGCCTGGGGCATTTGTCATCAGCCTTAGGAGGTGTAGTGTTGCTATCAACCTAACATGGCCTGAGGCATTTGTCATCGGTCTTAGGAGGTGTAGTGTTGCTATCAACCTAACATGGCCTGAGGCATTTGTCATCAGCCTTAGGAGGTGTAGTGTTGCTATCAACCTAACATGGCCTGAGGCATTTGTCATCGGCCTTAGGAGGTGTAGTGTTGCTATCAACCTAACATGGCCTGAGGCATTTGTCATCGACCTTAGGAGGTGTAGTGTTGCTATCAACCTAACATGGCCTGAGGCATTTGTCATCGGCCTTAGGAGGTGTAGTGTTGCTATCAACCTAACATGGCCTGAGGCATTTGTCATCAGCCTTAGGAGGTGTAGTGTTCCTATCAACCTAACATGGCCTGAGGCATTTGTCATCGGCCTTAGGAGATGTAGTGTTGCTATCAACCTAACATGGCCTGAGGCATTTGTCATCGGCCTTAGGAGGTGTAGTGTTGCTATCAACCTAACATGGCCTGAGGCATTTGTCATCGGCCTTAGGAGGTGTAGTGTTGCTATCAACCTAACATGGCCTGAGGCATTTGTCATCGGCCTTAGGAGGTGTAGTGTTGCTATCAACCTAACATGGCCTGAGGCATTTGTCATCGGCCTTAGGAGGTGTAGTGTTGCTATCAACCTAACATGGCCTGAGGCATTTGTCATCGGCCTTAGGAGGTGTAGTGTTGCTATCAACCTAACATGGCCTGAGGCATTTGTCATCGGCCTTAGGAGGTGTAGTGTTGCTATCAACCTAACATGGCCTGAGGCATTTGTCATCAGCCTTAGGAGGTGTAGTGCTGCTATCAACCTAACATGGCCTGAGGCATTTGTCATCAGCCTTAGGAGGTGTAGTGTTGCTATCAACCTACCATGGCCTGAGGCATTTGTCATCAGGCTTAGGAGGTGTAGTGTTGCTATCAACCTAACATGGCCTGAGGCATTTGTCATCGGCCTTAGGAGGTGTAGTGTTGCTATCAACCTAACATGGCCTGAGGCATTTGTCATCGGCCTTAGGAGGTGTAGTGTTGCTATCAACCTAACATGGCCTGAGGCATTTGTCATCGGCCTTAGGAGGTGTAGTGTTGCTATCAACCTAACATGGCCTGAGGCATTTGTCATCGACCTTAGGAGGTGTAGTGTTGCTATCAACCTAACATGGCCTGAGGCATTTGTCATCGGCCTTAGGAGGTGTAGTGCTGCTATCAACCTAACATGGCCTGAGGCATTTGTCATCTGCCTTAGGAGGTGTAGTGCTGCTATCAACCTAACATGGCCTGAGGCATTTGGCATCGGCCTTAGGAGGTGTAGTGCTGCTATCAACCTAACATGGCCTGAGGCATTTGTCATCGGCCTTAGGAGGTGTAGTGTTGCTATCAACCTAACATGGCCTGAGGCATTTGTCATCGGCCTTAGGAGGTGTAGTGTTGCTATCAACCTAACATGGCCTGAGGCATTTGTCATCAGCCTTAGGAGGTGTAGTGCTGCTATCAACCTAACATGGCCTGAGGCATTTGTCATCAGCCTTAGGAGGTGTAGTGTTGCTATCAACCTACCATGGCCTGAGGCATTTGTCATCAGGCTTAGGAGGTGTAGTGTTGCTATCAACCTAACATGGCCTGAGGCATTTGTCATCGGCCTTAGGAGGTGTAGTGTTGCTATCAACCTAACATGGCCTGAGGCATTTGTCATCGGCCTTAGGAGGTGTAGTGTTGCTATCAACCTAACATGGCCTGAGGCATTTGTCATCGGCCTTAGGAGGTGTAGTGTTGCTATCAACCTAACATGGCCTGAGGCATTTGTCATCGACCTTAGGAGGTGTAGTGTTGCTATCAACCTAACATGGCCTGAGGCATTTGTCATCGGCCTTAGGAGGTGTAGTGCTGCTATCAACCTAACATGGCCTGAGGCATTTGTCATCTGCCTTAGGAGGTGTAGTGCTGCTATCAACCTAACATGGCCTGAGGCATTTGGCATCGGCCTTAGGAGGTGTAGTGCTGCTATCAACCTAACATGGCCTGAGGCATTTGTCATCGGCCTTAGGAGGTGTAGTGTTGCTATCAACCTAACATGGCCTGAGGCATTTGTCATCGGCCTTAGGAGGTGTAGTGTTGCTATCAACCTAACATGGCCTGAGGCCTTTGTCATCGGCCTTAGGAGGTGTAGTGTTGCTATCAACCTAACATGGCCTGAGGCATTTGTCATCGGCCTTAGGAGGTGTAGTGTTGCTATCAACCTAACATGGCCTGAGGCATTTGTCATCGGCCTTAGGAGGTGTAGTGTTGCTATCAACCTAACATGGCCTGAGGCATTTGTCATCGGCCTTTGGAGGTGTAGTGTTGCTATCAACCTAACATGGCCTGAGGCATTTGTCATCGGCCTTAGGAGATGTAGTGTTGCTATCAACCTAACATGGCCTGATGCATTTGTCATCGGCCTTAGGAGGTGTAGTGTTGCTATCAACCTAACATGGCCTGAGGCATTTGTCATCGGCCTTAGGAGGTGTAGTGCTGCTATCAACCTAACATGGCCTGAGGCATTTGTCATCAGCCTTAGGAGGTGTAGTGTTGCTATCAACCTAACATGGCCTGATGCATTTGTCATCGGCCTTAGGAGGTGTAGTGTTGCTATCAACCTAACATGGCCTGAGGCATTTGTCATCGGCCTTAGGAGGTGTAGTGTTGCTATCAACCTAACATGGCCTGAGGCATTTGTCATCGGCCTTAGGAGGTGTAGTGTTGCTATCAACCTAACATGGCCTGAGGCATTTGTCATCGGCCTTAGGAGGTGTAGTGTTGCTACCAACCTAACATGGCCTGAGGCATTTGTCATCGGCCTTAGGAGGTGTAGTGTTGCTACCAACCTAACATGGCCTGAGGCATTTGTCATCGGCCTTAGGAGGTGTAGTGTTGCTATCAACCTAACATGGCCTGAGGCATTTGTCATCGGCCTTAGGAGGTGTAGTGTTGCTATCAACCTACCATGGCCTGAGGCATTTGTCATCGGCCTTAGGAGGTGTAGTGTTGCTATCAACCTACCATGGCCTGAGGCATTTGTCATCGGCCTTAGGAGGTGTAGTGTTGCTATCAACCTAACATGGCCTGAGGCATTTGTCATCGGCCTTAGGAGGTGTAGTGTTGCTATCAACCTAACATGGCCTGAGGCATTTGTCATCGGCCTTAGGAGGTGTATTGTTGCTATCAACCTAACATGGCCTGAGGCATTTGTCATCGGCCTTAGGAGGTGTAGTGTTGCTATCAACCTAACATGGCCTGAGGCATTTGTCATCGGCCTTAGGAGGTGTAGTGTTGCTATCAACCTAACATGGCCTGAGGCATTTGTCATCGGCCTTAGGAGGTGTAGTGTTGCTATCAACCTAACATGGCCTGAGGCATTTGTCATCAGCCTTAGGAGGTGTAGTGTTGCTATCAACCTAACATGGCCTGAGGCATTTGTCATCGGCCTTAGGAGGTGTAGTGTTGCTATCAACCTAACATGGCCTGAGGCATTTGTCATCGGCCTTAGGAGGTGTAGTGCTGCTATCAACCTAACATGGCCTGAGGCATTTGTCATCAGCCTTAGGAGGTGTAGTGTTGCTATCAACCTAACATGGCCTGAGGCATTTGTCATCGGCCTTAGGAGGTGTAGTGTTGCTATCAACCTAACATGGCCTGAGGCATTTGTCATCAGCCTTAGGAGGTGTAGTGTTGCTATCAACCTAACATGGCTTTAGGCATTTGTCATCAGCCTTAGGAGGTGTAGTGTTGTTATCAACCTAACATGGCCTGAGGCATTTGTCATCGGCCTTAGGAGGTGTAGTGTTGCTATCAACCTAACATGGCCTGAGGCATTTGTCATCGGCCTTAGGAGGTGTAGTGTTGCTATCAACCTAACATGGCCTGAGGCATTTGTCATCGACCTTAGGAGGTGTAGTGCTGCTATCAACCTAACATGGCCTGAGGCATTTGTCATCGGCCTTAGGAGGTATAGTGTTGCTATCAACCTAACATGGCCTGAGGCATTTGTCATCGGCCTTAGGAGGTGTAGTGTTGCTATCAACCTAACATGGCCTGAGGCATTTGTCATCGTCCTTAGGAGATGTAGTGTTGCTATCAACCTAACATGGCCTGAGGCATTTGTCATCGGCCTGAGGAGGTGTAGTGTTGCTATCAACCTAACATGGCCTGAGGCATTTGTCATCGGCCTTAGGAGGTGTAGTGTTGCTATCAACCTAACATGGCCTGAGGCATTTGTCATCGGCCTTAGGAGGTGTAGTGTTGCTATCAACCTAATATGGCCTGAGGCATTTGTCATCGGCCTTAGGAGGTATAGTGTTGCTATCAACCTAACATGGCCTGAGGCATTTGTCATCGGCCTTAGGAGGTGTAGTGTTGCTATCAACCTAACATGGCCTGAGGCATTTGTCATCGGCCTTAGGAGGTGTAGTGTTGCTATCAACCTAACATGGCCTGAGGCATTTGTCATCGGCCTTAGGAGGTGTAGTGTTGCTATCAACCTAACATGGCCTGAGGCATTTGTCATCGGCCTTAGGAGGTGTAGTGTTGCTATCAACCTAACATGGCCTGAGGCATTTGTCATCAGCCTTAGGAGGTGTAGTGTTGCTATCAACCTAACATGGCCTGAGGCATTTGTCATCGGCCTTATTAGATGTAGTGTTGCTATCAACCTAACATGGCCTGAGGCATTTGTCATCGGCCTTAGGAGGTGTAGTGCTGCTATCAACCTAACATGGCCTGAGGCATTTGTCATCGGCCTTAGGAGGTGTAGTGCTGCTATCAACCTAACATGGCCTGAGGCATTTGTCATCGGCCTTAGGAGGTGTAGTGCTGCTATCAACCTAACATGGCCTGAGGCATTTGTCATCGGCCTTAGGAGGTGTAGTGTTGCTATCAACCTAACATGGCCTGAGGCATTTGTCATCGGCCTTAGGAGGTGTAGTGTTGCTATCAACCTAACATGGCCTGAGGCATTTGTCATCGGCCTTAGGAGGTGTAGTGTTGCTATCAACCTAACATGGTCTGAGGCATTTGTCATCAGCCTTAGGAGGTGTAGTGTTGCTATCAACCTAACATGGCCTGAGGCATTTGTCATCGGCCTTAGGAGGTGTAGTGTTGCTATCAACCTAACATGGCCTGAGGCATTTGTCATCGGCCTTAGGAGGTGTAGTGTTGCTATCAACCTAACATGGCCTGAGACATTTGTCATCGGCCTTAGCAGGTATAGTGTTGCTATCAACCTAACATGGCCTGAGGCATTTGTCATCGGCCTTAGGAGGTGTAGTGTTGCTATCAATTTGTCATCGGCCTTAGGAGGTGTAGTGTTGCTATCAACCTAACATGGCCTGAGGCATTTGTCATCGGCCTTAGGAGGTGTAGTGTTGCTATCAACCTAACATGGCCTGAGGCATTTGTCATCAGCCTTAGGAGGTGTAGTGTTGCTATCAACCTAACATGGCCTGAGGCATTTGTCATCAGCCTTAGGAGGTGTAGTGTTGCTATCAACCTAACATGGCCTGAGGCATTTGTCATCAGCCTTAGGAGGTGTAGTGTTGCTATCAACCTAACATGGCCTGAGGCATTTGTCATCGGCCTTAGGAGGTGTAGTGTTGCTATCAACCTAACATGGCCTGAGGCATTTGTTATCAGCCTTAGGAGGTGTAGTGTTGCTATCAACCTAACATGGCCTGAGGCATTTGTCATCGGCTTTAGGAGGTGTAGTGTTGCTATCAACCTAACATGGCCTGAGGCATTTGTCATCGGCCTTAGGAGGTGTAGTGTTGCTATCAACCTAACATGGCCTGAGGCATTTGTCATCGGCCTTAGGAGGTGTAGTGCTGCTATCAACCTAACATTATTTTACTATTGGTAAAATTAAGTCTTAAGTTTAATATGGTGTGTTTCTAGAAGGTATCTGATATCAGCTTAAGAAGGAGTTTAACATATCAATATAACATTTTATAATACTATTGACAAAATATGAATATACAATGTACGTAAGTTTGGTATGGGGTTTTTCTATATGACATTTGTCATCAGCTGTATAAGGAGTAGTGTTGCTATCAAACTAACATTATTTTAATATTAGGAAATATAAATAGGAATTTGGTATGGGATGTTTCCAATAAGGCATCAGTCATCGGCTATAAAGGGGTATAAGCAGTAACATTTAAATCTGCCTTTTGTTATAATTTATTAAGTTTCTCAATCAAAGATATGAGATTTATTGTTACATTTAGGGTTTTTAAGGGAGGAAAATCTAAATCGATATCCATGGTTCTATAATTGAAATTAATGATGTCAATGTTGACCAGCAACCTATAGGTGTTTTTTTTTTCAATTTTGCATAATTCATTGTCATCATTACATCTATTTTCAATCAGTTTGTATGACAGTAAAACTTGAATGATTTTTTTTTTTTTGGGGGGGAGGGGGAGGGAGACGATTTAGGCTAAATTTGTATATAAATAAACTTTGAAAAGAGGAAAGGAAATGGGCATTCCTTCTAAAAAGGTATTATGTAAGAAATAAAGGTTTTAGAAAGTCCCTTTACATATTTGAGGGAAACACCCGATTTATTTGTAAGATTTAAACAATGACAAGAGCCTACTTCTTATAACCTTAATGTATTGATATTTATGGGTTTACTATAAGTGCATGTTTATATAATGTCAGTTTTAGAAGTATTTACTTTTACAAGTGTGATTTATGTTTACTAAACTATTGACTGTGTAACAAATAGTGGTTTTTTTTGTCAAGATTGCTGTAGTGGGTAAAGTGTGTAATACAGAGCAGTGTACGAAAGTCTTCTAACATGATATAAAGCCATTGTTTAGTCATTTTTCGATTGCCATTTTGTTGTATTGATGTAATATAAATATAAATCAATAGGCACTTCAGAAAAGTTTGGGCATGTTGCAATATTTTATCATTTATATATTGATAATAAATTGGTTTTGAACTACTATATTAAATCATTTTGTATAACATTTCAATTTTCATCTTTTGAAGGTTATTTTATTGCTGATCAAAGGTCAAAACAATTCTTCACATTATTCGTGACAAGAAGTCAATAGTATGTTTTTTTTATTATTCATTATTTTTTTTTTCCAGTGTTTCAAACAGGAAAACACACTACTCAAATAACACTCCTAGATCTGATCAGGACCTTGAGGTTGAAAAACCAAAGAAGAAGAGGAATAAGAAAGGGAGAAAGAAGCGTAGAGTTCCTCGTACGACAGAATATGATCAGAACGTTGATGATGAACATATCTATGAAGACCTACCTACTAGTACACCAAGAGCTATGCCACCTTCATATACATCATTGCCAAAGTCACTAAAGCCACTACCAAAGAGGTTTAAAACCCCAAGTGAGGCCTCATTTGCCACTAACTCTACCTATGTGAGGTCCAGAACTGACCAATCAAATTCAGGGGGATTTAGTAGCGGTGAATGTAGAAAAAGCAAAAAAGAGCATGCAATCAAAATAGACTCGGATAATGAAGATTTGAGATAAACAGGTTAATACAATATATTTATTGTGGGCATTAAAACCATGATATGAAAGATTTTTTTATGACATATTCGGAACTTGTTTAAAGGGGAGGTAAATCATGTTGGAATTGAAAAAGGGGGGGGGGGGAAATCATTTAAGAATTTTAAAATAAAAAGGGAGGTAAATAATATGCGATAATATTGAATTTTTTTTTTTTAATTTATTGTAAGCAATAATCAATTTTATAACCCTGAAAAAGTTTCACAATATTTAGTTTAGAAGTGTTTAATTATATATTTTTGCTAAAAAATCTTTCTTGGTGGTTATAAGTTTTCATAGTAAAAAATGATATGTGATATTTTTTACTGTCTTTTATATAAAATAGCTGTGATATTTACATTGTTTATGAGATGAATGAGTGCTTATATGTATGTATGTATGATTTATCTACTTGTGTAATTAGGAAAGATTTGTTGAGTTTTACACGTCACCTGTTTTGATGTGATCAATATTTTTTATCTATATTAAAGGGTAACCTTGTTATGCTGGTTTCGCTGACGGTCTGTTATCATGAAACAGTATCCATGTCACACTTAAAATTATAACTCAGATTGTCGAAATAAAATGACTTTATTTTGCAAGCCTAAATTCCTTCACATATGTTTACAGATATATTTTGTTTTCCGTTTTTAAATTGTCTACTAGAGACTAGGTTATTCTGCTCATTAAGGTTTTGATTACAACTTCTCCATCAGTTTTCATGACATGCATACTTGCCACTGTATAGATATGTGCATGTTAAATTGTGTTGTGAATTAACAAGTAAATGAGACCGTCAAGCACACATTTATAAGAACATTTCTTTCATATTTTGGATGTGCTTTTTACCAACTCGTACACAATAATGCATCCCAAACTTGGAGATGCTCGTGAGCTATTTATTATTTTTTTTGCATTTTCATTGTCCAGGGAAAATGCTTTGAAATGAAAAATTTGTAAATGATGAATAAAAGAAATTTGTAAATATTTCATAAATGAGAATCAGAATCATGATGATTACGCAACAATTTTTTTGTTTACAAATAAAAAGTAGATTTGGTGCCTTACAGTGTGTGTTTGGTTTAATTCTAACTTTCTGCCTTTAAATATGCATAGCTTGTGTTGTTTTATTTTATAGAAATAATCAGATTTTATGGAGTTTGATTTTAATTTTTTTTTTATATTTTCTAACTATTAAGTCTAATGTGTTTTAATTGATTCTTTTTCATAATAATATATTTTAGAGGTTTTCTGAATCTCTGAAATCCCCCATTAATCTTCTCATATTTATGTTGTATTTTCATATTTGATCCAATGTTTTATTAAGAATATTCATGTTATATAGCACATAAGTTGATAGTATCATATTTTTACTGAATCGAGAAAATCTAAACATAGTAATTTCCGAGTGATTACGACATTTTTAATTTTTCTGAGTTTTTCAAGTTTTTTTTAGAGATTCAAGTAGAAAATGCGTTTTTGGAAAATTATTTTTATGAAATATTACAAATTCATGATGCATCTTCTATTTTTTCAACAACAAAAAAATGCGTAGGCATTGTATAAATGTTGTTTCAGTTTTAAATGGGTTCGGGTTACGTATTTTTTTATTTGTCCTAACCTATCAAATCCAGTTATCCAGACTTATATATATATTATTGAGTGACTATTACAAGTACGATGAGTTAGTTAGTTCCTTATCTCAATTGGAATGAAAAATCTTGAACATTTGACATGATCCAGAAATTTAAATCATGAACTTTTTCACATGACTAGTATTTCTTCTAGACAAAAGTACATTTATATAAGTATACACTGTCAAACAAAATCACAAAAGTACATTGAAATGCAATATACAAGTAAAGTGATTTTTGTTTTTACTTTTGTTGATCAAATTATTCCGTCCATACTTGGGAGTTATTATAATGTGAATATATTGTAAATTAAATAATTTAAGTCTGATCTTGTTGTTTTCATTTAATATATATAAGTTGCCTGGGTTATTTTATTTTGACAACAGCAACTTCAAACTAAAGACAGTATGTACCCATAATCTAAAACATGGATTTCCTAAATAACAGAAGAAATAGAAACCATGGATATGTTCCCGTTGTCATAATCACAATCCTACCTTTTCCTCATTCATGACTAGCCAACATATTTTTGACAAGAGTAACATGATGGGTGATACTAGTGGAGCAGGAACTGCTTACCCTTTTAGAGCACCTGAGTTCACCCCTGGTTTTTTCGTGTTGTTCAATCATTTGTTTTCTGTGTAGTGTTTTGTTGACCATTGTTAGTCTTTTTAATCTTTTTCTCTTGGCCACTGTGTTGTCTGTCCTTTGATTGACAGCTTCTGATTACCCCTTTGATATCTTCAAACTTACATGGACACAAGGGCCAGTAACTAACTTATGTCTACTATAAATGATGAGGAAAGGTGTTATTAATTGTCATCTGTTGAGGCTTTTAAACCATATAGTATTATACAAATGTATCTATAGCGATATTGGAAAGAAATGCATACAAATAGTAATTAATGTTTCTTAGGGTACAGTATTATACCCCCCACTCGTAGAGAGGGGGCTATATTGCAATCACCTTGTCCGTCCGTCCGTCCATTTGTCCATCCGTTCACACTTTCGTAACAGATATCTCGGCTTCTACTGGAAGAAATGATTTTATATTTGATATATGGCTTTGGCATGGTGACTTGTACCGTGTCTCCCCTTTCCAGGTTTACCGCACATTACTTTTTCTGGTAATGAGTGTTGAGATATATACAAATTTGACACAAATGAACGAGTGGGGGTATTCTTAGCATGACATAGCGTGCAACATCTTGTTTGATATTAAAGTAATTGTACCCTTCTGTGGACATATGGTATAAAGTCCTACAAAACCACATTTGTACAGGATGAAATGACTACATTTTGTAATTGACACCTGGCACAGGCACTATATTAGATATATACATGTTTATGACTTTTTACTGACTGGTGGACTATTACATTAGTTGAGTAGTCTGAGCTTCGGCACTCACATGGATTATTAGATATATAAACATTAGAGAACACCGAAGAGACAATCAACAATGGACAATCCAGAGAAACTGACAAGAGGAAGAAAACAAAAACACAACACCATATGTGTTGGACACCACTATGTGCAAACAAGCAAACAAACAAGTAACATAAACAAAAACATGATCATGAGCACTCCTACAAACAACTGGAGGTAAAGACGAACATCATTTTTATCTAATGTTTGAAATGAGCTCTTAAGTAATGTAATGTATTAAATCTAAGATCAATATCCCTCAGGGTAGCCATAGCTGATTGTGGCTGTTCTGCATAGACCCTTTGTCAGGCAGGGGTAGCCATAGCTGATTGTGGCTGTTCTGCATAGATCATTTGTCAGGCAGGGGTAGCCATAGCTGATTGTGGCTTTTCTGCACAGACCCTTTGTCAGGCAGGGGTAGCCATAGCTGATTGTGGCTGTTCTGCATAGATCTTTTGTCAGGCAGGGGTAGCCATAGCTGATTGTCCTGCATAGACCCTTTGTCAGGCAGGGGTAGCCATAGCTGATTGTGGCTGTTCTGCATAGATCATTTGTCAGGCAGGGGTAGCCATAGCTGATTGTGGCTTTTCTGCACAGACCCTTTGTCAGGCAGGGGTAGCCATAGCTGATTGTGGCTGTTCTGCATAGATCTTTTGTCAGGCAGGGGTAGCCATAGCTGATTGTCCTGCATAGACCCTTTGTCAGGCAGGGGTAGCCATAGCTGATTGTGGCTGTTCTGCATAGACCTTTGTCAGGCAGGGGTAGCCATAGCTGATTGTGGCTGTTCTGCATAGATCCTTTGTCAGGCAGGGGTAGCCATAGCTGAATGTGGCTGTTCTGCACAGACCATTTGTCAGGCAGGGGTAGCCATAGCTGATTGTGGCTGTTCTGCATAGACCCTTTGTCAGGCAGGAGTAGCCATAGCTGATTGTCCTGCATAGATCCTTTGTCAGGCAGGGGTAGCCATAGCTGATTGTGGCTGTTCTGCATAGACCCTTTGTCAGACAGGGGTAGCCATAGCTGATTGTGGCTGTCCTACATAGACCCTTTGTCAGGCAGGGGTAGCCATAGCTGATTGTGGCTGTTCTGCACAGACCCTTTGTCAGGCAGGGGTAGCCATAGCTGATTGTGGCTGTTCTGCACAGACCCTTTGTCAGGGAGGGGTAGCCATAGCTGATTGTCCTGCATAGATCATTTGTCAGGCAGGGGTAGCCATAGCTGATTGTGGCTGTTCTGCATAGACCCTTTGTCAGGCACGGGTAGCCATAGCTGATTGTCCTGCATAGATCATTTGTCAGGCAGGAGTAGCCATAGCTGATTGTCCTGCACAGACCCTTTGTCAGGCAGGGGTAGCCATAGCTGATTGTAGCTGTTCTGCATAGATCATTTGTCAGGCAGGGGTAGCCATAGCTGATTGTGGCTGTTCTGCATAGACCCTTTGTCAGGCAGGGGTAGCCATAGCTGATTGTGGCTGTTCTGCATAGATCCTTTGTCAGGCAGGGGTAGCCATAGCTGATTGTAGCTGTTCTGCATAGACCCTTTGTCAGACAGGGGTAGCCATAGCTGATTGTCCTGCATAGACCCTTTGTTAGGCAGGAGTAGCCATAGCTGATTGTGGCTGTTCTGCTTAGATCATTTGTCAGGCAGGGGTAGCCATAGCTGATTGTGGCTGTTCTGCATAGATCATTTGTCAAGCAGGGGTAGCCATAGCTGATTGTCCTGCATAGACCCTTTGTCAGGCAGGAGTAGCCATAGCTGATTGTGGCTGTTCTGCATAGATCATTTGTCAGGCAGGGGTAGCCATAGCTGATTGTGGCTGTTCTGCATAAACCCTTTGTCAGGCAGGAGTAGCCATAGCTGATTGTCCTGCATAGATCCTTTGTCAGGCAGGGGTAGCCATAGCTGATTGTGGCTGTTCTGCATAGACCCTTTGTCAGACAGGGGTAGCCATAGCTGATTGTGGCTGTCCTGCATAGACCCTTTGTCAGGCAGCGGTAGCCATAGCTGATTTTGGCTGTTCTGCATAGACCCTTTGTCAGGCAGGAGTAGCCATAGCTGATTGTCCTGCATAGATCCTTTGTCAGGCAGGGGTAGCCATAGCTGATTGTGGCTGTTCTGCATAGACCCTTTGTCAGGCAGAGGTAGCCATAACTGATTGTCCTGCATAGACCCTTTGTCAGGCAGGGGTAGCCATAGCTGATTGTGGCTGTTCTGCACAGACCCTTTGTCAGGCAGGGGTAGCCATAGCTGATTGTGGCTGTTCTGCATAGACCCTTTGTCAGGCAGGAGTAGCCATAGCTGATTGTCCTGCATAGATCCTTTGTCAGGCAGGGGTAGCCATAGCTGATTATGGCTGTTCTGCATAGACCCTTTGTCAGGCACGGGTAGCCATAGCTGATTGTCCTGCATAGATCATTTGTCAGGCAGGGGTAGCCATAGCTGATTGTGGCTGTTCTGCACAGACCCTTTGTCAGGCAGGGGTAGCCATAGCTTATTGTCCTGCATAGATCATTTGTCAGGCAGGGGTAGCCATAGCTGATTGTGGCTGTTCTGCACAGACCCTTTGTCAGGCAGGGGTAGCCATAGCTGATTGTTCTGCATAGATCATTTGTCAGGCAGGGGTAGCCATAGCTGAGTGTGGCTGTTCTGCATAGACCCTTTGTCAGGCAGGGGTAGCCATAGCTGATTGTGGCTGTTCTGCACAGACCCTTTGTCAGGCAGGGGTAGCCATTGCTGATTGTGGCTGTTCTGCATAGATCCTTTGTCAGGCAGGGGTAGCCATAGCTGATTGTGGCTGTTCTGCATAGATCATTTGTCAGGCAGGGGTAGCCATAGCTGATTGTGGCTGTTCTGCATAGACCCTTTGTCAGGCAGGGGTAGCCATAGCTGATTGTGGCTGTTCTGCATAGATCATTTGTCAGGCAGGGGTAGCCATAGCTGATTGTGGCTGTTCTGCACAGACCCTTTGTCAGGCAAGGGTAGCCATAGCTGATTGTTCTGCATAGATCCTTTGTCAGGCAGGAGTAGCCATAGCTGATTGTGGCTGTTCTGCATAGACCCTTTGTCAGGCAGGGGTAGCCATAGCTGATTGTCCTGCATAGATCCTTTGTCAGGCAGGGGTAGCCATAGCTGATTGTCCTGCCTAGATCATTTGTCAGGCAGGGGTAGCCATAGCTGATTGTGGCTGTTCTGCATAGACCCTTTGTCAGGCAGAGGTAACCATAGCTGATTGTTCTGCATAGATCATTTGTCAGGCAGGGGTAGCCATAGCTGATTGTGGCTGTTCTGCATAGACCCTTTGTCAGGCAGAGGTAGCCATAGCTGATTGTGGCGTTCTGCATAGACCCTTTGTCAGGCAGGGGTAGCCATAGCTGATTGTGGCTGTTCTGCATAGACCCTTTGTCAGGCAGGGGTAGACATAGCTGATTGTGGATGTTCTGCATAGACCCTTTGTCAGGCAGGGGTAGCCATAGCTGATTGTGGCTGTTCTGCATAGACCCTTTGTCAGGCAGGGGTAGTCATAGCTGATTGTGGCTGTTCTGCATAGACCCTTTGCCAGGCAGGGGTAGCCATAGCTGATTGTGGCTGTTCTGCACAGACCCTTTGTCAGGCAGGGGTAGCCATAGCTGATTGTTGCTGTTCTGTATAGAACCTTTGTCAGGTAGGGGTAGCCATAGCTGATTGTGGCTGTTCTGCATAGACCCTTTGTCAGGCAGGGGTAGCCATAGCTGATTGTCCTGCATAGATCCTTTGTCAGGCAGGGGTAGCCATAGCTGATTGTGGCTGTTCTGCATAGAACCTTTGTCAGGCAGGGGTAGCCATAGCTGATTGTGGCTGTTCTGCATAGACCCTTTGTCAGGCAGGGGTAGCCATAGCTGATTGTTCTGCATAGATCATTTGTCAGGCAGGGGTAGCCATAGCTGATTGTGGCTGTTCTGCACAGACCCTTTGTCAGGCAGGGGTAGCCATAGCTGATTGTGGCTGTTCTGCATAGACCCTTTGTCAGGTAGGGGTAGCCATAGCTGATTGTGGCTGTTCTGCATAGACCCTTTGTCAGGCAGGGGCAGCCATAGCTGATTGTAGCTGTTCTGCATAGACCCTTTGTCAGGCAGGGGTAGCCATAGCTGATTGTCCTGCATAGATCCTTTGTCAGGCAGGGGTAGCCATAGCTGATTGTAGCTGTTCTGCATAGACCCTTTGTCAGGCAGGGGTAGCCATAGCTGATTGTCCTGCATAGATCCTTTGTCAGGCAGGGGTAGCCATAGCTGATTGTGGCTGTTCTGCATAGACCCTTTGGTTTATTTGATCCCAAATACTAAGGTTGTATACTATAGCAACAGCAAAAGTAATACAACAAATTTGTATTCGTTGATTTTATTATTATTTGAGTTTTAAATATTTTTGATTATGAGCAGTAAGTGCTGTGCATACTAATTTAGATATCTACGTTTTAATTATGAGTTGTGCCCCTTACAAGTGTCAAAAAAGAAAATATCTTTTTTTTTTTTTTTTTAACAACGTAATATATTTTATTCAAATGCTTGCTACAATTAACACGCCAAAAGTCCAAGCTCCTTTTGGTGTTTCCCTGTTACATCTTGTTCTGATTATCCAGGGCTATAATCAGAATTACATGAAATATATATACAACCTAAATACAATTTCTATTTAATACCTTTGAAAACATTTATTTATTTTGCATTTATTATATAATTTTTTACTTTCATTAAAAAAGAACACTTTTGAAGTGTTTTATTTTCATTTATTCTTTTAATATATTCATTGGCAAATATTCTATAAACATCAATATACTTTGTTTTCTGTTCAGATATATAGTACGATTTGTAGATGGAAAACCCTACAACTGTTATCAAAAAATTTAATGCAAGATAGTTTTTATCATCTATCTTGTATCCAAGTACTATATGATTCAAAGTAATTTTGTTTTCGATACCCAAACCCTTCATTAAATTCTGAAATTTTGTCCAAAACTCTTTTAGAAAGGTACAAGTAATAAAATAATGAGAGTAATCTTCATCTAATTTACAGAAATTACATAAACTATTCCCAACAATTTTCCATTTGGAAAGTAAAACTTTATTTGGTATAATAAAATGAAAAAGTTTCCATCTGAACATTTTAAGTTTGTTTTCGTCAAGAAATTTGAAAATGAAAAAATATAGACTACTTGTATTTGGTTTTTCAGACAACACTAAATAATTAATCCAATAATGTGTACCAATAGGGTTTGAAAATTTAACATTCACCAGTTTATTATATAATAACTTATTAGACAATGTAGATAAATTAATAAACTGATTGTTCCAGATGAAATAATCTTTTTTGATATTTACAATGCTTTTAACTGAGCTTTCTGTTTTTAAAATGTCTATCCAATTCTTTGGGAAAGCTTTTTTGAGAATACTAAATTCAGATATCCAATTAGATTTATTTTTTAACTTGTGAAGAATAAATTCTTGCGTAATTTTACCATTATTATCTATTATATCATTAACAAAAAATATTCCACTATTAATCCATTCTTTAAAAAATAAATATTTTTTTTCAAATGTAATAAATCTATTTCCCCATAAAATTTGCTTTCTTACATTACTGAATGTCAATGGTGAACTTAATTGACCACCACCTGTTTTTATCCAACTGGTCAAAACATTTTTGTAAAATTCGGGGATATTATTTAGAAACTGTTTATGTTTTTTCACATCTATGTTCATTTTAAAAATAAGCCATATTTTCCCAAATACATTTAAATATTTTAGTGGTATCAATTTCCAATTCGAAAATTTTGAGTCAGCTAATCTACTTACCCATGATGCCTTCAAAGATATAAAATAACTTTCTATATCTATCATTTTCAGTCCACCCTTCTCAAAATCTCCTATCAATGTATTTCTTTTTACCTTATCTGGTTTCCCATTCCATATAAATTTAAAACACTTACTCTCTATCTCTTTTTTGTATTTTTCTGGAATAACACAGGAACTAACAATAAAAGTAAAAATAGGTATAATCAAAGCTTTAATGATTAGTACTTTACCCAATATTGAGAGATTTCGCTTTGACCATGACAAAAATAAGCTATTCATTTTTTCAATTTTTTTTTCCCAATTAAGTTTTTCACATTCTATGTAATCATGACCATAATAAATACCTAAGGTCTTTATTGGTTTGTTTGTCCATTTAATATTTTCTACCTTATCTTTACTGTGTTTTAGTTTCCCAATCCACAACCCCTCTGTCTTATTTCTATTTATCATTAAACCTGAAAAATTACCAAAAATTTCAATTTCGTTCATAGCAACGGATATATCGTTTTTAGAGTTAAAATATAGTGTTGTGTCATCTGCTAATTGCGAAATTTTTATACTATGTGTTTGTTCATCTATTTTTATCTGAAAACCTTTGATATCCTTATTATTTCTTATTCGAAGAGCCATGATTTCAACTGATAAAACAAATAGCAAAGCAGATAAAGGACAACCTTGACGTATTCCGCGCGAGTTTTTGAAAATCTCTGATATCCAGCCATTGTTCATTACACAAGTTTGAATATTACTGTATAAAGTTTTAACCCAAATTATAAACGATTCATTAAACCCAAAATGTTTTAAAGTTGTCAAGATAAATGTCCATTCAAGTGAGTCAAACGCTTTTTTAAAATCAACAAAGACTATTGCCCCTTCAACATTATAAGATTCAGCAAAATCAATAATGTCTTGTATTTGTCTATGATTGAAGCCAATGAACCTGTTTTTAATATATCCAGTTTGGTCATTATTTACAATTTTTTCTAAAACTTTTTTTAAACGCTGTGCTAGAACATAAGAAAGAAGTTTTAAATCAACATTTAAAAGAGAAATAGGTCTATAATTATCTAGAACTAAGGGATCCCCCTTTTTAAACAATAAAGATAAAACACTAGTCCGCTGAGAAAAACTCAGTAGCTTTTCATCATAGCTTTTATTTAGAACATCAATTAAAAAAAATTTGACTTTTCCCCAAAATTCTCTATAAAATTCTACCGTTAGTCCATCCAAACCTGGGGCTTTATTTGATTTCATATTATTTATTGCATTAGAACACTCTTCTTCAGTTACCTTTCCATCACAAATTGATTGATCCTGATCCTGAAGCCTGTTTTCTAATTTTGTATCAAAAATATAATTACTGGTTAGATTTTCATCAGGATATTTTGTAGTATACAATTTTTCATAATATGATTTAATAGTACTAAGAATGTGCATCTGGTCAGTTAATATTTCATTGTTTTCATCTATTAATTTGTTTATTGACTTTTTAATTTGCCTCTGTTTTTCCAGACCTAGAAAATATGAGTTATTTTTTTCCCCATATTCCACCCATTTCTCACGACATCTAATTTGTGCCCCTTTAGCTTTTTGGTCATATATTTTTACAAGTTCTATTTCAATATTATGAATAACTTTATTTAAGTTATCGTTTTCCTCGCTTTGATTATCCCTTACCATAATTTTTTTTTCTAATTCACTTTCTAATTTATGTCTAAGTTCTCTAGTTAATTTTGATTTGTTTTTACAATACATAGTGGTTACTTCTCGAATTTCAACTTTCATTGCGTCCCATAATAATCTTATGTCGATCTTATTATTATGACACTGTAGTAAATATTTATCAATTACTTTATTTATTAACTGTTTATAATCATATTCCTGTATTACAGAATTATTAATTTTCCAATACCCTCTTCCCTTTTCAGACACCCCCGACCGAAAGGTTAAAACCACACTTTGATGATCAGTATACTGTATGACCGCAGGTTTAATTTTACAGCTTTGAACAAGCGATAAAAAATCTTTTCCTAAAAGAATCATATCAATCCGACTAGCTTGTGTTTTGTCTTTCCTACGCCATGTAAACTGTTGTCTGTTTTCATTATATATCCTCCAGACATCAATTAACTTATTAGTTTTTATAAAGGACTTTAAACTGTTTACTGATTGTTTACAAACATTACCTGTACGTAAACTTCTACGATCTATGTCTTGCATTATCTCGTTAAAATCTCCCCCGACCACAAGAATACCCGTTCCATGTTCTTTACAGAAATTACTTACCTTTTTAAAAAACATGTTTCTTAAAGTTTTGCTATTTGGTGCATAAATGCATACTAACGAAAAAACTGCATCATCTATCTGTACATTTAATAAAACAATTCTGCCATTTTCATCAGTAACCTTGTCAATGACCTTATAATTGACTGCTTTATTAATAAATATTGCTACCCCCCTACTAGCAGATGTTCCTATACTACCATAAACGTTAAAATCTGTATTGAAATTTATTTCGTTTTCAATATTCTGATCGAAATGTGTTTCTTGAAAATAAGCTATATCACATTTCATTGACTTGACCCATTCTATAGCTCGACCTCTTTTCTCTCTGTTTTGCAAACCGTTCACATTTAAGCTACATAAATTTATCATATTTTTGACAGACATTTTTTATGAGATAAGATTTGTATTTGATATGTAACAATTCTATTTTTTTTTAACCACAAAAGGGTCATTAATATCCCATATTTACACACTATCATATTTTTTTTTTTTTTATATAGCAATTCTAATTTTGTCAAATAGAAAAAAAACATAATTAATCTACAATATCTACATAATATTACAAATATGCAACATTTAATATCATTTTTACATATTTCTATACCCGTAAATAGCATGCGAACTTTTCCGTGTATGTATCCTAATATATTTTTTAACATCTCATGTACTGGCCTCGACCTATATTTAATACAGACTATCCGACCTTTAAAAGTACATTTATGCGACTCAATACAGACAGGATTATATTTAACATGTGGATAATATTCTTTCCATAAACTTGGTTCATAGTGTAACATTAGTACAAACATTATGAAGCTTGAAAATATTTTAAATGCAGTGATCTTGAAAACAAATAATTCACTTAAAGAAAGTATCTGTGATGTTTTACCCACTGGTAAGTATTTTTTTCTATATATTTTATATGACACTTGGCTATAGCCAATTTGTTTTATTAGCGTTTCTCTTTTGTTTACATTTATATTTATAAGGAATATATATATGTATAACCACGTGCTATATTTGGCGTGACACATCTCATGTGTATTAACGATGGCTAAAAATAGATTAGGTGGAAACCTGAATTGTAATTGTATGGGATAAATAAATGTGTGTTGCTTTGTAAAGAAAATACATACTGTTTTGTAAAGGAAAACTGAGAAAATAACAATATGAAAATAGTAACGAGCCATGTTATATGTACACACTAAATACATGTTTAGATATTCATAATAATAGTATAAATCTATAGTCAGATTTATCATAAAAAACATCAATATAAAGGTACATCTATTAATAGTATACTTCTTATGTTGTAATGATTTTTTACTTCTTATATCTTCATTAAACATCATATAACCCTCACTTAGGTTTTTAATGATATACAACATTTTTACTCTTTGTTGGAGCTTAAATAACATTAGTAGTTTTGTAAATTTTTTTAAATTTTAATTTAAGATAAAAAGAAACTTATTTCAAATAGCACACTAAATGATGATTAAGTTTTCCTGTTGCTTGGTTTTAACTTCTTTCGACCTTTACTGCTTCCTTGTTGATCATGTAATTTCTCAGTAGGAGTTGGTGGAGTCCTTTGAATTGCACTAGGCCTGTTTGAAGTTTTCATGAAATTGTCCATAGTTTTTTGACCAGCTTTAACTTGTTTATTTTCTGATTTATCAGTTTCAATGATTTTCACTTTTTTATTTCCTTTTGCTTCTATGTCTTTGTCTTCCTTGTCTGTTGTAATTGATTTTACAGCTCTGTTGTGGGGTTGAGAATCCTCAGCTTGACTTGCATCATCATCCTCATCATGCTCAGTCAGATTTTCCTCCTCAACACCATCATGTACACTTATGTTTGGATCAGGGAAAACAAGATCATTAGGACAGTCAACCATTTTATGACCTTGCTGATTGCATGACCTACACACCCAATCACTAAGAAAATATCTTAATAATTCACTTGATTTTAAAAAGTAGACATCCCCCACACACACACAACTATGCATTTTTTTTATTTTTTTTTTAAATTTCAGATCATTTTATTCAAAAACCCTGCTATAAAATTACGCTATGTAGCCCAGAGGAGCTACATAGGGGCCCCTGTGGTTTACATAGCTCATTTCACCACGGAAAATATCAAATTGAGTAAAAAAAATACACTCCCTTTCATTCACAAAATGAAAATTACAAACATACATGTACATTTAATTTAACAACATATATATCATCATTTTGTCTCCTCGCAATAAAAAAACAAAACAAAACAAAAAAACTATTATTAATATATACACCTATACATTGGCATAATGGTTTAATCACAAAGTTTTCTGTCAGATTATAGGTAATATAGTTATGGTTAAATATTCCAGAAAAAGATGACCACGCTTTTATTTTCATTTAAATGAAAACACTTGATGGCCATTCACAAGATATATATACAAGTACATGCTATGTAAAAGCATGGTAAATTTACTAAAGCCAGCTTTGTCAATTTACTATTACTATCAATTTAATTTGGTAAATACTATAAGATGATTTATATTTGTGATAAATAAGCAATAGGGACGGGACATTCTACATTCTGACTGGAATCGACACTTTTACATTTTTATTCAAACCTATCAGAAGTGAATAATACTGCTAAGACTGGGCCTGTTATATAATGAATTTCTGTTGGTTTGATTGGGTTCATGTCTGTTTATAGATTAGAACACTAAGAAGAACTTATATAGTGTCAGTGCGTTGAGAGGAGGCGGACCTACATATATATATTTTTATACAGAACATTTGATCCATAGGAAACACTTCATTGCTCCCACTAGTTTCAGGTCTATTATTTAGTTCTCTTTGGGTGTCACTCGTGTAGATTATCGTCGACCAGTTATGCACTATCTGTATAAATTGTGATTTCATTCTATAACCTTGATATTGACCAGTACCATCCTGTCTGCAAATTGTGTTTTCATTCTATAACCTTGATATTGACCAGTACCATCCTGTCTGTAAATTGTGATTTCATTCTATAACCTTGATATTGACCAGTACCATCCTGTCTGTAGATTGTGATTTCATTCTATAACCTTGATATTGACCAGTACCATCCTGTCTGTAAATTGTGATTTCATTCTATAACCTTGATATTGACCAGTACCATCCTGTCTGTAAATTGTGATTCCATTCTATAACCTTGATATTGACCAGTACCATCCTGTCTGTAAATTGTGATTTCATTCTATTACCTTGATATTGACCAGTACCAGCCTGTCTGTAAATTGTGATTCCATTCTATAACCTTGATATTGACCAGTACCATCCTGTCTGTAAATTGTGATTTCATTCTATAACCTTGATATTGACCAGTACCATCCTGTCTGTAAATTGTGATTCCATTCTATAACCTTGATATTGACCAGTACCATCCTGTCTGTAAATTGTGATTTCATTCTATAACCTTGATATTGACCAGTACCATCCTGTCTGTAAATTGTAATTCCATTCTATAACCTTGATATTGACCAGTACCATCCTGTCTGTAAATTGTGATTTCATTCTATAACCTTGATATTGACCAGTACCATCCTGTCTGTAAATTGTGATTCCATTCTATAACCTTGATATTGACCAGTACCATCCTGTCTAGATTGTGATTCCATTCTATAACCTTGATATTGACCAGTACCATCCTGTCTGTAAATTGTGATTTCATTCTATGACCTTGATATAAACCAGTACCATCCTGTCTGTAAATTGTGATTTCATTCTATAACATTGATATTGATCAGTACCATCCTGTCTGTAAATTGTGATTTCATTCTATAACCTTGATATTGACCAGTACCATCCTGTCTGTAAATTGTGATTTCATTCTATAGCCTTGATATTGACCAGTACCATCCTGTCTGTAAATTGTGATTTCATTCTATAAGCTTGGTTTTGACCAGTACCATCCTGTCTGTAAATTGTGATTGCATTCTATAACCTTGATATTGACCAGTACCATCCTGTCTGTAGATTGTGATTCCATTCTATAACCTTGATATTGACCAGTACCATCCTGTCTGTAGATTGTGATTTCATTCCATAACCTTGATATTGACCAGTACCATCCTGTCTGTAAATTGTGATTCTATTCTATAACCTTGATATCGACCAGTACCATCCTGTCTGTAAATTGTGATTCCATTCTATAACCTTGATATTGACCAGTACCATCCTGTTTGTAAATTGTGATTTCATTCTATAACCTTGATATTGACCAGTACCATCCTGTCTGTAAATTGTAATTCCATTCTATAACCTTCATTTTGACTAGTACCATCCTGTCTGTAAATTGTGATTGCATTCTATAACCTTGATATTGAGGAGTACCATCCTGACTGTAAATTGTGATTCCATTCTATAACCTTGATATTGACCAGTACCATCCTGTCTGTAGATTGTGATTTCATTCTATAACCTTGATATTGACCAGTACCATCCTGTCTGTAAATTGCGATTCCATTCTATAACCTTGATATTGACCAGTACCATCCTGTCTGTAGATTGTGATTTCATTCTATAACCTTGATATTGACCAGTACCATCCTGTCTGTAGATTGTGATTTCATTCCATAACCTTGATATTGACCAGTACCATCCTGTCTGTAAATTGTGATTCTATTCTATAACCTTGATATCGACCAGTACCATCCTGTCTGTAAATTGTGATTCCATTCTATAACCTTGATATTGACCAGTACCATCCTGTTTGTAAATTGTGATTTCATTCTATAACCTTGATATTGACCAGTACCATCCTGTCTGTAAATTGTAATTCCATTCTATAACCTTCATTTTGACTAGTACCATCCTGTCTGTAAATTGTGATTGCATTCTATAACCTTGATATTGAGCAGTACCATCCTGACTGTAGATTGTGATTCCATTCTATAACCTTGATATTGACCAGTACCATCCTGTCTGTAGATTGTGATTTCATTCTATAACCTTGATATTAACCAGTACCATCCTGTCTGTAAATTGTGATTCCATTCTATAACCTTGATATTGACCAGTACCATCCTGTCTGTAGATTGTGATTTCATTCTATAACCTTGATATTGACCAGTACCATCCTGTCTGTAAATTGTGATTTCATTCTATTACCTTGATATTGACTAGTACCATCCTGTCTGTAAATTGTGATTCCATTCTATAACCTTGATATTGACCAGTACTATCCTGTCTGTAAATTGTGATTTCATTCTATTATCTTGATATTGACCAGTACCATCCTGTCTGTAAATTGTAATTCCATTCTATAGCCTTGATATTGACCAGTACCATCCTGTCTCTAAATTGTGATTTCATTCTATAACCTTGATATTGACCAGTACCATCCTGTCTGTAAATTGTGATTCCATTCTATAACCTTGATATTGACCAGTACCATCCTGTCTAGATTGTGATTCCATTCTATAACCTTGATATTGACCAGTACCATCCTGTTTGTAAATTGTGATTTCATTCTATAACCTTGATATTGACCAGTACCATCCTGTCTGTAAATTGTGATTTCATTCTATAACATTGATATTGATCAGTACCATCCTGTCTGTAAATTGTGATTTCATTCTATGACCTTGATATTGACCAGTACCATCCTGTCTGTAAATTGTGATTTCATTCTATAACCTTGATATTGACCAGTACCATCCTGTCTGTAAATTGTGATTTCATTCTATAAGCTTGATTTTGACCAGTACCACCCTGTCTGTAAATTGTGATTGCATTCTATAACCTTGATATTGACCAGTACCATCCTGTCTGTAGATTGTGATTCCATTCTATAACCTTGATATTGACCAGTACCATCCTGTCTGTAAATTGTGATTTCATTCTATAACCTTAATATTGACCAGTACCATCCTGTCTGTAAATTGTGATTTCATTCTATAACATTGATATTGACCAGTACCATCCTGTCTGTAAATTGTGATTCCATTCTATAACCTTGATATTGACCAGTACCATCCTGTCTGTAGATTGTGATTTCATTCTATAACCTTGATATTGACTAGTACCATCCTGTCTGTAAATTGTGATTTCATTCTATAACCTTGATATTGACCAGTACCATCCTGTCTGTAAATTATGATTCCATTCTATAACCTTGATATTGACTAGTACCATCCTGTCTGTAAATTGTGATTCCATTTTATAACCTTGATATTGATCAGTACCATCCTGTCTGTAGATTGTGATTACATTCTATAACCTTGATATTGACCAGTACCATCCTGTCTGTAAATTGTGATTTCATTCTATAACCTTGATATTGACCAGTACCATCCTGTCTGTAAATTGTGATTTCATTCTATGACCTTGATATTGACCAGTACCATCCTGTCTGTAAATTGTGATTCCATTCTATAACCTTGATATTGACCAGTACCATCCTGTCTGTAAATTGTGATTCCATTCTATAACCTTGATATTGACCAGTACCATCATGTCTGTAAATTGTGATTTCATTCTATGACCTTGATATTGACCAGTACCATCCTGTCTGTACATTGTGATTTCATTCTATAACCTTGATATTGACCAGTACCATCCTGTCTGTAGATTGTGATTCCATTCTATAACCTTGATATTGACCAGTACCATCCTGTCTGTAAATTGTGATTTCATTCTATAACCTTGATATTGACCAGTACCATCCTGTCTGTAAATTGTGATTTCATTCTATAACCTTGATATTGACTAGTACCATCCTGTCTGTAAATTGCAATTTCATTCTATAACCTTGATATTGACCAGTACCATCCTGTCTGTAAATTGTGATTCCATTCTATAACCTTGATATTGACCAGTACCATCCTGTCTGTAGATTGTGATTCCATTCTATAACCTTGATATTGACCAGTACCATCCTGTCTGTAAATTGTGATTTCATTCTATAACCTTGATATTGACCAGTACCATCCTGTCTGTAAATTGTGATTTCATTCTATAACCTTGATATTGACTAGTACCATCCTGTCTGTAAATTGCAATTTCATTCTATGACCTTGATATTGACCAGTACCATCCTGTCTGTAAATTGTGATTCCATTCTATAACCTTGATATTGACCAGTACCATCCTGTCTGTAAATTGTGATTTCATTCTATGACCTTGATATTGACCAGTACCATCCTGTCTGTAAATTGTGATTCCATTCTATAACCTTGAAATTGACCACTACTATCCTGTCTGTAAATTGTGATTCCATTCTATAACCTTGATATTGATCAGTACCATCCTGTCTGTAGATTGTGATTCCATTCTATAACCTTGATATTGACCAGTACCATCCTGTCTGTAAATTGTGATTTCATTCTATAACCTTGATATTGACCAGTACCATCCTGTCTGTAAATTGTGATTTCATTCTATAACCTTGATATTGACCAGTACCATCCTGTCTGTAAATTGTGATTTCATTCTATAACCTTGATATTGACTAGTACCATCCTGTCTGTAAATTGCAATTTCATTCTATGACCTTGATATTGACCAGTACCATCCTGTCTGTAAATTGTGATTCCATTCTATAACCTTGATATTGACCAGTACCATCCTGTCTGTAAATTGTGATTTCATTCTATGACCTTGATATTGACCAGTACCATCCTGTCTGTAAATTGTGATTCCATTCTATAACCTTGAAATTGACCACTACTATCCTGTCTGTAAATTGTGATTCCATTCTATAACCTTGATATTGATCAGTACCATCCTGTCTGTAGATTGTGATTACATTCTATAACCTTGATATTGACCAGTACCATCCTGTCTGTAAATTGTGATTTCATTCTATAACCTTGATATTGACCAGTACCATCCTGTCTGTAAATTGTGATTTCATTCTATGACCTTGATATTGACCAGTACCATCCTGTCTGTAAATTGTGATTCCATTCTATAACCTTGATATTGACCAGTACCATCCTGTCTGTAAATTGTGATTTCATTCTATAACCTTGATATTGACCAGTACCATCCTGTCTGTACATTGTGATTTCATTCTATAACCTTGATATTGACCAGTACCATCCTGTCTGTAGATTGTGATTCCATTCTATAACCTTGATATTGACCAGTACCATCCTGTCTGTAGATTGTGATTTCATTCTATAACCTTGATATTGACCAGTACCATCCTGTCTGTAAATTGTGATTCCATTCTATAACCTTGATATTGACTAGTACCATCCTGTCTGTAAATTGCAATTTCATTCTATAACCTTGATATTGACCAGTACCATCCTGTCTGTAAATTGTGATTCCATTCTATAACCTTGATATTGACCAGTACCATCCTGTCTGTAAATTGTGATTTCATTCTATGACCTTGATATTGACCAGTACCCTCCTGTCTGTAAATTGTGATTCCATTCTATAACCTTGAAATTGACCAATACTATCCTGTCTGTAAATTGTGATTCCATTCTATAACCTTGATATTGACCAGTACCATCCTGTCTGTAAATTGGGATTTCATTCTATAACCTTGATATTGACCAGTACCATCCTGTCTGTAGATTGTGATTCCATTCTATAACCTTGATATTGACCAGTACCATCCTGTCTGTAAATTGTGATTTCATTCTATAACCTTGATATTGACCAGTACCATCCTGTCTGTAAATTGTGATTCCATTCTATAACCTTGATATTGACCAGTACCATCCTGTCTGTAAATTGTGATTTCATTCTATGACCTTGATATTGACCAGTACCATCCTGTCTGTAAATTGTGATTCCATTCTATAACCTTGATATTGACCAGTACTATCCTGTCTGTAAATTGTGATTCCATTCTATAACCTTGATATTGACCAGTACCATTATGTCTGTAAATTGTGATTTCATTCTATAACATTGATATTGACCAGTACCATCCTGTCTGTAAATTGTGATTTCATTCTATAACCTTGATATTGACCAGTACCATCCTGTCTGTAGATTGTGATTCCATTCTATAGCCTTGATATTGACCAGTACCATCCTGTCTGTAAATTGTGATTTCATGCTATAACCTTGATATTGACCAGAACCATCCTGTCTGTAAATTGTGATTTCATTCTATAACCTTGATATTGACCAGTACCATCCTGTCTGTAAATTGTGATTCCATTCTATAACCTTGATATTGACCAGTACTATCCTGTCTGTAAATTGTGATTTCATTCTATAACCTTGATATTGACTAGTACCATCCTGTCTGTAAATTGTGATTTCATTCTATAACCTTGATATTGACCAGTACCATTCTGTCTGTAAATTGTGATTCCATTCTATAACCTTGATATTGACTACTACCATCCTGTCTGTAAATTGTGATTCCATTTTATAACCTTGATATTGATCAGTACCATCCTGTCTGTAGATTGTGATTACATTCTATAACCTTGATATTGACCAGTACCATCCTGTCTGTAAATTGTGATTTCATTCTATAACCTTGAGTTAGAGTCCTTGTCAGACTGGGTTAGAACAATTAGGTCTCTAGTACAAGGTCGGATTCACAAACTAAAAAATTGTGTTAATAGTCGACCTAAGTCTGTATTTAAAGACCAAGAAGCTGTTAAGTGTCTTTCCTCTCTTCATGACAAATATGTTGTCGTTCCTGCGGACAAGGCTTCCAACAATATCGTGTTTGTATGTAAATCATATTACTTCGAATGTCTAATCAAGGAATTATGCATAAATAGCAACACCTCTAGTAATACCACATACAAACCAACTTCGTTCGACAAAGATGAAATCCTAGCTAACCACAGATCATTCATGACCTCTTTAAACATTCCCTCTGGTAAAGAGTCTGAGGATTTACCCTATTTGTATTGGATACCTAAACTCCATAAGACACCATACAAAGAAAGGTACATAGCGGGATCATCAACTTGTTCGACGAAAGAATTGTCTATTCACCTGACAAAGATTCTGTCTACAGTAAAAGAGGGACAACAGAAATATTGTGAAACTGTTTACTCGCGTAGTGGCATAAATCACATGTGGATTTTGAAAAACTCTAAAGATCTTTTGGATAACCTGAAATCAAGATCTTTCTCTCAGGTATCCTCCATCAAAACTTGATTTTTCAACTCTATATACCACCCTACCGCATGACAAATTAAAAACCCGCTTAAAAGAAACAATTCATAAAGCTTTTAGTCATAGAAACTATGGCTCAAAATTTGTTGTGTTAGGCTACAATTCCACATATTTTTCAAACAAAATTCATAAAGGTAAAACATGCTACTCCGAGGAACAAGTGATCAGTATGCTGGAGTTCCTCATCGATAACATATTTGTCTCCTTTGGAGGGACACTGTTTCAGCAGGTCGTCGGCATACCAATGGGTACGAATTGTGCCCCTCTTCTAGCCGATTTATTTTTATACTCATACGAGTCGGAGTTTCTTCAAAAGCTTGTAAAAGATAAGAAGATTCATGAGGCTAGAGCCTTTAATTTCACATACAGGTATATTGATGACGTTTTATCTATCAATAATTCTAGATTTGCAGAATTTCTTCCATTGATATATCCTCCAGAGCTGGAAGTTAAAGAGACCACCGATACAGCTTCGTCCGCATCATTTTTGGACTTATACCTCGAATTTGACGACAGTGGTCAACTCAGTACTAAAATTTATGATAAGCGGGACGACTTCAATTTTAAAATCATAAATTTTCCAAACATGTGCAGCAATATACCAGCTTCTCCTGCATATGGTGTTTACATCTCGCAATTGATTCGCTATGCAAGGGCCAGTAGCAATTATTCTGATTTCCTGAAATGTCATCTTCATCTGAGAAACAGGCTACTGGACCAGGGCTATAAAAAGATTCGCCTTATTCGATCTCTTAAAAAGTTTATATTCCGATACCAATATCTTGTCGAAATATATTCCGTCTCTGCAGAAATAATTATAAGCGATGCATTTTCATATAGTGAAAATGTATAAAGATAAAGAAGTCCAAAATGTCAAGAATTTTTTTGTCAATGTGTGACGTAAAAATATTTTTGACATTTACGTCACCGAATATGGTACTGCTTTGACAACTATTTTACCTATTTTGTTCCTGTATTTAAATACTGTTACAGTGACAGCCGGAACCTTTGAACCGTAATGAGAGAGGGAGGTTTGGCGCCTTAAAATCTGATTCAACCCACCATTTCTTTAGAAATGCCTGTACCAAGTCAGGGTCATTACGGTTTTCACAGTTTTCCGGTTGTTAACTGATTTTGTCTGTTTATATAATTATGAGTTTTGACTTTCCCTTTATAAGATTGTTCGGAGTTCGGTAATTTTGTTATTACCTTTACTTGATATTGACCAGTACCATCCTGTCTGTAAATTGTGATTTCATTCTATGACCTTGATATTGACCAGTACCATCCTGTCTGTAAATTGTGATTCCATTCTATAACCTTGATATTGACCAGTACTATCATGTCTGTAAATTGTGATTCCATTCTATAACCTTGATATTGACCAGTACCATCCTGTCTGTAAATTGTGATTTCATTCTATTACCTTGATATTGACCAGTACCATCATGTCTGTAAATTGGGATTTCATTCTATTACCTTGATATTGACCAGTACCATCCTGTCTGTAGATTGTGATTCCATTCTATAACCTTGATATTGACCAGTACCATCCTGTCTGTAAATTGTGATTTCATTCTATAGCCTTGATATTGACCAGTACCATCCTGTCTGTAAATTGTGATTCCATTCTATAACCTTGATATTGACTAGTACCATCCTGTCTGTAAATTGTGATTTCATTCTATAACCTTGATATTGACCAGTACCATCCTGTCTGTAAATTGTGATTCCATTCTATTACCTTGATATTGACCAGTACCATCCTGTGTGTAGATTGTTATTTCATTCTATAACCTTGATATTGACCAGGACCATCCTGTCTGTAAATTGTGATTCCATTCTATAACCTTGATATTGACCAGTACCATCCTGTCTGTAGATTGTGATTCCATTCTATAACCTTGATATTGACCAGTACCATCCTGTCTGTAGATTGTGATTGCATTCTATAACCTTGATATTGACCAGTACCATCCTGTCTATAAATTGTGATTCCATTCTATAACCTTGATATTGACCAGTACCATCATTTCTGTTAATTGTGATTCCATTCTATAACCTTGATATTGACCAGTACCATCATGTCTGTAAATTGTGATTCCATTCTATAACCTTGATATTGACCAGTACCATCCTGTCTGTAAGTTGTGATTCCATTCTATAACCTTGATATTGACTAGTACCATCCTGTCTGCAGATTGTGATTCCATTCTATAACCTTGATATTGACCAGTACCATCCTGTCTGTAAATTGTGATTTCATTCTATAACCTTGATATTGACCAGTACCATCCTGTCTGTAAATTGTGATTCCATTCTATAACCTTGATATTGACCAGTACTATCATGTCTGTAAATTGTGATTCCATTCTATAACCTTGATATTGACCAGTACCATCCTGTCTGTAAATTGTGATTTCATTCTATTACCTTGATATTGACCAGTACCATCATGTCTGTAAATTGGGATTTCATTCTATAACCTTGATATTGACCAGTACCATCCTGTCTGTAGATTGTGATTCCATTCTATAACCTTGATATTGACCAGTACCATCCTGTCTGTAAATTGTGATTTCATTCTATAGCCTTGATATTGACCAGTACCATCCTGTCTGTAAATTGTGATTCCATTCTATAACCTTGATATTGACTAGTACCATCCTGTCTGTAAATTGTGATTTCATTCTATAACCTTGATATTGACCAGTACCATCCTGTCTGTAAATTGTGATTCCATTCTATAACCTTGATATTGACCAGTACCATCCTGTGTGTAGATTGTTATTTCATTCTATAACCTTGATATTGACCAGGACCATCCTGTCTGTAAATTGTGATTCCATTCTATAACCTTGATATTGACCAGTACCATCCTGTCTGTAGATTGTGATTCCATTCTATAACCTTGATATTGACCAGTACCATCCTGTCTGTAGATTGTGATTCCATTCTATAACCTTGATATTGACCAGTACCATCCTGTCTGTAAATTGTGATTCCATTCTATATCCTTGATATTGACCAGTACCATCCTGTCTGTAAATTGTGATTCCATTCTATAACCTTGATATTGACCAGTACCATCCTGTCTGTAAATTGTGATTTCATTCTATAACCTTGATATTGACCAGTACCATCCTATCTGTAAATTGTGATTGCATTCTATAACCTTGATATTGACCAGTACCATCCTGTCTATAAATTGTGATTCCATTCTATAACCTTGATATTGACCAGTACCATCATTTCTGTTAATTGTGATTCCATTCTATAACCTTGATATTGACCAGTACCATCATGTCTGTAAATTGTGATTCCATTCTATAACCTTGATATTGACCAGTACCATCCTGTCTGTAAGTTGTGATTCCATTCTATAACCTTGATATTGACTAGTACCATCCTGTCTGCAGATTGTGATTCCATTCTATAACCTTGATATTGACCAGTACCATCCTGTCTGTAAATTGTGATTTCATTCTATAACCTTGATATTGACCAGTACCATCCTGTCTGTAAATTGTGATTCCATTTTATAACCTTGATATTGACTAGTACCATCCTGTCTGTAAATTGTGATTTCATTCTATAACCTTGATATTGACCAGTACCATCCTGTGTGTAGATTGTGATTTCATTCTATAACCTTGATATTGACCAGTACCATCCTGTCTGTAAATTTTGATTTCATTCTATAACCTTGATATTGACCAGTACCATCCTGTCTGTAGATTGTGATTCCATTCTATAGCCTTGATATTGACCAGTACCATCCTGTCTGTAAATTGTGATTTCATTCTATAACCTTGATATTGACCAGTACCATCCTGTCTGTAAATTGTGATTTCATTCTATAACCTTGATATTGACCAGTACCATCCTGTCTGTAAATTGTGATTGCATTCTATAACCTTGATATTGACCAGTACCATCCTGTCTGTAAATTGTGATTGCATTCTATAACCTTGATATTGACCAGTACCATCCTGTCTATAAATTGTGATTCCATTCTATAACCTTGATATTGACCAGTACCATCATTTCTGTAAATTGTGATTCCATTCTATAACCTTGATATTGACCAGTACCATCATGTCTGTAAATTGTGATTCCATTCTATAACCTTGATATTGACCAGTACCATCCTGTCTGTAAGTTGTGATTCCATTCTATAACCTTGATATTGACTAGTACCATCCTGTCTGTAGATTGTGATTCCATTCTATAACCTTGATATTGACCAGTACCATCCTGTCTGTAAATTGTGATTCCATTCTATAACCTTGATATTGACCAGTACCATCCTGTCTATAAATTGTGATTCCATTCTATAACCTTGATATTGACTAGTACCATCCTGTCTGTAAATTGTGATTCCATTCTATAACCTTGATATTGACCAGTACCATCCTGTCTGTAAATTGTGATTTCATTCTATAACCTTGATATTGACCAGTACCATCCTGTCTGTAAATTGTGATTCCATTCTATAACCTTGATATTGACCAGTACCATCCTGTCTGTAAATTGTGATTTCATTCTATAACCTTGATATTGACCAGTACCATCCTATCTGTAAATTGTGATTGCATTCTATAACCTTGATATTGACCAGTACCATCCTGTCTATAAATTGTGATTCCATTCTATAACCTTGATATTGACCAGTACCATCCTGTCTGTAGATTGTGATTCCATTCTATAACCTTGATATTGACCAGTACCATCCTGTCTGTAAATTGTGATTTCATTCTATAGCCTTGATATTGACCAGTACCATCCTGTCTGTAAATTGTGATTCCATTCTATAACCTTGATATTGACTAGTACCATCATTTCTGTAAATTGTGATTTCATTCTATAACCTTGATATTGACCAGTACCATCCTGTCTGTAAATTGTGATTCCATTCTATAACCTTGATATTGACCAGTACCATCCTGTGTGTAGATTGTTATTTCATTCTATAACCTTGATATTGACCAGTACCATCCTGTCTGTAAATTGTGATTCCATTCTATAACCTTGATATTGACCAGTACCATCCTGTCTGTAGATTGTGATTCCATTTTATAACCTTGATATTGACCAGTACCATCCTGTCTGTAGATTGTGATTCCATTCTATAACCTTGATATTGACCAGTACCATCCTGTCTGTAAATTGTGATTCTATTCTATAACATTGATATTGACCAGTACCATCCTGTCTGTAAATTGTTATTCCATTCTATAACCTTGATATTGACCAGTACCATCCTGTCTGTAAATTGTGATTTCATTCTATAACCTTGATATTGACTAGTACCATCCTGTCTGTAAATTGTGATTTCATTCTATAACCTTGATATTGACCAGTACCATCCTGTCTGTAAATTGTGATTGCATTCTATAACCTTGATATTGACCAGTACCATCCTGTCTATAAATTGTGATTCCATTCTATAACCTTGATATTGACCAGTACCATCCTGTCTGTAAATTGTGATTCCAATCTATGACCTTGATATTGACCAGTACCATCCTGTCTGTAAATTGTGATTCCATTCTATAACCTTGATATTGACCAGTACCATCCTGTCTGTAAGTTGTGATTCCATTCTATAACCTTGATATTGACTAGTACCATCCTGTCTGTAGATTGTGATTTCATTCTATAACCTTGATATTGACCAGTACCATCCTGTCTGTAAATTGTGATTTCATTCTATAACCTTGATATTGACCAGTACCATCCTGTCTATAAATTGTGATTCCATTCTATAACCTTGATATTGACTAGTACCATCCTGTCTGTAAATTGTGATTTCATTCTATAACCTTGATATTGACCAGTACCATCCTGTCTGTAAATTGTGATTTCATTCTATAACCTTGATATTGACCAGTACCATCCTGTCTGTAAATTGTGATTCCATTCTATAACCTTGATATTGACCAGTACCATCCTGTCTGTAAATTGTGATTTCATTCTATAACCTTGATATTGACTAGTACCATCCTGTCTGTAAATTGTGATTTCATTCTATAACCTTGATATTGACCAGTACCGTCCTGTCTGTAAATTGTGATTTCATTCTATAACCTTGATATTGACCAGTACCATCCTGTCTGTAGATTGTGATTCCATTCTATAACCTTGATATTGACCAGTACCATCCTGTCTGTAAATTGTGATTTCATTCTATAGCCTTGATATTGACCAGTACCATCCTGTCTGTAAATTGTGATTCCATTCTATAACCTTGATATTGACTAGTACCATCATTTCTGTAAATTGTGATTTCATTCTATAACCTTGATATTGACCAGTACCATCCTGTCTGTAAATTGTGATTCCATTCTATAACCTTGATATTGACCAGTACCATCCTGTGTGTAGATTGTTATTTCATTCTATAACCTTGATATTGACCAGTACCATCCTGTCTGTAAATTGTGATTCCATTCTATAACCTTGATATTGACCAGTACCATCCTGTCTGTAGATTGTGATTCCATTTTATAACCTTGATATTGACCAGTACCATCCTGTCTGTAGATTGTGATTCCATTCTATAACCTTGATATTGACCAGTACCATCCTGTCTGTAAATTGTGATTCTATTCTATAACATTGATATTGACTAGTACCATCCTGTCTGTAAATTGTTATTCCATTCTATAACCTTGATATTGACCAGTACCATCCTGTCTGTAAATTGTGATTTCATTCCATAACCTTGATATTGACTAGTACCATCCTGTCTGTAAATTGTGATTTCATTCTATAACCTTGATATTGACCAGTACCATCCTGTCTGTAAATTGTGATTCCATTCTATAACCTTGATATTGACCAGTACCATCCTGTCTGTAAATTGTGATTCCATTCTATAACCTTGATATTGACCAGTACCATCCTGTCTGTAAATTGTGATTCCATTCTATGACCTTGATATTGACCAGTACCATCCTGTCTGTAAATTGTGATTCCATTCTATAACCTTGATATTGACCAGTACCATCCTGTCTGTAAATTGTGATTTCATTCTATAACCTTGATATTGAGTAGTACCATCCTGTCTGTAAATTGTGATTTCATTCTATAACCTTGATATTGACCAGTACCACCCTGTCTGTAAATTGTGATTCCATTCTATAACCTTGATATTGACCAGTACCATCCTGTCTGTAAATTGTGATTCGATTCTATAACTTTGATATTGACCAGTACCATCCTGTCTGTAAATTGTGATTCCATTCTATAACCTTGATATTGACCAGTACCATCCTGTCTGTAAATTGTGATTCCATTCTATAACCTTGATATTGACCAGTACCATCCTGTCTGTAAATTGTAATTCCATTCTATAACCTTGATATTGACTAGTACCATCCTGTCTGTAAATTGTGATTCCATTCTATAATTTTGATATTGACCAGTACCATCCTGTCTGTAAATTGTGATTCCATTCTATAACCTTGATATTGACCAGTACCATCCTGTCTGTAAATTGTGTTTCCATTCTATAACCTTGATATTGACCAGTACCATCCAGTCTGTAAATTGTGATTCCATTCTATAACCTTGATATTGACCAGTACCATCCTGTCTGTAAATTGTGATTCTATTCTATAACCTTGATATTGACCAGTACCATCCTGTCTGTAAATTGTGATTCCATTCTATAACCTTGATATTGACCAGTACCATCCTGTCTGTAGATTGTGATTCCATTCTATAACCTTGATATTGACCAGTACCATCCTGTCTGTAGATTGTGATTCCATTCTATAACCTTGATATTGACCAGTACCATCCTGTCTGTAAATTGTGATTCCATTTTATAACCTTGATATTGACCAGTACCATCCTGTCTGTAAATTGTGATTCCATTCTATAACCTTGATATTGACCAGTACCATCCTGTCTGTAAATTGTGTTTCCATTCTATAACCTTGATATTGACCAGTACCATCCAGTCTGTAAATTGTGATTCCATTCTATAACCTTGATATTGACCAGTACCATCCTGTCTGTAAATTGTGATTCTATTCTATAACCTTGATATTGACCAGTACCATCCTGTCTGTAAATTGTGATTCCATTCTATAACCTTGATATTGACCAGTACCATCCTGTCTGTAGATTGTGATTCCATTCTATAACCTTGATATTGACCAGTACCATCCTGTCTGTAGATTGTGATTCCATTCTATAACCTTGATATTGACCAGTACCATCCTGTCTGTAAATTGTGATTCCATTTTATAACCTTGATATTGACCAGTACCATCCTGTCTGTAAATTGTGATTCCATTCTATAACCTTGATATTGACCAGTACCATCCTGTCTGTAAATTGTGATTCCATTCTATAACCTTGATATTGACCAGTACCATCCTGTCTGTAAATTGTGATTTCATTCTATGACCTTGATATTGACCAGTACCATCCTGTCTGTAAATTGTGATTCCATTCTATAACCTTGATATTGACCAGTACCATCCTGTCTGTAAATTGTGATTTCATTCTATAACCTTGATATTGACCAGTACCATCCTGTCTATAAATTGTGATTCCATTCTATAACCTTGATATTGACCAGTACCATCATTTATGTAAATTGTGATTCCATTCTATTACCTTGATATTGACCAGTACCATCATGTCTGTAAATTGTGATTCCATTCTATAACCTTGATATTGACCAGTACCATCCTGTCTGTAAATTGTGATTCCATTCTATAACCTTGATATTGACCAGTACCATTCTGTCTGTAAATTGTGATTCCATTTTATAACCTTGATATTGACCAGTACCATCCTGTCTGTAAATTGTGATTCCATTCTATAACCTTGATATTGACCAGTACCATCCTGTCTGTAAATTGTGATTTCATTCTATAACCTTGATATTGACCAGTACCATCCTGTCTGTAAATTGTGATTCCATTCTATAACCTTGATATTGACCAGTACCATCCTGTCTGTAAATTGTGATTTCATTCTGTAACCTTGATATTGACCAGTACCATCCTGTCTGTAAATTGTGATTCCATTCTATAACCTTGATATTGACCAGTACCATCCTGTCTGTAAATTGTGATTCCATTCTATAACCTTGATATTGACCAGTACCATCCTGTCTGTAAATTGTGATTCCATTCTATGACCTTGATATTGACCAGTACCATCCTGTCTGTAAATTGTGATTCCATTCTATAACCTTGATATTGACCAGTACCATCCTGTCTGTAAATTGTGATTTCATTCTATAACCTTGATATTGAGTAGTACCATCCTGTCTGTAAATTGTGATTTCATTCTATAACCTTGATATTGACCAGTACCACCCTGTCTGTAAATTGTGATTCCATTCTATAACCTTGATATTGACCAGTACCATCCTGTCTGTAAATTGTGATTCGATTCTATAACTTTGATATTGACCAGTACCATCCTGTCTGTAAATTGTGATTCCATTCTATAACCTTGATATTGACCAGTACCATCCTGTCTGTAAATTGTGATTCCATTCTATAACCTTGATATTGACCAGTACCATCCTGTCTGTAAATTGTAATTCCATTCTATAACCTTGATATTGACTAGTACCATCCTGTCTGTAAATTGTGATTCCATTCTATAATTTTGATATTGACCAGTACCATCCTGTCTGTAAATTGTGATTCCATTCTATAACCTTGATATTGACCAGTACCATCCTGTCTGTAAATTGTGTTTCCATTCTATAACCTTGATATTGACCAGTACCATCCAGTCTGTAAATTGTGATTCCATTCTATAACCTTGATATTGACCAGTACCATCCTGTCTGTAAATTGTGATTCTATTCTATAACCTTGATATTGACCAGTACCATCCTGTCTGTAAATTGTGATTCCATTCTATAACCTTGATATTGACCAGTACCATCCTGTCTGTAGATTGTGATTCCATTCTATAACCTTGATATTGACCAGTACCATCCTGTCTGTAGATTGTGATTCCATTCTATAACCTTGATATTGACCAGTACCATCCTGTCTGTAAATTGTGATTCCATTTTATAACCTTGATATTGACCAGTACCATCCTGTCTGTAAATTGTGATTCCATTCTATAACCTTGATATTGACCAGTACCATCCTGTCTGTAAATTGTGATTCCATTCTATAACCTTGATATTGACCAGTACCATCCTGTCTGTAAATTGTGATTTCATTCTATGACCTTGATATTGACCAGTACCATCCTGTCTGTAAATTGTGATTCCATTCTATAACCTTGATATTGACCAGTACCATCCTGTCTGTAAATTGTGATTTCATTCTATAACCTTGATATTGACCAGTACCATCCTGTCTATAAATTGTGATTCCATTCTATAACCTTGATATTGACCAGTACCATCATTTATGTAAATTGTGATTCCATTCTATTACCTTGATATTGACCAGTACCATCATGTCTGTAAATTGTGATTCCATTCTATAACCTTGATATTGACCAGTACCATCCTGTCTGTAAATTGTGATTCCATTCTATAACCTTGATATTGACCAGTACCATTCTGTCTGTAAATTGTGATTCCATTTTATAACCTTGATATTGACCAGTACCATCCTGTCTGTAAATTGTGATTCCATTCTATAACCTTGATATTGACCAGTACCATCCTGTCTGTAAATTGTGATTTCATTCTATAACCTTGATATTGACCAGTACCATCCTGTCTGTAAATTGTGATTCCATTCTATTACCTTGATATTGACCAGTACCATCCTGTCTGTAAATTGTGATTTCATTCTGTAACCTTGATATTGACCAGTACCATCCTGTCTGTAAATTGTGATTTCATTCTATAACCTTGATATTGACCAGTACCATCCTGTCTGTAAATTGTGATTTCATTCTATAACCTTGATATTGACCAGTACCATCCTGTCTGTAAATTGTGATTCCATTCTATGACCTTGATATTGACCAGTACCATCCTGTCTGTAAATTGTGATTCCATTCAATAACCTTGATATTGACCAGTACCATCATGTCTGTAAATTGTGATTCCATTCTATAACCTTGATATTGACCAGTACCATCCTGTCTGTAAATTGTGATTCCATTCTATAACCTTGATATTGACTAGTACCATCCTGTCTGTAAATTGTGATTCCATTCTATAACTTTGATATTGACCAGTACCATCCTGTCTGTAAATTGTGATTCCATTCTATAACCTTGATATTGACCAGTACCATCCTGTCTGTAAATTGTGATTCCATTCTATAACCTTGATATTGACCAGTACCATCCTGTCTTTAAATTGTGATTCCATTCTATAACCTTGATATTGACCAGTACCATCCTGTCTGTAAATTGTGATTCCATTCTATAACCTTGATATTGACCAGTACCATCCTGTCTGTAAATTGTGATTCCATTCTATAACCTTGATATTGACCAGTACCATCCTGTCTGTAGATTGTGATTCCATTCTATAACCTTGATATTGACCAGTACCATCCTGTCTGTAGATTGTGATTCCATTCTATAACCTTGATATTGACCAGTACCATCCTGTCTGTAAATTGTGATTCCATTCTATAACCTTGATATTGACCAGTACCATCCTGTCTGTAAATTGTGATTCCATTCTATAACCTTGATATTGACCAGTACCATCCTGTCTGTAAATTGTGATTCCATTCTATAACCTTGATATTGACCAGTACCATCCTGTCTGTAAATTGTGATTTCATTCTATGACCTTGATATTGACCAGTACCATCCTGTCTGTAAATTGTGATTCCATTCTATAACCTTGATATTGACCAGTACCATCCTGTCTGTAAATTGTGATTTCATTCTATAACCTTGATATTGACCAGTACCATCCTGTCTATAAATTGTGATTCCATTCTATAACCTTGATATTGACCAGTACCATCATTTCTGTAAATTGTGATTCCATTCTATAACCTTGATATTGACCAGTACCATCATGTCTGTAAATTGTGATTCCATTCTATAACCTTGATATTGACCAGTACCATCCTGTCTGTAAATTGTGATTCCATTCTATAACCTTGATATTGACCAGTACCATTCTGTCTGTAAATTGTGATTCCATTTTATAACCTTGATATTGACCAGTACCATCCTGTCTGTAAATTGTGATTCCATTCTATAACCTTGATATTGACCAGTACCATCCTGTCTGTAAATTGTGATTTCATTCTATAACCTTGATATTGACCAGTACCATCCTGTCTGTAAATTGTGATTCCATTCTATAACCTTGATATTGACCAGTACCATCCTGTCTGTAAATTGTGATTTCATTCTGTAACCTTGATATTGACCAGTACCATCCTGTCTGTAAATTGTGATTTCATTCTATAACCTTGATATTGACCAGTACCATCCTGTCTGTAAATTGTGATTTCATTCTATAACCTTGATATTGACCAGTACCATCCTGTCTGTAAATTGTGATTCCATTCTATAACCTTGATATTGACCAGTACCATCCTGTCTGTAAATTGTGATTCCATTCTATGACCTTGATATTGACCAGTACCATCCTGTCTGTAAATTGTGATTCCATTCAATAACCTTGATATTGACCAGTACCATCATGTCTGTAAATTGTGATTCTATTCTATTACCTTGATATTGACTAGTACCATCCTGTCTGTAAATTGTTATTCCATTCTATAACCTTGATATTGACCAGTACCATCCTGTCTGTAAATTGTGATTTCATTCCATAACCTTGATATTGACTAGTACCATCCTGTCTGTAAATTGTGATTTCATTCTATAACCTTGATATTGACCAGTACCATCCTGTCTGTAAATTGTGATTCCATTCTATAACCTTGATATTGACCAGTACCATCCTGTCTAGATTGTGATTCCATTCTATAACCTTGATATTGACCAGTACCATCCTGTCTGTAAATTGTGATTCCATTCTATAACCTTGATATTGACCAGTACCATCCTGTCTGTAAATTGTGATTCCATTCTATAACCTTGATATTGACCAGTACCATCCTGTCTGTAAATTGTGATTCCATTCTATAACCTTGATATTGACCAGTACCATCCTGTCTGTAAATTGTGATTCCATTCTATGACCTTGATATTGACCAGTACCATCCTGTCTGTAAATTGTGATTCCATTCAATAACCTTGATATTGACCAGTACCATCATGTCTGTAAATTGTGATTCTATTCTATTACCTTGATATTGACTAGTACCATCCTGTCTGTAAATTGTTATTCCATTCTATAACCTTGATATTGACCAGTACCATCCTGTCTGTAAATTGTGATTTCATTCCATAACCTTGATATTGACTAGTACCATCCTGTCTGTAAATTGTGATTTCATTCTATAACCTTGATATTGACCAGTACCATCCTGTCTGTAAATTGTGATTCCATTCTATAACCTTGATATTGACCAGTACCATCCTGTCTAGATTGTGATTCCATTCTATAACCTTGATATTGACCAGTACCATCCTGTCTGTAAATTGTGATTCCATTCTATAACCTTGATATTGACCAGTACCATCCTGTCTGTAAATTGTGATTCCATTCTATAACCTTGATATTGACCAGTACCATCCTGTCTGTAAATTGTGATTCCATTCAATAACCTTGATATTGACCAGTACCATCATGTCTGTAAATTGTGATTCTATTCTATTACCTTGATATTGACTAGTACCATCCTGTCTGTAAATTGTTATTCCATTCTATAACCTTGATATTGACCAGTACCATCCTGTCTGTAAATTGTGATTTCATTCCATAACCTTGATATTGACTAGTACCATCCTGTCTGTAAATTGTGATTTCATTCTATAACCTTGATATTGACCAGTACCATCCTGTCTGTAAATTGTGATTCCATTCTATAACCTTGATATTGACCAGTACCATCCTGTCTAGATTGTGATTCCATTCTATAACCTTGATATTGACCAGTACCATCCTGTCTGTAAATTGTGATTCCATTCTATAACCTTGATATTGACCAGTACCATCCTGTCTGTAAATTGTGATTCCATTCTATAACCTTGATATTGACCAGTACCATCCTGTCTGTAAATTGTGATTCCATTCGTTACCTATGGCGTACCAGTGTTTGTTTTGTCATTTAGCAGTACTGTCTGCATAAATTGTGATTCCATTGTTTAACTTAGACATCGCCCAGTACTGATCTGTCTATATTAATTCACTTCAATCATGTATCAATTTTAGCCTCTACCTTTGCTGTTCTGTCTAAATTGTAATTCCATGCTTTAACTTGACATCTGCAATAATTCTAGGTATGGTTAAACAATTCGTTATTGTGACAAAAGGTATGTTAACTGACGTGTCATTGTGAAGACATTTGATGTGATTTCTGTTTTGAGCATGTTTTAAAATATTGTTGGTCTAGTTTAGTTTAATTATTCTATGGCAAGTCATATATCTTGTATAACATAACGAGGGGAAGAACTACATGTATTTGACATTTCAGGAAAATAGATCCTGATCCTGATCCTAAATGTCGCAATTGACGCTACTGGTCCCCGAGTACTGAATTTTTTCTCTTTGGTGCTTTATTGTCTCACTGTAATTTCTCTTTGTACTGGAATATTGAGTTGCTTAGGAGAAATACAAACACATGGTAAAAAGAAATTAAAATGAGACGAGGACAAACAACAATCCAAGTGAACAAACACAGAAAACTTATATCTATGAATCTGTAAATCCAAGTACCATTAATATATCTAGGTGAACTCATAAATCTACCTTTTACTTCTAAGAGACGTTGCAATATATATATGTATGTCACATCTTACTTTTCATGAATTTGACAGATGTTTAGGGGGAATAGATGACTTCTCACAAGACTGAAACCGCTGACTCGAGTTCGTGCCTCGACACCCACATCAACTTTTAATGAATCACGACACTTTGTCATACCTGACATTTGCATGGGTTAATTCATATAGCATCTCTGTTTTCCTCGTAGTCTGAACAAGAGGCTCCAACGAGTCGATAATCGATCAACTGGGTTTTTTTTTACTTAAATATTATAACAAAAAGATTAGAGCATATTATGATGAACAAGTCAAGATTCAAATTTCAGCTCATTCCAGCTTAAAATGACATTTTTACTATTTGATGTGTCTATGTTTTTAGTTATGGCAGCCATCTTGGATGAAGGGTGATGCTACTGAACAAATTTTGAAATGAAACAGCCAATGCAATTTTGCTTTTATTGTTCCCAAACATTACAATTTATTTGGCTATTCAGTTGTCGATTTTGAGCGTAGCTGATGAAGATTATTCCAGAGACTCGTTGTACGTACTAAATCAGATATCTACGTACTTACTACAGACAGGTTAAGTCGTTTACAGATGATTTAGTCAACATGAACCAAATGTAGTTTATCGTTCAGGATTACTGGGTTTATATGAAACAAATACATGAAAGTATGACTACATGTTATTTGAACCCAAACTGTATTTAATATATAGCTATCTTGTACTATGGTCTTTCTAAACGTACGTTGATAATCCGCAAATAAACAAGTCAGTGTTTGTATTTAATTATTGATAAATTAAACAATAAATCATTATACACACCTTTATAACTATAACACTTTACATGTTTATAATTCTGCAGAACAGATTCATTCTGTCAATAAAGGTGTTATTTGTGATTATTTTTGTACCTCATTTCAGATAATATTTAATATAAAAGTAATACAACAGAGATAAATACGGTTCAATTCCTGCCCAGATATAATACTTGCGTCATGGAATCGCTCAATGTGCATATGATTTAATTTTGTACCAATAAAATACCAATATTAAGTCTGCAAGTTTATACTGAAAAGAAATCACCGACGTTTAATATCGCAACTAATATTACAGAAACACCAAAGTTAAATCAAATACAGACACATCAATGTTCTAATGTACAGATAAACGAAGTCATTGTACCATATCAATGTTCTAATGTACAGATAAACGAAGTCATTGTACCATATCAATGTTCTAATGTACAGATAAACGAAGTCATTGTACCATATCAATGTTCTAATGTACAGATAAACGAAGTCATTTTACCATATCAATGTTATAATGTACAGATAAACGAAGTCATTGTACCATATCAATGTTCTAAAGTACAGATAAACGAAGTCATTGTACCATATCAATGTTCTAAAGTACAGATAAACGAAGTCATTGTACCATATCAGTGTACTAAAGTACAGATAAACGAAGTCATTGTACCATATCAGTGTACTAAAGTACAGATAAACGAAGTCATTGTACCATATCAATGTTCTAATGTACAGATAAATGAAGTCATTGTACCATATCAGTGTTCTAAAGTACAGATAAACGAAGTCATTGTACCATATCAATGTTCTAATGTACAGATAAACGAGGTCATTGTACCATATCAATGTTCTAAAGTACAGATAAACGAAGTCATTGTACCATATCAATGTTCTAATGTACAGATAAACGAAGTCATTGTACCATATCAATTTTCTAAAGTACAGATAAACGAAGTCATTGTACCATATCAATGTTCTAATGTACAGATAAACGAAGTCATTGTACCATATCAATGTTCTAAAGTACAGATAAACGAAGTCATTGTACCATATCAATGTTCTAATGTACAGATAAACGAAGTCATTGTACCATATCAATGTTCTAAAGTACAGATAAACGAAGTCATTGTACCATATCAATGTTCTAATGTACAGATAAACGAAGTCATTGTACCATATCAATGTTCTAAAGTACAGATAAACGAAGTCATTGTACCATATCAGTGTACTAAAGTACAGATAAACGAAGTCATTGTACCATATCAATGTTCTAATGTACAGATAAACGAAGTCATTGTACCATATCAATGTTCTAAAGTACAGATAAACGAAGTCATTGTACCATATCAATGTTCTAATGTACAGATAAACGAAGTCATTGTACCATATCAATGTTCTAATGTACAGATAAACGAAGCCATTGTATCATATCAATGTTCTAATGTACAGATAAACGAAGTCATTGTACCATATCAGTGTACTAAAGTACAGATAAACGAAGTCATTGTACCATATCAATGTTCTAAAGTACAGATAAAAGAAGTCATTGTACCATATCAATGTTCTAAAGTGCAGATAAACGAAGTCATTGTACCATATCAATGTTCTAAAATACAGATAAACGAAGTCATTGTACCATATCAGTGTACTAAAGTACAGATAAACGAAGTCATTGTACCATATCAGTGCTCTAAAGTACAGATAAACGAAGTCATTGTACCATATCAGTGTAGTAAAGTACAGATAAACGAAGTCATTGTACCATATCAATGTTCTAAAGTACAGATAAACGAAGTCATTGTACCATATCAATGTTCTAAAGTACAGATAAACGAAGTCATTGTACCATATCAGTGTACTAAAGTACAGATAAACGAAGTCATTGTACCATATCAATGTTCTAATGTACAGATAAACGAAGTCATTGTACCATATCAGTGTACTAAAGTACAGATAAACGAAGTCATTGTACCATATCAGTGTACTAAAGTACAGATTACCCCTGTTGTTGAACCACACCAATGTTCTAATGTACAGATAAACGAAGTCATTGTACCATATCAGTGTACTAAAGTACAGATAAACGAAGTCAATGTACCATATCAGTGTTCTAAAGTACAGATAAACGAAGTCATTGTACCATATCAGTGTAGTAAAGTACAGATAAACGAAGTCATTGTACCATATCAATGTTCTAATGTACAGATAAACGAAGTCATTGTACCATATCAATGTTCTAATGTACAGATAAACGAAGTCATTGTACCATATCAGTATACTAAAGTACAGATAAACGAAGTCATTGTACCATATCAATGTTCTAATGTACAGATAAACGAAGTCATTGTACCATATCAGTGTACTAAAGTACAGATAAACGAAGTCATTGTACCATATCAGTGTACTAAAGTACAGATAAACGAAATCATTGTACCATATCAGTGTACTAAAGTACAGATAAACGAAGTCATTGTACCATATCAGTGTACTAAAGTACAGATTACCCCTGTTGTTGAACCACACCAATGTTCTAATGTACAGATAAACGAAGTCATTGTACCATATCAGTGTACTAAAATACAGATAAACGAAGTCATTGTACCATATCAATGTTCTAAAGTACAGATAAACGAAGTCATTGCACCATATCAGTGTACTAAAGTACAGATAAACGAAGTCATTGTACCATATCAGTGTACTAAAGTACAGATTACCCCTGTTGTTGAACCACATCAGTGTTCTAAAGTACAGATAAACAACAACTGGGGTAATCTGTACTTTAGTAAATTGATATGGTACAGGTAAAGAAAGTGTACAAAAATAAACTCTACTGATAAACAATAAATCAAAGGGATATAAATTAATTATAGTAATGTTAATGTGAGGTATTATCAATTACGAATTATGTGTACTAATGTACAGGTAATTATAATTTGTGTACATGTAGATGAACGTGGAAACAAATTAAGTATATTTATGAACAACCAGATCAAGTGTACACATTATGTTTAGTTTGCAAATGTACAGGTAATGTACGAGAAGAACAACTGTACGCAAATCAAATGTGTGTATGCCACTAAGTGGAACAGAGACTGTTTACCGTTGGTGACTCCCGGTTTTTAGTGGTTCGTGTGAATTCGATCCTTAGTTTTCTTTGTAGTGTTTTGCAGATCGTTGTTTGTCCTACTTCTTTTGGCCATTGTGTTGTCTGTCCTACTTCTTTTGGCCGTTGTGTTGTCTGTCCTACTTCTTTTGGCCGTTGTGTTGTCTGTCCTACTTCTTTTGGCCATTGTGTTGTCTGTCCTACTTCTTTTGGCCATTGTGTTGTCTGTCCTACTTCTTTTGGCCGTTGTGTTGTCTGTCCTACTTCTATTGGCCATTGTGTTGTCTGTCCTACTTCTTTTGGCCGTTGTGTTGTCTGTCCTACTTCTTTTGGCCGTTGTGTTGTCTGTCCTACTTCTTTTGGCCATTGTGTTGTCTGTCCTACTTCTTTTGGCCATTGTGTTGTCTGTCCTACTTCTTTTGGCCGTTGTGTTGTCTGTCCTACTTCTATTGGCCATTGTGTTGTCTGTCCTACTTTGATTTACGGTTTCCTATTACCCCTTTGGTATTTTCAAACTCATCTTATGTGAAGTTGAATCAAGTGTGCACTAATTAAATGTGCTAATGCACATTGAATCAAAGGAAACAAATTATATGTATTAAAGGAAAAGGCCATGGTCTTAACAAGTTAGCGTGAAAATTTAAATAAAAGACATTTGTGCTAATGAATGTTAAAAATAGTATACGTAAGGTAGAATTTGGTGATTGAAGTTGCCTGTAGCACCAAATAATGCAATCGTAACTACTCGGCTATTCTCGCTACCCTGCAAATAATCTCGTACGTACATAGTAGAAATTCTTCTTTTTTGTTTGCCGGAAGTTAAGTTAAATTAAGCCGCACAAAAATATAGTCCACGAAAATCCAATATGGAAGACATACTAAGCAAAATCTAATCATGCAAAGCTAATTAAAACTTTAATTGAAATATAGAAAATTGTTTAGAATATAACTTGATCAAACTTTCATGTAACTGACATGTGAAAAGTAGTGCGATTTATACGCCTAATGCATACAAGGTTATTTGCAGGGTAGCGAGAATGGCCGAGTAGTTACGATTGCAAATAATGGGGATCGCCATTTTTCAAAACTCTTCAATGTGGAGGAGACAAAAGGCATAATCCATTCTCGGATTTATCCTGCCCGTGACGTCGTACAATCGGTATGGTATAATATATCAGGTGCAATTTTATCATTAAAAATTATGTAAATCGTAAAATAACGTCGTATATTTATCTTTTGGTATTTACAATATCATTATGGATTCATGTCAAGCATTTTATTGCACTAACGAAAAGGGAAAGTGTGAGAAGAATTTTTTTTTGTAATTACGGGTCAGGACTCAGAGGGGGGCGCACCCGGTGCTCGCCCCTCTAAAATTGGAAAAAATATGATTTGTTGGCGTAAAATCGTGATTTTTCACACGAAATACCCCAAACATTTTAGCGCCTCCCTCCGCTCGGCGCAATTTTTTTAAGTGCGTTCCCCCTAACTTGAAATCCTGGATCCGCCTCTGGGACTATCCTTGTCAACACATCGACCAGTGACCACGAAAAACACGGGAAAGTACGATAGCATTGGCGACAAAAAAGAAAAAAGCAAATAAACTCATTCGTTTTATAAAAATGTAACATGGGATGGGAGTAGTATTAAGAAAAAAATTAGGACGATATACAATTGTAAACATTGTATTGCAGTATTGCAGTTGATCTGATGATAAAACATAACCAAAAGAGCACGATGATGGGAAGAGTACAAATTTATTTATTTATTCAACTAACTTTACTCTTTTACAGGTAAATGAAAGTGAAATGACATTAATTGCATCAGATAATTCTAAAAGTAATTTTTTGAGTGTACTAATGTACAGACAAATCAAGTACACACAAATTAAGTGTACCGGGCCATGTGCAGATGAACCTGGTGCACACAACGTAAAACAAAGTGCATACATTACGTCTAATAATGTAACAGGTAAATAAAAATATAGTTATACAATGTTTATATTCTATTACTGTCATCCTTTCGCATCTTGAAACCTGTTTTATAAGTTAGTTGTAACTAAACTCCCAGTTCACAACAAATGTGCAAAACAGATATCGAAAATTTAGACATCAACCAAAAGTAAACTGTAATGCACTTGATACACGATTAGACGGAAATAAGGTGGCGTTCGTCACCGCATGGTATTTATGGCATCACATATAATGTTTTAAAACAATTCACTTAAATTTAATTGGAATTAGTACCTGAATGACGTCACTATTACAATGCTTAATAAATAGTACAAATACAGAAATATTTGTCAAATTTACTGCGATATTGTAGAGGAAATGTGGTCATTGGAACAATTTAAAGAGAGCTAATTCTAGGTAATTATAGTTTATAAAGTAGGTTGAAACAAATCAATAAGGTCCACCCCTATTGACGTGAGTCTTAAATCTTATAATCAATACAGATATCTTAACATATAGCACGGAGACAGTATAGACAGTTATAGAATTGTAATGGGTCTTCTTTATTTTACTACCTTTGGTAAGTAGTCTTTTTATAGACAGTTATAGAATTGTAATAAGTAATGGGTCTTCTTTATTTTACTACCTTTGGTAAGTAGTCTTTTTATAGACAGTTATAGAATTGTAATAAGTAATGGGTCTTCTTTATTTTACTACCTTTGGTAAGTAGTCTTTTTATAGACAGTTATAGAATTGTAATAAGTAATGGGTCTTCTTTATTTGACTACCTTTGGTAAGTAGTCTTTTCATAGACAGTTATAGAATTGTAATAAGTAATGGGTCTTCTTTATTTGACTACCTTTGGTAAGTAGTCTTTTTATAGACAGTTATAGAATTGTAATAAGTAATGGGTCTTCTTTATTTTACTACCTTTGGTAAGTAGTCTTTTTATAGACAGTTATAGAATTGTAATAAGTAATGGGTCTTCTTTATTTTACTACCTTTGGTAAGTAGTCTTTTTATAGACAGTTATAGAATTGTAATAAGTAATGGGTCTTCTTTATTTTACTACCTTTGGTAAGTAGTCTTTTTATAGACAGTTATAGAATTGTAATAAGTAATGGGTCTTCTTTATTTTACTACCTTTGGTAAGTAGTCTTTTTATTCATTTTGCTTCACAAAAAATAAGTTGACAAAAATATATTTCTAAGTTATATAATTATATATATATCATTATATCAAAAGAATTAAAATAAAAGAAAACTAATAGAACAAACGATAACTTAATGTTCTTGGTTTGTTTGTTTCTTTGCTTTGCTTGTTTTATTTATTTTCCATATTTTTTGTTTTGTTTTGTTTTTATTATTTTATTTATTTATCTATTTGTTTATTTTTGGCTTAATATTGTTTTTTGTTTTAGTTTTTTGCTTTGTATGTTTTGTGTTTTGTTTTGGTCCTTTATATTCTTTGTTTCCTTGTTGGCATCATGTGCACGGGAAAGTAGAGGTATCATGTGCACGGGAAAGTAGAGGCATCATGTGCACGGGAAAGTAGAGGCATCATGTGCACGGGAAAGTAGAGGTATCATGTGCACGGGAAAGTAGAGGCATCATGTGCACGGGAAAGTAGAGGTATCATGTGCACGGGAAAGTAGAGGCATCATGTGCACGGGAAAGTAGAGGCATCATGTGCACGGGAAAGTAGAGGCATCATGTGCACGGGAAAGTAGAGGCATCATGTGCACGGGAAAGTAGAGGTATCATGTGCACGGGAAAGTAGAGGCATCATGTGCACGGGAAAGTAGAGGCATCATGTGCACGGGAAAGTAGAGGCATCATGTGCACGGGAAAGTAGAGGCATCATGTGCACGGGAAAGTAGAGGCATCATATGCACGGGAAAGTAGAGGCATCATGTGCACGGGAAAGTAGAGGTATCATGTGCACGGGAAAGTAGAGGCATCATGTGCACGGGAAAGTAGAGGCATCATGGGCACGGGAAAGTAGAGGCATCATGTGCACGGGAAAGTAGAGGCATCATGTGCACGGGAAAGTAGAGGCATCATGTGCACGGGAAAGTAGAGGCATCATGTGCACGGGAAAGTAGAGGCATCATGTGCACGGGAAAGTAGAGGCATCATGTGCACGGGAAAGTAGAGGCATCATGTGCACGGGAAAGTAGAGTGCAACTAAAAAATACAATCTTACATTGGCATCGATAATCTCGCTCTGACAGTGGCTGTAATCATGTCAACGTGACAATGACTGTGATTATACTTATATGACAATATTAATAGCTGTGACTATGTTTTTGTGACAGTGGCAGTGATTATTTTACCATTGACGGTAGAAGTAATAATCAGCTGCTGGAATTAAACTATTTTGCTATTTAGTTCAACAATAGTTTTACTCCAAAAACATTTCACGGGTTACAAGATGTTCGTGAGTGAATGAATATAATAAAAAAAAGATAAAACAATAATATACAGAAATGTATTAATATTACAATATCGTGTCAAAAGTAAGTCAAGTTTTTAATATTACCTATATACATGTATTTCATATAAACGTATTTGTTGAAAAAAATCATATTTGTTTCTTGTTGGATTTTTCAGAAATCTACAGTTTCAAATGTAAATAAAGGTAATAACAAAATTACCGAACTCCGAACAATCTTAAATTGATGTATGAGACTACTGACTATTCTTCGTGTTAATGGTTTTAATTTCGCTTAATTTGGACAAAAGCAAACTCTTAATATAGTTTTTTTTAATGAATATAGAAGTTAATTATGAAAATCTGGCTGAATTTTGGCACAATACTGTATTACAAAACATATACTAATATAGGCAGCACTGACTAACAAATGTTGTATTTTATATACTATATAGTATCTGTTTTTATTTGTTGTCCAGCGGCTTTGCTCAACAACAGACAAGAATACATTTATTTCAGGCACAATTAGATATTTGTTGGAACTTTTTAATTTGTCGATTCACTAATCGCCATAAAAAAATCTCACCTTTAATTTTAATTGTATTACTATTGACGTAATTTAGTTGTAAAATATTGTTGTGTCGTCATCATCTGACTGTCAGGTACATCATAATGGTCAACTTAGAACAGACTGTCAGGTACATCATAATGGTCAACTTAGAACAGACTGTCAGGCACATCATAATGGTCAACTTAGAACAGACTGTCAGGTACATCATAATGGTCAACTTAGAACAGACTGTCAGGTACATCATAATGGTCAACTTAGAACAGACTGTCAGGTACATCATAATGGTCAACTTAGAACAGACTGTCAGGCACATCATAATGGTCAACTTAGAACAGACTGTCAGGTACATCATACTGGTCAACTTAGAACAGACTGTCAGGCACATCATAATGGTCAACTTAGAACAGACTGTCAGGTACATCATAATGGTCAACTTAGAACAGACTGTCAGGTACATCATAATGGTCAACTTAGAACAGACTGTCAGGCACATCATAATGGTCAACTTAGAACAGACTGTCCGGTACATCATAATGGTCAACTTAGAACAGACTGTCAGGTACATCATAATGGTCAACTTAGAACAGACTGTCAGGCACATCATAATGGTCAACTTAGAACAGACTGTCAGGTACATCATACTGGTCAACTTAGAACAGACTGTCAGGTACATCATAATGGTCAACTTAGAACAGACTGTCAGGTACATCATAATGGTCAACTTAGAACAGACTGTCAGGCACATCATAATGGTCAACTTAGAACAGACTGTCAGGTACATCATACTGGTCAACTTAGAACAGACTGTCAGGTACATCATAATGGTCAACTTAGAACAGACTGTCAGGTACATCATAATGGTCAACTTAGAACAGACTGTCAGGTACATCATAATGGTCAACTTAGAACAGACTGTCAGGCACATCATAATGGTCAACTTAGAACAGACTGTCAGGTACATCATAATGGTCAACTTAGAACAGACTGTCAGGCATAATGGTCAACTTAGAACAGACTGTCAGGTACATCATAATGGTCAACTTAGAACAGACTGTCAGGCACATCATAATGGTCAACTTAGAACAGACTGTCAGGTACATCATAATGGTCAACTTAGAACAGACTGTCAGGTACATCATAATGGTCAACTTAGAACAGACTGTCTGGCACATCATAATGGTCAACTTAGAACAGACTGTCAGGTACATCATAATGGTCAACTTAGAACAGACTGTCAGGTACATCATAATGGTCAACTTAGAACAGACTGTCAGGCACATCATAATGGTCAACTTAGAACAGACTGTCAGGTACATCATAATGGTCAACTTAGAACAGACTGTCAGGTACATCATAATGGTCAACTTAGAACAGACTGTCAGGCACATCATAATGGTCAACTTAGAACAGACTGTCAGGTACATCATAATGGTCAACTTAGAACAGACTGTCAGGTACATCATAATGGTCAACTTAGAACAAACTGTCAGGCACATCATAATGGTCAACTTAGAACAGACTGTCAGGTACATCATAATGGTCAACTTAGAACAGACTGTCAGGCACATCATAATGGTCAACTTAGAACAGACTGTCAGGTACATCATAATGGTCAACTTAGAACAGACTGTCAGGTACATCATAATGGTCAACTTAGAACAAACTGTCAGGCACATCATAATGGTCAACTTAGAACAGACTGTCAGGTACATCATAATGGTCAACTTAGAACAGACTGTCAGGCACATCATAATGGTCAACTTAGAACAAACTGTCAGGCACATCATAATGGTCAACTTAGAACAGACTGTCAGGTACATCATAATGGTCAACTTAGAACAGACTGTCAGGCATAATGGTCAACTTAGAACAGACTGTCAGGCACATCATAATGGTCAACTTAGAACAGACTGTCAGGCACATCATAATGGTCAACTTAGAACAAACTGTCAGGCACATCATAATGGTCAACTTAGAACAGACTGTCAGGTACATCATAATGGTCAACTTAGAACAGACTGTCAGGCATAATGGTCAACTTAGAACAGACTGTCAGGCACATCATAATGGTCAACTTAGAACAGACTGTCAGGTACATCATAATGGTCAACTTAGAACAGACTGTCAGGCACATCATAATGGTCAACTTAGAACAAACTGTCAGGCACATCATAATGGTCAACTTAGAACAGACTGTCAGGTACATCATAATAGTCAACTTAGAACAGACTGTCAGGCACATCATAATGGTCAACTTAGAACAGACTGTCAGGCACATCATAATGGTCAACTTAGAACAAACTGTCAGGCACATCATAATGGTCAACTTAGAACAGACTGTCAGGCATAATGGTCAACTTAGAACAGACTGTCAGGTACATCATAATGGTCAACTTAGAACAGACTGTCAGGTACATCATAATGGTCAACTTAGAACAGACTGTCAGGTACATCATAATGGTCAACTTAGAACAGACTGTCAGGCACATCATAATGGTCAACTTAGAACAGACTGTCAGGCACATCATAATGGTCAACTTAGAACAGACTGTCAGGCACATCATAATGGTCAACTTAGAACAGACTGTCAGGCACATCATAATGGTCAACTTAGAACAGACTGTCAGGCACATCATAATGGTCAACTTAGAACAGACTGTCAGGCACATCATAATGGTCAACTTAGAACAGACTGTCAGGCACATCATAATGGTCAACTTAGAACAGACTGTCAGGCACATCATAATGGTCAACTTAGAACAGACTGTCAGGCACATCATAATGGTCAACTTAGAACAGACTGTCAGGCACATCATAATGGTCAACTTAGAACAGACTGTCAGGCACATCATAATGGTCAACTTAGAACAGACTGTCAGGCACATCATAATGGTCAACTTAGAACAGACTGTCAGGCACATCATAATGGTCAACTTAGAACAGACTGTCAGGCACATCATAATGGTCAACTTAGAACAGACTGTCAGGTACATCATAATGGTCAACTTAGAACAGACTGTCAGGCACATCATAATGGTCAACTTAGAACAGACTGTCAGGCACATCATAATGGTCAACTTAGAACAGACTGTCAGGCACATCATAATGGTCAACTTAGAACAGACTGTCAGGCACATCATAATGGTCAACTTAGAACAGACTGTCAGGCACATCATAATGGTCAACTTAGAACAGACTGTCAGGCACATCATAATGGTCAACTTAGAACAGACTGTCAGGCACATCATAATGGTCAACTTAGAACAGACTGTCAGGCACATCATAATGGTCAACTTAGAACAGACTGTCAGGCACATCATAATGGTCAACTTAGAACAGACTGTCAGGCACATCATAATGGTCAACTTAGAACAGACTGTCAGGCACATCATAATGGTCAACTTAGAACAGACTGTCAGGCACATCATAATGTTCAACTTAGAACAGACTGTCAGGCACATCATAATGGTCAACTTAGAACAGACTGTCAGGCACATCATAATGGTCAACTTAGAACAGACTGTCAGGCACATCATAATGGTCAACTTAGAACAGACTGTCAGGCACATCATAATGGTCAACTTAGAACAGACTGTCAGGCACATCATAATGGTCAACTTAGAACAGACTGTCAGGCACATCATAATGGTCAACTTAGAACAAACAATCATTCATATCTGTTATTTTGCCATATAAAACAATGTGGTACTTTTCCTAGGACCATCCCTATACTATGATTATCATTAGTCACTATCTAAATACTTCATGCTGCCTATTTACGTTCTGTGGTTTTAAACATTAGTAATACAGAATGATGTAACGTACTAATGTTAAGGTCATTCTTAAACGTTTTGGCTATCCGAAAAGTCCTTTGATTTATTTGCTCCCAATGATTTTTAAATTTGTTGGCTCTTCAAACTTTCAACTATGAGCGTACATGATAAATATTATTCCAGAAACCCTCTTTGATCACTTAATTAGATACCTATACGTTTATATTTTATCAATTAAATATTATTAACATTATCTATACCTCCTTTTTTTAACAGAAGGAATGGTAATATACGTAAATTCTCTAAATCTTTATTCAATATATGGCCGGTTCAAAATACGAAATATCCTTTCCGCATCTAATTAAAATACATGTAAGTAAAATACCAAAATCTTTATCCAATCCATGCCTAGTTTAGATTACATAATATCGTAATATTTTAATCCAATCATTGCCTGGTGTATGTTACATACTATCCCCAAATTGTTATCCAGTGATTTCCTGGTTCAGGTTACGTAATATTCCCAAATCTTTATCATTGCCTGGTTTATATAACATAATATCCTCAAATTGTTATACAATAGCGGCTTGGTTTAGATTACGTAGTATCCCCAAATCTTTGTCCAATCATTGTTTAGTTTAGATTACATAATATCCCAATCTAATCCATTGTTAATTTACAATACATAATTCATTATCAAATTCGTGGCTGGTTTAGAATACGTCTATTCCTTAAAGTTTACTCATTTTACGGCTGAATATTTCTGTTGGCCATTGTATTGTCTGTCCCGCTTCGATTTACGTTTTCTGATTACCCCTTTGGTATCTTAGATTTACGGCTTCTGATTACCCTTTTAGTATCTTCTGATTACCCCTTTGGTATCTTCTGATTACCCCTTTGGTATCTTAGATTTACGCCTTCTGATTACCTCTTTGGTATCTTAGATTTACGGCTTCTGATTACCTCTTTGGTATCTTAGATTTACGGCTTCTGATAACCCCTTTAGTATCTTCTGATTACCCCTTTGGTATCTTTGATTTGCCGCTTCTGATAACCCCTTTAGTATCTTCTGATTACCCCTTTGGTATCTTTGATTTGCCGCTTCTGATTACCTCTTTGGTATCTTAGATTTATGGCTTCTGATAACCCCTTTGGTATCTTCAAACTTTTCTAAGACTACATAAAATTCATAAATTATTTATCCAATCCAGAAATGATTTAAATTATATAACATCCCAATATTTGTTTAAGCTAATGCTGATTTAGAATGTGTTGCTTAAAAGCAGAAGGCCAATATGTTCAATCCAAAATTGTAAATATTTTCAATAATTAATTGTCTCAAATGTGATGTGAAGCTGGAATAGGAAAGAGCTCTGCTATGTATTATACTATAATAACTGATATATCTGTAGTGGGTTCGGGTTACTCGAACTTTAGTTTTATGTGTAAAGCTTTGTAGATTGTTGTTTGTCCTTTTGTCCTTTTTCTTTCGGCCATTGTCTTGTCTGTTCTTTGAATTACGGATTATTATTACCCCTTTGGTTTTCACGATGCCTAAAAAGTAGATGACCTGTATTTTCAATCCAAAACGGCAGATATATTTGATAAAGGGCTATTTTTAGGTCATCGAAAATTTAAATCAGAATAAATAAAGAGAAAGTTATATCATACATGTACGAAGGCCATAAACCAATGTGTTATTGATCAATAATAAACAGATATATTAGTAACCTACTCTTTACATTGTTTACTATGGACTTACATACACGAAACTGGGATATAGAATGACCTTATTTGCCATACTTATCTACATGTAAGAAGGTCAATCAGCCAAGGACATACAGGTTGTCACATATAGCAATATAAATGAAGAACATATCGATTTGAATGAATTTTGTATAAAGTGTTATCATATTAGCGGTGTAATGGTAAGCGTACTCACCTCGGTAGATCGTGTGGTCAAGCTCTGGTCGGCTCAAACCTAAGACTATAACATTGGGATTTCCTGCTTCTCTGCTAAGCACACAGGTTTAAATAGAAAGAACAAAGACTGGTTGGCTCAGAATCAGGATAATGTTTCCGAGTGTAGCGACATATCTAGCCACGAACTGTTGTTTCAGTGAGCTATCACTATAAAGATCCAATTAATCGTGTTGGTCTAGAACAAAGCGAACATCATCATCATCTCATTAAATATAACTTATTCTCGCCCTGATATAAATTCTCATTTGGCGTTAAGCAACAGTCATTAACGTGTTCACTATATAAAGTGTCACTTCAGATTATGAAGATATATTTTATCGTTATTAATACTCCTACAATTCGCATATTAATTAAAAAACGTCGATTTAGAAAATGGTATCATAATAACTGAAAAATGTTTCTTATTCTTTAGTCATGTATTGTTATTACTTTTGACTTCCGGCGATATTGGTCACGTTCTACTTTTGACATCCGGCTAAATTGGTCATATTGTTTAAGTCGAAAAATACTTCTGTTTCATTTATATATTGAATATTTTAAGAAAAATTGAAGATGTTAAACCTCAGATTGAAGGAGGACAAAAGAAAAAGATAAGCAGTTATCTACAAAACACTACACAGAAAACTGAGGATTGAGAACAACGAACAAAACACGGGGTGAAAAAAGGTGCTCCGAAATGATAAGCAGTTCTTGCTCCACCAGTGGCACCCATCGTGTTAATATTTGCATCGTGCTATGGCCATGAATTTACTTTACGGTGAATATTCTGCTACACTACATATAGTTGTATTTTTTTCATCATATCTAATTATATATTTACAGTTAATCTTCTGCTATATACAGTAGCGGCAGACCAATCGTTACAGGAATTATGTGCAACAGTGAATAAAATAAACTGTGAAGACAATTATGCATCAGATCCAAATGAAGTTGTGTGTGCTAATAATGGCGAAACTTATTTAAATAGGTAGGTATATATCTAGGCATATAAGTGGGGTTCAGTATAAATAAAGCTTTATTGATATACAATTGTAATCACTAATGTTTAGTGGGGTTCGTGTTACTCCATCTTTAGTTTTATGTGTATGTTTTGTAGATCGTTGTTTGGCCTTTTGTACTTTTTCTTTTTGCCATTGTGTTGTCTGTTCTTCGATTAACGGAATCTGATTATCATTTTGGTATCTTCAAACTTTTCAATTATCTATTTCCTTCATTCTATTCTTACTTTTATCAATATAAATAAGTTATAATAAAAGATATTTCTTCATACCAGTCGCTTTCCAAAACCTTAATACACAAACGTATTATATAGTAGTTTTAATAAAGTGGTAATTTTTCATACGTTTATTTCAGGTGTTTCTTTGTACAGGCTAAATGTCAAGACAAAAATATCGATATTGCTTGTCCAGGCAATTGTTCTACGTGTGACCCCAGTTCTAATAGAGAAGCGAGTATTGAGGGTGAAACGACATTTGATACTCCTGCCTCAATCCAGACATTACCAGGATATAAAGACAATGTAACTCCTGACAGTAAGCAACAGGTTGCAACTAACTATGACACAGACGCAATGAATAACGACCGACATCACAGCACAGCATCAGAGGGTATGAATACTGAAACCACACGACAACAATCAACAACAAACAAACAACATTTGAATGGCAGGAGACTTCAAGAAACAACCATCAGCAGTATAATTGTTGATAACCTGACAACAGGACAGCCGACGACGATTTCTTCTTTAGAGGAAAGAATTTATAACATGATAGGAATTAATATTACAAGAACAAGAAAGCACCTTCCAGGACATCATGTACTTCAGCCATCAGAGACGACAACAAAAACAACCTCCACAGTCATCACTAATAAACCTTGTAAAAACGGAACTTGTATTCCAGATATGACAATAACAGCTAACTCGGCAACGCCCGTTACGACAATAAAGGCTCACCCGGATACACCTGATAAGACAATAAAAGCTGACCAGGCAACACAAGATACGACAATAAAAGCGAACCCGGACACACCGGATACGACAATAAAAGCTAACCCGGAAACACCTGATACTACACTAAAGGTTAATCCGGATATACCGGATACGAAAATAAAAGCTACCACCACAACCCTGACTGATAAACAGTGTATTGGTGGAATTTGCATACCAGTTACGACAACCAAATTTACTGAGGAAATAAATAAAAAGACCATTGATGATAATTGTACCACAAGTAATTGCTCTTTACGAAATAACATCAATTGCTCCACGAAAAATTGCAGTGATACAACTCCAGCATTTCATTCAAAGGCATCAACTTTACTATCAATTTTGACAGGAACAACAAAACAACCTAAAACTCAACTAACTCCCTCAACACTAACTAAACTGTTGACACCGGCACGATATCATAGAAAAACGACGACAGCAGATCCAGTAAAACAAACTGTGACGGTACACTCTGAAGTCGACTTTTTACTGTTCTGCGTTAATGTCGATAGTAAAATATGTCCAAGCACACTAGATCCCTTATGTGGTACAGACAATACATTCTATCTTAACATGTAAGTATAATTTCACATGTTACATATTTTGATATCTGGAGGATGTTGGTCAAACAGGAAGAATAACAAACAAAAAACGTATTCTTATGAAACCGACAACCAAGATAACTCTATGTCACTCTTTCAAAAGTCAGTTATTCAAATCAGAGGGTTGGGTTGTCCCCATAAAACTAGCTTAATCCTGTGTGTTATGGGTGTCGATTTTGCCTCTTTCTACGATTTTGATATTTGATTTTGAAATTGTTACGACATTGTGATATTTATTATTTTTCATTTTATTATATCAACTTAAGTGCATACAACTTGTTTTTGGAATAACCTTGACCTTGTACGCTCATTATCAAAAGACGGAGAAGACCTCGTAAGTTTATAACTTGTGTCTGGTCCTTTGTCTGTATTTGTTTGACAATAAAATATGTTTAAAGTAAAGTATCAAAACATTGGAAAGTCAATGATAATTTAAAAGACTTACAGCCTTGCATCAAATTAAAGTACATCTGAAAGATAGAATCTGGGGCAATTTAAGCTTAGCAACAACGTATCCTTCATTTGAGAGATAAGTTCCCGTTAACAAGAAAGATGGCGACCACTAAATGTTAAATCTCGGTAGAGAAAGTCAGGGACATATTCATTCATTCATAATCAAGACACAACATAGAAATGCACCATTCACCTTGGCAATATCAAAGGCACCATTCACCTTGGTAATATCAAAGGCACCATTCACCTTGACAATAACAAAGGCACCATTCACCTTGACAATATCAAAGGCACCATTCACCTTGGCAATATCAAAGGCACCATTCACCTTGGCAATATCAAAGACACCATTCACCTTGATAATATCAAAGGCACCATTCACCTTGGCAATATCAAAGGCACCATTCACCTTGGCAATATCAAAGGCACCATTCACCTTGACAATATCAAAGGCACCATTCACCTTAGTAATATCAAAGGCACCATTCACCTTGATAATATCAAAGGCACCATTCACCTTGATAATATCAAAGGCACCATTCACCTTGGCAATATCAAAGGCACCATTCACCTTGGCAATATCAAAGGCACCATTCACCTTGGTAATATCAAAGGCACCATTCACCTTGGTAATATCAAAGGCACCATTCACCTTGGTAATATCAAAGGCACCATTCACCTTGATAATATCAAAGGCACCATTCACCTTGATAATATCAAAGGCACCATTCACCTTGGCAATATCAAAGGCACCATTCACCTTGATAATATCAAAGGCACCATTCACCTTGATAATATTAAAGGCACCATTCACCTTGATAATATCAAAGGCACCATTCACCTTGATAATATCAAAGGCACCATTCACCTTGGCAATATCAAAGGCACCATTCACCTTGACAATATCAAAGGCACCATTCACCTTGATAATATCAAAGGCACCATTCACCTTGATAATATCAAAGGCACCATTCACCTTGGCAATATCAAAGGCACCATTCACCTTGACAATATCAAAGGCACCATTCACCTTGATAATATCAAAGGCACCATTCACCTTGGCAATATCAAAGGCAGCATTCACCTTGACAATATCAAAGGCACCATTCACCTTGATAATATCAAAGGCACCATTCACCTTGACAATATCAAAGGCACCATTCACCTTGACAATATCAAAGGCACCATTCACCTTGATAATATCAAAGGCACCATTCACCTTGGCAATAGCAAAGGCACCATTCACCTTGATAATATCAAAGGCACCATTCACCTTGCTAATATCAAAGGTGTATTCAGAAGTCGTCAATTAAAAAAGATCAAAAAGACAAACAGTGATGTACAAAGCACTACAAAGAAACCGGTGTGCACCGGAAGGGTAAGCAGTTCCTGCTTCACTAGTGACACTCCTTAAGCGAATAATGAATACAATTAAACAATAATTAGTAACTATACTTGTTTTTGTTTTTCAGATGCACGTTTAACAAAGCAAAATGTAAAGACAGGCGACTAGAACTACGAGTGAACTTAGGTACTTGTCGAAGGGCATGATACTTATCACAGAACATTACCCGCCATGTTTGTGTTCATTTGATTATTATATGTATATTGTGCAAAACCATTTGTGTGCCAATCATGTAATCACTTGTTAGATGACATATGCATAATATGTACAAGAATGAGATTATATCTATAACTGTTTAAACTGTTGATGAAATAGTGACATTATAAAGATGTGGTTAACTCTATAAATATATTTTATGGTTAAAATTATCTGTACTATAGGGTATAAAACTGTCTTAAGATTTAATTTATGAATAAGTGTATAGAAGTGAAACGTCAAAAATACTATTACAGTGTGATGTTTTCTATCGTGAATATAAATAACATACATCACAATATTGTTTAATATTAAAATAATGTCTCCCTGTATTTCTATAAAGCAGTAAAACTGAACATGTACAATATCAATTAACCAAGATATGACAAGAGAAATATAATAATCTCCCTTTGTTTCTGATAAAAACGTAGATATCTAATTTAGTGCACAGGATGCGTTTCTGAAATAACCGTCATCAGATACACTCAGAATCGAAAGAATGGATTATAAGAGAGGTTTTATTATCTCCCTTTTCTATACAGAATTTAAATGACTGATTATATCATTAAGAGAGTTTATTTTATTAGCTCCCTTGTCTACACATAATGAACTAAAGGGACATAACTTAATAATATCTATCGTTTTGTTGAATTGTGTTTAACATGAATAAATGCAGATATTCTATTAAATTTCTGTTTTATTTCTTGTTTAATTAATGTTACACAGTATGATGTATTGTTAACATCTCCTTATATCATGATATAGTAATATTAAACATATAATTACAATCTAGATGGACAAGACAATGACAACAAATTGAATACATATACGAATTTAATTCTTGTTACAACTAAATGAAGTAAGAAATACAAAGAAGAAGAAAATTGAGACTAATTTCTTGGTCCACCTATTTGATTGAAATGTGAGATCATCTTTGTTCTTTTTACCTTTTTTCTTTTGGCCATTGTAGTCTGCCCTTTTTCGATTCCTGGATTCTGATTACCCCTTTGGTACCTTCAAACTTTTCTTCCGTCATATTTTGTTTTGTGTAGCTTAAAAAGGAAACGATTTTACGAACGAAAACAAAATAATATGTAGACGGAAGGAAAAGAGGAGAACGGAAGAACTGAAACAGAAAAGGAGTTTAAAGCGCCATGCCTTTGCAAAATCCGGGAAAAAATAATATCACAAGCCTTATCTATTCAATTGTTATAAATCATTATAGATTCGATTCCTACAGAATTAACACAAACCATTACAGATTATTCCTACAGATGTATACAGACAATAAGAATAATGGTCTTTAACCAGCACATTCTGCCTTCCTAGCTAGTAGTCAGTTAACTCTACGAACATTCATTGACCCTGCCATTATCCATGTTTTTGTTGTTTTTCATTGTGATAGTACTGTATGTGCTCTTTTTGAGTGGAAACGAATCTGTGCAGGTTTTATTTTATAGTTTATTGATATATGTATTGCCGTTGGAGATACAGTTATCAATAGGGGAAGGTTGGGGTACGTACCATTAACCGGTTTAACTCTGCCCCATGTTTGTGCCTATAACAAAACCGATGACATATCTTTCCAACGTCATATGTCGTGGTATTTATTTGTTTTGTGCATTTCAATAAATGCGTAAATTTATACATTTCAAAGACAAAAGCCAAAAGAACCATTCTGAAGAAACAGAAAAAAACAAACAAGTAGAACTATTTCAAAATAACAAAACGTAACTTCGCTAAGCGTAATATAAAGACGTAATAATCACTAGTGTGTATATCATAACGTAACAATAGGTACGGCCATAAGGTCACAAAGAGAATCATTGCAAGGTAGCATTCAAGAAGCATTATTGCAAGGTAGCATGCAAACAGCATCATTACAAGGTAGCATGCAAACAGCATCATTGCAAGGTAGCATACAAGTAGCATCATTGCGGGGTAGCATACAAGCAACATCATTGCAAGGTAGCATGTAAACAGCATCACTGCAAGGTAGCATACAAGTAGCATCATTGCAGGGTAGCATACAAACAACATCATTGCAAGGTAGCATGTAAACAGCATCACTGCAAGGTAACATACAAGCAGCATCATTGCAAGGTACCATATAAGTAGAATTATTACAAGGTAACATGCAAGCAGCATCATTACAAGATAGCATACACGCAGCATCATGGCAATATAGCATACAAGCAGTATCATTGCAAGGTACCATATAAGAAGGATCATTAAAAGGTAGTATAGAAGCAGCATCATTAAAAGGTAACATAAAAGTAGAATTATTACAAGGTAACATACAAGCAGCATCATTACAGTGTAACGTACATGCAGTATCATTACAAGGTAACATACAAGCAGCATCATTACAAGGTAACGTACATGCAGTATCATTACAAGGTAGCATACAAGCAGCATCATTACAGTGTAACGTACATGCAGTATCATTACAAGGTAGCATACATGCAGCATCATTACAAGGTAGCATACATGCAGCATCATTACAAGGTAACATACAAGCAGCATCACTACAATGTAGCGTACATGCAGTATCATTAAAAAGTAGCATGCAATCAGCATCATTGCAAGGAAGCATGCAAGTAGTGTCATTGCAAGGTAGCATACAAGTAGCAGCAGGGCAAGATACAAGCAGCATCATTGCAAGGTAGCATGCAGGCATCATCATTGTAAGGTAGCATGCAAGCATCATCATTGTAAGGTAGCATGCAAGCATCATCATTGTAAGGTAGCATGCAAGCAACGGCATTGCAATGTAGCATGCAGGCATCATCATTGTAAGGTAGCATGCAAGCTGCATCAGTGTAAGGTAGCATGCAAGCAGCATCATTGCAAGGTAGCATGCAAACAGCATCATTGCAAGGTAGCATACAAGTAGCATCATTGCAGGGTAGCATGTAAACAGCATCACTGCAAGGTAACATGCAAGCAGCATCATTGCAAGGTACCATAGAAGTAGAATTATTACAAGGTAACATGCAAGCAGCATCATTACAAAATAGCATACACGCAGCATCATGGCAATGTAGCATACAAGCAGTATCATTGCAAGGTAACATACAAGCAGCATCATTACAAGGTAACCTACATGCAGTACCATTACAAGGTAACATACAAGCAGCATCATAACAGTGTAACGTACATGCAGTATCATTACAAGGTAGCATACAAGCAGCATCATTACAGTGTAACGTACATGCAGTATCATTACAAGGTAACATACAGGCAGCATCATTGCAGTGTAACGTACATGCAGTATCATTACAAGGTAGCATACAAGCAGCATCATTACAGTGTAACGTACATGCAGTATCATTACAAGGTAGCATGCAAGCAGCATCATTGCAAGGAAGCATGCAAGTAGTGTCATTGCAAGGCAGCATGCAAGTAGCAGCAGGGTAAGATACAAGCAGCATCATTGCAAGGTAGCATGTCGGCATCATCATTGTATGGTATCATGCAAGCATCATCATTGTAAGGTAGCATGCAAGCAACGGCATTGCAGGTAGCATGCAGGCATCATCGTTGTAAGGTAGCATGCAAGCTGCATCAGTGTAAGGTAGCATGCAAGCAGCATCATTGTAAGGTAGCATCCAAGCAGCAGCATTGCAAGATAACATGCAAGCAGCAGCATCGCAAGATAACATGCAAGCAGCAGCATTGTAAGGTATTCTAATATGACGTCTCTAAAACGGCACACACGATAATACTCAACAACTCTATATTTAGCGCAAGTGCAGTACACAACAAATCTGGCTGTTCCGATGTGACTCCCGCTGTGAAATTACCGTGACGACCGAGTGTAAGCAAACAAAAACACCGGCATATAATGTATTTTTAAAGTCCTTAAAATAAAAATTTCCCCTCAGTTATAAATAAATATTCTGTAACTAAGTATTTTTTTATCATTTGTTTTGAAAATTTACATTTGGGGATCTCCAGTACGCACACATATATTTCATTGGCATTGATATGTGTCGGCCATGAATAACCGGAAAATGCACTAACCTTCATGTTTTCCTACGTATACATTGATAACTGGACGGTGATGTAATTAAGTTACTGATATTTTCCAATTTGATGGCATTTTGAATTTTGCTACTCAAACAAGTAAAATGCTCACAAAATCGTAAAATAAATCAGTAACCAGCTTGTGTCAATCGGCGTCCCTTGTAAACAACGTCACAGGATGACGATATATTACAAAAGTCAAAGTCGATAGATGGTTGTCTTAAGTATTTATTCCGGAATTTTCTTTTATGTCAACAATACAAGCTTTTTTTCCCATTGACATTTATTTTTTTATTTCATATCTAACAATAATTGTCGATTATTAACAACTGTTCAAGTGTTCGATATTATGTTTGACAACTCCGCTCCGCCATCTTGTTAGCGCACGAAATGATGAACGAATGAACTCCGACTTTTTTTAAATATTTTTACGCAGGAATTGTTCAATCGAATCTATGTTGGAAAATACACAATAAATATGTTTTTCATGTTAACATCCATATCTTTGTTTTAAGATATCTCGTTCAAATACAAATAATTCAAAATCAATTCAAAATTTCCGAAGGAGGTAAATGGATCAGCCACCAAATGCCGTGTGTATACAGTTCACGAATGGTTAAAAATTACCGTATTTGTCCTATTAGAATCGAAATAATTCATGGCAGGCATAGAGTTGTGCAAATTTACACATGGGCTGGGCCTTGTGGAAATTTGCACAACTCTATGCCTGCCATGAATTATTTCTTAAACATACAAACAGATTCTTATTAGCATCTTAACCAAATAACAAACAACCAGCACGGTTACAAAATAAATATAGATAGAGCAAGTACAATGTAGAGATAAAGGAAACAGATGAAGTTACAAACTGTAATCAAGATAACTATCACGTACACCAATAAATATAGATAGAGCAGAAGTACAATGTAGAGATAAAGGAAACATATGAAGTTACAAACTGTAATCAAGATAACTATCACGTACACCAATAAATATAGATAGAGCAGAAGTACAATGTAGAGATAAAGGAAACAGTATGATGAAGTTACAAACTGTAATCAAGATAACTATCACGTACACCAATAAATATAGATAGAGCAGAAATACAATGTAGAGATAAAGGAAACAGATGAAGTTACAAACTGTAATCAAGATAACTATCACGTACACCAATAAATATAGATAGAGCAGAAGTACAATGTAGAGATAAAGGAAACAGATGAAGTTACAAACTGTAATCAAGATAACTATCACGTACACCAATAAATATAGATAGAGCAGAAGTACAATGTAGAGATAAAGGAAACAGTATGATGAAGTTACAAACTGTAATCAAGATAACTATCACGTACACCAATAAATATAGATAGAGCAGAAATACAATGTAGAGATAAAGGAAACAGATGAAGTTACAAACTGTAATCAAGATAACTATCACGTACACCAATAAATATAGATAGAGCAGAAGTACAATGTAGAGATAAAGGAAACAGATGAAGTTACAAACTGTAATCAAGATAACTATCACGTACACCAATAAATATAGATAGAGCAGAAGTGCAATGTAGAGATAAAGGAAACAGTATGATGAAGTTACAAACTGTAATCAAGATAACTATCACGTACACCAATAAATATAGATAGGGCAGAAGTACAATGTAGAGATAAAGGAAACAGATGAAGTTACAAACTGTAATCAAGATAACTATCACGTACACCAATAAATATAGATAGAGCAGAAGTGCAATGTAGAGATAAAGGAAACAGATGAAGTTACAAACTGTAATCAAGATAACTATCACGTACACCAATAAATATAGATAGAGCAGAAGTACAATGTAGAGATAAAGGAAACAGATGAAGTTACAAACTGTAATCAAGATAACTATCACGTACACCAATAAATATAGATAGAGCAGAAGTACAATGTAGAGATAAAGGAAACAGATGAAGTTACAAAGTGTAATCAAGATAACTATCACGTACACCAATAAATATAGATAGAGCAGAAGTACAATGTAGAGATAAAGGAAACAGATGAAGTTACAAACTGTAATCAAGATAACTATCACGTACACCAATAAATATAGATAGAGCAGAAGTACAATGTAGAGATAAAGGAAACAGATGAAGTTACAAACTGTAATCAAGATAACTATCACGTACACCAATAAATATAGATAGAGCAGAAGTACAATGTAGAGATAAAGGAAACAGATGAAGTTACAAACTGTAATCAAGATAACTATCACGTACACCAATAAATATAGATAGAGCAGAAGTACAATGTAGAGATAAAGGAAACAGATGAAGTTACAAACTGTAATCAAGATAACTATCACGTACACCAATAAATATAGATAGAGCAGAAGTACAATGTAGAGATAAAGGAAACAGATGAAGTTACAAACTGTAATCAAGATAACTATCACGTACACCAATAAATATAGATAGAGCAGAAGTACAATGTAGAGATAAAGGAAACAGTATGATGAAGTTACAAACTGTAATCAAGATAACTATCACGTACACCAATAAATATAGATAGAGCAGAAGTACAATGTAGAGATAAAGGAAACAGATGAAGTTACAAACTGTAATCAAGATAACTATCACGTACACCAATAAATATAGATAGAGCAGAAGTACAATGTAGAGATAAAGGAAACAGATGAAGCTACAAACTGTAATCAAGATAACTATCACGTACACCAATAAATATAGATAGGGCAGAAGTACAATGTAGAGATAAAAGAAACAGTATGATGAAGTTACAAACTGTAATCAAGATAACTATCACGTACACCAATAAATATAGATAGAGCAGAAGTACAATGTAGAGATAAAGGAAACAGATGAAGTTACAAACTGTAATCAAGATAACTATCACGTACACCAATAAATATAGATAGAGCAGAAGTACAATGTAGAGATAAAGGAAACAGATGAAGTTACAAACTGTAATCAAGATAACTATCACGTACACCAATAAATATAGATAGGGCAGAAGTACAATGTAGAGATAAAGGAAACAGATGAAGTTACAAACTGTAATCAAGATAACTATCACGTACACCAATAAATATAGATAGAGCAGAAGTACAATGTAGAGATAAAGGAAACAGATGAAGTTACAAACTGTAATCAAGATAACTATCACGTACACCAATAAATATAGATAGGGCAGAAGTACAATGTAGAGATAAAGGAAACAGATGAAGTTACAAACTGTAATCAAGATAACTATCACGTACACCAATAAATATAGATAGAGCAGAAGTACAATGTAGAGATAAAGGAAACAGATGAAGTTACAAACTGTAATCAAGATAACTATCACGTACACCAATAAATATAGATAGAGCAGAAGTACAATGTAGAGATAAAGGAAACAGATGAAGTTACAAACTGTAATCAAGATAACTATCACGTACACCAATAAATATAGATAGAGCAGAAGTACAATGTAGAGATAAAGGAAACAGATGAAGTTACAAACTGTAATCAAGATAACTATCACGTACACCAATAAATATAGATAGAGCAGAAGTACAATGTAGAGATAAAGGAAACAGATGAAGTTACAAACTGTAATCAAGATAACTATCACGTACACCAATAAATATAGATAGAGCAGAAGTACAATGTAGAGATAAAGGAAACAGTATGATGTTACAAACTGTAATCAAGATAACTATCACGTACACCAATACATATAGATAGAGCAGAAGTACAATGTAGAGATAAAGGAAACAGATGAAGTTACAAACTGTAATCAAGATAACTATCACGTACACCAATAAATATAGATAGGGCAGAAGTACAATGTAGAGATAAAGGAAACAGATGAAGTTACAAAGTGTAATCAAGATAACTATCTCGTACACCAATAAATATAGATAGAGCAGAAGTACAATGTAGAGATAAAGGAAACAGATAAAGTTACAAACTGTAATCAAGATAACTATCACGTACACCAATAAATATAGATAGGGCAGAAGTACAATGTAGAGATAAAGGAAACAGTATGATGAAGTTACAAACTGTAATCAAGATAACTATCACGTACACCAATAAATATAGATAGAGCAGAAGTACAATGTAGAGATAAAGGAAACAGATGAAGTTACAAAGTGTAATCAAGATAACTATCACGTACACCAATAAATATAGATAGAGCAGAAGTACAATGTAGAGATAAAGGAAACAGATAAAGTTACAAACTGTAATCAAGATAACTATCACGTACACCAATAAATATAGATAGAGCAGAAGTACAATGTAGAGATAAAGGAAACAGATAAAGTTACAAACTGTAATCAAGATAACTATCACGTACACCAATAAATATAGATAGAGCAGAAGTACAATGTAGAGATAAAGGAAACAGTATGATGAAGTTACAAACTGTAATCAAGATAACTATCACGTACACCAATAAATATAGATAGAGCAGAAGTACAATGTAGAGATAAAGGAAACAGATGAAGTTACAAACTGTAATCAAGATAACTATCACGTACACCAATAAATATAGATAGGGCAGAAGTACAATGTAGAGATAAAGGAAACAGATGAAGCTACAAACTGTAATCAAGATAACTATCACGTACACCAATAAATATAGATAGAGCAGAAGTACAATGTAGAGATAAAGGAAACAGATGAAGTTACAAAGTGTAATCAAGATAACTATCACGTACACCAATAAATATAAATAGAGCAGAAGTACAATGTAGAGATAAAGGAAACAGTATGATGAAGTTACAAACTGTAATCAAGATAACTATCACGTACACCAATAAATATAGATAGAGCAGAAGTGCAATGTAGAGATAAAGGAAACAGATGAAGTTACAAAGTGTAATCAAGATAACTATCACGTACACCAATAAATATAAATAGAGCAGAAGTACAATGTAGAGATAAAGGAAACAGTATGATGAAGTTACAAACTGTAATCAAGATAACTATCACGTACACCAATAAATATAGATAGAGCAGAAGTGCAATGTAGAGATAAAGGAAACAGATGAAGTTACAAACTGTAATCAAGATAACTATCACGTACACCAATAAATATAGATAGAGCAGAAGTGCAATGTAGAGATAAAGGAAACAGATGAAGTTACAAACTGTAATCAAGATAACTATCACGTACACCAATAAATATAGATAGAGCAGAAGTACAATGTAGAGATAAAGGAAACAGTATGAAGTTACAAAGTGTAATCAAGATAACTACCACGTACACCAATAAATATAGATAGAGCAGAAGTACAATGTAGAGATAAAGGAAACAGATGAAGTTACAAACTGTAATCAAGATAACTATCACGTACACCAATAAATATAGATAGAGCAGAAGTACAATGTAGAGATAAAGGAAACATATGAAGTTACAAACTGTAATCAAGATAACTATCACGTACACCAATAAATATAGATAGAGCAGAAGTACAATGTAGAGATAAAGGAAACATATGAAGTTACAAACTGTAATCAAGATAACTATCACGTACACCAATAAATATAGATAGAGCAGAAGTAAAATGTAGAGATAAAGGAAACAGATGAAGTTACAAACTGTAATCAAGATAACTATCACGTACACCAATAAATATAGATAGAGCAGAAGTACAATGTAGAGATAAAGGAAACAGATGAAGTTACAAACTGTAATCAAGATAACTATCACGTACACCAATAAATATAGATAGGGCAGAAGTACAATGTAGAGATAAAGGAAACAGATGAAGTTACAAACTGTAATCAAGATAACTATCACGTACACCAATAAATATAGATAGAGCAGAAGTACAATGTAGAGATAAAGGAAACATATGAAGTTACAAACTGTAATCAAGATAACTATCACGTACACCAATAAATATAGATAGAGCAGAAGTACAATGTAGAGATAAAGGAAACAGATGAAGTTACAAACTGTAATCAAGATAACTATCACGTACACCAATAAATATAGATAGAGCAGAAGTACAATGTAGAGATAAAGGAAACAGATGAAGTTACAAACTGTAATCAAGATAACTATCACGTACACCAATAAATAAAGATAGAGCAGAAGTACAATGTAGAGATAAAGGAAACAGTATGATGAAGTTACAAACTGTAATCAAGATAACTATCACGTACACCAATAAATATAGATAGAGCAGAAGTACAATGTAGAGATAAAGGAAACAGATGAAGTTACAAACTGTAATCAAGATAACTATCACGTACACCAATAAATATAGATAGAGCAGAAGTACAATGTAGAGATAAAGGAAACAGTATGATGAAGTTACAAACTGTAATCAAGATAACTATTACGTACACCAATAAATATAGATAGAGCAGAAGTACAATGTAGAGATAAAGGAAACAGATGAAGTTACAAAGTGTAATCAAGATAACTATCACGTACACCAATAAATATAGATAGAGCAGAAGTACAATGTAGAGATAAAGGAAACAGATGAAGTTACAAACTGTAATCAAGATAACTATCACGTACACCAATAAATATAGATAGAGCAGAAGTACAATGTAGAGATAAAGGAAACAGATGAAGTTACAAACTGTAATCAAGATAACTATCACGTACACCAATAAATATAGATAGAGCAGAAGTACAATGTAGAGATAAAGGAAACAGTATGATGAAGTTACAAACTGTAATCAAAATAACTATCACGTACACCAATAAATATAGATAGAGCAGAAGTACAATGTAGAGATAAAGGAAACAGATGAAGTTACAAACTGTAATCAAGATAACTATCACGTACACCAATAAATATAGATAGAGCAGAAGTACAATGTAGAGATAAAGGAAACAGATGAAGTTACAAACTGTAATCAAGATAACTATCACGTACACCAATAAATATAGATAGAGCAGAAGGACAATGTAGAGATAAAGGAAACAGTATGATGAAGTTACAAACTGTAATCAAGATAACTATCACGTACACCAATAAATATAGATAGAGCAGAAGTACAATGTAGAGATAAAGGAAACAGATGAAGTTACAAACTGTAATCAAGATAACTATCACGTACACCAATAAATATAGATAGAGCAGAAGTACAATGTAGAGATAAAGGAAACAGATGAAGTTACAAACTGTAATCAAGATAACTATCACGTACACCAATAAATATAGATAGAGCAGAAGTACAATGTAGAGATAAAGGAAACAGATGAAGTTACAAACTGTAATCAAGATAACTATCACGTACACCAATAAATATAGATAGAGCAGAAGTACAATGTAGAGATAAAGGAAACAGTATGATGAAGTTACAAACTGTAATCAAGATAACTATCACGTACACCAACAAATATAGATAGAGCAGAAGTACAATGTAGAGATAAAGGAAACAGATGAAGTTACAAACTGTAATCAAGATAACTATCACGTACACCAATAAATATAGATAGAGCAGAAGTACAATGTAGAGATAAAGGAAACAGATGAAGTTACAAAGTGTAATCAAGATAACTATCACGTACACCAATAAATATAGATAGGGCAGAACTACAATGTAGAGATAAAGGAAACAGATGAAGTTACAAAGTGTAATCAAGATAACTATCACGTACACCAATAAATATAGATAGAGCAGAAGTACAATGTAGAGATAAAGGAAACAGTATGATGAAGTTACAAACTGTAATCAAGATAACTATCACGTACACCAATAAATATAGATAGAGCAGAAGTACAATGTAGAGATAAAGGAAACAGATGAAGTTACAAACTGTAATCAAGATAACTATCACGTACACCAATGAATATAGATAGAGCAGAAGTACAATGTAGAGATAAAGGAAACAGATGAAGTTACAAACTGTAATCAAGATAACTATCACGTACACCAATAAATATAGATAGAGCAGAAGTACAATGTAGAGATAAAGGAAACAGATGAAGTTACAAACTGTAATCAAGATAACTATCACGTACACCAATAAATATAGATAGAGCAGAAGTACAATGTAGAGATAAAGGAAACAGTATGATGAAGTTACAAACTGTAATCAAGATAACTATCACGTACACCAATAAATATAGATAGAGCAGAAGTACAATGTAGAGATAAAGGAAACAGATGAAGTTACAAACTGTAATCAAGATAACTATCACGTACACCAATGAATATAGATAGAGCAGAAGTACAATGTAGAGATAAAGGAAACAGATGAAGTTACAAACTGTAATCAAGATAACTATCACGTACACCAATAAATATAGATAGAGCAGAAGTACAATGTAGAGATAAAGGAAACAGATGAAGTTACAAACTGTAATCAAGATAACTATCACGTACACCAATAAATATAGATAGAGCAGAAGTACAATGTAGAGATAAAGGAAACAGTATGATGTTACAAACTGTAATCAAGATAACTATCACGTACACCAATACATATAGATAGAGCAGAAGTACAATGTAGAGATAAAGGAAACAGATGAAGTTACAAACTGTAATCAAGATAACTATCACGTACACCAATAAATATAGATAGGGCAGAAGTACAATGTAGAGATAAAGGAAACAGATGAAGTTACAAAGTGTAATCAAGATAACTATCTCGTACACCAATAAATATAGATAGAGCAGAAGTACAATGTAGAGATAAAGGAAACAGATAAAGTTACAAACTGTAATCAAGATAACTATCACGTACACCAATAAATATAGATAGAGCAGAAGTACAATGTAGAGATAAAGGAAACAGATGAAGTTACAAACTGTAATCAAGATAACTATCACGTACACCAATAAATATAGATAGAGCAGAAGTACAATGTAGAGATAAAGGAAACAGTATGATGAAGTTACAAACTGTAATCAAGATAACTATCACGTACACCAATAAATATAGATAGAGCAGAAGTACAATGTAGAGATAAAGGAAACAGATGAAGTTACAAACTGTAATCAAGATAACTATCACGTACACCAATAAATATAGATAGAGCAGAAGTACAATGTAGAGATAAAGGAAACAGATGAAGCTACAAACTGTAATCAAGATAACTATCACGTACACCAATAAATATAGATAGGGCAGAAGTACAATGTAGAGATAAAGGAAACAGATGAAGTTACAAAGTGTAATCAAGATAACTATCACGTACACCAATAAATATAGATAGAGCAGAAGTACAATGTAGAGATAAAGGAAACAGTATGATGAAGTTACAAACTGTAATCAAGATAACTATCACGTACACCAATAAATATAGATAGAGCAGAAGTACAATGTAGAGATAAAGGAAACAGATGAAGTTACAAACTGTAATCAAGATAACTATCACGTACACCAATGAATATAGATAGAGCAGAAGTACAATGTAGAGATAAAGGAAACAGATGAAGTTACAAACTGTAATCAAGATAACTATCACGTACACCAATAAATATAGATAGAGCAGAAGTACAATGTAGAGATAAAGGAAACAGATGAAGTTACAAACTGTAATCAAGATAACTATCACGTACACCAATAAATATAGATAGAGCAGAAGTACAATGTAGAGATAAAGGAAACAGATGAAGTTACAAAGTGTAATCAAGATAACTATCACGTACACCAATAAATATAGATAGAGCAGAAGTACAATGTAGAGATAAAGGAAACAGTATGAAGTTACAAACTGTAATCAAGATAACTATCACGTACACCAATAAATATAGATAGAGCAGAAATACAATGTAGAGATAAAGGAAACAGATGAAGTTACAAAGTGTAATCAAGATAACTATCACGTACACCAATAAATATAGATAGGGCAGAAGTACAATGTAGAGATAAAGGAAACAGATGAAGTTACAAACTGTAATCAAGATAACTATCACGTACACCAATAAATATAGATAGAGCAGAAGTACAATGTAGAGATAAAGGAAACAGATAAAGTTACAAACTGTAATCAAGATAACTATCACGTACACCAATAAATATAGATAGAGCAGAAGTACAATGTAGAGATAAAGGAAACAGATGAAGTTACAAACTGTAATCAAGATAACTATCACGTACACCAATAAATATAGATAGAGCAGAAGTACAATGTAGAGATAAAGGAAACAGATGAAGTTACAAAGTGTAATCAAGATAACTATCACGTACACCAATAAATATAGATAGAGCAGAAGTACAATGTAGAGATAAAGGAAACAGATGAAGTTACAAAGTGTAATCAAGATAACTATCACGTACACCAATAAATATAGATAGAGCAGAAGTACAATGTAGAGATAAAGGAAACAGATGAAGTTACAAACTGTAATCAAGATAACTATCACGTACACCAATAAATATAGATAGAGCAGAAGTACAATGTAGAGATAAAGGAAACAGATGAAGTTACAAACTGTAATCAAGATAACTATCACGTACACCAATAAATATAGATAGAGCAGAAGTACAATGTAGAGATAAAGGAAACAGATGAAGTTACAAAGTGTAATCAAGATAACTATCACGTACACCAATAAATATAGATAGAGCAGAAGTACAATGTAGAGATAAAGGAAACAGATGAAGTTACAAAGTGTAATCAAGATAACTATCACGTACACCAATAAATATAGATAGAGCAGAAGTACAATGTAGAGATAAAGGAAACAGATGAAGTTACAAACTGTAATCAAGATAACTATCACGTACACCAATAAATATAGATAGAGCAGAAGTACAATGTAGAGATAAAGGAAACAGATGAAGTTACAAACTGTAATCAAGATAACTATCACGTACACCAATAAATATAGATAGAGCAGAAGTACAATGTAGAGATAAAGGAAACAGATGAAGTTACAAACTGTAATCAAGATAACTATCACGTACACCAATAAATATAGATAGAGCAGAAGTACAATGTAGAGATAAAGGAAACAGATGAAGTTACAAACTGTAATCAAGATAACTATCACGTACACCAATAAATATAGATAGAGCAGAAGTACAATGTAGAGATAAAGGAAACAGATGAAGTTACAAACTGTAATCAAGATAACTATCACGTACACCAATAAATATAGATAGAGCAGAAGTACAATGTAGAGATAAAGGAAACAGATGAAGTTACAAACTGTAATCAAGATAACTATCACGTACACCAATAAATATAGATAGAGCAGAAGTACAATGTAGAGATAAAGGAAACAGATGAAGTTACAAACTGTAATCAAGATAACTATCACGTACACCAATAAATATAGATAGAGCAGAAGTACAATGTAGAGATAAAGGAAACAGATGAAGTTACAAACTGTAATCAAGATAACTATCACGTACACCAATAAATATAGATAGAGCAGAAGTACAATGTAGAGATAAAGGAAACAGATGATGAGTTACAAACTGTAATCAAGATAACTATCACGTACACCAATAAATATAGATAGAGCAGAAGTACAATGTAGAGATAAAGGAAACAGATGAAGTTACAAACTGTAATCAAGATAACTATCACGTACACCAATAAATATAGATAGAGCAGAAGTACAATGTAGAGATAAAGGAAACAGATGAAGTTACAAAGTGTAATCAAGATAACTATCACGTACACCAATAAATATAGATAGAGCAGAAGTACAATGTAGAGATAAAGGAAACAGATGAAGTTACAAACTGTAATCAAGATAACTATCACGTACACCAATAAATATAGATAGAGCAGAAGTACAATGTAGAGATAAAGGAAACAGATGAAGTTACAAACTGTAATCAAGATAACTATCACGTACACCAATAAATATAGATAGAGCAGAAGTACAATGTAGAGATAAAGGAAACAGATGAAGTTACAAACTGTAATCAAGATAACTATCACGTACACCAATAAATATAGATAGAGCAGAAGTACAATGTAGAGATAAAGGAAACAGATGAAGTTACAAACTGTAATCAAGATAACTATCACGTACACCAATAAATATAGATAGAGCAGAAGTACAATGTAGAGATAAAGGAAACAGATGAAGTTACAAACTGTAATCAAGATAACTATCACGTACACCAATAAATATAGATAGAGCAGAAGTACAATGTAGAGATAAAGGAAACAGATGAAGTTACAAACTGTAATCAAGATAACTATCACGTACACCAATAAATATAGATAGAGCAGAAGTACAATGTAGAGATAAAGGAAACAGATGAAGTTACAAACTGTAATCAAGATAACTATCACGTACACCAATAAATATAGATAGAGCAGAAGTACAATGTAGAGATAAAGGAAACAGATGAAGTTACAAACTGTAATCAAGATAACTATCACGTACACCAATAAATATAGATAGAGCAGAAGTACAATGTAGAGATAAAGGAAACAGATGAAGTTACAAACTGTAATCAAGATAACTATCACGTACACCAATAAATATAGATAGAGCAGAAGTACAATGTAGAGATAAAGGAAACAGATGAAGTTACAAACTGTAATCAAGATAACTATCACGTACACCAATAAATATAGATAGAGCAGAAGTACAATGTAGAGATAAAGGAAACAGATGAAGTTACAAAGTGTAATCAAGATAACTATCACGTACACCAATAAATATAGATAGAGCAGAAGTACAATGTAGAGATAAAGGAAACAGATGAAGTTACAAACTGTAATCAAGATAACTATCACGTACACCAATAAATATAGATAGAGCAGAAGTACAATGTAGAGATAAAGGAAACAGATGAAGTTACAAACTGTAATCAAGATAACTATCACGTACACCAATAAATATAGATAGAGCAGAAGTACAATGTAGAGATAAAGGAAACAGATGAAGTTACAAACTGTAATCAAGATAACTATCACGTACACCAATAAATATAGATAGAGCAGAAGTACAATGTAGAGATAAAGGAAACAGATGAAGTTACAAACTGTAATCAAGATAACTATCACGTACACCAATAAATATAGATAGAGCAGAAGTACAATGTAGAGATAAAGGAAACAGATGAAGTTACAAAGTGTAATCAAGATAACTATCACGTACACCAATAAATATAGATAGAGCAGAAGTACAATGTAGAGATAAAGGAAACAGATGAAGTTACAAAGTGTAATCAAGATAACTATCACGTACACCAATAAATATAGATAGAGCAGAAGTACAATGTAGAGATAAAGGAAACAGATGAAGTTACAAACTGTAATCAAGATAACTATCACGTACACCAATAAATATAGATAGAGCAGAAGTACAATGTAGAGATAAAGGAAACAGATGAAGTTACAAACTGTAATCAAGATAACTATCACGTACACCAATAAATATAGATAGAGCAGAAGTACAATGTAGAGATAAAGGAAACAGATGAAGTTACAAACTGTAATCAAGATAACTATCACGTACACCAATAAATATAGATAGAGCAGAAGTACAATGTAGAGATAAAGGAAACAGATGAAGTTACAAACTGTAATCAAGATAACTATCACGTACACCAATAAATATAGATAGAGCAGAAGTACAATGTAGAGATAAAGGAAACAGATGAAGTTACAAACTGTAATCAAGATAACTATCACGTACACCAATAAATATAGATAGAGCAGAAGTACAATGTAGAGATAAAGGAAACAGATGAAGTTACAAAGTGTAATCAAGATAACTATCACGTACACCAATAAATATAGATAGAGCAGAAGTACAATGTAGAGATAAAGGAAACAGATGAAGTTACAAACTGTAATCAAGATAACTATCACGTACACCAATAAATATAGATAGAGCAGAAGTACAATGTAGAGATAAAGGAAACAGATGAAGTTACAAAGTGTAATCAAGATAACTATCACGTACACCAATAAATATAGATAGAGCAGAAGTACAATGTAGAGATAAAGGAAACAGATGAAGTTACAAACTGTAATCAAGATAACTATCACGTACACCAATAAATATAGATAGAGCAGAAGTACAATGTAGAGATAAAGGAAACAGATGAAGTTACAAAGTGTAATCAAGATAACTATCACGTACACCAATAAATATAGATAGAGCAGAAGTACAATGTAGAGATAAAGGAAACAGATGAAGTTACAAAGCTGTAATCAAGATAACTATCACGTACACCAATAAATATAGATAGAGCAGAAGTACAATGTAGAGATAAAGGAAACAGATGAAGTTACAAACTGTAATCAAGATAACTATCACGTACACCAATAAATATAGATAGAGCAGAAGTACAATGTAGAGATAAAGGAAACAGATGAAGTTACAAACTGTAATCAAGATAACTATCACGTACACCAATAAATATAGATAGAGCAGAAGTACAATGTAGAGATAAAGGAAACAGATGAAGTTACAAACTGTAATCAAGATAACTATCACGTACACCAATAAATATAGATAGAGCAGAAGTACAATGTAGAGATAAAGGAAACAGATGAAGTTACAAACTGTAATCAAGATAACTATCACGTACACCAATAAATATAGATAGAGCAGAAGTACAATGTAGAGATAAAGGAAACAGATGAAGTTACAAAGTGTAATCAAGATAACTATCACGTACACCAATAAATATAGATAGAGCAGAAGTACAATGTAGAGATAAAGGAAACAGATGAAGTTACAAAGTGTAATCAAGATAACTATCACGTACACCAATAAATATAGATAGAGCAGAAGTACAATGTAGAGATAAAGGAAACAGATGAAGTTACAAACTGTAATCAAGATAACTATCACGTACACCAATAAATATAGATAGAGCAGAAGTACAATGTAGAGATAAAGGAAACAGATGAAGTTACAAACTGTAATCAAGATAACTATCACGTACACCAATAAATATAGATAGAGCAGAAGTACAATGTAGAGATAAAGGAAACAGATGAAGTTACAAACTGTAATCAAGATAACTATCACGTACACCAATAAATATAGATAGAGCAGAAGTACAATGTAGAGATAAAGGAAACAGATGAAGTTACAAACTGTAATCAAGATAACTATCACGTACACCAATAAATATAGATAGAGCAGAAGTACAATGTAGAGATAAAGGAAACAGATGAAGTTACAAAGTGTAATCAAGATAACTATCACGTACACCAATAAATATAGATAGAGCAGAAGTACAATGTAGAGATAAAGGAAACAGATGAAGTTACAAACTGTAATCAAGATAACTATCACGTACACCAATAAATATAGATAGAGCAGAAGTACAATGTAGAGATAAAGGAAACAGATGAAGTTACAAACTGTAATCAAGATAACTATCACGTACACCAATAAATATAGATAGAGCAGAAGTACAATGTAGAGATAAAGGAAACAGATGAAAGTTACAAACTGTAATCAAGATAACTATCACGTACACCAATAAATATAGATAGAGCAGAAGTACAATGTAGAGATAAAGGAAACAGATGAAGTTACAAACTGTAATCAAGATAACTATCACGTACACCAATAAATATAGATAGAGCAGAAGTACAATGTAGAGATAAAGGAAACAGATGAAGTTACAAAGTGTAATCAAGATAACTATCACGTACACCAATAAATATAGATAGAGCAGAAGTACAATGTAGAGATAAAGGAAACAGATGAAGTTACAAAGTGTAATCAAGATAACTATCACGTACACCAATAAATATAGATAGAGCAGAAGTACAATGTAGAGATAAAGGAAACAGATGAAGTTACAAACTGTAATCAAGATAACTATCACGTACACCAATAAATATAGATAGAGCAGAAGTACAATGTAGAGATAAAGGAAACAGATGAAGTTACAAACTGTAATCAAGATAACTATCACGTACACCAATAAATATAGATAGAGCAGAAGTACAATGTAGAGATAAAGGAAACAGATGAAGTTACAAACTGTAATCAAGATAACTATCACGTACACCAATAAATATAGATAGAGCAGAAGTACAATGTAGAGATAAAGGAAACAGATGAAGTTACAAACTGTAATCAAGATAACTATCACGTACACCAATAAATATAGATAGAGCAGAAGTACAATGTAGAGATAAAGGAAACAGATGAAGTTACAAACTGTAATCAAGATAACTATCACGTACACCAATAAATATAGATAGAGCAGAAGTACAATGTAGAGATAAAGGAAACAGATGAAGTTACAAAGTGTAATCAAGATAACTATCACGTACACCAATAAATATAGATAGAGCAGAAGTACAATGTAGAGATAAAGGAAACAGATGAAGTTACAAACTGTAATCAAGATAACTATCACGTACACCAATAAATATAGATAGAGCAGAAGTACAATGTAGAGATAAAGGAAACAGATGAAGTTACAAACTGTAATCAAGATAACTATCACGTACACCAATAAATATAGATAGAGCAGAAGTACAATGTAGAGATAAAGGAAACAGATGAAGTTACAAACTGTAATCAAGATAACTATCACGTACACCAATAAATATAGATAGAGCAGAAGTACAATGTAGAGATAAAGGAAACAGATGAAGTTACAAACTGTAATCAAGATAACTATCACGTACACCAATAAATATAGATAGAGCAGAAGTACAATGTAGAGATAAAGGAAACAGATGAAGTTACAAACTGTAATCAAGATAACTATCACGTACACCAATAAATATAGATAGAGCAGAAGTACAATGTAGAGATAAAGGAAACAGATGAAGTTACAAACTGTAATCAAGATAACTATCACGTACACCAATAAATATAGATAGAGCAGAAGTACAATGTAGAGATAAAGGAAACAGATGAAGTTACAAAGTGTAATCAAGATAACTATCACGTACACCAATAAATATAGATAGAGCAGAAGTACAATGTAGAGATAAAGGAAACAGATGAAGTTACAAAGTGTAATCAAGATAACTATCACGTACACCAATAAATATAGATAGAGCAGAAGTACAATGTAGAGATAAAGGAAACAGATGAAGTTACAAACTGTAATCAAGATAACTATCACGTACACCAATAAATATAGATAGAGCAGAAGTACAATGTAGAGATAAAGGAAACAGATGAAGTTACAAACTGTAATCAAGATAAACTATCACGTACACCAATAAATATAGATAGAGCAGAAGTACAATGTAGAGATAAAGGAAACAGATGAAGTTACAAACTGTAATCAAGATAACTATCACGTACACCAATAAATATAGATAGAGCAGAAGTACAATGTAGAGATAAAGGAAACAGTATGATGAAGTTACAAACTGTAATCAAAATAACTATCACGTACACCAATAAATATAGATAGAGCAGAAGTACAATGTAGAGATAAAGGAAACAGATGAAGTTACAAACTGTAATCAAGATAACTATCACGTACACCAATAAATATAGATAGAGCAGAAGTACAATGTAGAGATAAAGGAAACAGATGAAGTTACAAACTGTAATCAAGATAACTATCACGTACACCAATAAATATAGATAGAGCAGAAGTACAATGTAGAGATAAAGGAAACAGATGATGAAGTTACAAACTGTAATCAAGATAACTATCACGTACACCAATAAATATAGATAGAGCAGAAGTACAATGTAGAGATAAAGGAAACAGATGAAGTTACAAACTGTAATCAAGATAACTATCACGTACACCAATAAATATAGATAGAGCAGAAGTACAATGTAGAGATAAAGGAAACAGATGAAGTTACAAACTGTAATCAAGATAACTATCACGTACACCAATAAATATAGATAGAGCAGAAGTACAATGTAGAGATAAAGGAAACAGATGAAGTTACAAACTGTAATCAAGATAACTATCACGTACACCAATAAATATAGATAGAGCAGAAGTACAATGTAGAGATAAAGGAAACAGATGAAGTTACAAACTGTAATCAAGATAACTATCACGTACACCAATAAATATAGATAGAGCAGAAAGTACAATGTAGAGATAAAGGAAACAGATGAAGTTACAAACTGTAATCAAGATAACTATCACGTACACCAATAAATATAGATAGAGCAGAAGTACAATGTAGAGATAAAGGAAACAGATGAAGTTACAAACTGTAATCAAGATAACTATCACGTACACCAATAAATATAGATAGAGCAGAAGTACAATGTAGAGATAAAGGAAACAGATGAAGTTACAAACTGTAATCAAGATAACTATCACGTACACCAATAAATATAGATAGAGCAGAAGTACAATGTAGAGATAAAGGAAACAGTATGAAGTTACAAACTGTAATCAAGATAACTATCACGTACACCAATAAATATAGATAGAGCAGAAGTACAATGTAGAGATAAAGGAAACAGATGAAGTTACAAACTGTAATCAAGATAACTATCACGTACACCAATAAATATAGATAGAGCAGAAGTACAATGTAGAGATAAAGGAAACAGATGAAGTTACAAACTGTAATCAAGATAACTATCACGTACACCAATAAATATAGATAGAGCAGAACTACAATGTAGAGATAAAGGAAACAGATGAAGTTACAAAGTGTAATCAAGATAACTATCACGTACACCAATAAATATAGATAGAGCAGAAGTACAATGTAGAGATAAAGGAAACAGTATGATGAAGTTACAAACTGTAATCAAGATAACTATCACGTACACCAATAAATATAGATAGAGCAGAAGTACAATGTAGAGATAAAGGAAACAGATGAAGTTACAAACTGTAATCAAGATAACTATCACGTACACCAATAAATATAGATAGAGCAGAAGTACAATGTAGAGATAAAGGAAACAGTATATGAAGTTACAAACTGTAATCAAGATAACTATCACGTACACCAATAAATATAGATAGAGCAGAAGTACAATGTAGAGATAAAGGAAACAGATGAAGTTACAAACTGTAATCAAGATAACTATCACGTACACCAATAAATATAGATAGAGCAGAAGTACAATGTAGAGATAAAGGAAACAGTATGATGAAGTTACAAACTGTAATCAAGATAACTATCACGTACACCAATAAATATAGATAGAGCAGAAGTGCAATGTAGAGATAAAGGAAACAGATGAAGTTACAAACTGTGATCAAGATAACTATCACGTACACCAATAAATATAGATAGAGCAGAAGTACAATGTAGAGATAAAGGAAACAGTATAATGAAGTTACAAACTGTAATCAAGATAACTATCACGTACACCAATAAATATAGATAGAGCAGAAGTACAATGTAGAGATAAAGGAAACAGATGAAGTTACAAACTGTAATCAAGATAACTATCACGTACACCAATAAATATAGATAGAGCAGAAGTACAATGTAGAGATAAAGGAAACAGTATGATGAAGTTACAAACTGTAATCAAGATAACTATCACGTACACCAATAAATATAGATAGAGCAGAAGTACAATGTAGAGATAAAGGAAACAGTATGATGAAGTTACAAACTGTAATCAAGATAACTATCACGTACACCAATAAATATAGATAGAGCAGAAGTACAATGTAGAGATAAAGGAAACAGATGAAGTTACAAACTGTAATCAAGATAACTATCACGTACACCAATAAATATAGATAGAGCAGAAGTACAATGTAGAGATAAAGGAAACATATGAAGTTACAAACTGTAATCAAGATAACTATCACGTACACCAATAAATATAGATAGAGCAGAAGTACAATGTAGAGATAAAGGAAACAGATGAAGTTACAAACTGTAATCAAGATAACTATCACGTACACCAATAAATATAGATAGAGCAGAAGTACAATGTAGAGATAAAGGAAACAGATGAAGTTACAAACTGTAATCAAGATAACTATCACGTACACCAATAAATATAGATAGAGCAGAAGTACAATGTAGAGATAAAGGAAACAGATGAAGTTACAAACTGTAATCAAGATAACTATCACGTACACCAATAAATATAGATAGAGCAGAAGTACAATGTAGAGATAAAGGAAACAGATGAAGTTACAAACTGTAATCAAGATAACTATCACGTACACCAATAAATATAGATAGAGCAGAAGTACAATGTAGAGATAAAGGAAACAGATGAAGTTACAAACTGTAATCAAGATAACTATCACGTACACCAATAAATATAGATAGAGCAGAAGTGCAATGTAGAGATAAAGGAAACAGATGAAGTTACAAACTGTAATCAAGATAACTATCACGTACACCAATAAATATAGATAGAGCAGAAGTACAATGTAGAGATAAAGGAAACAGATGAAGTTACAAACTGTAATCAAGATAACTATCACGTACACCAATAAATATAGATAGAGCAGAAGTACAATGTAGAGATAAAGGAAACAGATGAAGTTACAAACTGTAATCAAGATAACTATCACGTACACCAATAAATATAGATAGAGCAGAAGTACAATGTAGAGATAAAGGAAACAGATGAAGTTACAAACTGTAATCAAGATAACTATCACGTACACCAATAAATATAGATAGAGCAGAAGTACAATGTAGAGATAAAGGAAACAGATGAAGTTACAAACTGTAATCAAGATAACTATCACGTACACCAATAAATATAGATAGAGCAGAAGTACAATGTAGAGATAAAGGAAACAGATGAAGTTACAAACTGTAATCAAGATAACTATCACGTACACCAATAAATATAGATAGAGCAGAAGTACAATGTAGAGATAAAGGAAACAGATGAAGTTACAAACTGTAATCAAGATAACTATCACGTACACCAATAAATATAGATAGAGCAGAAGTACAATGTAGAGATAAAGGAAACAGATGAAGTTACAAACTGTAATCAAGATAACTATCACGTACACCAATAAATATAGATAGAGCAGAAGTACAATGTAGAGATAAAGGAAACAGTATGATGAAGTTACAAACTGTAATCAAGATAACTATCACGTACACCAATAAATATAGATAGAGCAGAAGTGCAATGTAGAGATAAAGGAAACAGATGAAGTTACAAACTGTGATCAAGATAACTATCACGTACACCAATAAATATAGATAGAGCAGAAGTACAATGTAGAGATAAAGGAAACAGTATAATGAAGTTAAAAACTGTAATCAAGATAACTATCACGTACACCAATAAATATAGATAGAGCAGAAGTACAATGTAGAGATAAAGGAAACAGATGAAGTTACAAACTGTAATCAAGATAACTATCACGTACACCAATAAATATAGATAGAGCAGAAGTACAATGTAGAGATAAAGGAAACAGTATGATGAAGTTACAAACTGTAATCAAGATAACTATCACGTACACCAATAAATATAGATAGAGCAGAAGTACAATGTAGAGATAAAGGAAACAGTATGATGAAGTTACAAACTGTAATCAAGATAACTATCACGTACACCAATAAATATAGATAGAGCAGAAGTACAATGTAGAGATAAAGGAAACAGATGAAGTTACAAACTGTAATCAAGATAACTATCACGTACACCAATAAATATAGATAGAGCAGAAGTACAATGTAGAGATAAAGGAAACAGATGAAGTTACAAACTGTAATCAAGATAACTATCACGTACACCAATAAATATAGATAGAGCAGAAGTACAATGTAGAGATAAAGGAAACAGATGAAGTTACAAACTGTAATCAAGATAACTATCACGTACACCAATAAATATAGATAGAGCAGAAGTACAATGTAGAGATAAAGGAAACAGATGAAGTTACAAACTGTAATCAAGATAACTATCACGTACACCAATAAATATAGATAGAGCAGAAGTACAATGTAGAGATAAAGGAAACAGATGAAGTTACAAACTGTAATCAAGATAACTATCACGTACACCAATAAATATAGATAGAGCAGAAGTACAATGTAGAGATAAAGGAAACAGATGAAGTTACAAACTGTAATCAAGATAACTATCACGTACACCAATAAATATAGATAGAGCAGAAGTACAATGTAGAGATAAAGGAAACAGATGAAGTTACAAACTGTAATCAAGATAACTATCACGTACACCAATAAATATAGATAGAGCAGAAGTACAATGTAGAGATAAAGGAAACAGATGAAGTTACAAACTGTAATCAAGATAACTATCACGTACACCAATAAATATAGATAGAGCAGAAGTACAATGTAGAGATAAAGGAAACAGATGAAGTTACAAACTGTAATCAAGATAACTATCACGTACACCAATAAATATAGATAGAGCAGAAGTACAATGTAGAGATAAAGGAAACAGATGAAGTTACAAACTGTAATCAAGATAACTATCACGTACACCAATAAATATAGATAGAGCAGAAGTACAATGTAGAGATAAAGGAAACAGATGAAGTTACAAACTGTAATCAAGATAACTATCACGTACACCAATAAATATAGATAGAGCAGAAGTACAATGTAGAGATAAAGGAAACAGATGAAGTTACAAACTGTAATCAAGATAACTATCACGTACACCAATAAATATA